>CM066987.1:30134710-31512210 GCA_033977485.1 Hydrangea macrophylla
AGTAAATTTCATAAGCTCCTTTTAAAAAGCCACATGGGGGTCAAACTAAGCCTTAATTGACAACTTGTTCCCATTCTTACTTTTATAGTATTATATATTGTATGTTATATATGTATGTGTTACTATATGATAAAAGACCAAAAAAATAAAATAAATACCATCAAGAGTCCCCTAGTGTCCCACAAGACATTTTCTAAAATAAAAAAATAAAAATTTGTTCCCGCATAGATGAAATTTGAAATTTTGCAAAAACCCTCAAAATACTCAAAGATCACATATCCATCATTAACCTCCTCTTGGCTCTTGCCCCTGCTTACCAAAAAAAAATTTTAAAAAAAAAAAAAAAAAACCAACTCCTCATGCTCCTTTTCCGTGAGATGGTAGAAAAAACACACAAAAATTTTAACCCATGTATATACATGAAGCTTACGGAAAAAATCACATATTATTTGTACAAAATAAAAATAAAAAACAACAAAAAAAAATATCGATCATGGGTGCTGCCCCTTCGCCCTTAAAAACTTCGCTCCGTTGAATTAAATTTCTGGGTCTACCTCGGACCAAACATATTATATATGTTATTTATATATACAAGCGTTTGGCAAAAATTACTCATGTGGCGATGATTATTCCGATTTTCAACAGCAATCGCAGTTTTGCCAAACATCGAGCAAACATTATGAAACCACTCCACAAGCAGAGCCAAATGACAATTGTGGAAAAATGAGGGAATTAAGGAACTCACTTGGTGCTTGAGGGGATAGAGGAAGCCATGAAAACCTTGGGAGATCTTAGGCTTAATGCAAAAGGTGGCATAGTAAAACAAGGGTACTTCTGAGACTCATGAGAGTTGATGGTACTGATCAGCTTCAAAGCCATTTTCTTACTCTTCACAGCTTTCCTTACTCACGCTTTGTTTCCTGCTCACACACACACACACACACACACACAGAGAGAGAGAGAGAGAGAGAGAGAGAGAGAGAGAGAAGTAAAAAGAAGAAGAAAGGGGTGATTGAGGGACAAGGAAGACACTTTGGAGGGTTATATATGTACAGAGTACAGATCATATATACAAATATACCAAGATAGAGTGTGCCCTTGGTCTTCTTTTGAACTGCAGCATGATTACCATTTTCCAAAGATTACCCTTTATTGATAATTTGATATGCTGTGTCACAAGTTACTCTCTAAGGACCCGGCTCGGCTAGCTCTTTGCACTTTTGTTTAGTAGGATTATGAAAGGGAAAAGGGTTAGTGGGAGATTGGATAAATAATCTCATTTAATTGAATAGTTCAGTATTTGGTAAGAACACTTTGTTTAGGATTAATTGTCCATTTTAAAATAATTATCCCACATATGGAGGACTAAGTTATATTATGAGCGAGATAGTATTATTCATCCCGGGACTATCAATTAAATGGAATTAATTGTCCAATCCCCCTCTACCATCCAAACGTGACCTTAGAGCATCCACACTGGGTATAGCAAACTTAAGGCTAATGTTTGCTAAGTTTAGTGTACAGATGAAATACACTCGCAATGGTTTTTTGTTCAAACGGCAAGGAAAAGGCCGTGTGAGATATCAAACGGTACACAGTGTGCCGTGTGTGATATCAAACGACGTCGTGTGGGAGTAGGCGGCACAATGTGTGCCGTGTGATAACAAAAAGTGGCAACTTCACAAGGCACACATTGTGCCGTGTGATATCACACGGCTCATATAATGCCGCCTGGACATTACACGGCACAATGTGTGCCGTTTGACTCCTCACGGTCCTCATTGTGCCGTCAACCTTGTACAATAGCTGAACTTAGTGGTATATTAAACTTAAGTTTCCTTAAGTTTCAGTGTTGTACGCTGTTGTATCATCGACCCATTGCAAGCGTCCCACATCCAAACTATGCTTAAGTTTGTTGTATGAGCAACCCACTATGAATGCTCTTAAAGGTTTGAAACAGGGTGAGTTGAAAGAACGGATCTTGAGTAATTAGATGAATTATATTCAGAATTTGGAGTGATTTTAAATCCTACTGCACACTCATTTGTCTAACTTACCTGATGTGAGATCAGTACATGTGACCTGAATATGCCTCATGTTCTCTTTCAATAAAAATTACAATGTGTAAACTTCTTAAAAACTGCGGGGATTCCGAATCCAAAAAAATATGTATATATTACTCTCTTTTCTTTTTTTTATGCAATGTATATATTACTCATAAGGTCTCTATTGTTTTCGAAATTAGTCTTTTACTTTAAGGACAAAATTGAGAATTGTAAAATTAGCAGTCAAAATCAAAATTGATGACTTCTCATTTATTATACATTGCAGCAATCAGTCCTTGCAGAAATCAGCCGTTGGAAGTAAATGCAAGTTGAAACTTTTACCTTTGGTTTAAGAACACTGCTACAGCCACCGATAAATGCACTGAAATGATGCACCGAATTATCAGTGGCGATCATTTTAGTGGACTTCATGCATGCAGGGCATGGGTCTCATCAAAATGGACGGCACCAATTATTCGGTGCACCATTTCGGTGCATTTGATCGGTGCTCTAATCTTTAGCCTTAGTTTAATTGCACTTTTTTGGGAAAAATATTCGATGTAACAGTAGGATTAATCTACAATACAAGATGTTTTTCTGTACCTTCAAGATAGCGCATATGTGGTACCCCACACTCAATGAGGTAGCACCACACAATTATTGGGCCAATTAACTTTTTTGTGGTAGGTTTTATTATTTGTATGAAGCGTTTCTATTGAGTATGGGGTACCAAATGACATGCCACATGGTATTTTGGGGGTACCCAAAAATTTCTCCTACAACACACCCTCTAAAATAGGGGTGTATGTCAACCCCTAATATGTGGCCCAGAATCTTTCACATCAGCAAAAAGAATTAAAAACTATTAAAATTTGAACAATTCTTCCGGTTTTCCATCCGGTAACCCACATTAAAAAAATATAACCTACCCACATTTCTCCTAACTGGGTCATAACTACACCAATATTACTAATAACTTGGTCATAACAGAACCACATTACTCATAACAAAACCATATTTCTCATAACCAACTGAAATTATTGCATGATAATGGACCACCACGTGGTCATAGACCATGCAAATCATAATTCGCCACGTGGCTCCACTAGCACATGTCAACTATTTTTTCTTCTTTTTTTTTTGTTTGTTTGTAGGGTGAGCTTAATAAACTATTTGGAAAAAATCCAAAATAAAATGATACTTAATTCCTACGTCACATTATTTGGGATCCAAAAAGATATGAATTTTTTTTTTTTTTCACCGCTGAATTTTTTTTTCATAACTAACAAGGTTATAACATAAAAAAAAATAAATAAATAAAAATTTGGGTAAATTGCATTTTGTACCCTCAAACTATACCATGTTTTGCACTTTGGTCCCTAAACTATCATTTTTCGCATTTTGGTCCCTCAACTATCATTTTGTGGCAGTTTGCCCCCTCCCTCACTTTTAGCGTCACTTTTTGTGTCACTAAAAAGTGATTTTTTTCGTCACTAAAAGTGAAGGAGGGGGCAAACTGCCACAAAATGATAGTTGAAGGACCAAAATGCGAAAAATGATAGTTTAGGGACCAAAGTACAAAACATGGTATAGTTTGAGGGTGCAAAATGCAATTTACCCTAAAAATTTAAAAATAAAAACCCAAGGTTCAAACAAGGTCCCACCTCACTTTATTGTTGATTTTCTTTGGAATTGTAATAATTATATCCAAATCAACACCCTATAAAAAAAATAATAAATAAATTAAAAAATTAAAAATTAAAAAAAAAAGCCAAAACAAAACAAAACAAAATAAAAAAACAACATAAAAAATAATAATAATTAAAAAAAAACGAAATGTGGTGTTGGTTATGACCAATGTGATGCTGGTTATGCGAAATGTGGTACTGATTATGAGAAATGGGGTCTGTGATGATATAACCAGTTCAATGAGAAATTTGAGAAGCATAGCATTACCTCTTTGTTTTTTTTAAATTTTTACAATTTTTTTTTTCCCCGAACGGCCACTGCCACAGTTTTTTTTTTGTTTCGAACTGCCACAGTTTTTTTTTAATCACAGTTTTTTTTCTTTTTCGAACGACCACTACCACAGTGTTTTTTTTTTTTTGTCAGAGTTACTATTATAATTTTTTTTTTTTCGAACTGCCGCAGTTTTTTTTTTTTTTTTTTTTTTTTTTGCACAGCTTTTTTTTGTCACAATTATTATTATTATTATTTTTCAAATTGTAGATTTTCTTTATTTAAAATTCAATGGATGAGTTGAAAAGTTGGAGATCTAATGGCTATTATGAAGGAGGTTGACATCCACCTATTTTGGGTGGGGGTGTATTGTAGCAAGCCCCGTAACAGTAATATTGTCATCTGTATTACATTATTAAAATACATATGTCACAACCCGGTCCCACAATAGAGAAACTTAAGTCCGTGACACACCATCGAGGCTCTCCCAAATCAATTTAAGTAAACAGCAGCGAAAAAACAAGAGTAGAAATCAACAATTTTCAGACTATCAAAGTTTTGCCCATTGAAAACACTTAAAGAAACACTCCTTTCGAAAACAGAGATTCAGTCGATTGATCAGAGGTTCGGTCGACTGAAAATGCAAACTACAGAGAGCACAAAAATCTCTGCAGCCCGTCCAGTCGACTGTGACCCAAGTCCAATCGACTGAGGTGTAAAATTACCAGTCGACTGAACGATCTGGTCGACTGAACTCTAGCCCAAGTAGAAAATATCTTATTCTGAAACACAATCCAGTTGACTATGTCAAGGGACCCGATCGACTGTTTTTCACAAAAACGAGGTAGTGCTTTGCTCACAAAAGGCTCCAGTCGACTGTTTTCATAAATCAGTTGACTAGTTTCATTACAGCAGCACAATCTACAGAATTCCAAGTTAAAAGCTTTTCTGAAATTATCAAGTGACCAAACACGCACTTCAAACTCATTCCAAAGTGATCCTAACTATAGATTATAACATTACCAAAACATAATTACAAAAGATTACTAACTATTGCAACCTCAAGAATTCATTCTAAGTTTCTAAGTTAAACATAGATTGGAAGTCATAAAATCTCTAGTACAACAATTCCATTTCAAAACTAACGGGTGAACATACTCCTTCGCCTTCTAATTGAATTCCCAACACCCCGTGATCACTTTCCTGAGGAATGATTCCTCACCGGCATTAACACCTACAATGGTTATTTAAATAACCACACATATTTCAATTCGTTTAAATTAACGCTTAGTGAATAAAACAATAATGCACATGAATTAAACATGCTCGCATTCACATTCTCTACATTTCATTCTAGTCTCCGGAGTCTCACATGTACGTTCTACACTCCTAGTCCACGACTCCTCGCCAATAAGTCCACGCGACTAGGTAAAACCCACATTTCTTTTTTTCAAACGTGAGACCTTATGCCTATAACGGCTCCATAAAATGGATTGGTACCACGTGCTCCTTTGACCCAAATAGCAATCAACATGCTCAAATCACATTTCATCGTACTTTTGACATAATCCAAAACATTTCACCGTACAATTGGGCCTACTTATCAATATAGTCGCCCAATGTGAACTACACAATATATATCTATGAACTAACACATACTTTTCATACAAAACATGAATACATGTCAAGAAATCATTCCAAAACACATAGTTGAATCACTCACCTCCGATTAATGCTCTTAAAATTCGATTCAAAGAAAACCCGAGCACAAAGATCGTGCAGAAGTCCGCCTAGCACAATTCTTGTCGATCAAAAGTCCGCTTATCGATTTTTTAGGAAAATTCTAGAAAACGAGTTTTCGAAAAACTTAGCTAAACAAGTCCTAATGGATATCAAAACAAAGCTCTTACCTCTAGGAATTCGAATATGAAATCTGGAGAAAAACAAACGGATAAAAGTTCGTCGATTTGTGTCTTGAAGCTCTAAGTCAAGAAATCCTCAATCTCCTCTCTCTTGAATTTCTAATTTTAGGTTAAACTTATGAAAACATCTCACATCTTTCTATATAGAGGCACAACTCTCGAAAATTGTGTTTACCTCCCCAAGAGTTCTCAAAACTCCTAATTATTCTCCGAAACTTCTTACACGCCTAATTCATTGCTTCATTAGTGAAAACTAAAAATTATAAAAGTTTTTGTTTAAGTTTTATTTGGTTGCTAAAACTCGATTTCACATGATTTTACGAAATTACTAATTAGCCTACCAATTATCTAGTGTGTTAATTCGTTCTCACCAAGATACTAAAATAACAACAGAAATAAATTATAAACTAGACAATAATATAGATAGTTAAATACAAAGGTAAACATTTATTTACAGATAAACATTTAGGGTATTCCACAATTATCGTCTCAATCTCAAAGAGACGTCACAACATCAAAACGCTCATTCTACACAGTCTCAGAGGATTCTCTTATATAGACACCCGAATCAACTCGTGAGTCACAACTCACTCAGACATGTGTCACAAATGCACAACACACTACATTATCATGCATGACAATGTAATGCATGAAACGCAACAACACGCATACGGGTGTTATAACATATGTATAATGCTTACGTGTAATTATATTTTTCATTAATTAAGATACACAAGTGTCTGGATTTGGAGAGTGTATTGGTTTGTGATATCACATCGTCAAAATAATTGTTGTATTAAACAAATTTTTTTTTTTTGCACTTTGCACCCTTGATAGTTTACATTGGGTGTCACTTTGCTTGTACTAGCTTCAAAGTTGACACGTTAGATCCTAGAATTTTTAATGTGTCAACATCAAAATCTATCGACAATTCCATTTTTTTTTATAAGAAAAAGACATCAAGATCTATTAAATTTTGTCGAGATTTTAACAGAATGTGCAAATTGACACAGATTAAAAACTCCAGGTCTAGGGTCTCGTATATCAAACTTTAAATTATGGGGTAAAGGGATACCGTGTACTAACTAGAGGGGGTAAAGTGCAATTAACATTTAGGATTTGTAGAGTACCATGTGGTTAGCTTTCTAGACTATGACTTAATTGGATTAATAAAGCTCAGGGTTTGTTTATATGATGCTAAGAAACCACTCTCTTCCTCCCTTTATTTTCTCTCTCTAGGAGGCATCCAATGGACTAATAATGGACGCAAGTAATCTCCCATCGCCCCCACATGAATATGAAGATTGGATACAAGCCTCTTTCCTTTCCTTCTAGCCAACTGCTTAGGACAACGGTTGATTACTTTCATTTGTTACACTTTATTAGTTTTAAACTTAATTAATTAATGAGATGAAACTAATTAATTAAGTTTAAAACTTTTTTTTTTTTTTTTGTAACTTTCTGAGTTATTATTTCTTTGAAACGGATGCAGAAATTTAAAGTTAGGGTGTTTGGGAAGGGGTTAAACCAAGAAGTTGTACCTGAGGATAACCGAGTTTACTCCCCCATGCATCAAAGTTACAACACTTTGGGATCTATTACTACCCATATAATATTGTAACTAACAAGTGGCACCTAAAAAGTTACTAGCAAATGGCAATTAGAAAACTTAATATTAATTGACACCAAGATACAACAAAATGACAAATTGTTAATACAAATTGAGACCAAGATATTGAATGAAACAAGCATACAACTAATTATAAACTCAAATACTAATAAAATAGGGAGTTCTTTATTTATTTTTTATTTTTATTTTTTATTTATTTATTTTTTTTTAGTGTGTGTGTGTGTGTGTGTGTGTGTGTGTGTGTGTGTGGGGGGGGGGGGGGGGGGGGGTGGTGTGTGTGTGATAAATAAAAAAAGTACTAAAAAAATTATTTAGTTGGCTAAATCTGAATTTTTTTTTTTTTCGTAAAATCAAGGGAGGGGCTTGTGCACTGCCCTGCTTGTCCCTTGGTACATCTACACCTATATACTCCCCATGTACAGAAGCGGACCGACTATCGGGGCGAGCACGTCGGTCGCACCAACTCAACTTTTGAAAAAATAGAAGGTATATATAATGGTTTAAAAAAATAAAATATCTGGGCTTTAGTAAACTACACTATACCGAATGTGCTAAACTAGTAGTTTTCATGCATTTTCAGTTTGCACTATTTTAAACAGTGCCAAATTTTGGCAGATTTGAGGCCAATCTAGCACTGTTATTAACCGTGCCAAATCTAGAGTTGTTTCAAACAGTGCCAATCTGGAAAATTAACCGTGCCAAATAAAACTGCAAAATATTTTTGTAACACCCGCTCCTGCAGATTATATTTAATTACGTGTTGGCATGCAGTAGTAGTAATTTAAAAATGATGAGAATATGTGTTAAGTGGGTTTTGACTCACTAATTGTTTAGGGGTGTTCAATTGGGAACCTAGATTTGTTTATATTATGTTCTTAGTTTCTAGGGAGAATTAATTAAAAGTCATTGTTGGGAGCTCTAATAGGAAATCAGTCCATGTGATTTGGGTTTAAAGTGATAAAGACATAAGTTATTGAATTGTTTGGCATTAAGTCCCATTTTAAACAGATTATAAGGTTATTGACAAATTTCCCTCATTTCACACACGTAGAACATGTTGTTTTGTCACTCCAGCACGGGTTCCAGTGCAGCTTTTTTTTCCCAAATTTTAAAATGCCAGAACTTTCAAACCACAACTCCATTTTAAATTAAATTTATATATCTATAATCTAAAAGAAAATATCTATCAAATAAAATCCATAGTATATGAAAAAAAAAAATTTAAGACAGTGACATACCTCTTGTACCATAATGCCATTGTCTTTGCAACAGTGACAAGATATTATCTTTCAATTTTTTTATTTTTTTATTTTTTTATTTTTGCATTCGATAACATGTCACTGTCTTTACTTAGACAGAATTCTAAAGGCAGTAACATCTGAAAATTGGTCATAATTAATTTTGTGATTATTTGGTTAATATGAAGAAATGCTACAGTGGACGACATGTTACTCTCTTTGTGCAATACCATGTTGCTTTCTTTGATGGTAGGCTATTTAAAAAAATTAAGACATAAATTAAGGCAAATAATTAGGAAGAGTTTGAGTACTTCACTGCAATACTTGAAAGATATTTAATAACCTAACCAATTGAATATCATACGTCTAACATGATTCTTCTAGATTTGAATACTTTTCAAAAAGATGTTGAGAAATTATTTGTACGAGTCAAGTGTTTAGCCAATTTGTTCCTTCAGTTTGTTCATATCTACCTTATTTGCACCAGTCACGTGCAAGCGTGGAGAATAAGACTAGTATATATAAGTGCACCGATCCCCTTAAGTGTTGAGTAAAGATGGGAGCACCGAAAAAATACACCGAAATGGTGCACTGAATGGTCGATGCCGTCCATTTCACTTGGGGCCCACCAAAATGGACGGCACCGATCATTCGGTGCATCATTTCAGTGCATTTCTTCAGTGTCTCTAGCAGGATTGTTAGGTGTTTTATACTTTTATCAATCAATGTACTTTTACTTAAGTAATTTTCTTAGAGTTTTTAATAATTTGGTATGTAACTTTTTTTTTTTTTGGTCCGTCTACGAGAATCCTACTTTTTTTATAAAAAAAAATTTGGAATTCAAAATTTAGTAAACATAGCTTAGCATTCGGATGGCCCAATTTTTTTTTTTTGTGTGTGTTTCTATTGGTGGAACTTCACTTTCGTATTGGAATCAAATCACATCTCTTCATTTGATTACTTTTTTGCTAGTATTTTTTTTTTTGGTGCTCACGATTTTATCCTTTTTTTTTTCCTCTTTTTTCTTCTTTCTTTTTTTTTTTTTTCTCAATTTATTGGGATAGCATTACCTATAGCATGGGGCTCTATGCCTATAATCTATAATATATATATAATTAATATAACGTATATATACACACATATATAACGTATATATACACACATTGTTTCCTACGTCATTAAGAAATTAATTGGTAGTCCACAAAATTCTAACTTTTGTCTGTTTTCTAAATTAATTTACCCCATTGGGTTTCTGAACTTAGGCTAAGCAATAACCAACAAGTGTTTCTAGTGGAGGATCAATACACATGGTTTTGAACACACAAGCTTAAGAGTTTTATGGATTAATGAGCAGTTGACATTTTGAAGAACCTCCTAATAATAGAAGAGATAAGGTAAGGAAGAAAGACCATGTTAGAAATTCCAAAGTCCAAACCCCCTACTTTTTCCTCAATCAGGCTAGAGCCATGCACAAATGAAGCTAAACAAACTTAAAAGAGTTTATGAATTAATGGGCACTTGGCAAATGAGCTACCATTGCAAATACAAATAATGGAAGTTGTTGCCCTCTAGTCTAGTCCATAACTTGCCAAACCTCTTGTTGATTTACTCATGCAAATCTTTGTTGCTTGCCGAATAGTATGCGGCTTGTCTCAATTCGATCTCTAATCACTTTAAGAGAGAGGGGAACAAAAGGCTCTCTAGAATAAGACATAAAAAAACAATTGGAGCTTTCGGCTATTATAGGTCCTTCAATGAACACTTCCAACTACACAAAATGCGACCAAGTTCACTCGCTTATTAATTCATTTATTTATGGTTCTTATGAAAACTAACGTCGTTTAGTTTAATAAAGAACCAATTTTTTGAGTAATTTTACGCTGGGCAAGAACTCCCACGCACATAAAAAAAAAAAACCTTTACCAAACAATTGAATTTATAAAACTAGTTCACTTGTAAACTACAGAACTGGTTCTGTTTGCACTACCCAGTTCAAACCAGTGGCTTTCTTCAACACATCGATCACATGACAAGGGGGTGAAAAGTTCCAATTCCGTATAGCTTAGAAGAAAAGAGAGAGGAGGAGCCTCAAACAAGTTACACCAGTCACCAGCACCATAATTGATATAATCCAGATTATAAACAGTAAGCAGTTGATAAAACAACATAAAATACAAACAAGTTCTTGCCTTGGTAGATTTCTCTCTTCCTGTCACTCTCATGGCTGTACTTATACTTCAAAACCAAGCAAGAGAAGCTTCCCAGATGAAACAAATTCAGAAACTGTAGAAAGTAGAAACCAATGCAATTACGAATGGTCACCACGCAAAGTACAGCTTGTTTGACACAAGCTGGGTCTTCAGCCCCTCCATTGCATAGGTCTGAATGTTCCACCCCCTCCCCCTTCCCCTTGTAATCAAGAAAAAAAAAAAAAAAAAAAAAGAACGGTCACCAGAAATGTCGGGCTCTCCCATTTGCCTCGTGTAAGGCACCGGTGCTCTGGGTCGAAGAAAATGGACTAAGCCCCATTTGAGAACAGCGTTTGTGACCAAACAGCGCAGGGAATTGTGGATTTCCAGCAAACTGCATCACAGTCACAAAATCTCTCCCAAATGGGACCTTACATGGAACACAAGATGCACTAAAAACTAAAGACTCGTGTTACAATCAAGCAACTGCTACCAAGAATATAATTTAACTGAAAAAAAAAACAGCAATCCATTAAAACGGAATCTGCCATTTCAACAAAACGACATGGTTTCTCGAACTTCATTATCTTAGTTTAGATCTAACAAATTTCTAGATTTTATTGACTGTCAGCATCACCTGACTGTTTCCGGCTCCAACCACCCGAACCAGCTTTTCGCTCTCCTCGCTTTCTCTTGTTCTTGGGGAAATGGATTCCGGAGGCTAGACACGATTTCAGAGTAGATTGCTCATGAGGAATAGAAATTTTTGCCTCAGAGTCTGTTTCGGACGGTGGAATGGAAGGCAGGTTTGTGCTTTCTTCTTGTCCGCTTTTCTCTGGTTCTTCATGTTCCTCCATGGGTTCATTACACGTCTTTGTGAACACATGCTTCTCTAATTCAGCTACTTGGTCATGTATCAGGACGTTGTCCACAATCTGTAGATACATATAAAACACCGTCAAATTATTTGCGACACTAAAATCAAATCAAGAAGCAAAGTGCACGATTGAGAAATTAAATCAATCCAAACCAACAAGAGCTTGTTTGGTCATCTTTGGCTGCAATTATTTAGTTCATAATTATATACAGTATTTCAACTAAAAAGATGGTGATCTCGAGTGGTTCCATTTAGAAAAGTTGCGCTTATTAAAAATGATGCTTATATCCATGAATTTCGACACTCCAAGAAAATTAAGAAATGGCTGCACAAGGAGAAATATAAGAAAGTCTCCTGTTTATTTAGAAAAACTGATTCGTGATGGTGGATTTCAATTTGAGATACTATATTAATTATGAACGAGGCTATTCAATTCAAGTGACAACCAAACATGCTATTAATGAATTTACGCATTTTATACTGCTCCCATTAGCACGAGGGGGGAAAAAAAAAAATAGGTAACTTTGAAAAGCGTGGAAGATGAAGGAAATGGCCAGCAAATTGTTACGTCATGAAACATATTACTCTATACATTACGCTGGATCATTTAAAGCAGAAAATAATGCAATAATCATGTTGCGTTTGGTCATGCAGAATTAGATTTCGAGTTAAAGCAGTCTGCGAAATTCCAAATCCAAGGCCTCATTCATCAAATTTCCTTGGCATGCATGAGTGTTTTGGTTTGGGGAGAGAGACCTCCAGTGGGTATGAGTCATATTATCGTGAAAGAATAAGAACTCATAGAACATGTTCGTTCAGTAAATGAATAAATAAATGGAAAGAAAAAAAAAACATGATTGAAGATATACACCACAACAGATTCCGAGGAGACCGCAATCATATGTTATTGGTGGAAAAAATCATATTAGCAAAGAAAGCAACTTATGCTAAGAGAGAAACACACACACTCTCTCTGTCTCTCTATCTCCATCTCTCTGTTTGTAGAGCCTTCTCCACCAACTAATTTCCTGGATGACGGCAACTCAGGACAGTCCACGGGCCTGGCAGCAAAACAACTTCATCCATTGTGGCTGAGGGCAGATTTCTCCAATCCAGTTTAACCGTCCAAACAATGGTAGGCCTTCAATCCAATTGATGTGTGTCTCGTGCGTGGAGTGTCTTTGGATGTGGAGGACACGAGCCAAGCCGCTCAACAAGGGCTCGCGGTTCGGCTCGATAAAGGCTAGGTTCGACTCGCTCAACAGAGCTCGTGAACATGATTGATTTAAGGCTCCTGAGTAGGCTCATGAAAAAGATTGTATTCTGACTTTTATATATGTATTTATTGTAAAACTATATAATTTTAGAGAAAATATGACAAACCTCGTAAATAGGCTTGATAAATGACCGGTTTATCATTAAACTATATAGTTTTAAAGGGCGGTCAAAAACGTTCGCGATCACTTGAAAGCTCAGCTCGACTTGGCTCGTGTCGACTTGGCTTGTGTCCACCCCTTCATCCTTGTGTGAGTTTTAGTTCTTCTGGTGTGTTTGTTGATTGTTGAGTATAGAGTTCCTTGTGAGTGCCCACATGTGTCATATATCTCGCGCGTGTTCATACCTACCTTATTTGCTATTTGAAGTTCTACTTTTGCATAAAAATGTGTAGCTTCCATGTGTGTAAATGCTTCTTTTATTAGTGAAACAATTAAATCATTTGTTAGTCTCTGTAAGTAGTGCTGCAATTTTCTAATCAACATTATCACGTACAGTTTGCCAAAGAGCACTTACTATACTAAATATTTGCCAGTCTTTTTTTCTTTTTCTTTTTCTTTTTTTTGCTGAGAAAATATTTGCTAGTCTACTTTGAGCTTTTCGAAACTCTCCTTCCAATAACTTATATCTTCAATCTGCAATTGTTCACAACTATGAGGCTGGTAGGCCCATTATATTGCGGAAATGGCATTTGGGTTTGAAATTGGAGAAAGAGACTGCGCACAGCATTCCTATTTGGGTTAATCTCTATAACATTCCTTTGGAATATTGGAACCCTTAAGGGGCTTAGCTTTATTGCCAGTGTGATTGGTAAGCCCCTTCATGTGGACAAATTGACAGCCCAATGTAGACGAATCTCTTTTGCTAGGATCTGTATAGAGGTCAGTGCTGAAAGTGATGTGATTCGGGATTTTGATATTGAGGTTATTGATGAGTTTAGTGGTGATCCATCGTTGATCAAAATTCATGTGGAGTATCAATGTCTCCTTGTGAGGTAAAAAAATGCTGCTCTTTTTGGGCATGATTGCTCTAGAGTTGTTGAGCTTTCTACTTATTCATACCCCCAAACCAATCCAGTGCGATCTAAACTTCATTGGGTTGGGAAAGGTGTTGTGGGTAGGGATAAAGGCAAAGGTATTGTGGATGTGGCTGCCCCTCCTATTCCGAAACCGGCTCCAAAGCCTAGTTCTTCCAAGCATAGTGAGGAAAGTGGGGTGTGGCAAGTTGTCACGAGGAAGGATAAGGGGAAAAAAATCACGGAAGATGTTTCTCACTCCCCCCCATAGGCAAGGTTTCCATGGGTATCCCTAAAAGTGAGGACAATATGTTCTCAGCTTTGTCCCTAGATATTGCGTAAGTCTTGTCCCTACCTCCACAAGGATTTGTTTTCTGAGGCTAGCACCTCTAACCATACCTTTGTGGCCATTGGTCATGATAGGGAGGATACTATCGACTCCCAAGATGTGGAGGTTGACGATTTAATTGAGGAAGGTGATATTGGTAAAGTATCCCTAGATCCACACTCCATCTCTTCCCGACAGAGGAAGAAGAAGCGAAGAACTTCAGAAAAAATCATCACAAGGGTCGCAATGGAGGATAATTTCGTTTTTTTTTTCCCATACATGCCTTCCCTTGTTTTTGTTTGTTCGGCTATGTAGGGATGGGTTTCTTTCTTTGCCTTTGGATCTAGAAAGTTTCACATCCCGTGTTGCATTGCTTGCTCCTTTGCATGTTGTTCAATCACGTTGTATATCCTGGGGTTTGCCCCTTGTACATTGCCTATTTTGGCTCTTTTCTTTTTATTGATTAATCTTTTTCCAAAGAAAAAAAAATGTTCACAATTATTTTCCTGTCTTTTTTGGGAAGAAAACATTCAAAATTAAGAAACTATTCAGAATTCCACTATTCCTCAGTAAGTAACGAGGTGTGGAGTACTGTCGCAAATCCAACATTCTAGTCCAGTAGATATACATATCAAACTCCTATATACACTTGTTATAGACAGAAGTAATTGCGTAGTAATCAGATTGGAATGTATGGAACAGAAAATAAATAAATCTGCGAACAAGGATTAACTTACATCTTCACACGAATCTCCACTCTGTGGCTGATGCATGGTGACATCAGCAGAGGACAACAATCCCACGGTGCTTTCAATTATATCGGGCAAATCAATGGCCTCTCCATAGCTCGAAACTGCTGTTTCAGGCATAATTAAATCACCAATATCATAATCCGATAGATGATGATCTGAAATATAAACAGGTCCCACAGATACAGTGTCAAAGTTGCAACCGGATATAGGGCTAGGAGGAGAGCTGGTCTGCACATCACAGAGGGCAAGAATGCTTAAACTCTCAGAGGAAGAGAACTTTCCAGAATTTGTGGATATCACCATGTCAAGTTGAGCCTTCATTTTGTGAACCCGTGAGTGAACTGTTTCAATCTTACGGAGGATCTGTTCTAGGTACTTGTCACTATCTTTGAATTCGGGAAATGACCCGTCATCACCAATTCCATACTCGTGACCACTGGTATTTTGTTCTGTGAACACTACTTCCAAAACAACAACAAAAAATAAAAATCAGCTGTCAGTGGCATTGCTTAATGGTAGTGAATAAACAAGAGTATAAATAGTACGTGCTTTGTACATACTCATATACACAAACATGCAAAGGTATGGGAAAATGGCTTGGACAATTTTATAAAGTAGTACTTTAGTTAACTTTTCCCTATTTTGTTCTGTATACAATACTTAGAAACAATAGCAAAAAAGAATAAAGAATAAGCAGTCAGGGTCATGCTCAATGGTATAAACAAGAGGTATAGAATACTGCATATTTGTATGAAGATAAATACAAACATTTACAGATATATGAAGCTGGCTTGGACAATTTTATAAAGAATCTTTTGATTGATTATTTTCTCAAAGCACATAGGCAAAGGTTATGTACATTAAAATAAACCACATGTCAAGTTATAAACATAGCGGCAGCATACACGTAGAGACAGCACTTGCAATTTACATGATCTTGTTAAAAAATAACATTGTATTAATAATTAAGTTTTTAAAAATCCTAGATCATGAAACGTATCAAATCGTGAATCCTAAGATTCAGTTTTCCTTAGAGAATATACACTAATACGACAGTACATATTTTATGAATATAAAAACATGTGTAGCAATTCTCAAAATGATCAAAATAACCATATACCACAAGTTTCATGCAATAACAAGGCTCAAATGTAGAGAGTTTCCCACTTAAAACTTCCAAGTTCAAGATTATGAATTGTGAATTGTATCGGATTGTATGAAACTCGATTCAACTCTTATGAATAGACTCGTGAACTGGCTGATTTTGACAACCATGATTTTACTTGGTTTCCAATGAAACCACTCCAGGAGCTCTGATCCCCCCATGCAAACAAGATAGCAAATTGACTACATTTGAAGGTATAACCTGGAGACATTATTTATCTACATAGATATCTAAACGAAAATGATCGGGAGAATAATAACAAGAGAGATTCCACAGATTATGCCAAGTTTCTTAAAAAAAAAAACTTGTTCAGAATCACCCCGTTCAGAGATTGACTAGGAATGCATAGCAAATAGATGAGAAGAAGTTCTCAAAAACAAATGAGAGAGAGAGAGAGAGAGAGAGAGAGAGAGAGAGAGAGAGAGAGAGACAGACAAGACAGACAGACAAATAGACAGAGTGACCTCAGTCAGACCTGGTAGCTTTCTAATTAGGTTGAAAAAACGAAATTTACCAGCTGCATGTTCTGTCAGATGTCGGCAGGAAAAATCTAATAGAGTCAGTAATTGAACTACCAAGATTCAAGCCATATTCCTATCCATAAACTAAGACTCTGTGGCTCATGGATTCAGTAAGGGGAAGGAAAATAAAGCACTTAAAAAAAAAAACACTTTCTTTGATTGAATAATAAGGAAAACACGGAGGAAAATAGGATGGAAAAGAAAACAGGGGAAAAAAACACTTTCTTTGTTTGGTTGATTAGGAAAACAATGAGGAATAGAAAATTGGGCACGCCTGCCTTCCTCTTTCTTGACTTCCGATTATTATTCTAAAATCAATTTCTAATGTTATTTAAGCATGGAGGAGAAACCTAGGAAATAGTTTGTGTGGCCTTCCACTTACAAACTTACAAGGCAAAACTATAATTAAACAAACAAAGTATCTGAATGAGAACGACAATCATACAGGTACTGCTACTTTAAGGTAGATGTGCCTACTCCCAAACAGCTAACTTCTTCCCAAATTACAAAATGTCATTAATCCAGATCCAAATAGGCTGCGTTTGGTTTGCGGATTTAGAGAAGGAAGTGAAAAGGGAAAGGAAAACTAGTTCCCTCCTAAACTTTTGCATGTTCCTCCATGCTTAAATAGCATTAACATATTATTGTAAACATATTATTCTTTCATCCCAATGAAGAATTGTAAACAACTGACATATGATTCTATTTCCTTCTAAAATGTATGTGACAAATTAACCGGAGAGAAGACTATGGAAAAAGAGAAGGAAGAGTAAAAGTGGGAAAAAGTAAAATCTTGCAAGCATTAGATATTTCGTGGACACTCCAATGAACGAGTATGCTTAAAACAATCTCTAAATGGTACTAACTTAACACTTATGTTAAAAGTTTTTCCAACTTCCCCCAAGGCAAAAGACGTGAGAGAACAAAATCCTTGTAGAAAGGGCAGACCAATTGAAAATTTCTGCTCAGAGATCCGCTTGTAAACTTTTGTAATTACAAACCAACCTTGTAATTTGACGCACCAAATTGAGCATAAACTGGAAACGTATTGGAATATACTTACAAGAGGCTATTATTCGGGAATGGTAAAAAAAAACTCGGGCGGACAACTGACTGATCAAGGACTCAAGTATGATAGAAATCACTTTGTACAAAAATTCCAAAGGTTATGTCAGTCTCCAATCTACCCCTCCCAGCATCCTGCTTAACTGAGATCATTGCAGGGTAATGACCCTTTAATATGATATACTAAAAACATTAATGCATGTCTTGAGATGTTGCATCTCAGTACATTCACTTCCATGCCAATCATTAGTAATAACAATAGCCTACATTCGTGCTGACCAATTAAGTTCCTTCCATGCCAGTTTGTGCTGCGTAAGTGAACATTTCCAATTCCACACTGAGATAATTTCCCTACACCCTCCAGACATTGTATAAAAATCGGAAGAAGAAAAAAAAATTAAGGCCATCATGCACTTAGGAACGTTTAGGGAAAACAAATACAAATTTGAGGGGATAAACAGTACATGCCAAAGCTATTTTCTGCAGTAACGTAAATTTATGTGTTCTTTAGTGAACTGACATAATAACCACCGCACGGAAGAAACTTTTACCTTGAATACCAAAATCGTCAGGCGTAGAAGTGCATTCCGGATCGGAACTCTTGTTTTCTGCAATGAATCGCATCACGTTAGAAGAGTTGAACTAAAGGAGCAAAACATCAAAACCATGATGTTACAAATACAAAGAAGAAACTTGTACCACGATAAGAGAAGAGAATATGATGCGACATATATGATTGTATGTCCATTGTATCTTCAACTCTCTTCCTTTTCCTCCTCTTCAGGGCCTTCGATCTACGGTTTTGAGACGTAAAAGGCAACGATTTTGAATTAAATCCTTCTAACGTAAACTGATTTAATTCCAACTGTTTTCTCTGATTATATGCTGCAAGTTCTTTGGCATACTTTGATGCCTGTGACTCAAATTCCTTAATTTTTAATTCTGTCCATTTGCACCGCCACATCAGTGGCCTTATAAAGCTTCTCCAGTGACTGGTCAGTCTCTTCTTCCTGAAAAATTGGAAGCACAGACAATTGGAACAATAGATCAACCTTTATTGAGACCATGAAGTGTAAACCATGGATGAAAAGGTAATCAGTATATCATTGAATGCATAACATTTCCTACTGCTAACGAAATCTATAAGGGGCTGTTTGGGAAGGCAAAGAACTAATTATGAGGTTCATAAGCGAATTGGTTCTATAAATTCAAGTGTTTAGTGAGAGTCCATTCTTGCACAGTAGTTCAGTTCGTGCCCAGTCGAATATCTATCCTAAAACTAGTTCGTTGCCAAATCAAGATAGAGAGTGAGAATAGGAATGAACCATATCCTATTCTATACATTCGCAAAGAGGCCATAAGTTTCTCATATATTCCACCCAAATTGCTTGGCCTTCTTTATTCACATGAGAGTGACACCACTGTAGAGATATAGATTCGTAACAGGGGTAATGTAAGCAAAGCAAAGTCTAGAAAAAGCTTAAGTTCAATACATAATCTTTGAACAATTTCTAGTAGTAGCAATCAGCAATTTTACTCTACCATAAAAGAACCAGAGGTTCTAATGACTAGCTATGTTTACATACTCGACTGTGTTGGCTGCAGCGCGCGGTTATGTGTCCAAGAGTTTGACTTCCTAAAGTCATGAATCTAAGGACACTGGAACACGAACATAAATCCATAATTCTAGAATAAAATATTGTTTTTTGTGAAATAAGATTTTAACATGAGCATTACATCTATTTTGATGGAACGTAGCAAAAGGACAATAATTTGAGACTTTGGCACACCATAATATAAGTAGATAACATGCTTCTTGTTGTGTGTTCAACCAAAAGTATAGGACACATCGTGTACCCATATCCAAGTTTAGAACATGGGTAGGCCATGTAACATAGATGCTAGGAATTAGGATTTTTCACATATCAAAAATAAAGCAAATATATAACGTATATTGAACAACAAAAACAAACCTCATCGGAAACAAACTCCCAAACCCATCGAATTCCAAACTAGTGTCGCCACAAAACCGTGACTCAACTTCAGCATCACTCATACCAGAACAATTGTCAGCTCTAGACACGGTCTCAGCAAATGAGCTTGAATAATCAGTTGCATCAGGGTCCTCTGCACCTCCAATCCTCGTATCACTTGTATTTTTATACTCAATCACATCAACCTCCACATTATCAATTACTTCTGGAGCCTTAGTGTGTTCATCCAATATAGCTTCCATTTCAATAATAGTGTCCTCAAAGTTGCTCATGCATTTCAAGCCCTTCCTTTCAGAGTTTGCCACCATATTTCTTATACCCTTTCCAGATGTAACTTTTGCCGCCAAATGTAGTTTACTGTTCGGGTCGGTCTCGACTGATAATTTAACAGGAGCCATTCCACAATTCTTACAAACTCAGATCACTTCTTTTAATGTGTGACTCTGAAAATAAATTCCTTCAAAATTTAATGGACTCGTGTTAGGGAATAAATTCAATCTAGCAAACAATAAGGACTACAAAATCTTATCCAACTTAGGTACAAAATTAAAAATACCTAGGAAAAAAGGAATGTGTGTGCTAAGATAGTTTATATAATCAACTAGAATGCATTAAAACATAACAACAGGAGGGGAAGAAAAGGTGTAAAGAAGAATTGAAAGATTGGGTACTCCTAGTGACCCTAGTCTACAGATATTAGATACGTCGGTAAAAATGCCATTTTCGAGGACACGGTGAATACTAAAACTAATAAGAACAAACTAGACGGTGGTACACCACATTCAAAGAATTGTGTAATCAAGATGAAAAGCTACCCACTATATAAATACCTTTACAAATTCAGGTTAACTTCTTTCAATGAATCAAACTCGGAAGAAATTCTTTCATAATTAATCCTGAAGCTGTATTTAATTAACTCGTGTTACTCATTAAATTCAATATGTTCAAATAAAGAACACGACAAAATCTTATCCAACATCAGTCCAAAATTAGGTGGGGACAAAACAATCAAAGGATAGAAGGAATATCAGCATTAGTTGGTTAGGCTTGGAACTTTTGTAAGATGGTTTATATAATCAACTAAGATGCATTAAATACATGACAGAAAAACAATGCTTTAAAAGAATTGAAAGATTGGGTACTCCTGGTCTATAAAAATTGGAAACTTCAGGGGAAAAAAAAATAGCTATGTTCGAGGACCAAAATGGAGACTAGAACTACAAAGAACTGAGGTAAATGGCGACGCCCTCATTTGTGGAGTTGTGTGATCAAGATGCAAAGTCTACCCAATATATAAAGCCACCAGAACAAACCCGTAGCCATCCCCATGACGAACCTTATATAAAACAAGATCTCGATTTCCCATATAATAATCACGTGATGTTTCCTATTTTTCTTTTGCAGCATTTATGAACTTTCATGCAAGTTGGGAAGCACACTTAAATCACAATAATTCAGATCTAATTATCCAGACATGCCCTCAGATAATTCAATATTTGGCAATAACACATTCAAATAAAGAATTGCTTGAAATTCTTATCATTTAAATCTAAAAAAAGAAACATTTTGAATCATAATTATAGGTCAATCACACCCATTTGAACGCCAATTGCAGAACTTTACAGAAAAGAAAGAAGAGTTACCAAACGTACTTCTATCAACCACAAACATGCATTTCAACAAACTAAAAACAAATAATTATACATATATATATATATATATGATCCTCTCTGCAACCCAATTAACATAACCAAAACAAGTGAGACCCAAGCCTGAAGTAAAATATTAAAAAATTAATTGCATGCATTTTCCAAGTGTAATACTGCAAATCATAAAACCAGAGCCAAAAATTTGGAGTAAAGAGCAAAATTTACAACGACCCACCCGAGAAAACGACGTGATTAAGCTAAATAAACTACAACCATGTATCGCAAATCAACCAAAATGTACTAAAGAACAATAAAGCGAAGAACTTGGAAAGGAAAAAAAAAAACAGAAAATTGAGTTTAACTCTACTGAGCAGCTGAACAAAGAACAAGCTTAAAATTTTAAATTAGAAGGGAATGAACAAGTGAGGATGATAGTTTAGAGTAGATAAAAAACATGTTTTAGAGAGAGAGAGAGAGAGAGAGAGAGAGAGAGAGAGGGTACCAGAGGGGAGTGAAGTGAGGAAGTTAGCTTCGGCGGCGACAACGAAGCGGTATGTGTAGGGAGGGGGCCAAAGAAAGTGGACGTTAAGAGTTGTAACCTAAAATGATTACTTACGTACGATTCCCGCTTTGGCTAGTAATTCTATTCTCACTTTCTTGACATCTGGCAGTTTCTGGTTGGCTCTGTGTAAAATATTTTCTTGAGAAAAATTATGGAGAATTTATTTCTCTTTTATTGGTAAATTCTATCATACAATACAATACAATCAAGTGGTTTGGTGATATGACTCATAATGAAAATCTTACAACCAAATTAAATAGGTTTCTGGGAAATTTATGAAAAATTTTATTCTCTATTTTTATTGGTAAATTCTATGGTACTACGATTAAGTGATTTGGTTATATCATATGATTAAAATAAGTACTATATTATTTTGTTACTTAAATGAAACTACTTTAGAAATCATACGAGTATAATGCTTTGTTATCCTGGATATAATGTTTTGTGACGCTAGATACAATATTTTGTTACTTAAGTAAAACTATTATATAAATCACCTAGATGCAATGTTTTGTTGTCCTGGGTACTATGGGTGTTCACGATTGGTGTTTTAGTGGTTGCCCTAGATACTATGGGTTGGTGTTATCCTGAATATAATATTTTGTGACTCTGGGTACAACTTTTTGTTACTTAAGTAAAACTACTGTATAAATCACCTAGATGTAATGTTTTGTTGTCTTGGGTACTATGGGTGTTCAGGATGGGTTTTTTTAGTGGTTCTAAAATCAACTTTTCAATTTTGGTAGGTCGGTTTAGGTATCGGCTTTCAGTCAATCTATGCTTGTGTATAATAAACTGACCAATATGTGTTCGGTTAGTTTTCAGTTTTCAAATTTTGTTGAACAATCCTATTGAGTACAATAATTATGTGATACGACAAAGTTGCTTGTCGTAGAATTCTCCCCTTTTATTAACTAGTGGACAATAGGTCCAAGTACATAGGGATTTGTCCAAATAAAAATTTATCTCACATGCATAAGTTGGTATAGCTCAAATGACAAAGAATTTGGCATATATATAAGTATCCTCCAATGCATAGGTTCGGTGTTCGAAACTCATCCCTTTTCCCGTATCAAAAAAAAAAAAATTTAAATTTAAAAAAAAAAAAAAAAAAATCATCTCACAATAAATAGCACAAGCATTCAAATATTTTTATAGATGCATTAACGATAATTACTAAAATACTTTCTATTGCAATGTAGTAAATTCCTAATAATAAATTTACCGATCACTTAAATATCAAATGAAAATGTTGGATCTATGACAAATTTCCTAGCAAAAAAAGTAAAACGGAATGAGAGGAAAAAGAAAAAAAAATAAAGATATTACACAACCAATCAAACACCAAATCAAAACAAACTCAATAAACATTCTAGATAATTAAATTTTTTTAAATAAAAAAAAATACAAACAACCCTACGTTTTTTGTTAGACTTAAACTTAGATAAAAATGCCATGTGAAAAGATATAAATTTGACATGAAAAAGAGAAGGAAAACGCCTGAAACTTAGATTGAGTTCGCATTTGTAACTCCAACCTTCATGATATATATATATATATATATATATAGCCAATATTTTGTTTAAATATAGATAGTCTAAATATGGATCTATGACAAATTTTCTAGCAAAAAAAAAAAAAAAAAACAAAGCAAAACAGAATGAGTGAGAAAAAAAAAAAAAAAGATGTTACACAACCAATCAAACACCAAATCAAAACAAACTCAATACATTAACATTCTAGATAATTAAATTAAAAAAAAAACATGAAAACAACCCTGCGTTTTTTGTTAGACTGAAACTTAATTAGATAAAAATGCCATGTGAAGAGATATAAATTTGACATGAAAAGAGTAAGAAAAAACACCTGATACTTAGATCATGTTGGCATTTGTAACTCCAACCTTCATGAAATAGCCAAAAAATTGTTTAAATGTAGATAGTCTAACTTTAACTTTGAATTCTACAATGCATGCACGGAACTAAACCAACATATAAAAGATGATAATTTCTTATATATAAAAGGCAACAAAAAAATTACCATTGTGATAGAAGAACAACCCTAATGGACGCGGCGAGAGAAAGGCTCTTCGTATTTCAGATTTGCAAGGGAAAATAGTAAAGTGAAAACTCTAAAGAGAGATGCATTTTGGTAATTATTATACGTAAACAATTTTTTTTTTTGGTCAAACACAGCAACAGATTACATGAATGCTATGCCAAACTAGAGGTAAACATATATGGAGTATTTATATGCAAGAAAATTAGACTTATATGGAGTATTTATTGTAGCATAAGTCACATAAATGGCAGTATTGTAGAGTAATATTTGGGACACAACCTTCATACAACTTTCATACAATTTCTCCAAAAGATGTGTCTATCTCTCTCCTGTGATGTCACTGGACCCCACAGTGACATAGGAAAGAGATAGACACATCTTTTAAGGAGGTTGTATGAAAGTTGTATGAAGGTTGTGCCCCAAGTATTACCCAGTATTGTAAGTTGGGGTTTCCAAATAATGTAGCTAGTGGATGGTAGTACGGGGCGTTCGAAATTACAATTGTGATCGCCAACGATAATATTATCCCAAACTAGAGGTAATGTCGGAGATGTAGATTGACTATTACGATTAAAAAATATGCTAAAGTTTTAAAGAGAATTTAATTCCCAAATCCAATAAGTCAATGGAGGGTAATTTAGTCATATACAAAAATCCTGCGTCGGACGTAGACACAAAGAACTTCCTAAAAGGTCACCCATCCTAGTATTTGATGAAGTTGCATCACGCTTAACCGCGTATTTTGTGTGTGTGTGTGTGTGTGTGTGTGTTTAGCTCCCTCGCGTCTTTAAAAGGTCTTGTTGCATGTAGACTGCAGATGGGCAATTAAGCCTAATAAACTAGTCTAAATTATTATGACATGGGACAAGCACACGTGGACTTGATACCTTACCTTACATCATCCATCTTGGTCTTTTTGCCAGAGGAGTCTTGGATCTTGGCCATCATATTTATGACGGTAGACTGACGGAAGGGTGTTATTGCTAAACATATAATACATGAAGAAGGGATCAACTTGCTGTTGGGATTGTGCCCTCAAACCCATCCTTTATGTATGAGATATTGGCATTTTATATATGGATATCATATTTATATTTCATTATGAATGATATTAAGAGATGATTATTTATAATCCTAAGTATCATAGTAGGCAATTCGTGTATGCATGAGATACATATAAGAGAGATATGAATTACTATTCTTTGATATTTAGAACTTATCATAGTGGATGATGAGACTGGATATCTCATCAGGTATACACTGTAGCATTATCAACTACCATTGGATGGATTGATGAATCTCAATCACTAGAGTATGACTCTTAGTTAATATGCTAGTGCTTATAGTGCATTGACAGACCATGAGATTCCTATTGACATATAAAATTGTCAACAGTCGATAGAAACTCATAACTTGTATAAGGTACGTGACCTCAATCTTGAGACGATTATGGACACAAACTATGGATGTGACTGCTTTCACTTACCAATCAGTGAGATCATGTAAAGATCAACACCTAGGTATCTTGGGTATGTCATATTCATAGGGTTGTGAACATACATTGTCAAGATAGAATTTACCCTCTGATAGAGAGTAAGCATTCTCTTGAGAATGTCACCAAGTAGATTACTGAGAACTACAATCTTGTTGATAAGTAGTTATCAACATGTTTGGTAATCATGAGAGGTGAATGAGACTCAAGGAATGGAAGATGTAATCATCGTTCAGGTTGACAGTAACAGTTATCTGACTACCTGAATATGATTATGAATGCTGACGGTAGAGGGACATTAGTACAACATATAAGTCTAGTTATCACTTTGGATTTGTTCTTTTGCGTTGGAGTGCAGCTATCGTTTTATAGTGGAGTTAATGTTAACTGATTAGTTGGTTATTCGTTGATCAAAGAGTTTGATCATGGAAATTAACAGTTAGTCTGAGCCAACAATAAAGAACCTTGGAGGTCCCACTCTTAACTCCGTCAGAATGCTTGGAAAGGCGTAAAGGGATTGAACTAACTAATTAGAAAAGTTTCAATCAATTGATGTTTCGATCGATCTAACTTAGTTCGGTTGATTGAAGGAGGTTCAGTTCGATCGATCGAAAGTGTTTCAATCAATTGAACTCTAAAGTCGGTTTGGAAATCTATAAATAGGGCAGCTATGTACATAAAATGTTTGAACGACGTTTTAATTCCGGAAAGCTGCAGAAACCTGTTTAGGGCTCCCAAACCTTCTTTTTTCCTTCTATTATGGTTCCCACCAACCCTAGCTTCTCCAGAAAGTGTTCGAGGAGACATAAGGGTGAAGATCGCTTAGAGGAAGCTATTGGACATTGAACAAAAAGTCATAGTCATAATTGGGTTCATGACATTAAGGTATTGCATACTAACCTTCTCCCTACGCATCAATGGAATTGATAAATAGTAGATCTGGGCATGCCAATAAGTTTTTGGAACTTGTTTTTTCTGCTGTGCATGATTTAAAGTTTTTCGAAACATAAATCCATAACTTGTCGGGTTAAATAATACAGGATAGTGAGTTATAAATGAGTCATAGTTAGGGGGGGTTTCGTGTCATTTACCATTTTTGTTAATAACAACCATGTAAAATACAAACTAACGAATGATCAAGAATTTTTATTCTATCCATTTTTTCATTTCATTGAGTGGCACGTTGGCAAACATGCCCCTCTCAAGAAAAATTAATGTATGGCACGGGACTACTACCTCATATGAATGACGCAGTGGTCT
This sequence comes from Hydrangea macrophylla, assembly GCA_033977485.1. Classification (NCBI taxonomy): domain Eukaryota; kingdom Viridiplantae; phylum Streptophyta; class Magnoliopsida; order Cornales; family Hydrangeaceae; genus Hydrangea; species Hydrangea macrophylla. The sequence goes on from CM066987.1 coordinate 30,161,710, forward strand.
AGGCTAATTCTAGAGTCATGTATACAAAACACATATACATGCTTGAAAACTACGACAAATGCGTTGTTCTTCTTTAAAGATATATAGCTTCCATTGATGACTTGAAATTCTTTAAATATTTACGTATCTCCTCCAGAATCTCCAAATTTAGAGACATGGACTACATAATTGAATGGCTCTGATGCCACTTGTTAGTTATTAAGAATCTATTTCTTTAGAAATATAGAAGTAGAAAAAAGAAGAGAATTGGGAAGAAAAGTCCACTTCAAGGTATCCTACGCTTCCGATTGGTTCAATTAGAGAAGAACCAAAACTCCAATCCCAGTAAATAGGAGTACACAAATACTAAAGAGTAATATTTGGGGCACTAACAAATTCCACTAACACTCACACCCACACTCTATCTCTCTCCTAGTGGCACTTTGGTTCCACTGCGGCCCCCACAGTGCCACTAGGAGAGAGATAGAGTGTGGGTGTGAGTGTTAGTGGAATTTGTTAGTGCCCCTAGTATTGTTGAATACTAAAACCATCCCACTAACCACTAACTCAACAACCAAAAACTATTGGACTACTTCTATCCAATAACGTAAACACAAGGCCGACCCTTGCTCTTTAGGAAGTAGGGGTGGGCCTAAGGCCCCCAAACATGAAGACAATTTAAGGGTCCCCCACCAATACTTGGTATTATTATACTATATAGTATTAGTTATCAATATCTTATCATTTCAGCCCAAGGCCCAAATACCCATCCCTCTTCCATCTTATTATTTGTGTGGTGCGCTTCTATTGGGTACAGGGTACCAAGTGGCATGCCACATGGTACCTTGGGGGTACTCAAAAATTCTCCCTAACGTGAGACCACACAACTCACGATTTTCTCTCTACATTCTCTCTCTCTATTCTAACAGAGCGTACAAAGCCTTCTTTGAACCATAAAAAAAAAAATAATAAAAATCCCTAAACAAAGGTTACAAAGCCTTGGCAGTCCTAAGGATTCATATTCTTGTTGTGGTAACCTTGAAAATTTTCTAAAACACGACAGACATTTTGACATTGATGGAAAAGAATTGTTTCTAGAATTGAAGGTCTTGAAAGAAGTTCTACCAAAAGAAAGAAAAAAGTCAATCGAAGTGCTTAATTATTTGAAAGCAATGGAAGGTTGTTTCCCAAATAAATGGATTTATTATAGAATATTGTTAACTATACCAGTTACAATCGTTTCTGCAAAAAGAAGGTTCTCAAGTTGAAATTGATCAAATCATATCTTCGGTCAACCATGTCACAAAAAAGATTGAGTAGATTAGCCATATTATATATTGAAAAAGATATGATAGAAAAGCTTGATTGTACAAGCTTAATTAGTAATTTTGTGGCTAAAAATGCAAGAAAGATAATTTTTTAATGATATTAAAATTTAGATTAAAATATTTTTGCCTTTAGGGCTGCTCAAAATCCACCCGCCCACCCGACTCACCCGACCATCCGACTCACCCATAGCTTTTTTATTGGTTTTTAAATAATATAAAATGTGGGTAGAATCACGGGTCTTGGGGGTGAAAACCCGACAGTTTCGGATGGAGTCACGGGTCTAGGGGGGTGAAAACCCGATTCACCCGACCCGACTCGAAACACACTTAATTTTTTTAAAAATATATATGTAATATGCTTATATCAATATATGCATTATGTATTATATAGTCTTTAATATATATGTAATATGCTTATATCAATATATGTATTATGTATTATATAGTCTTTAAATATATATATATATATATATATGTTATATTCTTGTATCAATAAAATATATAAGTCACTAGCGAAGATATAAAAACATTAAAACTATCAAACTAGCACATGACTATGTTTTTATTTTTTGTTTGGTCAGAGCTTTGGTTAGCCCATGACTATGTAGACAAAAACATTTAAAAAAAAATGAAAATGAAGACAAAGTCATGTGTAAAACAAATGCTTGATTGAGACAAATTAAACAGTCGGGTTTCACTCGACTCGACCCGACTTACCCGACCACCCGATAAGTCGGGTGCACCCGACAAAGCGAGTGGATGACGGTGGAAGGAGGGCAAACCCGCCTATGTTCGGATGGATGAGCGAATGAGGGCCAAACCCGATTCACCCGACTCGTGAGCATCCCTATTTGCCTTGTTAAGTGAATTCTTTTTCGTTAATTTATATATATAAGTTTGTATATATATTTTTGCTTTATACTTGTTCAGTATCTTATGTTAACTAGTTCATAGTAGTGTATAGAGTGCCCCACTCTAGTTGTTTGCCTAACCCCAAAACTCAAGACCGTCCCTGTCCCTGCATAAATAAATAAGGAAAAGACTTAGGTGCTGTTAGCACAGTGCTCGCACTGTGCTACTTACATGTGAACAGTAAAACTGCTTAATTTTGTAAAAAAAACTGTTTTTGTTACAAAAGTAATTTTACTGTACAAAATGTGAGTAGCATAGTGCAACAGCACCGAAGTCTTTTCCAATAAATAAAATAACTAATAATTAGCAAACTTCCTAAAAACAAGCTAAATATCCTAGCACCATCTACATCCATATACTAAAGCCATGATATGCATTTAACAGTCCACCCGTGCGATGGTGGTGGTGAAGAGAACAGGAGAGAGAGAGAGAGAGAGAGAGAGAGAGAGGGAGAGTGGTGGCGGCGAAGGGAACCGGAGAGAGAGAAGGGGTAGAAGGAGTTGGGTAAAGAGAGAGACTCATCACTCATGAGAGGCATGTGATTGGGAGTTGGGAAAGAGTGAATTGGATGTGATACAAAGGTTGGGAATTCAAAAGATTGGTCAAATTTGGACCATTAGATGAGTAATTTAGATGGTGTAAAATGTCCCAAGGGCTTAGATGTAAAGTTGGAGGAACTAAAAATAAATCTCTTTTTTAAGTGCTTTATTACATAGAGACAAAAGAGGTTGGTATAATTATCAAAACTATATTAGAGGGTCGTTGTATTTGTTAGATATTTCAGGGGATGTAAGTGTAATTTCCACAAAGAAATACCAAAAAGGTACGGGACTGACGTTTAAAAGCCTTCGTTCAACTTTCATACAGTTGAAGTTGAACGCGTGGGTAAAAATCTTCTAGGCGTTACAAAGGAAAAAGAAGTTTCTCTTTTGAACTCTGACTCAAAAATACCCCTCACTTTCGAATTTATTTCAATCTTGTAAGACAAATGTAGTCGGTATAAGTAAATAAGTACAAGGGCAATATGGTAACCATGATTAACAAATCATCTCTCTCTGTTTAATGTTTGCGTTCAACACGGCCACTCTCTCTCTCTCTCTCTCTCTCTCTAAAACTCTTCTTCTCCCTCCGGCCGTCCCCATTTGACTCCTATTATTTCTCTTTCTCTCGCTCTTCATTTTCTCTCTCTAAAAACACTCGCATGGACATTCGGAGCACTCGAAATCCTAGGACTAAACGCCATAGAAATCTCTGATCATTTTTTTTAACCTTTTTTTTTTTTTTTTTGCGCCGGAGTGCGTAGTTCTTGATTTTCGATATGATCGATACGGCGGTCTTCGATTATCTGGCGCCTTCGTGGTGGGAGGTCGAGGTCTCGATCGCTACGGCGTTGTTCGTGATCGCGGCGTACTGGTTCTTCACGTACGATGCCGGCGGAGTGACCGGTGGCGATCGTTCTCTATTTGACAATTCAGTTGTTTCTGGGGATGGCATTGATGATAAATACAAGGTCATTTCAATTATTTTATCAGTTTCTTGGTTGTTAATTGATTGATTATGTTTCGTGATTGAATTCAATGTGTTTAGAGTGATTGGGGGCCTTAATTTAGTTTAACTTTGGCGTAGAATTGCTGAGGAAAGATTTGGATAGTGTTATAGAAACCATTTCGTGTTGTTTTCTGAAAGAGACAACATGGAAAGGTGATATTTTGTGTTTGATGGTGAAGTTTAAAAATGTTGCAGAGGTATTATCCATTTAGTATGGAATGTCAAAAGACTCAAAACACACCCTAATACTATGCTTTCTAACATAACTTATATGTTTAATAGCTTATACTTCAAAAATGGAATGCAAGGATAAAAACCTAAAAGGATGCTTATAATTTTGAAAGGGAATTGCTATTCCCACTCCAAAATTGAACTAATGCACTCCATGGTACTACTGGCACACCATGCAGTACCATGCAGTCAATGCATTCCATGGAGTGCGAATAACAATTCCCTTTTAAAAAATAGAATAATATTTATATGTTATATGTATGTATATACAATGTTACTAGAATATTCCATGTTTCAATTTCTAGGCCATTTTCGGACTTAATATTGCTGACTGCTATCACATGTACATCTAGCTTGCGCATATATAATGTTTTAATCTGATTATATGATAGTTTACAGTTCCCGTCGCGTAAAAATGAGACTCTTTCCAGGTCGTGCATCATTGCATTCTTGAAATTGCATTGAAACTTTCATATTGAAGCTTGGAGTTTTAGTTTGCGGCGAATAAATGTTCGATTACCTGCTTCGTGAAGTAATTTTCCACTTGTTTGACGTGCAGTTCTGCACTTATTTTGTAGATGGGCCAGCTGAAAGGAGACCCTGAAACCAATTCTGCATATTTGATAAAGGTAATTGGATCTTATTTACATGTCACTGTCTCTGGTTTGAGTTAGGCATTGTAGTGCACTGTTCAAATTTTATAGTGGAAGGGTGCTTGAGTGGAATGTAACCACTAATCTTGCTTAATACATATAAACATGGTTGTCGGAATCAATGGATTCACGGGCCAAGTCGAGTTTCCTAAAACCTGAAAAGATTCACAATTTATTACTTTGAACGTTGAAGTTTAAAGTGGAAAACTTTCAACAATTTGATATACATGAAACTTGTGTTAAATTGTTATTGTGTTCGTTTTAAGCATTGTACAGGTCAGTTTGTAATCTATATAAATATTTATTTACCAGAAGAAAGTGAATATTAAAATTGTCGGTTTATATTTTGGCAAACCAATCCACAATTCAATTCGCGTTTTGAAGACCATGTCTGTAGATATATTTTTTTGGGTTCATCCGTTCATGTGAGAACCATATCTGTCAATTGCTTGCTTTGACAAGTAATTGTATCTGCTTGTGTTTCAGTTGGAATTGTTGGCTGCTAAGAATCTTATTGGTGCTAACCTGAATGGCACATCAGATCCTTATGCAATCATCACTTGTGGTACAGAAAAGCGATTCAGGTGATTGAGTTAGCTGTCAGTTTACATGTCATGTACTTTTCTAAAAGTTTGATGGTTTAGAATGGACCATATACAGTCTCCCTTGATGTTTTGTATGTTGTAGTAGGTTCTTAGTTTTTTGCTTGTAGTTAGTTTAAGAAAAAGAAAAGGATTCCAGTCCATCTTACATGTCTTTCGGTATTATGTGGCTTTCGAGGGTTGAGATTAAGAGATCTTTCATTTGGGGAAATTTATCTCTGGTGTACAACTGCCATATATGTAAATTATTTACTCACATTCTGTTGCTTGATTCTAAAGCTCTAGACCGACAAATTGACTGGCAACTTAAAGTTCGCTAACTAACAAGTTTTTGGGATTTTTGTGTACACTTGAATTTTCTAAACAACAAAAAGAACAAACATTGCCTAGTCCCTATATTTACTGGGCTACCCAGGAACAACCCAAGGCTGATCTGGGGCCCAAACCACTGCCATACATCCTCTGACCTCCTGGCTACCAAAACTACACACCGTACTTAGTTTGACCCATTATACTTGCTAATTTGACTGTAATTGAGGAATGAAAATGAACTTTTTTATGGTAATTTTTGTTTTCACTAGATACTCACATATCTGTCTCTATAGTACGGGGTAGGGGATTGAATGGAATTAAAAATAGTGAAGAGAGGTGGGTTTAGATTTCTTGGTTCTAAGACTTGTGCTAATTCCAAAAGGAAATTTTTGGCTTAATTACGCTTTGCACCCTCCAAGTCAGTGTCACTGTTCACAGTCAGTGTCACTTTTTCCAACCATAGTTTAAAAGTTGACACACGAGTCCTTGGAATCTCTAAGTTGTGTCAGTCATCACCCTCCATCAAATTCCATTAGAATTGTAGACAGAATTCTGACGAATGTTAATCGATTTTGACTATGTTGTTGATAGCTATGTTACCCGGACCCTTCATAATGCATGGAGTATCCGTGACCGACACGACACCCGATAAGGGTACTTCTCTCTCCGACCCTTAAAAATAGTGTAAAATCTTTGAAAACTAGACATCGTACCCTGTTCCCGACATCCGTACCCGAGTCTAGGCAACATAGGTTGATAGAACTCAACAGACTCTGACCAAGGATTCAAATTGACACGCATTGAAAACTTCAGGTGTAAGGAGAGGAGGAGGGTGGGAACGGAACACCAAGTGTAAACTACTAGGGTGCAAAGTGTAGTTCTTGGGGAAGGAAGCAAATTTACAAATTATTATTCTAAAAAATTCTCAACTTTGCCAGTACAATGTTAAAAAACTTGGCAGCCATTACCTTGTAGATTCATTATGGTGTGTCTCGTTTGGTCCCTTGATGCATTTTGCATTATTTCTTGCTGACTCTATTTTAGGTTAGTTATAAATTAAGCATGTTATCATGAACAAAGGTAGACCCTGTTTTGGTTTGAATTACCAATCACAAAAAAAGCCTTGGTACTAGCATAGTGATATTGCTTAAATGTAGAAATAGAATTTTCATCTTGAGCTAAAGTGATTAAATTTTCACCTCGCATTTGCTTGGGGGTGAGATTTTATCATTTGGATAACGATAGCTTGATACTGCCTAAGTTTTTTGGTTCACTTCTACTATCTTGTTTCTGTTGCAGTTCAATGATTCCTGGTTCGAGAAATCCAATGTGGGGGGAGGAGTTCAATTTTTCAGCTGACGAGCTTCCTGTCGAGGTAGTTACTACTATGTATGAATTTCTCAGATTGGCATATTTGCAAGATGCGATATGAGACGATAATGGGAAATTGATGAATAGCGCGTATTTGCTTTTAGTTTTTCTAATTAAATGCTTCAAATTACTCATTGATGTCTTAAGGTTGTTTGAGAACCGTATGAAGTGCGAAAATTGGAAATGATGGTGGTTCTTCAGTATGGCATAGTTATTTACGGTATACAAAGTAATATTCTTCCAAGGGCCCGGGTTTCAGCTAGAGGGACCTGTCCTAGAGCCCGTTTGGGATAGCTTTTTTGTGTCCAACAATCACTTAATATTGGCTATTTTAAAAAACTGTGTCGTTTGGATTATCCATTTCACAGCTTCTTAAAAATCTGATTCCTTTCAAAGCTAGAAAGCAGTTTTATTTAATTTTATTTTTATAGAAATTTTGTTTTAGAAAAAAAAAAAGAAAAAAAAAAAAAGAAAGAAAAGAAATGAAAGGAGTCAATTCTGCTTTTTAAAATATCTCTACTTTAGAAAGTCATTATTGTAAAAGCTAACCGAAATGGGCTATTAGTTGCTGAAATAGCTAGTGGAGGGTAGTATTTGACTCAATTTCCATTCGAAAATTTTCCTGCAAAAACTTCGACCGCTGGAAAGATCTAATTTGTTAAACGCAACCCCCCCCCCCCCCCCCCCCCCTCTTTTATTCTCCATTCGAGTTGCAGTGTATTCTTTTCTTCTTTCGTTCATTACGAACTATACTCTTTTCTTTCTTTTCTTTTTCTTTTTCCCCCCTTAATAAAGGGTCTACTTACTCTTGTAGTTGCAAAACATTTTCCAGAAAATAAAGTAGTTTGAATATTAACTCTTAGATTTCTACACATTTAATGGTCTTGAATTTTTACGTAGGTTGGTCCTTCTTGGTTGATAGGCATTGGTAGGCTTAGAATTCCACTAATCTAAGTTTGGGCATCGTTATCTCAAAGTCATCAAGCTTGTTTGTTAGAGATTTCCCCCCTGTTATATGAATATTTTGGGTTCCCTAACATATCAATCTATTCAAATCTAAGGGCAAACGTACTTGTAATGTCCAAATCAGGAAAAAAGAGTCCACATTGTTTGTATCATTTACCTAAAGTGTGAATATTTGTTATCAGTGATTCAAAGGAAAAAGGTGATTTACAATCCAGTGACATGCTTAACAATGTTGAAAAGAAAATCTCTTTCCTTCAAGATTCAGTAAAACTACTTTGTTCATTTTTGTTTTCCATTTTAGTGAAAACATCTTTTATTTATTTATTTATTTTTTAAGGTAGTTATTTGGATGGAAAAATATTTAGTGCCTTTATTTATGACTATGAACAATATTCCGAGTTATGATAAGGTACTGATCAACTCGTCAGGTCAACAATAATAAGTAACCCTATTAATCAACTAGATGATATACTGATGAGGAGGGTGTCGAATCACATGGACTACTATTGTGATCACAAAAAAAACAAACTATGGATGTTCTGAAGTTAAAACTAATTGTTGATCTATGGAAGCAAATAAATATGTTGTTATTAGTAAGGTAGAAGACCTAAGGCATAGAATCGACTACTAACCGCATAGCCATGACTAATTGTACTCAATCCATGGATTTGTTCTAAATATAAGGGTAATCCGTAATTGTAACTGCAAGTCCAATTTTATCGTCAGGAAAGATTGTGTGATTTATTCCTAAGCATGAAACAATTAGCATAAACTGTCCTACTAGACTAGGGTTACTGTATGACCTATCTTCTCTAGGCATGAATCATCCACAGAATAGCTTCACCCCTATTTAAAACCATTGTAGAAGCGTTACATTCGAAATCACAGAAACCGAACATAACTTGGGTTTAATCATAACGGAATAATTCTTAGATAAGAAAGAATTCAATCTATAATTATAATTAAATATTATCTTTAAATTCAATTACAAATGTGTAATTCTCAAGGTCTTACAACTGAAGGATATCAAGAACAAAAGACAGAGAAAGGGAGTACAAAAATCATGGTTACTTGGCTAGGGTTTCATCAAAACACTAGATATGGAGTGTAGACCTCCATAGATGTGGTTGAATCTGTAGAAGTTGAAGAATCCATGTCATATGCTTGAAATCTCCACTTCTTCCTCTCTCAATTAGCCGCCTCCAAGTGATTGATAACCCAAAAACCGATTATTTTCATCCACACCTATTTTTTGCAGTCCTAATCTGGTGTTTGGACAAAAGTAACCTCTTTATTTCTGTGAAATTTTGGAACGTTGATCCGCTTAATCTCGCTCAAGCAACCTGAGACCTTGCTCAAGCTAGAATCCACTTTCTGAGCTTGCTTGGGCGAGCCTCTTTTTCGCTCTGAATTTATGATATTCTTCTCTTTTTCCTTGGATTTTTTTGCATATTTTATTTAAAATTTCAAAACCTACGAAAGACCAGAAGTGTTTTTAATAATAATTAAGTCGATAAGTAAAAATGATTAATAAAGTTTAAGGAGTGGAATATAGAATATTTCGCCACCGATTACGTACCATATTTTCTCTTTGAACCTGTCTTCTCACCAGTTGGATGTTGGTTGCATGACTTATTTTTCTATATAATTTCTCAACAGCAATTTTCCTGTATAAATAACACTTTGGTGTTGGTACTTATTAAGGAGAAATGATATTTAATGCCTATCAAAATCTTTTTGATTATTCTTTATCATCTTTCTCTCTATCATGAGGAAGATTTAGTCGTATATTACATATCACTTAAGCCATTTGGTCCTGTTGTTTCTATGAATACGGAATCAACAAAATATATAAATTATATTTCTCGCATCTTCTCTCATATATGTGTGTGTGTGTGTGTTGTGTGTTGTGTGTGCACAGGGTATGTGTGTTTTTATGTACTTCAGTTTATGGGACTGATTTTTTCGCCAAATGTATGGACAGATTAATGTGACAATATATGATTGGGATATAATTTGGAAAAGTGCAGTTCTGGGCTCAGTGACTGTTCCTGTTGATAGTGAAGGTCAAACTGGTGCACAATGGTATACTTTAGACAGCACATCAGGGCAAGTGAGTTTCCGCAATTTCCATTTATTTTGCAACGGATATTTACACTTTTAATAGCCTCTTTAAAATTGTTTCTTGTAAATCTAAAAAAATGTACCCGATTTGTTTATCAGGTTTGTCTCCATATTAAAACAATAAAACTTCCTGTAAATCCTTCCAGGTAGCTTCTGGCTCTATTTCTGTAGAGAGCTACTAAACACACCCACCAATGCCTCTCTACTCCCACTTATGCAGTGAGGAGGAGGATTACATACAGCATCTCTTGTTGTACATGTGGGTGTTGAGAGAAATTTGTTGGGTGAATTTAGTAACTCCCTTTCATTATTACTTGTTCTTTTGTTTTACTATAATGTCCACCCTCCATATGCAACTTTTATGTGTCTGCATACTTGAGCATATAAGTAGCATAAGCACACCTATCTGAACGTAAGCGCATATATATATATATATGTTCTTTTATATGTGCTTAAGATATTTATTGCCCGACGACATTGTCATAGTTTATGTGTAATTAGCAGCTACATGACAACCATAAAGATTACATAAGCAACACTAGCCTTTTGACTTGTAATCAAACTCCCAAAATTCTTTTTAAAATTATGTTAAAGACCCCAATTTTTCTATTAGAACAATTGCAAAAAAGTACCCGTGGCACCCAGAAAAATCCAAACAACACCTGAGCCACACCGTAGACGAATGCAAAAGTTTCCTGTCTCCAAAAAGCACCTGACTGTTTTGCTAGATCTGGTGCACGCCCCTTCGAACCCAAGCCGCACTTTCACTAGATGTGCATCTAGCGCGGATTCCCAGAAGTGCCATTGGTTTCTTTTCTTTTCTTTTTTCTTTATTTTTTTTTGGTGCAAGCCATTGATTCTACATGTAGCAATATGGGAATGATTGATATCTACTTCCCAACTTGAGGGGGAGTGTTAATAGCAGATATTTTAGCATGATCTTAGGATTTTCTTACAGTGAGGCATGGGATTTTCTCACGGCTATAAATTTATTGCTTACTCAACATCTATTGTTTAGGCGGCTACACTTTTTAGATTTGTTTGTTTCTTTCTGATCTTTTCATTGTAATTTAAATTGAGGTCCTCCTAGCAAGAAATATACACAAAAAATATTTCAGTAGAAAAACAGAATTTGTAGGGAAAAAGTAAAAGAAAGATAAGGAGAGTAGAAAAGGCGAGATGCCCAAAAGAACTTGTATGAGCTTAATTGAATTATAAATTACAGGACTCACACATCTTTATATAGGGTGGAGATAGAGATAAAATTTATGGGATTTATTCCTAATCAAATAAAATAGGGTATTGCTATTCCCACTCCAAAATTGAACTAATGCACTCCGTGGTACTACTGACACACCATGCAGTCAATGCATCTAATGGAGTGCATTGATTCGTCCATGGAGTGCGAATAGCAATTCCCATCAAATAAGATAAAATCAAATCTTTCCTAATTATATGGATTTGATTGGATTACAATCAAATCTAGAACATTTCTTATACTCCAACACTCCTCCGCAAGTTGAGTCACGGAAGCTTGATGAATTGGCCAACTTGGACTTGGACTTGGGCTTGAATGACACTACCGAATGTCCACCAACCATAACCGAGAAACATGGAGATTCCAACAAAAGAGAAATAACCCATCGAAATTGCCCAGACATCACAGTGCAACAGAAACAAACAAGGCCACCGTAAATTACGGCATAGCTAATCAATTGGAACCAACCTGGTCTGTTTGTACACAGAATAGAGGACTAAGGCTTAGTTTGGCCCCACGTGGCTTTTTAAAAGGAGCTTATGAAATTTATTACTAAGAAGTTTGATAAATTTATACAAGTGACACACTACTCTTCAAATAGACATCATGAAAACAAAAAGCAACCTTGAGGTTTTAAAAGCTCTATTTTAGAGCTTTTAAAAGCTCCCCCAAAAAAGCCCTAAGTTCAATTTTTGTAAAGCTCATAAACTAGTTACCAAATGAATTAACATGAAATTGTGCTTTAAAAAAGGAGAAGCACCAAAATGGGGGCCAAACTTAGCCTAAGGAGTGTGATAACGTTAGTCAATCCTTAAGGTCAGCATCCCATAAGAGGACTAAAGAGTGTGATAACGTCAGTCAAGTTTTGCTTTCTTGCATAAGAAGTTCAACTCAAGCCACCTCAACATAACATAAAAATGCTACTTGTTTAAAATTCCCCAAATACTTGGAGCTACATGAGTCCTTCATCCCCAAGTCCACTCTTTGATAGAGCCAGATTTCTTAAATGAGTACACATTAATCATGTGCCATCGGTATGTCATAAGCAAGTCTCTTTGGGCTTCCATTCTTCAATGTCAATGACAATGACCCACTTTTTTTTTTTTTTCCTTTCCTTTCCTTTCCAGTTGTTGTCCTTTTAGCAAATGATATAGCCTAAGCTTTTTGAACGGTGAAGATTTTGCATATGCATATAAATTGTTTTGTATGGTTGTGCTAATCAAGATATTGTGTGTTGTGAATTTCTCATTATTTTTTGCTATTATTTTATGAATCGCGATGTCTGAATCTCAATGTAAACCTATTTCATGTCAGGGTTGCAAATGGCTATTCTGGAGCTAATGCTCGAAGAAGGACTCCTTTGGAGAAACAAGGACCCACTGTAGTTCATCAAAAAGCTGGGCCTCTGCAAACAATATTTAATCTCCCTGCAGACGAGGCAAGTCTCAGGAACTGTTATTGTCTTCTTTTTTTTTTTTCCAAGATTCATTTGTATTCTACCAAGTCTAAGGGCCTGTTTGGGAAGGCATAAAATAGGATTAGGTTCAATCCAACTCTCATTTTCTATCTTGTTCTTATGAAAACCAGCGACATGTTGGTTTGACAAAGAACCACTTTTAATAGTGATTTCTGAGTGGACATGGACTCTAAGGCAATAAAGTCTCTTCCGAACGCATGAAATATGTATAACCGGTTCACTTATGAACCACAAAGGCGGTTCTAAGACTTCTTAGACAGCTTCTAAAGTTGCATAAAATAGGAACTTGAGTTATTGGATCTTTTTTCAGTAAATCCAACTGACAAAATTAAGAGCGTGAATTCCAGGTTGTTGATCATAGCTATTCATGTGCCCTGGAGAGGTCATTTTTGTATCACGGCCGTATGTATGTTTCAGCATGGCACATCTGCTTCCATTCCAATGTCTTTTCAAAGCAGATGAAGGTTAGTGTGTCATTTCTACTGGCAAAAGGTTCAGTTTCAATTAAGATTTCTTTATTATTGAGTTGGATTTTCTCATGAACCTCACGTCTTCATAGGAGAACAGCTTTTAATGTCTTAAACTTTACTGAGAAAATAGGTAATGCTTTTGGAGATTATTTCCACCTATAATGTAAGATTTTATAGGCTGCTTAAGATGAGAAGAAAATCAGAGACATTTGAGAGTCAATTCAAAGGAAGCCAACAAAGCTTCTACATTATGGCACAGATTAACCGTGTTTATTACAAGTCTGCCATGTTCACCACAAATTTGTTATACAACTCAACGCAACAGATCCTTGTCTCAAACTATTTGGTTATGTTATTTGTCCTGACGATATAGCACTAATCTGTCCATTGAGCTTGAAGAGAGAGTTACCCCGACTCCGAATCACTTGAGCAGTCACAAAACAATGTGAATATGCTCTAGAAAATGTATAAAAGGCTATTACTTGGGAAGTACCAGTGCGGGTGCGAGAGATTCATCAATTTCCAAAATCTAGGATGTGGATGGGGTGTACTTTTTCTACAACTATTGTCTTGAATGTGTGTGTGTGTGTGTGTGTGTGCACATATGTATATATCTATTTAACACATGACTAACAAGCATAAATGCTACATAAGCAGCACCGGCCTTTGACGTTAATCAACTCCCAACTTAAATTGACCCCAAAGTTTTTAAACTCCGTTAGAGACAATTTGTTTTTTAGGGGGAAAAAAAGAGGCCAACAAAGCATTCAAGGTGGATAATTATAACCTTTAAGGTAAACCAAAGTGGAGCTTCTCATTTAGTGTGCAAATCAACGTTCTTATCTCTCTTGGCGCCCAAAGAAACCACAAATTCCCTTGTCAAATGACCTCAACTACTATAACCCAGTCTCCTTGAAATAGCCCAACCCGATACCAGCAAGTAACCCTACTAGTTAATGATGATGGCCTGGGGACAGCTTCCTGAATACTAAAAGAGATGAAACGATTATTTCAATTGAGGTCCCTAAAGAGCAGTCATCAATATATAACAGTTATTTGTAGGAACGAAATGGTTGAGCCTGTACTGATATTATAAAGATAACAAACCCATACCAAAGTTAAATTTGTACGTTGTTAAACTAAGTTCCATTAATGTTCAAGCTCCTTGGTAGTTAATAATCCTAGTGACTGAGGAGGGGCAAAATTATTTTTAACTCATGAAGCCATGGCCTACTTGTACTCCCTCTAAGATCAAGCCAAGAGGAATATCTTCAAAACTCTTATCAGTTAATTATTGTTCTCAATCATTGTAACTTGGCTAAACTGAAGGGCCGTGTTATATCCACGAGTCCCACTATGACTCAACCCTTTTATTTGCAACTCCAGTAGAAGTCGTCGTTGCATCTGGCATGATCAGTTGGTACACAACCAAAAAGCTGTCTAGTAGGCAGTTTCTATCAAGCACAGCCAAAAAATGCCCAATTTGAAGCTTTAAAATGATGAAGAGTACCAAAAAGTTCCAGTTGACAATCTAAGAAACTCAGGAATTATCAGGATCCACCTAAACTTAATCAATCACCACAACCCACTTTGGACACCCTATCTGCACACACATCTGTTCGGAACGGGTGGAGAAACAAGTCAAAAAGCCCTCAAATGTGGATCAGAGAAACATAAAAATCGAGCCAAACTTTTTAAAAATTACTCCAAAAAGAAAATCTCAATCAAATCTCTTCCAGAAATTTGAAAAAAAAATGTTAAATAGCATCGACAAGAAGAGGTGCATCGATCCGTAAGATGGCGACCCCTGGTTTATCGTAAATATGCTGCATCAGCATGATGAGTCTGACGACAGCACCTCCTGTAGACCACAAAGCCTTCTTTGATTGCTCCAGTGATGGGCAGGGGCGGATGCAAAAACTTGAAGTAGAGGGGGAGCTTGGTAGGGGTGAAACTAAGAAGTTGCACTTTGCGTTAGCCGAGTTTACGGGTGTTAGGGGGCAACACCCCCAATGCTTTTTTTTTTTTCTTTTGTTGATATTTATACATATTTTTCATGTAGATGATATAATCAAGCCAATGCTATAAAAAATAACACAAAAACTCAACAAACCTTCTCCCGTTGTATGATACATACATCTTAGTTATAGCACTTTGGGACCTTTTATTACCAATTTTAAAATTGTAACTAACAAATGGCAACTAAAAGTTGCTGCCAATGTCACATTAGAAAAGTTAATATTGATTGGCACCAAAGGTACAACAAAATGACATATTGTTACTATAACTCGAGACCAAGAAATTGAATGTATCATACTTGGTTGTCTTGTGGAATTTTTCAAAACTCAAATACTAATACAATAGGGGGTTTATGAATTTGGGAGGGGGGGCTTAAGTGTAAAAATATATTTGTTTTAAGGGTAGATAGAAAATTTTCCAAAATCAAGGGGAGCTCCCCCTTGTCCCTCAATTGATCTGCCACTGATGATGGGCACTTTTAGCCCCAATGGATGCAATACCAAGTTGAGATGTGTATATGTATGTGTTGGAAGATATGGAAGAATGAGATTGGGAAGATAATAATATGATATCAATTAGTATTTAGAGGTTATGCCATCTATGGGTATTTTTGGTCATTGTTATTGTTAGGGCTTAGGTAATCAATGATGTAAGCCCTAGGGGCACTTTAGTATTTTCCTTTTCTTATGTTTGCCTATATATAGAGTTGCTATGTAACCATTGTATAATAACATAATATTCAATACATTTAGTTTTTCTTCATGGTATCAGAGCAATAAGGTTCTGGTGTCTTTTTGAGTCTTTCGCTTCTCCGGCGGACGGCTATCTTGTCGCTTCATCGGACCTCCAATTGTTCTCTTTGGTGTGATTCCAGTTGGACCTTTTCTTGTCTCTCTTAGTCCTCCGAAAACAGCCTATCTCTTTCTGAAGTTGCTATCATTATAGGCAACCACTGATGGCCATTTTTCGGCAATGATGTCATGATGATGTCATCATTTTCCGACGAGATTTCCGGGCAAAGTTGACATGCCCAGCTTCGCCTCTTGATGTTGACAATCGTGGTGTTCTTCGTTATTTTATTTTATTTTTATTTGAGGCTGTTTGGAGAAGTTTTCTAATTTTTTATTATTATAATATTTTTGGATTTTTTGGGGCCATTTTTTCCGATCTGATTTTTTTGGGGCTGTTTAGTGTCTTTTGATGCTTCAAATCTTCACTATGGGGTTTAGTTTGACCATAAGAAGTACTATTGGAGTGGATCATGGTTGTTTGGATTGATTTCTACCATTTTTTGGTGAACAATGGTTCGGCCCTGTCTGTTCCTCCTTTTTTTGGTGCGGCTGCCTTTACCTATGGAGTTTCTGGTCTTGTTTGGTTGCTATTGCTCGAATAGCACTTAAGAATCTGTGTGGTTGCTGCTTTGTTTGGTATTTTCAGTATTAAGGTCTTGTTTGGGCATGTATATCTTGTACCAGTGTGGAAGGTTGAAGATGATAATTTCCAAGTCTGCACGCTCTGTTTTTTACAAATCAATCCCTAAAGTTCTCTATATTTTTAGTAAGACCCCAATCTTCTCTAAAATTTCAAATCTGCCCCAAAATTTCTTTTTTGAAAATGACCTTTTTTTTTTCTTTTTTTTTTTTCAGAAATTTCAAATTAGCCCCAAACTTTTTTTTTTCAAAATTTCCTTCTTTTTTTAAAAGCCATGTTTGGCTTTTGGCTTTAATTTTGTTTCTTATGTCTTCCAAACTTCAGTCTTCGTGTTCACTCCCACCTTCTTTTGAGGGGGAGAATATAAAGAGATAAGACCGGGAGACGGGGCCCCTCGAGGAGGGGGCCTGCTATATCACACGGTCGACAAGACCACCTGAAGAAGGACCCGCTACACAGCACAAATTGGTGTGTTTGAACACACAACCCCCCTTCAACTTGAGGGGGAGTGTTGAAGGCAAGACAACTACATCTATTTATGTGTCACACGATGGTTGTTTCCGTGGGCACTTCTCACCTTTCTCCATGTGATCTTGGAGCTTTGGATGTTTGTATGACGCGACCACCTAAGAGGAGCCGCACATGGACCACACAAGAAGGGGTTGCACATGGACGAGAGACTACCTAAGAGGGGCCGCTACATCAGTCTACAAGGTGGAGTTTTAGATGAGGATAGTTCGGTATAAGATTGTCTTCCATATTCGTGTGCAAGTTGGACACTTAAACAAGTATCCGTGTGCCAACTTGAGGGGGAGTGTTGGAAGATATGGAAGAATGAGATTGGGAAGATGATATTATGATATCAATTAGTACTTAGGGGTTATGTCATCTATGGTTATTTTTTATCATTGTTATTGTTAGGGCTTAGGTAATCAATGATGTAAACCCTAGGGGCACTTTAGTAGTTTCCTTTCCTTATATTAGCCTATATATAGGGTTGCTATGTAACCATTGTATGATAACATATTATTCAATACATTTAATTTTTCTTCAGTATGAAGAGTGAAGAAACAATGAGAAGATGGAGAGAAATTTGGGGATTCGGACTCCGGAGAATAGAGACAAAAACATTATCCCTTGTATCTTTGTGTCAATATATTACAATTACGCGATAGTGTTTATATACAATAATAGCCTTGACTCTCAACAGTAGTATATTTCTTTTGTGAAGATCTAGCAACCTCTATGCTGAAAAAAAAATACATGGCATGCAAATATCTGTCATATGAAAAACAATACTGTAGACTGTAGTGAACTTTAAGATTAGTGATACCTGCTGCATTACTGGTATTAAATTATTTTCACAGTCAAGCACAACAAGGTCAGAATCCCACTGGGTTTTGTTTAACAAGTATGGGAATTTTTTTGGTAGGTATCTAATAAGTAACAAGCATGGGATGATCGGACGCGTATGTTGAACAGTCGATAGCTTTTCTATTGGTCTCAAGGTGATACTAATTGTTTGTACCTAAGTGGCAGAGTGATTAGCTCTCAAGGGTTATTGTGATGTAATGTAATGCGAACAATTTGTCATCACTGGCTTGAGACCATGTACATATAGTTAGTTTATGGAGGAGGGATGAAGAAATGTATATTTGATTGAAAAATGATGTCAAATTACAAAACTTTCCCCTATTCCGTTATATTACGAGTGGGGAATAGATAATGTAGTCTTAATACCCTAACTCACCCCTCCCCCCCCAATACCCTAACTCACCCCTCCCCCCCCCCCCCCCCCCCCCCCCTTTTCCTTCTTCTATGGGCGTTTTAACACATGGATTCTTATGATCTTCTTAGGTAAGCATCTTTTTATTTTTAGGATTGCAAACGTGTTTCATATCATGATTGTGTTTTAGTTTGTGTATTATAAGTATCTTCATAATAGTAGACCCAGATTGAGCAAATAATGTCTTGTTGGAGTTGACAAATAGCCTGTAAGGGGTAACTGTTAGTGTCGGGTTGTTTGTTGTATAGTGGTTACTCCCATTGGTGTCTAGAATCCTCAAAGTGATATGTCGTGTTAAAGTTGAGATAAATCTAGAGAGTGACAGAGAGGCAGGTTTTTTGAGAAAAACACTTGAGTGTTCTTAGAAGAGTGCCTTGGGGAAGTACCAAAGTGGAAAGTATGATCTCATTAGTTAGTGCTAGTGGGGCTTGGATTCCTATTTATAGTTGGTGTGTGTAACTAGCTTAGGAATGCATTTGATCTTACACGGAACGGAAGAGCGATAATGATGGTGACATCACTCATCTGAAGAGACACTTGAAGAATCTCTCTATAATGGCTGAAGTGTACCTTGGAACTAGTCTTGGCTAGCTCTGAACTTAGCCACCAGACCACATGATCCTGAGAGTCCCTTTGAGAGGATCATGTAATGGCATGAGAGAATTACCCTGACCAATCACCAAGCCAGATGGATCCATAGGGGCCTGTTTCAGAATGTATAAAAAAGGATTTGGTTCAGTCCTTGTCTCATTTTTAATCCCTTTTTTTTTTTTTTTTTAAATTTTTAAATTTTTTATTTTTTTGTGTTAACCATAGTCTTGTTGGTTTGAGAAAGAACCAATTTTAAGAGTACTTTTGGATCAGGCACGAATGTGCAAGATATGGCATTTACCACGCACTAAAAGTTTGTAGAATCGGTGCACTTATGAACCACAGAAACCAGTTCTTTGCTTTCCCAAATAGCCCCTAGGATCTTGCCCTAAGCCTTAGCCTAGGTTCATCACGTGATGATGAGGGAATACTAGGGAATTAAACAGAAAGGGTAGTTGAAACAAGCTCAACTAGGGAGATAAAGTTTCCATAGACGTAGTGAAGAGCAAACCTCAAGATCCCATTGAGGTAGACCTAGTGCAGCTCTAGGGAGATAATAATCAAGTACATTGTGAAAACTTGGTTTGTAAGTATGTTTACGAGCATTGCTCAAGCTTATCTGCGGTAACTTGTAGAAAATACTAGTGCCAAAGGGAGTTAATTGGAATGCCAATCATGAATTGCCACATGGCAGCGGGTTGTCAAGTTGAACTCTAATACTTACTCTAATTCAATGTTTTTAAAACCGGACCGGTCCTTGAACCGGAAAGGTGACCAGTTTATGGGTTGACCGATTCAACCGGCCGGTCCAGACGGTTGAACCATGACGTCATAAATATTAATAATAATTAAAAATATATATAAAAAACAAAAAAAAAATTACAAAAAAGGACCGGTTCCCGGTTCAACTACCGGTTTTACCGATTCAACCGTAAATTCTACCGGTTTTCAAAAATTCGAACGGTTTAACCATTATTCCCGGTTCCTGGTTCAAACCGGTTCGTTCGCGGTTCCGATTGATGGTTCAACCGGTTCGACTGGCCGGTTCGGTCCGGTTTTTAAAACAGTGCTCTAATTACAGTTTTGTATTATAAGTGCCATCTAATTTCGCAATATCTTATTTGCATTCACTTGGATCTTTTGCTTCAGCTTGTAGAATTGTATCGCATTGAGTACATTGCTCATTACCAAATTTTCTTAGTTGGATTCTTTTGAATACACCTCTAACTTCTCATGAAGCATTCACCTTTTTTTTTTCCTAGTCTTGCCTTTGGTTCATTTAGATATCATTACGTGAGAATACTTTATTCGCATGTCTATTATGAAAAAATGTGTTCATGGTTTGAGAATCGTATCATAAAGCATGTGTCTTTAGCATACATATGTTTTTTTAGCTAAATATTGCTTTTGAATAATGCATGTTTCCAGTTCAGTGTGGTACTATTGGCCATGTTGCATACAATAATCATGTTTTTTATTTTCATTCAACAGGTGGTTATACCCTTTGAAGATATAGATGAGGCATGTAGCCTTTTCCTTGTGTCTCTGTGATTTTCCATTGTCATAGTTGTTAATTGTACTGAATGGTTTTGGTGGAGTAGAAGGTTATTAGGATCGTTTTATTGTTTTTGCAGATCAGGAGGAGTCAACATGCATTTATTAATCCTTCTACTACAATAATTCTTCGCATGGGTGCTGGAGGCCATGGAGTACCTCCATTGGGGAGTCCTGATGGTTTGTGATTGAATTAATATGTTGAAGTTCCATTTGAGAGTTCATTATATCATATTGTTTGATATTTGAAGTGGAATGAATTTTGGACTACTCACAAGTACTTTTTAGGTGCTTTGATATTTCAGAATTTGATGCTAGAATTGTGAATTAACCTATCTTAAAATTTTCGCTTAATAATTTTGACAAGACGTAATGGTAGAAAATAGAAAGTAGTGACATTACATCCCCTGTTTTAGCATTTCAGGGTATGGGATCATTGTAGCTTTATGGGCACAACTTTTGGGACTAGACTTACTTGAGTTCAATACTTTTAAACCCTAAGTGGGGAAAGGGGATCTTCTATGTTTTGGTAAATGAAGAAATGGGACTTCATATTGGGATTTTTTCTTTTAACCTTATCATATGTCTATGTTAACATCTGTTTGATCATAGAGACTAAAATATTAGAATTCTTGTTTGAACTTGTGTGTTTTTCATGAATTTATTATGGTCTTTTGTCTTGGATATATTTATGATATCTATCGCCTATTGCTGTGGATTTTTGTATCAGATGCTAAATAGTTTACAATGGCAGGCTAAAATGCTAAATAACTAATTTTACGTAGATATCTACCCTCCTGAACTACTTCCATTTTAGCGAATTTCAAATGTTTGTTTATCTCATATTTTTCCTTTTTCCATTTTCAGGTAGAGTCAGATACAAGTTTGCATCATTTTGGAACAGAAACCACGCATTACGAGCTTTACAGCGTGCAGCAAATAACTTCCATGCAATGTTAGAGGCTGAGAAGAAGGTGTTTTGTGTTTTTTTTTTCTTTCTTTATGCCTTTTGCTCATTTCTCTCCATAGTCTGCATCCTTTATGTAGTTTAATTCTGTCATTGATGATACGTATTCATATTTACAATTTACAGTAGCTAGTTCTGTTCGTGTCAGTCACTCAAATTGAGAAACGACAATCCAAAACAATGAAACGTTATATGTGCTACCATGGTGCTGTGTTGCAATGTTAGTCTTTCATTGTTACCATGGTGCATGTGCACTTTTGACATCATTCTTGTTTTGGGTTAATTTGTTTAGCACAAACCTCCAAAATATTACTTCTACGCTCATTGGTAGAAGCGACAATCCAAAACACTGAAACGTTATATAACCAGTACATATCTTATAATCCTAAATGTTAATGAGTTTATGTTTCAGCAAGGAAAAAAAGAAGGCAAAATAGCTTGGTTGTTGTGTTATATGTTGAATATAAATAGGTTGCTGAGCAATATTGGCTGAATTTCCTTCCAATGAGAAAATATTGGCTTAATCGGTTTCTCTCAATGGGAAGGTATCTGGCACGGAAAATCTCTAAAAAAAATTAAATTTTAGTGGTTAAACCGGCATTCTAGTGTGTGGTTGCAAGCTAGCATGTTGGGAAGTGGTTATGGAGATATCCTATGGAGAGAGACTCTTCATCAAGGAAGCCTGTGAATTGAAGTATGGCCGTTGAATGGGGGATGAGTGATGAAGAAGATAGCTATGTGCCTATGTCTTATGGAACTCGTCTTGGGAAGGGTATGATATCTGGTTTGGTACAAAAGTCTCTTTTTTTCTTAATACATGTATCAAAATTGGTGTATTTTATATACACGAAAGAGTGGTAGAGATGGAGTTAGAAATATTATAGAGCAAGAGTTGCTCGCTAAAGAAGTTGAGAGCATGGGAATCCGAAAACCCCCCACCTCATGTCATTGAGTGCAAACACCATCTCCAACTTAAAAGCGGAAGAAGTAAGACTTGCTTTTGTGAAAAGGTAACAATCGTATTAGAATGCATCTTTATATAGGTTCATAATGAAGACATTAAAGAGGATACTGTAATTACATCAGTGAGAATGAATTCTGAATTTTTTTTCCAAACACACCCATATGAGAGGATAGAAGGATTTTGCAGCATTAGTCTCCTTTGTTGGAAAAGGAGACGTTGGTCTATTAAAGGTAACAATCGTGAAATTCTGGCACGATCCTTGGTGTGGGGAGATGTTGGTCTATTAGAGGTTTCTTTCTCTCTTTTATGATAATAAAGTAGTTCTTTTGCAATTGGATCCTCAATTGGGAATTTGAAGACATGATACAGCTGCTATTGACATTAGAGAGGACTAAAATAATACAGGATGGGAGAATAGAGGGGACTAAAGTTATTAATGATGGAAGAATAGGTTAATTGGAAGAGTGCTGGAGTAGGGCTTTCTAGTTTCAGTCATACTATGAGTCTCTTTTGGCGAGAGGAGAGATGAACTTTCCTTGGAACTGTATCTGGAGGACCAAAGCGGGCATTGGACTCCATTATACTTAACAATCTACTGAAGAGAGGTTATATAAGATGGCTGTTAGATGTTTTACTGGGAGTCTGGGACTGTTAGTTTTTGGGATACAAGCAGTTCTGTTATATATATGTATATGGGTTCTTTTCTTGTTTTCTTGGGGGATTAGGATTGATTATTATACTACAGGAGTACATGTATTGCTTCCCCGTTTTGGCGCTCTCAATGAACTTACTCACATATGCACCCGACGGCCCGACTCCGGTTTTTTTTTTTCCTTCAGAAAAATGAAAGAAAGAAGAAGCTCCTTTTTCCCCTCTACTCTTTGGTCAAGTGATAATCCGCATGCATTGTGTGGTGTGGCAGTGGTGCCAACAATGATTAGTCATGCCTGGTGGTGTCTACTTGTAGTCTTGGACCCTAACATGGTTATCTAGATTCTCCTTTTTGATAGCCTTCGCCGTGGAATATCTTGAAGCCTCCAATGGACTGGAATTGAAAGTGGTACTTTTATGGTTTATATTGTCTGTCTTTGATCCCAAATGGGTTTAGAGGATGGAGCAAATATTTTGTGATGACCAAGAGTCAATACTCTTGAGGCCGGAAGGCCAAGACGGATGTGGTGAGGTCAGGTGTGGGCGCTTGTCCCACATCGCCTGGATGAAGTTCCTGAATTAGTTTATAAGGATTAATCACCCCTCTATATGCAACAAGGCCTTTTAAAATCGTGAGGGAGCTAAACACGAAGGAACTCCACAGTTAAGCTTGTTGCTGCCAGAGCAGTACTAGGATGGGTGACCCCCCGAGAAGTTCTCTGTGTTTAGGCCCAAAGCAGACAATATTGTTGCTAGACGGGGAGGTGGGTCGTTACATATTTCTAGTAAGTTTATCTCACTTACTCTTGCCTCTTGGTTCAAGGAGCACATAAACAGATACTAAGACACCATCACGATATGACACAATATTGAGAAACTGAAAATTCTAAAACAGTAGGACACTGACCTGATGAGGACATGGAAAACGAATAAGTATATGTAAATATCTGTGATCACGTATGATAAGAAAATCATATGATCTAAAATGAAACTAAGATGTCTGATTGTCTTTAATTTCACAAGGTCTTAATTGTTTATCAATTTTGAAAGCCCTTTTTGGGTTTCATTACCTTTGGCTATTCTCGGTTTGTCAATGCCCTAAGCCCCTATATTTTTCTTCTTTGATCCAATTTATTCCTATTTTCAATAACCAAATTACAAGAAAGCACTGATTATTCTAAACGGATGAAGAATCTGCACTAGATGCGTAACTGGGTCCGCATTTGCATGGATTCTTCACATGCGGCAAGGTTTTTGTTCTTTGTTTTTTTTTTCCTTTCCCCTCAAGGTCTTTAACATAAGTTTCAAGAACTTGATTGCACCTCAAAAGGCCAATGTTTCTTATGTAGCCTTGTACTTATTATTAATGTCTGAGCTACATAGCAACGTCAAGACCACTTAGTTGTAGGCTATGTAGCACCGGTGTGGGTGTGGGTGCGGGTGCGGGGATTCGGGTACGGGGATGCGGGTGCGAGGGATTCGTCAATTTTCCAAAAAGTAAGGATGCGTGTGCGGCGGGAGTACTTGAATTAAATATTAAAAATATACTTTCAGATAGTAGTATATACAAATTATTTTATAACTATTAGTGCATTAGTGTATACCCTAGATAATTGCTATTATTATTCTCTATTATTTATCTTTTAAACCCCCAAAGTTTTCAAAATTGTATGTAGAACTTGTGTTCTTTTTCGAAAAATAAAAAAAACGCTACAAAAAAGCTCCAGTCACACTCCAAAAGAATTCAAAGAATCCACGGAGCGCCCGGTACAGATGCGCGCTAAGTGCGGGTGCGGTGGCCTTTTCGAAGAGTCCGTGTTTCATAGGTTGTAGGATACTAGGATGGCTTATGTAATTATGTAGAAGTTAGGATAGCTTACATAACTAGTAGAAGTATATTTTATACAAGTACCCCGCACCCGCATCCTAGTTTTTTTGTTGGAAAATTGACGAATCCCCCGCAACCCCACACCGGCAACGGGACTGTGCTTCCTAGCCAAATTATAAGTTAAAAAAATCCTAACTATCATCATCCTTGAGATGCCCCACTCAACTTCTACTTTGTTTTTCAAAATATTGACAATATTACACTTGTTGTTAGAGTATCTGGGTGTGGCCATTATTTGTCTTACGCGTATTCTGAACTAAAAAAATTGTAGAAAAAATTAGGACAACAGTTTGGTTTGTCCAACATGTGTCAAGGAGTGTCCGCATGTGACACTGTTCGACATGGTGTCAGACACCAGTAGTTGACCCTTCTAGAGCCTGTGTGCAATAGCTCTTGGTTAACTGATTGTTCTTCCTGCAATAGCTAATGTGGTCCCCGTAATGTAATTTTGCGAAGGAGCCTGATCTAATTTTAGGGATGAACAGTTATTTACATTGTCATCGTTCTGATTCTTGAATTTACACTATGATGCTATTAGTAACCTTTCAGTCGATACAAAATTGCGTTGCATAGAAAATCTGAAAAGGGCGGGGGGGGGGGTTGAGAGAGAGAGAGAGAGATGTTGCCTACAATGATGTGGATTTTGGAATTTTTTTTTTAAAAATTCCTGGTATTTCGAGACACTTGGGTTAGCTTTTTTGGGACCAACAATCACTTAAGTTGTGGCTGTTTGGATAAGTTTTTTCTCGGCTTTTTAAAATATCTGATTCCTTTTTTTAAAGCTAAAAAAACAGCTATTCTAAAAAATCTACCATTTGCAGCTTTATAAAATATCTTTTTTTCCATAAGTGATTATTTTAAAAGCTAACCCACGGGTTCTGCATAGTTCATACTCTACTTAAATTCCAATTTTTTTTTTCTTTCTTTTTCTCTGCCTTCTCTATTTGCTGGCTGTTAACACATTAATGTTTGAATGGCTGAACAAGACTCTAGGACTGAATTTTTCTTATCGGTGTCCATAGGAGAAGGAACAATCGGCACTGCGAGCACAGAGTAGCTCTGTCAGAGGGAATAAAATGCAGGTTAAGTGTCTTGAAGAGAGTGCGCCCAAGACTGAGAAGTCTGAACCTTTTGTTAAAGAAGAAGCTTTAACCAGTATATACAATGTATGCATTAACTCTGTGCTCTATTTATTGGACTTACACAGAAATTGCAGGTGTATTCTGATAATTATATTGTCTTACAACTTGCTCTCAGGATGTTTTCCCGGGCACCGCTGAGCAATTCTTTAACCTATTGTTGAATGATGATTCAAGCTTTACAAATGAATATCGTTCAGCCCGAAAAGATAGTAATCTTAATGTAAGTACTCGGATTTATGGTGATCTTACTGGAATATCATACCCTTTTAAAGTCCATATCTTCAGGATATTACATCGCACGCATTCAAGAAGAAAATCTCAATTTTAAACTTGAGCCCTGAGGTTGTGTTTAACTTTTCGAGGTGTTCTTCCTGGTCAAGAAAACTATTTTCAGTTCCTTTCTAAGTGAAGTTTATGGCTGGACGCTATGTTAGCATGGATATGGTCAATGTTGGCGGCGAATATTAAAAATGTAGGATACAAACACGATTAGGACAAGGTGAAAAAAACTTTTAATTTGTGTAAGTCTATGCTATATAGTGCCCCACTTCTTGAATTTCCAAATAAACCCATAAATTATCTCCTGTTTTATTATGCTAAGACTTTTTTTTTTTTCATAATTCGGAAAACATTTTCAAAAGACCCACGGTACTGACTATGTCCACTCCCATGTAAGTTCGTGTCAGACACGACCGACATGTCTGGGACTCTGGGGTGTATCTGACGTAAAGAAATAAATGATGACACGTTCTTTCACGTGTATGACACGGGACCCAAGTTGAAGTATCCGTACTACAAGGGATGGACATGCACTTATCAGGATCAGATATGCTGTTCTAATTTATCTTGCTTCTAGAAGGTGAGACTACATAGAATAACAGCAGGATAGGCGAACAAAGTTTCTAATGGTTGAGTTCTGGTCATTATAATATATTGTTGGAAGCAGGATTATATGGAAAATAGATTCGTTTTAGATGATCAAGGAACATGGTTCCCTAGGAATTGGTGGAAAGAGCTGACCAACAACTAGGGTGAAAATGAGCTGCGTTGAGCCTAGTGTTAGGCTAGAAGAGCTTGGCCCGGCATTTCCAGTTGGGTTCGGCTCTGACTTTAAGCCTAGATTAGCTCATCTTGTTTGAACTTGGATGTGTAGTCAAGCTTGAGCTCAGCTTGGCGTAAGCTTCATTTTTCCGTCTCTCATCAGAATTGGACCTCACTGAGTAAAACTCAAACTCTCAAGCTCGGCTCATTTAATGCTTGATGTTGAAAACTGATATGGAGCTTCGTTCAGTTGCGAAACGAATCAGCTTTACTAATCGAGTCATCCACAAAAAATAATGATTATGCAAATCTGCGTGTGTATTGATGTTTTGGTACATGAATTATGAATATATTTTATTTACGTAGACTACCTTACTACCTTATTCCCATTTCCCTATTTTTATGAACTTCCCAAACACTTTATTTTATTTTTTATTTTTTATAATATATATCTATGTTAAGCAAAATTATCGTTAATTTTGGCCTAACCATTAATTTCGTTTCCTTATACATATACTTTTTTTCCATTATGAAAGATTTAGTTATCGAATGTCCAAGTTTCATGAGTCATATATTGTGCGATTTGTCTAGGGTAAAGAATTTTATTGATAAAATTTGGACACGCTGAATTTGTGTTGGGCACATGACCAGGAGTGTCTGGGAAGTGTTAGGTGTTCGATATGGAAACTCCTCCTTGGAAGTGACTTTGCTTCTTAGCCTAGAAAGAGTCAAGAAATAATGGATATGGAGTGTGTTTACGTATTTGACTAATTAGATCTTATCTCTATGCAGTTATTTTCCGTAGGTGTAGCTTGCTGTAGATTACCATAACTTCAGTCTTCAGATGTAAACGATGGATTAATCCCTTTGTTTGTGAACAAATAGAGTTCAGAATGACTGGAGTTGATTTTTTAAGATGGTGGCAAAAATCTTGATAAGCCCACCCGATATGTGTACCCAAGTCCATATAACACAAGGCATCATCAATATACGACTTATTTCTTTTTTCCATTTTTTTAATAAGTTTTAAACCCAATCAATTAAATATCGTGAATCAGTAATTATAGATTGTTGGCTCTATAATTGAAGTGTTTGATGAGTGTCCACTTTTTGCACAGGAGTGCTTGCCTAGTCTAATAAACCTCTTAAAATTGGTTCCTTGTCGACCAACACAGCCTTGGTTCTCACAGAAACTAAATAGAAAGTGAGATTAGATTGAACCAGTTTCTATTTTAAGCATTCCCAAATAGGCTGTAAAACTTGATTACATATTCTCTTGGGTGTTTCTAGATGGGGCAATGGCATGCTGCTGATGAATATGATGGTGAAGTCAGAGAAATAACATTCAGATCCCGCTGTAGTAGCCCTATGTGCCCTCCAGACACAGCAATGACAGAGTGGCAGCATGCTGTTATGTCACCAGATAAGAAACTGCTGGTATGCTACTTGTTGTAACTATCTTGTTTATGCCCCATTCTGCAATGGTGGGCCAATCGCACAATTGGTTCTCCAATCGCAGTTCCCCAACCATTTGGGAAAGCCTGTACTTGCTGCTCGATTGCATTGCGTAAAATCTGTGATTGCCAATGGCTGCTTTTGGAAGTCGCAACCGGTTTTCTCAAACCGGGCCTTAGATTAGTTTTCTATGAGAATGTATCTTTTCTGTTTGTTCTCTCTCTCTCTCTCTCTCTCTCTCTCTCTCTCTCTCTCTCTCTCTCTCTCTCTTTTGGTGAGGAGTTTCTTTTCTTAACAACTGAAATTTACATTGCATATCATCCTCCTTTAGGTGTTTGAGACTGTACAACAAGCACATGACGTTCCATTTGGTTCTTACTTTGAGGTATTCAATTCTTTTAAGATCTTACATCAACGGTTGACCTTTTCTTTTTACTCTGATCTTACACTGGTGTGTATGGATTCATTAAGTTCTTAGGTCTGTTTCACTGTGGGTGGCTTGAAATCTCTTATTGTGATAAATGGTTTTGTTCAGTTAGCATGTAAAAAAGGATGCATAATACGAAGTGCTGGATTCAGTAATTAATAAATGGTATAAATAACAAAGAGAGAAGAATTTCCAAACAGTACCAAGGGCATGAGTTTAGTAGTAGATCAAAAGCCTGGCAGCAATTTCTTGTTTGGTGGGAAGTTATGATGCTCCTAAAAGTAGGAGAAGCGGAGAGATTGTTGTAGGGAGAGAGAGAGAGAGAGAGAGAGAGAGAGAGAGAGAGAGAGAGAGAGTACCATGGTGCTGTGCTTTAGTGGTTGCAATGAGCTAGAGAGGATACTCTGATACCATGTAAATTTTCTAACAAACAGACAAGAAAACGTTGCAAATAATGCTTTCTTCTTATTGGGTAAAACAGGTTACAACAATGTATATGCAAAGAAAATCAAATGAAAACTTAGATTGCCCAAAAGACAAAAATTCACAATGAAAAATTATTTGTGTAGATTTGTATCTAAGCGCACACACTCACAGTCAATTTTAACAATTTGGCATATTATGTTGCAACACTTGTCAATGCAATAATTTACTTGTATATTTCTCATTATTTCATATTTTTCTCTGTTACTGGACCATTGTTTTTGTTGCATCAGGTTCACTGTAGATGGTCGGTAGAGACTAACTCGGAATCCTCTTGCACTGTCGATATTAAAGTGGGTAAGTTCTCACTAACCGTCAGTCGAAATGTCATTGGACATCCTACTGCACTGGATTTTCCTCTCTTTCAGAATTGATAAACCTTTTTTTTTTAAACAATCTTCTCTCTCTCTCTCTCTCTCTCTCTCTCTCTCTCTCTCTCCACATGTATGTGTACACTTGTTTTTCTGTAAATTGACTTTGACCATACTTGGAATTACACTGCCTCAAAAACCTTTACAATGTGGTTTTGTTTGACACTTACCTGCCATGCATTGTATCTAGTCATTATGGGTTAACATAAGAAGAAACCTTTCACATGATATCTTGACCTGAAACACCAATATTGTTGGCTCCTTGTGGAGATTCCTTTTAGGGTCTAAAGAGGAAAGAAATTATAAAGGGGTAATTTTTCTGACCTCTCTTGAAGTAAGGTCAAAATACAGGACTCTCTCGTAGTACTCAAATTACACCAACCTTTCTTGAGATAAGGTCAAAACTACACTGACCTTCCTTGAGAGGTAAGGTAAGAGTAAAAGAACACCTCTCGTAGTAACTTTTTATTTTTGGTTAAGACTAATTCGTTGACTTTGCAGTGGTGGAGTTGGATTAACCGGTATTGAGTCTATTGACCAAACGGATTTATTTATTTATTTATAATTATTATTTTTTTTTTTTTGGGGGGGGGGGGGGGGGGAGTGGGGAGAGGAGAGGAGAGGAGAGGTTGTGTGTTTAAAGTTTTTAAGAATACTAGACTATCCTTTCAAATCACCACACCTATCCTCCTTCACAGGACCACCTCCACCACCGAATCTTCGTTTAATTCTACGTGAATTAGATAAAAATCATTTTTTTCTGTGTGGTGCATGAATGTTTCACATTCAGGAGTCTTGACATGAGTTAGCACCAATTACTTGTCCTATTTGTGTTGTTTGTATAATCTAACTATTGCGAATTCCTCTTATTCCCAGGTGCGCACTTCAAGAAATGGTGTATAATGCAGTCTAAAATTAGGGCAGGCGCTATGGATGAGGTACATTTGCTGTTTTCTTTTTCTCCATTCAAATTTGATTTTCTAGATCAGCCATGGATTTAAAAAAAAAAAAAAAAAATCAGGGCCCTTTGGCACAGCTTTTGCGATTCAATCGCAAAAAACTGCATCGGAAATTATGCGATTGACTTACATTTTATTGCAATGGAAACTCAGAATTTGGTTTGCCAAACAGTTTCATTTTAGCTTATGGAGTTCATAAGCGATTATCGAATTTCACAAGCTGTTGCCAAACACCCTCTTAGTGTTAAAAACGAAACAAATACATCTTGACGATATGATAAAAATGCAGTATAAGAAAGAGGTTGAGTTGATGTTAGACGTGGCTCGCTCGTATACGAAGTCGAAGACTTCTGGTGGTGAGATTGTGAATGTTGCCACCCCTCCTACTGTTGTACAAGAGAATGTGTAGTTACATAGAGAAAACTTGCTAATTTTGTTAATTGATTACAGAAAACTTCTTGTAGTATATTTATTTGCAAGTTACATAAATGCATATGTAGAACAAAGGATGTCCATTGTATAATTTAAATTGGTACTGTTGGAGCTTTTTTGTGTTGTATTGAAATGTCACCCTGTTTCTCGAAAGAGAAAAAGTGGTGCTGTTCTCGACATTATTGTAATGCTCCACTCTTCAATGGAAAATTAAGTGTTGGAAACATAGTAATGCACCTCTTTGTATTTATTTATTTATTTTTTTCGGGATAGGATCTCTTTCTAAATATTTAGGCGCTCCATTTCGATCACTGATTTAGAGCACGGGAAAAAAAAATGAGAGAAAAATGGGAAAGAAAACTATTTATAAGTGCTTTCTATACTTGGTTAACGGTAGGAATTAGTTTTCAAAATATAATATGAACTCAATAAAGAGGAAGGGAAGTGATTCACAAAACTCAAATTTCTCCTACCCCCTCTTTTTTTTTTTTTTTTATGCTGCTTCCCTATTTTATCAAGTTTTCCTTATCCTTATTAACTAACCAAAAAGAAGAGGATTTTTTTTTTCTTTTTTTTCCCTTCCACTCCGTAAATCCGTGAAATATAAAGAGCCTAAGAGTGATCGTTTCGAAAATTTACAATCTTCTTGTCTTTCAAATCACTCTTAACTCAGGAGCAAAACACTCATTTTTAGCAGAATTGAGCTGATTGGAGTTGTTTGAACGCCACTATTGAAATATTTCCTGATATAGTCTAAAATTAAAATTAATACCTCAAATTATCTTGCTATTTGTAAATTATACTGCTTGTGATTCTCTCTTTGTTTGAGGAATGTCATATTCAATGCACATTTAATAAGAGTTTCAACTGAAAAACCATCATGATTGAGTCATTTGGAAAGTTGATATCTATTTGGAAATGTTATGCTGAAAAATACTCCGATATTTTAATTACTAGCGTTAGCCCGTGCTATGCACGGGTATTCTTAAAAAAAAAAAAAAAAAAAAGACTTTTAACTACAATTTATACATCAACATCTTAGTTTAATCATGAACTCTTGATTCAACACCCAAATCAACTAATGTGAAATGCGGTCTCTTTCATTTTGGTTTTATGGTAGTGTTAGTAATATATTTATATATAGAATTTACCTTATTAAAAATAATTGTTAAACTAACAGTAAGAAATCCCAATTCGTCCTCATAAATTTCAGACAATTAATTACCAAATATTTAAAAGTTCAAAAAGGAAAAAAAAAATTGAAATTAAGAAACATGCAATATAAAGAAATGCAGAAGTAGAAATAGAAGAAAACATGCAATAAATGAAAAAAAATCAAGATCAAAATCAACAAAACCAAAAAATACTTACCCACCTTCTCAAATCTCAATCAAAATCTCAATGAGTTCTACAGAAAATAATAGACGCCTTTTAAAAAATTTTGTTGTGCAATTAGAAGATGTGGTGTAAATGTCAAGCCACGCCTGTAATACACAAGAATGAAGAAAAATGAACAACATACCGATGAACCAGAGAAGAGAGAGAGGTCGTAATGGCATGGGGGGAGGGAACTGAGAAAGTTGGGTGGGAAATTGTTGCGGCAAGGATGAGAGAGGAAGACGGTTATGATGAAAGAAACGTGAAAAATGGAAGAGACGTGTGTGTAGTTAGTTTCTATTTTTCAAATTTCAAATTTCAAATTGCAGTCAGTGCTTTGTGAGTTTGTGGTTATCTAGTAAAATAAAAAAAAATATATATATATATATATATACAATTATACATACACACATATATCTGAGAGGAAAGAGAATTAAGGAGAAAGCCCCCAATGAACAATCCATACAATAAGACTGCCACGTGGATAGGAACATACATTACTATTTATGTATTTATAGATTAGAAAGACTCATCATTAGCATTACCACATATATATATATATATAGAGAGAGAGAGAGAGAGAGAATAAAAAGTTTCTCATACACGAATTCAACATGATGGGTTTAGAATTCCACACTTCTGAATACATTTCTCTTTTTCTTGCAATTAGCTTTAGACCCGTGAGATGCACGAAAATAATGTGTAACCGAGGAATTTTGTTGTTAGTTCTATGTTTTGAGTTACTGAAGAGAGATATATATATATATATATATATATAAGGAGAGGATCAGGTGCGACTCTAAAAAAGGGATATGGGTTAGTGACGATTTTTTTTCTTCACTAAGGTTATGTTTGATAACCCAATTAAGTGCTGAAAATGAAAAGATTCAGCACTTATTCTTTTTCAGTACATTTGATAACATACCACTTAATTGAAAAAGCAGCCAAAAAACCACTGAAAACTTTAAGTGAAAAATTTCTACTGAAAATAATCACTGAATGCATTCTATTTCAGTAGTTAAAGCACTGTTTTTAGTATTACAAATTCAATCACTTAAAATTTTCAGTACTTAAAATCCAGTACTTAATTTTCAGCACTTAAATTTCAGTTTTATCAAACGCACCCACATGCTTTTTTCGTCACTAAAAGCGAGTCCGTTTCAAACCCATTTTTTGAAATCCGCTTAAGATCTGAACTGTATATATATAATATATATATATATATATATACACACACAAAGAACACCAATAGAAAAGAATTACAAACTTAAACACATAAAGATATGTATCTCAATATGCAGGTGTGTATGTGGATGTATATAAACAACTAATAGAAACCAAACCACGATCACGTAGCCTAGGTGGGAGCTAGTCTCAACAGGGGGTGTGTATCCTCTTGGTTGAGGGTTTGAAACTCTATATAGACAAAAATAGTTGTGGCCAGAATCCTTGGCCTCCTAAGGGGAGCTAGGGGTTCGAAAAATCCCCAAGGGCCGTGTAAGATAGTTGGAGGGATGGACTTCAAGATGAACTTTAAAAATATCCAGCTTGGTGTTGGACTTGTTGGTTCAGATCCTACCACTAGCTTGTCTCCCTAATTTACTTGGTGCGTGTGTTGTGGGGTCAGTATACGTGTTCGGAGTTTGCCCCTTGTTCTACTCCGATAAAAATAATAATAGGTCTCGATTTCAAAGTCGCGGAGGACAGACGTGAGAATTTGTTTTGTCCTCGTATTCCAAAAAAAAAAAAAAAAACACAAGTAATAGAAGAGAGAAATCAATCGCTGCCATCATAGAAAGACTCTTCAGTAATGGAGTCTACAAAGAGAGATTTTGGTACCGTTTTCTCTAACCTAAAGTGTAACTACAATGTAAATGCTCATTTTTCCTCTATTGATAGCATCTCAAAATAGGGTTTTCAAGAGAGAGATGAAGAGTTGGAAAAATAAAATTATTGTATTTAATGAACTTAAAAAAAAAAAATTGAGCTAACACAAAATTATCTCATTTCTATTGTATTTTTATATACTAAACTAACAAAATAGATGTGGGATTCAACGCACCTTCACCCCACTCATCGTATATGAATTGTCCACCCTTCACAGCTCACGAGAGGGTACATCTTAATTCGTCACAATTGCTCCTGATGTCCAATTCCAACACTATTGTTAAGACACTTAATCGTTGTTAATGATTGTACTCAATTGAAATTAATTAAAAGATCCAAAGTTTTAGGTGATTAGAGAGCACTGTAGAGTCCAAAATAAGTTGTGAAAATACGTAAAGATGCAATTTCTTCAAAATTCAAAGGTCTAACTCTAGGTTATTAAAGACATTTGATGACCTTTTTGATGAAAAATAGACGCAACACTTCTTGTTTTGTGCATGTGGAACAGTGGATGTATTGTTCGGGGTATAACTTTTTCTTTCAATTCATTTACAACCATCTCTATCTCTCTCTTAAGTGGCACTGTGGGGCTAGTTAAATTTCAATGGACCCCAGTACCTCTTAGGAGAGAGTTAGAGATTGTTGTAAATGAATTGTACTTCTAATATTACCCATTGGTAAATTTAGTGGATGTATTGGTAGATTTAGTGGGTGCACTTAACGAATTCCCAGGTGTAATACAATTTACCCGAGCGGTATATCTATCTCTCAATCTATAAATAAATAATAATATATAAAAGTGGAGTCATTTCCACGAAAATTGCATTTTAATACCTAATTACTAAACAAGAGTGTATTGAAACTTAAAGACAGTTTCAGGATAAATTGTCCTTGCTAAAATCGACTCCATAGAGTAGTTTTTGCGAAAACCGAGTCTGTCTTTAAAATCGATTTTAGTAAAACGAGTTTAACGTTGAATTTATTTTCTCCAAAATATTTATAGTTAAAAAGAAATTGTTGAAGGAAAAAAGAAATTAATACAGAAAGTCGGTTTTGGTAAAACCGACGTAGAGTCGGTGTTAGTAAAACCGACTTAAGATTAAGTCGATGTTAGTAAAACCGACTACTTTTGAAAGTCGGTTTTGCCAACCATGACTTTTAAGTCGTTATTACTAAAAACGACTTTATTAAAAGTCGTTTAGACGAAATCCTCCATCTCTCTCTCTCTCTCTCTCTCTCTCTCTCTCTCTCTCTCTCTCTCTCTCCTCCATATCTTCTCTCTCTCTTCTGTCCGTCGTCTCTCCGACGCCATCTCTGACGAGGTCACAAGCGACGAAGCAAGATCTCCAGATCTCCATCTCTCTCGGGTAGGTATGTGTATATACATATATATATATATAAAATATGTTCTATGTATTTATATATACTAGGTGGGGAACACGTGGTCACAGGCGGCGAAGCAAGATCTCCAGATCTCCATCTCTCTCGAGTATGTATGTGTATATATATATATAATATATGTTCTATGTATTTATATATACTAGGAGGGGAACACGTGCTTTGCACGTGTGCCCATGCGCTTGATAATTAAGTTTGAGAACTCACTGTGAAATTTTAAATTTGGAAACTATACTATTAATGTAATATTAATAGAAAGTTGGGTTAAAATGAATCTAATGCAGTAGTTCTTAAATTTAAGATTCTCACATTTGAATCAGTTTGCACCCAAAAACCATGAAAGGTTTTTGAGCCCGAATAAGTTGTTGGAGTGAGCCTAGAACTGATCGACCTAGGGCTCATTTTGGAAGGCTAGCCCAAAGTGGCGTAGGGCGCTCAGGCTTAAGAACTGGTGGAGCCCGATGGGATGAAAAGTATAAACATCCAGTGATCGGACATTATATTTGGGAAGAAACAGTAACGGCGAGTATTGGAGCCCGATTGGCCGGGATAATGCGAATAGCCATCATCGGGCATATACACTTTAGAAGGCATGAGAGGTGGAAGGTGGAACGGTCCGGTGGGAAGCGAGGCATGGACTACGGTCATGAGAGCCCAATGGCTGAATGGGTTTGTTCGTAATTATCATGGTAGCTATCATTCTGGAATTAAGGAAATAGAGTCCTTTTGGGAATGGATCTAGTCGTGTCCAGCTGGATTCGGAGAATCAATCCCAAATATTGTGGGATTGTTCCAATCAAGATAAGGATAAGGAAAGAGTTTAAGATTAGAAAGGATTTTGCCATCCATATCTTGCTTGGGGCGCAATTCAAGGAGTCCTTACCATATCAAGATTGCTCAAGGGCCGCTATATATACAAAGGCTGGCCAATCGTGCAGGGGACTCTGCGTCATATCAAAAATAGCACACACAATACACGTAGCATTCAAGGCATTCAACCCCTACGTTCTTGCTACTCTGCACCCATAGCAAATAGGTCTGTCCCTTTTGTTATTGCTTTCATTTTCTGTTCAACAATCATAGCCTGTTCTGATTCTGTTCTGCGTCTTTGTTATTGTTTTCCAAACAGATTTAATAAAATATCTTCATAGGTGTTTTGTTTAATTTTGTTTGTGATTGTTTATCTGGTAAACTCTACGCTAATTAGCTTGTGCGCTTCAGTACTGTCATAGAATCTTTGGTGATTGTACTTTCCTACTCATCTTACACAATCAACTGTTAGAAGTTAGGTTCAATAAGCTTTGTGTATCACTCACACAAGCAATTTAGGAAATTAGTTTACACACACCGAGCCCGTTTGGCTCTGGCACGCTCGCACAAACTACACACAAACAGAATCCTAATTTGGTTCTCAAATATTTTGGTAGTTGTACTACCGAAAGTAATTTTTAACAAAAATTAATTGGTTCTCATTAATTAAATATGGTACAACTATTAAAATATTTAACAATTTAATAAATATTTACACATTCAATTATGCTGCATGACCACATTTGCATATACATTATCCAAATACTACTACAATTTATTGCCATAATCTGCTATGATAAAAGCAATCTCAATTTCCCTTTAAAAAAAAAAAAAAAGAAGCAATCTCAGTCATGTAAGCATATGTTTTCATAATTTTAGAGTTTTTATTGCATTACATGTAATATTTGTATGATATAATTCCCTTTTCATAATTTTAGAACTTTTACTACCTTGCATGTAATATTTGTATGATATCAACTATGTTAATCTACTAACATATACCATCAAGTATAAACAATTTCGCAAATGACAAATTATGGTTAATTGATTTGAAATTGCACGCATGCATACCGAGATAATTCATGCTTTTATATAGGTTATTATTATTATATTATATAGAGAGGTACCATATAAGTCACGTGTTAGTTGAAAAATCTAGTGGATTAGAATAATGATATGGTTTCAAACTTGGTTATTATAAGCATTGATAGTTCTGTCACTTATATATTTAGGAATGAAATTTGGATTTCAAATTTGACAAGCATAGCATGACTTATAAAATTATGAGTAATGCTATGGTTCTAATATGTACATTTAAAATTTAGTTCTCTACACATGATAACATTTAATAATGAGAACACCTAAATTTTTATGGGTTAATTACACTTACACCCCTTGTACTTTGGGTCATTTTCACTTTGACCCCCTGTAGTTCAAAACGTGACACTAACACCCCCTATACTTTAATGTAAAGTGTCACCGTCAGGAATTCCGTTAAAGTTAACAGAAAAAGTGACACTTACACCCCCTGTACTTGTAAAAGACCAAAATGCCCTAAATTTTCTCCTTCTTCAGCACATGAATTCTCCAGCAAGGCCTCAAGCAATGAAATCAAAACCAAAAACAAAAATCAAAACCCAATCAGGCCAGAAGAAAGAGAGGTCGTTGACTTCGGCCATCACCACCAGCGACCATTTCTAACCTCCTTCAAATCTGTGAACATGCGAGAGGTAGAGAAGAGGGTTTGAGAGATTGAGATAGAGAGAGAAGCTAAATTCTGGGACTGGTTTTTGTGCAGAATGTATAGAGGGTGTTCTTGATTTTGGTATGCATGTTGGGTTGATCAATTTTTTTGGGTTGATCAAAATTTTCAAGTTGTTTGATGTTTTGGTATGTTTTGGGTTGTATTTAAAAATTCGATCAACCCAAAAAAAATTGATCAACCCAACATACATACCAAAATCAAGAACACCCTCTACAAATTCTACACAAAAACAAGTCCCAAAATTTAGCTTCTCTCTCTATCTCAATCTCTCAAACCCTCTTATCTACCTCTCGCATGTTCACAGATTTGAAGGTGGTTAGAAATGGACGTTGGTGGTGATGGCTAAAGTCAACGACGTCTCTTTCTTCTTCTTTTCTGGTGGTGGCCTGATTGGTTTTGATTTGGGGTTTTGATTTTTGTTTTTAGTTTTGATTTCATTGCTTGGGGCCTTGTTGGAGAATTCCTGTGTTGAAGAAGGAGAAATTTTAGGGCATTTTGGTCTTTTACAAGTACAGGGGGTGTAAGTGTCACTTTTTCCGTTAACTTTAACGGAATTTCTGACGGTGACACTTTACATTAAAGTATAGGGGGTGTTAGTGTTACGTTTTGAACTACAGGGGGTCAAAGTGAAAATGACCCAAAGTACAGGGGGTGTAAGTGTAATTAACCCAATTTTTATTTGAGGCTGTTGTAGGTGGTCCTAATGCTATGTGTGGTGGATACAAATTTGGAAATTGTTGCATTATTACCATAGAACTCTCTTTATAAGATTAGAAATTTTAACCAAAAAGTAATGTTATGATTTACTTTCTCCGTTCTAAAATAAGTGTCCATTTCAAGTTTACACATTATTTAAAGAAGATGTATTATATACTACATAGTCACTTTACTATTTTATCCTTAGATGTAATGTGTGTTTGACTTTTCTACTTTTTTTTTTGGGATCACACATAAATGCTACATTATTTTTATTGTAAAGGTATTATGGAAAGTTTATTAAATATCATAGAATCATCTCAAATATAAATCCCAAAAATGTGACAAATGAGCAATATAATAGTACAATCATCTAGTTTTCATAAGAAGTTATGAATTTTGAAGATGTTATCTTAATACTTTGCCAAAAAAAAATGAAAAAAGTTGTCTTATACAGCTACATATATGTGTATTGGGAGGCGGCCTGTTTGTGTAAATAATAATATTACAGCAAAGGAAGCCTAAGTGTGGAAAAGACAAAGTTGAAAAGGTAGGAAATAACTATAAAGAACAAAACTAATAGAAAAATACGAAAATTGAGAGCTAGAGAGAGTGTGTGTACAAAAATGATAGACGCACTACGAAATTCACAACGATTTACATAACAGGGGTAGCTGAGCAAATAAGGAAAAATATGTGGGCCCCACTTTTCACCTTAAACTCTTATCTCTCATTTGGTCATTTGGGTCAACAATTTGAAGAAAAATACCGCAGCAAAATTGGGAGCCCTCATCCAACAAATTGAGAGCCCTCATACCCGATCAGCGGCGAGCGATCGGCGGCGAGAGGTACACACACACACACACACTCACTCTCTCTCTCTCTCTCTCTCTCTCTCTCTCTCTCTCTCTCTCTCTCTCTCTCATTCTCTCTGTCTCTTTGTCGATTTACATGTCTCTCTCTCTCTCTCTCATTCTCTCTGTCTCTTTGTCGATTTACATGTCTCTCTCTCTCTCTCTCTCGATTCCATGTGAACTGAGCTAAAAAACCCTCAAGTGAACAAAAATATATATATAGATATATAGTATATACATTGTCATTCACCTTTTCTTGATAATAGAACTTCAATTTGTATGTGTGCTTGAGTGTTATTTTTGGGGACACTGGTTCACAGTATATACATTGACTGAATGGGGTTGATCATATAACATTAATTTTTCACAATTGCTTTTTTTTTTTGTGTACATTGAAAACAAATTAAGTGGACGGAAAAAAAAAATATGTATCTATATATATAGATATACAGTATATACATTGTCATGCTCCTTTTCTTGATAATAGAACTTCAATTTGTGTGTGTGTTTGAGTGTTATTTTTTGGAGACGCTTGTTCACAGTATATACATTGACTGAATGGAGTTGATCATATAACATTGATTTTTCACAATTGCTTTTTTTTTTGGTACATTGAAAACAAATTAAGTTACTCGTGCTTTTGTGTAAATATCTCACCACATTAAGTATATAATGGCTCAGAAAAAAATACAATAATGAAATTTTGCCATGTTTAGGTTATCTATCCCATTGTTGAGAACCTACATCTTGCTGAACACCACTTGAAATTGAAGGGCAACACTGAGGGTTAAGTCATCTACAACAATCTTTGTGTAATAACATTTATTTTAGTTAAGTAATGTAATTAGTATCGAAAGCAGTAAAATTTTACCAAATATTTTATGTACTCCCTAATTTGAAATCTTAATTGTTCTTAACTAAAGTAAAATGGCATAATACACTTATAAGTTGGGTGTGTTTGATCATAAAACTGAAAAATTAAGTGCTGAATTTTAATTACTGAAAATCTTTAGCGATTGAATTTGCTGGACTGAAATAGTGTTTCAAATAATGAAATAGATTGCATTATTTTCTATAAAAAAATTTCACTTCAGTGAATTTTTGGCTGCTTTTTCAATTAAGTGATACGTTATCAAACATACTGAAGACATGTGGTTATGTTTTAGACAAATGGACGAAGAAGTATCTAGTGCTTGTATAGGTGTGGATGATGATGAACTTGTTGAGATTGAGCATGATAACGATCAACTAACAAATCTAGAAGACAAAATAGATGAGCCAACAGAGGGGATGGAGTTTGATTCTTTGGATAACCTAATGGCTTTCTATGCAAAGTATGCCAAAGAAAAAGGTTTCGAGGTGGCTAAAAGAAGCTCTAAAAAAGTTGATGGGATCTTGACACATGTATATATAGAGTGTACTCGTGCTGGTACAAGAAAGAGTACCTCAAGCTGCCCTTTGAACATACGCTCAAACTCTAATATCAAATGCCTAGCTAAGCTTACAGCATTTTTGAGCCGTAATGAAAAATGGGCTGTAAAAGCTGTTGAACTTGCACATAACCATGAAATGAGTCCAGGAAAATCCCGATATTTCAAATGCAATAGATTCCTGGAACCACATGTGAAACAAAGGCTTGTGATGAATGATAAAACTGGAATCAGAATGAATAAGAATTTTAGTTCATTAGTTGTTGAGGCAGTGTGGTATGAGAATCTACCATTTGTAGAAAAAGATGTCAGAAACTATATCAATAAGGTTAGGCATTTACAACTTGGGGAGGGTGATGCTAATGCGATGTATAACTACTTTTCAAAAATGCAGTAAGATAATTCCAATTTCTTCTACCTCATGGATTTAGATGAAGAGGGGCACCTTAGGAATGTTTTTTGGGCAGATGCAAGGAGTAGGCAACATTCAAAGGTGACGTGGTTATATTTGACACAACCTACTTGGGTAACAAATACGACATGCCATTTGTTGCTTTTATAGGAGTGAACCATCATGGTCAGCCCGTGTTTCTAGGTTGTGGATTGATCTCAAGTGAAGACACTACTACCTTTATATGGTTATTTGAGTCTTGGCTTAAATGTATCTCTGAATGTCCGCCCAATGCAATAATTACTGATCAAGATAGAGCCATGCAAAGTACAATAGAGTACGTTTTTCCTAATGCACGTCACCGTTGGTGCTTATGGCATATCATGAAGAAGTTGCCAGAAAAGATGAAAGGGTACAACCAATATGAATCAATCAAATATAAAATACAAAATGTTGTTTATGATTCATTGACAATAGACGAATTTGAAGATGGTTGGGTCAATTTTATTGAAGAGTATCAATTACAAAACAATGATTGATTACTTGGATGTATGAGGAGAGGAATAGGTGGGTACCTGTTTTTGTGAAGGACACATTCTGGGCAGGAATGTCAACTACACAGCAAAACGAAAGCATGCATGCTTTCTTTGATGGCTACATCAACTCAAAGACCACCTTGAAACAATTTGTGGAGCAATATGAGAATGCCTTGGCTAAAAGGGTAGAGAATGAAAATCAGGAAGACTTCAATTCATACAATTCATGCTACCCATGTATAGCTCAATTAGGGATGGAAAAGATTTTTCAAGGAGTTTACACACGGTCAAAATTTAAAGAGTTTCAAAATGAGATGTTTGGAAAGCTTTCTTGTCATTTGTCTTTTCATTACAGAGAATGTTGGCTTTACGGAATATGAAGTACATGAGCGGGTTTGCCTTGGAGAAGTGTATCAGTCTAGAACTTTCAATGTAAGTTTTAATGATGAGACGATGGAAGCTAACTGCAATTGTTGGTTGTTTGAGTTTAGAGGTATCATGTGTAGGCATCAACTTATGGTATTTGTAGAGAGACATATTTACGATGATGTACCAGCCAAGTATATCATAAAAGATGGAGTAAGAATTGCAAGAGGGGATACACTAAAATTAGGATCAGTTATGACAACTGGGCGGAAAGACCTAAAGCACGTCACTTTGATAAATTGTGCAATGCATTCACTGAGCTTTGTGAGGTGGTATCAGACTCTGAAAGTTGGTCTGATGAGGTGATGACACAGGTACTTGAAGTGAAAGAGAAATACAATGAAAATGTTGAATGTGGTGGAAGCAAAATGCCTATACATACTAATACGCATAAGGATTCAACTTTACACGGTGACAGTATTGGGATATCCAAACACAGTACCAATATACTTGATTCTTTTGTTACGTGTAGTAAGGGGAAACCGCCTACTAGAAGAAAGGTTGGGAATGTTGAAAAAGCGGTAAAAAAAAAATCAAAATAAAAAAAGAAGACCACTACATGTAACACAATACATGTTAGACGATATAAATAAATATATATATATATATATTTAAATGTATAGCAAGCATTTAATGCCATATAACTTTTACTTAAAATTTTGCAGGGAAGTAAGGAGCAAGAATATATTGGGAAAGGTACACAAGGGAGTAGTGCCTTCAATACTCCACTCGTGCGGCCAAATATAAACACACCATTTTTACCACCACATGGAGATATAGGGGTTGGAGGATATTTTCGAGCAAATTATGCATTTCCACCACATATGGGAGTTGGAGTAAACTATGCATTTCAACCAATGATGGGAGTTGGAGGAAATTATGGATTTCAACCAAATGTGGAGAATTTTGTATTTCAAGTATAAACTATAGTTTCTTTCCATATTCAACAATCATGATACTTTTATTGTTAATTTGGTTATTGTTAAATTTTTGTAGGGATCTCAAAATCCAATTTGGACAGGGGGTTATAATTTCACAACAATGTATTCATCAACTTCAGATCGAGGATTAGGCAATAAAGACAATCATATCATAGAATCTCGAGATGAAGAAGAAGATTAATTGTATCAGATGATACATTGTTATTTAGAATAGTTAACTCAGTAAATAGTAGTTAAACTATGCATGTGTAAGGGCCGATGGTATTTATTGTTATAATATTTTATTTGTTTTTTAGTAATATGTTTGGACGATGGAACTATGTATGTTTAGATGATGACTATGTATGTTGTTTTGGTTGCATTTTAACAGGGTTTAATGTTGAAATAACAAAGGAGACTCTATCAATTTTTTTATATATTTTTTTAGTTTTTTGTTGTAACATTCAATATTTGCTTAACATTAAACCAAACAAGTGTAAGAACAAAATATTAGTTTGAACAAGAACATTACTTAAATACAATTTCATAACATTCGGGTCGACATTACTTAAATACAAGTATCAAACATT
The DNA here is from genome assembly GCA_033977485.1 of Hydrangea macrophylla. Classification (NCBI taxonomy): domain Eukaryota; kingdom Viridiplantae; phylum Streptophyta; class Magnoliopsida; order Cornales; family Hydrangeaceae; genus Hydrangea; species Hydrangea macrophylla. Next base: position 30,206,182 of record CM066987.1, read on the forward strand.
GTTTATAACCATGTGCTTATTTGAGCCACACAGCAAAGCATACAACAAGAACAACAATAAATGCCATTTTCCACTTCTTCTCTCTTGCTTTGTATTTGGAATTAAGGGTCTTCAACTCTTCATTTTTTAGTCGTAAATCCTCTGCAATTCTTTCTTACTCGTCCTTCCTCGATCGCATTTCCATCAATCTCCTTAACATAACACCAGATTCATTTTCCCTTGTACATGTAGGTGGATCAAACCATTGGAAGAAGTCACATTGCTTCGTGGACCTATAATTTTGACACCCATAAAACCGTCGACCCGAATTATTTTTTGTGTGTGCAGTCAGTAGTGGAGCTTTATAGCCGCAACCGCACAGTACTTGCTCGCTTGAATTAGATGAGTATCGACTTGAGCCTGCAGTTTCCATTTTGTTTCTGAAAAATATGAACTAGTTAGAAAGCGAAAGCATGACTACTAAAGCATGGCTACTTGTTCCAACCACATAAGTTTTTTTTTTTTTTGCTTTGCATACAAATTGTTGTTTTAGAAGACCAAACATATAGTAAGGAATGACCTCAATTAAACCCAAAAACTAAAACCAATGTTTTTGTTAATCTAGTTTTATCTATACTAATATAGAAAGCCAAAGGCAAAGGTTTTAGTTCACCTTTTATACTCATTCATAATTACATGAAAACCATTATATTTTATCTTTTAAAATCAAATATATGAGGGGTATGTTGTCATTAAGAAACTCAAAACAAACCTTTTTCATGAAAGTATAAACAATTACCTTCTCCCATGTTTAAGATCTTTGAATTTTGAAAGGACAGTTAACATGCATTGCAGATATCCTTTCAATGCTTCTCAACCAAACCATGCTCAAACCAATTGCAATAAAGCAGATAAATTACCTTCCTCCACAGTCTTATCCTCTCGATCAACAATTTCAAATACTAGAATTTCTTTCTTTCTTTTTGTAATTGGAATTAAAACTAGGCAACGAAAGGAGACACTGGTTGACTATAGTTTGCACTCTTTGTGTTTGAGTAATTGCCTATTAGAACTCATATGTCTCTCACACATTTTTGATTTTACAAGTAGGTCTTTGTTCTTCAATTTGTTTATTTGCAATTTGCTAAAAACTTCTTTTCAAATTACTGTTGTTCTTTTCAAGTTTGAACCTCAAATTATATTTCCAAATGCCCTCTAAACAAAATTACACACACACATGTATAGATATATTTATATATCCATTACAAAAACAAAAAATAAAAAATCACTAACAACATAAATTGACCGATACATGAGCAGAGCAAGACAAACTCAGTGAATAGCTGAAACCAACACTATATAAATCACAGAGAGAGACAGTTAATCGAGAGAGAGACAATCGGTATATATATATATATGTAATCGAGAGAGAGACATAGAGAATGTGAGAGAGAGAGAGGGAGAGAGAAAGTGTACCTCTGAATGAAAGAGAGAGAGAGTGTGTGTGTACCTCTCGTCGCCGATCGCTCACCGCCGCCGTCGCTGATCGGGTATGAAGGCTCTCAATTTGTTGGATGAGGGCTCCCAATTTTGCTGCGGGATTTTTCTTTATATTGAAGACCCAAATGACCAAATGAGGGAGAAGAGTTTAAGGTGAAAAGTGGGGCCCACATATTTTCCCTTATTTGCTCAACTACCCCTGTTGTGCACATCGTTGTGAATTTTGTAGTGCGACTATCATTTTTGAAGTGTGTAACTGTGTTGGTCCAACATAAAGTTAAACTAAAGAAGAGAGAGAGAGAGAGAGAGAGAGAGAGAGAGAGAGAGAGAGAGTCTGTCCTTCCTCTTGCTGTGTCCAGCACCTGGCACATGTGTCTTAAAAAGGCTAAGGCTGGTGTTTAGATTTATGTTGATGAAATTACAATTAAGGACAAAATGATTAGAGTAATACCCAAATTTGAAACATTGATTGAGCTATTGAGCAGCTTGGCACAATTCCATAGGAGCGAAAAATCTTCAGAGAGGGGCGTCCTCTTTATTAAAGAAAGTCTGTTTTGGTCATTAGATTGTGTTTAAAAATTATGAAATGATAAAACTGTCCTTAATAAAAATGTATTTAAAAACAACGAAATGACAAAATTGTCCTAAATGAAAACATGATCCGACGGTCAAAATAGAGGCCCTCTCTTTAATAAAGAGAGGGCGCCCTGTCTGGAGCCTGATTGTGCATACGCTTTCTTATATGGAGGTCACTTCAGTAAAGTAGCTAAGAACAGGTCATATTGTTCATCTGTCCAATAGCTCCACGTGGACATCATTAACTCTCAATATTTAACACTGTTACTTTTAACGTCTAACACTACTTCCCTTTAACTGCACCGTCTAAATGATGTTGGCAATTAAAAGCCTCATCTTTTTGGTTAACTGCACTGTCAAAATAAAAGGACAAAAAGTCGGTAACTTTTCATCTTCTATTTGTAAGTGCATTTTACACGCAAGAATAAATAAACTCAATTTGTCCATCATGTGATTGTAGAGAAGGTGATATCCTAGGGTATTTAACTTAGTGATTTTGGTTTTATAATACATTTCAATTTGATATAAAAATATTTTAACTTTGATCCCATATTATCACAACTTGGTCCTAACATATTATAAAATTGAAAATTACTTTGATTGGTTGTTCAAAGTTAAAACATGTTGAGACCAAATTACAACATTTTGGAATCAAAATTACTTAGATGTATGTTACAACCAAAACTACACTTCGAATGATAAATTTGTATAGTATTATGCCAAAACTGAAATATGTGGTCTCCTATGCAACAACAATTACATAATTTGCTTGAATTTAAATTAATGAGTAATATTTGGGGCACACCCTTATACACTCAAAAGGCATCCACACCCCAAGGTGGATCAATGAAAAGAGATAGAGACTGTTGGGTCCACTGTCAGTCTCTTCTCATTAGTCCACCTCATGGTGTGAATGCTTTTTGAGTGTGTAAGATGTACCCCTAGCATTGTTGTAAATTAATATACTAGTTGGGAATTTGCTGGTACATGAACTTTAATTAAGACAATGTCATGAGATGAAATTGAACGACCTGTTTGCACCTATTAATAACCAACTGAGAGAAATCTTCATAACACATCATTGTAAATTGTTCAAAAGCACAAAACATCTCATTTCTGATAAGAACAAACAGGCCATATAGGTGGTTCAACAAGAAAGAAAGGACAAAAAAAAAAAAAGAAACACTATGAGTCATCTCCAAAATAATGTCCAACAAGGCGACAATGAAGGTAGCAACTAAAATCCACGGTCATCCGACTGAAACATCGTAGACTCTGTATCCTTATCGTTCATAAGAGAAAAATATCCCTACAATAAAGTTTACCACCTTTATAGGTTACCCAAACTAGAGAAATTAAAATTGTAAAGCTCAATTTTAATACCTGATTCAAATCTACATTCATAGAGATGGGACTTTGAAATGATGTCACGCCCCGGAGTAGCAAAAATTAGAGGAAAATAAAATTTTCCTTTCAAGATCCGTGAGCAATGACTAGTTACATAAGACTGACCTATCCTTGCAAACATTCTATCATGGTTATAACATAAGAGTGAAAGTATAAAGCATCTAATGGTATTCATGGGGGAACTTGAGCATTTAAGTATTAGGCTATTGCAACAGTTCCAAATGAAAACCACAAAAATATAAGTTTGGGTGATCGACACCACTTAAAATAATGCAACAGACAAAAGATAGTTTTAAAGCACAAGGGAAATCCTAATATAATAATAAGCTAGATTCTTTTGTTCAGCTGGCATAACCATGCCCTTTATTAGCGTACTCTTCTGAATACTCTCCCTCAGGGTGACCTTCCTGATAGTCCCCCTCTTGAGGATCGGGATACTCTTCTTCATAGTTGCCTGGATAGGCTTCTTCATTATAACCTAGACGTAATATGTCCAGGGCAATAGGGCCGTTAGCTTTTGAAGCTAAGTGAGTTAGTCTAACCAATCACTCCTAATACAAGCAATAATATACAAGTACAACAATTATCTCGAACTAAACATTTGATAAGCCTATAACATGATAGTAGGAGGGAGATAATGACAACATAATGCATTATCGATATATTCGACTTTACTCAGACACCATCACTAACTCACGTGACTTGTTATATTACCAGTGTAACGCCATTAGCTTAGAGAGAAATGATCACATTGATATCGTCACCTAACAGGGCCCAATAGCAGTTTTGGTTTTAAAAGGGTGCAATCATTTTACTCTTAGGTCCTCATGACTTTTCTTGGAGAATAGAATGGTTACAGTGCTATCATCGCCTAATAGGGCCCAATAGCATTATAAGTGATAACCATTGTATTCAAGACCTAGATGGATATTTTGCTATCGTAGCCTATTAGGGCCCAATAACGTATAAACCAGCAACTTATGAATAACTCCATTAATTCGAATAGGTACTTCAGCTATCATCGCCTAACAGAGCCCAATAGCTTTGTAGTTGTTCCCATTGATTTGACTGTACTACTCGGACCTCTGCGGTCGACTAAACATATATAACAATTATAAGTGGGCCAGTCTCCTCAACTAACCATATATACATCAACTTTGACATCGTAACTCGACAACATTCATATGAGTGTTCATGCATATGTATGATATATAATATAACAAGTATGGACTGTGTAAGGTCATATTTATCAAATAACTAATAGAATGACTGTGTTTCACCTGTGACTGTATAAGGTCATAACATTAACAAATAATGAATGCTATTAACTTAATTGGTGTAATAGCTGAGAAATTACCCACTGGTCGCTGACCTCTGTAATTTCTCCACTTTTATTTTGTTTGTACAGCTGTTGGGGTTGTGGTGCTATGGAAGCAAGCTGATCCTTGATTGTTCCCAAACTGTTATGAATCTGCAAATGAAATGAAATCAAATCGTGATGAACCCATGCTACAAACTAACTCTGACAATGTTGTACAAGTATTGATGTGGCCTGCAAAGGCTTTCAGAAGTTGTGCGTTAATTTCATTTAAAATTCCAAACTTTGATTATTGACAAAAAAAAAACCATTTTTATTTATTAATTTTTTTTTTTTAAGTTTTGTCTTTCCCATAGGAGTTATCTGGTTGGATACAATATCAGATTGGTATGTGAAAAGGTGTGTCTGAATAGGTATGACTTGAATAGACATAGTGATTATGTAACCTGTGTCACGACCCATCCCGCTAACATGCGGAAACAGGACACGTGGCACGCCATCAAAGCTTATCCAGTTCATTTCATAACCATACGCAGCGGAAAAGACTTTAAAACAACCTTGAGTGTATAAAACTTTTGGAAACATTACCCGTCGAGTTGTAAAATCCGTATAAAATTGAAAACGCAATTATATTTCGAATCGAATGATTTTATGTTAAAAAGGGGTCCCAAAATTACTCTAAGAACCAATCAAAACCTTTTGAAAATTTCCGGAAGGTATAGAAAAAGATTTCTGGCAGGGGGCATCTCGACCGGTCGAACGACCCCATTCGACCGGTCGAATGACCCTTTAGCAGAATCCTGCACAAGCTGCAGAATTTTGCCTAAGGCATCACCCAACCTTACCCCTTTCATTCTTCTACACAAGTTTACCTTAGTTTAAACTATACAAGTTACAACATGTTGTCAAAATCAAAGTTTAGGATTACTAATCCATGAAAAAGGACAATAGCGGTACAAGCTAAGGCTTGTTTGGATTAAACATAGGAAATACTAATCCACCTTCCGAAATTCAAATTTGACAAGTAAAACGTGCAAAGCATGAATCCACGATTTTGGATTCATTACAACATAACTAAAAAGAGTTTTAAGAGTTATTACAACATCATGAACACCATCCTACTCCTTCCAAGCCAAATACAAAAATGCTAGCTATTCGAAACACTCATTATTACAAGACTTGGAATAAAAGAAAAAAACATATATAAAGGATCCCCCCGGCATTCGTCGGCCTCACTCCATACGCTTATTTTTCCCTTTCTTCCTTTCACCTGCAATGGAGTAAATCTCCACTGCTCAGCTATATGCTGAGTGAACAATTTCTAACGTATGCATATATGACAAAACATGCTTTAACTTCATAAATCACATCAATAGTCGCTAGGGAGAAAAATACACTTTCATCCGGTAGCGGCAAGTCCAAGCCTTAAGCCGCGACGTCAATGGCTAGTCCAAGCCTACAACCATTACGTCCCCAAGTGCCCTGGCAAGTCCAAGTCTTAAACCATGCACAATAGCTGTCGCTACCAAAATTCTCAAACATCGAGAAGCTTACTCCGGCATGAATTTGTATAACCCTCCCCCCCCCCTTTGACCCACATAGGTAACTCAACGTGCTCGCGTTAATTCAGACATGCTTTTCACACTTAATCGCGTGCATAATTAACGGGCCTAAGATTAACACATGAATTTCGCCCAGATCACAATTTCGTCATAGAAATATAAAACATGTATTTCACCTATATAATATAGGCTAGAAATTTATACCTTGAGCTATCATCGTAAAACTTGGAGGAAACGACTAGAAGCCCGAATAATCGCCAAATCTCCGATCCTACGCAAAACCTACAAGTTTACACGTGTTTTTCCCAATTTCTTAGATTTAGAAATTTATGAAATCTTAGCCAAACGTGGCCTAAAGACTATCAGTACATAGCCCTTACCTTGGGGAGTTCGAATATACAATTTGGTAAAATTCAGAAGGACGAAGGGTCAACGTTTGTCGTCTCAAAGCCCATAGAATTAATCTCCATTTTCTCTGTCCTCTCTCAAGATATTATATGAAGTTTGTGAGAAATAAAATCTTACCCTCACCTATTTATAGACACACTCCTCGAAAATCGCATTCACTTCCCCGCGAGTTTCTCAAACTTCTAATTAATCCATGAAACGTCGTACACGTCCATTTTATAACTTTACGAGTGAAAATTATAAATTACAAAAGTTTTCGACTAAGTCTCGTTTGGGTCCAAAATCACGTCCAAAAACTAAATTACGTGGAAATCTCTATACAACCTACCTTTTTATATAACGTGACACTCACATTCTCACCACAATTCTCAAAAGATATATAACAATATTGAAATTACCAGAAAATTATACTACACAGGTATAATTCACTATTCATAAACTACCAGATAAGTCAAATAATATTTAAATCACATAAATGTCATTTACTTATGCCAATGCAGAATGAACCATCATATTTTCGTGTCTTCACTGACACCTTACCGTTGACTCACAGTCAACCTCAACCTCATTATCAACTAACATCGATGAATTCATTAATAAATTCAATTATGCAAGATAAAACTTATAAATTTTTGGTACGGGTGTGACAACCTGACCCTTTTTTTTATTCTATTTGAGACTTGTATGGTGTAAATATCTTATTTGTACACTCTAATGTTGGAAAATGGATTTACTTTTTTTTTTCAAACAGCTGTATTATTTATTCAGGTACATGTCATCCACATTACTGAAAGTTGCTAGTGAGCATAGTCCAGTGGTTGCAATTGTTGGAAAGAGTCATGTGTAGGGAATTAAGTGGTATTGACAGAGTAATTATATTTATATTCAAAAACATGCTAACAGCCACATGGGCACCTAAAACCACGTTTCACAACATTGCACACATGACCAACCTAAAATTTCTAGATCTGCCCCCTGCGGAAGCTAATGTGCCAATTTTCTTTAGGAAGGCAACTATAAGCAAATATACACGTCCATGGACAATTCCGGTCACTAACATATGACAGGAATTAGTTCTGAAAGTTACATTTGATAGGGTGTCTGTTCTCACTTTGCAAAATCTAATGACAGTGATTGTTGAGTTATTTTCAGTTCAATATATTTCCTATAATGTTTAGGGTGCTAATGCATTATTGACCCAACACTTTGAGTCTTGTTTGTCTCCGAGTGTTGGATTGAAATGCAGACTCAGCTAAGTATCGTTGGGTTAGAGCCACTCTGGGTACTGTATAATTAAACATTCGGTTAAGTAGTTAGGAAGATTGCGAAAAACATGTGGTGGAGTAGAACCACCGATTGCATGGGGCAGTAATTTTATTAGCTTAGTATTGCGGGGCATAAAGTTCACTCCTGTACATTAGTAGTTTAGTATGGTAGAAGCTATTCCAAACTTATGTTGTGAACTTGTACATTAGTAGCTTAGTGTAGTATTTGTTTAGTTTCATTCATCACAAGCCAAATTCTAAGACACTTGCACATAAATTATTGTTAATTCCTGAATGTTATCAAGTTTTTCATAACAAACCAAAATTTGCAACATGATTTGCAGACTCTTCCTGACATTTCTTTTTTATGTTGTTTTTTTTATAGAGTATTTCCGTTGGGCTACTCCACAAGACAGGTAGTATAATGCTAAGGGAGAAAGTGGTAGTAAAATTTGGTGTAATAACTCTAATCTATGAGAGGCTGAGAGTGTGAGGCATATTCTTAAATTCTTTTCAATGTTTTTCTTTTCTTTTCTTTATTTTTGAATCGTTTTACATGAAGTACATGTAGTAGAAAGAATTGTTAATTGCCAGTTTGGAATCTGTGATTTAGGTTTCACTTTTATGGTTGTAGTCAATGTGTTCAATATGGCTATTTTCAAATAAATATTACACTGAATACACAGTTTGACGCTTCTGTGTTAGGGTAAGATAGGCTCACCTGTTTACACATTGTCACGCCCCGACGTAGCATAAATAAGGAAAGCGTTTAATTTCCTTTATGGACCCGTAGGTCGCGACAGTTTGAAGGATCCATTCCGTCCCAAACGTCAAACAACAAAACATAATAATCAGAGTAAAGCAATCAAGGCTTACAAAAATTTTCTAACTTATTACATCTTATGAACCGGGGTCAACTAAGGCACAGACCGCCTTGAAAATAAAATAATAACTTAGTGTCTGTTACAGTCATCCTTAAAACAAAACAGTTTAAAACTCAAACAGATAAACTTAAAGCATATATTTAATGAACAGTTCTCTTATTCCAAAAGCGGCCATTCTCAATTCGCATAGTCGTATGATTCCTCCTGGTTATAACCTGAAAAGCCTGAACACGAATGTCCAGGACGCATCAACGTCGTCAGCTTCAAGAAGCTGGTGAGTATTAAAAACATGACTTTAAATGTAAAACATACCCATTTACCTTTTTCCATTATCAGTTTGTTAAATCAATAGTTAAACCGCAGAAAGAATTCATTTATAAAAGCAACAAGGAATATATTAAAGGTCGTCCATTCATAAAAATAGATACTCGTGTAATGTGACAATGCACCACACTCATCTTGCCGACTCTTTTCTCTCGACAGCCACAACAACCCACTATCCTACTCCTGGTATCTTTGAAACACTCAGATAGCCACACTTTAGCAACGGGGCGCCAGGGAGTGTCCAGTTTGCCTCACACTTTGGTCCGGGGTACCAGGGAGTGTCCAATGCCTCACACTTTGAATACCCTAACCGCCATGCAAATACCGGGGCAACCCCTCACACAGTATCCAGACTCGAGTTATCAGGGAGTGTCCGTAGGCCACACTTTAGCACTACCATGGGTGCCAGGGAATGTCCGAGTTCGGCTTCACACACTTTAACGCTTTCATGGGCGTCAGGGAGTGTCCATATTTGCCACCGTCGCATTTCAAAGATACCCTCTCCACAATCTCAACCACAACCACAACCACAACCACAACCACGACCACGACCACAACCACAAACTCATACTCAACCACAACCACAACCACGACCACAAACACAAACTCATACTCTTTCCACACTACCATTACTCTTTTCCACACAGACTGACACCCCTATGCATGTACCACTGACCTACATGAATGGTATGCACTTAAACGAAAACAAAAAATGCTGAATTAAAGGAACAACACGCGTACGGGGATTAATGAGTCATACTACAATGTTTTAATCATTCAAACATAACCAAATAGAGTTCTGGTCAACTAAATTCCCAAACAGAGCCTTAACTTGAACCAAACAGACCTTAAACACAAAACAGACAAAAACAGAAACTGTCAGAACTCGCGCGCGCGGGCCGCTCGCGCGAAGTGTCGCTCGCGCAGGCCGCTCGCGCGATATGCCCATTTTCCTTTTTATAATATGAACTTTTCTGTCTGCCTGAGAAAGCCAAGGTCGCGCGCGCGGATCGCTGGCGCGAAGGGGTTCTCGCGCGACCCTCGCTCGCGCGACCAGCCAATTTTTTTCATTTATATATATAAACTTTCCTTTCTGCCTGGGGAAGCATACCTCGCGCGCGCGGGTCGCTCGCGCGATTCCTCGCGCGCGCGATCGTGGCGCGAGATGAAGCTGAGGCTTCATCTTCTCCGCAGGAACTGTTCTGTTTCAGAAAACAGGGTCTAAAATTGACCCATTTCAAATCTGTAAGTATGTTTATCATGTTATATATGGATCTCTTCCTTTTTCAACGAGGATTAAGAATCTATGATTAATTTAACACCATTTGATCCATAGCTCTCCAATTTTAGGAAAAACTAAAACATGTCCAAACTTCATTTTCAATATACTTTCTCATGTGAATGAATTGGCTTCTAAAACTCTAAACATAGCATATATGATGTAAGATCTTTCATAATCATCTCTAAAAACAGATTTTGGTTAAGTTTGGAAAATTGTGATTTTTGAAGCTCAAGCTTCCATGGACGAATTTAGTAATGGAGTTCCAACTATACACACACAATATCAGTAAATAAGTATAGAATTACATTTAGAGTGAGTTAGAAATACTCACTGAGATATAGATAGAAGTAATTGTTGAGAAAGGAAACCAAATGGAGAAATTCAAACCCAAGCTTTGGCTATGGGGATTAAGAGCTCTTCTCTTTCTAAATAATCCAGAAATCAAACTCTCAGGCCCTCTCTTTTCTCTCTGTGATTGTATTGTGCAGAAGGAGAAGGTGTGTGTGTAAGGAGAAGGAGTGAAATGTATATGCCTATATAGAGGACACAAACTTGGGGGCCAAGATCTTTGTTGTTTACTCAACAAATGAGTTAGTCTTCAATTTAACAAGGCTGCAGAAATACACACACAATTACATACATATATACACTGATATAACTCTCCAGATTAACCAAGAGTTAAGAGTAGACTCCTAGGGGGCAATGTAGATGTGTTTGGGAAAGAGAGCTTATGGCACTAGAATGTACATATAAGTTGTATGTTCCCATCACTTGCCATAATTGGAAATAAAGCAAATGTCCAAATCGGTCACTTCCAAAATCTGTGGAATTTAAACACAACATGGACAGTTTTGAACATAAACTGGTATTTTCGGGGCGCGGTGGTCACCACAAAAATACGGGAATTCCATTTTAACTTAAGAATTAATTTCCTGGTTTTATAAAAATACTGATTGAGTCAATAGAAGTTACTTTCACCGTTTTGAAATACAGATTTTGAAATCCATACTGGTATCACTAACTTTTGTAAAATTGCAGTTTAGCCCCCAATAAACTTTAAATGTGAATTAGATAAGAAATTAATATTCCAAACAAGTGACTGGAGTTAAAGTAAAAGCAGACCATGCTAATTGAATTTAAATACTCCAATGCAAATACACATAAATTAAATATGGACATGAATTTTAAATTAAATGGAAATGCAGGTTATTACACACATATTAGTTACATTAGTTTTGATACCCATGTGAAGGCGTATTTGAATATAATTGATAATTGGTAGGTTTAATAGCAACCTCATAATTTATGTGGGACCATGTTTGGGACCCATGCGGGACTTAGATTAAATCCATTTAGAAAATGTGGGTAGATATTGTAATTGACTTGGGGGTTTCATAATAAAACTTAAAGAAAGTCAGGGGAGGAAAATGCAATTAATGAAAAGTGGAGACAACACATATGCATGAGGCATATGTGTCTCTACACATTAAACACAGTTGGGAATTAGAATCTTGGAGAGAACGAGAGCTCCAAGTCGGCGACGGAAATTCTCGACGACGTTTCTTGCCGTTCCTTTGCCGTCCGGCGTCGGATTCACGATCCGAGACCACTTTTGGACTCGTGGAGGTAAGAGGATCACATGCATGTAATTTATTTTCATTTTTGGCAACGTTTTTATGACAACCGTTTTTAATAGACGATGTTCTTGGTACCAAACTTGTGTAGGAGTATCACCAACTAGAAATTGAGCTAAACTTGGGAAGAATTGGGAAAATTCTAAGCTTAGTTGCATATAAATCAAAGAGACGAGTGTCCTAATCTCTCAATTGGATGTTTAGTTATGTTAGTGTGATAATTGTTGCTCATAGTTGCTAAACTCATGCTCATGTACATATATGTTGTTGAATTTGGATAAAAGCATGTCAAAAATTATGAAATTGCTATGCTAATGTGTTGAAATTGCCTATGTGCTTATATGGATCCAAGGGAAGTCAAGTAGTGGTCACCATTTATAGGTCCCATATGTAAGGGATAGGAAGTCCACAATGAGTAGGACGTGGTGACGACCACAATGAAATGTCGGTGACGCCTTCGGGGTTACAAGAGAGTGTGTGTTGCGCTATATGCGGCAAAAGTGAGAAAGATCCGGGGTGAGAAGGATCCGGGGGTGGTGGCTGGAATAACTTGACTTTCCGGAGATCAATTTGTTGTTGTTTATAATGATTGTTGCACTTACATACTTTGCATTCCAATGGCATGGTTAGTTCCCTCACTAAGCAAAAAGCTTAAACGAAAATATATTTCTGTTGTGGTTATTGAATAACCATCGCAGGTACCAAGCGAGACGAGGAGAGGAAATGATCCGTGCGACGGGTTGGGCGTGGGAGTTGTGTCCTTGTGTATATGTGTTCATATGCCTAGTTAGTTGGTGTCTAGAATGTATCTTTTGGTTAGCAATGTAAATGTATCTTGGGTTCTTTTTAAAAACTTGTAATATGTAAAGTGGGGTATGGTTGGTTGTTTATGTTCCAAACCATGAGTTGTACTTGCAAGTTGCAAGTTATGTATTTTGGGAGTGAAGTTGGATAGAGTTAGTAGCTTTGGTTGTGGAACTAACTTAGTTTCTCCTTATGTGTAAATATTTATGTATGTGTTGGAATAACATGGTTTTGAATGAAAAATTAAGGTTCCTAGTGGGAATTCTATGGATTATGTATGTTTAAACTACTTTTAAAATGTTTGGAAATGGTTTGGAAGCCCTTTATGATGCTTGGATAAAGTTTTGAGCCACTTGAGATTGTTTTCCAAATGGATTTGGTTGTATCTAAAGGGATTGTTATGTTAGACAAGTTTTTGACAAAATTTTGATCATGTTTAGTTAAATATTGAGGAGAGATGCAAGCTTGTATTATCAACTTGAGTTGTCATTGAACTTGGTTTTCTTTGTTTGAGAAGTCATGCAAGAATTGAGTTAAATATGTGGGTTTTGATGTAAGTTCTTGATCCTAAGGATTAGCTTGTGTATTTTGATTGTCAATTCATGTTTGGAGATATTGTGTTGAGGTTTAGAAACATTTAGAAATGCTTGAGAATGAATTTTGATGCTTCCCCAAAGTTTTGGGAAAGTTTGGGAATGTTTTGAACTTTTTTTAGCAGAGTTTTAGCAGCAGAAAACTCATCTGCAGAAACCGGATCGATCCGGGTCTGGTGCGGATCGATCCGGAGCTTCTGGAGGTGCAGAAAATGAGAATCTGTCAAAATCGAATCGATCCGGATTTGGGGCGGATCGATCAGCTGGTCCAGTTTCAGCTCGACGGCTTTTACGGAAACAGGCATAACTCTCTCTAGAAAACTCAAATTCGCGCACCGGTTTTTGCGTTGGAACCGCGACTCAAAGAGCTATCTTTACATATAAAATTTGATATACCTTATTAATTACCCTTTTGCCCTTGGGTCTGTTTTGTGTCAACGGAGCTATTTTATGAAGTCTAATTCATGTGTTTCTTAATGAATTAAGGGTGTTTGGAACGTGTGGGCTTGTTACACGTGTCCCAACTCGCCCGAGGTAGGTTGGGGTGTGACAATTTTTGGTATCAGAGCAATAGGTTAGAGCCTTTGGGAGACGAGTGACGATTACGACGCATAACAAGCATAAATGGTTAAAAGATATATAGTTCATGCATACACGTTTACTTAGCATGTTGAATGATGTTGAGCATGCATTAAAAAGTATAAACATAACGTGTGTGTGAAAATGTATTGTGAATGCCAGAGAGAAAATGTCTGGTTCGACACCACTTATGCAAATGGAAAGAATGGAAAGAGTTATAGCCGGTTTAGTACAAGTTGTTGAAACTCATGCAATAGAGGGGAGACACGATCAACCGAATCCTAATCCAAGGGAGGAGGTGACCACAATTTCACAATTTTATAAGCAGAAACCGACCTTATTCAGAGGAGAGACTGATCCAATGAGAGCCGATTTTTGGTTGTCTGATATGGAGAGGATATTCAGGGTTCTTCCGTGTTCCGAAGCTCAGCAGGTTTTATTTGCCACCGATACGTTAAAAGAAGAGGCACAGTACTAGTGGCGTACAAAATTGGGACTCAATAGGCCGAACACTTGGGGGGAGTTCGTAGTACTCTTCAAGAAGCAATACTTTTCGAAATCGTTTGAAGATTTAAAAGCTCAAGAGTTTATGGAATTGAAACAAGGAGGGATGACAGTTCGGGAGTATTCCACTAAATTCACAAGTTTGGCACAATTTGCTGAGAACATAGTACCAAACGAAGGGGATCGAACTAGAAAGTTTGTAACGGGGCTTAGAGATGAGATTCGACGTCAAGTATCAGTGCAACGGTTGGACAAAGTAGCAGAGGCATTGGATGTGGCTTCAATCGCTGAGAGAGATATGGGGTATCAACAAGGTTCGCAAGCACCGGTAACTCAACAATATAAACGGTCGGGTTCAAGTCAATATAGTGGTCAAGGGAGTTCGAAAAGACAAAGTTTTGGAGGTTCCTCAGGTGGTGGAAGTAATAAGCCGCGGTGCAACACGTGTGGTAAGTTTCATTGGGGTGTGTGCAATCTACCGACAACACTGTGCAACAATTGTTGACAAACGGGGCATGTAGCAAAGAATTGTCCGGGAGTGAGGCCAAATACTTACACTCCGATGAGGCGTACCGACGATAGTGGGATGGTTTGCCATAACTGTGGGGAGCTAGGACATCGAATGCGCAATTGTCCTAAGTCGAGGCAAGGAGGCTCCAGTGCAACCGTGAGTAGTGCACCAACACCGTGACCACCTCAACAACAACAATCACAAGGAAGAGAACAACGTCAGGGTCGTTATTTCCAGCTTAACCCAGGGGAGACCACCGTTACTAACACGGTCATGTCAGGTAAAATTTTTATCTGTTCAACACTTGCTAATGTATTAATGGATTCTGGTTCTACACACTCGTTTGTATCACATCAATTCGCTAGGAACATGAATGTACCCTTAGAACTTCTTGAATATGATTTGTTTGTTGATGTTCCGTTGGGAAGATCTTTGGTGAGTTCGGGAGTTTATAGGAATTGTGAAGTTAAAATTAATGATGAAGTGTTAACAGCGAATCTAGTACCGTTAGTAATCCAACATTTTGATGTCATATTGGGGATGGATTGGTTGTCAGTTAATCACGCGGTTATTGATTGTGAAAACAAAAGGGTAGAATTCCAAGCACCGACTCATAGGGTCTTTTCTTTTCAAGGGACAGGTGTCGTGTCACCACCTTATCTTGTATCCGCCATCAAGGCTTGTCGTTTATTGAGGAAGGGGTGTAAAGGTTTCCTTTGTAGTATATCGGATACTAGAGGCACTGAACAAAAATTAGAAGATATACCAATTGTTAGGGACTTTCCTGATGTATTTCCAGAAGATTTGCCGAGTGTATTAATTGAGAGAGAGATTGAATTTGGTATAGATGTAATACCAGGAACACAACCCATTTCGCGGGCACCATATAGAATGGCTCCGGTAGAGTTAAAAGAGTTGAAGACTCAGTTACAAGAATTGTTAGACAAGGGATTCATTCGGCCAAGTGTATCACCCTGGGGTGCACCGGTCCTTTTTGTGAAAAAGAAAGACGGAACGATGAGGATGTGTATTGATTATCGTGAGATTAACAAGGTAACTATTAAAAACAAGTACCCATTGCCACGGATCGATGATTTATTTGATCAACTACAAGGAGCTTAGGTGTTTTCAAAGATTGATTTGAGATCGGGGTATCATCAATTAAAGGTAAAAGCTGAGGATGTTGAAAAGACAGCCTTTAGAACTCGATACGGCCACTACGAGTTTCTTGTAATGCCATTTGGGGTAACCAATGCACCGGCTACATTCATGGACTTAATGAATAGGGTCTTTAAAACGTATTTAGATGAATTTATTATCGTTTTTATTGATGATATACTTATTTACTCAAAGAGTTCGGAAGAACATGATAGAAATTTGAGATTGGTGTTGCAATGTCTTCGAGAAAAGCAATTGTTTGGAAAACTGAAGAAAAGTGAGTTTTGGTTGTCAAGTGTTACCTTTCTTGGCCATGTGATTTCTAAAGAAGGTATGTCAGTCGATCCACAGAAAATAGAGGCCGTTATGAATTGGGCGAGACCAACCAATGTGTCAGAAATTCGTAGCTTTCTGGGATTGGCTGGGTATTATAGAAGGTTTGTTCGGGATTTTTCAAAGATTGCGGCTCCGATGACAACACTTATGCGAAAGGATGTTCCTTTTGAATGGGGAAAAGAATGTGAAGAATGTTTTCAGACATTGAAGAGTAAGTTGACTTCTGCTCCGATCCTTGCAATTCCAACAGGCACCGGGGGATTTAGTATTTATAGTGATGTTTCTCATCAAGGTTTGGGGTGTGTCCTTATGCAAGGGGACAAGGTGATAGCGTATGCTTCGAGGCAATTGAGAACTCATGAGAAGAATTATCCAACTCACGATTTGGAACTTACCGCGGTAATCTTTGCTTTAAAATTTTGGCGACATTATTTGTACGGGGAAACTTGTGAAATTTTCACTGACCATAAAAGCTTGAAGTACTTATTTACCCAGAGGGACTTAAACATGCGCCAACGAAGATGGTTGGAGTTAATGAAGGACTACGATCTGAAAATTCAATATCATCCGGGTAAGGCGAATGTAGTCGCCGATGCTTTGAGTCGAAAATCGTCAAAAAGTTTGACATGTGTTTTGACAGCACAAGAAGGGTTAGTGAAAGAGTTTGAACGTTTGGAACTGGAAGTTATTCCTAGAATTGAAGGTGGGTTAATGGCAGCAATTGTAGCACAACCTAATTTGATTGGAGAAATTAAAATGAATCAACTTTTGGATCCAAACTTGAAGAAAGTTGTAGATGAACTATCTGAGGGTAAGCGACCGGAGTTCAGTTTGCACGATGGGGTATTATGGTACATCAATCGATTATGTATTCCTAATGTTGGTAATTTAAAAGAAAGAATTTTGGAAGAAGCTCATGGTACTCGGTATTCCGTGCATCCGGGTAGTATGAAAATGTATAAAGATTTGAGGGAAGTCTATTGGTGGAGTGGTATGAAACGTGAAGTTGCTGAATATGTAGCTAAATGCATGACATGTCCATTAGTAAAGCTTGAACATCAACGACCCGCGGGGGAGATACAACCATTGGAAATACCAGAATGGAAATGGGAACACATTACAATGGATTTTGTGTCTGGATTGCCGAGGTCTCCTAGATCTAATGATAGCATTTGGATAATCATTGACAGGTTGACTAAGTCAGCCCACTTCTTGCCGATTAAGACCACAGAACCGACAAAGTTAGCGGAACTTTATGCTAAAGAGATTGTAAGATTGCATAGGGCACTGGTATCTATAGTATCAGATCGTGATACACGTTTTGTATCCAGGTTTTGGGAAGGGCTACAAAGAGCAATGGGGACAACTTTGCATTTTAGCACAGCTTTTCACCCGCAAACTGACGGGCAGTCAGAACGGGTTATTCAGATTCTCGAGGATATGCTTAGAGTTTGTGTTATGGATTTCAAGGCTGACTGGGAAACTCACTTGCCGTTAATTGAGTTTTCTTATAATAATAGTTTCCAAACAAGCATTGGAATGGTGCCTTTTGAGGCATTATATGGTCGAAAATGTAGATCGCCTGTGTGTTGGACAGAGGTTGGGGAGAAGCAACTTCTGGGGCCAGAAATTATACAAATCACCACCGATAAAGTCAAATTGATTAAGCAACGGTTATAAGTGGCACAAAGTCGCTACAAAAGTTATGCTGATACGGGTAGAAGACCGTTGGAGTTCGAGGTTGGTGATTATGTGTTCTTAAAGGTTTCGCCTTCGAAAGGTATTACACGGTTTGGTAAGAAGGGTAAATTAAGTCCAAGATATGTTGGACCTTTTCTGATTTTGAGTAAGGTGGGACCGGTAGCTTACAGATTGGAGTTGTCACAAGAATTAGCATGTGTTCATAACGTGTTCCACGTGTCTATGCTCAGACGTTACGTGTCAGATCCGAGTCATATCCTTAAACTAGAGTCGTTGGAAGTCCGAGAAGATATGACATATGTTGAACATCCGGTACGAGTTCTGGATAGGAAAGATCAAGTGTTGAGAACAAAGACAATTTTGTTGGTCATGGTCCTTTGGCGTAATCATAGCGTTGAAGAGGCAACTTGGGAACGGGAAGATGAGATCAGGGAGAAGTACCCGCACTTGTTCGACTGATGAGGTAAGAATAAGTTTGGGGACAAACTTCTTAAAAGGGAGGGAGAAATGTAACACCCGTACCCGGAAAAGAAGATTAATTTAGTGTTAATGTGTGTTAATTAAAGATAATTTATGCATGAGATGAATTAAGGTGGGGTTATGAACCCACATGTGAAAAGGTGTTCAAATGCGGACACAGATGAAAGTCCTGTGAAAGGCGGGACTGGTATAAAAGTGGGGCCCAACGAGGGTCTAATTAGAATAATTGCATTTTTATGTCATTATATGTTTATGTGCATATTTATTTAAATGCTTAAAGTTATTATTATGTCTTATGATAGATAAGGGCACCAATTTTGGTACCCATGTGAAGGCGTATTTGAATACAATTGATAATTGGTAGGTTTAATAGCAACCTCATAATTTATGTGGGACCACGTTTGGGACCCATGCGGGACTTAGATTAAATCCATTTAGAAAATGTGGGTAGATATTGTAATTGACTTGGGGGTTTCATAATAAAACTTAAAGAAAGTCAGGGGAGGAAAATGCAATTAATGAAAAGTGGAGACAACACATATGCATGAGGCATATGTGTCTCTACACATTAAACACAGTTGGGAATTAGAATCTTGGAGAGAACGAGAGCTCCAAGTCGGCGACGGAAATTCTCGACGACGTTTCTTGCCGTTCCTTTGCCGTCCGGCGTCGGATTCACGATCCGAGACCACTTTTGGACTCGTGGAGGTAAGAGGATCACATGCATGTAATTTATTTTCGTTTTCGGCAACGTTTTTACGACAACCATTTTTAATAGACGATGTTCTTGGTACCAAACTTGTGTAGGATTATCACCAACTAGAAATTGAGCTAAACTTGGGAAGAATTGGGGAAATTCTAAGCTTAGTTGCATATAAATCAAAGAGACGAGTGTCCTAATCTCTCAATTGGATGTTTAGTTATGTTAGTGTGATAATTGTTGCTCATAGTTGCTAAACTCATGCTCATGTACATATATGTTGTTGAATTTGGATAAAAGCATGTCAAAAATTATGAAATTGCTATGATTATGTGTTGAAATTGCCTATGTGCTTATATGGATCCAAGGGAAGTCAAGTAGTGGTCACCATTTATAGGTCCCATATGTAAGGGATAGGAAGTCCTCAATGAGTAGGACGTGGTGACGACCACAATGAAATGCCGGTGACGCCTTCGGGGTCACAAGAGAGTGTGTTGCGCTATATGCGGCAAAAGTGAGAAAGATCCGGGGTGAGAAGGATCCGGGGGTGGTGGCTGGAATGACTTGACTTTCCGGAGATCAATTTGTTGTTGTTTATAATGATTGTTGCACTTACATACTTTACATTCCAATGGCATGGTTAGTTCCCTCACTAAGCGAAAAGCTTAAACGAAAATATATTTCTGTTGTGGTTATTGAATAACCATCGCAGGTACCAAGCGAGACGAGGAGAGGAAATGATCCGCGCGACGAGTTGGGCGTGGGAGTTGTGTCTGTTGGGTTTGTGCCCTCAAACCATTACTTTATATAGGAGACATTGACATTTTAATATATGGATATCAGCTTTACATTTTGTTATGTATGTTTCTTTCATGAGATGATTGTTATCCTTAAGTATCATAGTAAGTAATGCGTCTATGTATGAGATACATACAAGTGAGATACGAATTGCTATTCTTTTTTACTTAGAACATGTCACAGTGGATGATGAGACTAGGATATCTCATCAGGTTTACACTGTAGCATGATTAACTACCATTGGATGGAGTGATCAATCTCAATCACTAGAGTGTAACTCTTAGTTAATATGCTAGTGCTTATAGTGCATTGACGGACCTGAGCTTTCCTATTGACACTCAAGGCTGTCAATCAGTCGATAGGAACTCATAACTTGTGTAAGGTACGTGTTCTCAATCTTGAGACGATTATGAACACAGACTGTGGATATGACTGCTTTGACTTACCAATCAGTAAGGTCTATAGAAGATCAACACCTGGGTATCTTGGGTATGTCATATTCATAGGGCTGTGAACATATATTGTCAAGACAGAATCTACCCTCTGTTTCAGAGTAAGCATTCCCTTGAGAATGTCACCAAGTCGATTACTAAGTATTGTAGTCTTGTTGATAAGAGTTATCAACATGTTTGGTAATCATGAGAGGTGAATGGGACTCAAGGAATACAAGAAGTAATCGATATTCAAGTTGACAGTAACAGTTATCCGACTACCTGAATATGATTACGAATGCTGAAGGTAGAGGGACATTTGTACAACACACAAGTCTAGTTATCGCTTCGGTTATGTTCTTTTGCGTTGGAGTTCAGTTATCGTTTTATAGTGGAGTAAACGTTAACTGACCAGTTAGTTAGTTTGCTGATCAAAGAGTTTGGTCACGGTAATTAACAAAATGGTCTGAGCCAACAATAAAGAGCCTAGGAGGTCCCACTCTTAGCTCCGCCAAGATACTTGGAAAGACACATGAGGAAGTTGTCAAGACAAGTTTGATCGATTGAAGTTTTGGCAGTCTCGATCGATCGAGAATGGTTCGATCGATCGAAGATCTTCGATCGCTCGAAGTCTAGGTCGGTTCTGGGAATCTATAAATAGGGCAGCTGCGTTCTGGAAAAGAAGTTCGTCGTTTTGAACGTCAGAAGCTGCAGAAACTGTTTTAGAGCACCAAACCTTCTCCTTCCTCTCCATTAGGGTTCCCACCAACCCTAGTCCTTCCTGCGAGCATCCATAGGAGTCATAAGAGTGAAGGCCATCTAGTGAAAGCTGCTGGAAGTTAAAGAAAATCAGAATTGGGTTCAAGACACTAAGGTATAACTCTTGTCCCCTTTTGTGCGCATCTATGGAATTAACGAGTAGTAAATCCTGGGCTGCCATTAAGTTTTTATAACTTGACTTTTCCGCTGCATGTTTAAACTTTTAAATTAAACCGGTTTTTCCATCAGTGTCCTTGTGTATATGTGTTCATATGCCTAGTTAGTTGGTGTCTAGAATGTATCTTTTGGTTAGCAATGTAAATGTATCTTGGGTTCTTTTTGAAAACTTGTAATATGTAAAGTGGGGTATGGTTGGTTGTTTATGTTCCAAACCATGAGTTGTACTTGCAAGTTGCAAGTTATGTATTTTAGGAGTGAAGTTGGATAGAGTTAGTAGCTTTGGTTGTGGAACTAACTTAGTTTCTCCTTATGTGTAAATGTTTATGTATGTGTTGGAATAACATGGTTTTGAATGAAAAATTAAGGTTCCTAGTGGGAATTCTATGGATTATGTATGTTTAAACTACTTTTAAAATGTTTGGAAATGGTTTGGAAGCCCTTTATGATGCTTGGGTAAAGTTTTGAGCCACTTGAGATTTTTTTTCAAATGGATTTGGTTGTATCTAAAGGGATTGTTATGTTAGACAAGTTTTTGACATAATTTTGATCATGTTTAGTTAAATATTGAGGAGAGATGCAAGCTTGTATTATCAACTTGAGTTGTCATTGAACTTGGTTTTCTTTGTTTGAGAAGTCATGCAAGAATTGAGTTAAATATGTGGATTTTGATGGAAGTTCTTGATCCTAAGGATTAGCTTGTGTATTTTGATTGTCAATTCATGTTTGGAGATATTGTGTTGAGGTTTAGAAACATTTAGAAATGCTGGAGAATGAATTTTGATGCTTCCCCAAAGTTTTGGGAAAGCTTGGGAATGTTTTGAACTGTTTTTAGCAGAGTTTTAGCAGCAGAAAACTCATCTGTAGAAACCGGATCGATCTGGGTCTGGTGCGGATCAATCCGGAGCTTCTGGAGGTGCAGAAAATGAGAATCTGTCAAAACCGGATCGATCCGGATTTGGGGCGGATCGAACCGCTGGTCCAGTTTTAGCTCGACGGCTTTTACGAAAACATGCATAACTCTTTCTAGAAAACTCGGATTCGCGCACCGTTTTTTGCGTTGGAACCGGGACTCAAAGAGCTATCTTTCCATATAAAATTTGCTATACCTTATTAATTACCATTTTGTCCTTGGATCTGTTTTGTGTCAACGGAGCTGTTTTATGAAGTCTAATTCATGTGTTTCTTAATGAATTAAGGGTGTTTGGAACGTGTGGGCTTGTTACACGTGTCCCAACTCGTCCGAGGCGGGTTGGGGTGTGACACTTTTCCTGTGAGTGAATAAATAGAATATCAGTAAATAACAAAGTTTGATTAGAAAATCATCAAATATAAAAATATCTAGTAAAGTATCCAATAGTATAGCAACTTTGTATGTAGGCAAACAGTTTTTTTCATACCAAACTGGTTTTTTTTTTTTTTTTAAATCAGCTTCTACAAACTATTTTAAAACAAAGATATTTTCTTTTTAGTTTTTCAAACAACATTGTGTTCAGTTGTAAAAGGTTACAACAACTTTGGTTTCATATTTGGGAAGCAGAGCATTATGCAACAGTTAAAAGCACAGAAGCAATAGACTGATAGAATTTGTTTCAAACTCACTCTTTATAAAGGAATTGGAACAACCATTTTCTAATCAACAAAAGCCACTGAGCTGTGAACCTCTTGCAGAAAAACTGCTACTCAATCAACTTTTTTTTTTATGAATACTCAATCAACAAATTCTATAAGCCAATTTTGCAGAAACTGCTACTCCAAGTAATCTTTTCGTCAAAAAGCAGTGAAGGGGGGAAAGGGGGGAGGAAAGGGGGGATTAAACAGTGTAGAGTCTTTTTTTGGGCCTGGGAAATGTGTACTGCTGAAAGCACAAGGGAACATAACATGATGGTGGTCCTTTTCCATAGGTCATAACATTGTGTAATGGTTGGTGCAGTGGTGGTGATTTCAATATATCAAGTTATTTAATTTCTATTCATGGGAGTGTTCTTAATTATTATGAGTTTGTTTTAGTAGGAAAATGGAAAAGAGGTTGTTTGGGATTAGCTAAGGTATGTGCATATGCTGATTCTTGTGTAACATGATTTTGGGATGTCAGTGTTACCTCTTTACACTGCATTTTGATTTAATTTTATGATTCAATAGAACCCACAACCAGTATTTGTTTATTGTCGCCGGTGATGAAATCAATAAATTACCATATTCAATATGTCCTTCGTATCCACCGTGAACATTTCGTCTCTCTCCAAGCCATTGGAAAAGGAGTAGAGAGAAAAGAGACGTGGGAGATTTACCAAAACTCTAATCTATGGTGTTGAATAGACTTTTAAATTCAACCGATGTAAGACAGGAAGATGAAGAGGAAGAGGGCATAACATGGAGGGAGAGGAAGAAGCAGGTTGCATTGAGGTGTATATGGGTAAGGGAGAGACAGACTTGAGTTGATTTATAGTACAAAAAATAAATAAATTAATAATTCAAGAATTTGTCTTAAAAGTCATCCCTACTGCCTATCCTAACACATGCATTGTCGAGAAGGGATTATTGAATGCTATCAATTCAAAAATAACCAAGCAATCATGAATGTAGGGAAAAAGCTCAAACACCATGTGAGTATCAGTTTGTTGGGATAAAAAGAATGGTATCATTTAAAAAAAAAAAGCAATCTTCAATGGAGGTAAAAAATAATCCAAAACACCATGTGAGTATCATTTTGCCAAAATTTAAATTATGTTCCATAAGTAAACAACACTCTAAGAGGCAAATGATCAAACAATTTGAAAGCACACACATCCTAAATTCGTAATCCTTGTATATCAGTATATGCGAAAAGAGGCTTGGAAAAAGGAAAAAGTTCCCATGGAAGGGGGGAAGAAACCACTACATGTTGTTTGGTATATTAAATATTTGGATGAATAAGTAGACAGAAAAAAAAACAAAACAAAAAACAAAACAAAACAAAAACAAACAACACACAATCAAAGACACACAATGCACAATGAATCCAACCAAAACAGGGGTAAGTTAAAATACCTCGATGGACCAATAATTGAAGGCCTTCTAACATAATTTCTTCCCCCAAAGCCTCTTAAATAATGTTACAGTGATAATTTGTAGCCAATTCTTCCCCCAAAAAAGTTTGAAGCCATAAAGATATACACACATCCCAAAGAGGAAGGAATATACACACAAAGAGGGATGTGTTAATAGGCACGATTCAATGAATTAGGGAGTGGAGGAGGCGGCGGCAATAAATTAGGGAGGGGAGGAGCCGGCGGTTAGAGGAGAAGGCTCAAGAATGTATCCAGTAGTGGAAGAGTCTTTCACTTTGACAGGGAGAGAGAGAGAGAGAGAGAGAGAGAGAGTGAGAGAGAGAGACGTATAAAAATAAGACTTACACTGTGTTTGGATTGAGAGAATCGGGGAAAAGAGAAGAGAATCTCATTAAGAGAAGAGAAGAGAAGAAGAAGGGAAGAGAAGAGAAGAGAAAGCATGCTAGTTTGGATGGAGAGAAGAGAAGAGAAACATAAGGTTCTCTTGTTTGTTTAGCTTTCATAAGAGAAGAGAAGAGAAGGAATTTAAAATCAATTTACTCTTTTACCCTCTACTAAATACTGGTAATAAATTAGAATAAGATTAAACATTGAGGATATATTGATCATTTTACTAATATTTTATTATAGTTCTCTTCTCTTTTCTCGTCAGTCTCTCCGATTTGGAGAGAACCAAAATAGGGTTCTTTTTCTCCCCACGCTCTCTCCAGCTCTCTCCATTAATGTTCTCTTCTCTCCCAACTTAAATATCCAAACGAGAGAACTGGAGAGAAAGTGGTTCTCTTCATCTTCTCTTCTCTCTGGTTCTCTCAATCTAAACGAAGACTTAGAGACAGAGTGTGTAGAGGGAAAGGGGGAAGTTGCCACATCAGTTTTTTTGGTGCAAAGAGAGGCTGCTGAAGTGTTTGCTTATGTATATATATAAATTTTTTTTGATAGGAACAGAGATTTCATTGATCAACCAGAAATTGACTAACAAAAGGTGCAAAAACATCAGGGATTTCCTCCAACCAAACCTGGAATCCACCATAAGTGGGAGCCAAGCACACAAGATGATGAGCCACCCTATTCGCATCCCTCCTTACATGTCTACACACTCGAACTGAGCACCTTTGGGTATATCGTTTTGCTGCCATAAGAGTATGGCCATAAGGAGCTAAATCAAACCCACAAGTGTTAAAACCCATCACAATCGTCAATGAGTTAGATTCCAGCTCAATCTCACTAATTTCCACATCCATCATCACCTCCAGAGCTTTTGCCAATGCCAGAGCCTCGATAGAGTTCACATCCGCAATGCCCTCAACAACATCCCAAAAATCCAGCATGACATCTCCCTGAGCATCACGCAGAACTGCACCCAGCCCTGCACTCCTTGACTCCCTAAAAAAAGCACCATCTACATTAAGCTTTACACGACCCTCCATTGGCAAGCACCACCTTTCTAACCCCAAACGAACCTCATCTCCCTCCTTATGATCTGAATCAAACGAAATGCCCTTAGAGGGGCGGTTAAAATCAATCCACTCCAGCCAATAAGCTTCCACCTTCGACGAGATTTCATTAACAAAAGATTTGACCCCTTTAAGAAGCATTGGGTTTCTATCAATCTAAATGAACCAGGCCGTAAGCACGGATCACTCTGCCCGCTCACCCAAATCAGAGGAAAGCCGTACGGCCACCCAATCATTAAAGCAAATCTTTTTTCCAACCATGTCAAAATCATCCGGACAGAAAGACAACCAAGCTTTTGGCATGAAACCAGTGCATGGGTCACTGTCTCCACATCTCGGCCACACCTAAAGCAAAGCTCATGCTCTACCACCTTTCTTTGAAACAAATTACTGCTCGTGGGAAGAAAATATTTGCATGCATTCCATACAAAACATTTGATCTTGCACGGTAGATTAAGGTTCCAGAGGGACTTCCATGGGAAGCTTCTAGCCGAAGAGGAAGCTAACTCAATGTTTCGTTTTCTCCTCTTAATATCCAAAGCGACATAATAAGCCAAGCGAACCGAGAAACGACCCTTGGGTTCCCAATGCCACATAAATTTATCATCCATTAATGCATGGTCAAGCCCGGAATTGTCCTATCACGTGGGTAATTATAGTTTAGGTAATTTTTCAAAGAAAATATGTTTTTCGCTTTTCAACTTTATTTGGGTAATTATAGTTTCTCCATATGTGTGATGTATTGTCATGTGGATTTAATACACCATTTAATCAATCAATTCATAGATGTAGAATATACGGTATAATACAAGATTATCATATCACAATACTATGAATTTGTAATTACACCATCCTATGTTTGCCTAAATGGTCATACCTTCCATCTTTGTGAGAAACTCGAGTGTCATCATTGATAGTTTTTGTTCTTTTCTTAGTATTCGAATAGTTCATACTTATTACTGTCTATTCCCTTCTTCTTCTTCTTCTTCTTTTTATAAACAATGCAGGGAAAGAATTTGGAGATTAAATTTGGTATCAAAGTATAGAATTGGTTTGTTCCATGGCAACCTCCTATCTTTAGATTCTTACTAAATTTTGAAGTGAGAATTTTATGAGTTTGATATGAGAAACTCGAGTGTAATCACTGATAGTTTACGTTCTTTTCTTAGTATTCGAATAGTTCACTTAAAACTGTCTATTTATTCTCTTCTTCCTTTTTTTTAAAAAAATAAACAACGTAGGAAAAGAATTTGGAGATTGAATTTGGTATCATCAGAGTATAGAATTGTTTTGTTCCATGGCAACTAACAATAGAGTTTGATTGTATCTTGTATTTTTTCTTTTCTGGGTATTTTTTTTTATTCGGCTGACAGATTGTAAGCTGCTCCTAACAGGTCGTTTAACTGCTATGAACAAGAACTTTTATGACATGATACACATGGCTGAATAAGAACTGTTTGTGCAATTATGCTTGCCAAACACCCACTCTTATGGACCAGATTCATAGAGGCTGAAAAACAGGTATTGTGGGCATTGTTTATGGTTTGATTACACCATGGCTATTTGTTGCATACAACCATGTAGTCGCGCGAGGCTTTCTAGACCCCTAAGTTAGACTCTCAAAATGTAGATATACTTCATGATAAGTGCTAATGTAATCTACTAATTTTAGTAATAAGTCTGAAGAAAATCATGAAACTGCGAAGGAGATATTCTTCATGTGCAAGGCATTGTTTATGGTTTTAATGTTTTAAATCTTCTACCATCAAATTTTTGGTATAAAAAATTGAGCAACAGTGACAATAAGATCAATTAGAAAATTAGTCCCAAAATAGGACAAGACTCCTCTTTTTTTCTTTTTCTTTTTTTTTTTTCCTAATCATGCATTGGATTTGGGTGTGATGACTTATGTTCTAGAAACTTTGGTTTCTTAATACCTGAATAATTTATTCTAGGGCTCAACTATTGAATGCAAAATTACGTGGTTATTGTAGAGGACCGCCATTTTTTTTTTTGTTTTTGGTTCTTTGGTCAAGTGATCAATGCTATTCAAGTTCTACACCGATGTGAATTATATGATCATTTTCTTTTGCTGATATTGTTCAAGGAACACTTTGTATTGCCCAATTTGTCACTATTCTGTATTTAGCATAATGGGCAAAACATTTGCAATATTAATTTGTTGAAGCCAGTCAGTAAAACTCAATGTGCTATAAATCCTTGGCAGTTTTAGTAACAAAATCTGAAGGAAGTTTTACTGAATTGATTATTTGAAGAGTAAAATTTCAAAACCCAAGAGTCCCAATGGTTATTGTTCAACTGGGGTAGGCAACATTGACAAATAGAAGCATGCCAAGGAGAAAAAACTGTCTTTTAAGATAGAGGGAATGGGGAAGCAAAGCTATGGTGAAGGAAACAGACATGTCAATAAAGATGCAAGTACAAGCAATGTCGTTTGCTTCTCAAGATCTAAATCTCTATCATGCCTTTGACTGTACCTCAGTTGCCGCTCGCATCAAGAAGATATTCACTTTAATGTCACACAATTACTTTCATTTATCTCTTAAGTTTAGAATAAAACAAATTCTTTACATGCCTTTTCAAATAGTCTTCTTTTTTTTTTTCATTTCTTTTCGGTCAGTTTTTTAATTTACAGGATTTTGACAAGATATATGGGAGTGGATGGCACTGTGTTTTGGTTGTTTTTTCACTCATTTACTTGCGGCTTTTATCTACTTCTCTATGATAGATGTGTAATTTACATCACTTGCTCAATCAAGTGTTGCTTATGGCAATACAAACATATATCCTCCTAAGGCCGTAATACACTAAAATATTCAAGGTCCTTTGACCAAAATGCAATTTTCCTTTTTTTTTTTTCTTTTTTTTTTTTTAATTTGCAGGAATTTGACAAGATATATGGGGGTGGATGGCACTGTGTTTTGGTTGTTTCTTCACTCATTTACTTGGGGCCTTTATCTACTTATCTATGATAGATGTGTAATTTGCATCTCTTGCTCAATCAAGTGTTGCTTATAGCAGCACAAACATATATCCTCGAAAGGCCCTAATACACTAAAATATTCAAGGTCCTTTGACCAAAATGCAAGCTTCCTCCTTTTTTTTTCTTCTTTTTTTTTCTTCTTTGGACGGTGAATTATCATCTTAAGTTGTCAAAACAGTTTTCAAGATACAAACAGGTCCAATCCTGTATCCAAATGAACGTGATTGATATGCATGTCTAATATGATGGTATTATTTTGAGGGTTAGTGCCCTCGGGCACGGGCAATTACTAGTATATATATAAAATAGATAAATTAAAGCCCGATTTTGGAATGAAAGTTACATTTGAAGCATGAAATGAATCAGACATATTTTTTTCCCTAGGCAATTTTCCATGCATTAGTAGGAATTAAGCAAACAGTCACCAACTAATATTACAATTTGATATTTTGACAAGTACTATAAGTATTAACCAATCGGATTCTAGTATCTATCTTGAAAGACTTGAAACGAAATTAGGTTTTCAAATTTTCATTCACAACAATATAGTTTTAGCTAATAGTGGTGAATTAGGCAGCTGTATATGACATTGTTGGATGTGTAACGATCACATAATTAAAAAAAAAATCCCTAGGAATCAAAAAATTCTCCTTTTTAGTTCTGCTTAAATAAGTATTGAATTAGAAGAGAATTCACAAATGTTCACAAAAATAAACCAAACTTTCCTACCAAAATTACTATATATGCAGCCAGCATTCAAATTAAGAAAATTATGGATTTCTAATCAATACATAATTATCAAAATCAAACCAGACACAGCTAAATCTGTCAAGAGATTTGTTCCTTCAATGAGCTTATCCACATCATCAACTCTGGAAATCTTAAGTGGCAAATCTAGCATTTTTCCTTCCTTTTTTTTCCCACCATATTTTGTATTTTTTTTTTTTATATTAAATCTTAATAGTGACATTGGGATGAAACATTAGTAGAAATTCTAAAATCCTAAAAATAGTGTGCTTTCTTGGAATAATAATAAAATTGTTTAACACTTGAAAATTCTCATACTTTCAACCTTATATACATTTTCCCTCTTTTTTTTTTCTTTTTTTTTTTCCTTTCTCTTTTTTGTATTTTTGTATGTATATTATATTAAATCTTAATAGAGACATTGTGATGGAACATTAGTGGGAATATGGGGGAAAAAAAAACAAAATAAGGGCAAAAAAATAGAGAATGTGTCATGGCATGCCTTAGAAGAAGGTAAAAGCTTTAACTTTAATATATTTTTATAGATATATAAGGTTGAAGACATGAGAATTTTTAAATATTAAACAAATTTATTATTGTTCCAAGAAAGCACACTATTTTTAGGATTTAAAAAAAAAATAAGGGCAAAAAAATAGAGAATGTGTCATGTGACATGTCTTAGAAGAGGGTAAAAGTTTTATCTTTGATATATTTTTATAGATATATAAGGTTGAAAATATCAGAATTTTTAACTATTAAACTAACTTATAATTCAAGAAAGCACACTATTTTTAAGATTTTAGGATTCCCACTAATGTTCCATCTCAATGTCTCTATTAAGATTTAATATAATATATATATATATATATATATAAATACAAAATAGGGGAAGGGAAAAAAAAAAAAAAAAAGACATGTCACATGACTAAATAAAAATTCTTAGGGTGTGTTTGATAACCCTATTAAGTGGTAAAAATGAACACTTTTAGCACTTATTTTTTTTAGTGCGTTTGATAACGTACCACTTAATTAAAAAAGCAGCAAAAAAATCACTGAAAACTTTAAGTGAAAACTTTCTACTGAAAATAATCACTGAATGCACTCTCCTTCAGTAATTGAAAAATTATTTTCAGTGTTGCAAATTTAATTGCTTAAAATTTTCAGTACTTCAAATTCATCACTTAATTATAAGTACTTAATTTTCAGTACTTCAAGCAGAACTAGCTTTTCCAAACAGGTCCAAAAGTTTAAATTAGTTTGGATACATCAGAGAGGAGACGAGGAGTAATAAATAAGAGCCCCCTGTGGCTGTGAAACCAATTTTCCAAAGAACAAAAAAGGATGAGTTTGTGGATCTACTCTGTGTTGTTGTTGTTGTTGTTTGCGGCACCACTTTGGGTGTCAAGAGCAGAGCAGCTTAGCTCCAAAGAGTGCGAAACCCTAGGCTTCACTGGTCTCGCTCTCTGCTCCGATTGCAACACATTCGCCGACTATGTTAAAGACCAAGGTATCCACCCCCATCGCCCCCTTCTCTCTCTCTCTCTAGAATTATCTGATTCTCTTTAGATGAGCATCCCCCGATGCGAAATTTTTTTTTTTTTTTTTGGGTCTATTATTCATATTTGGGTAGAATTTTCTTGTATCACAAATTTTTTTTTTTTCGATAAAGAAAACACTCCGTTTGGTTTGATTTTGAAATAGAATATAGTAGAATAGAATTGAATTGAAATGAATTCTTGACAAATTCGACCACTTTTGGTCGGATATGTAAACAAGAATTGGGTTGAATTGGAAAGAATTCAATTCTAGTTTTATCTCAAACCAAACACAAGAATTGCGACAAATAAGAATTGCAAATCAATTATTTTCTTGTTTCGTCCTTACGCTTGACTAGGGGTGTCATTTGGAACGGAAATTCCGATTCCGACCGATTCTGATCCGAAAAATTCCGATTTTGGCAACTAAATATGCATCGGAAACTAAATATGCATTCCGAATTTCCGAAATCCAAAAATTCCGAAAAAATTCGGATCAGAATCAGAATTGTTTTTAGAATTCCGAAAAATTTTCAAAAATATTCCGAAATTGTATTTTCCGAAAATATTCCAAAATATTCCGAAAAATTTCCGAACATATTCCGAAATTGTATTTTCCGAAACTTTTCCGAAAATATTCCGAAATATTCTGAAAATTGTGCTCATCCCACATCGAAAAAACACAAAAACCGGGATGTAATGTGCTTCTATAAAAGGCCTACAAGTCTCAAGTGAAATCCCATTAAGCTTGAATTCGGAATATTCCGAAAAATTCCGAATTTTCCGAAAAATTCCGAATCTGATGAAATTCCGAAATTTCCGAAATTTCGAAATCGGAAATAATTTTGGAATTTCCAAAATTTCGGAACGGAATTCGGAATGCATTTTTGGCTTCCGAAAATTTTGGAATTTTTTCCGAAAGGGGTGTTTCCGATCCGTTCCGGCCGAAACACACCCCTACGCTTGACTGATCGTAAAAACGAATTGGGTTGGACTAAATTGTAAAATGATAAGAAAATGAACATATTAGGTGTCTGAATATAGTTGGGCCAATGTATTACACATAAAATTATTATTTTTTCCGAAATTTGGAAGGGGCTAACTACACATATTATACATTTTTAAATTTTTTTTTTTTTTTTGCTATCTAAGATTTTTTTTTTTTACAAAATTTTGGGGGGCTACAAAATATCGAGTAGTTCCGCCCTTGATTCTATCTGTTACTTGGACATTTTCCCAATTCTGATGGATATGCATTGTAGTGTATACAAAACAGACATAGATACTTATCAATATTAACTGAATATTAACAGACATAGATACATATCAATATTAACTGAATTCATGCTTATTCTTAATGTACTATCTGATTGCTGGGAAAACGTGGGAAAATCAGAGAGACACTTTGTTTCTGAATTTGTAGGTAATTCATTGTTTGGAATCTAGTAGTGCTTTGCTATTTGTGAATGTTTAACTTGAATTAGGAGCTATAAGAGCTATGACAAAAATTTTGTTTTTGTTTTTTGCCAATTTTATAATTGGTTGGTTTTATGCTTCACAAATTAGATTCACTTTGCTAGATTGCTTATGAGAGCATTTTTGCTCACCCCATTTTGCTCACCCAGATCTCCACTGGGTGATATGTGTCCTATTCCATTCCCATTTTGCCCCTGTACTATCAAAATAATTACTAGAATTGGACACATGTCACACAATGAAGGTCTGGATGAGCAATGGGTGACCAAAATGGGGTGAGCAAAAATGCTCTCTTCGCCTATCAATGCTTCAAAGTACATTATGCTCTCTCCTTCTCTCTATTTATATATATAGAATATATATGTGTGTGTGTGTGTGTGTATCTCCCCTTAACACATAAACATGCGTGTGTATCTCCCCTTAACACATGAACATGCACAAACAAACACATACTACATGTGTGAGCTTGTATAAAAATAGAACCATTAGAGAACTGTAGGACCAAAATGATTTCACATAAAAGTAGGCATTGACACCTGAAGAGCATTGATAGCGTCAGTTATACTGGTTTGAGAGTTGAGACTGACTTAACAGTGGCCTAAGTATGCTGCAAGTTAAAACAAGCTTTTTGATAAGATTTATATGGAAAATTGTAATGTATGAACTATGAAGTTAAAATTCTACCATGGCTCAGTCTACTCTGTAGGTCCATGGACTTCAAGTTAGGCAAACTGTCAAGATTTTGTTTTAGCCATCAGAATTTTATTAAGTTTAATGTGACTATTCAACTTTCTGATGAACTGAGGCTTGATAGGGAGTCTGAGCTTGACACTTCCAGATGATAAGCCCCAAATAATAATCTTTCAAAGTTTCCTATGTATGATTCAGCAAGTTCTACTTTTCAAGAAGTTTGAAGCTTGATTAGGATTTAGCCATTTAGGAGTCTGGATTTACCAATCTTGCACATTGAAATATTTTGTGAGTCCGCTTATAAAACAAGATGCAATTGCATCTTACAAAAGGGGAGAAAAAAAGAAGAAGAGAAAAGATGCTTTAATCTCAAGTAGCTGAATACTGGGATAAATAGTCATGCTGGAACAACCATATCAATCATGATTGGATTAAAATTAACCAATCCAGTTACTTTCTTTCCACATCCATGTAGGGGGGTAAAGAGGAACATTTATGTGCCAAAGTGTTCTCAATTATGAAGACTCGAGTTTTCTTGTTCTTTCCACTGAAAGCTAACTTTTCCTAATGTATGAGTTCTTTATGTGATGTATATTAGAGTATGACACGTAAGCAAGTCAGTACCAATATAGATATGTATAGTAGTATAGTAGATGGGTCTGAGAAAGTACGTGACTCAAGTAAGAGCCAAGGTAGTCCCAAGTAAAAGAGAGAGAGCAATAGGTATGGAGAGCCTTTGGATAGCTTATATGTGAGTTGTGAACTTTGTAGAGTAATGGAGAGAAAAGGGTAGAGAATGAGATCTTTGCTCTCATCAGGTTCTCGTTGTATATTGTTGATGATCATGATATTGAACAAGGGTGTAGTATTTATAGCTGAGGAAAAGGAGTGTAGGTCACTCAAGCATGACTGACATGGTGCTTAGGTGGCTTTCTTAGAGAGGCTTCTAGGTTGGTGGACGAGAGGTGGGAATGATGTTTTCGGCTATGGGACGTGTTGACTAGATGGAAGGGAAGTGTCACAGCCGGTGACAAGAAACGTGCGTAGGCGTGTTAAGGTGATGAGATGATTGTTGCGGGCGGATGATTGGATTATGTCAGTGAATATTCTTAATAAGTACAGCTACACGCCAGAGGCTCTAATTGGTTTAGGAGGTAGGTGAGGTGAGAGGTGAGGTGCAGTGGTGGTGTGAGTACCTCAAGTGGATGGGATGCGGGGTGCACGTGTCTCTCTTTCATTGGAACTAACCGTAGCTTTGCCCCCATTAGGCGTCTAGCTAGGGAGATGCCCTTGACTCTAGCTACCGAGCCATGAACTCTCGAGATCCCAATGTTTGATACCATTTAGTCTTGCTCGTGACCAAGGGTGTTTGTGTGTGACAGTGTTTGAGGCATGGAGCCTTATCTGTTGGAGGCGACGTAGCCTGGAGGTGTCCACAATGGAGGTGACTTCTCCTTTGGTGAGGAGGTGACGACACTCTTGGTGAAGTTGTGTCACCCTTAAGGAGGTGGTGAGTCTGGTGTCACCCGTGTCACGTATAATACACATGGTGATGGTGATGATGTGGAAGGCTGCCACATGGCATGTTTAGTATATTTACCTACACCTAAAATGCCACATGGGGATGCTTTTCTACAGTATCTTAATGTGCGAAAATTGTTCATAATGGCTGGTTTGTTGTTGTAACTTGTAACGAAGTAAAGAAAAAAGAGTATTTCTTCAATTCATGCCTAGTTGTTCCCATGCAAAGTATTACAAAACTAATGGCATCTAATGGTTTAACTGTTTAATAGTATGGTCTGCCAACAAAAACCTTGTATTACGGCAAATACCATGGTCAAAATAAGCATACATTAACCTTTCCTTTTGTTTTCTGTTTTTTTGTTTTTTATTTTATGTTATTTGTGTATGTGAGTGAGGGTAATTGTAGGGGTGGAATAGTTACCAATTTGGTAAAGACTACCTGATACAATTACTAAGTACAAGAGAACACCATCATAGCAGGGGTGGCGACCATTTTGGCGGTATATTATATTAGATCCACCAAATCGTGAAGTTTTGTGGAACCTCATTAAAATACGGTAGTCAGAGATTTTGAAATGATGCTTCCTGTGGGTGGTTATTAGGTGGGCTCCAATCAAAGAAGACTTGTACTTTTGGGCTTTCAAAAGGTAGAAGATAAGGAATAGAGTTGGAGGATAAACTATGTTGCATTATAGAAGTAATATGTCGCAGCAAATTTAGATTTTTATTTTTATTTTTTGCTGGAAACTCCATATAACAACCATTTTAAGGTTTGGGTGGTAAATTAAAGGTCCAAGGGTAGGGTATTTGACCAGGGTTGATTAGAGCTTGGACCTTTTAAGGTTTTGGGGCTAAATAGGTTTTGTTCAAGGATTGTGCAATTTGTGCTCAGTCACCTGAAAATAATGCTGCTTGCAAAAAAATAAAGAAAGAAAAAGGGATTAGATATAATTTTCACACTCACTTGGTAAAAGTAAAGCCATATCACACAAACAACCTGATGTTCACAATACCTTTCAATAAAGAAATTACATCATTGTTTATAGGCGGCTAGAAGCCTTCATACACATTATTAGTATTAAGACAAAAATAGGACTATTGTAGACCAACTAGAAATTCAAATGGAAAGCCCATAACATAATTTATCCCAAAATAGGACCAGTAGAACATTGCACCACGGTCCATATTCATCAAATGGAAAATTACCTAATAGTCATGAATAAAACTAACAGTATAAAACTAGTTCTGGCCAGCAACTTTCAGCTTGAAAAAATAGATGCCTCTAAATACTAACTTGGACACTCCTTTTTGGACCAAAAGGACTGGAATATTATTCAGCCACTTCATTGATACAAATCACTTATCCTTGTTTGAGATTTAGATTTTATTAAGAATAATGGATACTTAGGGCCAGTTCGATAATTATTTGAGGTTTATCTTATATGCACTTTGGACTTGTATCCGAATAGTATTAGGTTTGTTTTTTTTTTTTAATTGATAAGTCATAATGGTATTAAGTATTGGAAAGAAAAATATTACAATAGTTCATTAACTCGTTTGGTAATCACTATTACTAACTCCAAAGAAGGGTTTGTAGTTTTGAGCCAATAAACGTCATTTTTCATTGGTGCTGCATAGGCTTAATCAAACAGATTTCAATCAATTTTGTATAGTAATTGACAAATTTAGATTGACGACTTGTAATGTAGTAACATTGTAAGTAAAGGGACATTGGGTGTACTTCAAAAATGCAACGCTCGCCCCATTGGAGTGTAAATGTGGTGACAAGAAAGTAAGGTTTCTGCATCGCTCTGTACCATATTATGATTAATATCACTGGTAAAAAAGGTCCATCCAAGATGTTAAACGTAAATTATCGACTTGCAAGATAGGAATATTGTCAAGTAAAGGGGAATTACTATGAGTAGAAAAGAAAGTAAATTGGCACGCTTAACAAGAATTAGGCGAGTAGGGGACATTAAAGGAAAACAGAAAGTAGAATTTGTGAACTCTATTATCTCGTAAAAACATGCATTGAGATGGTGCAAGGATAGTAGTATAATAGAATTTTGAAAGAAGAAATTATAACCTTTGATTGAAGGGAAAAGTGAATACTTGTCAAGCTCTCTTTAGAGGGAATAATGGCATTGTTAATGTTGTACTTAAGATACATGCACCTAAGTAGGACCTCATTAAATCCTTGTTTGTGCTTAAATTAGGTTAAGGAGTACCTATGGGAGAGAAAATATATAAAGATGTGGCATTAATGATCAATATGAAAAGAAGGGGCAAGTTATGAATGGTGCAAAAAATAATCACTTCTTTGTTTGTTGCAGAATTGCTATCTGATTGTTTGAAGTGTTGCAGTGAAGACTCTGATGATTCCATGAGCAAGGTATGGCTGCTACTAGTTTGATTGAAGGATATTGAGCTACTTATTGGAGATGAAAAAAAAAACTTAGATTGTTGGACCTGAAGTTTTATTTGCTCTCTTTCCTATATGTTCATTTATATTTTCCAAAAGGTTTATAAATAGCCTTTGCATTTCCTTGTTTTTCTACTGGTAGCTGTTATTTTTGCTTTGAAATCACGGTTTATGCACTTCACATTGCTTAAAGATCATAGGTAGTCAGGTTTCTGTTTTGATAGTTCCACATTCCAATTCTTTTAAAGAACTAATGAGATAGTACATATTGGAAATTACATTCAAACACCAATACACCTACGACATAGTTTGTGGTGCGAGAACCAAAACATGGAGTGAAAATGGTGGAAAAAACCAGTTGAATAGCATGGTTAAAATCTCTTATAATTTGTTTGGTGATCAACTGACTTCTGGTCTCATATAGGTGGCATCATTGTTGACCGCGACATTTTTATCCCTTTGTATTTTCTTTTTCCTAAAATTGGAATATTGTATTTACACACGAGGAAAGGAATTTATGGATGTACATGCGTTGAGTAGGAACCCAATTTGTTAAGAACTTGCCTCTTCAATCCCCATGCCTAATTATTCGACATTACTTCAAAAGCTTAGAACTTTGTTTGATTTTGGTTCAGGAGTGAAAAGAGAAGTTTCTAATGCCTTCGTCTAGAGGCTCATCTTTCCCAACTTAAAGACGCAATTGTAAGAGTAGGCCTAAAAAATTGAGCATATGATTTATTGTGGCTGATTTATACTTTATTACTCGTCATTTTCCTCGTTTCTTAGGCTCTGTTTGGTTCATGGATTTGGTGAGTGCAAAGGAAAGATCACAATAGAAACCACTTTTCTTTGTTTGGTTAACGAGGCAAACACTGCAGAACATAGGAAGAGAAATAAACTAAAATTATTGAATTTTTGTGAGCCACTTCCTTTTCTCTTTTCTTGAGTTCCTATTGTACTCTGCAAAATTTTCAATTTCTAATGTTGTTTGCATGGAATAAAATACTAGGGAGAACGCCCGGAAAATTGTTTTCCTCCTGTTTTCCCTTTCCTTCTCCTTGTCTAAACCCATCTTAATGGAATTTTTATTTAGCTCCATCTTATTATTTTGGAAGGTTAATTTGTTTCTTTTTAATGCGTTAGCCGTCATGACTTTATCAAACTCTATACCTTTAATCGATAACAAGAAAATCATTATTGGACAATATTTCGGTACGATTACATACTTGGTCCATATCGTTTGCACATAGTTGGACTGATGTGGCAGAGCAGGTAATATTTAGGTGTGCACGAGCATGTGTGAGGAGTATAATATCTTCACCTCTCTAGCTATAGTGGCACTATTGCTGCTGCTATAATTGATTTCTTAATTTTGGTTTCTGTTGTCTTTCCTTCTCATTCTTAACTTTCCATATGATATACAAGGACCCACAATTTCCTTCACTAAGGGGCTTGTTTGAAAAGACAGAACATTTTATGTGGTTCATAAGTGAACCAGTTCTATAAATTCAAGTGTTTGTTGAATGTCCATTTCTTGCACAGAACTATCTGCCCATTCTAATACCTCTCTTTGTCAAACCAACATAAGCTGGGTTCTTGTGAAAACCAGACAGAAACTAACACTAGGACTGAACTAGATTCTATTTTAATTATTCCCAAACAGGCCCTAAATCTTTCCTTTTTCTTGGTTCTGATTTTTTTATACTGTAAGGAATGAAGTACCATGTCTTACTCTATATTGTGACTGCAGATAGTCTACTCTGGTGCAGTTTTAGAGGTCTGCATGAGGAAATTGGTGTTTTATCCTGAAATTGTTGGTTTCATTGAAGAAGAGAAGGAAAATTTCCCTTCTGTCAAAGTTCAATACATATTCAACTCTCCACCAAAGCTAATCATGTTGGATGAGGATGGCCAGCATAAGGAAACCATAAGGTGGGCTTCATTGTATTAATTTGAGCTACTGACTGCAAAATTTACTAAAACTTTGTTTCACTAAGAGATTGTCTGGGTTAGCCTTTATAATGATCACTTTATAAAACAAAAGAATTTTTTTTTTCATTATTATTATTTTTATTTTATATATACGTATATATAAGATGTTTTTAAGTTTAAAACAGGAATCATATAATTTAAAAGGCTGTGAAAAAACTAATTCAAATGGTCACAACCTTTAAGTAGGCACTTATAAGTGATTGTTGGCCCGAGAAAGCTAATCCCAAGCAGGCTCTAACTCATCTGGAATTTGGAAACTTGTGATTAGTGTTACCTGGCATGGCATGTCATTGGTGAGTCATGGTGCAGATTCATTGTATTATTAGTTGAATCCTTGGACCCCGTCCGGACTTCGGACAAGAGCCATCTGTATTTCTTACTTTTGGCCTTTGCTTCTTGAACCTTCCTTGGACCGGAGTTCAGACAAGAGCCACCCCTATTTCCTTTTTTTTTGCCTTTACTTCTTGAACCAAATGGTTTCAAATAAATGTTGCTATCAGCTATTTTACATGAACTGAATTAATAGCTTGAAGTACCCAGGATATTCGATACTCTTAACATGGGGATTGGGTATGTGTGTGACAATCCTGGTTGGAGACTCACCAAGAAGCATGTTAGGTACTTGTATCAGAATAGATAAAAATCTCTAATCTATATTCCTTTGAGTAATGCATTCGTCCTGGCCCTTGATTCTAGTGGGCCTCATGTGGGTACCACATGGGTCCTACACGGGACCCATAGGAATCAAGGGTCAGGATGTGTTGGGTGTGGAATTTGGTGTGGGTGTAACATTTTTGTATGCCTTTTGCTATAAAGTTATTTCAGAATGGACGTAATGTCCATGTTAAAAGTTAGATCAGTACTTAAAAACACTGCTTTTACTTGGAAGTGTAAATATAATTTATTATCGTGTATTTATATTCATGTTTTTTTTTTTTTGGTGAAAAAATCTGACACTTGGACACGTACCCGCAACCAACACACGTATGTTGTCCTTGTAACATGGATTCACACTAAAGGCAGTGCGATCAATTTACTGTTAGCAATTTACAAGCCTCATAATTCTTGTGAGAGTCATGCAATATTGCGATTCTATTGTACACAATAAAGTCTCCATACAAGATTATCTGAGAGAAAAAAGAGTTATCTGCTTGTCATTGTATTATACATCTTAATTACTAGTGATCGTAACCCTGTTGGTGATCTGCAGAATTGATAACTGGAAACGGGAGCACGTCTTGCAATTCCTCAGAGAGAAGGTTAAGCATTCGTCTTCGGCTGTTTAAAAAAGTGGTCAGTTTTGATTCTTCTTAGCCGGTGTCTCGTGCTGTACCAAACACATCTTGTTTAGTTGCCGTAAATTTCACAAATTATATCATACACTGAAAATTTATTCTCTTCTGTCCATTTTTCCGTCCTTCCTTTAGATGTTCTGATGTCGGGTTTCAAGAACTTCATTGGACCCTATGGTGTTTTGTCAGAGAAATGAAGTGACTCATATTTGTCGTACACAGCTTCTAATATAATGCATTTTCTACTTATATTTTCTCATGTCAAGAGGCTACCTATGCTTGTTTATGGTTCTTTTAAACCTAATGACATGAGAATGTCATTTTTCACACTTAATTTGTGCCCACCTTATTGAAGCGCGTGGATTCATTCTGTTCATTTGGCTTCGTTTGGTTCATGGATTTAATGCAGGAAAGGAAAAGAAAACACTGAGGAAAACGTTTTGTTTTTTTGACAAGTTAATTAGTTAAATAATGTGAAAATAGGAAGGAACAGAAAATATAGTGAGATAAATTCAGTTTTGAATTTTGTGACTCACTTGTTTCATCTTTTCTTAAGTTACAATTTTATTTAGTGGAGTATTTATTATTATTATTTTGAATTGTTTGATTTGAATGTTGTTTAAGCACAGAGGAAAATTTAAGGAAAAACACAAAAGAAATTCTTCTTGTTTCCTTTCATTTTCTAAATCTGCAAACCAAAAAAATTCTATAGGTTCTTCTACCATTTAACTGAGGTTGTGTGGAATTAGGCTGAAAATTTACAGCTCTCTCCTGGTCATTTACTACATGACCAGTATTTGAAAGCTCTAAACATTAGAAAGCACTCACAGAGTTTTCTTAAATGCTTATAACATTAAATTTAACTTTTTTGAATCTATGTAGATTGTTTGGTGTGGCTCATTTTGTAATGGGTCCGTTACACTAGGCCCAAGAGTCAAGGGGAGGGCCCTGTGGCCCATGGCGGAGCGAAGCGTATGGGTATTTTGGGTATTTTGCCATATACCTATAGGAGATATATATGATGTAACCCTAAATCGTTTTTGATAGTGGAAAACTTCTTGCTCTCCGGTGTGGACGTAGGCACATGCCGAACCATGTGATAATTCAGTGTCTCTTTAATCTTTCTGTTTTTCATATATTATTTGCGTGTGATTGTTTTGATCTAACAGTAGTAAATCCATAAAAGAAAAAAGGTTATCATTTACAATTTTTTGAATTTTCAATTTATATTTCGTCGTTTTTCTTTTTCTTTAATGCTCTTCTCACTGTTTTCTTTCCTTTTCCTAAAGTTCATAAATCAAACAAATCATATCTTTCAGAATTGCAAATCAGTCAACTAGAGTATCAAGAGTGTACAAATACATTTTTTTTTAAACTCAAATTGGTTTTTAACCACACCTCAAATCACATCCTTGCTTCAAATGTAAGTACCATGTGTTGTGTACGTGGTACACAGAAAAGTGTAAAAAAATCAAACAGCACAGGGTATATGTATTTAAAGCATAGAATGTGGTTTAGAGTGTGATTGGAGAAGTGGGTGTAATATTGTTGTTATTTAAAAATACCTTACATGACTTTTAATCAATTTGGGACTCAAAGCTAACCAAGAAGAAAAAGCAGAAACATGGAGACATGGATAGGAGAACAAGGAATTGTAGCTTCGAAACTAAAGATCTTCCATGGAGTAAAAAAGAATTCTAACTAAAATTTTGCAAACAAAAATGAAAGATCTGCGGCTTCAAATTCACTTGCCTTCTTATATTGGAGTTCAAAGATCTGCATTTC
The DNA here is from genome assembly GCA_033977485.1 of Hydrangea macrophylla. Taxonomy (NCBI): domain Eukaryota; kingdom Viridiplantae; phylum Streptophyta; class Magnoliopsida; order Cornales; family Hydrangeaceae; genus Hydrangea; species Hydrangea macrophylla. The sequence goes on from CM066987.1 coordinate 30,248,826, forward strand.
TATTCTTTCTTTTCATTTTTCCCTTTCTTCTTTTTCCATATGAAATGGTTCAATTGTAACATTTATTTAAGCATAGCTTTAGAAACATCCAATAGTACATGTCATGACTACAAAAAGAATTAAAATACTAAACTAAGATGCAACATCATTTAGCAACAAATTCTTACCAAAATAAGCTAACCACAATACAGCCCGTGCATAGCACGGGATATCGGCTAATTGTTCCTGAAATCAAAAAGATGCACTAAGTATAGACATACAAAACTAAACGACACGTGCACCACTTATTGCTTTCTACATCAAAATCTTAAATTCACATTGAAAATGAGCTCTTTTAAATTTACAAAATCTTTTACGCTAACCTAGGCCCAAAAGCCCACACCAAGAAATGACTGTCATGTCCCCTAAATTTGCTTTAAATACAAACTACTCCGCTCAAAATATTCCACAAAACCAAATAAAATTTGCTAGCCACACACACAAATGGGTTCATGTGAAAGCATTGAAAAGTCAATCCATTCTAGGACTCAGATGGAGGTAGAAGTGTAGAACAAGTATAAGGAAGAGTTAATAACTATGATTATTGTTGGCACAGATTGCTTAGTTGCATCTAATTTAGATTATCGAATATGGGTCGTTTCTAAAATTTGGGTTTGAGGTGTTAAATCGTTTTTGTACTTGGCTTTGGGGTTGTATTCTAGCTTTGGGGTGGTGTTATTTAGCTTTAAGGTTGTTTTGGGTTGTGTTTTAACTACTTAGCTGCGAGTTTGTATTTTGATTTTGGTGTTGCAATTTGGCTTTCTTTTGGTTAAAGTGTGAAGAACGGACACAAATTGGTTTTGCACGAAAGACTTTCGAACCAACGCTCTAAAGGGTTTTCTTGACTGCTTTGGTTGCTGGTTTGGAGGACTTTTGCCAAGGTTTCACAGGACATCCATTTTATTAATAATAATACCCTTTTATTCGTGGTAATTTTGTTCTTTAAATACATGTTCATCGCGGTGATCTATGGACTATGATCATTTGGACTAAAAATTTCACAAATTTTGAAAAAAAATTATTCCTTTTCAGAACTTACAAAAATCTTTTACAAAATGATCTAATTTGTACTTTTTGAAAATCTCTTATTCTAAAAAGTGATGAATATGAAAGCACCCGAACGGATTTTTCAAAAAGAAAACTTGGGTTGAATTTTGCACAAATTAAAAACAGCCTTTGTATAGTTCGGGTTATCGTCTAGTCATAGTTTAGCTTAAGTACACTTGTATTCACTAATTTTTCAAAAAAAATCAGGTTACTAAATATAACTATTATTATTTTAAAAATCATGAGAAAAGTTATCCCGTGCATTATGTATGTTATGATGCTAATCTTGTGTAATTAGAGAACAAGTAATGTTATGCGTCTGAAATCTTGTATCCAAATATTTCACAAACATATGTGCAGTTGGTTCACTTGATTTTGATTGAAGGTGGGTCCATTTGTACATAAATTTGAGAAACATTTAAAATACAAAATTTAAAAGACATAGCATTAGATAGAGAACCAAAGACATAAAACAGCACGATTGGATGCGCAACAAATAAATAAAACAGCTTGCTTGATGCACATGACAATCATGTGTATGTTGTGCTGGAAATGGGAAGAAATCCCCTTGTTGACCTTCACTAAATGCCAAGTGATTCTCATGTGGCTGTTACTCTCTTATTCTTCTTCTTCTTCTAATTTTTTTTATTTAAATTTTTTTGGTATAGCATTTACTTTTTGTTTTAACTACTCTTGACAGGGTCCTACATTGGGACAGCTCAAAAAAATTAGATATTAAATCGATGCAATTGAAATGTAAGTGAGTAAATTGAATAAAAATTGAAAAAAAAAAATACTCTTCATGTCATATTCATATCTGCGTTCGACATTTGTCATTTCTCTGGGTCATGTGTAACAACCTGCATTTCCATTTAATTATATGTATTTGCCTTTGACATATTTAAATTTAATTTGAATTCCCATGATTAATCTGTGTTCGTAGGATTATTTTAAATTTGCAACTCTCATGTGGAAATTGATTTCTTGTTTTATTTCATAATAAAAATTCTTTTGGGGTCAAACTGTGATTTTATAAAATTTAGCAACACCTGTGTTAGATTTTAAAACTGTATTTCAAAACGGTAGAAATGTTTGCTTTTAACTCAATCAGTATTTTTATAAAATCAGAAAATCATTTCCTACATTAAAATGAATTTTCTGTATTTTTTGGGTGACCACCGCGCCGCGAAAATACCAGTTTATGTTCGAAATTGTCCGCGCTGTGCTAAACTTCCACTGATTTTGTAATTGACATAAAGTGTGAAATGACTTGTGCTTTACTTCTATTAATGGCAACTAATGATTGAGAGGGCCTTGTTTGGGAATGCATTTGTATACATGTATATTGTTATGCCATAAGCTATTTTGCCAAACATGTTCAGTGATTCTTAGACAACTTGTTTTGTGATTTGTTTGGTTAAGCTTATGTGGTGTATGTTGATCTTGTGCCAAAAGCTTGTTTTCCCAAATAATTTCAATTGCCCCTAGGAGTCTACATTGGCTCTTGACTTAACTGTGGAGTTATATGTATCAGTGTATATACGTATGTATATCTGTGTTTTATAGCATTTAGTTAATTAGAAAAACAAATTCAATTGTTGAGTAATGGAGGTTGATCTTGGTCCCCAAGTTTTCCCTTTTTGCCTTCTATAAACACACCCATAGCTCTTACATTCAACACACATATTCAGAGAGAAAAGAGAGAGACATGAGAGTTATCTTGCTGTGATTTCAAGAGAGAGAGAAGCTCAATTCTCCATAGCTTGAATAGTTGAAGCTTGGATTTCTTATTTGCTTATTCATTCTTAACAATCAGTTAAACTTCAATCTCAGTGAGTATTCTAAACTCACTCTAGATGCAAAATATGCTTGTTTACTATGTGGATTAGTCTAATTCAGAAGTCACCATTGATGATTTCACGTTTGAACATCAAAGCTTAAAAAAACATGGGTTGTTCAAACTTAACCAAAATCCTTTTTCTGAGATAATTATGAAAGTTTATACTTCTTAGATATTGTGTTCAAAGTTTTAAAGCCCAATTTACTCATATGAAAAGTATATTAGAAATTAAGTTTTGAGATCCTTTGATTTTCTAAAAAAATTCAAGAGTTATAGATTAATTCGTGTAAAATTGATTGTGGATTCATATTCCTTGCGAAAAACTAAAGAGAATCATATATTATAAGGCCTATAAATTTACAAGATTGAAAATGGGTCAAAAAGACGCTGAATTTCTGAAACAGGGCATTATCCACGAAGAAGATGAAGCCTATGCTGAAACTCGCGCGCGCGATCGCGCGAGCAGACCGCACGAGCGACCCCTCGCGCGAGCGACCCGCGCGCGCGAGCTGTGCGATTTCAGGCAGCTAGAAAAGTTTTATATAAGAAAAATGAAAATTAGGCAGATCGCGCGAGCGAATCGCGCGAGCGAATCGCGCGAGCAGCCCGCGCGCGCGATCTTCCTGTACTCTGGCAGAAAGAAAGGTTTTTATAATAAAACAAAAATTGGGCATATCGCGCGAGCGGCCCCTCGCGCGCGACTTCTGACAGTTTCTAGTTTTGCTTGTTTTGTGATAAGGGACTGTTTGGGATAAAATTTATATACTGTTTGAGTACTATTTGGGAAATTTATTAAATCAGAATCTTAATTTGTTATGTTTGAACGATTAAAAAGTTGTATTGAGACTTATCAATCCCCGTACGCACGTTGTTTGTATGATTCAGTGTTCTGCCTCATGTTTTAAAGTTTCATGATATACATGTAAAGTCAGTTGTACATGCATGGTGAGTGTGAATGTTGGTCAGTGTGGAAAAGAGTAATGGTCAGTGTGGCATAGTGAGTGCGGTTGAGATTGTGATGTGGACACTCCCTGGTAAGTGAGTACCAAAGTGTGTTGTGATTGAGATTGCGGCGAGGGTGTCTTTGAAATGCGACGGTGGCAAAACTGGACACTCCCTGACGACCATGGTAGCGTCAAAGTGTGTGAAGCCGAACTTGGACATTCCCTGGCACCCATGGAAGTGCTAAAGTGTGGCCTACGGACACTCCCTGATACCCAAGTCTGGATACTGCGTGAGGGTTCCTCCGGTATTTGCATGGCGGATTAGGTAGTCAAAGTGTGAGGCAATGGACACTCCCTGGTACCCCCGACCAAAGTGTGAGGCAAACTGGACATTCCCTGGCACCCATGTGCTAAAGTGTGGTCATCTTAGCATTTCAAAGATACCGGTGTGTGATGTTGGGTTGTTGGATTTTGTCGAGAGAAAAGAGTCGGTAAGATGAGATGGTGCATTGTTCTCATACACGGTCACATATATGTGAATTATATCTTTTAAATAATATTGTGCTTGGTTCCTAAATTGACCTCCATGCTTTAATGTAAACTTATTGGATTAAATGAGAATTGGAAAATGGTAAATGAGTATGTGTTACATTCAAAGTTATGTTTTTAATACTCACCAGCTTCTTGAAGCTGACGGCGTTGATGCGTCCTGGACATTCGTGTTCAGGCTTTTCAGGTTATGACTATGCTGGACTGTATGACTATGCAAAATGAGAATCCTTGCTGGAAAGAGAGTTTACTTTTATATGTTTTTAAGTTATGAACTGTTTTGTACTAAGGATGACTGTAATAGATTTTAAGTTATTGTTTTGATTTAAGGCGGTTTGTGTCTTTGGAGACCTCGTGCTGTAATATGTAATAAGTTAGAAAAATATTTGTAAGCTTTTATTGCTCTACTCTGATTTTGGTTTTATGTTGTTCGACGTTTGGGACGGAATCGATCCTTCAAACTGTCACGACCTACGGGTCCATAAAGGAAATTAAACGCTTTCCATATTTATGCTACGTCGGGGCGTGACAGAATTTAGTGGTATCAGAGCCAGGTTATCTAGTTTGACCAGGCTCGGTTATTCACGCCACAGATTAGTGACATAGGTTAGCTTTAAGTTTTACTAAGCTATACGATCAAGATTAAGTCGTGTCTGATTTACCCAATTTAGATTTACCGAACCACCAGATTTTAGTTGATTAGCACCGATTGTTTATAATTCAGAACTCATGATCCAGATTAGTTTCATTGTAGAGGCGATTTTACATGTTTTGTCACATCGACAACAATGTTACCAGTCGCCAAATAGCCTCGAATGTATCTGTTTAGAATTTAGCCAAGTTGGTTATGACATATGAAAACCCTATAGGCAGATAGAAGCCGAGTTCCTAGGAAGTCGAGGTGAGCCAAAACCCTCATAAATAGCTTAGACACTGACGAACTTCCTGAGATAAATCTCGGAACAGTCAGCATAGCCCATGACCTAGAGCTAGGAAAGAGAATAAGAATACGACCTCTTTGCTATTAGATAGTCCTAGTACGAATACGTGTTTGGTGCAATATGTATATTTGGATTTTATTATATGCTTATGATGTAATAAGAATATATTACTGTGACGCCCCGCAAAAATAAGCGTATTTCCATTGAAAAATTAAATAAATCACACTTGATTCTTTAAAATAAAAATACAAAATTTCTTTAAAACTCCCAGCAGGTCCATATTCTCCACGGATCTCCTATATCATCCTTAACCTTATCTCCCTTCTAGGCTTCGGTTACCGGCACTGCCTGCATCTAAAAACCATACCGGGAAGTATACAATATGACATGAATAATAAAGGCTCAAAAGGACAATGACAATCAAATACATAGAATGACATCAAATCAATTGACCAGTCTCACAACCCAACTGCTCACACTACCCAAACGCTCATACCAATAGCATCATACCAGGTTCCTCTTGATCACATAGCAAGAGACACCTCACCTCACCTCACCCGTCTCCAGTACGTCGGTCCCTGAGGCCTGTTGGACTGTTGGTAGGTGCTCCTTGCTCATGACCCTTTAGTCCCATAGCACTTAGCAATAAACACATACTCATTGATTCCAAATAAAAACACAATATAACTGCAAAAAGAGTACAAGTAGAGATAACAAAGAAATACTCCGGAGAATTTAGAAAGCATATTGTACACAACCCGGTACCTATAAATGATGTTGAGCAACTCCCAAACACTTCTCTTCTTCTTCTTCTTCTTCTTCTAACTCGAGGTGTATGTATATCTATAATTGTGTATAAATATATATATAAATCTCTCTCTGTGTGACTCTTTCAAGCTCTCTATGCTAGAAGTGTAGAATGTGTGTGTTTGAGAGAGTATTTGAGTGTATAAATAGCCAAGCTTCCACTTGGAGACAATGGCCTAACAATCCACTTATTAACCACTAACTTCTAATTAATTGGTAGTTTATAAGGAATATGCAAGATGATGTAAACATACACTAATGCACCTATAACTCCACTAATATTAGTGTATAAATAACCAAGCATAATGGCCTAACAATCTAATTATTAACCACTAACTTCTAATTAATTGGTAGTTTATAATGAATATGCAAGATGATGTAAACATACACTAATGCACCTATAACTCCACTAATATTAGTGTATAAATAACCAAGCATAATGGCCTAACAACCCACTAACTTCTAATTAATTGGTAGTTTATAATGAATATGCAAGATGATGTAAACATACACTAATGCACCTATAACTCCACTAATATTAGTGTATAAATAACCAAGCATAATGGCCTAACAACCCACTAACTTCTAATTAATTGGTAGTTTATAAGGAATATGCAAGATGATGTAAACATACACTAATGCACATATAACTCCACTAATATTATAAATAACCAAACATAATGGCCTAACAATCTAATTATTAAAAGAGAAAATATTAGATTTAATTTCTGATACACTAAAACTGCTACTGTAATCCTCGTTTTCTGCCCAAACGGTGCAGAATCTGAGAAAATTGCATTAGACGAAAAGTGTGCAGAATCGAGTTTTTCTTGGGACATCGCGGGCAGAATCTAAAATTTCCTTCGTTTTCCTAACAAAAATCTGAAAACAAAATTCTGCTTCTGTTAAAATTAAAAGAGAAAATATTAGATTTAATTTTAAATATGACTCGAAAAATCTTAACTTCCAACACGAATACCAAATCATTTAATCTCACGCAACTTTTTCCAAAAATATATTTTTAGTTCATGACTTATAAAATTGAAAAAATGACCAAAATACCCCTGTGACCAATTTTCGCTAAAATCGCACACGAAGTCTAAATCGTCAATTTAAACATGAAAACACGGGTTACTACAATTACATAGTGATATTAACCCGTTAGGTTGCATGTAGGAGCATAGATGGCCGAGCCACCTCATGCAACCGAGAACCAATCAAGCGGACAATCCCAGCTGTTATCCCCAGAAGTCGATCCCACTGGCTTGGTCGGGTCACTTATTCTGAGCTTTTGGGAGGTGGGTAATAGAATCACGGTAGGTCAATTAGGAGATCATCTGTACGAGAGTTTCCTTGCGAAATCATCTGAGCTACAGCAAGACAAGAGGAAGTTCCAAGAAATGGTGACTCCAGTTGAGAACAAGGGTACAAACAGGCGAAGCAGCCTCTGTGCTAATTGCAACCTACCAGGTCACAGTTGGTATGATTGCAATGAGACTCAATGGATGAAACACGGCAGTTTGAGTCACCTCTGTAAGGAGAAGAATGCACCAAAAGCGGAGAAGAAGAAATGGAAAACCAAGCTTCAAGTCAGTTTTAACTGCCAGATGCCCGGGCATTTTGCTAAAAGATGTGCTTTACCCAAGAGGATGACACGATGCTTTAACTGCGGCACCCCCAGCCATATGGCTCGAAATTGCAAGGCACCTAAGCGCATCACTCATCAGAATATAGTCTGTTACAACTGTGGTGAACCGGGTCACATCAGTAAGTTCTGTACTGCTCATAAGCAGGTGACGTATGGTCAACAGAATCAGACTCGCGTGAATGCTGTTATTCCTGATACTGCTGGATATGACATAACTATTTATGAAGAAGGAGATTATGGAGAAGCTCAATCTGATCAACAAGCAGTGGAAGGTACATTGACTCTATTTTACTCTCATATTAAAGTGCTATTTGATACGGGTGCTGCTCTTTCGTTCATATCTGTTAATACAATTCGGAGATTGGGTATCTTACCTCATCGTTTAGAGAAAGCTTTATTAAGAGCTGCAGTCATAATAGGACACGTGTGCAAGGATTGTCCTTTACGGGTAGGAGACCGTGAAATCCCGACAAGGTTGATTGTCTTATCAATGAAAGAGTTCGACATAATCCTAGGAATGAATTGGCTCTCTCAGAATCAAGTGAAATTGGATTGTGCGAGGAAGAGAATTATATTCCCCGACAATGAGAATCAACCCTTTGATTTTCAATGTAACCCTTCGGGAGATATGTTCCTTACAAGATGTTTGGCAAACATCAAAGTCGTCAGTACAGAAGCGACAGTGTTGTCTATACCTGTAGTCAAGGACTTTGAAGAAGTATTTCAAGACATTTCTGGTTTGCCGCCCGAGAGAAGTATAGAGTTCTGTATTGAGCTTATATCGGGTACCATACCGATCACCAAGGTTCCCTATAGAATGGCCCCTACCGAACTGTTGAAATTGAAGGAACAAATTCAAGAGCTTGAGAACCTAGGTTTTGTACGTCCAAGTACATTGCCTTGGGGAGCACCGATGTTATTTGTGAAGAAGAAGGATGGGACGCTCAGGTTGTGCATCGATTACAGAGAATTGAACCGAGTGACTATCAAGAACAAGTATCCCTTACCTTGGATCGACGATTTGTTTGATCAACTACAAGGAGCTACAACATTTTCCAAGATAGACCTAAGGTCGGGATATCATCAGTTGAGGGTACGGAAGGAAGACATACCTAAGACTGCTTTCAGAACCCGATATGGTCACTATGAGTTTCTGGTGATGCCGTTTGGAATGACGAATGTCCCGGTAATGTTTATGGATCTGATGAACAGAGTGTTCAAGCCTTATTTGGATCAATTTGTCATCGTCTTCATTGATGATATTTTGATCTATTCTAAGTCGGCAGAAGAACACGAACAACATCTACAGATTGCGATACAGACGCTCAAGGACCACCACTTGTATGACAAGTTCAGTAAGTGTGAGTTCTGGTTACAAGAAGTAAAATTTTTTGGACACAAGGTGTCATCTCAAGGAGTTTCTGTGGATTCGTTCAAGACCGATGCTGTATCAAACTGGGTTAGGCCAAGCAACCCTACAGAAGTTCGGAGTTTCCTTGGACTCGCAGGCTATTACAGAAGATTTGTTGAGGGATTCTCCAAGATAGCTGCACCATTAACTGGGTTGACGAAGAAGAATTTGAAGTTCGACTGGACGAAGAAGCATGAGTGCGCCTTTCTAGAGTTAGTAAAGAGAGACTTACTACTGCGTCGGTACTAGCTATACCCAAGCCTGATGAGAAGTTCACTATCTTCAGTGACGTGTCATATCAAGGATTGGGGTGTGTACTTATGCAAGATGGTAGAGTTATCGCCTATGGATCTAGACAACTGAAGCCGAATGAGTTAAACTACCCCATTCATGATTTGGAATTGGCAGCAGTAGTTTTCGCACTCAAGATTTGGAGACACTATCTCTATGGTGAGAAGTTTGATTTATTCTCCGATCACAAGAGTTTGAAATATTTGTTCACACAGAAAGAGTTGAACATGAGACAACGCAGATGGATGGAGCTGATCAAAGATTACGACTTCACGTTAGAGTACCACCCTGGTAAAGCTAATGTGGTCGCTGATGCTTTGAGTCGACAGACTCGTGAGACGATCGCCTCCTTAATGGTTAGAGAATGACGAGCATTGGAGACGTTGGCGGAGTTCGACGTACAGAGTGCTGAGGAAGGAGAAGGACAACTTTTCGGATGTCTTATCCTACAGCCCGTTCTTATCAACCGCATCATTGGAGCACAGGAAGAAGATGAGAAGTTTCAAGCATGGTTTGCGAAGATGTCAGAGAAAGATCCGACATAATGGAAAGTGGGAATTAATGGAGGATATCGGTGCCGAGATAGGTTATGTGTGTCAGATGGTGCGGAGCTTATGAAGGATATTCTGGAAGAAGCACATAAATCAAGGTATACAGTTCACCCAAGAGGAACGAAAATGTACAAGGATTTGAAGAGAAATTTCTGGTGGGAAGGTATGAAGAAGGATGTGGCCAAATTTGTGTCCAAGTGTTTGACGTGTCAACAAGTCAAGGCCGAGCATCAGAGACCGTCAGGACTGTTGCAACCCTTACCTGTTCCAGGTTGGAAGTGGGAGCACATTACCATGGATTTTGTGGTGGAATTGCCTCGATTGCAACAGAATCATGACGCCATTTGGGTAATCGTGGATCGATTGACGAAGTCTGCTCATTTCATTGCTTATAGTATTACATATCCGGTGGAAAAGATAAGTCGGATGTACATACAACAAGTTGTGCGACTTCACGGTACACCTGTGTCAATTGTGTCAGATCGTGACGCGCGTTTTACTTCTGGATTTTGGAGAAGTTTACAAGAAGCTATGGGAACCTCGCTCAAGATGAGTACTGCTTTTCACCCTCAGACAGATGGGCAAACTGAGCGTGTCAATCAGATCATGGAGGATATGCTTAGGGCTTTTGTTATTGATTTCGAAGAATCTTGGGAGACACATTTGCCTTTGGTCGAATTTGCCTATAACAACAGTTATCACACGAGTATCGGGATGGCTCCGTTTGAAGCTTTGTACGGACGACCATGTCGTTCTCCGTTGTGTTGGGCAGAGGTGAGAGACACAGAGTTGTTGGGACCATATTTGGTCAGAGAAACCAACGAAAAGATTTCTTTGGTCAAGGAAAGGATGAGAACCGCTCAAAGCAGGTATAAGAGTTATGCAAATCAACGCCGGAAAGATTTGGAATTTAGTGTTGGAGATCACGTACTCCTTAAGGTTTCACCGACCCGAGGAGTGGTACGTTTTGGTCTCAAGAGAGGGAAGTTAGCTCCGCGTTTCATCGGACCGTTCGAGATTTTGGAACGTGTCGGGAAAGTGGCATATCGACTCGCACTACCACCGAAAATGTCTGGGGTTCACAATGTATATCATGTGAGTATGCTGAGAAGGTACATACGAGACCCCTCGCACGTGGTTAGTTATGACGATATTGATATTGAGACGAGTCATAACGTGTCTTACAAGGAGAGACCTGTGAAGATTCTAGATTCGAGTATCAAGAAGTTTAGGAATAAGGACATTCCGTTGGTGAAGGTTCAGTGGAATCACCATGACGAGAATGAAGCCTCGTGGGAGGTTGAAGCTGAGATGAGGAAGAAGTACCCAGAGTTGTTTCAGGACTAGTTAGTCTTGATTTCGGGGACGAAATCCTGTTTAAGGGAGGAAGGATGTAACAACCTGCATTTCCATTTAATTATATGTATTTGCCTTTGACATATTTAAATTTAATTTGAATTTTCATGATTAATCTGTGTTCGTAGGATTATTTTAAATTTGCAACTCTCATGCGAAAATTGATTTCTTGTTTTATTTTATAATTAAAATTCTTTTGGGGTCAAACTGCGATTTTATAAAATTTAGCAACACCTGTGTTAGATTTTAAAACTGTATTTCAAAACAAAAGAAATGTTTGCTTTTAACTCAATCAGTATTTTTATAAAACCAGAAAATCATTTCCTACATTAAAATGAATTTTATGTATTTTTTGGGTGACCACCGCGTCGCGAAAATACTAGTTTATGTTCAAAACTGTCCGCGTTGTGCTAAACTTCCACTGATTTTGGAATTGACGTAAAGTGTGAAATGACTTGTGCTTTACTTCTATTAATGGTAACTAATGATTGAGAGGGCCTTGTTTGGGAATGCATTTGTATACATGTATATTGTTATGCCATAAGCTATTTTGCCAAACATGTTAAGTGATTCTTAGACAACTTGTTTGTGATTTGTTTGGTTAAGCTTATGTGGTGTATGTTGATCTTGTGCCAAAAGCTTGTTTTCCCAAACAATTTCAATTACCCCTAGGAGTCTACATTGGCTCTTGACTTAACTGTGGAGTTATATGTATCAGTGTATATACGTATGTATATCTGTGTTTTATAGCATTTAGTTAATTAGAAAAACAAATTCAATTGTTGAGTAATGGAGGTTGATCTTGGTCCCCAAGTTTTCCCTTTTTGCCTTCTATAAACACACCCATAGCTCTTACATTCAACACACATATTCAGAGAGAAAAGAGAGAGAGCTTGAGAGTTATCTTGCTGTGATTTCAAGAGAGAGAGAGAAGCTCAATTCTCCATAGCTTGAATAGTTGAAGCTTGGATTTCTTATTTGCTTATTCTTTCTTAACAATCAGTTAAACTTCAATCTCAGTGAGTATTCTAAACTCACTCTAGATGCAAAATATGCTTGTTTACTATGTGGATTAGTCTAATTCAGAAGTCACCATTGATGATTTCACATTTGAACATCAAAGCTTAAAAAAACATGGGTTGTTCAAACTTAACCAAAATCCTTTTTCTGAGATAATTATGAAAGTTTATACTTCTTAGATATTGTGTTCAAAGTTTTAAAGCCCAATTTACTCATGTGAAAAGTATATTAGAAATTAAGTTTTGAGATCCTTTGATTTTCTAAAAAAATTCAAGAGTTATAGATTAATTCGTGTAAAATTGATTGTGGATTCATATTCCTTGCGAAAAACTAAAGAGAATCATATATTATAAGGCCTATAAATTTACAAGATTGAAAATGGGTCAAAAAGACGCTGAATTTCTGAAACAGGGCATTATCCATGAAGAAGATGAAGCCTATGCTGAAACTCGCGCGCGCGATCGCGCGAGCGGACCGCACGAGCGACCCCTCGCGCGAGCGAGCTGTGCGATTTCAGGCAGATAGAAAAGTTTTATATAAGAAAAATGAAAATTAGGCAGATCGCGCGAGCGGACCGCACGAGCGGCCCGCGCGCGCGATCTTCCTTTACTCTGACAGAAAGAAAGGTTTTTATAATAAAACGAAAATTGGGCATATCGCGCGAGCGACCCCTCGCGCGTGCGGTCCGCGCGCGCGACTTCTGACAGTTTCTAGTTTTGCTTGTTTTGTGATAAGGGACTGTTTGGGATAAAATTTATATACTGTTTGAGTACTATTTGGGAAATTTATTAAATCAGAATCTTAATTTGTTATGTTTGAACGATTAGAAAGTTGTATTGAGACTTATCAATCCCCGTACGCACGTTGTTTATATGATTCAGTGTTCTGCCTCATGTATTAAAGTTTCATGACATACATGTGAAGTCAGTTGTACATGCATGGTGAGTGTGAATGTTGGTCAGTGTGGAAAAGAGTAATGGTCAGTGTGGCATAGTGAGTGCGGTTGAGATTGTGATGTGGACACTCCCTGGTAAGTGAGTACCAAAGTGTGTTGTGATTGAGATTGCGGCGAGGGTGTATTTGAAATGCGACGGTGGCAAAACTGGACACTCCCTGACGACCATGGTAGCGTCAAAGTGTGTGAAGCCGAACTTGGACATTCCCTGGCACCCATGGAAGTGCTAAAGTGTGGCCTACGGACACTCCCTGATACCCGAGTCTGGATACTGCGTGAGGGTTCCTCCGGTATTTGCATGGCGGATTAGGTAGTCAAAGTGTGAGGCAATGGACACTCCCTGGTACCCCCGACCAAAGTGTGAGGCAAACTGGACATTCCCTGGCACCCTTGTGCTAAAGTGTGGCTATCTTAGCATTTCAAAGATACCGGTGTGTGATGTTGGGTTGTTGGGTTTTGTCGAGAGAAAAGAGTCGGTAAGATGAGATGGTGCATTGTTCTCATACACGGTCACATATATGTGAATTATATCTTTTAAATATATTGGATTAAATGAGAATTGGAAAATGGTAAATGAGTATGTGTTACATTCAAAGTTATGTTTTTAATTCTCACCAGCTTCTTGAAGCTGACGGCGTTGATGCGCCCTGGACATTCGTGTTCAGGCTTTTCAGGTTATGACTATGCTGCACCGTATGACTATGCAAAATAAGAATCCCTGCTGGAAACTGTTTTGTACTAAGGATGACTGTAATAGATTTTAAGTTATTGTTTTGATTTAAGGCGGTTTGTGTCTTTTGAGACCCCGTGCTGTAATATGTAATAAGTTAGAAAAATATTTGTAAGCTTTGATTGCTCTACTCTGATTTTGGTTTTATGTTGTTCGACGTTTGGGACGGAATCGATCTTTCAAATTGTCGCGACCTACGGGTCCATAAAGGAAATTAAACGCTTTCCATATTTATGCTACATCGGGGCGTGACATCATGACACTTCAATCATTGCACGAGACCACTATACCAAATGATCAATAATTAAAAAATTACATGGGTATAAAAGTATTTAAGCCTATAATTTTGAAATAATAATTTTATGCAATGAATAAACAAATATGGACTTTTAGAGATCTTCTATATGTATTCGGGTGATTTAGAATGTGTCATACATCCGAATTAAATCCTTAACTATTACTATAATTTAGGTCCAAAATATTGTAACTAAGTACCAAAAATTTTTAACTTGAAAACCATATTGTAAGTAGTAATATAGTATAACTTTATTGATCCCTTTAGTCAAAATGTTGTGACTTTGACAATCACATCAAAAGTAGTTTAACTTATAAGCTTACAAGTGACCTAGTTACAATTTATACTTAATTTTAAAATTTTTATGATATACGATAAACAATTTTTTATTAAAGAAATACAATAAATAATGTTAACTTTTTTTTTAATGGGAAATTTAGTCAAAGTCCTCTAAAATAGATTTTTTCAATTGGAATATTAGGTGATAGACCCCTCAATATTATGTGTATTAGTTAAAATCCACACGATTTGATTATTTTTTAATAAGTCCCTCACTACTTTTTCAATATGGTTAAGTTTTATTAGGACTTAACTTTGATGAGGAGTATGAGCTTGAGTCCCATAGAGAGAGAGAGAGAGAGGAAGAGAGGGAGAGTATTAGAGGTAATGATTAAATTTCGATCCGGTCTATTGTTTCAGTGAGCCGGGAAACAGAAATGTTTAGGTTTTGTTTTTGGAAATATGTGGAAACACCAGAAAAAATTAAAAACACTGGGAAACAAAACTTCAATCTTAACTATATGCACATATAAAGCCAATAATTGATTAATTGAACCTTTGAGAGGTTTATATATATTTATGTAATTATAGTAATAATATATAGTTCAAATTGAAAATACAAGATGATTCAGTCATCAATCTATAATCAAGTAGTAGTTCATAGAATACATAAAGTACTTCATAGAAGAAAAAAAAAGTTACATATAAGCACATAAAGATCTAATAAGACATCTCAAAATATATATGGCTGTTTATTTATGAAATTCACATCCAATCAACTGTAGAGTGTCGAGCAGGTGCATATACTGGTCCAGGTTCCGTGTATTCACTAAGAGGACCATTATGTCTTATGGATATATTATCAATATTTCATTCCAATTCATGTAAGCATGAAAGCATGCCTTATAACCAGTCCTAAACCTTTCATAATCTCATTGACACTCAAATTGTTGAGCAGCAAGTGAAGCTGTCAAAGTGTTGCTACAAACGTGACACACCGACAGCGCTACCCTGCATTATTTTGTGATAATAATTACATTGAATAAGGTCCCTATTATCTCCAACTTGATTTCTCGGTTTCCAACCAATATCCCGATCTAGTTTTTTTTTTTTTTTCTTCCAGTTGATTGTGAAGTATCATCTTTATTTTTTGAAGACTTTCCTACAACCAAAATTAAATTATGTTAATTTTGTGAAGACGTTAAATTTACTAAGATATTAAAGTTATTTAATTTATCAATGCTCATATAAATTTAAGTATGAATAGGTAATTTTTATAAATAAGTAATAAATAATTAATTATAATTAATAAGTAACTAAGTATAAATAAATAAGTAAAATTAGTAAAACTGGAGATACCAATTAATAAAACTCTAAATGAGATGCAATATTAAATAAAACTCTAAGTAGTGTATAAGACCACTTAATACAACTCTATATAAGATAAAAGAAAAAAAATCCTAGCACTATGTTTGAGAGTTTAAAAAATGATAGAAAAGAACAGTAAAGGGGAGAGAGTAATTCACTTACTTTTTTTGGTTTGAGAGTTTTAGTGAGAAAAGAAAGGGAGATAAAAAGAAATAAAACTAACACCCACTTTATTTCAATATATTTTTATCTATTGAATATTTTTTAATACCCATAATACCCAATATTTTAACCATTTTATTACATCCATGTCTTTAAGCACCCAGAATTACACAATATATGCTACTAAGGTAAAGTCTTCTATATTCTCATCTGATCCATCTCTCTCCTATCTATTGATTTGGTGGTTAAAGACAGGGAAAAAATAAAAATAAAATAGATGCTAGAAACTTCATTACTTGAATTCAATGATGGGTTGAACTTGAATTCAATGATAGGTTGAATTGTAACTTTGTACTATTTTTTTTTAATTTTCTTCCCGACTCGCAAAATACACACACAAAAAAATAATAATAAAATAAAAACAAAAACAAAAACAAAAATGAAAAACAAAAAAAAAAAAGAAAAAAAAAAAGAAAAGAAAAAAAGAAACTAACTTTTCTCTCTCTCCGAAAACCACAAACAATAGAAAAGAAAACTAAATTTCTCTCTCTCTCTCTCCGGAACACACCCAAACAATCTCAAAACTCCTAATCGCAGCTTGGGGCGAGCCTCTAGCGATAACCAGCGAAGGCCAAAGAAGAAGAGTCACTGCTAAGGGAAACCCTAGTCCCTAAATCGAACGAAGAGGAAGAAGAAGGAAGACGAAGACTGACGGTGAAGAGACTCAATCATTGGTAAGTGATTAATAAACCCTCAAAATCAATTTCATCATTTTTTCAGTGAATCTCTCTGGTTTTCCCCCAAATTTTTTTTTTTTTATTCCCATCAATTTTGATTCCAAATTGATTTTAAATTTGAAACCCTTTTTCTGTTTTCACATGGGTTAACATGATTGCTCGTTTCCTTGGAAAAACATCTGTGTTTCGGTCGGACGAAACACACCGAAACGAATGCGAAGCACTGCAATTTCGTAACGAAACCCAAAAGTTTCGATTTTTGATCAATAATTAGAAACTTAGTTTGTTGATAATGGGAGTGTTGTTTATATGGGAATTGTCTCTATATTATTAATTTTGTTTAAAAATTAATTTTTTGCCTAGCCGCCTGCCACCTAGCGATTTTTAGAATATTGGGTAGCTCTTTCCTCTTTGTAGCGCCAACAGAAGGAGTGGACCTCTTTTTATGTCTTTCAGTCATTTGGTAATAATCAACACACCCTTGATATTATTGCATTGGAATGAAAAGGGTATTTTAATAGTTGGGTGCCATTTATTGTATTGAAAGGGGGTTGCAAATTTCATAGGTTTTTATTGATTATTTTCGCATTTTGACTCTGTAGAATCGCATAATTATGTAGTTGGTTCGATCTAAGTGACCTCCTTTTAGTTTCTGTATTATTATGCTAATCGATGAATTTTCGATGAGTGAAATATGAAAAGGTTGGTAATAGTAGGATTCTATAATTCATACTATGATGATCTGGTTTCCGTTATGTTTACAGCGTAGGGTTGCATTTTCCCCCCTTTCTCAGGTAGATGGTCGAAATGATTTCAGTAGACTTACCATAACAAAACCGTTTTAATCTTTCGAATGAGCCCTAACTGTTCATCAGCAATCCTGCAAGTCTTGCATCTCTTTTGAAGATTGGTTTGTACTATACTGTAAGTTTGCATGTGAGTATTGGATTGTTTAAGGCTTGAGAATTCTCATGCCTTTGCAGTCGAAAGTATTCTCATGATTTTGGTGCCATAGTTTACACTTGCATTGGTTAGTTCTCCTACTGTCCTACATACTGTCTAAGATAATGTTTTGCTCCTTAGTGGTTCCCTTCTCTATGTTCTCTTACTTGGCATTCATTGCACAATTGATGCATGTTATAATTTGTTTCCTCATTAAGACATCTTTCCATCTTTTTAGATTTGTATATTTTCCACCTTTCACCTTTTAGTTGGCTGATTTTCTTCAATTTTTATGTGAAGTTGAAGTTCACAAAGCGAATTGCAAGTTGATGGGCTTTTTGATATTTTTCTCAGCACGTGGCATCTTGCGGTGCGAAGTTGATGAATGCTTAATGGGTATATGAAGATGCATGACCACAGGTTACTTAGTACGGTTTTGTCATCTAGATGGTGGAATAATGGGATTCTGAATCATTCAGTACTCGGTAATTAGAATCATATAAATAAAAATGAATATGCAAGCGCATATGTCCGGGCAGATCTCAGGGCAGGTACATAATCAAGCTGGCAGTCAGTTACCTGAGCTACCCCAGGTTAATGGAAATTCTCTTTCCACCCAGATACAGAATTTAGCTGGTCATCGTAATACACTCAATGTGGAGCGGAGATTTATGCAAGAGAAGATGTAATACATTTGTTATTAATATTTTTGCTTCTTAATTAAGGTTGTACTTTTGAGGATCGGAATTCATTACCTCACTCAGAATGCACATTAGCAGGTTTCAAAAAATCGAGCCATATGTGTGCAGCAGTATTTTTTTTTGGGGTTGGGTAGGGTCCGTAGGGATGTGAAAGTCTTTCACAGCTGATCCTGGAATGCTTGTCATGGCTTTGTATTTTTTCACTAGGCAACTTGCTTAGTTTGTGACATCGGAAGATTCTTCTTTCTCTTTTATCACTTCTATAAATTGGTGTATCCGTTTACAATGACATTCAATCACTTTACTTTTTTTCCTCTGGGACATGTAATATATGAAGTTCCAACAAGAGAATAACATCGAACTTATCATCTTCTTCATCTCTCATTGCCTCCGATCCTTGAAGGATTACTTATCTCTTCTTTTCTTTTCAATTTTCTAAAGATGGCAATTACCCAGACATGTCCACCTATGTGGGTGCATGAAGTGGCTGCTGTTGTTGTTAGCTCCACGTTCTCACATTTAGCAACATAATTTTTTGCGATTGCTTGTGCAATGACCCTGCTGCCTTTCTTTCTTTTCCTAACGGATTCTTTTCCATAAAACAATCTCGTAAATATTGGTACTGCCCTAATTCGATAAATCTTTGCCTATCAATAAACAAATAGGATCCTTGGCGCACTGGGTACTTCGTAAATTTTGTGTATTACGCATCTATTAGCTTTTTCATGTTATTGACTGCTGATAAATTCTTGTTAACTTCCATGCAGCTATGAATTTCTTATGAAGCGACAGCAACAGTCTCGTGGAATACCACCAAATAGGATGGCGGATATTGTAAGACGCTTGGAAGAGGGTCTATTCAAAATGGCTGCAAAGAAGGTTTCTTATCGTCGTACTGAGTTCTTAATTGTTTAGTGGAATATGTCTTGACGTCATGTTTCTTGAATTCATGTGGTTTGTATTGTTTGTAGAAGAAGCTTAAGTTCATAAGCACTTCTCCTTTTTCCTCTATCTTTGGTGGATTTGTTTTTGTTTTAGTGATATGTTTAAACTTTAAATAGTTGAACTGTTCTTGACACTTTACTGTTGAATGGAAGTGAATTATTCACGCTCAGAAGTGTAATTTCCTAATGTTATGCTTGTGGCATGCGTTTTCTTAGGAGGATTATATGAACCTGGATACGTTGGAGCAGCGTTTGCATATTTTGATAAAGCGCCCACCTAATCAGAACCAACAATTCCCACAGCTGGTAAATTCTTCCTCTCCTGTTGGTACAATGATACCTACTCCTGGTATGTCTCACAGTGGGAAGTCAAGCTCGATGGTTACATCATCTGTGGATACTTCCATGGTTTCTTCCAGTGGTATTAGCATAGCGCCCATAACAGTCAAGACTGAAAACTTGTTGCAGATTGCCAATGGGCTTCCGGTTGGCATGCGCAGTGATCCATTCAATTCATCTGATGGTACTTATAGTTTAATTATTTCACAAGTGAGTAATGCTTCCAACTTTTTGTTTCATCACTCTATTCTAACAGTATTTGCATATGTAGGATCTTTGTCTAATGGATACCAACAGTCACCTTCCAATTTTCCCATCTGTTCAAGTGGAGACAACATGGTTTCATCAATGGGTACACAAAGAATGACAAGTCAAATGATTCCTACTCCGGGATTTAATAATAATTGTGATCAGTCTTACATGAATTTGGATTCTTCTAATAATGGTGGTGGATTTTCAAGTGCTGAATCTGCAATGGTATCCCAACGTCCACTGCAGCAAAAGCAGCACATTGTTGGTCAAAACAGTCGAATACTGCACAACCTTGGCAGCCATATGGGTGGTCAAATTAGGTCCAGCTTGCAGCAGAAGTCTTATGGTTTATCAAATGGCACCTTGAATACTGGGTTGGGGATGATGGGGAACAATTTGCAATTGGTGAATAGTCCAGGAACATCTGAGGGCTATCCAACGGCATCAGCTTATGCCAATTCACCGAAAACTTTACAACGCTGTAATCAGAATCAACAACCGACCACTGAAGGTATCTTTTTCCGATTGTGGTACTCCTTATGAGGTTTGATATATCACTATCCCAGAAACATGTAGAGAATGTGATGTTTTCTCTTATTGTTGCATGTAGCATCATTCTCAATTCAAAAAATTATTTTGGCAGGTGGTGGATATGGGATTGGCACTGCTGATTCTTCAGCATCTGGAAGTTTCTATAGCGCTGGAACATCTGCTGGAACAACAATGAATAATCAGAATTTGAATCCAGTAAGAGTGCAGTCTCTACCCAAAACCAACTCCCCCGCGATGACCAATCAGTTGAATTTGCAGGCTAGTCAACAGGCTGCGCGTGTAAAGACTCAGTCGATTCATCGACCAGAAAAGATAAATTTCCAATCGCCACAGTCATTGCGAGAGAATTCCTTACAATCTCATCAACAGCAGCAGTTTCAACGCCAACTTGCCGAAGATCAGCTCCAATCAAAACAGCAAAGTCAGAGGCACCAGCTTTTGTCAACAAATGATGCTTTTGGTCAGTCTCATATGCCATCTGATCTAGGCAATCAAGTAAAATCTGAGCATGGAATGGAGCACCATGATGAACATATGCTCTCGCAAGCTTCTGGGCAGTTCCAACTATCTGACTTCCAGAGCCAATTGAAGCAGAATTTGGCTGAAGACCATTCTCGAGGAACTCTAATGGTCGGATATCCTTCTGGACCACAGGATCTGAGTCAAACTTCACAGGAAATGCAACAAACATTGCATGCTCACCAATTGGTTGCTGACTCTCAAAATGATTTTAGCTGTGTTTCTAATGGGGTGCAATCAGAGGCAATGCTGCAGAGTCAGTGGCATTCTAAATCTCAAGACAGGTCGCACATATTGAAGAACTTGTCACATGAAAAGAATTTCCAAGAGGAATTCCGTGAGAGAATAATTGGACAAGATGAAGCTCAACGCAATAATTTAGCATCAGAAAGATCTGTTATTTGTCAAAATGTTGCTCCTAGAACAACAGAGCCCCAAACATCAAGCGCAGTTACCAGTAGATCTACTAATCGAGACTATGACCGGCAGTTCAAGAATCAACAGAAGTGGTTATTGTTCCTGCGACATGCTCGTCGATGCACGGCCCCAGAAGGGAAATGCCAAGAGGCTAATTGCATAACTGTTCAACAACTGTGGAGGCACATGGACTGTTGCAATCTCATCCAATGTAGATATCCTCGTTGCCGCGGTACAAAGATATTACTAAATCATCACAAGCATTGCAGGGATCCACTTTGCCCTGTTTGTGTTCCTGTCAAGAATTATCTACAGACACTAGTGAAAGCACGAGCTCGGCAAGATTCTAATTCTGGTTTGCCATGTTCAATCAATGAAACCTGTAAGTCATATGATACTGGAGATACTGCAGCTAGATTGACTTCAACCATGAGTCCATCAGTTGTTGAAAGTTCAGAAGATTTGCCGCCTTCTATGAAACGCATGAAGATTGATCAATCCTCTCAATCTCTTATTACTGAAAATGATTCCGCTGCATCTGTTCCTACCATTGGTGGACTTCATGTTCCCCTGGATATACAACAAGAGGAACACCAACTTGGTGATGCTTGTACGTTGATGAAATTGGAGGTCAAAGAAGTGAAGATGGAAGTTTCTGAAAGTTTGGGGCAAGAAAACTACGATAATGCCGACTGCCAGAGGGCGGATGATGAACTTATTGTATCGAAGGATCCTGCTGCGTCTGAAAGTGTGAAAATTGAGTCGGAAATGGATCAGACTAAACAGGAAAATGTTGCGATAGCTGCTGGTAGTGCTTCTGGAACCAAGTCTGGGAAGCCAAAAGTAAAGGGAGTCTCATTGACTGAACTGTTCACTCCAGAGCAAGTGAGGGACCATATTATCAGTCTCAGGCAGTGGGTAGGCCAGGTCAGTGAATTGTTCTTTTACATTATGTTCCTATGAAGGGTGTCTGATACGTTAGCATTACTGGATTATTGAAAGTTAACCGGTGATGGTATACTTTGGCGGCTGAAAATCCGTAATTTCCATGGACACCACTTCCCAAGTTATTTGTCTATAAACAGTCAAGGTTTCTTCTGGCGAGAAAGACTATCAGGTTCTAATTAGAGGTTGCATGAGAGATCAGTAATAAGAAGTTAAATTTCCAACAATATGCTTTCTCCTGCTTTCTTTTCTGGTAATATTTCTGGGGGTTATTTTTGTACATAGATTAATGAAGTATGACACGTCAGATAGAGGGGACTCTTGGTTATGAGGTCTAGACAGAGAACTAAGGGAATTCACACAAACACACACACACAAAGGGAAGAAGGGGGGGGGGGGGGGGGGGGGGGGGGGAAGGGGGAATGGGTTGGCGCAAATCTCTGTGTTTTTTTTCGAAAGGAAGCAACATCCCCATATATGAGGAATGGAGGGGCACCCCGTGTGGTGAACAGTGGAAATTCACATCACTTGCCTAGGTTTAGTGTATTTCAAATTTCAATGGGGGTACGTGCTAATAAGCTCGTGTCTCTCTTCTTTGGAATTAGTCTGCAGCTCAGGAATGGAGGATTTGTAGTTCTAGCTCCCAAACCTGTTACCTCTAGAATCCTAGACATTGGCATTGGGTCCACGTTTCCTAGGCTTCAGCCAAAACCTAGGCTGGGACGGACTTACCTTCTTGCGAGGACTGCCACTGTTCGAGTAATTAAGGTGGGTCCGACCTGGTTTGTCGCCCAATGAAGGCCGCGACTGCTGTGACGAAAAATGGCCGTGTGGGGGCAGGCAATAGATAGCATAATGAATCCGTGGCGGATGTGGACGAGAGGTGCCGCACAAAGCGGGCAACAGATAGCCTAAAGGAAGGCCGTGAGGACTTGTGACGAACTGTGTATTGTTGGCCACACATCCGGGTGAGAAGTGCCATGCGGGGCAGGCAGTGGATCACCTAAAGATGGCCGCGACGGCGTACAGACTTGCGATGGATCTGGTATTGTGTGCTGCATGGGGCAGGCGATAGATTGCCTAAAGAAGTTCGTGAGTAGCATGGGCCAGAAGTTCCGGGCAGACTTGTGACGGATTGCGTATTGGCATGCGCAGGTCAATAACCATCGCCCAATCATGAAACAGATGGTTTGTTTTGAGCCTCGTGAACCAGGTCACGATGTCCTGCCACGTGGCATGATATAGGTGCGAGTGAGGTCAACTACATACTCTTGCAATTTTCTCTGATTTGCAATTCAAGGATTTAAAAAATCTAGACCAAGTAGTTGAGGAAATGTGCCCCATCCAGGCTACTAGCAAGCATTTGCTGACCTTCACGAGACATTATTCCTCAAAGTAGCTTCTGGATCACTTGTCGTACTATTTTTTGTCATTTGCAATGTCACCCAAAATTATCTTCTTTCTGTGATTTAGATAATTTAATTGGATTGACGAGGTAGGTTACTATGTGCACTCGCATTTGGATATTATTTGTTATAACCAATATGAGACTTCTGGTATTTTTCTTTACTACGGCAGGATATTCCCACATTTTGGGTGTTCTGAAGTTCGTGCATTCTTCCGAAGACAACTTTCTCATTGTTCGAGTATATTACCTATTTTGTAATTTCAACAATATCCCTGATTCCTATTTTGTCCCTATGAAAGAAAAAAGTTGCATCTAACTGATGAGGCTTTTCGTCTATTTCATAAATCTAGGTCTAGATTAGTTTGTAGTTTGTCCAGATTATTTCTCGCCCTTGTGTGAGCACTGAGCAATGGTTATTGTCATGAATGTGGACCATGATTGTCTTTTTCTTTTTTTACTGTGTTTACGTTGTTATTTTTATTGGGTAAATTATTCTGCCCTGTTTGATGATGAATTGATGATATCTTTATTGTCCTCTTTCACAGAGTAAAGCAAAGGCAGGAAAGAATCAAGCAATGGAGCTTTTAATGAGCGAGAATTCTTGTCAGTTATGTGCAGTTGAGAAGCTCACATTTGAACCGCCACCAATTTATTGCTCGCCATGTGGTGCTCGCATAAAGAGAAATGCAGCGTATTATACTTTTGGAACTGGTGATACACGGCATTACTTCTGCAGTCTATGCTACAATGAGGCCCGTGGAGACACTATTGTAGTTGATGAAACTGTTATTCCTAAGACAAGACTCGAGAAAAAGAAAAATGATGAAGAGACTGAAGAATGGGTACGTTATATCCAATTTTTTTTTTCCCCTTGCTTGATGGTCCTGTAAATGCTTTAATAATCAACCCTTGATGCTGTCTCCAGTGGGTTCAGTGTGACAAGTGTGAAGCTTGGCAACATCAAATTTGTGCATTGTTCAATGGTCGGAGGAATGATGGTGGGCAAGCTGAATATACTTGTCCAAACTGCTACATAACGGAGATTGAAAGAGGAGAACGTGAGCCCTTACCGCAGAGTGCTGTTCTTGGTGCAAAAGATTTGCCTAGGACAATCCTCAGTGACCACATGGAGCAGCGTTTGTTTAGGCGATTGAAACAGGAAAGACAAGAGAGGGCAAGGCATCAAGGGAAATGCTTTGATGAGGTGATTCATTCAACTTACCATTGCAGTTGAATCTTGTACAAGTGTGCTAGTTTTCTTTTGAATGACGTACTTGTAAATATTAGTATGATTCGCATCCATTTTGTTTAATGTTAGAATAGTAAAAGTATCTATAAGATGCGTAAGAATTCAATTAGGTGAAGTAGACGATTTGAATTAGGTGAAGTAGACGATTTTTCAAGTGGTTTCAAATATTGGACCTTTTTGTTCGTAACGTTATATCTTAGCCTTTTATAGTCAAACCTTCTAACATGCAAGTCCAAGTGGAATTAAATTGCTCTAGGTTTTGTGCTTGGCAACTTGATTTTTTTTTCATTTGTCAGGAGTAATAAGCATCTTCATTGGAGAATTTATTGAGCCAGTGGATTTTGAACTCTGTAAGTCTGTAACCTCTCGTTTTAGATTCCCCCCCTTGTATCAAGTAGCTGGTAAATGGTACATTGACATCCTAACACCAAAAGGCTAGCCGAAGCAATTTTCTTAGAGCCTGTTTGGGAAAGCAAAGAACCTGTTGTTTAGTTCATAATTGAATCGGTTCTACAGATTCAAGTTTTTGGTGAGTGCCAATTTTTTTTGCATAGGAGTCCATGCTTAGTCTAGCAACTCTCTTGAAACTTGTTCCTGTCAAACCAACATTACCTTGGTTCTCACAAGAACCAAATCAAAAGAGAGACTTGGGACTGAAGCGGGTCCAGTTCTAGACTTTCACAAACTGGCCCTTAGGTACTTGGGGTTAGTTGTTTTACTTATTTTAGGATAATTCTTGGAACAACCAGTTTGGATTGTGTATAAATTCCACGCTTTAGAGGCAAAGGCTGTCTCTGGGAAAGGGTTTTGCTGCTTAAAGGAGTTCAAAATACTCAATTTTGAAATCTTTTGTTTGTAATGATGACGAGATGTATTACTTTTAAGGGAAAGTTGGTGAATAGGGCATTAGAACAAGTTATATTGGAATTAAGGGCACTTAATAAAACACCTTGGTCTAAGGTCTTTTGAACTTTTTTTGACCAAAGTACCCTCATCTTCTTCATTTAACCTTTCTACCAAACCCTAGCCACCATTACCACCACCCTTGACCTCCGGCCACTACCACTACTAGCTCCGGCGACCACCACGACGACCTCTGGTGACCACCACTCATCATCCTACCTATGATTCGCAACTCCTCTTGCAAAAACGACTGAAATCATCAAACAAAATGATAAAAATCCACCACAAAATCACTGAAAACTGACTATCAACAAGAAGTTTTGAAGAAAATTAGACGAGTTTGAAGCAATGATTCATCTCCACTTTTTGTCTTCCCAAGCTTGAAGCTCTAGTTTTATCATATGAGTGGAGATTTCTTTGAACAACTCTAAAAAAAAACTCAATTTCTCACATCTATTCATTATTCTCAATCCTTATTTCCTTCGAACAACTCGCTGTTCTCTAAGAAACGAAGTGAAATTTTACCAAACTGATTTGGCTATGATAAGAGAAATTTCTCTTAAGATCACCTCTTTTCGTCTTCCCAAGCTTGAAGCCTTAGTTTCATCATAGGAGTGGAGATTTCCTTGAATAACTATAAAAAACGTAGTCTCTCACATCTATTCCTCATTCTTAATCCCTATTTCCTTCGAACAACTCACTGTTCTTTAAGAAAACAAAGTAAAATTTCACTTAACTGCTTTGACTATAATAAGAGAAATTTCTCTTAAGATCACCTCTTTTCTTCTTCTCAAGTTTGAAGCCCTAGTTTCATCATAGAAGTGGAGATTTCTTTGAAGAACTCTAAAAAAAATTCAGTCTCTCACATCTATTCATCATTCTCAATCCTTATTTCCTTTGAACAACTCGTTGTTCTCAAAGAAACGAAGTGAAATTTCACCTAATTGATTTGACTATAATAGGAGAAATTTCTCTTAAGATAGATCTTAAGAGAAATTTCACTTAAGAGTTTGACATCCTACCAAGCCTATGGACTTACAAGGCCAATCACTAAAAAAAGGAAAAATAACTTGCTTGGAAGGTGGTGGAGGCTCAGGATGGTGTTGGTGGTGGCTCATGGTGGTGGACAAGTGTGGTGGTCAAATATAATTTCTATGATTTTGAATATCAAATGTAAAAATCAAAGCAACACAAAATAATGAATTGTGTTGCCAACAAAATCAGATCTAGATCTGTCTTTTGCCGTGGTGATGGTGTTGGTGGAAATGGTGGTGGCCGACGGTGGTCACGACGATGGTGTTGGTGGCCGTGGAGGTGGTGGCCGGCGGTGGAGGCCATGGCTGGAGTGGAGGATCTCTGTGTTGATGGTTGTGGCAATCTAGTCGCTGGTGGTGGCCGTCGGATGTTGCCGGTGGTGGTCGTCGGAGTTAGTGGACGGAGGTCAGGTAGGGGTGGTGGTAACGGTGGCCATGGGAGGATGAGAGAGAGAGCTCACTCTTTTTTTTTTCTTTTTTTTTTTGATGGGAAAGATGAAATGGGGTAGGTTGGTAAGAAAAAAATATTGGAATGGACTTGAAGAGTGAAATGTTGATGTTATGGACTAGGGCTAAAAAATTGGCTTGGGCTTTTGCCCTTGTAGAGGTTATTGTTAATGGGCTATCCTTTAAATCAATGTTGCCCAACCTTAGGGGCCTTAGGCCAATCCTCCCTACTTTAAAACCCTGAAACAAATTCGTGTTTATGTGGATTTTGTTCCTTTATTTCGTACATCCCAGGCTCTTAATATTTTGTCATACAGATGCACTCTCGAGGGAATGAGTCCATCCCAGAGGTTTAACATTCTATCCTTACTGTTTGTTACCTCGAACACTTAAGTGGATGTTTATCTTCTTTATTTTGTACTTTTTTTTATGCACATCCTCTTAGCTAATTGAATGTTGCATGTCATATTCAAGTGGCCTTCTGATTTTTTGTCTTGTATATGAGTGTGTTTTCTACTTGTTTGTTTTCGGACTGTGCAACACAGCTACCCAATTCATGCTAAATGTTTATTGCTTTTTGTTTTTTAATTTGTACTTCCAGGTTCCTGGAGCAGAAGAGCTGGTAATTAGAGTTGTTTCGTCAGTCGATAAAAAGTTGGAAGTGAAGCAGCGATTTCTTGAGATCTTTCAAGAAGAGAATTACCCAACTGAATTCCCGTATAAATCTAAGGTATTTTGGAGATTGACTAACCTTAAATCACCTTAGTGTTGTACTGGAGACAACTTTACCAGTGATAACTTCAAATCATTGACTAAAATTTGCTTCTTTCAGGTGATATTGTTGTTTCAGAAGATTGAAGGTGTGGAAGTGTGCCTCTTTGGCATGTATGTTCAAGAATTTGGATCGGAATGTCTACAGCCAAATCAACGTCGTGTTTATCTCTCATATCTGGATTCTGTTAAGTACTTCAGGCCCGAGATAAAAACAGTGACAGGAGAAGCACTGCGTACTTTTGTTTACCATGAGATTCTGGCAAGTTTCCAACTTTAGTTGCTCGTACAATTAATACTTGCTAATGATTCTTTTAGTTCTGCTAGTTGTCCTCTTACTGCCATTGTTTTTTTTTTTGACTAAACTAGCACCTTGATAAGTATATTTGATTCATTTGGCAGATTGGGTACTTAGATTATTGCAAGAAACGGGGTTTCACAAGTTGTTATATATGGGCTTGCCCTCCATTGAAGGGTGAAGATTACATCTTATATTGCCATCCAGAAATTCAGAGAACACCAAAATCTGATAAGCTCAGGGAGTGGTGAGCCTAGTAATTATGAGATTTTAGTAATTTTACTTTATTCATGTAACAAATATGATAAAGAAAGATTTTTGTTCTTTGTGAGGCCTCTATTTGACATGTATGAAATTATTTAATTTCAGGTATTTATCAATGTTAAGAAAAGCGGCAAACGAAAAAATAGTGGTCGAACTCACTAATCTATACGAGCATTTCTTTGCTAGTACTGGTGACTGTAAAGCTAAGGTAACTGCTGCTCGGCTTCCGTATTTTGATGGAGATTACTGGCCTGGTGCCGCGGAAGATATGATCTATCAGCTTCGTGAAGAAGAGGATGGCAGAAAACAACATAAGAAAGGAACAATCAAAAAGACCATAACAAAAAGAACTCTAAAAGCATCTGGTCTAACTGATCTCTCTGGAAATGGATCAAAGGATCTGTTACTAATGCATAAAGTAATTCTAATATTCATTAGCTCTTACCTATTTCGTTTATATATTCATTTGTTTGTGTGTCATAATGTCCCGACTCTCGCAGAGATTATTGCTGTGTTCCTAATGCTAATTCTAGATTGTAGAGTCTCTGCTTTTTCATGTTAGCAATTATGTTTTCCTATTACTTTTGATTATCTCAGATTGGATACTATTTGTTTGAGATTCTTTAGTTCTCACAATGTGTTTATCTTCTCCAGCTTGGTGAAACAATTTCTCCCATGAAAGAAGATTTTATCATGGTCCATTTGCAGCATTCGTGCACCCATTGCTGCATTCTAATGGTATCTGGTAACCGTTGGACTTGCAACCAGTGCAAAAAATTTCAGATTTGCGATAAGTGAGAACTCTGCAACTTTTTCTATATTGTTATTTTCCAGAGCTTCCCGCTTTTTGTTCTGCTGTCTGTCTATATGTATGTAGCATGTGATAAGTTCTTCACTAGGGTCTTCAAATGTGTATCTATTGTGATTCGAAGTGTAGAAAGTCTCATCTACCAGAGAAGGAAATTGGAAAGAGATAAGGAAAAGTTTTGAAACGTGGATGTCAATTAATGTGTTGAGATTCACGTTACAGTACTTTCCATGATAAATTGGCACTGATGCCAGTAAAAAAATCAACGTGAAGTCGTTGAAACTATATCGTAGTTATTATTCCTGTAGGTTTGTACGTGATAATAAATAAGACGCTCTGAAAATATAAGCAAGTGTTGTGTTGCACTAATAACTGTTACTTTCTTATCTTTTTTTCTTTTCTTATCTTTTATTTTTCAATCAAATGACAAGACTTACAAATCATTGCATGAACTCACAATGGACATCATAGAGGTTATTCGACTTTTAATGCACCCTACTTTTTTTGGTTGGGAAGTTAATCGAATACTCCCTTCGTCCTAATTAAGAGTCGTTTATTCCATTTTGGGTTGACCTATTTTGAGGGTTCTCTTTGAAAAGTCAATTTACTTTGACTAGATGCTTTCCTAGTTTACCCTTTATCATATAAAGTCTCCCACTTCTCATTTGATGTGCTGCTGCAAATTTAAACTCAAAATAAGGGCAATGATGGATCGCTCAAAATTTCAGGACAATCACATAACCTTCTTTAAAAAGTTGGAATTCCCAAGCGGGTCCCTTAATTTGGGACAGAGGGAGTAATTCTTTTAATCCTTATTTTGCTGAACACTGTTGTATAGGAAGAATAAATAGCTGAAGTTTTTTGAGGTTCTGTGCTGGATCATCAGTTGTTGCTTATTGTAAATAAAATACTGTAATTCTTCTTTCCTGGTTTTCCTAATGACCGTTATGTGCTTTTAACATCTGTGCTTATACTGTTATAGATGTTACGAAGCTGAACAGAAACTTGAAGAAAGAGACAGGCATCCTATCAGTCAAAGGGTCAAGCATGTACTGTATCCAGTAAGTTTGTCTGTCTGTGAGTTTTAATCTTTAAACAAAGCTTTCTGAGTCATATATCCGGCATCATTTATTTATTGCCTTACAAAGCACAGATATGGATACAAATATGGATATGGGACACGACACATCACAACAGGATATGACGGCACAGAAAAAAAAAAGGGCAGCCCAGTGCACGAGGCTCCCACCATTGCGGGGTCTGGGGAGGGTGAGATGTACGTAGCCTTACCCGTGCAAAGCAGAGAGGCTGTTTCCAGATTCGAACCTGTAACCTCTAGGTCACAATGGAGCAACCTTACCCGTTGCGCCAAGGCTGTTTCAAGATACGACGGCACAGAAAACGCTAAAAAATCTCTTGTATTATGGTAACATTATAGTGTTGCAGCAGCTGGAATTGGTGGTACCTTGCCTAAATAAAGTACCTAAATATCCCAATTTCAAAATGTTCTAATTATTTCTAATTTTGTAAAACCCAATTTTGAACTCATAAATCTAAAATATTTTCAATTGTAGACGCCATATTATGTACTTTCATATCCTATTATTGCCGTATTTCGAAATGATCAAATTATGAGTTCAAAGGTATTCTCATTTTTAAGAGGTCTTTACAACTTTCGTCTTCATAAAGTCCCTGAAAATTAATTCAAAGTTTTTGGTTTTGACTTAAAAACTCCCAAATGAAGTGTTAAAGAG
Organism: Hydrangea macrophylla; assembly: GCA_033977485.1. Lineage (NCBI taxonomy): Eukaryota > Viridiplantae > Streptophyta > Magnoliopsida > Cornales > Hydrangeaceae > Hydrangea > Hydrangea macrophylla. Next base: position 30,280,343 of record CM066987.1, read on the forward strand.
GAGGTGGGGAAGGAAAACTTGACCTTAGTTAGAATTTTAGTAATATTGCATGTGGTGTCGAAAAGGTCTTAAGCATGTTCTTCACGTCTCTGCCACAGTGCCACTTGCTTTAAACGTGTCTGCATGTTGGATCAAAGCTTCTTTTGGTTTGCAGATTTGGAGAAAAAGAAGGAAAGGGAAAGTAAAAGGAGAGAGAAAAATATTTTCCTAGTGCTTTTCCTACTATTTTCCCCTTTGCTCAAATAAGATTAGAAATGAAAAGTTTCATAATGTGATCAGAACTCAAGAAAAGAGGATTCTGAAGTGACTCATAAAATTCATAATTTCTAATTTATTTTTTGGCATATTTTCTTTTCCTTCCAATTTTCCTTATTCACCAACCAAAGAAATGTCCGAGTGTTTTCTTTAGTTTTGCCTCACTAAATCATGAATCAAACAGAACCCAAGTGTCTCAGTCTCTCAGACTATGGGTGTGTCCATCATGTCTTACGATTGTTCTCCATGTGTCTGTCATGTGCCTTACATTTGTACGTTATATGTTGCACCAAAAATTAATAAAAAAGAATCCAGGAGTGTCCGGCGTGTGTCAGTGTCTGACACTAGTAGGACACAGTATTGGCATGTCTCTGTTTATTTGTTTACTACAATGTGCACATTAAAAAACACCAAAGTGACTACTTTGTTGCTGTCTCGTTATTGAGAACTGAGATTGATTCCCTGCAGATTGAAATAAATGACGTATCCACAGATACCAAGGATAGAGACGAGATTCTTGAGAGTGAGTTTTTTGATACCAGACAAGCATTTTTGAGTCTTTGTCAGGGAAACCATTATCAGTATGATACTCTACGCCGAGCTAAACATTCCTCAATGATGGTCCTTTACCATCTTCACAATCCCACTGCGCCTGCATTTGTGACAACATGCTTTATATGCCATCTCGATATTGAAGCTGGTCAAGGTTGGCGCTGTGAGATCTGCCCTGATTATGATGTATGTAACGCTTGTTATAAAAAAGATGGGGGAATTGATCATCCTCATAAGTTAACGAATCATCCATCCATGGCTGATCGTGATGCGCAGAATAAAGAAGCTAGGCAACTACGTGTTTTGCAGGTATGTTGGTTTATTCAGGATTTTTTTTATGACATATTTGGGTCTGTTTTCAGGAAATTACTTTTGGTCAATCCCGAATTCATTGGATTCTTTTCTTGTCACCTTTTGCCTCACATCTATTATCATGAATACTCGAATAAATCAAAGTATATCCGCAATGAGATGCCGGTGGAATTTTTAATCATGCTGCTGCTTATTCGTGAACCCATTCGCAAAATATGTTTGAGAGTAGAACTTAATATTTTGCAATGGGATAAATTGCTATTTCAAATGAGTTGAGTCAGAAGTGACGGTTTGAAATTTTCACACATTATGGGGATAATTTGGTGCGACATTTTCTTTATGTTTGTAACACGTTTATCGTTAGCACTTTATTGCCATTATTGATCTGCTGGGTGTTTCAGAATTGCTATATGTTTTTGAATAATTTATGAACCATCTAAGACTGACAATATTATGTTTTGTGAACTCCCAACACCCAGCAAATTGGGACCACCACTGGGTTCCCCAGTTTGAAACTTGGTTCAGTATTGTAGAAGAGTAATGCTACACCGACACCCAAAAACTCACACCCACTCACAATCACTCCTGGTGGACCCCACAGTATCAGTGGGCCCCACAGTACCACCAGGAGTTATTGTGAGTGGGTGTGAGCTTTTGGGTGTGAAGTGGGTGTGGGTGTAACATTACTTATTGTAGAATTCTGCTGATCCCAAGTACTCCATCACTATCATTGGATAGGGAATATAGAAAGTAAAGAGGAAAAGGCATCATGGCCATTTCAATAAATATTTTACGTGTTTTGTGGGTTTGTATGGTCATACAGCATGCTCAACAAATGAAATCAACTTGAACGTGTCTAGTGTGTCCTTACTGAGTGCTTCACCCATAGAGGCAAGGCCTTGGGTCAGGTGTCTAAAGCAGGTTATCACAAGGCTGTGTCAAAGAATATTCTTTTATCATTGAATAGATAGGGGCAAGTTTCAAATGTCAGCCTAAGTTTAGTTTGAGTCACCCATAGGTGATTTCTTGATGCAGAGCACTTCTGATGGAAGCACCGAGTATGGTTGTGACTTTCTGCGTGCTCTTTCTAAACTTTAAGTGCTAGTTCATCTCAAAAACCTTCAGATATATACCATTTTCCATTCCCTGTTTGGCTGATATCTAATTAAATGGGAAGACTATACGATGGTTGCACTTCAATTTGAGCTTTTTATTTAATGTGTCGATCAACTCAACCACCTGAAGTGGTGGGACCATCCGGGTAATGGCCCTTTTCTATGGCACAGAAGTAGATATTGAGAGTGGTATACAAAAAATTGTTTTGAGATATAAATATGAAGGTTTTTACTGCTGTGATTCCCTAATTACTTAAAATGGATGTCTATTGCTGTCCTCCTCACTTTTGGACCACGTCTTATCTCCAAACTCCAAAGACAGTTTCCTTTGACACTCAGTCATTCAAATCTTTTTGCTTAGCCATTAGATATTTAAGAAAAAAATGAGTGTTGCATGTAGAGAGTCTCATACTTGTAGAAGCGTTGAAATCTCTCTACTTGAGGCCGGACATAATTTGGTTATTTGATGTTGCAGCTTCGGAAAATGCTTGATCTTCTAGTGCATGCGTCTCAGTGTCGTTCTTTACATTGCCAATATCCAAATTGTCGCAAGGTGAAGGGACTCTTTCGTCATGGTATACAATGCAAAAGACGTGCCCCTGGAGGTTGTGTTCTCTGTAAAAAAATGTGGTATCTCCTTCAACTTCATGCTCGGGCTTGTAAAGAATCTGAATGCCATGTACCACGGTGCAGGTTTGAACTTCGACCTCCTTGAATTTGTATATATGTATATTTAATATTTGTATATATATGGATATATGTACACACGTATATATGTGGCACATGTGCCTGTGTTGGAATTTGTGACATTACCTCACATATCCGTATGGACTAATATTCATGTAGAGATCTGAGAGAACATTTGAGACGGCTGCAACAGCAGTCTGAGTCCCGGCGAAGGGCTGCAGTGAATGAGATGATGAGGCAGCGAAAGGCGGAGGTCGGAGGCGATGCTGGATGACCAATGTTGTACATTCGTACAGTTGAGACTTTCTAGAAACGGGTTTAGTAGCGCTCATGGGAAATTCCAGCAGGTGGGTTTATCTATCGAAAATGGCAGTCAACAATTCTTTTCATTTATATCTGATATCTTCAAACAGTACTGAAGTTTTCCTATCAGAGTTATCTTCAACAACTGCTAACCTTGTCCATCCGTCCGTCCTTCCGAGTGCAACGGTTGCCTAATTATGGTGATTCTTTGATTTTTGTTAATTCATCCGGTGCCATTATTGGGTTGGGTTGCACGTGTACTATAGTATAGTTAGTTGTCTTAAATGTGTTATAGTAAAGTTAGTTGTCTTAAATGTGTAAAGGAATTCTCGAGGAAGGGACCCCCCGTTTTACCCTTCACTCTCTTACAAATATTGACCAACTTGTGTACATTATTTTCTTATTTAAGGTGTATAGCTTTTGTTAAGATGATGCTTATTATTTTACTTTTTCAAAGATGGTGATTCGTCTCTCTATATACTAAACTAAATCAAAATATGGGCATCATATATTCATATTTGTTATAGCCTTCTTTGATCCCTCAATGTGACGTGCAATGAAGGCACACTCCGAACAAAATGAGGCTCTGAGTCACAATTGGAATGGGGTCTTTTTTCTTTTTATAATTATTATAATTATGTATCATAAACATTCATATACAACGTAGTTTTTTTTTTTTTTTAAAGTTTTTACTTGACTTTTTTAATTAATTAATTAATTTTTTTATTTTTTACTGCATATTTTTGGAAGCAGCCGTTGGTTTTTGTCTGATTAAGAATTAGACCTTTTTTTTTCCCCCCAAAGAGTGCGGTAAAGAATAAGAGACTTCTATTCCAGCAAAAAAAGAAGAAGAAGAAGAAGAATAAGAGACTTCTACTGCTATGGTCTTCACTTTTTGGGGCACTTTTTTCTAAGATGATTCATCTCTCTCATATTGAATCAAACTCAGTCTCATATTTGTTAGTATATCCTTCTTTGATCCGCCAATGCAATGTCGAATCAGGGCAGACTTGAGACAAGATGATGCCAAGATAAAATTGTAATGCTATGCTTCTCAAATTCTGTATCTTAAATGTTTTTCAAACACAGGTGGCATTGGGTCTATGAATTACATTTGAAGGATGTTGAACTGGTCTCGCCAATAAGGACAATGTTGGTACATTGATTTGGTCTTTAAGTCCATTTTTAAACTAAAATTGAGGTTATTGACCCTGTTTTTAACGTTGAATCTTGATATACATTGTTGGGCCCGTTCTCTAATAGCTTAAGCTTTTGGAGTAGTTGGTAACTTAACATGGTAAAGAGCCTTGTTTGTGGGAGGTCCTGGGTTCGACTTTCCATTCCCACTTTGCTGTGCATATTTGTACTTTGTTATTTGTCTCTACTATGATGGAGAGTTGATTTGTTTTCTCTCTACGTGTAAGTCGGGGTTGCACGTGAGGGAGGGTGTTGAAGCTTGATATACATTATTTGGCCTTTTTTCTAACAGTTTAAGCTTTTGGAGTAGTTGGTAACTTAACACTTAATACGTAAAACATGATCTTCTTTTGACAACTCAGCATGTAAGATAGTCTGGTTTTTGTTTGTTTATTTATTTATTTTTCAAATTTCAAAATACCATAACTTTTGAATATACTTCTGTCATCAAGAAGACAAGATTTATCAAAGAGGATCTATTGTAACTATATAATTTTTAATAAACTAAAAGACAATGATATAATATTGCCATTACAATACAACCCACAAAGTGAAATGGCAGTAATATTTCACCCGGATTTTAGCTGTAACATATATATGACTTAAAAGAGAGTGACATTTATTCACAAAAACTTCACTCTTCATAAAATCCACTCTTTATTTTGTTTTTTAAACTTCAAAAATGCGCTAACTTTTAAATTCTAACTCTGTCCCAGTACGGGTGCACACTAGGTGGGGATGTGCAGCATTTTCGAAGAGCCTGTGTTTCATAGCTATAAGAAAAAAGGTTACTGTCCTTAAGTGGGCAATAACGTAAAGGCAGTAACAACTGTTAAAATGACCATAATTTTGTGATTCTTAGGCCTTTTTGGATGGTTTTTAATTTTTAATTTTTATTATATATTATATTTATTTGGGCCAATTTTTTTGAGATCTAAGCAATGGAAGTATCGGTTTTACCCCAAAAAAAAAATCATCTTTTTTTGAGTTGCAAATATGTATAGAGAGTCAGACCCCAGTGCACACTGAGTAAGCGTACTGGGTGAACGCACTGAGCTTTTAAGTCTTAAAAAAACTACGGGACGCCCCACTGACCCTCGCGCCATCCCGCCGCTCTGCGATTTTTTCAGGCTTAAAAACCCAGTGCGCTTACCTAGTGCACACTGGAGCCGGACTATATATATATATATATACAGTCAGGCTCTAAAGAGGGCTCCCTCTCTTTATTAAAGGGAGGGCTTCTATTTTGATCGTCAGATCCAATTTTTAAACACGATCCGACGGTCAAAATAGAGGCCATCTCTGGAGAATTTTCGAGATATATATATATGTATATTTTTGTGTTTATGTTTTTATTTTATTTTATAGTCAAGATGCATCTTGTTCTGATGCATGTTATTTTGTAGAACATGGATCACCGAAAATCGATTTGTATTTTGAAAGTTGTGGCATTTTAAAGATTATAAAACTAATAAAAAGGAAGTGTGCTTAATCGCTGAAAATGGGGAAAGAAAAGCACTTGGGGACTTATGGGGTTAAAGAAAAAATGCGAGGACCGTTAGCCGGAAAATATTGATTATAGAGACCTATAGCCATATGTCCCTTCTTTTTTCAACTTATCTTTCCTTAAATGAAATCCCTCTCAAGCCTCCTTTAAACGGCATTAAACATAAAATTACATAGATTATTGTCTATTGATCACACCTTTCATCCGCTCTGCTTACTTTCTTTCCTTCTTTAGAACAAATGATTGCTAATCTTCACAATAAATTACGACCCTTTGATGTGATAAGTGTATCGGTGTATGTGAGTCAGACCCCAACTCGTCCCACACGGATCAATAACGATTAACACCTAATTAACCCAGTTATTAATGTTCTAGAAACAAAATTTGAACTCGTAGTATCTGTTTACACCCTAATTTGGATTTGTCCAAAGCACATGACATTCACATGGCTTGATCATAAACGCAGGTAAGCAGATGAACATGTGATAAGGCCGATGATGAAGGAAAGTAATATCAGAAATAGTTGCTGATAAAGATGATACATTCAATAAGAGAATATCGGTGTCAAGATCGAGGATAAGATGATACAGGGTTCTCAAGGTAATACCTCGGCTTTAACTAGCAATGCCTGGGCCACGACAGCCCTAACATCGGTCAAATCAGACCGGTGTCCAAAGCAATCAAGACAATAAAAGGTTAATTCACCCCAACTTGTTATCGGTATGGAAACAATGGATATATCGGTCTTGATGGGTTAGGCCGATATTGTCACGACCCATCCCATTACGCGTGGAAATAGGACACGTGGCACGCCACCAAGGCTCATCCAAACATCATATAACTATACGCAGCGGAAAGAACTATACAACAATCCTGGGTATTTAAAACTTTAGGAAACATTACCCTCTGAGTGGTAAAATCCATTAAAATCAGAGTTATAAAAAATACATCCAAAAGAATCAATTTTGAAAACAGAGGTTCAGTCGACTGTGCCTAGGGTCCAGTCGACTATCCTTAGCAGAAAACAAAATCTAAAATTCTCAACAGAGGTCCAGTCGACTCATCCGGGGAACCCAGTCGACTGTGTTATGCAGAACCCAAAATGCAACACTTCCAAAAGGGGTCCAGTCGACTGATCTGGGGACCCAGTCGACTGCACTGGTTACTATTTGGATCAGTAGCTAAAATCTACAGTGGTTCAGTAGACTGATCAAGGGTCCAGTCGACTGTTTCCATTACTATTCACTTTCAGTGTCTCAACCCCACGGGATTCAGTCGACTGATCCATGGTCCAGTCGACTGCTCCCCTGTTGGGCAGCCTGTGATGAAAATAATAACTCATACTTCTCTCATATCAATAAACAACCACGACCAACGCCAATTACAATATTTACAACATAACTACAGATGTTCAATTACAAGATTCCAATACTACGAAACTAATCCGTGGTTCTATTACAACATATTACAATACCCAATTCCTTGATACCAGTTTAGGAAATAGGAACAAATATAAACAAGTGATTCCCCCGGCGTTCTTTAACGGCCTCACTCATCACGCTTCTTCTTGTCTTTCTTCTTACCTGCAATGGAGTACATCTCCACTGCTCAACTATATGCTGAGTGTACAATTCTAAATGTATGCTTATATGACAGTTCATGGTTTAAGCATCTAAAACACATAGAAATAGTCTCTAGGGTGGGTGGTACGCATTCATCCGGTCGATGCCGTAGGAGGCCCACCTCTCCCACGCATCTCGTACACTGGTTGGGCCTTCCTCCATACCAGGTACCGTGTCCTAGTTGGGCCCACCTCCAATCCAGACACAACCACAATTCCAATTCCATCACAACACAATCAAAATCACAATCCTCAAGGTTCGAGGAGCTTACTCCGGATGAATTTGCACCAAACTCCCCTTTGACCCAAGTAGACACATAACATACTCACATAAACAGTTATACGTGCTTTTTTACATAATTTTATGTGCATAATTAACGGGCCTAACTAATACATGAATTTCGCCCGGATCCAAGAATATCAAAAATGATGTTCAAAACATGAAAATCCATATATTTCATAGATCTAGAATTCATACCTCGTGCGATTCTCTTCAAACTTTGAAGGATCGTCTAAGAGACTAATTAATCGTCGGATTCCAAATTATACGCGATTCCAACAAGTTTTACCTGATTTTCTCCAATGTCTAGAAATTAGATATTTCGAAAAAGTTTGCCAAACGCGGCCTAATTACTATCAAAACGTAGCTCTCACCTCCACGAGTTCAAATATGAAATCTGGAGAAAATCTGACAGACGAACGGTCGTCGATCGGCGTCGCAAAGCCCGTTGGCTCCAATCTCCCTTCTCTCTCCTCTCTCTAGATATTTTGGAAGTTTAGATGAGAATGAAATCTCATCCACTTCTATATATAGACAAACGTTCTGGAAATTACGTTTACCTCCCTGCAAGTTTCTCAAACTCTAATTAGCTCTCGAAACTTCGCACACGTTCATTTTATAACTTTACGAGTGAAAACTATAAATTTTGAAAGTTTTCGACTAGGTTTCGTTTGGGTCCAAAAATAACGTCCGAAAACTATATTCCGTGGAATCTCTACACAACCTACCTTTTTAATTTAACGTGACACTCACGTTCTCACCACAGTTCTCAAAATGTTAACAAACAATACCGAAAATACCAGAAATTATACTACACAGGTATAATTCACTATTCACAAAATACCATATAAGTCAAATAACATTTAAATCATATAAATGCCATTTACTCATGCTCATGCCATATGTACTACCATGTTCTCGTGTCCTCACTTACACCTTACCGTTGACTCACAATCAACCTCAACTCAAATTATTAATAACATTAATAATTTCAAAATCTCAAATGATGCATTTTCAGAATCATAAATTTCTGGAACGGGTGTGACAACTCTCCCCTCCAAAAAGGAAGTTTGTCCCCAAACTTTACCTCATGCGTCGAATAAGTACGGATACTCATTCTTCATGTCTTCTTCACTTTCCCACGTAGCCTCTTCCACCGTGTGACTACGCCATAATACTTTTACCATCGGAATCGTCTTAGTTCTTAAGACTTGTTCTTTTCGATCTAGAATCTCTACCGGTTGTTCCACATAAGTCAAGTCTCCCTGAATCTGCAGCGGTTCAGGTATAATGATCTTACTCGTATCAGTCATACAACGTCTCAACATAGACACGTGAAACACATTGTGCACATGTTCCAACTCTGATGATAAGGCCAAACGGTAAGCCACCGGCCCTACTCTCTCTAGAATCTCAAAAGGTCCTATGAATCTAAGATTGAGCTTTCCCCTCTTTCCAAATCGGACAATGCCTTTCGAAGGCGATACTCGTAAATATACAAAATCTTCAACTTCAAAATTCATCGGTCGTCGTTGAGAGTCCGCATAACTCTTATTACGGCTCTGAGCTACCTTAAGTTGCTCCTGAATCAGTTTCACCTTCTCAGCAATCACCTGTATTAACTCAGATCCTAACAACTTTCTTTCTCCAACCTCGGTCCAACAAACCGGTGATTGACACTTACAGCCATACAAAGCTTCATACGGTGCCATTCCGATACTTGACTGAAATCCGTTGTTACACGCAAATTCAGTTAACGGCAAGTGGTGCTCCCAATCATTCCCAAAGTCTAATACACACAATCTCAACATATCTTCCAAGGTCTGAATCGTACGTTCTGACTGTCTGTCGGTCTGAGGATGAAATGCAGTACTGAAACTCAATTTCGTACCCATAGCTTTTTGTAAACTTCCCCAAAACTTTGACGTAAAACTACTATCATGATCGGATATGATCACAGCTGGGACTCCATGTAGTCTTACAATCTCTCTCACATACAATTCTGCTAACTTGGACGGTTTAGTCGTCTTGATCGGTAGAAAATGAGCTGACTTGGTTAGTCGGTCAACTATAACCCAAATCTTATCATTCTTATTGAATAATCGGGGAAATCCTGAAACAAAGTCCATCGTGATCTCGTCCCACTTCCATTCTGACACTGGAAATGGTTGAAGTAACCCCGCGGGTACTTGTCTATCTGCTTTGACCTGTTGACATGCCGAACATTTAGATACAAACTTAGCAACTTCACGCTTCATACTCTTCCACCAGAAGTTTTCTCTCAAGTTTCTGTACATCTTATTACTTCCCGGGTGCACTGAATATTTCGTACTATGAGCTTCTTCTAGAATCCTCTCTTTCAAGTCTTTCACATTCGGTACACATAATCGATTTTCCAGTTTCAACGTTCCTCGTTTCAACATAAAACCAAGTCGTTTCCCCAAAGGTATCTCTTCCCTCATTTTGCACAAATAGACATCGTTAAATTGTTCCTTCTTGATCTCATCGATAATATATGGGTGTGCTATGATCGCCACCATTAAGCCATCATTGGTTCCTGGAATCATATCCAATTCTAAGCGTTCCATCTCTTTTATCAATTCTTTTTGTTGTGTTAGCTCGTCGGCTAAATTCCTCGGTGTCTTCCGGCTTAACGCATCGGCTACTACATTCGCCTTTCCCGGATGGTACTCAATCGAAAGATCGTAATCCTTCATCAACTCCAACCATCTTTGCTGTCTCATGTTCAAGTTCCGTTGGGTGAAAATATACTTCAAACTCTTGTGGTCCGTGAATATCTCACACTTTTTCCCCTACAAGTAGTGTCTCCAAATTTTCAAAGCATGAATTACTGCGGCTAATTCAAGATCATGGGTCGGATAGTTAACCTCATGTGTCTTTAACTGTCTAGAAGCATATACAATTACTTTACCACCTTGCATAAGCACACATCCCAACCCTTTGTGTGAAGCATCACTATAGATTACGAATCCTTCGGTTCCGGATGGTATTGTCAAAATAGGTGCCCTTGTCAAACGTGACTTCAACTCTTGGAAAATGTCTTCACATTCCTGACTCCATTCAAAAATAACACCCTTTCTCGTTAACTTCGTCATCGGCAATGAAATCTTCGAGAAATGTTCAATAAAACGGCGGTAGTATCCCGCTAATCCCAAGAAACTTCGAATTTCAGATATGGAAGTCGACCTTTGCCGATTCGATATAGCTTCTACTTTGTGAGGATCAACTGAAACTCCATTCTTATCAATCACGTGACCAAGAAAAGTAATGCTAGGTAACCAAAATTCACATTTCTTAAGTTTTCCAAATAGTTGTCTCTCTCGCAATCTCTGAAGTATCAACCTCAAGTGATTCTCGTGTTCTATCTCACTCGGTGAATAGATAAGGATATCGTTAATGAATACAATCACAAAGTCATCCAAATAATCCTTGAATACTCGATTCATAAGATCCATGAACGAAGCTGGTACATTTGTAACTCCAAACGGCATGACTAAGAACTCATAATGTCCGTAGTGCGTTCTAAAAGCTGTTTTCTCAACATCTTCGACCTTCACTTTCAACTAATGATAACCCGATCTCAGGTCTATCTTCGAGAATACTTGTGCCCCACGAAGTTGATCAAATAAGTCATCAATTCTGGGTAACGGGTACTTGTTCTTAATCGTTAACTTGTTTAGTTCCTGGTAATAAACACACATACACATCGAACCATCTTTCTTCTTTATAAATAATACTGGAGCTCCCCACGGCGATACACTTGGTCGGATGAAACCTTTATCAAGCAACTCTTGTAGTTGAACTTTTAGTTCCTTCAGTTCTAGTGGTGCCATTCTATACGGTGCTTTGGATACCGGTCTTGAGTCTGGCTTTACGTCAATGGTGAATTCAATTTCTCTCTCAATAAGAACATCTGGTAGATCCTCAGGAAATACATCTGAATATTCTCGCACTATCGGAATGTCTTCTACTTCTAATTCGGTCGCTGAGACATCAGTCACTGAACATAGGAATCCTTGACATCCCTTTTTCAATAACCTTCCCGCTCGGATAGCTGAAATCAAATACGGCGGCGGTATAACCCCACTCCCTTGGAAACAAAAGTTCCCATGCACCGGTGATCGAAAATTAACCTCATTCCGCTTACAGTCTATGGTAGCTTGGTTAAGGGCTAACCAATCCATCCCCAATATCACATCGAAATGGTTCACCACAATCGGTATAAGGTCTACGGTCATTAACTTCTCGCCTAATTGATCTCACAGTCTTTGTATATCGTAGATGTCACTACCGGTTTACTAAGCGGTACGACAATGGATAAATCATATCCTAGTGGCGCGGACTTAACATTCAAATGTTCAACAAAGTTATAAGATACAAACGAATGCGTAGATCCCGAATCAACGAGTATGCGTGCTAAGTGCGAACATACAAGCACCATACCTGAGATCACTGTATTAGTAGCAGCCACGTCTCCAGGGTTCATCTGGAATGATCTTCCTTGACGTTGCTCCGTTCTTTCTCCTCCGTCACTAGACTGCTTAGGCTTCGAACCACTAGAAGCCATAGAACTTGCCCCTTGTTGAAATCGCTTCTTTGGGCAATCCTTCGCTCGGTGTCCTAAGGTACCACAATCAAAGCACTTGAGTTGCGGGTAGATCGCAGAACTCACACTGTTCCTCCCTGTAGATCTGTCCTGAAAGTTGGTCAGAAAACATCGATCGGTGTGTGGTCGGTTGTAAAGTGGACACAACGGTATATTACTTGGTACTCTCCTGGAATCATTAAAACCAGAACTAGAGCCTCGTGAAAACGACTTCTTAAAAGATCCCCCCTGACTTCGGTCACCACCCTCATGACTTCGCTTTCCTTGATGATTTTGTCTCGATCTCTCTATTCTACTTTCGGCTACTAGTGTCGTCTGTTGTACTGCGGCAACAGTTGAATGCTCATAGGTCTCTACTCTCAACCGGATATTATCCCTTAAACCATCTTCAAATTTTCTTGCCCTATCTTCCTCTTCAGGCACGGAACGCTTTCCAAATCTCAACAAAGCGTTGTACTTGGAAGTATATTCGGTTACAGTCATATCTCCCTGCTTCAGGTTATCAAACTCTCGCTTCTTTGCGTTGTAGGCGGCTCGCGAAAAGAATCGGCGATTGAATTCTGCCTTAAACCCTTCCCAAGTAATCGGTGCTCCTTGATCTAGGACATTCACCCACCAGTTCTGGGCTTCACCCCTCAGTACGTCACTTGCGTTCTCAATCTTCTCCCTATCTGACATCGGAATATGTAATACCCGTACCCGGAAAATAGAAGTGATATTTATTTTGCATGCATTAATTAGTATAATTAATTGCATGTGATGATTTGGGTAAGTTCCAGTTACCCCGATATTATAAGTGCTTGATAAAGGGCACAATTGGAGGAATGTGAAACGGGACCCACAGGAGGTCCAGATTGGATAAATTGCATTTAGTCGTATTTATGTGATTAAATGGTAGACATGTAAATGTAAATGTGTGCATTATAATACATGTTTGATGCCATACGATCATTTAATTGATAAAATATCAAGTGTTTTAATATTTTATTATTGTTCGTAGTTATTGATGGGACCAGTTTGGGTGCCCTTGTGAGAGCGTAATTGGACACGTGACATAATTAGTACGTTAATTAGCAACTTTATAAGATATATGGGACCACATTTGGAACCCATGCGAGACATAGATATAGAGTCACTTAGTTATTGGGATAGCAGTATAATTAGTTTGGATATTATAATAAAGTTTACAAAATAGTTGGGGGTCTAAATATAAATAAGAGTTAGTTTACATGGATTGAGACACACCATATTATTTCCCATGTCTATCTTGTTTTACAAAAAAAAAAAAAAAAATGAACAACCATGAGTGTGTGTGTCGTGCATTTAGGCGGCGGCAGTGGTGCTATATATTATATATATATATATATTAGGTTAGTTTAAAAAAAAAAAGAAACATAAGAAAGAATAAAAAAAAGTGAACAGAGTTCACAAGAGAGACAGAGACGCGAGAGAAAAGAGGAAGCGAGGGTTTTGACCCTCTCAATGCCATAGCTTCGCTGTATGTTACCCAAATCGTGATACGAAGCCATATTTGGACTCGTGGGAGTAAGCTTAACCTTTTGGTGTAATTTATTTTTATTTTAAACGATAGATTTTTCGTGACCCAAATAGGTTGGTAACATTTAGTTTACCAAAATATGTGTAGGAACACATTTGGAATATTCTTTGAGCTGGGTCTTGCTAGGAATCAACTTTTAGGCTATTAATTTGCTGTTTTAATCGTTGAGGTGAGTGTCCTAATCCCAAAATTGGATATTTAATGTTATTTATTTATTAGTGAATGTTTAAATTGCTTAATTGTGATTAAGTAGAAAAGCATGTGATTAATTATTATTTAATATGTCCAAAAATGTTAAATTGCCATGTTGACATGTTGAGTTGCTTATGTGCTTATTTGGGTCAAAGGGTGTCAATTGATAATCACAATTATTTAGCCCGTATATAAGGGACGCCCATTCCTCAGAGAAAAGGGGGATGATGATGAAGTCCTCAGAGAAAAGGGGACGGTGGTGACGACCACCAGCGAATTGACTACGATCACGAGTGAATGAGTGTGATTTCGCTATATGCGACGGAAAAAGTGAGAATGACCCGGAATCAGGGGTCCAGAACGATGGTGGTTGATTACTTGACACGCCGGCGACCATTTATTGTTGTGAATGTTTAATTGGTGTTATGAATCATTGAATACTCCAATTGCATGATTAGCACCACGTACTCACTGAGCGAAAGCTTATTCGATTTTTTTGTGGCTAATGACCACGCAGATTCAGATGAATACCACAGTGAGAAATGATCGAGACTACGGGGCTGGGTCTAGCTTGCTTATATATTTAAATGTGAGGATTTGAATAAGGTTGTAATAAACTTAAAGTTTATACTTTTAAATATGTTTAGAAATAAATGTTAGAATGAGTTTGTAATATCTATATATTAAGTTGGATTTTGATGTGTTTTGGAATATTTAAATAAATGAGTGTAGCAGGGGTTAAAAATATTTTAGTTTATGAAAACAGGGTGAATGGTGCTGTAATAAGGGAGACTTTGTCCAAGTACCATTTGACGATTTTAAAACTTTATTTTATTCTTTTTATTAATTTATTTGATAAAATGATATTTTACCCCTGGTATTTCAGTCAAAATGTAAATTTTTTTTTTTGGAACGTTAAAAATAATTGTTGGGTCCTTGGCTTTGTTACACGTGTCCTAGCTCGCAGGG
The DNA here is from genome assembly GCA_033977485.1 of Hydrangea macrophylla. Taxonomy (NCBI): domain Eukaryota; kingdom Viridiplantae; phylum Streptophyta; class Magnoliopsida; order Cornales; family Hydrangeaceae; genus Hydrangea; species Hydrangea macrophylla. Next base: position 30,295,518 of record CM066987.1, read on the forward strand.
CGGGTTGGGGTGTGACAGAATAGATCAAAAAATTCGTTCCATTTCCATGACCCAATGTTCTGCCAATGTTGTATCAGGTGTTCCATGAAATTCCATTGGTTTCTTCCTTGCAAACTGTTCGGATATTGATCTCAAACCCCTATTTTCAGGCACATTCACCACAGCTATCGGTTCTGGTTCCAATAGAGGTGTTGGAGGTAACCGTTCGAATATATTTCGGATCATGTCACCCATATTCCCCATCATTTCTGCCATGTTATTCATACGTCGAGTGTGCGGCGATAGTTCTCGCTCTTCGTCACTCATGATTACAATCCTGTAGTTCTCAATGCATAAATACTATGCATGTACAACAATAACAATATCATGTATGTAAAACAACATACATATGCATCAAACATCTCTAATATGTATGGATGCAATCTAGAACATGTAACAATTCACTCGACACTCCTCTCGTCGTCGAACGTTCTCAAAGTTTTGTTACCCATAGCTCTGATACCACTAAATGTCACGACCCATCCCACTACGCGTGAAAATAGGACACGTGGCACGCCACCAAGGCTCATCCAAACATCATATAACTATACGCAGCGGAAAGAACTATACAACAATCCTGGGTATTTAAAACTTTAGGAAACATTACCCTCTGAGTGGTAAAATCCATTGAAATCAGAGTTATAAAAAACACATCCAAAAGAATCAATTTTGAAAACAGAGATTCAGTCGACTGTGCCTAGGGTCCAGTCGACTGTCCTTAGCAGAAAACAAAATCTAAATTCTCAACAGAGGTCCAGTCGACTGATCCGGGGAACCCAGTCGACTGTGTTATGCAGAACCCAAAGTGCAACACTTCCAAAAGGGGTCCAGTCGACTGATCTGGGGACCCAGTCGACTGCACTGGTTACTATTTGGATCAGTAGCTAAAATCTACAGTGGTTCAGTTGACTGATCAAGGGTCCAGTCGACTGTTTCCATTACTATTCACTTTTAGTGTCTCAACCCCACGGGATTCAGTCGACTGATCCATGGTCCAGTCGACTGCTCCCCTGCTGGGCAGCCTGTGATGAAAATAATAACTCATACTTCTCTCATATCAATAAACAACCACGACCAACGCCAATTACAATATTTACAACATAACTACAGACGTTCAATTACAAGATTCCAATACTACGAAACTAATCCGTGGTTTTATTACAACATATTACAATACCCAATTCCTTGATACCAGTTTAGGAAATAGGAACAAAATATAAACAAGTGATTCCCCCGGCATTCTTTAACAGCCTCACTCATCACGCTTCTTCTTGTCTTTCTTCTTACCTGCAATGGAGTACATCTCCACTGCTCAGCTATATGCTGAGTGTACAATTCTAAATGTATGCTTATATGACAGTTCATGGTTTAAGCATCTAAAACACATAGAAATAGTCTCTAGGGTGAGTGGTACGCATTCATCCGGTCGATGTCGTAGGAGGCCCACCTCTCCCACGCATCTCGTACACTGGTTGGGCCTTCATCCATACCAGGTACCGTGTCCTGGTTGGGCCAAAATACCGTGTACATCTAAAACACATAGATATAGGAACATAATTCACTATTAACAAAATACCATATAAGTCAAATAACATTTAAATCATATAAATGTCATTTACTTATGCTCATGCCATATGAACTACCATGTTCCCGTGTCCTCACTGACACCTTACCGTTGACTCACAGTCAACCTCAACTCAAATTATTAATAACATTAATAATTCCAAAATCTCAAATGATGCATTTTCAGAATCATAAATTTCTGGAACGGGTGTGACAGATATAGAAGGAAGCAGCGATAGACGATATATTTGACCACATGTGATAAGGCCGATGACTACCCTTGCAGATCCTGCAGTGGTTAGACCGTAGGATGATAGCTAATAGCAGCAAAACAGGAGAGTGTAATATCGGGCTTGGGAGAGGATAAAGGTAACTTTTGAGAATTTAACATCAGTTGAACGAGACCGATGAATAAGTAGACTTCCTACTGAGTGGGAGGCCGACTTCCATCAATCAGCAAAAGGTTAAGCTACTCAAAGAAGGATGAAATCGGTCACTTGGGATTTACCCACAAGTCTGTCAAGCAGTTAGCTGAAATAAGAACGTGTGCTTTAGAAGATGCTGAGCTGGAAAGAAGGCAGTTACAGAAAGCAGGAACGTGGCAGAAGAAGGTTAATTAACAGATCATGGATAATAGTGGGGTAAAGAGATGGGTGCAGTAACTTGTTCATGCCTGGAAATCAGGAACCTCCACCCACTAACCCACTAACCCCACTAACTTAAACAGTTCCTCTCCCTCAAAGTCTATAAATAGGGCAGGGTGTGCAACATTTGGAGGAGGGCTAACACACACGCCACTTCTGCTCTCAGCAGATTTTAGTTTCTCCTCATAACAACTCCACTTTTGTTCTTGAGTGATTTGTGAGTTCTCTTGGTTCTTTGAGCATTTGTAACAATTACTTTTCTTTCAATCAATGAAGAAGATGATGTCTATGGAGGTATTCTGAATCTTTGTGTTTCTTATTCTATTTCAAATTCCATTTGTAATTACTTGCTTGCATCAGAGTAAAGTAAAGGCCCATATTTTTGTTGTTTTCTTTGAGTATTGCTAACAACAAATCGCCTAAGTTAGAAGTCAGATTGAGTTATCACCACTTTGAGTCCACGTGGACTCTGGCACGCCCAACACGCACGACTACAAAATTTCTTGTAAACAGTATCAACACTTAGAATAAAAGTCCCAAATTGAAATTTTTAGAATTAAAACTTCGCTAAAGTACTTCAAAAATGTTGAAATTCAAAGATACTATTTTGGGGTTATTAGGGACCCTAAAGGTACATTCTATTCAAACAAAAGTTAAAACTTTTAAAAACCTAAACGTCATGATGAGGGATTTCCGACCGGTCGACCTGGTCCTTTCGACTGGTCAAAAGGTACTAGCAGAATCCTTTCTACAAAAGTTTTGCATGAATTCAAAACTTCAAACCACTTTCAAAAGTTCATTAACAAGCTTCTAAAACATCTCTTGGCATTTCCAAACATTCCAACTCAAATTTATCTCATTTACAAGCGAATCAAAGTAAAGAAACTCAATTATGTCAAATTCCGACATTTAACGAAAACTATCCGAACAACCTTGTCATTCAACTTTTAGAACATGGTCACAATCCAAACATTCCCAAAATGTTTGCAATACATTCCCGAACATATCGGAATGTCCCAAACTCTTCCAATACATCCGTTAGCCCAAGTTACAACCAAGACACTACATTAAGTTACAAGTTTGCTTGAATTACACTAACAACTTAGTCCACATCCAACATCATTTTACAAACTGAAATTGAAACTATAAACATATGAACAAATGAACATGTTCATCCCAACTCTTTACTCACTCACCGTCGCTCCTCGGGCTTTGAACCTGCAATGGTTATTAAATAACCACTACATAAGCTATATGCTTAGTGAATGCACTAATCATGCTATTTAATGCTATATAAGAACATATGTCACGCCCCGAAGCAGCATAAATAGAGAAAAATAAATTTTCTTTATGGGTCCATAGGGAATGACAAGTGAAAGTCACCAATATCCACACCACACAGTACTAGTCCAAACAGGAACAGTAAACAACTGAAATATAAACACGGTTCTATTTATTACAAACATCAGAGTACGGTCCACAGGATCGCAACAGGTCTGGAGACAACATATGCCCAAGTACCCGTTAACTACGAAGTACAATAGTAAAAGGAAAAGTAGTAACATAAACTACTATTTATCTTCAGGTCTTCAGCTGGCGTACGGATAGTCATCAGCCTGACCAGCAACAGTAGGGCCATCCTCTGCGTAACTCCCTTCAGGATAATAGTTATTACCATATGTTCCGTCAACTGCATTGTAAAGGACAGGGTAGTCTGGACGGGGAATGTCCAGGCAATAAAGGCCGTCAGCTTGTTGAAAGCTGAGTGAGTACTAACTAACACAGTCTCATAGAAATGACATAATTACCATTATGAACAATATAAGACAGTGATACTAAATATATTCCTCATTCATTTATTCAGACATATCATTAATCGATTCTTATCAACTCCCACTCTAAGACTGATTTTACAATACCCAACTGACTATCTCGAACTGATTATATCAGCACAACATACCAGTGCTCTTGTTCACCGCTATACCGCTTTTAAGAACTCTTGCGAGCACCCATACATTGTTCTCATATAACGACTGGTCCATGGATGTACCCATACTCTTGTTCACCGCTTTTAAGAACTCTTACTGTTCACCGCTTTTAAGAACGCTTGCGAGTACGATACATACACAGCTCTGGTAATATAAATCATGGATGTGCCACAATTACTCTTGTTCACCGCTTTTAAGAACTCTTACTGTTCACCGCTTTTAAGAACGCTTGCGAGTACTGTGCACCCATAATTCTCACGATCCTGATCAAATCCTTGACATACACTTATCGGATTCAACCTGAGCGAATCATCAGCTCGACTCCCACAACTTTGAACATACAAATCCTCTTACTGACTCACTTATCCAATACTACCCAGTATTATCACCTCAACTTACTACGTTATCGCGTCGTACTATTACTAGCGTTCCGAACCCGACTACGTTACTCACCATGTTATCTCAATCTCGTTATCGTATCCCATTACCTCCGTTATCCATAATATCGCATAATAAGAACATGGAACAACCATTAAACAACTACGCGTTATGCATAATAAACTGAAAAGAATACATTCATATTCTGCTCGGGTTCGATCGATTGAGGTCCGCTCGATCGATTGAGGAAAGGTGATGTTCGATCGATTGAACTCAGTTCGATCGGTCGAACTTCGTCTTCCACAGATTCTGCCAGTGAACGTGCATATTATACTAGGGGTGTTCGGGTTATAATTACTACGTCCAGAATATGTAAAACACCATAACTAAGATACCGAGTGAGTTTGGAACTCACCGAAAGTCGTTAAGGGCGCGTTTGTCTTGGTTGAAAGCTTCCAAGCTTTTCCAATGGTGGCCTCCTCTCTCCTCTTTCTGTCTATGTCTCTCTCTGTCTCCTTCTCTCTGTCTCTCCTTCTTCTTCTTCTTCTTCTTCTTCTGTTCTTCTTCTGCTGAGTATATATATATATATATGTGGTGTGTGTATATATAATATATATCAACACACAAGCACACCCTCTCTCAACTCACAAGGGTCAGCAAACACCCAATATACATAGGGGTGCAACTCGGGCGGGACCCAATGAGTTTTGGCTATGCCCAGGCCCGAGCCCGAATTGAATCAGTCTGCCCAAGCCCGAGCCCGACATAAACCCGAATTTGTCAACCCGAGCCCGGTTTGTGAATTAGTTCTCCAACCCGAGCCCGAGCCCGAATTACAATTTTTTTTTTGTGCAAATTGATTTTTAGTATGTAAACAACAATATGTAGAGTATCAAATCTATTTTTTTTGTTTAGATTTGAGAAAAAAAACATTCATATATTAATTTAGTGCTAGAATAATATCTAATAGTGTATTATTATCACAAAAATACACTAGAATATAATGTCAAAAATAATACATAAATAGAATTCGGGCTCGGGCTCGGGCTCGGGTTCCACGGGTTAGCAAAATTCTGCCCAAGCCCGGCCTGAATTGAATTCGGGCTTGCATTTTTCAACCCACGCCCGCCCATGGTGAAAGTATCACGGGCCCAAGCCCGGTAATTTTTGGGCCGGGTTCGGGTTGACCACGGGTTGGCCCGCCCAAGTTGCACCCCTAAATATACACGAATGCAGTGTATATATAGAGGGGGAAGAGGTGCAGATGGCATTGTTTGCGGGAAACCTGGAAATCTGATAATTACATTCTTGATCGATCGAAAGATTCTCGATCGATCGAACTCAGTTCGGTCAGGTTTGATCGATTGAAGAAAGTTTGATCGATTGAAGTGGGGACCACGTATTAAATTCAGGTCGGTAGGGTTTCGATCGCTCGAACAAGGTTCGATCGCTTGAACTATGAAGATGCTCGATCGATCGAACGAGCTTCGATCGGTCGAAGATTGAATTTCTTGAATGGTCAAAAGAAGTATATAGAATCTCTCTGCATTAAATATTTATTGAAAATACGGGGTATTACAACATATTTCATGCTACAATTAATCACATAAACATGCTTGTACTCTCCGAATTACCAAGTTAATGGTTCACCTCTGACACGGACTCTCTTGGTCCCTTGCCGCTTCTATTTCTTGGACTTGCTCGTCAATCACAAGATTATTCTCACCCTTACACAAAGGGCATCACCCTTCCACCCTTATTTCTCCTCATGTTGGTGACCATTTCCCGGATAATCTTTGATTCATATAATACATAAGCACATAATCACCTTAACATGACAATTTCTCACACAATTGACTTGTAAAATCATAATCTAACATTTATAGAGTTAAATAACATGATTAAGACCACTAACATGAATCCACATTCAATTTTTGGACTAGAACACTCACCGTAACATTTAATCACCAAATTGATCTCCTAAAAACCGTTTTTAGTGATTTCCAACCCAATTCCTAGCTTTTCTCAAATTGCTACACATGCATGGTGAATTACAAGTTTCAAACCCATTTGGGACACGAAAAATCTATCACGAAAGGAACTAACATGTTAGACTCACTGTCACGCCCCGACGTAGCATAAATATGGAAAGCGTTTAATTTCCTTTATGGACCCGTAGGTCGCGACAGTTTGAATGATCGATTCCGTCCCAAACGTCGAACAACAAAAACATAATAATCAGAGCAGAGCAATCAAGGCTTACAAAAGTTTTACTAACTTATTACATATTACAGCACGGGTCAACTAAGGCACAGACCGCCTTGAAACAAAACAATAACTTAAAGTCTATTACAGTCATCCTTATTACAAATTAGTCATAACTTAAAACATATAAGCTTAAAGCATATAATAATTAAACAGTTTTCTCATCCGAGAGCAGCCGTTCTCAATTAGCATAGTCATAAGATTCCTCCTGATTGTAACCTGAAAAGCCTGAACACGAATGTCCAGGACGCATCAACGTCGTCAGCTTCAAGAAGCTGGTGAGTATAAAAAAACATGACTTTGAATGTAAAACATACCCATTTACCTTTTTCCATTTTTTATTTTGTAAAATCAATAATTTGACCATAGAAAGAATTCAATTTATAAACCAACGAGGAATATATATTCAAAGTCGTCCATTCATAAAGCATATGATCGTGTATGAGACAATGCACCACACTCATCTTGCCGACTCTTTTCTCTTGACAGACACAACAACCCACTATCTCACTCCAGTATCTTTGAAACACTAAGATAGTCACACTTTAGCAACGGGGCGCCAGGGAGTGTCCAGTTTGCCTCACACTTTGGTCCGGGGTACCAGGGAGTGTCCATTGCCTCACACTTTGAATACCTAATCCGCCATGCAAATACCGGAGCAACCTCACGCAGTATCCAGACTCGGGTATCAGGGAGTGTCTGTAGGCCACACTTTAGCACTACCATGGGTACCAGGGAGTGTCCAAGTTCGGCGTCACACACTTTAACGCTTCCATGGGCGTCAGGGAGTGTTCATATTTTCCACCGTCGCATTTCAAAGATACCCTCGCCGTAACCTCAACCACAACCACAACCACAACCACAACCACAATCTCGATCTCGATCTCCTACTCTTTCCACACTGACCAGAACTCTTTTCCACACTGACTAACACCTACATGCATGTACCACTGACCCCACATGAATGACATGAACTTTAAACATAAAGCAAAATACTGAATTAAAGGCACAACGTACGTACGGGGTTTTATAATATAAACTCTTCTGTCTGCCTGGGGAAGCAATGATCGCGCGCGCGGGCCGCTCGCGCGAGGGGTCGCTCGAGCGATCCGTCGCGCGATCGCGCGCGCGAGTTCATGCAGTGTCTTCGTCTTCTTCCTCAGACTGCTCTGTTTCAGAAAACAGAGGGTCTTTTGACCCATTTTCAATTTTGAAAGTATATAGGACATCTAATATATGATTTTCTTTGTTTTTCAACAAGGATTAAGAATCCATTATCAATTTAACACAAATCAAACCATAGCTCTTGAATTTCATGAAAGACTAAAAGTTGTCAAAACTTAATTTCTAATATACTTTTTCATATGCATGAATTGTGTTCTAAAATTTCAAACATATCATCTATAGGGTATAATCTTCTATAATCAACTCTAAGAACAAGTTTTGGTTAAGGATTGAAAAATTATGATTTTGAAGCTCAAGCTTCCATGGACGAATTTAGCAATGGTGGTTCATGTTTACATACACCCAATCAGTAATTGAATATGAAATTTCAATCAAAGTGAGTTTAGAATACTCACTGAGATTGGAGATGGAAGTAATTGTTGAGAAAGAATCCCAATATAGAAATTCCAAATGCAAGCTTGGCTATGGTGGAGAGCTTTCTCTCTCTATATAAAAATTATGTATGAACACTCAAACTCTCTCTTTTCTCTCTGTGTTTGTATTGTGCAGAAAGAGTGTAGTGAGATGAGAGTTATATAGAACTCAAATTCTTGGGCTCCAAGTTGTGAGTTGTAAATTTCACTCTACAACTAAATTGATTAGTAACTACTAATTATAAGAGAACCATAGTTCAAGAAAGGATTATACATACGTATATACACTGAAACTCCACAGATTATAAGAGCTCTTTTGTAAAGCCAAGGGTCAAGTGTAGGCTCATAGGGGTCAATCTAGAAATGTTGTTTGGTAATTTGGCTTTTGGCACAAAAATAACACACACATGGATTAGTTTGCCAAACAAGGCACATGTCAATGATCACTTGCCATAAATGGTAAGTAATGTATAGTCACTTCCACTCTTTTACGTCCAAATCACAAACTGTGCAAGTTTAACGTGGCACGGACAGTTTTGAACGTAAACTGGTATTTTTGTGGCGCGGTGTTTATCACAAAAATACAGAAAATTCATTTTATTGAAAGAAACAATTTTTCGGTTTTATAAAAATACAGTTTGAGTTAAAAGGATTTATTTTCACCGTTTTGGAAATACAGATTTGAAATTCAACACAAAAAAATCACATTTTGACCCCGAAAGTAATTTGGATAGGAAATAAGACAAGTAACAGGATTTAACATGTGACAATTGAAATTAACATAAAAGCAGGCAATACAAATTTAATATAAGATGCGCATTTTAAAATTTAAATGAAATGCAGGTTGTTACACTCACTTCTACGAAGCCAAATATAACTTTGGTTCAAAGAACAGGCGTCGGACCCTCTCTCTCTCTCTCTCTCTCTCGGCTGAACTCTCCTGTCTTGTTTGTTTGTTTGTTTTTTTTTTTTTGTCTAATTTTTTTTTTCTTTTACTTTTTCTTTTGTTTTAACAGACTAACCGACTAAGGGGAAGTCTATAAGCATGAACTTTCCAAAATTTCATTTACATCCCCTAAAGTTCTCTCCCTTGTAAAATAACCTCCCTAATTACTATTTCCTTCTTTATTAGACCCCATAGACTATTAAAACCGATCCCAATTATAAATAAGTTTGTGCCTAAGCTCCGTTTTAATCCCAAAGCACGATTTCAAATATTTCATCAAAGTTACTAATTAACCTATAAAATGGTCCAACTACGTTCTCACGTATGGTCACTCAAATTTAGGGTGAAAGTTAAAATCCAAAAACTGAACCGACTAACCAAATCGATCGGTTCGGTCAATTTTTCGAAAAATCATCCAAGGTACAAACCGAACCGACTTCAACCAATCGTTCGGTCAGTTTTTAAAATGATCAAACCGACAAATCGAAACGAACCGAACCGCGCCGCCCCGACCAAATTGCACTCAAATTTAGTACAGAAAAAACCAATGACATCATTAACATCAGTTCAAAAGTTTGACAATTCAACGGTCCCATGGGGTTGTGACCATGTCAGAGAGAGAGAGAGAGAGTTGAAGTTTACATTAGAAGACCCAAATCGAGCATCCACTCCGGCGACAACGACAAACCCAAAGCAGGATCCGACAGCGGCGACGAGAAATCCGGCAAGTCCAGGTGTGTTTCCTCTTAGAATGTATGTACTTTTTGTTCCTGTTGGATTTCGAAAAACTGTACCGTTTTGAGTTTTGCCTTGAGCCTTTTTCTACAATCAAACTCTACCATTTCGCAAAACTAAAACTACTCGCACCCAAAAAGACATGAATCAATAAACTTAATTAATTAATTGAAAGAGGGTATCCAAACCCATTCAAATCTTCTAATTAGAAATTGAGAAATTCCATGGGAAGAAGAGGCAAATTCAAAATTTATGATCCTCAATTTGACCATTGTTTGGGTATTTGCTGACAATAGTGGAAGTTATTTTTATTTTCCATTTTTTTTTATGTAATTGTTGTACATCCCCATAAGGCACACTCAAAAAAAACTAAGACTTCTCAGATCTATTCCCTTGTGAAGATGACTTCGTTTGAGTTCCTAATGCCTTTCCTGCTACTTTGGAGAACCAAGGTGCCTTTATTTTGGAGCTCCAATGGGTTCTTCATTTTGGGGAAGCACCTTTTGGTTCTCCAAATGCAAGGAGAGAGAGAGAGAGAGAGAGAGAGAGAGAGAGAGAGAGAGAGAGAGAGAGAGAGAGAGAGAGAGAGAGAGAGAGAATTTGGGTAATTACCCAAAATTAAAATAATCAAGAGTAATACATATGCTATTAATTTGATTGAGGAGAGAGAGAGAGAGAGTACAATGAAATTCTCAATTTTAGTCCTTAAAGTAATATAATAATGCAAATCTCTCCATTGTAGGGAATATGGTTGGGGTAAGGAGTTCAAAAGTAATTAGCTAAAATAGCTTTCTAACTGTTTTGGCTAAAAGGTGGAGAAAATTTAGTTAACAAGGGTGGAGATGCTATAACGCATCTAGACTCCAGAGTGCGGCTGAAAATATTAATTTGTAGACTTACAACCTCTAATATCGAGGTCACCAGGAATGCCCTCTAGGTACCATCAAGTAGTGACTTATACATGCTTGCATACGGGCAGAAACATGCCAACTGAGAGCAACTCTTAGGGTATGTTTGGGATGACATTTTGGGATGCATTCTAACCAGTTGTACTTACATGATCATCTTTGTGTGCGACTTATTTTAAAGATGCATTCTAATACAATTTATACTTTTTACCACAAGTCTTTGCTTTTAAGTTGGAAATGGTGTTTTGCACACGAGTTGAGAGTTGAGAGAACCCAATGCTCCTCAACTTCTATAGTGAATTAATCTCACACTATAATGTTTCTATCTCCTTCTATATCCTTCTATATCCCTCTTTTGAATTTTTTTTTTCTCTCTGTATATATAAAATCTTCCAATATTGGGATGTACTTTGAGAAAAAAAGTCACTTTCATACCAAACGGAACATTAATTTTCCCAAACTTTTGAGCCTTCTGAGAAGAAGTGCTTCCTCACTGCTGCGACGATACTGACTCTGCTCCTGCTTGTATTCTATGGTTCGTACTATTAGTGAAGTCTGTTAAGTTTATCTCTACAAACAAAGTTCTTCACAAAAGGTTGACACAAAAGTATAGAATCATTTATAAACATTGGTAAAATAAAGAGTTGAAAGTCTTTTGGGGGATATTCCACATAAGGGGCTTTACATAGTTTACAATTGTTTCCGATTTTAACTTTTGAGATGTGTACTTTTCTCAAAAGTTTCAGGTGGTAAAATATGGTTCCAACAATATGTAGCAATTTTTCGCACCATCCCTTGTGCAGCTCCCTCCTTAGTGTGGTAAGTCAAATATAAAGCAAAAACGGAGTTCAAATAGATATAGACGCAAGAGGAAGAGATGAAGAAGGAGAAACTTAAACCTTACATGTCATAAACTAAGAGGTCCAAGACTCTTATACCATGTTAGCAATCAAATGGCCTAAAGGTCTATACTAATACAACCATGTATGTATGTGAAAGTAAACCTTGAGTTGTTACCTTAACCTCATTTCAAAGGGCACATTTATGGGGGTCTAGTTCTCTTCACACTTAGTTCCTGTTAGCTTTGTGTAGTGAAGGATTTCTTATACTTCCTTTTATATCCTTCCCTTCCCTTCCCTTTCCGCTACTAATTGGTCTTAAAGTAGTTGGCTGTTTTGCTCTTAGAAGCAGGAACTTTCTAAATTGGTCACGCTCTCTCCTCAGACTCTCGATTCTGCGCTTCTTACTAAGAAGCTTGTCGGAACCTCGCTATACTAGAACCTCGCTCCCACCCCGCTCCTATCATAACCAAGTTTCAAAATAGCCTATAAATAGATTCAAGTTCTTATTTTGCTCAAATATTTTACCGAAGAAATATTTTTAATATATGGCTTAAGACTTTCAAAAACAAAATTTGCAATCAAAATATATTATGTCAATCTAAATTCCTCTGCAATAATTAGATATAGAATATATCTATATCAAATATTTGGACGCTTCTTAAACGTTCCCAACCTTTGAACCTCTTAAAGTTTAACGCTTCCTCGCTCCCGCTCCCGCCCCCGTCCCCACCCCCGCTTCGTGCTTCTAAGGTTTTCCTTCAGAAAAGGATTTCCAAGATTGTGAGCAATCAGTTTCGAGGCTTTTAAAGATTAAAATAGGGGTCATTATGCGTCAAGATATTAGTTGTTTCTCCATATGTATGTAGAATCGTAGATCATAGTTGGATGAAAAGAAACATGAATCTTAAGAAAGTATTAGGCTGTTTTCACGTAAGATAATTCATCATGTGATCTTGCTATAAATCAATCTTGAATGTGTATCTCTGAGCTATAAATTTCATGTTTTCTGGTTTTGTAGATGGGAGATGAGAGCCAAACGTACACTGTCGATGAAGCGCTTGTTGCTGCAGGTTTTGGAAAATACCAAATTCTTGTGCTCGCTTATGCTGGAATGGGTTGGGTTTCAGAAGCTATGGAAATGATGCTTCTCTCTTTCGTAGGACCTGCAGTTCAGTCTGCATGGGGTCTTTCTTCTCGTGAGGAAAGCCTAATTACCAGCGTGGTTTTTGCTGGTATGCTGGTTGGAGCATATTCATGGGGCATAGTTGCAGATAACCATGGGAGGAGGTGGGATTACATCCTTTCTCCAATTTTTTTGTTGCCTATCTTTGCTTTCTTAATATTTCTTTTCTTGCTGTTGGGTGTGGCTCATGTTCTAGTGAGTCCATTACACTAGGTCCAGGGTCAAGTTGGAGAGCCCTGGTGCCCATGGAAGGGCGGTGTGGGTATTTGGGGGATGTTACCATGTACCGAGGTTGGAGACATACAATTTGTAACCCTAATTTGTTTTGATAGGCTGCAGAACTTATGGCTCTCCAGTTTGGCGTAGGCACAACGTCAAACCACGTTAAATCTTTGTCTCTTAATTTTGTTATTGTTTATTATTGTTTGTGTGTGCGTGTTTTGATCCAACACTAGCTCTGTCAACTAGTCGAAAGGAGGCCAAATAAATGTTGGGATATTGTCTTGCTGATCAACTGTCGGCTAACATTAACTAAAATTAATGAGTGAATTTTGCTGAAATTGTGGCTTATTCGTGCGAAGAGACTTGTTATTGCTAGTATATTATCAACTACAAATATGTGTGAATCACTTATTTATTACATGTGTTGGTATCAATTTAATGGTATTAGTTAAATGTGCTCAATGTTTGGACTAGTATTATCCGATTGTGTTTTGTCACCTACTAAACAAAAACTTGGGTATATCTCAGTCACATTTTCATCTTCTTCCTACACATTCTTCTCTGCCAGGTACCTTGTTACCACAATTCGGACCAAATATCAGGTCAGGTGTAAATGTTATTTGGCTCTTGAATAACCACTCTTAGCCTATTAGGTGCCTTCTAAACTTTCTATTCAAGGTTGAAGAATATTCTCCAACAACTCAGCTCTATCGCAGGCTGCTACTTGCTTCGTAACTCTTCTGAGCCATTATTGTTGAATTGACCTATTATTTCAGGGATTATCAAGGAGTCGATGATTCCTTGACTAATAGTGAAAAATATATATGTAATTATGCTTCAGTGTCTTGCTTATACGTTTACATCCATTTTAGGTGCCTGTAAATGTACTTTTTGCGCTTGCTAGATTCTAGATGCTATGTTTCTATTTCCTGCAAGCAGTTTTTTTGTTTCTCAGGCAGATACTTTGTAAAATTACTAGCAATAGTCTCTTTATATGATGATTGTCACGACCTAAGTCTCGCTCAGTAAGATATTGTCCGCTTTGGGCCCAAACCTGCATGGATTTGTTCTTGGGCCACTACCCAAAAGGCCTCTTACTAGGGAGACTTGAAACCACACATACATAGCACATTACTTTTCCACACCCAGGCGATGTGGGACGAACTTCCCATAGTGTGTAGCCTGCCAGCACTTACTGCAGCCACAAAGGTACCTACAACAGCCCGCTCACAACACCAGGGTCGTTCCATTCCACCCCACTTAGGGCCCAACATATGCGTTGGCACACTTCCGGCTGGGTCTAGCTCTGATACCATTCTGTCACGACCCAAGTCTCGCTCAGTAAGATATTGTCCGCTTTGGGCCCAAATCCGGACGGATTTGTTCTTGGGCCACTACCCAAAAGGCCTCTTAATAGGGAGACTTGAAATCACACATATATAGCACATTACTTTTCCACACCCAGGCGATGTGGGACAAACTTCCCATAGTGTGTAGCCTGCCAGTACTTACTGCACCCACAAAGGCACCTACAGCAGCCCGCCCACAACACCAGGGTCGTTACAATGATTTTAATGCTAATAATCTTTTTCATTGCAGCATAGTTGGTTTATTCAACTTTGTGCTTTTATAATTTAGAATTTGCCCCTCTCAGGATTACTTTCCACTGTCCACTCTATTTCCCGCACTCTATCTGCTTGAGAGATTTGAATCGATTCCTTATCTTCATCTTCTTCCACTTTAAAGATTTTCATTTTGTCTTTTGATTTTTTCTCTTGATTTTTTATTTTTTATATTCCTTTTTTTTCCCTTCAGAAAGGGATTCTTCATCACAGCAATGGTTACTGGTGGAGCTGGTTTTCTTAGTGCTTTTGCTCCAAATTACATATCATTAGTTATTCTTCGTTGTTTGGTTGGTTTTGGTTTGGGAGGCGGGCCCGTGCTTTCGTCCTGGTTTTTAGAGTTCATTCCTGCTCCAAATAGAGGCACTTGGATGGTTATTTTTTCAGCTTTTTGGACCTTTGGAACAATTCTTGAGGCTTTGCTTGCATGGGTATGATCATTTTTATGTCATGCTTTCTATTGTATAAATTCGGTTTCTTCGATACAAATCTCGTTGTGCTTCTATCATCTCAGGATATGTTCATTCAAGGGGTGTATGCTCATTCTAGTTTTACACTTTGTTGAAGAAACATACCATAGATTTTCATCCTAATGTTAAAGGACATCCACTAGACATTCAAGTATAAAAAAGTACATTGAGATGCACAGTGTTGCCATCTAAAAGCTTTTCCATCTGTTGTAAACTTGTAATTTTTCTATTCTCATTGTGTCTTTTTTCTTGCTGGTTTTCTTTGTTCCTCAGGAAGCTTTATCAAAATCACTTGTTTTCCCTATTAAATGAGGGGCTTTTGGAGCTTCATTAACTTATTTAGGATCAATGTCTTTTAGATCGAAGAGATTGTTGCTTGGTTTATTGGTTAAAATTTGTGCTTACAATGTCGAGGATTCAGTGTTAGTGCTTACCGCTCATTATCCCAAAAACAGAAAAGGAAAGAGACTGGCACCCTCATTCAGGATCCACATAGGGTGATACCTTGGGTTCAAACTTCTCCATTCGATTTAATTTATACAATTATCTATGATCAAATACTGGTTTGTAGAGGCATTCTAGCTTTTAGGCAACTTTTGGTGACATTATTTCTAATCAAAGGGTCCTTTGCACCATTTGTGGGGGAAGTAGTCTGAAGGAAAGCATGCCAATGGACGGTGGGGCAGCAGGATTTCATGATTGATGTATCAAGAATTTAGGGGTTGGCTTGGGTTATGTTGGATTGTCCCACATTACCAGGGCATAGCCTCCGTCAATGCTTCTTATAAGCCTGGGATATCCTCCCCTCATAAGGCGTCTTTTGAGGGTGAGGCCCATTGGTCTTTCTGTTGGTTATACCATGCAAGTAGCATAAACTTGTTAGCAATTTGCTATTGCTATTATACAGAAAGAGGCCTGAACGGACTCCCAACAAAAAAGATAAAAATAATTATAAAAAAAAAAAAAATTACACAACCGCACGTGAAAGAAGAGAAGGAAATTTGTATCTCAAGTGAAGAAAGTTAGTTTCGCTATTCATGGAAAGGAAGACGTCTGCTGTTAGATCTTTATTATCTTCCTGTTTTCTGTGCAGTTTATTATGCCAACATTAGGTTGGAGGTGGCTACTTGCACTGTCTGCTCTTCCTTCGTCCCTGCTCCTTGTGTTTTATTCTGTGGCACCTGAGTCACCAAGGTATTTATTCATGAAAGGAAGAAGAGATGATGCCCTTCGCGTTCTGGAAAAAGTAGCACAAATGAATGGTAGAAAACTTCCTTCTGGCATTCTTGTTTCCGATCACGAAATTGAGCTTCAAGAAAAGGGTAATGCATCAGAAGATGCACGCTTGATCTCACCAAGAAACGATGAAAGCGTAACTACTAAATCTATGGATTCCAACAACGGGAGCATCTTCTCACTATCCAAGCTTCTTTCACCAGAATTAGTTAGGTCAACATTGCTCTTATGGGTCGTATTTTTTGGGAATGCATTCTCGTACTATGGCCTCGTTCTTCTGACCACGGAGTTGAACAACGGACATAATAAATGTGCACCAACGGAGTTGCAATCTAAACAGTCCCAGCAGGGTGTTAGCTACAGAGATGTTTTTATTACTAGTTTTGCAGGTATGGCTGTCCCTATTTTTGATAATATATTACTGTGTGTTTGATGGATGTTCTTTCACCCGTCTAAGAAGACTGACATTTTCAAATATGATTTGCTTCTAGAGTTCCCTGGGCTCCTTATTTCAGCTACCACAGTTGATAAACTCGGTCGCAAGGGCTCGATGTCAGCTATGTTCTTCCTCTGTTGTATTTTTCTACTACCGTTATTATTCCATCAGTCTGAAGGTCTGACAACAGCTCTTCTGTTTGGAGCTCGTATATGCATTACGGCAACCTTCACAGTAGTCTATATATATGCTCCAGAGGTAAGTTATACATGATTATTTATTATCTCAAAAGTACTGCTTACTCTTCATCATCTCAGAATGTGAACACAAGGTCCCCACTTCAACATTACACCCAAATTATGAAGACAAAATCGTAGAAAACACGTTGGATATATCACGTTTCCTATGTAGATTAATGCCACAGTAACCCTACTGGCAGTATTTCTACCTTTGCACTATATATATATATATATTACATGGGACTTAGGATATCGTGTGGATTTCAGTTGTCAGATATCCAAACAATGTTACATAATTTGTCCAACACTAGTAATTTTGGAAGCTTACTGATTAGGATATTAACATAGTGATGAACACCTCTCCTCCTCAATTGGAATGATACATGTTAGGGACTTAATCCTAATATACCTTCCTTTTCTTTGTATTTTTTCCCTCCATAGAGATGATATGCATCAACCTGTAGCACCAGTTTCATAGTAGCAACTTAGGAAGCACCGATACTTCTAAGAAGGTAACGTGTGTAGAGTTTTATAATTAAAGAGAGATTGTATTCATTTAACTTATATCATTTATCACAATCAAGAGCCTTTATATAGGCTTGTACATCAACCATTTATGGTTATCAATAATATGAATTTAAATTCAAATCCTTCCTAATATTCAGAATATCCCCCAAATCTGTTCCAATCAAATCATATCACAATATCTTCAAATCATATCTTATCTTCCCAAATATTTCATTCTTCCATATCCTAATATTCTTCCATATCTTCCAACATCCCCCCTCAAGTTGGCACACGGATACTTGTTGAAGTGTTCAACTTGCACACGAATATGGAAGACAATCTTATACCGAACTATCCTCTTTAAAACTCCACCTTGTAGGCTGTTGTAGCTACCCCTCTTAGGTAGTCTCTCGTCCACATGCAACCCCTTCTTGGGTGGTCCACGTGCAGCTCCTCTTAGGTAGTCTCGGCATACAAACATCCAAAGCTTCAAGATCACATGGAGGAACGTGACACATAAATAGAGGCAGTTGTTTTGTCTTCAACACTCCCCCTCAAGTTGAAAGAGGGTTGTGTGTTCAAACACACCAATCTGTGTAGTGTAGCGGGTCCCTCTTCGGGTGGTCTCGTCGCCCGTGTGATATAGCGGTCTCCCTCCTCGGGGTCCTGTCTCCCTATATTCTCCCTCCCTCTCAAACTGAAGGTGGGAGTGAACACGAACACCGAAGTTTGGAAGATTAAAGAATCAAAAATCCATTAAAGCCCAAAGCCAAACATGGCTTAAAAAACATCTGAAATTTTTGAAAAATTTTGGGGCTAATTTGTAATTTCTAAAAATTTTGGTGGCAAAAAGGTCATCGTGTGGACTTCAGTTGTCAAATATCCAAACAATGTTACGTAATGTGTCCAACACTAGTAATTTTGGAAGCTTACTGATTAGGATATTAACATAGTGATGAACACCTCTCCTCCTCAATTGGAATGATACATGTTAGGGACTTAATCCTAATATCCCTTCCTTTCTTTGTATTTTTCCCTCCATTGAGATGATATGCCATCAACCTGTAGCACCAGTTTCATAGTAGCAACCTAGGAAGCACCGATACTTCTAAGAAGGTAACGTGTGTAGAGTTTTATAATTAAAGAGAGATTGTATTCATCTAACTTATATCATTTATCACAAACAGGAACCTTTATATAGGATTGTACATCAACCATTTATGGTTATCAATAATATGAATTTAAATTCAAATCCTTCCTAATATTCAGAATATCCCCCAAATCCGTTCCAATCAAATCATATCACAATATCTCCAAATCATATCATATCTTCCCAAATCTTTCATTCTTCCATATCCTAATATTCTTCCAGATCTTCCAACGTGTCGTGTGTTGTATCGTGTCCGACACACGGCCACGACACATCACGGACACTTTTCTTGTAGCGTCGACGTGCAATTTTTTAGAATTTTGTCGTGTTGACGTGCCCATATCGTGTCGTATGTGTGTCGGAGTGTCCATGTCTATACTTCATAGGTAGCAACAAGTTACTGATAGACCAATCCAGAGTCTGTGTAGTATGGCTTTTCATGTACTATGCAGGAGTCATGCCTTTTTTTCACCATTTCATGCAATGTTATAATGGTCCCCCTTCTGTAAGCAGCCAGAATGTCAATGCATGGTCTTTTTTCAATTAATATCAATTTCACCCTAAGCACTACAATTTGTATGAGATTCTCTCCGACATTTTCCATGTTATACTTTACTACTACTACAAAAATAGTATCAGACTTCAATGCATGAAAATAAATTATGCTTTTTTGTGGATACAGCTGACATACAACATAGTTGCTCAGTTATTTGTATACTAGGTATAACCCGTGCATAAAGGCATTGCCAAACATTTCTAACAATGCATGCCTTCGGCCAATAACTAACTCTACATGCCTTCAGCACTTGATAACTTTGCATGCCTTGGGCACTTTTTGATAAATTACAAAACCACATTTTTATAATACAATTCCTAAGCGGAAAACCCTAAAGCCACAAGCCAAACAACCCTTGAGCCAAAAGCCAAATAACTCTTAAGGTTAAGACAAAACTAATTTATCCGAAATGATTTTTCAAGAAAACTTAGTTAAGGGTTGTTTTGCTATAGTCAGGGTAGGGGTTGTTTGAAGCAACACAAAATAAGCTCTTTTAAAATTAAAAAACTCTAATAATCATGTTTTCCTAATCAAGTTTTCCAAATGGAAGTTGCCTAAAAAACGTTTTGCCAAATTTTTTATAGAGTGGAAATTCAAAATTGGGGGAATTTCTAGGGGAAATTTGGTGTGTACACACTAAATTTGAGAACAAAATAAAGACACCCATTTTATTTATTTTATTGGTCAAAAAGACTTGCCCATTTAATATTTTATAATTTAAATACTTTATGTTTGCAATTGGAATTCTTAGATGATCTACCTTCCAGAGAGAGAGAGAGAGAGAGAGAGAGAGAGAGAGGTTTGTTGGTGATTTGTCCTAGTCGACACCCACAATTAATCCTAGCCATTAGATTCAAGCCGATAATTTATGATAAATTACTACAATGGGCAATGTGGTTATGAAATCATCTGCCAGAAAGTTCCCTTGCAAAAAATATTAAACGAAGTGATTGTATTCTCAGCTGACTTCTCTTTAGTTAAAATTAGACAACAGAGCTCATATTCCTCGACTTATGACATTAATCGTTCATTGTGCAACACTACACGCGGACATCACTTCTAACACGAAAATTACAGAAAAACTTCAGTGTATATGGAACTAGGTGAGTTTGTTACTTCTGTCATTCCATCCCTCCCTGCCCCCTATCATCCCTTTCACGACCTTCTGGGGTTTTTTTGTTTTTTTTTTTTTGTTTTGTTTTGTTTTTGTTTTTAATATAAAAAATTAATATTAATAATAATGATAAAAACAAAAATTGGGGGTGGGGTGGGGAGATTAGCCTTGTCAAGAGTAAGATGCATACTCATGTTTTTTATTTTATTTTATTTTATTTTAATCAATCTCTGAATGTTCTGTTTCCAAACTGTAGATGTACCCAACGTCTGTAAGAACAACTGGTGTCGGAGTTGCAAGCTCGGTGGGCAGAATTGGCGGAATGATGTGTCCCCTTGTTGCAGTAGGTTTGGTTCATGGTTGTCATCAGACTGCAGCCATTGTTCTCTTTGAAATTGTTATCTTTCTCTCTGGGGTCAGCGTACTGCTTTTCCCCTATGAAACAAAGGGCCGTGAATTGACTGACAGTATCTAATTCAAGACATACTCGGTCCCTCGCTCACTTCATTTATTCTAACTATCCGGCAGGATGAGATTCTTTTACATTGTGCCTTTAGTATAAGTTCTTTCAGGTAGCATATTACCTGTTTTGTCCCTTTTTACCTTAAAATATATATATCAGTCCAAGGCCGTATGCCTTCTTCTTGTTTTTTTAACGGGGGAATCTCTAAGGTAAAGCCACTGGGGACACAGCTGCGGGGCAAATCTTCAGAGCTGTCCATCCATCATCCGCTACCTGCTAGTATTTTTGGTGTAAGATTAGGATGAACACGAATCAGAATTGTAATTTAGTGTACTTTTGTTGGTTTTTATATGATTTTTTTTTTCCAGTGTTTGTATTAAAAAAGAGTTAGATAGTGAAATTCAAGGACAGTATATAAAGAGAACTACAGGGATAGATTTTGCGAAAGCGAATAAATATGCAGAGAGAGTGCTGTAAATTGATGGTGGCAGATGGGTTGCCTGAGGTGTAATGGATTTTGATTTTGTTATCTGATTTTTGTAAAGGAAAGAGTGATCCATTCATTGTTCCTTTTAACTCCAACTTATAATTTCAGGTTTTGGTTGGCGGTCACCACCGTATACTAAAATTTGAACATGATTGATATGACAATTGTCAACAAGGCGGTGTATTTATCTGAAAAGGTGGTATATTTAGCAATAGCTTTTTTTTTTTTTTTTTTTGGGGGTTCATTTTACTCGTTCTTCTTTAATCAGTAGCATCGTTACTGTTGGAGTATATAAACTTTTATATTTAAATCTTGTGATGGGAGAATTGGAAACGCTTAAATATTAGTCTCTCACTATGTGTGTGTGTGTGTGTACACATGGGCTTGCTGCCTCTCTGTGTGCTTGCCGTTGGAAAAAAGAATTCAAATCACTACTTTGCTGTAAATGTGTGGATTCTCTCATGTGAGAGAGAGAGAGAGAGAGAGAGAGAGAGAGAGAGAGGGCAAAAAAAAAAAAACCAAAAACAAAAACAAACAATAGATGAGTAGTCTTCCTCCACTCACAGGAGAAATATTTGTTATAATGTTATTTTGCTAACGTGGTGCAACTAATCAAACACGTCACTCCTACTATTAAAGAAAAGATGTGTCCAAACAAGGCACTATACCGATGTGTATTAGTGTGATGATACTGATACCGTTGTAACTCCATGGAGCTTCCCCACCCAAGTGGAACGTGGAATTTGATAGGTCTCCCCTAGGGTGTTCCGAGATTTTACTGATTAAATTTGCTGGCAGCGTCAATGCTACTTGTATCTTCGTACTACATACAAAACTCTCATTTTCTCACTTCAGTCGAATTAGTGGTCGAACGAAATATTTCACCATAAGAGTCCCGATCTTGGAAGAGACAAAAACAAACCCACAAATAATTGAACAAACACGAAGGTCCCATGGCGTTAAGCCTTGCAATCTACCCGGTCCACTAGGTTAGTAGGGCATTCAATGTGCCCCAGGGGGTTTTACCATCTGGCTAAGCCGGGCATTTGGCCTGGCAATAAACCGGATGGGTTCTCAAAAAAACAAGAAGGTACTAAAGATAATAAATTTCTACAGGTACGTACCCTAATCAAATATTTAGAGAGAGAGAGAGAGAGAGAGAGAGAGAGACCCAACTACAGAGTGTACGACATAAGAGCAAATTCATTTAGGGTCAGGGGAAGGGGGAACAAGCATCATTTCAAAACCCATAAACTCAGCTGCAAATTCGTCGTCATTCTTACCCAACATATCTTTCAAGCTACACTCCACATTCCTACTCTTAAGAACCCAGTACCTGGGCTTTATCTTCTTCTCTAATGAGTAACTAAAATACCTCGGATAGTCCACCACGTCCTTTAATGGCTTTTCCATGGTTTTCACTAGGAATTCCAACTTTGGTCTCAAAACCTCTTCGATGCTGTAGCCCAGTAATGGTGAGAACCTACTGATCATGAATGCAACCTCTCTCTTTGACAGCCCAGCCTTCCTCAAGTACTTAATTCTGCCGCAACAAAAAAAAAAAAAAAAAAGGTTATGTTAGTGTTCATTTTATGTGATATGCATGCGCATGTTAACAAACAATTTAGGTACTGCAGCGTGCACTGCTTTGATGAAGTGCACAAAATGACAAAGGTGCCCACATCAATTGGGAACCAAACTCGGTAGCACTATTTTTCCCATACAACTCAATTGTCAAAAAAAAAAAAAGAAGTCTCACACACGGGCACTTCTAAGAAGCTAAAGTGTAGCGTGTTGTACAGTGTCCGACACAGGGACCCGACACTTCGCATATACTTTTTCTGCAGTGTCTACGTACAACTTTTTTAGGATTTTATGTGTCGACGTGTCCATGCTGCATTAGTCTTTCATAATTACGTATGCTATATATATGCAGTCTTGAGGTTGAGACATAATGTGTTAAAATGAGCACTTCCTCAGAACACCCAGATTTATCAGACATCATGAATAAAGCCGCAAGACCAACCATGCTTGGTACTCTTATTATCAAGATCTGTAATGCAGGTATGTAAAGGATGATGTGTCCTACAATTCTCAATCGATAACAGAAACACGTGAAAATCTGCCCTCAAACCCGATCCCAAAATTATCTGATCAATGACGCGAGGTTGGTGCGGCACCGACCATGCGATATATTTACAATGGTGTTTGACAAATATTGATTTCAAGCCTTTGAAGGGATAAATGTGACTAACCATCAAATTAATAAGCAAAGCTTATTGAAAGCATATGAATAGTTAAGATCATTACCGAGGAAGTAGTGTTCTGTTGACGTCACATACAAACAGCTCTGGGTATTTCCTGATAACGCGAGGAAGGTGGCTCTTAGAGACATCAATTCCAGCAAGGAAATCAAGCTTCTTCTTCAGAGTTTTGTCAATACTGGTGGCAAATATCTCAGGACAACGACAAAGTATCCTACTTGTAGTTTCTTCATCAAGTCCACAATCTTTCAGAAAAGACACCACCTATATATAACAACGAAAAAGATTTGTCAAGAAAATATTGGAAAATGTACCCGGATAATTACATAAAAAGAGGAGCCGCCAATGCAAAAATTACGGAGATAACACTCCAGTTCTACAGAAACTGTATACCCTACCATGAAGTGGATTACAAAGTCATATACTACAGCAAACACATAGCATGAATGATTAACCCACATGTCAATATGCCATAAAACGTGTAAGGTACATCACTTCTCCATAATGTCACGCATCTCATGAAACCATTAAGGAAGTACTGATCAAAGATTGTTAGAACGTCAGAAGAAGCTAGTAATAATATGCATCAAGAATCTATAAACAAGAAGAAAAAAAAAATACAAAGATGCCTAAAGTGCATTCAGAAATCTTGCATTTGCATACTATTCCATCTCCCCTACATGCATGAAAGCATAACAATACCAGTGAGACAACTTTTGAATTTCACGAATTAACTTGACTTCTAGAAGATTCAGTTAACTGCAGAAAGAAACACTGAATATAAAACATGAGATGAGAAATTACACATACTAGATGACTCCATGCATCATGCATAGATGCATATAAGTTCAAGATTGTAAAAGTGGATGTACTGCAGATCATGACGTCAATACTCACCCACATGCAAATATTGGTAGTCCAGGGATCAAGGGAATAACATCTTGATGCAACAGCCACCAAAAGGATAGATATAACTAGGGGTGCAATTTGCAACGGAAATTCCGATTCAGATCGATTCCCATCCGAAAAATTCCGATTTTGGCTACTAAAAATAATTTCCGAATTCCGAAAATTTCCGAAAAAATCGGAACGGAATCGGAACCATTGTAAAATTCCGAAATTCCGTTCCGAAAATTCCGAAATTATTCCGAATTATTTCCGACTTATATATATACATATATATATATATAATATAAATACAAATATACAATATCACAGTTACATAGGGGTAGGGGACTTAGTATAATTTGTCAAGAGTTTTGTACTACAATAAAAAATTACCAACATTACAATATTAGGGTTTAGAAAGAAGACCACTCATTCAATCTCATTCTCTAAAAGTCTAGGGTTTCAAACTGTCAATGACTCAAAGTGCGCCGCTGCTGCCCCTCCAGTCCTCCTCATCACCGTCGTTGCTGCTCACTGCTACAATTTGGTTCATCTCTCTCTCTCTCTCTCTCTCTCTCTCTCTCTCTCTCTCTCTCTCCGTCTCGCTATCTCTCTCTCTCTTTTTCACTCGAGCTTATTCCGAAAATGTTCCAAAATTATTGCAAAAAATTCCGATTTCAAAATTATTTCGAAAAATTCCAAATTTTCGGAATCGGAACGGATTTTGGAATTCCGAAAATTTTGGAATTTTTACCGAAACAGTGATTTCCGTTCCGGCCGAAACACATCCCTAGATATAACAGAACAGATAAAATATAATAACACCCCAACTCCCCCACCCAACAAGAGAGAGAGAGAGAGAGAGAGAGAGAGAGATGTCACCTACCTCCCGAAATTCGTGAGGTTTCCGCAGTAATAGCTGAGGACTTGAAGCAACGACCTGGCCTAACTTCTTGTTTCTGACACCTAATTCACCAAACTCTTCTACCATCACTTTCATCTTGCTAATCGAACAGCCCAAAAGATGTGGCCAGCTTCTGATTGCACGTTCGACACTAGCTTTTGGAACCTGCCACGAGAAAGTTTAAGTTTTGTTGCTTATGATTAAAAAAGAAAAGAAAAAGTACTGGTTGGCCTCCCTCTTTGTTGATTTGAGTGCAGAGAGAAAGAACCATTGAAAACAAATGATACACTAACCACCATGGCTATGGCTGACAACTGCCCAATGCATGTGGTGGGGTGTGGGAACTGCATGTATGGAAGGATTAGTGAGGAGCTCAAAGAGACATAGATACCCCCTCCTACTAGGTGCCAACCAACCCCCTTGAAGAGGAAAGGAAGATTAAAAAGTAAAATGAAAAACATGAGATTGTGGCAATGCCACATAGTACAAGGTGGCTAAGATCCGAACTCGTTGCCTGAAGGGGAAGGGGACGAGTATTTCTGAGAAGCTAAATCCAAATCATGTGATCGATTATTTGCTCAATGAAATTATTACAACACAGCACTCTAGTTTTCCACTTCTAAAAAAATCCAATTTTTACAAGCCTCCAATCTTCACAAGCAGCATCCATCAAACAGGCAATACGTGTGGTGGACACAATTAAATCCACAAATTGACAATCAAGTGATTCAGATAAGAAATGTAGAGCATGATGTCAGAAAAAATATGGCCAGGAATGCAACTTGGTGGCAATATTGGGATCTGTACCTTCTCCAGTTCAAAAAATGAAAGGATTTCCTCATAGTTTTCTTGAATGCTCGTAGACAGCACCCACGGGTACTTCACCAATATCCTGCCTAAATCTTCTTTCCCTGCACTGACCTGAAATAGAAGATACACAGAGATGTCAAAATCACAAGCAACTGAATATTGGATTGTAAGAAATTGTTCATTAAATGGTTCTGAAGAAATAAATCAACGAGTATAAAAAACTTACAGAGGTTCAGAAAAAAAAAAAAAAAGAAGAAGAAGACGAGTGTATATGGCCTTTCTTAACCATCACTAAGCATATTCATCTGCTGTTGATTTGTGGAATATTCCTTTCTAAAGAAACAACTCATTCACTTATTTTTCGTGACATTATCAAATTCTCTTATCTTGTTCGTCAGGCCATAAAACATTTCAACTGAAGTACATTAGACGGCCTTGGATTCCCGTTTTGTCTATTTTGTTTAACAACCTGATTACACCATGACAATAGAAAGTCTTAACTTCCCTTACTCATCATTCATGTCCAACGTTCCTAAGCCAAAATTATTTTAAATAAGAAGAGTCAGCATTCAGCAAAAGTAGAATCTAGAGAATGGATTTGTGTATCTCAGGTGCATATCTGCATAACAAGTCTCAATTTGCAATTCCTCTCTATAACTAATTATTTATTAAACGCTTGTCTTAGAGAGCAAGAAACAAAATAAGGACATCAGTAACTTTAGATTTGTCGAAATACCTTCTCAAAAGCCTTTAATCTTGGTTTAATTTTCTTCTCAATGTCATAGAATATAATAGGTGGAAACAACAAAAGGACATTTCTCATGCCCTCTTTGGAGACTCCAATATCTTCAAGAAAATCCACCACCCGCTTCATATGGGATTCTACCAGTAGCAGGAGACGAGGAAATGATTCAATGAGGTAGCGGAAAGAGGCATCTTTGGAACCCAGCGAATGCAAACCTCCACGCCTTGCTCCTATCTACATCATAAAGTCGAAAATTTATTCTTACCAAAACGGCAAAACCCATAGAAAACATTGTTCAACGATCAAACTTTGAAGGAGACGTGCTAACCTTTTCAAAAAATGACAAAGTTTGCTGCAAATCCTCATCAATAGGAATTGATAGGTGCATCGTCATACGGCAAGCATTTCTCCCAATAAGCCCTTCATCAGCAGTGTCAGAAAAGAACATTTCCTTCACATACTTAACCTATAAGCACATGCAAAATAAGCAATGACAGGCCAACTAATAGAAGGAAAAAATGATGAGAGTATGAGAGAATGCTACTAGAAAAGAAACCATGCAGCATATTGTGCAAAGCAACTAAAAACTCAACTTTAAATTTTATTTTTGATTGCCAAAATTCCCCACATTCTGACTAGGTTAGCAATTTGTTTGGTTCAAGGATTACTGCAAGGAAGGAAAAGAAATCCCAAAGAAAAACATTGTAGGAAAACATTTTCATCCAACACGGAATTAGAATACAAACAAAATATGAAGGAAAGTAAATGAGGATTTTTCAATTTTAAATGCAGTTTTCCTTTTTCTCTATTTCTCTACTTATTTTTATTAAAAAGAAAATAACTTGTATCATCATCGGCCGGGGGAACAACACTCGGAAATCTTTTATTCCTTCTATTTTTCCTCTCCTCCACTAAACCGTGAACCAAATAAAGCACAAAACATCCATTAGGATGAATTGACTTCTTGTTATGGCTACAAGTGTTTCCATAAATTTCCAGCTAATGTTTGTACTTATTTTCTTGCCCTCATAATTCATCGACCGGTACAATAAGAACTATCTTACATTTTTCGGCAATTTTTTTGGAAATCCACATCAAATCTGAATTCTCCTCAAGGATTCTACTGAAATAAATACAAAAAAAATCTTCCAAGTTTATGAATTCTCTTTATACAAACACGGAGGCTTCCGGCTGACATCTCAGACAGGACAAGAGTAAAAATGACAATCAAATGCACAAAAAAAAATGAAAATAAATAAATAAATAAAAATAAAATAAAAAAGTCTTTCAATACTAGCGTGGATCATTTGAGTTGCCTTTCTCTCTAATTATGCATATACTCATTATATATACATCTAACTTAAACTCACCTTGTGAATGAGGTCGGGAAGCGTCAGGGAGGAGAGATAGCGGGCCACATGTGTTGCGTTGGACAGACTTAAGCCGTGGCTCTCCAATAAAGGAAGCATCCCTCTATCCCCTTTGTCCTTTGCCATGAGGTAAACCTTGTCCTTGAATGAGATGTGTTTCAGCGGGGTACTCTGTTTGGCTGTTCCTCCTCCTCGCTGGCTGCTCCATGAATCCCACAAGGAGAGCTCATCCAACTCGCGAACACCATCGATCAACATCTCAACGTATTTCATCGATTTTGAAACTATGTCTAGAGACTCCTCCTTGGAAGCCCCAAACTCTTGAAGAATCTCACAAACCGCCATTTTCGCATTTTCTTCTTCTAACTTTTCTTTGATGGCCGAGGAGTGGTGGTGGTGGTGGTCGTCATCAAGTGGTGATGATGTTTGTCTAGCATCAGAGGCTTGCAATGGGGATGGGGATGGGAATGGGTAGCGCTTCTTACGAGATGGGTCGAGGAGGAGTGAGATTTTTGAAGGGAATTTGTTGCAGAGAAATGAAAGATTGCATGAAATGTTGAAGAGAAGAAGAGGGTGATGATGATTGGAGCATGAGATTGTCAACTTACACTCAGCTAAAACTGGAACTAATTTGCTGCACATTATTTGTCTACCGCCGCCGCAGACTTCCCAAAATTTCTGAAATTGCTAAAACCCTTTACTAATTAGTTATCATTGGACATGTGAAAAATACACAATTACTTGGAAATCTTTTATTTTTCCAACCCTTTTCTTGTCCTCCACTAAAACCAGTCATAAAACACCCATTAGCCTACGGATATGGCTTCAAGACTGTGTTTTCCACAGCTTTCCAGCTAATACTCCTTTGTTTATATATTCTCTTCTTGCCCTCATACTAAGAACAATCTTACATTTTTACTTTTCTTTTTTTTTTTTTTTTTTCCAGGAAATTTTGTAGAAACCCACATCAAATCTGAAATTCTCCTAAAACCCTCTATTGGGTCGAAGGCTCAAGGATAAACTCAAAAGGCTACGGGAAGAAAAAGTAGGGAAACTCACCTGGAATTGCCCGAGTAGTCGCCGTCGACAATTAAATAGTCCATTTCATGAATAATTGTATGAAATGTTGAATGGTTTTAGAAGAAGAAGAAGAAGAGTGTGATAGTTGGAACTGGAAGGAGTTTGCTACAACTTGTCTTACCATCTCCAACGGGAGAGGCATATGGCTAGGCAAATCTTCCAACCGCCATTTTGCCTACTGAATCTGAAAAATTGAAGCTCCAACGGACGAGGCAACTGGCTCGGCAAAATGGCTCGGCGGAAATTTGAGAGGCAAAATGGAGAGAGAGGTGAAGGCGAGGCAAAATCTAGCGGGAGCACTGTTCATGACCGTTTGGTCTCCAACGGTTGGATTTCATGGGTCATGAACAGTGAAATTAACATTCAAATCCCTATCTTTTTGCTATAAATCAACCATAAAAGTACCTTCTTCCCCCTCCATCTCTCATCTTCAACAGATTTTGTCACACTCTTTGCTCCTTTCTGTCTTCTTTTTTTTGGTGTCAATGCTCCTCAGTATGTTGCCTCTGTGTATCTCCACATTCTCTGCGTCTTCACCTGAAAAGGAAGAAGATGAAGAAACTGGGTGGGCTTTAGGGTTTATTTGTTCTTTACATTTTAGTTAAAATGTTGGGCTGGAATTTGGGCCTAAGATAATTAATTATATTAATTGGAGTAGTCTTTTTTTTTTTCAGAAATAATTGTTATTGGAGTAGTTTTGTTAACTGGGAATAATGGGCTTTAGAAAGACTCTCAATTATATTAATTATATTTATAGTTACTGTTATTAAATTTTAGTTTTATTAATTACATGTATAGTTACTGTTATTAATTATATTCATCATTAATAATTTTCTTTTTTTATAAATAGCTAGTATGTTTGGCTAGTGTGGTTGGAGAAGATTACACCAATGTACTAGGCATTATACTATTTGAAGAGGCAAAATTCATTTTTGCCTACCACTGATTCCCCCACCAAAACCCTCTGCTCTATGTAGGGGGCTTTGGAGTAATTAGCTTACAGATTGAGGGTCTGTATTCTTTCTTTTCTTTTGTTTGTTTTTTTCCTTTTTTTTTTTCCCTTTTTTTATTAGATAAAAAACATTTCTCACCCTTGTAGTTTAGACCCAGTTTCATTTTAGTCGCTAAAGTTTCATTTGTCCCAATTTCGTCCTTGTACTTTAATTAGTGAGTCAATTTAATCTCGGGTAATGTTAGGGGAATACAGGTGCAAGTCATTCTTACAACTCATTTATAATCATTTCTATGTTTCTCTTTTAAGTGACACTAGGATCCAATAAAATTTAATCGGTCTCCACTATGCCACTTAAGTGAGATATATACGGTTGTAAATGAGTTTTGTTATCTTTAACCCTTAAACCAAATAGCAATAAAATGTAGAACCCTAGTAGTTTAAAGAATTTTATTAGACTCCCAATAAGTTTTCAAAATTTTTAGTATTTTCTCCTTTCTTTTAGTAGCTTTTAATTCTACCACCACCTTGCATCATTCTAGTGTTTTCTTTCTTGCAACAAAAGAAAAATAAGCGAACTCCGCAGTCAGCTAGCAATCTTATTAAATAAGCGAACTTCTTAAAACCCCCTAGGTGGTGGGATTTGTGGGAATATTGAAAAGAAGACGAATAATACATATTTAATTTGGTCTCTTTTGTTTTAATTTATATGGTAGCCTGGTAGGGTTAAGATATAGTGATGCTATGCTTTTCCCAAATTTAAATTTTATATTTGCTTTTCAAATGCTTTATTAGTTGTACCACATGTGGTGCCATCAAATCATATCGCATTATGTGGTATAATTGTTAAACCATTTGCATACCAAATTTTAGTTTTAAATTTGAAAAACATAGCATTATTCGGTATGGTAGGAATAAAGATATATTTTGGGTGTGGGGAGGGGCAAAACCACTTAACACTCTAAAATTTCTCTGACAATACATGTATTAAAAAAATCTCAAATTTTTGGGGTGGCCATAGCCCCTGCCTGTCCCCAAGAAGCTTCGCCCCTGACCACAATAAAACACACCCTCCAGCCTATCAACACCTAAGTTAGCCAAAAAATCCGCACATTTTGTCACAAACTCATCCCGCTATAGGTGACAATAGGACACGTGGCACGTCACCAAGGCTTATCCAGTTCCATTAAAGTAAATAGTAGCGGAAAACATAAATAAAATCCATTAAAATTATAGTTATAAAAAGTTTGGCGCATTTGAAAACACTTAAAGAACACACTGCTTGAAAACAAGCAATCCAGTCGACTGATCGTAGGTCCGCTCGACTGGAAATGCAAGATACAGAGAGCTCAACAACTCAGCAGATTGTCCAGTCGATTGTGTCGGGGACCCAGTCGACTGTGGTGCAAACCTTCCCATCGACTGAACCAATATTTTCCATTTTAAAAATAAAATCCAGTCGACTGGTTCTTTCACAGAACCAAAACCATATTTTCAACCAATAATCCAGTCAACTGTGTTTCAGTATTCCGAGGCAGTGGCTGAATCAAACAGGCCTCCAGTCGACTATTTCCATAAACCAGTCGACTGGTTTACCTCAAATTGCAAGGCATTCTGCAGATTTCAATCTCTGCTTAGTCCAAACTCAAATACAACACTTGCGCGATTATAATTCTACGATCCAAAACATAATCATAGAAGTTCTACTATAGTTTACAAAACTAATAATCCATTTCAAGGTTCCACGTTAAACAGAATAAAATTCTAGTTCATTACATCTCTTATTACAACTTTGGAAATGAAAAACAAAAACATATACAAGATATGCTCCTCGGTACTCCCACGGTCTCACTCCTCACACTTCTTCTTGTTCTTCCTCTTATCACCTGCAATAGAGGAAGTATCCACTGCTCAGCTATATGCTGAGTGTACAATTCTAAACAAATGAATATGAGGCATTTCATGATTTAAACATCTAAATCACATAATTTAGCCTCTAGGGAGAGAGATACGCATTCATCCGATATATTGGCAAGTCTTAAATCTTAAACCGTGATGCCAATGGCTAGCCAAAATCACTCAACCATTGCATCCAACTACTCTGGTTGGGCCGGTTCCTAAACCAAGCAAGTTGTCCTCACTACTGTAACTCTCAAACATCGAGAGGCGTGCTATGGCATGAAATTATGACCCATATAATCATTTATCATGCTCACATAACCATGTCACCATGCTTTTTAATACGTACTCGCTAAAATTAACGGGCCTAATTTAACACATGAATTTTATCCGGATCACAATTTCATATACAATATCCAAAGCATCCAAAATTGTCTATATAACACAAGTTCAGAATTCATACCTTAAGCTACGGTCCTATAATTTCAAGAGCAGTACTAGTAACCCGATTAACCGTCGGATCTCCGATCTAAAATGATTCCTACAAGTATTAACATGTTTTTCCCAAATTCATAGAATTAGAATTTTCGTAAAATTTTGCCAAATATGGCCTAAGAGGTACCAAAACTTAGCTCTTACCTCGAGCAATCCGAATATGAAATCTGACTGAAAACTGACGATCGAAAGTTCGTCGTTTGGTATCGTGAAGCTCGAAGCCCAAAAATCTCCTTTTTCTCTCTCTCTCTCTCTCCCTTGGATTGTGAGATATTTTGAAAATATTTCATCCACATCTACATATAGGCACAACTCTTGGGAATTACGTTTTTCTCCCCATGAGTTTTCAAAACTTCTAATTATCTCCCAAAACATCGTACACGCCAAAATTTATTACCTCACGAGTGAAAACGATAAGTTATAAAAGTTTTCGTCTAAGTTCCGTTTGGGTTCGTAATTACGTCCGAAACTAAATTTCGTGGTATCTCTAGATAACATACCTTTTATGCAATGTATCACATTGGTTATCTCTAATTCGTTCTAATTGATCTTTATCAAGATCAAAACCAAAAAAAATTATGCTACACAAGTAAATTTACTATTCACAATTTACCAGATAAGTCAAATAACATTTAAATAATTTAAATGTCATTTTATCACATGAATGCCTACATGATTATCAATTCACCTTCCGTTGACCACAGTCAACCACTTATCTCAATTTTCAAATAACATTGAAACTCCTTAAAATTCAATTAGGCAATTTAAAATATACGATTTTCCCCGGAATGGGTGTGACACATTTGTCGCCTTCACGTTGGCTGTTTGGTAAGAAAGCAGAAACTGTGAAGACACCTCCTCCAACTTAAAAGCAGTACATAAAACTTGCTTTTTGAAAAAGTAAAAACCGTGAACTACGATTCCTCTACATTTCTTCAACAACTTGCAATCTTTCGAAATAGCAAGCATGGGGTGTTCTTGGGGAACTTCTTCTAGCAACTTCTTAGTCAAGTTTTCGCAATCAGCTCATCAAAACGTCTTAGCCTTGCCATCGTTAAGTCTCTCTCAATGCTCTCCAATTTCGATTGAAGGCTTGTGCATGCAGTGGACCAAAGCCCCTTGTAAGTTTGTAACCTTCAGCCAATTGCCTCTCTCATATCTAAAAAGCCCTCCAATGCCTCCCTTGCTCGAGTTTCCTTTATTAAACATAAAAGAAGTGTTTATATTAGAATTGTATGATTAATCACAATACATTGAGAGCTTTTATGTAGGCCATTGAGGATAAAGTTAATTAATCTAAAATATCACAATATCATGATATATATATATATATATCATATAATATAATATAGTCATATCAATCATGTTAATGATTGAATATATTATATGATATACTTTAACATACCCTCAAACACAGGGAAGATAGAGACCAACTTAAGTTTGGAATGAAATCAAGAATATAGTCATATCGTTGAAGTGAGTTCCAAGATAGGAGTGCTCAAGATATTTGGCAACCATTGCCGCCAAGCCAAGTTGATGTAACACACACAACACGCACACACCAAAAATATATATATATATATATATTCATTTTTCTCTAGCCAACCTTGGTCTTCAAACAAAATGATCAAAATTATGAATTTTGTCCTTCAAAAAAATGTAGAAATTGTTATATAAAAAACTTTATTTATCTAGAGGGATGAATAAATTAGTAGCAATCGTATAAATCCAACAAAAATTATAAAATATTAAATTCTTCAAACATGAGTAATGACATTTAATGGTCGCAAGAGAACATGCACCACTAACAAATATCGGAAGCAACAATATCACATTTCTGTCTAGCATCAATCAAGTCTTACTATTGCTTGAAAATAACCAATGCAGAGTTCAACAAGATGCTATATATATATATATATATATATATGTGACAGTCAAGCTCTAAAGAGGGCGCCCTCTCTTTATTAAAAAGAGGGCCTCTGTTTTGGCCGTCGGATCGTGTTTTCATAAATGACAGTTTTGTCATTTCACAGTTTTTTAACACGAACTGACGGTCAAAACAGAGACCCTCTCTTTAATAAAGAGAGGGCACCTTCTTTAGAGAATTTTCAATAATGTTTGCATTCCCCATTAGTTTTTGTATGCAAAATAAAGAAAAAAAAAACAGCTGTCATTGTCACATGACATTAAATTATGGAATCTTCATGCATGACTATGAGGTCTCACCATATGTATATATAAACACCACATTTTGGTAGTTAAGTTAATAGCCACCAAATTTAGAGGAACCCTTAATTTGAGAATGGAGAGAATTAGTGTCCCATATTCTACCATAAAAATAGATTCTCAAAGCACCCTTCCTCCTCCTCTCATATCTCTCTCTCTCTCTCTCTCTCTCTCTCTCTCTCTCAAAGTTTCAACATCTCTAAATGTAAAGTTAAAAAAAAAAAAAAAAGAGGCTAACATTCCACTTCTCCTCCTCTCATAGAAATTAGTCCTTATGTCAACCAAAATGATGCTTTTGTCTTTGCAGCCAGGAAGAAACATTATTTGGCCTATTCTCTTTAGTATTAGTTACCTCCCATAATATTTAATATATTTCAAATGATAATGCTCAGTTCAAAACTCCGTAGAAACCATTGATATTTTGTGCACGCGGTTATTTTTCATGAGCGACCTAAATGCACCAACATATCGAATAATTCATATATGGGAGCCACCCTTATGTGTGTTATTGTATGGAGTTTATGAAAAATAAAAATACAAACCATGAGAAAAAGAAATGTTTTTTTTTAGCTCTCAAAATCAGGATGTTGGTATGTAATTGGGCATGAATTCAGAGAGTATGAGGAGGGCAATTGTATCGCACATAGTGCGGTCCAAGGCCATTTTCGGGCCACGATGTCTCCATAAAGCCAAAAAAGCTTTGATAGGTGGAAAGAGTGGGAATAGTAGTAGCAATTATTCTCAAGAGTATTCATCGTCGGGGGATAAGAAGTCGTTGATCGGTGGAGAATTATCGTCGTCTACGTCGGATGGTACACCGAATGCGGTGCGAGTCCCGAAAGGATTCTTGGCGGTTTACGTGGGACCAGAGATACGGAGATTTGTGATCCCGGCAAGCTACCTTTCCATGCCAGAATTGAAGGGTTTGATGGACAGAGTGGCTGAAGAATTTGGATATGAGCAAGAAGGTGGATTGACAATTCCTTTCTGCGATGAACATGTTTTTGAGGATATATTGGCAAGGTGTTTAGCAAGGCAACAAATAATGTCCAAGACCAGAAAATATAGAAATAACTCTACCAAACGAAGTGAGCTGATCTGATCATCAATAATCATCACCTACTTAAATGCTTCTATATATATAATTTTTGTCTTTTATTAGTAGTACTATAGGGGGCACCGACCATTCTAATGTAACGTGATGTGTCTGACACATAGACAATGATGGATCCAAAGGAGGCAAGCAGGGGCGACCGCCCCTAGAAGTGCGTATGTTTACAGTAAGTAGTATGATTCATAAATATGCTTCCCCCCACCCCCCCCCTATGATTCATAAATATGCTTCCCCCCCCCCCCCCCCTATGATTCATAAATATGCTTCCCCCCACCCCCCCTATGATTCATAAATATGCTTCCCCCCACCCCCCCTATGATTCATAAATATGCTTGAAATATATAGAAATCAACCCCAACCCAACCCCCCCCCCCCCCCCCCCCCCCCCCCCAAAAAAAAAAAAAAAAAAACTAGTTTCCCCGTCGTCGTAAACATATATGACACTTCACAGACACATTTCATGCAGTGTCAACCTGTAAAATTTTTTAGCATTTGTCGCATCGACGTGTCCATGCCACTTCATATCTGTGTCGGCGTATCCATGGTTCATTGGTACTAGTGATAGAATATACAGATATACCATCTGAAACTTTTGTGTGCGGATTTTTTGCTTCCATGATCTAGAATTGGATTAAATCGGTTAACAGATTCAAATATTATGTGAATTGTGCATCTACATAATCAAATAAAGTGTACAATGTAATTTAAATTTGCCCCCTTGAATTGAACCATGCTACTGGGTTGTTTTATGATGATATGATTGCCTTCCCCAGAATAACCTTTGGACTACGGTCTCATATCTCGAATAGGAATCTAAGAATCCATCAAGAGGAAGTTCTCTAAATCCTTTGTTAGTTTCACTCTTATTTTATGTTGTACAGTTTGATAATAAACTGATTTATTTACATTACCTTGGTCACTAGTCCAACTGCTTCAAAAACCCATTACCCATCAAGGTTTTCTTTTTGTTAACCTCTAATCAACTTTGAATGCCACTTGAAGTAGCAATAACAGGTACACATCTCCATCAAGGGGGAGAGAGAGAGAGAGAGTCCTAGAACTCACTGGTGGGTATAAACAAGCCAATTGCCAAAAAACCATCTCGCACGAATCACAAGATCAACAATCACACACGGATGCGAAAGGGGTTAAGCCAAATGTAAAATTACGTTACAATTTGTTCAATGAATCTCTCACTGAACTGTTGGATCTTTCATATAGACAGAAGGGGGGGAAAAAATACAACTATAAAAGCAAACGGAATTGAAAACGATGCATGTACATTCAGCTACATACCGGAGCATGTAAACTACATATTATCCTGCACTGCATTTGTAGAATCTCTTCTCCTAACAAACTGTGACAAACCTATAGTTTCTGAGCTTTCCGCAAGCATGTGGAGACAAAACAAGCACAATCCTGTGTCATCAAACACTCTAGTATAAGTCGTACACGGTTTTGTGAGTAGGATATGTAAGACGAGGTGAAGTAAATAATTTAATGTTGATAGTTGATACAGATCTAGAACCCAATTGTATCCAAAACCTGGCACAACATTGCACGTGCCAGTTGAAAATTTGTGATATATTAGAATAATGCAATAGTAAGTAAATTTGATTATCAAATTCTTTGATAGTTGTACCACTTAAAAGAACTTCTGATAAAGGTTTAAGGGTCCCCATTGTAATTTAATGTAGTACAACTGTACAACAGTCAAAACAATTGCTTTGGTCACCAAATGATGTAATTATGGCATACGTAGACATGCAAACACTTGGAATCGTACTGATACATATGCCAGGCAGTTGGAAAGGTCCAACAAGTGCCTAAAATATTGTCTGACATGTGCCAGAAGTTCCTCAAAAAATGTAGGAGTCTGATTGTCAGACATGGATACACTAATTATGTATAGGCGCATGTGCTAGTTGGGACCCTACTCGAACAATTTTGAAGATCTAAATTTCTCAGACGAAAACTTTGAAAAAAAAAAAATTCCTAATTTTGCGATTTTGAAAACATAATTTGAAGCTGCAAGCCTATTGGATCAAATGAAGAAGGTTTTAACCGTCTTCAACCTACCCAGCTGCAATGTCTGCTTTGAAATTTGTAAAATGGAGAAGAAAAAAAAAAAGTGTACCCAATAAACGCTACATATCCAAGATCCACTAACACGGGGAAATCAATTTGCGTTACAAAATAAGCATTTACACGTATTGTCATGGTTTAATCAAGAATTGAAAGCAATACTTGTAGAAACAGAAGAGAAGGTATAAATGGCCTCATACCAGCATAAGCAACCGTAACACCGGAGACCAATCTACCCAAAACTGAGAGCATGTAGAGACTGACGACTACCTGCAAAGAAAATTAATACAAGATCAACATTCTGGTGCAGTTGGCCCTTGTCTGCACAGACTTCCCATAACAACATATATCTTCACACAGTGCACTCTAGATCAGAACAATTGGGACGTGTCCCTATGTATCTGGTCCTCACACAAAGATTTGAAACCTCACCGCTCTGCCCAGTGGTCCAAGTGTCCAATGTTAGTGGTAGCTCCTAGAGCTTAACATGAAACGGTAGACCAGGAAAAAGTTGCTGATCTCCAGGATTCCAGATGCAGATGATGGGAGGATATCTCTAAAATATAGATTGATATGAGGCACTCCTATGATCCTATCCACGTCCTTGCAAAGATGATGGAATGCATAACTTTTCATTAACAAACTTGTCGAGCTTTATGTATCCTAACACTACTTGTCATGTCCTATTTAGTATTTACTTACCAAGTTTACGAAAATATGAGTACCTAACATGGTTCTCCGCCCACAAGTCTGAACCCACGTTTCATATGAATGTCTTGTATAGATACATTTATCAACGAAAAGGCGGAAAGTGACTTTCTAGTCCAAGAACATACTGGGCACAAGAATAAAGAATGGACAAAGAAAGAAGAGGAATGTCTCACAGCAAAGAAAGGCATTAAGAAGCAACAATATGTTGGGACTTGTGCATTCCTTCATCTATGAAAGTAATCTGAAGGAAATTAAGGAGAACCCAAGTTTCCCCATTCGATCTTCAGACACAAACACGTGCATACTCGTAGGACATATGATACTATCTTTGACAAGTTGAGTTATGAGAATTATGCGAGTGACACAATAGTTTAGCTACTTCGCAATTCTTCGCGTTTGAACTTATTTTAGTATATCAGCGAACAAAAAAGCTCGCTATTCACATTACTAGAGTATTAAGAAAGTGGCCTGGTAATATAGCAAGTTAGCAACTAGTGGTCCAACATTAAAATCTTACCTCCATGTTCTTTAAATAAGTAGGAACACAGGAAATATGAATATTGTTACCTTAAGAAACAACCTCTTGTCATGCCCAGTTGCTGCAACCCTTAAAACAGACTCAGCAGCACCTACAGTATTAGCCAAACAAGCAAATATGCTGTTTGCAGTATCCTGAGAGATCTGCCATTCAAGGGGGTCCACAGGAACCCTATTGAACAACAGATATATTGAACTAAATTATGTATATTCACAGCATAAAGCTCATTAATAATGTGGCCCATGAATTGTAATAAGTTAACGAGATTATGGAACACAAACATTATGGAAATAACAAAAAATATCCTTTTCCCCTTTTTGTAATTTTCGGTTCTTTGGAGAGGGAATGAGAACTTTTATGGATGGGGAATACCTTAGTTCGAATTTGAACACCAGCTTTGTGAGTATGAAGGATAAATATGTATTTGGCGTAAGTGCAAAATCTTATGAAATCCATATCACTGTAAACATACAATTCGAAAACTAGAATTTCACGAGGGAGGGGTATAAACCTTCAACATTAATAAAAGTTGCAAAATCTTGGTGCCTGTTTGGTAGGTAAGAACATACAGATACAGTCTTTTTGGGAATAATTATCATTCTTACCTTTTTGGGTAGAGTTAAAAAGCAAAAATCTATTTCTTGTTGGAACATGAGCGAAGTAAATGTTCAATTCACCGAGGGAAAGTGAGCGTAATGTACATGCTTTAGTTGAATCCTCGTATTTCTCTGTTTCTTGGATTCAGTAAGGGAAAAGAAAGAAAACATAGAGGAAAACACTTACCTTTGTTTGGTTAATAAGGAAAACGATAGGAACATACGAGAGAAAAGAAAATAGGTTGAGAAGTAGATTAAATATATTGAATGTTGTGAGTCATTTCTATGCTTTTATTCATATATTGAATTTATATTTTAAGAATTTTTAGTTTTTGATGCTATTTAAAGATGAAGGAATACACTAGAATAACCAGTTTTCCTTTTCCTTTTTCTTTCTCTTGCAAAATCCATTAACAAAACAGAGCCTCAAAACCATGACATTAGGAATCATAAGAAGTACAAAATGTCAAAAACTCAAAGCTCGTTCTCACTTATTTTCCTGTTTTTATAGTCATAACAACTCCTGGAAAAAAAAAATTAAGGCTTTGTTTGGTTCTTGGATAAGTGAGGGAAAAGAAAAGAAAACATAGAGGAAAACATTTTCTTTAGTTTGGTTAATAAGTAAAACGAAGAAGAAAATAGCTAAGAAAGGAGAATAAGTTGAGACGTGTATTAATTATTTCGAATTACTTATATTACAATTGTGTTTTACAAATTTTTAATATTTAAAGTTATTTAAGCATGAAGAAAAAAACATGGAAAATCAGGAGGGAACTAGTTTTCCTTCGTATTTTCCTTCACACTTTAATGACATTAAGGCTTAGTTTGGTTCTTGACACTTTAATGACATTTGAGGCTTAGTTTGGTTCTTGGATTTAGTGAGGGAACGAAAAGAAAACTTAGAGGAAAACTTTTTCCATTGTTTGGTTAGTAAGAAAAACGATAAAAAAAAATAGGAAAGAAAGAAAATAAGTAGAGAAATAAATTAAACAATTTGTATGTTGCAAATCATTTCCCCTTCTTAATTCATATGCTACTATTCCCCTCAATTTTTTTTTTTTTAATGGTATTTAAACATGAAGAAAAATACGATTTCATTTCCTTCACAAAATTCATGAACCAAACCCCTCGTGTTTTTCTTTCCTTTCCTTCACAAAATTCACGAACCAAAAGTAGCCTACAAGTTTTTTATTTATTTTAAAAATGTAAATGTAATTGTAAATTAAGAAGGAAAAAAAAGGGATATTAATGATTCACTAATAAGGTCAAAAGTCATCATTTATTTCTTACTAGATTTTCTTTTTATTTCCTTTTTTCTCAGTTTAACCACAAAAAAGAAAATATTTTGCTTGTCTTTTCTTGACTAAATCCATGAATCAATCAGAGCCTAAAAATAAGAGGAATTGCCAAAATTGAAACATATCCACATCAAAAACTTAACCAATGTGTGCTCAGATACGTTTGTGGGCGCCTGTCTGTGTAGATATGTATGTATATGCATTAGTATGTGTGTGATTGAGAGAGAGAGAGAGTTACGAGATGTTCATCTGGCGGAAGAGTAAGCCGAGGATGGCGAGAGAGCAAAGGAGGACGATGAAGACGTCGGAGACAAGGGATACGAGGCTGGAGTTTCGATATGCACAATGGTAGTAGACAAGGGTCCCACATATCATCACTATCAACGCCTTCCCTACCTCTCCCCTGCATTTACTGCTTTCGCCGCCCCCGCCGCTGCTGCAATCCATTCTCTCTCTCTCTCTCTCTCTCTCTCTCACACACACACACATACACACAATCCCAAGAGAGAGAGATCCCAATAAAGTCAATACCAAAGTTCGGTGACCTTTTTGAAGTCTTTAAGCGAAATTTCACAAATCTTCCCCTGAAGTTTGTCTTAAATACATGTACCTCCCTCAAATTTTAAAAAATTACATAAACCTCTAATTTATGTGGCGAATGTCTCTCTGCGATGACTAGAAATGTTCAAAATACTAATTTGCCTTTACTAAAAATCAAGAATATTGAAAATATTGAAAGCCCTTGTGTTGCACCATCCATAACCAACATTGAAGAGAGCAGACATACATCTGCCATTGATACAGATTGCATACACATACAGAGAAATGTATCTTTAGCAGAGACAGGGAGGGAGATCAAGAGGAATTGGAAGTGTGGTAGCAGTTAAGGAGGTGCATCGATACTACGAAATTTCATGATTCTTATTTTTTTTTAGTAAGGGCAAATTGGTACTTTCAACTTATCTGTCACAACAGTTGGGACACCTATCAATTAAAATTTAAAAGGGAGATTCGAGTAATTTGTTAAAATTGCAAGAGAAGTCTTTGTATTTAAGACAAACTTCAAGGTTGGTTTGTGCAATTTACCCAGTCTTTAGTATGATTTAAATCAATATTTTCATAACCGGACCGATCATCGAACCAGAAAATTTGCCGGGTCACGGGTTAGAGGCTCAACCGTCATGTGAACCGAAATCAAACCGTGACATCAGAATTACATATTTTATAAATGTTTTTATTTAGGAGTAGTTATTATATTTCTAAAAAAGACACATAAAAGAAATTTTAATTTCATACACAATTTTTTTATTTTTTTTTTGTTCTTTCTTTTAATTTTAGACTTCTCTGGTCACTAGTACGGAGTATTATTTATTTTACAAACACCAAACGGACCATAAGAAAAAAGTAGTCGCATCAAGAAAGACCAAACAGACCGTACTAATTTTCATGATCCAACTAACCGCACGATTTATGAAGCAGCCTCAGAGAGGACTTTAGGCTTTAGCCATCTGTCTCATAGGGTGTCACGATAACAAAGAAAAAGTTACTCTCTCTCTCTCTTACTTTTGTAGTCTTGAGCAATGTGTAGAAGTTTTGAGCCTCAAATTTCTGAAAATGAGGTTTAAAGTCCAAGTTTTCACGAATCGGTTCACCCATATAAACCGTCACCGGTTCTTCGGTTATCCACCACCAATTTTTGGCCGGTTCTTGCTCCAAGAACAGTTACCGAGTCAACTCGGACCGGAGAGTCGACCGATCGACGGTTCAACCAATCGAACCTCTTATATATATATATATATATTAGAAGTTTTCAACTAATCTACAAGCCAACAAGAGTCAAACTAGTGAAACCCCGAGCAAATTCTTTTAAATGTTTTTTTTTTTTTTTTTTATAGGTCTTTCAACTGATTTAAGCAAGCAACAATTATTTCTTTCTGTTAGAATATATAAGAGAGAAGGAGAGAGA
This sequence comes from Hydrangea macrophylla, assembly GCA_033977485.1. NCBI lineage: Eukaryota > Viridiplantae > Streptophyta > Magnoliopsida > Cornales > Hydrangeaceae > Hydrangea > Hydrangea macrophylla. The sequence goes on from CM066987.1 coordinate 30,339,050, forward strand.
GTGAGACAATACTATGAATTATGTATTAAATGGTGTGATGAAACCTTACAATGAGTAGCCTTTATATAGGCCAAGAGAGAATCCTAAAAGGGAAAGAAAAGTACCTAGGCTAGTAGTACAATTGGTAGTACAACTGGTAGTACAATGTATCTAGACAGTAAGTATAGTAAGATACAATAGGTACAAGAATGTAGACAAATATTCTAATATTATTCTAACAGCCCCCCTCAAACTCAAGGTGGTAGAATGGAAACCAACTTGAGTTTGGAAACTAAATCCTGAAGACGTCCCGGTGGATGAGCTTTGGTGAATACATCAGCAGTCTGATCGATGGAGGAGACTGAGTTAAGTCGAATGGTACCACAAGAAATATGATGACGAACAAAATGACAATCGATCTCAATGTGTTTTGTACGTTCATGGAAGACATCATTGTGAGCAATTTGAATGGCACTTTGGTTATCACAACTGATGGTTGTAGCTGTTGGATGATTGACCCCCATGTCCTCAAGTAACCAGCGTAGCCAGAGAAGTTCCTGAGTGGTATCAGCAAGGGCACGATATTCAGCTTCTGTACTAGATCGGGCAACAACAGTTTGCTTCTTACTGCGCCAGGAGATGAGAGAGTCACCCAAGAAGAAGCAATACCCAGTGGTGGAACGACGATCAGTAGGATCTCCTGCCCAGTCTGCATCTGAGTAGGCACGTAGCTCAAGAGAGGAGTGAGCAGAGAAGTGGAGGCCGTGAAATAAGGTCCCTTTGATGTACCTGAGAATGCGGAGAACTGCTGCATAATGAGGAGAACGAGGAGCAGATAGAAATTGGCTTACAATATGGACAGCATAGGAGATATCAGGTCTAGTAACTGTCAGATAAACGAGACTCCCAACAAGCTGACGATATAGAGTAGGATCATCTAAGGGTATACCTGTCACGCCCCGACGTAGCATAAATATGGAAAGCATTTAATTTCCTTTATGGACCCGTAGGTCGCGACAGTTTGAAGGATCGATTCCGTCCCAAACGTCGAACAACATAAAACCATTAATCAGAGTAGAGCAATCAGGGCTTATAAAATTTTTCTAACTTATTACATCTTATGGTACGGGGTTAACTAAGGCACAGACCGCCTTGAAATAAGACAATAACTTAAAGTCTATTACAGTCATCCTTATTACAAAACTAATCATAACTTAGAGCACATAAACTTAAAGCATATAAAAGTAACATCTCTTCTCAGCAACTGATCTCAATTAGCATAATCATACGGTTCATCCTGATTATTACCTGCAAAGCCTGGACACGAATGTCCAGGACGCATCAACGCCGTCAGCTTCAAGAAGCTGGTGAGTATTAAAAACATAGCTTTGAATGTAAAAACATGCCCATTTACCTTTTTCCCATTTCCATTTAAATACCACAAGTTTATATTTATGATAAAGAGCTTGTTAGAAAAACAACCACAACAATAATTAAAAGATAAATTCACACATATGTGACCGTGTATGAGAACAATGCACCATCTCATCTAACCGACTCTTTTCTCTCGACAAAACCCAACAACCCTCTATCCTACTCCTGGTATCTTTGAAATACTAAGATAGCCACACTTTAGCAACGGGGCGCCAGGGAGTGTCCAGTTTGCCTCACACTTTGGTCCGGGGTACCAGGGAGTGTCCAATGCCTCACACTTTGAATACCCTAACCGCCATGCAAATACCGGGGCAACCCCCACACAGGTATCCAGACTCGAGTCATTCAGGGAGTGTCTATAGGCCACACTTTAGCACTTCCATGGGTGCCAGTGAGTGTCCAAGTTCGGCTTCACACACTTTAACGCTTCCATGGGCGTCAGGGAGTGTCCATTTTTGCCACCTTCGCATTTCAAAGACACCCTCATCCTCTTTTTCAACTCCAACCACAATCACATCCACAACCACAACCATAACCACAGCCACAATTACAACCACAACCACAACCACAACCACAACTCAAACTCATACTCTTTCCACACAATCATTACTCTTTTCCACACTATCATTACTCTTTTACACACTACCAACACTCACCATGCATGTACAACTGACTCCACATGAATGTCATCAAACTTTAAACATAAAGGAATTCACAGAATTTAAAGAAATAATACGCGTACGGGGATTGAAAATTCGTAATTCATTGCCTTAATCATTTTAAACATAACTAATAGCATTCTAAAAACTGCTACTGAAATCCTCGTTTTCTGTCCAAACGGTGCAGAATCTGAGAAAATTGCATTAGACAAAAAGTGTGCAGAATCGAGTTTTGCTTGGGACAACGCGGGCAGAACCTTAAATTTCATTCGTTTTCCTAACAAAAATCTAAAAACAAAATTCTGCTACTGTTAAAATTAAAAGAGAAAATATTAGATTGAATTTCTAATATACTTTTTCTGCTACTGTAATCCTCATTTTCTGCCCAAACGGTGCAAAATCTGAGAAAATTGCATTAGACGAAAAGTGTGCAGAATCGAGTTTTACTTGGGACAACGCGGGCAGAACCTTAAATTTCATTCGTTTTCCTAACAAAAATCTGAAAACAAAATTCTGCTATGTTAAAATTAACTACCTAAATCAGTAAATAAGGAATGAGTTACATTTTGAGTGAGTTAGTAATACTCACCGTGATGTAGATTGAAGAAGTTGTTGAGAAAGAAATACAAGAATTAAGAATCTCCAATTTCAAGCTTGGCTATGGAGGATTGAGCTCTTCAAATTCTGAAATTATTATCTCTCTATGTGACTCTCTCAAGCTCTCTATGCTAGAAGTGTAGAATGTGTAGTGTGATTGGGTGTATAAATACTCAAACTTCCACTTAGAAAACATTTGCCTAACATCCCACTCATTCTCCATTAATCTCCACTAATTACAAAGAAAGTGCAACAATGATGTGTAAATATACACTTGCAATTCATAATGCTCCATTGATAATTGAATGGGTAGGTGGAGTTGGTGTGGGTCAAGGTGTGTTTGGGAATCAAGCTTATGGCATTAGGACAACACACATACTACAAGCATTTGCCAAACAAGGCCTAAGGGAAAACTTTAGCAATAATAATTGGGTATAAAGAAATTTGTCCAATCAGTTACTCCCAAAATTCTGTGGAAGTTTAACACTGCGCGGACAGTTTTAAACCTAAACTAGTATTTTCGTGACACGGTGTTTATCACAAAAATACAGAAAATTCATTTTAATGTTAGAAAGAGTTTTCTGATTTTATAAAAATACAGTTGGAGTTTAAAAGAAATAATTCCACCGTTTGAAATACAGATTTGAAATTTAACACATGTATTGCCAGTTTTTAGGAAAATTGCATTTTGACCCCAAAAGTAATTTCAATTATGGGATTAGTCAAGAAATAAATTTTTCACATAAGAATTTAAATAAAGGCAGACAATGTATATTTAATTTTAAATATGGCAATGCAAGAAAATGGGGGTTATTACACCCTTCCTCCCTTAAACAGGATTTCGTCCCCGAAATCAAGACTAACTAGTAAGAAACGTTATGACTCGTCTCAATATCGTCATAATTAACCACGTGCGAGGGGTCTCGTATGTACTTTCTTAGTATACTCACATGGAATATATTGTGAACCCCAGACATCTTTGGTGAAGTTGATAGGTCGAACGTTCCAAAGGTTTGTGGGGTATCAGACTGTTGGTATAGGGTTTAGAAACAATGCATGTACTGGATGGATGGGAACAACACATATGATTGTTTGCTCATGTATTTACACGATCCTTGATCGGCACAGATGAGGGAAGAGATGCGTTCAAGGAGGAGGAGTGAATAAGAAATGAGGGAGAGAGAGAATATTTATACCCTTTTTTTTTTTTTTTTTTGAAAGAGAGTAAAAGTTTTGAGAAAGTGGAGCAACCTATTGATTTGGCAATGAGATGATTTGGACAATTGCGAATGCACTAGTGCTGTTTGGATTTGGTAATATCAGTGTTCGCAGTATGGATTTGCATGTGCTGCCATTGTATCGAATTGGGCCTGAATGAAGGATTAGGAATGATCAAGCATGTCATGTCAGCCTTTGAGCTAGTTTAAATTGATGATAGCAAACACAAGTGGATCGTGAAAGTGATGGGGATTAGAACCCTCTTTTTAGAAAGTGCACTTATGTTACTAACAAGAGATAGTATTTCCACAGCTGATTCTTGAACTGATAGCCCAATGTTTAGGGTACATTACATAAGAAGCGAAGATAGTGCTAAGGAGGGTTTTTTTTTTTTTTTTTTTTTTTTTTAGATATGAAAAGTTACAATGATACAAATGTACATTTGGATTTTGCTGAGTGGGAACTGAGTCCTGCCAACGTGAGGCTTCCCTCCAGAGATCGAATGCTAACGACATCCTACACACTTTTCAGCAACCATATAGATCCTATAGTCCGTTCCACAGAACCCTGGGTTAATGTTTTTCAGGACTTATTTCTGAGGACAATACCGTCCTGGGATGCTTACCCTCCCAGTTGCCCTATAAAACAATACCCAATGATCCAAACTACATTAAGCTGGTGGAGAGACATGCATAGTAAGACATATGGGCTCAATCCCACGCACACTCGACGCACAGGGACTACCTCGAATACGGACCATGATGTTCATTCCACATTTTTTTTTTTTTTTTTTTAAAAAAAAAAAAACACACACACACACACAAAAAAAAGAGCCTTAGTTTTGAGGCTAAAGCCACCTCGCGACCTTTTTTCCTTTTCTTTTAGAGACACGTTGACTCTCCACCATGTCAATTAAACCCAAGAAGGAGCTTTGAGCTAAGTTATTAACAGTGAAGAAAGAGTAAGGATCAGTGGATGGAGTAGGTGCTTTTGATGAACTTGCTTGAAGATTTGGGAGGAGATTTGGATATCTTGGGACCTCTGGTTTTTTCGTTTGCTCCAAGGGAATCCGGGACTTGTTAGATTGTGAGTGTTTAGACCAGCAGGAGCAAGTTGGAGTAACAGAGGTGGTGGGGGCAGGACGAGAGACTGGAGAAATTGCGTCGGGAGTAGCGAGATCCAGTGGTGTTGGAGAGGTTTGGTGGTTGGTGCTAGATTGTAAGGACTGGACTGGAGAAATTGTGTTGGGAGTATCGAGATCCAGTGGTGTTGGAGAGGTTTGGTGGTTGGTGCTAGATTGTAAGGACTGGACTGGAGAAATTGTGTTGGGGGTAGCGAGATCCAACAGACTTGGAGAGGTTTGTTGGTTGTTGCTAGACAGTAAGGACTGGATCAGATTAGACCAAGGAGAGGTTGTACAAATTTGAGTGACAGGGGGAATACAGGTAGGGCTAGAGATTTCAGAAGAGATTGGAGTAGTTGTGGTGTGAGAAATGAGATTGGAACACTTACGAGGGTTTTCTATGTCGTGATCTAGATCTACCATGGCATAGTTAAGCCAAGGATCTGGATCAGGCTCTTTGGATTGTTTGGGTGACTCTTCTTTTGATTGAGCTTGAAGTTGTGAGACTTGTTCTTTCGTTTCAAGAACTTGTTGTTCGAGAAAAAAGATGTAAGAAACACAACCCAAAATGGGATCCTGAAGCCTAGCTGTGGCTTCAAACACAAGGGATTTGATAGTTTGTTGATGATCTTCCTCAGGTACCCTTTCAATAAGGCGTAGAAAATTCCTATATCCGAAAAAGCCGTGAATTGCCTCATAATCCTTCACACTCCCAGCATATTGAAAGTAGGGAGCCAAGGAACAGTCACTTCTGCACCGTCTTCTGCTATACTCGCATGCACCACAACGACTTGTGTCAACAACCTTCTTAGAAACCATTTTTTTTTTTTTTTTTTTTTTTTTTAGAGGGGAGATGAGTTTCTGCCAAGAGGCAAAAGGAAGAAGAAGAGAAGAAGAAAGAGAGGGGGAGGGTCAGACGGAGAAAGGCTCATGGTGAGAAGGATAGAGAGATATGGGACATGGATGGTCTTTAAAAGGAGAGAAAGAGAGAGAGAGCACGAGAAGAGTGACAGAAAGAGAGAGGGCAGGTGAGAAAGAAAGAAAAGAGAGAGAGAGAGAGGATCACTGAGAGTGACAGAGAGAGAGAGAGAACACGTGAAGAGTGACAGAAAGAGAGGGGGCAGGTGAGAGAGAGAGAGGATCACTGAGAGTGACAGAGAGAGAGAGAGAGAGAGAGAGAGAAAGAAAGAGAGATAGTGGGGCGTTGAGAGTGACAAAAAGGGAGAGAAAGAGGGGGTTAGTGAGAGGGTCATAAAGAGAGAGAGAAAGAGAGCGGGGTCGGTGAGAATGAGAGTGACAGAAAGAGAGGGGGCAGGTGAGAAAGAAAGAAAAGAGAGAAAGAGAGGATCACTGAGAGTGACAGAGAGAGAGAGAGAGAAAGAAAGAGAGATAGTGGGGCGTTGAGAGTGACAAAAAGGGAGAAAAAGAGGGGGTTAGTGAGAGGGTCATAAAGAGAGAGAGAAAGAGAGCGGGGTCGGTGAGAATGAGAGTGACAGAAAGAGAGGGGGCAGGTGAGAAAGAAAGAAAAGAGAGAGAGAGAGGGCAGAGAGTGATGCATGTGTAGAGAGTGAGACCACATGGAGAGAGAGTGATGTATCAATATTAATGCACGTGTAGAGAGTGAGAGCATGTGGAGAGGCTGATGTCTAATAGTAAAGAGGTCGTATTCTTATTCTCCATACTCTGGGTTGTGGGCCATACTGACTGTTCTGAGATTTGACTCAGGAAGTTGGTCAGTGCCTAAGCTATTAATGAGGGCTATGGTATGCTTTAACTCCTTAGAAACTCGGCTACTATATGTCTGTAGGGGCATCATAAGTTATGGTTATCTCGACTAATCCTAAATGGATATGTCTGAAGGTATATGGAAATTGCTATCATTCTTGTCGATATGACAAGACAAACGGGTAATCATTTCTATGATAAAACCAACTTAGAATTTTAGTTTCTGAACTAAGGGTAATCCGTACTAAACTAACACTAGAACTTGGTTGTATAGCTTAGTAAAACTTAAGGGTAACCTATGTCACTAATCTATGGCGTGAATAACTGAGCCTGGTCAATCTAGAAAACCTATGGCTCTGATAGTTTTCCCCAAAAGTTGCACATTCTGCAGAATCTCAAAACTAAGGTTATCCAAACTCATTTAAGGATTAAATACACCTACCAAACGCATTCTGAAATAGCTTGAACTATTTTACAACCTATCCAAAACATAATTACAAGAGTTTTTACCAAATTTTACAATACTGTGAATCCATTCCAAGATCCAAGTACACATACTAATAATTCCCAAAATCACATATTACAATGTTGGAATGGGACTACAAAAGTATAAACAAGAGATATCTCAAGCATCTCGTCGGCCTCACTCTTTTCGCTTCTTCTTGTTCTTCTTCTTATCACCTGCAATGGAGGAAGTCTCCACTACTCAGCTATATGCTAAGTGTACAATTCTAAACATATGCATATATGGCAATTCATGCTTGAAAACATCTATAGATGTCAATTAGTCTCTAGGGAGAGGGATACACATTCATCCGACATATCGGTAAGTCCAAAGTCTATGAGTCGGAATGCCAATGGCAAGTCCAAAGTCTATCAACCATTGCATCCAACTACTCTGGTAGGGTCGGTTCATAAACCAAGCAAATAGCTTTCGCTACTATAACTCTCAAACATCGAGAGGCTTACCCCGGAATGAACTTGTACCAAACTATCCTTTGACTCACATAGTCATTTAGCATGCCCACATAGTCATACAAACATACTTTTCATACGTACTCGCTGAATTTAACGGGCCTAAATTAACACATGGGTTCTGCCCAGATCATAATTTCATACACAATATCCAAAGCATCCAAAATCCCCTATGTTACATAGGTTTAGAATTCATACCTTAAGCTATAGTCTCAAGATTTTAGGAGGATCTTTAGAGTACCGATTCTACGCTAAATCTCTAATTATACGCAAAACCTACGAGTTTTGACACGTTTCCAAGAAAACACAAAATTAAGATTTTCATAAAACTTTTCCAAACGTGGCCTAAGAGGTATCAAAATGAAGCTCTTATCTCAAAGAATCCAAATATAAAATTTGGTTGAAAATAAATGGGCAGAAGGTCGTCGATTGGCAATCGTGAAGCTCGAAGGAATAAAAATCTCCCTTATCTCCTCTCTCCTTAGATATTTAGAATATTGTTGAGATACTTTGACAACGTATCTCACTACTCCTATTTATAGACACATTCTCAAAAAATAATGTTTATCTCTCCATGAGTTCTCAAAACTTCTACTTATTTCCCGAAATGTTTTACACGTTTAATTCATTGCTTCATGAGTAAAAACTATAAATTATAAAAGTTATCGTCTAAGTTTCGTTTGGGTCTGTAATCATGTTCCGAAAACTATTTTCATGAAATTTCTAGATAATCTACCTTTTATACAACGTATCACTTCCGTTAATACCATATTACTCAAAATGATCTTAAACAATATCTAAACAAGATATTAAACAAGATCTAAAGTATTAAGAAGTAAACAAAATAGGTAAAATCACTAGTCATAATTACCAGATAAGTCAAATAGCATTTAATCCCATAAATTACATTTATATCAAGCCACATGAATTACCAAATTCCCGTGTCCTTACTTGACACTTTCCGTTGACCCACAGTCAGCCACTTTCACATTTCTCAAATAACATTGATAAATATCAAACAAAGTAATTATGATTTAAAAGAATGCATATTCCGAGATGGGTGTGACAATATATATATATATATGTTAAGGTGTTAAAAATAGCCCAGAAATAGAAATAAATGAGTGAGATTCACAGCTACCTTTTCATCAGTTTGGATTCCCCATGTATTTTTTACTACTGTAAGCTCCTTAACATAGCCCTTATGGCAAATAATAAAAATAGAAGAGTTGACAAGACATCTACGTGTGAATGATAAAGGACGAATTACTAGGATTGAATGTAAATTTTAGGGTTAAATGCATTTTGCACCCTCAAACTATACCCTATTTGGCACTTTGGTCTCTAAATAAAATATTTTTGCATTTTGGTCCCTAACTAACATTTTGTGATAGTTTTCCCCCTCTGTCACTTTTAGCGTCACTTTTAGCATCAAATAAAGTGACGAAAAGGGTAACTGTCACAAAATGTTAATTAAGGGACAATCCGAAAAAAAAATTTGTTTAGAGACCAAAGTGCCAAACAGATTATAGTTTGAGCAGTCCGGTTCCAGTGCGCACTGGATAAACGTATTGGGTAAAAAGCGCGAGTCAAAAACGGGTCATGACACATTTTGAAATAAGGGTTGTGATATTACCCCCAATTACCTACTCCCTCTATCTACGATATTGACCCTAAACATCTCCATTTCTCTGCGTCTCTTACTCTTTCAACCTTACAGTCCGGCGCCGGCGCCGGAACTCGTCCCTCACCCAAAACCCTCTCTCTCTGCCTCACCCAAACCTCCTATCTCTCTTCAACCTTCTTCCTCCCTCACAAACCTCTCTCCCTCTCTTCGACCTTCTTCGGGTTCCTCAAACCCCTCTCTCTCTCTCTCTCTCTCTCTCTCTCTTCGACCCTCTCAGTCTCTCTTCGTCCCTCTCAGTCTCTCTTCTTTGACCCTCTCAGTCTTTCTCAACCGTCCCTTTCTCAGACTCTCTTTGAAAGCTCACCTCGACCCCCTCTCTCTCTGACGGTCAGTATCTCTCACTGATATACAGTCCGGCAGCTGATCACAAGAGGTCAGATTATTCATTCTCAGTTAACATTTTGCATATGAAATTAGTTGCCTATTCTTGCCTATTCATATCAAATTAGTTGTTGATTGACATTATGCATATGAAATTAGTTGCCTATTCTTGCCTATTCATATCAAATTAGTTGCTGATTGACATTATGCATATGAAATTAGTTGCTAATATCAAAACCTACAAGTTGTTGCATATCAAATTAGTTGCATATTCTTTCCTATTCATATCAAATTTCACATTATTCATATGAAATTAGTTGCTAATATTAGAACTTACAAGCTGTTGCATATCAAATTAGTTGCTTATTCTTGCCTACTCATATCAAATTTCACATTATTCATATAAAATTTGTTGCTAATATCAGAACCTACAAGCTGGTGCATGCCAAATTAGATATGAATCAACAACTAAGTAGAACCTACAAGTTGTTTGACATTTTAATACCTACAAGTTGTTTACTTGGTTAAGCATTTCAGATTCATTAGTTGATATGGATGTGGAGTATGAGATCATGGTTGAGGAAGAAGAAGCGACTGTTCAATTGAGCCAAGATTCGGAAGGTGACGAATGGGGGGACACGTCCAATTGTTATGATATCCCCAAATATCTTGAAGTGGCCAATGATTTAAAACCTAGTATTGGTCAACAATTTCAAACAATAGATGATGTTTACAATTACTACAATGCATATCCGGAACAATGTGGTTTTAGCATTCGAAGTTGGACTTCTAAGAAGATGGAAGGAAGTGATGTGGTGAAAAGGAAGGAGTTTGTTTGTTTTAAACAAGGAAAGGGAAAAGTGGTTGCGGATGTTGAAAGTCAAAGGCGTCGAGGATTGGTAAAAGAGGGTTGTGATGCAAAGATAGCTGTTTTGAGAACCAATTCTGGGGCATATGTAGTCACTAAATTTATTGAGGGTCATTGTCACCCATTGGCAGCCCCATCCAAGAAGCATCTTTTGAACTCTCATTGAAAGGTTTCGAGTGCCTAAAAGAGTTTGACTCAACAATTTGGAGTTGTGAACATACCATCAAATCAATAATTCAATTTTCTTGGAGTCCAAATGGAGGGTACATTTGAAAACATTGGGTGTACACAAAAAGATTTATATAATCATCAAAGGGACATGCATAATGAGAATAAGGGGCATGATGGAGAAATGTTGAGTGAGTATTTACAATTGGAAAAGCAAAAGAATCCATCTTTTCATCTTGCAGTTTGTTACTAAGTTCAAGTCAATGCAGTTTGTTTTAGTTTGTTGACTGAAAGTGTAATGTTTACTATTTGTCTTCTTTTTTTGGTTCAATATAAATTAGAATATTGTTTCCAATTCATTTACTAGGGTGGGTTAACAATGAAACATAGTGTTGGCTAGATTGTTTCCTATTCATTTCCTGGCTTGTTATTATTGTTTGATTGGGAAACATAGTGTTGGCTGGATGACATGCCCATATCATTTGGAATGTGATAGCGCCATCTATAGTGTGAGAAATGTTTTCAAATATGTGCTCTCTCTCTCTCTATATATATATTTATATATATGGGATAAGTTGTGAAAAACGCATTGTTGATGTTTAGTATTTGAAAAAAATTCAGCAAAATCTCTATTGGGTTGTCTTCTTTTCAATCATGTTATATTTGTTTGTATGTCTATGGTTATATTCAGACTAGATTTCAATTCATTTATTTATTTATTTTGGTTTTTTTTTTGTTATTTTCTACATTTTAATCAATTAATTTAGTGTCTACTAGGTGTGTTATAGGACAATATGTAAACCCACTATTTCTTTTTACCATTTAAACCAATTCATCAATATCTCAATTGAGTTTTCTCCTTTTTAGTTATGTTCTTATCTTGTCTATGTATGTTTATGAACTAGATTTTTATCATGTCTAGATTTTGAAAGCTCTTTCGTACAAACAGAAACAATATGTAGTTGACAAGAATATCGGTGGAATCCCATTTTCGGAGCCAGTCGTTGTGCTAAAACTTGTAAGATTTTCCTCTCTAGTTTTCAAGGATTGAAGTCTATTACTTTCTAAATAAAAAAAAGTCTATTACTTTTTTTGCATTTTGGGTGCCTTGTGTTCATAGTTTTTATGCACTCTAAGGGAATTGGATTTATGTGGATTTATCAGCATCTAATAGTTGGTATAGTCTCAAATAGGACAGTAAAGAGGGATTAGAACATGTCCCTAATATTTGATAATAAAAAGGTGCACTGCAGCACTAGACTGTGCAATGTTGCCTCATAGTGTCATCTAATTTTTACAACTCTACTTTATATCATTGCTTCAATTGCTTGGATCAAAATTGTGGAAATCTTACAACCCAACAAGCTGCATTTCGTTGCGGAAATCTCATCAAGTTGGCTTTGATTCTGATACTGACACCACTAAGGTTTCTGGGACCAAAAGACCTGCACATGAGTGGGTCAAAGAAGAAAGAGAGAAGACCTAGTTTAGAAAAAAGGGTCGATGAGAGAGAGAGGGACGAAGCAGAGGTCAGAGAGGGGTTTGGGTGGTCGCCGGACTGGTTCAGTCGGAAAGAGAGGTCAGATATGGAGGGAGAGATTTGGAGGATGGTTTGGAAGGAAGTGGGACAAAACATGAGAGAGGGATGTAGAGAAAAAGGGACGATGGACTTGAAGGAAGTGGTGGTCGGTGCCGGACTGGCTGGGGTCCACTGGTGGTCAGAGATGGAGGGACAAAGGGAGAGTGAGAGACGAAGAGAGATGGATAGGATTGGGGGAAATTATAATCAGATAGGGTTTAAAATCAGTGGCCCTAATTTCAAAATGTTTCATGACCCGTTTTGACCCATGGTTTTTATCCAGTGCGCTCGCCCAGTGCGCACTGGAGTCGGACTGATAGTTGGAGCCGGACTGATAGTTTGAGAGTGGAAAATGTATTTTATCCTAAATTTTAAATGAAAGCTGCTAGAATTGAGGTTCAAAATTAGGAGTGTTCATGAGTCGGGTGAGTCAGGTTTGGCCCTCATCCTCTCATTCATCCGAACATAGTCGGGTTTCCCTCCTTCCACCCGTCATCCACTCGCTTTGTTGAGTGCACCCGACTCATCGGGTGGTCAGGTGAGTCAGGTCGAGTCGGGTGAAACCCGACCGTCTCATTTGTCTCAATCAAGCATTTGCTTTACACAAGACTTTGTCTTCATTTTCTTTTTTTTCTTTTTGGTTTGACTGTTTTTGTCTACATAGTCATGGACTAACCAAAGCTCTGACCAAACAAAAAATAAAAACATAGTCATGTACTAGTTTGATGGTTTTAATGTTTTAATATCTCCGCTAGTGACATATATTTTATTAATATAAGAATATAACATATATATATATTTAAAAAGGATATAATATATAATACATATATTAATATAAGCATATTACATATATATATATTAAAGACTATATAATACATAATGTATATATTGATATAAGCATATTACATATATAGTTTTAAAAAATTAATTGTGATTCGAGTCGGGTCGGGTAAATCGGATTTTCACCCCCTAAACCTATGACTCCACTCGAAACTATCGGATTTTCACCCCCAAAATCCGTGACTCCACCCACATTATTTAAAAACCAATAAAAAGACTACGAATGAGTCGAGTGAGCCCGGTGAATTTTGAGCAGCCCTATTCAAAATCACCAGTCCACTCTCTCACCTCTCTCATTTAATGCTTTGTACATCCTCTCACCTATCTCATTAAAATTTCAAATCTGTCTCTCTCTCTCTCTCACGCTGGCTCCAAATCCCTCACTTTCTCTACAGATCAGATCCCAACTCCCAGCTCCCAGCCCGACCATCTCGCTGTCTATAGTCCTAAGGTTTGAGTTTTCTTCTTTTTTTTTTTGCTCCATCTGTTCTCTCGATATTTCATCTCAAATCTGGGAAAGAGATAAGAGGGCTTTTCAAATCTGATTCTTCTTATCCAAAGTGGACGAGGTAAAACTTAGCTAAACATAGCGTGGGTATCATTATCTGACCTACATATCCACGACTAACACGTGTCTAGCTATTACCAAAGACTTGTCACGAAGTACCTAAAGGATAAGGATGAAACCCTAAAAGTTATCATCAGGGCGACGATAAGGACAAGCCTGCAATACTTCCTCACGAGCTGTTTAGGCTACTTCTGGTAGTACCCAGCCCAGATAGACCTCGATTGGAGGCAGGTCTTGGCACAACATAAACTATACTACGACATGGTCACTCTAGATCATGGCGTGATAAAATCTCTCTTTGATATATCGGGAACTCTCAGGTTATGTGGCTTGGTTGGCTTAAGAGCAGAGCTCGCTTAGGAAGGTCGCGACGGTCTATTCCGCGATACACTTCCTAAGCCTTTCTAAAGGTCAGTGAGACTATCTGGAATAACTCTCTAGTTTACCGCGAGGACATTCCTTGTGTCGTCTCCGAACGACACGTGGAATTTTGGTACGCCTCAGTAGGAATGATCCACGTTAGCTGCGCTCATTCCTTGGCATGTGTCCCAACTGCTATAAATAGGAACAGTACCCTCAGAGGTGATGACACACATGATTTTCCTGAGACACACTCAGAGAGAATTTCATATATCATTCCCTTAAAATCCGTGCATTAATGAGCTCACTGTGAATATTCCTTCACATATACGCGTTCGATCATTAATTGCACAGGATTATCTCGGAATACTCCCCCCACTCATTGACCCTTAGTCTGTCTCTCTTTACCTCTTCTCCACTCACCTTCGAGACCCCCTCCACTCCACTGATTCTTAGATTGCTACTCTTCTACGAATTCATCTCTTTTGTCTTACTCCACCCTACTCAAACACCCTACCTACATTTTGGCGACTCCACTGGGGAGTAGCATCTTTGAAACAATGGTGACCGTCCTAAAAAGTAGGAGGGTCGTTGGAGAGAACAACGAGGATGTCGCCTCCGAGGAGATAGCTGAAAGCCACCAGCCTTAAACTTCAGGAAATCCTACCATGGATGTTCTGATGAAGACGTTCGAGGCCATGCAGGCGTCTATGCTTCAAGCCCAGCAAGACATGCAGCGCACTCAACAGCTCATCCTAGAATCATTAGACATCGCGCAGTGGAACGGAGCCTCAGGCGATAAAGAAACTCCTACGAAAGACGCCCCGCCACCTGAAACAAGACATCGCCCACCTCCCGAGATCAACAGTGGGAACCGGGAGCAGGTTCCTCTGATGACTCCTATGGGGTCAACTCCTAACTCCAATCAGGTCCCACCACAGGCGCACCAGATGCAGAACTCAACGCCCGTCAACATTTCACTACGTATTCAACAAGAGGTGCAAGCCTTACTCCAGCAGGAGCATATGCGATTTATGGGTTCTGTTCATTGTGATTTCCGCCCTCCTTATTCAGCAAAAATCGCGGCTATGCCCTACCCTACCGGTTACGTCCCCCCCATTTTTTGATTATTTGATGGAAAGAAAGGGAATTCTTATGAACATATAGCCTAGTTCGTGGAAACCTTAGCCAATTATGGAGGAGACTACGACCTACGCCTGAAAGAATTTTCAAAGTCCTTGACCGACAAGGCGTACACATGGTACATTAATATCCCGCCGGGAATGATTGTAAATTGGGAATCCATGGTTCAACGCTTTCATGAAAAATTCTTCCAAATGGAAGAAAGCGTGACTCGTTTTTCTCTTACCAAGATCGTTCAAGGACGAGACGAGGACGTCCTTATGTACATCAAGTGTTTCCGAGAAGGGTCTATTGATTGCCACGATGACATTTCCGAAACCGAGCTTATTAGGATTTGCGTCGATGGCATGTACCATCGCTTCAAGATCAATCTTGTTAACGCGGACATCAGAACTTTCTCAGCTCTCATGGAGAAAGCAAGGAATCTACAGAACGTGATACGAGAGAGTGCAACCTAGGCGCTCGGTCGTTCATACTACCGGAATCCTACTGCGTCGCCGGTGCAAGGAAATGACAAGAGAAAAAGAAATGAACGAGCATCCTCTCCCCGCAAGAACAGGGCAGACCCACCCCCCGAATTCGCTTGCGGGCTGAAGGAAGTAAGGGCCATTTTTAAAAAATGGGTCGCGGATAAAATCATCGAGGTACCCAGGGTGGATAGCCCGCTTAGCCGCGAAGAGCTGACTAACGACGACTTCTGTCCTTACCATCACACCAAGAGACACTCGTTGCGAGATTGCTGGTACCTACGACGCTTATTCCATAGAAAAATTCTAAACAAAGAATTGGAAATATCTGGCTCTCAAAACATTGAGACAAACCCGCTCCCTCCCCACGGAGAAGCTCACGTCGCCATGGCATCTTACTATGATGAGATCAAAGAAATAGCCATGTATGACGCCCGGAATCGGAGTTTGATAGCGAAGAACTTATCATCAAGCAGGCCAGCGCACTGATGAGGATCGTTAAATTCTAGTGATTCTATGATCAGCTCGGACTCACTCCCGAGGCAAGATTCGCGGCGACCAGGGCAATGATAACCACGATGGAAATACGGGCAGAAGAATGCATGAGGACAGGAGGTTCCGTATGACAAACTCTCCGAGAGGCCGCATCCAAAATCTCTTTTTCCGAAGCAGACAGGCAGGTCCCTTTTGCGCACAACAGACCGTTGTACGTACCGGTGGAAATCAACGACATCGAATTTCAGCGAGGATTCCTGGATTACGGAGCCTCCCTCAACTTAATGTCACTGGATGTACTTTTTGCCTCCGGATATATGAACAAGATTTAAACGTGCCATCCATCATCATCAATGGGTTTGGAAAGGCCTCTCAGCGAAGTCTGGGGCATATCACCATCAACCTCGTTGTAGGGCCCATTCGATGCCGCACCAGATTTCACATAATCGATGCAGACACAGCATATCATGCTCTGCTGGGAAGAAATTGGATGCACAAGTTCGCCCTCATCCCTTCCACATACCACCAATGTGCGAAAGGAATCCTCAACAACAAGATCATCACGATCGTGGCCTCTAGATCACCTTTCGCGCGACACAAATCCCATTTCGCCGATGCAGTGTTCTACACCAAATTCGCGGATGAAGAGGAAGGGTCGAAGTCGTTTGTATGCACCCGACCGATCCCAAGATTGGAACAAGCAAGGCGGGACAATTTTGAGGTGATTCCTAGGTAAGGTAAAGGCAAAAGGAAGGTCGATGAAGAGCCAGAATGTTATCGCATTCGCTTGCCCGATGGGAAGATCGTGTATCGATTATGACGGCCCATGGGGACTTCCCCGCGATTAAAGGAGGTCCCCCATAGCTGTAACATGATCAATGCTGACCCAAGCCAATCCGAAGAACCCAAAGTGGCACCCGAATGTCTGCAGGACGGACCAAGGAACAAAGAGCAGGAGCTGGAGCAAATCAACCTAGCTGGTGCGAGCGATCAACCCGCCATGATGGTTTTTATTTCAAGCGATTTAAGCAAATAAAAGCGAGCCGAGCTCATTCAACTGCTCAAAACTAATTTGGACGTCTTCGCTTGGACTTACGCTGAAATGCCAGGTCTGGACACGAGTATCACGGCACACAAACTCAACATCTCCGTCGCGGCAATACCCGTTAAACAATCAGCTCGAGTCTTCCACCCAAAACTAGAAACACAGATCAAGGAAGAAATCACCAAGCTGCTGAAAGTAGGTTTTATCAAATCCATACACACCCCACATGGCTACCAAACATCGTGCCGGTAAAGAAGAGAACCGGTCAAATACGCGTTTGCGTGGATTTCAGAGATCTTAATAGGGCCTGCCCAAAGGATGATTTCCCACTCCCCAATGTGGACACCCTGATTGACGCGATAACAGAGCACCAGATGTTTTCCTTTATGGACAGTTTCAGTGGGTACAACCAGATCAAAATGGACCTAGAGGACGCGGAGAAGATGGCTTTCAGAACGCCGCTGGGAAATTTTTTCTACACAGTCATGCCATTTGGGCTTAAAAATGCGGGAGCTACATATCAAAGGGCCATGATGGCTATATTCCACGACTTACTACATTCAATAATGGAATTCTACATTGATGACCTCGTAGTCAAGACAAAACAGGAGGCAAATCACTTCGCAGACCTGCAGGTGGTCTTTGACAGGTGTAGAAAATTCAAACTGAAAATGAACCAGCTGAAATGCGCATTTGGAGTATCGTCCGGAAAATTCTTAGGATGCATCGTTCATCGCCACGGCATCGACACCGATCCGGCAAAGATCGCCGCTATCAACGGAATGCCGCGACTCGTGACTACAAAGCAGCTCAAAAGTTTATTAGGAAAGGTATCTTATCTGCGCAGGTTCATTCCTGCTCTTGCAGAACTTACTCATCCGTTCTCAACTTTACTAAAAGGCAACGCAGCATTCTCATGGGCGCCACAGCATAACTTAGCTTTCGATGCGATCAAAAGGGTGCTAACTTTACCACGAACCATGACTGTCCCGACGAAAGGCCAACCATTACTACTATATTTAACCTCTA
Organism: Hydrangea macrophylla; assembly: GCA_033977485.1. Lineage (NCBI taxonomy): Eukaryota > Viridiplantae > Streptophyta > Magnoliopsida > Cornales > Hydrangeaceae > Hydrangea > Hydrangea macrophylla. Next base: position 30,357,330 of record CM066987.1, read on the forward strand.
CGACGAAGTCGATAGGAGCACTACTCGTGCAGGAGCTAGATGGACAGGAAAAACCTATCTATTACATTAGTCGTATCCTCCAAGGCCCAGAGGTGAGATACTCGGCGATGGAAAGACATTGCTTGGCACTTATATTCGCCACACAAAAGTTCCGTCACTATCTCCTGGCATTCCTGCTTAAGGTCATGACCAAATACGATCCTATCAAGCATCTCTTAAGCAGGCCAGCCCTGTCAGAAAAGATAGCACGATGGCTCTTTACCTTGGCCGAGTTCGACATCACCTGCTCGCCGCCGACAGCCATCAAAAGTAAGGCGTTAGCAGACTTGCTAGCTCAGTTTCCCAGCGGTGAGCCTGAACCCATCATCGAAGAACTCCCAGGTGACGACTTCAATGCATCTACCGTAGCCATATCGCAAGGTACATGGGAGCTCAGTTTCGACGGTTCATCTACTACCCGAGGGGGAGGAGCCAGAATCGTGCTCACATCACCAAACAAGGAGACGTTGAACCTCTCTTTCAAATTGGATTTTCAATGCTCAAACAACGAGTCAGAGTATGAGGCACTCATTCTAGGACTCATGGCTGCTGAAAAGATGGGAGTCAGATCAATAGAGATCATGGGAGATTCAAATCTTGTGGTCAAGCAAACCAACGGAAGCTATGCCGTCAAAGAACTCGTCCTTGCATCCTATCGCTCCATATTGCAAAGATACTTGGACAAATTCAGTCATGTTAGTATCAAGCACGCACCCAGAACAAGTAATCAGCATCCGGATGCTCTAGCAACTTTGGCATCAAAGGTAGAGATCGAAGGAAATTCCATCACGATCGAGATCCTCAAAAGAACCCTCCCATGTACAGTCACAGAACTCCTACCGCAGAAGGAAGATAAGATGGGCGACTGGAGAATCCCAATTCGGCGTCAATTACAGAATAAGGAGCCCACTCTCACGCCGCACTTAAAGAATTTCTTAATTTATCAAGGCGAACTCTATTTTAGAACCCCGGGAGGATGGATAGCCAAATGCGTGGAAAAGGAAGAAGCGGTCCTCTGCCTTGAGACAATCCATAGGCAAACATGTGGAAATTCGAACATCAGCCTATATAGGATCATACAGAAGAGAGGATACTATTAGCCGGAGATGGTAAAAGAGGCAAATAACCTTCAACAAGGTTACGCAACATGCCAAGAGTTCCCCTCTCGGAACGAATGCAACTTCGTGGAAGCTAACGATGATTGGCGTAGGCCATACATTGATTATCTCACGCAAGAAACCCTCCCGACCGAGAACATTGACGTCGCCTCAATCAAGAAGAAGGCACCACGGTTCTTCGTAAGTGAAGAGAACTTGTTCTGAAAAAGCTTTAACGGAAAAGCACTGAAGTGTCTTGCGGGCCAAGAAGTGGATGATGTTTTACAGCAAGTTCACCAATTTGAACACCAGGGAGGTAACAAGCTATACCAGCAACTCATACACTTAGGGTATTACTGGCCAACGATGGAAAAAGAGGCACTGGAATTCACAAAAAAATGCAAGGCTTATCAGACCCACGCTAATAGCATACATGCTCCAACTGTTGGGCTAAAGTGTTTAACGACCCCGTGGCCATTTCATACGTGGTCAATGGATCTCATGGGCGCCATAGCACCATCACGCGGGAATATCTGGATCTTAGCAGCCACAGAGTTGTTCACAAAATGGGTTGAAGCCATACCATTACGAAAGGCAACGGGGGAAAGCATAGCGAATTTCGTAAAGCAATACATAATTTGCAGGTTCGGCATCCCTAAGGTAATACTATCGGACAACGGCAAGCCCTTCACCTCGAAGCCTGTCACGAGCTTGTACTTAAAGTATGGCATATCCCAGCACAAGTCCACGGTCTACTACCCTAAAGGGAACGGACAGGCCAAAGCAAGCAACAAGACTCTATCCAAGATTCTGAGCAAAACCATGACCGACTCTCCCATGATTTGGTCAGATCAGCTACCATTAGCTTTGTGGGCTTACCGAACATCCAAGCGACGTGCTACACAAGCCACCCCGTTTTCGTTGGTCTATGGCACTAAAGCAGTCGTCCCCGCCAAAATCTCGGTCCCTTCAGCTAGAATCGCACTCCAAAGCGAAGTCGACTTAGACACGCGATATGCGGAGTTAGAAAGATTAGACGAAAAGAGGGATAAAGCCAAAGGAGCCCTGAAAGTTTATCAAGCAAGAATAACACGGGCCTATGACGCCATAGTGCGCCCCAGGCAGATTAAGGAAGGGGATTTGGTGCTAAAAGCAGCAACGCACGTCATGCGAAGTATGTCCGCCCCAAAGTTCACTCCCAAGTGGGAAGGTCCTTATCTTGTTCAAGAAGTCCACGACAGCGGCTACTGCAAGTTGATCCACCCCGAGGACGGCAGCAATCAAGGAACCCTAAACCTCAAATGGGTGAAGCTTTTTTATTCCTAAAATAGTTCTCTCTCTCTATAGGATCAGCACATTTTATATGAGGTAGCACCTTACGAATGTAAGCGTGCGTTTTTGCACCATTTCCTATTTAATTATACTCCAGGGCAAGCCCCCCTCCATCGTGAGAATTATGAATGCAAAATTTGTTTCTCCTCATATGGATTGTTTATTACTTCTCACATGAGCACAAGAAACACTCGAGATGAGCCTATTTCTACACAGCACTCGTTTGTCCAAAATAAAAAACAAAGCATAACCACATGTACAATGAATGCAGCACGAACAAAAGATAAGCCTGTTTCATTTTTACATTGCTTATTACAAAAAAAAGCGGCGAATCACCTATACAGAAGTGCTCGTCTAGACACACTGGGTGTTCAACCAGGCACACCGACTCCATCGCCACCCACCCACCAACTATAAATAAATAAAAAGACCAAAAGACTACGAAAAATGGCCCAACCGGCCCTAAAAGTACACAAGAAAGAAAAAGAAAAAGAGACACACGCTCCAAAGATCTAATGGCCTAGCAAATCGGTACCAGTTGACCAATCATGGGTCATGCCTACCATGGACACCCGAGCTTCAATCGCTCGGACATCGGCTCCCAGCCTAAGAAGGTAGGAATCGGCCTCCCTAATTTTCTCATTAAGGCGCATGGAGACCATGGTAAACTCGGAGCACGCCTCGTCAAAGGCCCGGGAAGCAACGTCACTAATGAAAGGGAGTTGAAGTTGTGCTGCAGAAAGATCACCCAATTTGCGGGATTCCGTAGTCAGCTCTTCCAAATAATCTCTGCGGCGACTCTCAAAATACTGCACACTCCGCCTGAGGTCAAGACACCGACGCCTCTCCTTCACAATGTGGAAACGAGTGGCCAACCAATTAACATTCACACGGCCCCTTTGCAGTTTTTCCAACAGATAAGAAACACTGTCCAACACATCATCGGTCAGGGAGCCTAGTGTATTACCCTCAAAGATTCTAACGATTCGTGCCAAGTCGACGCAATACTTGCTTTGGAGATGATGATGGATGTCAGCAAAGTCCGTCAAAGTCTCAGGACGATGGTTATATATACGATCTAAAGTCCGACGCAAATGAACAGGAAGGGCAATACCCCTCCAACCGTCCCACACTTCGCCGAAGGCAACAGGCAGGCTAAGAGCCCCAGACTCAACTCCAGAATTGGAAGAAGAACTGGACATCTCACCAAGATTGGGGCAAAAATCACAAAGGGTAAAAAAGAAAATTCGATAGAGGATTTCTCTCTCTAGAGCTCCTCGAAGAAACTCAAAGTGAATTGCCAAAGCATCCAAGACCCCCTTCTTATAGGGTGAAATTACTTAATACACCTCAGAATACGAGGAGATGTGATACTAAGCGTCATCATTACTACTCAACATAAATGCGCCTGTCCAACTCTCTAAAATGACGGTAGAGTTCATGTATTAATTACCAAGTACAACATTTAATGCACTCATGCACTTATCTGTTTCTTCGAACGCAATGGCGGTCCATTCTTGATTTCTCAAAACCATGGTGACTCATCAAGCAGAACATGCCACATATTAAACATCTCATTTTATTTCAAATGCAAAAGGCTAATGTAATGGCAGTACAAATACAAAAAAAAAGGGGAGAGGGAGAAGGAAAACCCCTACAAGTTCAACGACAGCAACTAGAAAAGACCACGAGACGCCCGCGCACCACAATCAACATTTGCAAATTTTGATCCAAGAGTTGGGCGACCCTCCTTGATGATCTTCTTCCCTTCCTTCAAAGCTTCTAAAGCAGCTTCAGCTGCAGCAATCTTGGCATCAATAGCCTTCTCTTTGCGTTCTGACTCATAAAAAAGAGAAAACTCGCGCAAATCCGCCAAATGGGATCCTAGCCACCCAACATCAAGACCAAGCGCCTTAAAATCATCCAAGGCATCTACGTATGTATCAAGATGGGCAGCATCCAGATCTCTAATCGGCGTTACATCCAAGTACATAACGACTGCCGCTAAAGACTCTAAGAATCAAGTTCGAATCGCAGGAAATTTGCAAGAAAACGAGACAAGAGTCTCAGGACATTTTGCCTTGTTAGCCTCCAGCGCAGGAACGAAAGACGAATTAATATCACAACCACCCCAAGAAACCAACTTTGCATCCTGAGAAGATTTACCCAAGACACCATCCCGATTCTCCACACCCATTCCTGGACTTTCGCCAAAAAGATCTCTTTCCAAACACCGCTCCAATAAATTTTCAAAATCAGTTTCGACTGAGCAGGTTGGGGCAAAGGGTATATTTAAAGGAAGGTCCTTAGGAATATCGATGTCAGAAGGAAATGTTCCTCTGCTTGACAAACCACCACAACTCGATCGAGTCATTTCCTCAATAACAGGAACATTATCGGTCAACATCGGATCCAACTCTGCTTGTAAGGAACGCATAAAATCATTCAATGCGCTATGATCATCAAGACCCAAAATAACCCTACCCGTAGTTGGCGACGCATACCGATCAAGTTCAGATATCATCGTCGTCTCTGAACCAGCATGATCCATTTGAGGTAGCACGTCATCGCCTCCGATATGATCAGACTTATACCGATTAGCCTCATCACCAACGAAAGCTCCGCAATCAGCAATAATCCGCGTTTCGTGCTCATCCTCTGGGAAAACGTCTACAGGAGGAGCACGAACGGTAGTGGAACCGGAATCTGGCTCGTTCCTAAGAGCATCAGCAACGTGGGATTTCTTATGCTTCCCACTACTTCTCCTATTCTTCTTTTTACAATGGCTGCGAGATCGATCTTTGTCCTTCTTGCGCTTCCCGCCAGAGCGGCCCTCGACATCAGCCCGTGTCGAACGATCAACAGGAAGTAGGGTTAACTTCTTAACCTCCTTCTGGGTAGCCAAACCCTTACCTACCTCCCTACGCCCCATACTCGTTCCAGAATCCACGAGTTCCTGCCACAAAAAAATACCCGGCCACTATGACAGAAAGGGAAGGGAAAAGAACAATTATGAACAATGAAAATGGCTAAACAAAATACCTTTCAAATCTTCCTAGAAGATGCCATTTTCTCAGAAGCCATCACCAAACGCCTCCTTTTTGGAATCGTCCGCGACCCTACTTCCTCATTATCATCCTGAGGAAGGTCACCGGCGGCAGACAAACTTTCAACCGCATGCGATGCCTCAACCCCAGCCTTCGCAGAAGTAGCCGACCTCTTGGAGTTCAAAGTCCGAAGCGTCCCATCGTTAGCCGCTATATCATAAACTTTGGCCTTAACTGGATCGCTTGCATGAAAACCAACAAAAGAAGAGAGGCATTTATCCTAGAAAGACCCCCAACTCGGGGTGCAGCGACCGACTCTTCCTCGCGGGGCAATACGAACAGTGACCCCACCAGAAAGAGTTTTTGTTTCAACAGTGGTAAAATGCCTAGAACTCCCTACGTAGTCCGATTGGAGATTAGGGCGCGCGGGCACCCCCTGATCTAAGCCAAATTGACGAGAAACCCTGTGTGGATGGTAGCGCACGACCCCCTTCGTGTACTTAGACAGAAAGGGGAGATTCGAGGGAAACATGGTCGCTGCCATGATAATGCTTCGAGAATCCTGACTGATAGATAAGTCCACTTCCTCGAAAGAACCAGACGGATATAGGTTCAGGTCCCTTTCACCAGTGATAGCCCTTGCGTAAGGGCGAAACTCAAACTCTTTTATGTCATCCAAAAACTTGCTCAGACGCTTCAGGTTTCCTTTTTTACACCACCTATCCGCCCTAGGTTGATGGTTGTCAACATAAGTAACCTGGCGAGTAGGCCCGTGAAGCTTCTTCTTGGTAGCTTCAAAAACAATGGGAGGAGGAGCATAGCCCTTGAATCGCTCAAAAAGAAACATGGTCAGAAAAGGGGTGCACAAATAGCTGGAAATATCGAAACGACCGACAGAACGTCTAAAATCGGTATGAAGAGAATCTAGGCGATGATATAGAGTGCCTAAAAACAACGGAGCCAAAGGTAACGAATGGCCCTTAGCCAGCTTCACGGCTAGGGGAAAGATCGCAGCATTTATTCCGTCTTCGGGAGACATCGGGAGAACGTAGCGCGCAAGCCAGCTAGCGATATACGCCGCTAGGTAGTGAGGACTATCAGATCCCGGACCTACACTCTCGTTACGATCTTGGTCACCCGTCACTTGCTTTGAAGGCTGAATATCCTTATAAAAATAGCGCAACCAGGTGACGAAAGAAGCTCGCCTACCCCTGTTCTCCCCAGTAAAAGCGCTAACCAACGCAGCGCTCTTAGTAAGACACGATTGCAAAAAGGTCACGACATCTTTATCTTCTGAGTCTTCATGAAGACCCTCCAGTGAATAATCACCGATGACGGGCAAACTCATTAAAGCCACCACATCTTCTAGAGTAGGGGTAAACTCCCCCCAGGCGGTAATAAAGGTATGGGAATCAGAGCTCCACCTCGAGGCTAACTCAGCTAGGCCAAGTGTACCTTTCCTACAGTTCAGAGATACGCAAATGGAAACCGAGTCCAAGATACCAGCGCCGGTCAATAGCTCACGACTCTGTGGATCTGACAGCACGGAAGAACTCCACTCATCCCAATCGGTGCAAGGACCAGAAGAGGCGTGGAAATCTATGCTAGAATAAGGGTAATCCCTTCGTTCTATCTCGAAACGAGAAACACTCGTAGGCGCGATCATTTCGGCCTCTTCCATGGATACCTCAGGACATTGAAACAATGGCTTAATGAAAAAAAAACAGCTGAATTGGGTTCCGTCTCCGGCATCAAATTATCCAGACCCTGCCCCCTATCACCCATCTCTTGTTCGCCGACAATTCCATGTTCTTCACCATATATAGCTTCTAGCAAGGTATGCTATTCATAAATGAATGATATATCAATGGATATATATGTATATATATACTGTAAGGCTACTGGGCAAAAATTCAGTTTCGCTAAGGCCGCGCATCCAGTTTATTGCCAATACGGCAATGCCCCTATGAGGTTCGCCATAGAATTGCTCAAATTAAGGAGCAATGGATTGAAGCCATTGTGAACACATTTGGCTTGACATGAAAACTAGTCTGACAGAAGTACACATGTCCAACATTTATTGTGCAGAAAGCATACACATATTTCAGGGAAGGACACACAAGTTGGGTGTATTTGCTTGAAGTAATTTTTAGTACACAACTTTTCATACAATTTTCACACAATCTCTCAAAAGATGTATCTATCTCTCTTTGTATCACTATAGACACATCTTTTAAGAGGAGGTATGAAAGTTGTGTTCCAAGAATTACTCATTTGCTTATGCCCTGCCTCTCACAGTTTGTATAATACAATGTATATTTTTGAAAATTGTTTTTTTTTTTGTTCCCTTTTTTTTTTTTTTTTTTTTTAAATTGTGCAAATACTGTGCAAAGATGCGCACAATTTGCACATGACATAAGTAACTGCACCCAAATTGTGTTTTCCTCGAAATTTTGGTAGTTTTTTTTAATCTTCAATTGTAGAAAAAATTGGACATGGAACAAGAGAATATATAAAGGACATAAAATGTATTTACAGTTCATGTAAAGAGAAAAAAAAACATTAATTATATTCATTAAACCAACTTCCTCGAGTAGAAAAGTTGAAATACCGAGCCTATTTTTGCTGAGATAACAATAAGCTTAGTCATTTAGTGAACAAATATGTATATATATATATATGTGTGTGTGTGTTTTTTTCTTATATTCATGTTTGTGTATGTTCAAAAAGTGACTTTAAATTGTAGGGCTTAGTGACATTAGGAGTTCCACTCCACATTAACATGGCAAACTGGTGGTTGGCCATTTCAGTGGGATGAGCAGAATCGAAGAACACATATTCACTTGGATCATCACACAATTCATACCCTGTGATTCCTCTTTTCCCTCCACAGCTACTAATTCCCCGATCACCCACTTTCCCCTTCCTTGAAACCTGCAAAACATTGTTATGCAAGAATGGGAATACCAGATGTTCATAAAGTGGGTACGTATATTTGATAAACCTAAAAAATTAAGGGCTGCATTTTTAGTGCAGAAAATTATAATCTTTTGAATTTGCGGTACTCAAAATAATGTTCAAGTATTGAAATAGACTTAGTCCTCCGAGGAGTACTCCCAATGATCTACCGCTCTGCCACTGAGGAAGTGATTCATTCAGTGATTTGCTTCAGTAGAATTTTGTCACTTAGTTTTTAGTTATGTTATAACTGTTTTTTTAGTTAAGTGAAAATTTATCAGATGCATTAAAAAGAAATAAATGCTAAAAAAAAAACACTTTTAATTAGATTATCAAGCACACCCTACTAAAAAAGTTATTCTTTGTTTCTTTAATAAATAAAACATTGAACAAAGTAGAATTGAGTAGAAAATAGGGTGGTAAATAAGATACTTAAATTTTGTGAGTACTTCCATCCTCTTTCCTTCCTCTTTTCTTGAGTACGTAGTTTTTCCAATTCAAATTATTATTATTATTATTATTATTATTGTTATTATTATTATTATTTTGCTTTTAAATATCTAATGATATTCAAACATGAGAAAAACACTAAACATCGTTTTCATTTATGAGTTTTCTTCCCTTTTCATTCTAAGATCATCTCCAACAAGAAAGTAGCATTTGGGTAAATCAGCATAATTTATTGGCTACTTAAACCGTGTCTTTAATTACCCAAATGGACGACTCTCTCAGTCTCTTGGAGTGTGTATTTCAACATTAGAGTCACCAATTTGATAATCATTAGCAGTTATTAATTTTGCCAACCCTTTTGATTTCACAAATTAAATGGAGTATAGGTTTAGTAAAAATTATGCACGCTTTAATAAAAATAAAAGAAGGGGAAAAACCCAGTGGAAGAGAATAGTCTTAAGACTTTTAACATACCATATTTTGATGGGTTATCCATTCTTTCACCGATGGAGAGGTAAAAATCGAAAATTGAGTATTTGAATCCTTTGAATTGCTTCTCTAGCTTTTGAAGGACTTTAGAGAGAGCAATATTATGTAGCTTTACTAGGGTAGTAACTTCTTCTAAACACCCACTAGTATTTCTTGGAATGCGTGCTTTGAAAAGTGGCAAACAACCCACAGGCCCCAAATTGTCAAACCCAAATTTCCGCCCTCCTTTCTTGTAAATTTCCTACGAAATGACAAAATATAATCACATGAGCAGAGAAAAAAAAGGATGCCAATTACACTAACCTTCCCTAAAGTTTGCATGTACTACAATTCTTACCCTTGTTGTATGAGATATTACAAGAACCTCTCTTATTCTATATTTTCGCAAGCATATGTAATTCCAGTATAAATGCTATAACAATATAATATAGAAAGACAAATATACGTAAACTCGCGTGTTAAAATATTTATACTTACATTATTAATTATTTTAATAAAAGATCAAACTTTTATGGTTTAATTAGTATTATATCCCTCTGTTATAGGCTTTTTTGGCAATAGAAACCCTTGGTTAAAACATTTTTGGATGAAGACCCTTTCATATTTTCAGTCCCAAACCTACCCCTAGGACCATTTAAGCAGGAGAGAATTTGGGTCTTCATCACACCATTTATTCCCTTCCAAAACAGTTTTATCTCCAAATTTCTCCCTTGACCATTTACAAATGGAAAGTTCATAAATCTATCATAAATTCATAATTACCTAATTGGGTCTCACACACACGCTCTCTCTCTCTCTCTCTCTCTCTCTCTCTCTCTCTCTAGAATTTCAACAACAAATCGCCATTTGCAAAAACTATCAGCCACTCTTGTAGAGATCACCATTTGCAACAAATCTACTGTACGTAGACCAAAAAGCTAGGCTTTTGTTTGAACCTATAGCGAGGAAGACGACCGTGAAGGACCTAAAGTTTTGGGCAAAATCAGCATACTGTTCGATAAAAATGAGAAAGAAGGTAAGAAATCAGTGTAATTAGGACCTTAGATCTTCTGTAACTTAGATTGTTTGCACTACAACCATTTATGTGTACTTAGGTGTTCTTGTAACTATCATGCCATTTTTCCTATTTGGAAATATCATAAAACTCCACCGCACCATGTTTTGAATGGGATGCAATGCAACAACAGATATGTCTATATCTAGTGTATAATGTAAGAAATTTATAATTGTGAATTTCACAAATACAAATCACCTCATTTTCCTATGTGGGTTTCAGAAAATCTGTGTTTGTGTGTTTTTAAATCCTTGCTAGAACACCTCCTTGGGGATTTCCCGAAACCCTAACCATTGAGGGTAAATTCATGACCTTGCTTGCACTTTTGTGTTTTTTAGCCTGCTATCCAAGTTTGTTTATTTCTCATAAACATCACAAGCACAACAAAACAGGTGAAGGCAGGACGTGAACTTTACAGTCAACTCGTGAAAAACTGTTGTTCCAGTTGTTAATTTCACAGACCAGTTTATGAATAACAAAAGAAATGGTGGACAAACAGTTTAGACTATACATGTCACATGATCTGTATTGTGAGTTTTGAATCCTGGTTAGAACACTATTTTGGGGGATTTCATGAAACCCTCACATGTTTTCTTGTGTTTGGGGTGCTTTCAACCAACCTAGATACCATGATGAATAGCACCAAAATACAGGTTGGTTGCGAATTTCACAATTCAACTTGTGAAGACTGCAATTTCAAATGTAAATTTCACAGACAAGTATTTTAATAACACAAGACATGGTGGCCAAATAGTTTAGCCTGTGAATTTCACTAATATCAACACCCAGTCAGGTTTTGTGAAATTCACATGTACAACTCCAATATTCACAATACTAATACTTACAACAATCCTTCTTTGTGAATTTCACAGGTCATCTATCAAACCAGTGTGTGAAATTCTGAAATGGATTGTATGAATATATTAGAACCTGGTTGATTTTGAGAAATTCTCAAAACTGCGAATATCATAACTTGTTGATCAATAACGAAAATCAACGTCTTAAGACTAATTCCGCGATCTATTCACCATTTAATTCTTTGAGTGTTTTGACAAATCGGAAGTAGGTTTGAGAATTTCACAATCCGATTTGGGCTGCTATGGATTAAAGGGGTGGATTTTGTCTAAGGAGTTGGCCTTGTTAAGAGTGCTTTAACAATTGGGAATACTATTACCTACCCAGAAAAGCTTGTTATTGTTTTTCATTGACCTAAAGTTGTATAGTTTGGTCTGCTGCATCATCCGCATCCTGTAGACCATTGAGTTGCTGCTGGTGGATTATAGCTTTCCGATTGGCTGATTTTGGGCTGCTTGGAATAAAATTTGGTGGTTTGGCTCTCTTTTAAATAAAATGAAAAATCGTTTAGCTGCTGTATGGGTTATGAGAATCTGCCATAGTATTGGTTTGATTGTTTTGATCGCACTCGTTCTCGTCCTGCTGTGAATCTGTTCGTCTCTCATCAGTTGGGTTTGGTAGCATTTTGGCAGATCAATGTAAATCAAATTGATGTTGGGTCTACATTTCTTTGGGTCTGATTTTTTTTTGTTGAAGGCTATACCAAATTCTAAGGGGGGGGGGGGGGGGGGGGGGGGGGTGTGGGTTGCTTTGAGTCTTGTGTAAAGGGAAGTTTTGGGGGTGTAGGCTATTTTCATAGGGGTGTGTCTTTTTATTGTGCAACTCTTGATCTAACTTGTTAATAAAATTGAATCATTGCTGTTCAAAAAAAAAATATTGTAAATATCACAACATCCATTCTGTAAAATTGACAATTTGCATTACACTATCCCCCTTTGGGGATGAACATATCCTATATCATATTGTGTCCACGTTTATAAGGAACAAAAAAAATAATTAATGAAAATAAAACAGCTCACAATACATGTTGTAAAATTCGCTAAAATATATGACAAGTCAGATAAAAGAAACAGCTGGGACCATATTCAAGTTTGTGCCATATTCATTCATTAAATGAGTCAAAAATCATTTGACAGATTTTTAGTTGTACAAGGAAAGTGCATCATCAGTCCGCACAGATTAAGGAGAAAAAAGTGAGTGCAATATTTAACCTCATTCAACTCAATATTCCCACATGTCAATTATATGCAATAAATTAAAACATGATAACCTGAATATACGCTGCATATATATATGTCTTACAAAATATCTAGAGGGGTATTTACGTAACAAAAAAATCATTAACCATGATTAAGATATATTAACTAGGATTCTAGGTATCTTGTACCAAAATAGACTAATGGGTGTCCTTAATACATGGAAGTACAATAAATGGGGATTTACTAGCAATTTACTAAACTTTTATACCCACGCTGCAATATAAGGTTAATTTTTTGATAGCTAGTTAACATTGTGAACGAATCTGTTACCGCCAACTTAGAATAAGGGATGTTCTTGTAATATCTTATACTTTAATAGGGAACTGTAGTATATGCAAACATCGGAGGATCGAGGTCGGTATAATTTACCCAGGAAAAAAAAGAAAGAAAAGAAAAGAAGAGATTGCTATTTTGTTGAAAAAAATGTCATTACTTTGACCACAATTGTCAAATTGCCAATCACCATCTCCACATATTGATTTTGGGTATGTGATTGATAGATGGTAGAGTTTATGACTTGGGGACCACGTAGAGTCGTTGGTTCCAATGTTAATTAAGTATACGACATTCAGTAGCATTTTCGTAGCTTCTTTGTCACCAAATTTCTGTCTCAACACCTTCTCTACATTCTCAAAATTGCTCAGCTGTGTTTTGAGGTCAATCACCTGTAAAAACAAGTAAAGTTATTTGATATGCATGTGTTGCGATAAAAGGACTCAAATGATAGCAAATCTAGGGGTGTTCATAAAAGTCAAAAACTGATCAAAAATTGACTGACACCGCTTAAAACCGACCTATTGATACCGAATGATCGGTTTTAAAACCAATGAAAATTAAATAATAATAAAAAATCGACCGCGAACACCCCTATAAAACACACAGATAGAAATGGAAACATATGGATTTGGTTATGCGTACTTATTCTCAGTGGGTCATACCAACTCCTACTTCATTTAATATTAGCCACTCGAACTCTACTATATGTGTTGACCACAATAAAATATTCACAGTCTAAGTTTTCAAATAACCAAATATGCCTTTTACACTCCCTTAAAAAAATACCATTTACACAATGGAAGAATAGAACAAGAATATTTTAGTAAGAGTAATGCTATACTTACCAAATTTGATTGGCATGTGGTACTATCGATCACTGCATGCCATAACTGTTAGGGATATATACTAAAAGCCATGTTTTATGTAGTTGATTTATTATTCATTTAATAAAATCAGTTAATCCATTTTTTATGAGAATCTGTGTGGGCAATATTTATATTATATTATTTATTTAATATTATGCATGTGTGTCTTTCACTCTACATAGTAGGTGATTTGGTGTGTAGAGTTCGTCTTGCACAGGGAAGATCAGACCATCGGATCTCGTAGAATGTAAGATTTTGGTTTACAGTCTTAGATGGATTGGACACACCATCAGTAGGACTGCAGCATGGTGTTGTAGTAGGTTTGTCTTGACTGTGGGAAACGGTATAGTTTCAACTCACCATGCTGGTACATTTTGTGTATTAAACGGACCGACTTGGGGTAATTATCTTTATACTGACTTATAAGATAATTAATATCTCATGACTATTATGAGTGCTTATGCTCTAAATCCTAAGTTATTTTATGGACACGTACATTTGATATTTACACTTTGATCCCTAAAAGGGTGAGATCCTTAAATGGGTCAATATCTCATTGGATTGGATGACAATATTAATTGTGTGGTGGATATTAATTAATGATGGAATCCATGTCTCAATTTTGGGATTGATGATATCCCCTTGAGAAAGCTTATAAGTTTTGATTATGTCAAACCCTGCAGGTGGATTTTGTATCCGACATATCAGATAAGTTAAGCAGAGGATCTCAAGGAATTTTAAGAGATTAATTAAATATGATTGTCAGTAATTATATTTAATTAATGGATATCTGTAATCTTAACATGGGGAGATAATAAGCATTTAATAACATGGAGCTCGAAATATATTTTTGAGATAAGGGTAGGAGTGCAATTATAATTCTTTAGTGGTGTGAATTATAATTTATGAAAATTGGAATCTGATTCAATTCAAATTAGGGTTTCCTAATTCCATAAGGAAGCCTATTCCGTATTGACTTCTTATGGTCCCTATCGTAGCCTATATATATGCTGATTTGGCTCTCTCCTCAGTTTGCGTTTTTCCATTAAGAGTATTATAACTCGGAATAGAAAAGAGAGAGCAGAAACATAAAGAATTTCGAAGTAGTCCACGCTCAGTTCGATATTCTGGCAGCAAAGGAATACGGTAGAAGATCGTGAGCTGTTATCGAGCCCGTGTTCTCGATTCGTCAACTACAGCAACCCGTTTTAGCAGTTTAAGGTAACCCTAGTTCCGCCCTTGTAGGGTTATTGTAGTTTTCACGGTTTTTTTTTTGCAGTACCAACTTATACGCGCTGTCAATGGATTCTGGGAACGCAGTTTCCTAACAATAACATATGGTACAACTGAGAAGTCATTTGCTAACAAATTTGTTGTTCAAATTTGAGAAATATAGCATTATGCTTATCAAATTAGGGGTTACAAAATTATTTGACTTTCAATGTATTAGAGACGTGGTATCCCCATTACAAGCAATATTTACTCCTTTCAACTGACCCTAACCCCCTTTCTATAGCAGTGGTAAGAGACACATCTACAGATCAGAGAGGGGGTCTAAACAACATACCATTCCTTGAAGCGTTTCAACAAGAACACCAGCTCCACCAGAGGCAAAATTAGCCCCAAAGTCAAATTGACGATTGCCAGGCTGTTGATAAGGTTGAATCAGTGGCAAATTCGCATATTCAGTTGTAATAAAGCTCCTAAATTAATGTAATCTAATTAATTTATTAAAAAAAAAAGAAGAAGAAGATAAAATGTGATGTGCCAAATTAAGGCATTGTTTGGCAACAACTTTTGAAGTCAATGATTGATTATGAAACTCTAAAAGCTAAAATAAAACTATTTGACAAATCAGCTCCAACAATTCAACAAAAGTTACATTGCACAGCTATTGATGAAAAGCAGTTTTTTGCAATTGAATGACCGAGGCAAAAACGTACTGTTGCCAAATGGACCCTAAATAAATCTATAGAAAAATAAAACTGTTTGACAAATTAGCTTTTGCGAGTAACCAAAAACTACCTTGGGCAGCTTTTGATCAAAAGGAATCGTGATGACAGAAACTATTGCCAAACGGACCCTAAATAAATCTAAGTGTGTAAATGATATGATCTTACCAATAAAATCTGGGATGATACGAACATTAGAAAATCTCCCAGTTGGGTACTTGAAGAATGTTTTATCGTAAGGCCAAAAATTTGCTTGAGTAGTGGTGTTGATATAATTATTGTTTCCAGAATGAGAAAATGAATCACCAAAGATAAAGAGAGCTGTGTGTTTATTGGAATGTCCAAAATGCCCATGGCAGTGTATTGGGATCAGGAAGTTTGGAAGGAAAAGTAAGGACCGGAAATGGAAATTTGGGATTGCCATGTTTAAAGCTTGCTTTGTTCATGTCATTCTCATAGTTTCACCTGTTATATATACACAAACATACGTAGGTTCCTTATAATATCTGACACGTGTCTCGATAATAAAAATTTTATCCGACACGTGAAACTAGACATGAAGAAAAGTCATCATAAGCTCCTTTGAAAATTCAGTTAGAATTTCTTTATAATATATACTTTGAATTTCTTTATATTATATGTGTATATATATCCATCAGGCTTTAAAGAGGGCGTCCTGTCTTTATTAAAGAGAGGGCCTCTGTTTTGGCCATTGGGTTGTGTTTAAAAACTGTGAAATGACAACACTGCCCTTAATGAAAACGCGATCCGACGGCCAAAACAGAAGCCCTCTCTTTAATAAAGAGAGGGCACTCTCTTTAGAGAATTTTCATATACTATATTATATTGTAGAACTTTATCCTACTAAGACACAAAAACGTGACTAGGACTCATATCTTATTACTAGGATTGGTGACTCATCCCCGCCCACGCCAACTAATAAAAAGATGTGTTTAATTGCATAGTTTTGGTAGTTTATGGAAACAGTGAAAAGATGGAAGAAAACTGATTTCCTGCCAAAATGGAAATTAATGTCATGGGAATAAATCTGGCAAACTTTCCACTTTTAAAAAAAAAAAATCCCTTAGATCAACCTCTCTCCCTCTCCTACACGATCCATGTTTCTCTCAAAATCCAATTGATTGTGTAAATTTGTTGCCTCTCTCTCTCTCTCTCTCTCCACTAAATTGTCTAAATACACCGCGGAGTTTGGTTTGCATTGGTTCATGTGTTCACAAGTTTGGTTTGCATCGGATCATATACGTAGATTGGAGGAAATTTTGAAGAAAAGACATATGGGTACGAAATTAAGAATTTTAAAATAGAGAGAACTAATGTTTATATCTATTTTGGCTTTTAACATCTTTTCAAATTATTTTATTTCCATATTTCTCTTACCTCAGTTTTTCTGTCTTAATTCTTTGTTTCTTCCATCAAAAAAAAAAATCTTTGTTTCTTTAAGGTTTGTACTCTTTTATAGCCCAATGGCATTTCCATCACGGACCCAATAGCATTTGAACGAGTTAAAGAGGGGTCTTCACATTTGCAACAAGAAGTCTACAATGTGATGCATGCATATGAGCGAGTAAAAAAGGGATGGGATGTATGGATGCGTTGACCGGGCTGATAAGAGTCATGGATGGAGTAAAGAAATCACAAAAAGTATATAGAGAAAATTGGAAGAGATTGATATAGAGAAAAGTGAGTATTGAGGGGTAAATAAGGTGGAATTTGGGAATGTTAAATGGTGTGAGAGTCATCCCAATTTCCACGAAGCTTCGCTCACTACACCATATGGTCAGATTTCTAACGGACAACTTTTATAATTTCTAACGGATATATCCGTTAGTAATGACAATACAGTGGCAAGTTTGTAAATAACAACTCAAAAATTAAAAATACGATGGCAATTTTGTTAATAAACACTACCCAAATATTTTGCCCAAAATTTTCCCCCTAACATTTCCCCCTAAACATTTAATTGATTTATTAACTCTATTCTCTTCCACTCTGGTCTCTAGCCCCTTTAGGTTTCTTATTTCATAAAACAATCTCAAAAAGAAGAAAGAGAAAAAGGAAGGAAGGAAGGAAGAAAGGGATTCGGCCGAACCCTCGCCGCCGGCCGACGCCTCGCCTCACCTCACCGCTATCCACCGACGCCTTGCCACATCTCATCTCGCTGCCGTCCGCCGCTGCTCATCTGGTATGTCATCCTCTTTCTCTCTGTCTCTCTCAAAATCTAAATCTCTCAAACCCTCACTTGGAATTTTGGGGATGTTTCACTGTTTATGGAATGTTTTATATTTGGAAAGGCTAACAAAGTTGGGGATTTACTAGGGTTGACATAGAAATCAAGTTAAGGTTTTATCCCTAGCCGATCATGATCGGGATTTACTAGGGTTCATCAAGGTTCTTTTAGCTTTGCTTACTGGATCTATTGAGTTTTTTTTTTCAATTAATATTTTTCAGAAAACTACAACAGTAACATTAAAACAAAGAAAGAAAGAAACCGAGCATAGGTTCTTCATTTGTTCCCTAGATATAATCATGGGTTCGTCAAGGTCTGTAAACCCTAACATTGACCTAGTATCAGATCTGCTAGGACTGAAAGCCCTAACCTAATTTTTCTCTCTGTGGTGGATTAAACCAAATGCAGAGTTAGCCCTAATTCTACTCTTAACAGTATTGACATCCTTGAAGGTGATGGTGGTGTGGGCACTATTCTCAATCTTATTTTTGCACCAGGTATGATTGGTATCTCCTTCTTCTTTCCTTATTTAGCTTTGTCTATATACAACATATGTTAATATTATGATTTATTTTTCATATGAGTGTATTTGGATTTGGATTGTTTTAGGTGTAGCGGCGTTTGAGTCTTAAGAGGAGAAGTTCACAAAGATTGACAATGAGAAGAGAATGAAGAAAGTGGTTTCGCCGAGGTTCATTCAAAAGGCGAATGGCGAATTACTCTGAAGTATGTGCTTATTAAACTTTGTTTATCTAATCTAAAGGATTGTGTTAATTTTTGCAAGTGATATCTATACAAATATTAGCTATGACATATATTACTGGAAACAAGACACCAAGTCGCCCCTCTCTCCTTCTAAAAGAGAACTTTTCATCAAATTGTAGTAGAAGTAGAAACACTTGCATCCATAGCATAATAGAGCAATTACTAGATGTGGCAGGTCCCATTTTTCAACATAGATATTGGTTAGTACTGTCCCATTATCATGTGTTTCATTGAGAATACATATGCCTCATGCTTCTTAGTAAAGGCTGTAGATAATTTTTATTTTGGATCAGTTAGTTTGGACTGATATGTGGTTAGTTCCCTATTAAACTACCTCATCTTCCACAAAAATTATTGGGTTTGAAGAAGTTTGTCCGGTGGTCCCTCTGCTACTATGGAAATGGAAGAAGAGTGCTTAGTGACATGCATTCTTTCAGAGATATGTGGTATGATCATTCAAATTCTTGTTCATTTCGATTGTTATTATTGTGGTTAATTCGTATCCGTAACTACTATCTCAAAAGGCATAACATGTCTTGTGAGAGCAAAAAAATTGTTAATCTTTCATGAGCTCCTCGAGGAAGGCCTCTTTTCGTGAGAATCCTTTACACTTTATAAGTTGTCTATTATAAATATGTGAAATATTCGTTTATTTTTATTTTTTGTTTTTGCTGCAATCTGGAAACCACAAGGCATGTTTCAATGATTGCAATAACCCTTTCAAATAAGGAGCTGAATACAGCCTCTGTTGGGTGAGTTAGTTCTAGTCTCACTTTGTTATTTTCCACTTTTACCTCCGTAAATAGTTGAGGACCCTAAGCCTACCTATATTCATCTAAACCTCTCTCTCTCTCTCTCTCTCTCTCTCTCTCTCTCTCTCTCTCTTATAGGAAGTTCCAAAATCAGTCTTTAATTACTATTTTCCTTTGATAATCCTCTGACTAAGCATAGACATCTATTTTTCCTAACAATCGTCAAGGTCTATTTTCTCACTTTATGGAATAACTATTGGTGTCTAAGATACGAAACAAAGTCAATGGATGTACAGAGTGTTGTAAGGCAATATATATCTTTTGTCAAAACATGGTATTTGTGTTACACACCACTTCATTTCATCTGGACTCAAGTTTCCAAGACAAGTCTCAAGTGAGTTTATATCATAGAAACTAATCCTTGATGTCTATACATTAACTAATCGGCAGTTCCAAGGTGGAAATTGTGTTCTTTCATCAATTTTGCGATGACAACTCTTTTCTATTGTAAGAATAAGAAAATATCTATCTAGTAAGCGTTCATGAAACTACAAATCGAATTCTCAGACTCCAAAACTACAAATTGAATAGTTTATCACCAATCTTTCATAACGTGTCGCATTTTGGTATGTAATTGTGCTTTTTGAAATTTGCCTATTCAAGTGCAGAAAGTTTTAGAACAACCAAGTTGTTCCTTCATAGATAAGTGCACTTTGATGATAAGTGAAATGCAATTCAACTATCTGAATACTTTAGTTATTGATAGAAAGGTCATGTGACTGAAGTTTTGATCTATTTTCAATGGTTGGCGAAAGGAGCTACTTTGCACTTTCCACTGCTAGTGCAAATTCCTTAAGATGATATAGAGAACTTCAGCAATGTTTATTGTTAGATGAGAATGAAGTAAATTTCTTTGTTCCATCAAACTGAGAAATTTCTGTCTAGTGAACTCACAAATCCCCCTCATTCCTCTTTCTCAAAAAATTAGAGAATATTACTGGAATAGTGTATATAGAACCTATGTATAAATTTATGGCTATATATCTGATTCACTCGTGCACCTTTTTCTTTCAAGAATCATTGCTTTCAGTAGACTTCTTGTCATGTTCATGGGCTGTTTTGGAGTAGCCACTTGTCAGACCATCTGGTGCTAAACCAAGAAGAATCAAACTCAGTGATGGAAGATCCATAGCTTATCACTTTACAAAGTCATTGTTGTATATGGCTTGGCAGCTCCAAAGAAAAGAATTTTTTGGCATCTCATGTAAAACACAAAACTCTTTTCCTATGTTTACCTTTGTATTGCTTCTCAAGTTTTCTGTTGATCTGCATCTGCTTAGAATATAAATATCTATCCATCTATAAATATGTGTGTTATATAAATACCCCCTTTTACCTGTCATGATAAATTAGCTATGCATTAAGTTCATTTGAGCTGAGTATAAACATATGTTTGCAAAAGCAGTGGGAATGGTCCAGCATATTTTCAAGGTAAAATGTTTGACTTTCTTCACTAGGAGTCTTGGAGCAATTGAAGTAATTTGTGCTTATATGTGTACCCTTTTGATTTTTGTGAAACTTTTCTGTGCATATAGGATAATCAACATGTTAGGACTTTATTCAACCTGGAAATTTGATTTTGGGCATTATACTTCAACCCATTGAGTTTGACATCTGAAATTTGAAGCTCCTTTTTGAAATGTTTCTTCCTTTTAAGTTTTAACTACCATTTTTTGCAGGTAATTTCTGAAAGTTATAATCTCAGGATAGACAATTTCCCTTCTTTGGTTGATGGAAATGCCATGTGGTGCTTGCTCGATTATTTTTTCCGCAAGGAACTTCATTGTTCTTGTGCTTCTAAGGTAGTTTGTATGATATTTTTTTTCTTCTTTCTGGTTGATGGTAAAGTGAATAAATACTGTGTATGTAGCGTGTAAATCATTATGTCAAAGAATGTTGTAGTACTAGAGACAAACCTTTTTTTTTTGGAGTATTTTCCTCGTCTTGTTTGAACTTTGAATCACCATGAAGGTTATGTGGAACCATATGTTTGTGATAATAGATTCTTCTAATATGATTGAGTTGGGAAAATATGCAAGACTACATATATGAGTTTACAAGGGTTATATTTGAAGACTTGAAGTCACTGCACAACTAAGGGTTATATTTTAAAGACTTGAAGTCAATGCACTGATATTTTTAGTTCATGTTCTAGTTATTACTTTGATAATGTGTTTCTTTCTTAACTCTTGCCTTGTCATGTACTCATATTGACCGGTAATATTGTGGAACAACATTCTTTCTTCACTAACCCTCCACAAGAATGGCTAGAAGGAACACATCTCATCATTAAGCATCTGAGGCCAGTAAGTTGAAATGCATAGTACGAAGATCTAGGGCTTCCTACTTACGTTAGTTACCCATCACTTTTATTTGTATTATGCATCACCTTCTGAAAATAAATAAATTTAAATAAAAGAATGAAAATAAAAATCTTGTATGTGGGGCTAATTTTAACACTTAACCCCTTTGTCGAGCTAATTTTTGGGTTAACTCTCTATATGAGGTTAATTTTGACACTTAAAACTCTTGTATGTGGGGCTAATTTTAACACTTAATTCCCATATTGTGAAGCTATTTTCAGAGAAATCTTAGTAGTTTCACTTTAGTCCGAAACTACAAGGGGTTTAAATGTTTACTTTTGAACCATAGGGGGAAAAGTGAAACTGAGCTTAACCATAGGGAGGTAAAATGTAATTAACCCTAAAAAAATTGCAAGAATGTTGTTCCATGCTATTGAATCTAGACTTCCATATCCTACTCTAAGAACTTGTTAATATCTCTGTTATGTGTTGCTTTGTACGTGAATCTTTTATATTTATCCATGTTTCATGGAATATAAGATTTTGAATTCAAAAGTTGATACTCCTATTAGTGGTAGTTTATGGTTCTTGGAGGGCAAATAAGTTTAATGACAATGGACCTTTCAATACAATCTCATATTTGGTTTTTATGTTGTTGCAGATAGGTGAACCAAAAGGAAAGAACATGGCCCAATCAATTCCAAAAAAAAAATGGAGAGAGCACGGAGACAAGGACCAAGCTAAAAATGCTAGCAACAACCAAGACGGACTTGCCGATAGCTTAGTTTTCTCTTCTAGGGCATTTCCGACATTGTTAGATTGAGCTTGTTGGTTAGACATGGATGAACTCTTTACTTATCACAATTACTATGGATTATATTTGTTATGTTGGATATACATATGTTGGTTAGATATGAATGAATGCTTTACTTGTTATGATTACTTTAGATTATTTTTTGTTGTGTTGGATATAGATTAATCTTATTATCTTTTGTGTTTGGTATAGATTAATATGCTTGATAATTAGGTGAAAAAAATTATTTGGGAGCATATAAACAAATTATTTATTTTTTTAGATTTATTCATATTTATAACGGATATATCCGTTAATAAATCTGTTACTAATTTTTTTTAGAAATTACTAACGGATATATCCGTTAGAAAATGTTGAAAAACCGTTAGCATTTAATGTAAATCTTTGAAAATTAGTTGAAAAAAAACCGTTAGTAAGTAGCTTTCTAACGGATATATCAGTTAGAAATCCTTTGATTGACTAACGGATATATCCGTTAGTAAATCCGTTAGTAATATTACTAACGCCAATTTACTAACGGATATATCCGTTAGTAACATTTTTTCTAACGGAAATATCAGTTAGTAATGAGGTCATATGGTGTAGTGGCTTGGGGTCTTTAAAAAGCATTTATTTAGTATGATTTTTATTTTTTGGTTCATTGATGTACGTTTGTTATAGTCTTATAATAGTTTTTGTTATGATTTTTGGTCCCAAAAAAAAGTTTTATTTTTTTGGAAAGACATGAGCATCTCCCATGAGATATGCCAAATAAATTTGCGGGCTTATGTGATAATTTGACATATTA
This sequence comes from Hydrangea macrophylla, assembly GCA_033977485.1. Lineage (NCBI taxonomy): Eukaryota > Viridiplantae > Streptophyta > Magnoliopsida > Cornales > Hydrangeaceae > Hydrangea > Hydrangea macrophylla. The sequence goes on from CM066987.1 coordinate 30,380,733, forward strand.
GAATTTGGCATTTCGATTTAAATGAAAAAAGTACAAATGGCATGTCAACTTTTAGTATGTCATTTTTGACATATGAACAAGCATGCCATTTGCCACATGAGCTTTTGGCATTTTAGTTGGAGACTAGCAAGATATCAATTTTTGCTTGTATTGGGATTTGGAAAGAAAATAACTAAAATAAACATAAAGCTGCTTCTTTTCTTCTAACTATCCTTTTAAGGTTCCCACGTTCAGATGATCGGGGTCCTTTTTTTTTTTTTTTTTTTTTTTTTTTTGTCTTTCATTTCAAATCACAACCTATTTAGCATATTGAGTTTGCAACAAACCTATATGTCAATGTTAGTTCAAGTAATGGTATACTTCCCAAATTTAGTTATTCCAATATGGTTTCTAAAACATGTTGTAGAGACCTTCAATAATGTTGGACTACTTCACCACCTTCCAATGTAGTGGTCTCATTACCATACAAATTTGAAAAACTCAGTAGTTTCAGATAGTTGTGTTGTTGCCCACACATCTCTTGAAGTACTTAACCAATTTTCAAATAAATTTGCAATTGGATTACTGTCTGACTCATGAAATAGTCTTGGCCATAAACCATTTTGTTAAAATACAAAGCATTCTATATTATAGTACTAACAGTAGCTTCATTTGGCCCTACATAAATAATTTTTACCGACAATATCACCAAGAGGATGATGACTAATCTAATCAAAGTATTTTTTTTTGGGATGGCTTGGATTTATTGTAGACCTAAGTTTAATGGATTCTAAACTTTAGATAAACAGTCCCTAAGCCCAACCCTAATCCATATAGCCTCTATTTTTTACCCCTAAGCCAACCTTAGCCTAAAAAATCTAGCTTAATTTTGGTTTAAGGGTTGTTAGGCTTAAGGGCTTTTAACTTGAGAGTTGTTTGATTTTTGGCTTAAGAATTTCTCGTTTAGGAATTGTATTACAAAAATCTTTTATCATAATATATCGGAAAGTGCTGAAGGAATACAAATTAAATAATCAAATCCCGAAGGCACATGGCTATAGTGTCTTTAGGCACGGGTCATAGCTAGTATATATATATATAAAAGTACATATATAAAAGTACATATATAAAGACAAATTTGTTATCATGTTACATGAATGAAGGTAGTAGGGAAGTGTTGTGTTCAATATGATGGGACAAGAAATGCACTTGCCAGCGCATTTATAAAAATGCACACCAACGTAATTTATCATAGGGCACTAAAGTAATGTATATTAAATTCTTGGTAAAATTATTTTAGCACCCTTATTTTAGTGAGACGACATAATTTTGTTCATAAATTTTAACATATTTATATTTTAATATGTACTAGTATGGTAGTGTTTCTCTTATATCTATATAATATTGTTCGTGTTCATGAGCAATACACAAAAAAAAAATGTTTATTTAAATTAAAATTAATCATATTTTTATCAAAATTTTTTGATTATTTACTTTAATTAGTGAAAGAGTGATAGAAAGGGGAAGTAATGCATAGAAAGAGAGGGGAAGGAAATGCAAAATCAATAAAATGTGGGGATAGTTTAAATTTTTTCAAAAAGTATGCGTAAAAAGTGAGAACAATTTTGGACTCTTAGATGATGAAACACATTCAAAGTGTCCTAATTTCAAAAGGCATTCCTCCAATATGTGTGTGTATATATATATATATATATATCTCACACACACGTAGAGGGTTGTGGAGAAAAAAAATGTCGGCAATGGAATTTAATATTTGTCAATTCGATTATGTTGTTGTTAGCTTTCAAACTAGATTAAAATCGTTGAATTAGAATTTAGAATGGCACTCACCCTATCAGATACAAAGAATTGAAGCCTTTCGACATGATGATAAACAGGGGCGACCCAAGATTTATTTCCAGGGGCTATACTTAGACTTGGGTTTGGGGCAGCAATTTCGATTCGATTTTTTATTTTTTTTTAGAATAGAAATACAACACTTCTATAAATTATGTATTTAGTTTATATGTTTTACGTATTGTAGGTTGAGTTAAATTGTAATCGTTTTTTTTTGCTGGAAATATAAAGGCAACTGAATCAATCCATCTATAAAAAGCTTTCAAAAAAGAAATTTATTTTTGTTTCACTAGTGTCACTTATCAAACAAAGAATCTTTAATGAGTTCAAAAGGAACATTGATGTTACACAAAACCACAGCACCAAATGATCAAAGAAGTAAAGAAAAGGAACATATGTAAAAACTTAAACACTTGGGGGACTACTTGAGTAAATCAAAAATTTTTGGAGTAAAACACAGCAAAATTTGGAGGACCAAAGTGAGAATTATACATTAAGAAAATGAAAATGAAAATTTTTAGGAGCACAAATATATTAACACAAAAAATAAAAAAAATTAAACATAGAAAAGTTGAGTGGGGTCTGAGCCCACCTTAGACCTTATGTACGTGTGCCGATGATGATAAATCTATTAAATACGTGATATTTTGCCAAATAAATTTGATCACGTCAGTTTTTATCAAATTGATATACAACATAACAACACAATGATTCTACTTGTATATATGTCTAATTTATGGGTAAAATATATTTTACACTTTTAAACTATATTCTATTTGGCACTTTCAGTTCATGAATTTTTTATTATTGTTTTTTTTTTTTGGCATCTTGGACCTTCTACTAACATTTTGTGATAATTTCCTCCTTCTGTTCTATCACTTTTAGCCCTTTAAAAGTGACGGGAAAAGTAAAAAAAAAAAAGGGTTAATTACATACATGCCTTCTGTAGTTGAACCTTTTTTTTTTTTACTTTGTCTTTTGTTTTATTGTTTGGTCAACAATAGTCCTCAGGGGTGGAGCCAGAAATTTTGATCAAGGGGGCCTAGGCTTCACGGCGGTTCGAGGGTAGCGCACCCAAGGTGATTTTTTTTGGGAGCTATATATAATTGGCAATTTTTTTGAGGTCTACTTATACATAATTGGCAATTTTTTTCGTATCTACTTATAATATGAGTCTCTTTGGTGACACATAAATATTCTTTGGTGCCTTTCAAAATTCGTAGCACATACGTAAGCTGATAGTACTATTGACAAGTACAAAGCTCGATTGGTAGCTAAAGGTTATCGACAAAAAAAGGGAATAGATTTCTTTGATACCTATTCCCTGGTTACTAGGAGGATGATAATCGTTATGGCCGCTGTCTATAACTTAGAATTACATCAAATGGATGTAACAACCATATTTCTTAATGGAGATCTAGATGAAGAGATCTATATGGAACAACCGGAAGGGTTTGTTGTACAGGGACAAGAACATAAAGTGTGCCGATTTGTTAAGTCTCTATTATTGTTTGCTTGTATGTTGATGACTTACTTATTACTGTAACGAATAAGAAAGTTATCAATGAAACCAAAAAAATGTTAAGCTCAAGCTTCGACATGAAAGACATGGGTAAAGCCAATGTTATTCTTGGTATACAAGTGAGACAAACTTCCGAAGGATATCTTCTCACACAATCACATTATTTTTAGAAAACATTAAAGAAGTTTGGGCAATTGAATGGCAAATCTGTCGTAACTCTGTTAGATGCCAATTGTAAGTTGAGGAAGAATATGGGTGAAAGCATATCTCAACTTGAATATTCAGAAGTAATCAGGAGTTTAATGTACATTATGAATTGTACATGTCCCGATATTGTATATTCGGTGGGAAGGTTTGCTAGATACACTAGTAATCTGGGTAGAGATCATTGGGACGCTCTTGTAAGAGTGTTAAGATATCTAAAAAATACCATGAGCTATGGTTTGCACTACACACGATACCCACCCGTGGTAGAGAGATATTCCGATACAAATTGGATTTTGAATAGTCAAAAGACTAAGTTCACAAGTGGATATATATTCACTTTAGGTGGAGCTGCGATTTCTTGGAAATCAACTAAGCAAACGTATATAGCACATTCGACGATGGAATCGCAGTTCATATCCTTAGATAAGGCGGGTGAGGAAGCCGAATGGCTTTGAAACTTCCTAGAAGATATTTCGTCATGTGGCCAAAATCGGTTACGGCCATAGTTGTGCATTGTGACTGCAATACGGCATTTTCTGTAGTTAAGAATATCATGTATAATGGAAAGTCAAGGCATATAAGAAGAAGACATAATACTATCTAGCAGTTACTCTTTAGTGGTGCTATTACAATTGATTATGTGAAATCAAAGGAAAACATTGCGGATCCCCTAACGAAAGATTTGCCTAGAGATCAAGTTCAATATACGACGAAAGGAAAGGGCCTAAAGCCAATACTTTGATCAACCCGGGGCAAAAACTTAACCTAGTTGACTGGAGATCCCAAGATCTAGGTTCAATAGGCAAACTAGTTTGGGAAGTTCATATTGTAAACACACAATTAATGTGGCTTCATTTTTGTATATTGTTCAAGTATGTAATAAAATTTGTTGAAGCTATGTTTTCTTTTACATTTAATGATATTGATGAATAAATGATAGTACTCTAAATTACTATCACCTATATGACAATAGAAGCGGGGGTCGCTTCTATGAGAACTTCTAAGGCTTGGTTCGCTAAGAGTTCTCATGAATAAAGATCATGTTCAGGACCAAAATGAACACAACCGAACGAATTAATATGTATAAAAATTTGTGGTGTGTTATCTAGTGTTGGTTTACACGAAAAGGTTGAACAATTCAATACTTAATGTACACTGCTTCACTGATTAAATCCAGTAGACATTCACTAAGGGAAAGTTCAAGTCCAAAAGACACACTCTTTATGCATCGCAAGTTCGTGAATTGCTCTCATAGTTTAATTATATTTCGTTTTTGTTTAGATAGCCATAACCATTCACATGTAGGGGATTGTTAGATTCAGAGTGTGAATGTGAGCTTATGGGAGCGCAAGGGGATCTTAAGGATCGCTATGAACTAGCTCAATGCTCAGAGAAAGGCTTGGAATATTAAGTTCCAAGATTCTGGCAGAGGAGTTTTCGATCGGTCGACTAGATCCCTTCGACCGGTTGATCGGGTCAATGACTATATGAAGTTTTAACAAGTTTCTGGCAGAGGGGTGTTCGACCAGTCGACCAGACCCAATTTGTGAAGAGTCACAACTTTTCATGTTGAAACTTCGAATTTGTTTGAACTTCATCTGATCCAATGGCTTCTAAACGTGTGTATACAGATATACACTTAGTCTATCGGTATTGGGACACGACCCTTTGTGTAGAGAAGCATCTCTTACCCAATAGGCACCTCTATATATAGATTATAGTTTGTTATTTTTTATATAACTTTTGTCCAGATTTTTATCTCTTCTTCTTTATTTGTTCTAGAGTCTTTTGAGAGCAATTTATATACATATATTTTGCATAATATAATAGAGATTATTGCCTCTACTATGTTAGATCGTACGTCATAGTCCACAAACAACTGTGTATGGGATGTAATCTCATTTTTCGAACAATGCTTAGTGTGCTCAATCTAGTTACTATTTTATTGAGTTTCTTATCCATATAATCCAACAAAGCGGATTTCAAAAACCGATTTTGGGATGGACTCACTTTTAGCGATAAAAAAGCACATTTAGTGATGGATAAAATTGTCACTAAAAACAACACCTTTAGTGATGATTTTTTTCGTCGCTAAATGTGATTTTTCGTTGCTAAAATTAAGTCCGTCCTAAACCCATTTTTTGGAATCTGCACCTGATCCTTTCCGTGTATATATATAATATATATACGGAGAGAGAGGTGGGGTCCCCTCGAGCATGGTTACATTAATTATTGGGTCTTTTTAATTTTCTCAGAGTTTTTATTTTTTATTTTTTTTATATAGTGTTCAAGGATATGAGGTAGAAATGTGTATTTCTTTCTTTGTCATTTCTCTATGTTATAGAGATTGTGTCAAAGTTCTTGAGGGTGTTAGAGAGTAAATGTACAAGGGTGTTGGGGTTGGGTTATGTGATTTAATTCAAAAGTGTCTTGTACCAATTTTATATCTTAATAATGAAAGAGCAGTTCTCTCGGGTGTGTATGTAGGTAATATTGGCTGAACTATGTATAAATCTGTGTATATGTGTTTTCTTTGGTGTGCATGTTTGTTACTATTGATGTGCTTCTGCGTGCAGTTATTAGGGGAATTTGGTTTCGCATTTAAATTCCCAACATATCATGTTCATCCTAGTGGATGTTCAAAAAGTGACTTCAAATTGTAGGACCATATAAATAAGATTAATCTGAAATATATTTGTATTTAAAATATGCAACCAACAAATTTATTGAGGTTTAGATATGCTATAAAAATTCCTGACCTCTACGATGGATAAAAATAAGAGAAATAAGGCAAGCTCTGTTCATCAATCTAATTTCCCAAGCTAGAAAAGTTCAAATTTTGAGCATATTATTGTTGAGAAACAGACAACATTAGGCTCATTTATTCATATAGTTAATATATATACATATACATATATATTATATGGGGAATGTTAACCTACAGCACGGCGCCCTTTTAGCGACAAAAAATGCTTTTAACAACGAAATTCAAATTTTGTCGCTAAAAGTCGGGATTTTTAGCAACGAAAAATTTCATCGCTAAAAACGTTTTTTGTCGCTAAAGCTGGTGTACGCGCTGCAAACCTACATCCACTGTGTTGTAGGTTAGTAGTCCCCTATATATATATATTATGATATTTATCCTTGTGTATGTTGAAAAAGTGACTTCAAATTGTAGGGTCCTGTGAGCTTTGGAGTTCCGCTCCACATTAACATGGCCATCTGGTAGTTGGTCATTTCAGTGGGATGACTAGAATCGAAGAATACATATTCACTTGGATCATCACACAATTCATACTCTTTGATTCCTCTTTTCCCTCCACAACTATTAATGCCCCGATTCGGACCCGACCCACAGCATCCGCTATTCCCTACCTTGAAACCTTAAAAAAAAAAACACACACAATGAGAAAGCATGGTAAGTACTGTTTGGTTCTACTAATTGCCAAATTTTAAATTTGTTAATTAGTTGCCAACATTATGTAGACTAGATCAATTGGCGCCGAGGAGCGGAGCCAGGAATTTGCACTTCAGGGAGCCGAGTTTCTAGGTATTCTACCTACCTAGTGATACATATTTTTTGTGTCATAAATAATACAATTTTATTATGCATGTAAGGTTTTTGCCTAATTGTCTTGTTTTGAGAGTTGAGAGATTTGGTATTTGTAATATTTAGTAGGTATTATAATATTTTGGCATATGGTTTTTCAGAATGATGTTGTATTGTATGTATGCATGAACTATTTTTCAAAAGAGTAATGCTATGCTTCCCGAATTTAAATTCCAAAGTTGGTTCCCAAGTGGAATAACAGTTGTGCCAGTGATTGATATATAGTACCAAATGCACCACATGTGATAAAACTGACCAACATTTAGGAACCAAATATGGGATTCATATTTGGAAAGCATATCATTATTCTTTTCAAAATTGGTGGGGCCAATACATAAATTGATACCAAAATTCTACGAACTACGTACATATGCACAAATCTTTTTAAATTTTTTTGCAGAGGCAGTGGCCCCTCGACCTATACATAGCACTGCTCTTGTTGGCAACCTTACCCAGATATGTGTTTTTATGTACACACACACACACACACACACACATACACACACACACACACACACATACATACATACATACATATGCATAATCCTTATATATGATGATTATTAGAGAGACATATAGGGAAGAAAGAACTCACCATGACTTGAAGAAGAAAAAAGTACAATACATGGCTCAAGGCTAATTAGGAGTGGTGTCGAGATTGAATTCTCTACCTTGAATTAGAGTATTCAAGTTCTTGAAAAATTTACATTATTTGAGCTTTTTTGTTAAAATAAAATGAAATTTGTTAATTTTAACCGCCAAACACCAATAAATGAGTTATTTAATAATAGAATCAGTTTAAATAGCCTATTTCACATCTAAATTAGTATGACCCATGGTGTAACTGTAACATTGAAAAAAAAAATACATAAAAATATAGTCATACCACAAATGTAGATGACTTGGTCAAAGAAAAGGAAGGGTAATAGCCCATTGTAAGAGAATAGTCTTAACATACCATATTTTGATGGATTAATAATTCTTTCACCCAGAGAGTCGTAAAAATTGAAGTTTGAGTATTTGAATCCTTTGAATTGCTTCTCTAGGTTTTGAAGGACTTTAGAGAGGGCACTATTGTGTAGCTTTACTAGGGATGTAAATTCTTCCAAGCATCCACTACAGTTTCTTGGAAAGAGTAATTCGGAAAGTGGTAGATGACCCAAAGGCCCCACATTGAGAAACCCAAATTTCCTCCCTCCTTTCTTATAAATTTCCTGTAAAATGAAGAATAACATAATCACTTCTATGATTCTCTCTTTATAGAAAGAGAAAAGAGAACAAACCATTGACCTCCCCTGAAGTTTATATATACTTACAGTTCAGTCTTGATATATAATATATATTACCAAAACCTCCCTAAATCTATGATTTCGATTATAGATTCTTCCGATAAATTAACTAGCTATTAGAAAAGTAACGTTTTCTTTACTGTTAATACTATTTAAGTAAGTTAATTAACAAAAGACCAAACTTTTATCCCTACACTGCAAAGAAAATGATAATTTTCTAACGACTAGTTTGCTGTGCAGGTGGGTCAACTCAAAACACGATCAAAGTCACATCCACAAGATAATTCACACAAAACTAATAGCAAGAGCAAGATAGATTACAAAACAAGAATAATCAACACCACATAAGAAAAGAACACAAAGATTTCTACGTAGTTCGGTCAAACATGCCTACGTCCACATCGGCTTCTCTTTTATTGATCATCATGATTACAAGCTACTCTCAACTCGCTTTGAGTTTTCACCATGAATGTACCACCTAGCACTCATCAACAATCACTTGACCTATCAAAAGCACCTACATGTAAGGACACATGGACTACTCTCTCTATCTCCCCTTCTCTCTAAGGATTTTCATCGATTACTCTCTGCCTAGGATTCATCACCATGGCATCGTAGCCATCTTCACCATAACCACCCAGTTGGGACAAAGCCCACTGGTGAGCTGAAGCTCCACACTCTCTTTTACGTGAGTTCCTTCAAGGACCTTGAATCAGTTTTCAAGATAGTCTTCTTCTTCTTAACCATAGCTCCTATTTATATGGATTACCTTTCCAAATCCTAGTTGAGATAAGATTACCCTCATGGAAATACTTGTCCACCAAGAAAACTTCCCTTAAAATCTATTAATCCTTTATACTTAGGAAACCTTCACCTTTTGGAAGACCAATCATCTTTGGAAACTATCCCAATCTTCTCTCAAAATTAGATTAGGAAATCCCAATTCTCGTACATAACACCGTGTCTGCTCGGGTGACACATCGAGCGAACGAGATTCCAATCTCCAAATTCACACAATCTCGTCCGAGGAGCTCGCTCGAATGGGACCTCGCTTGAGAGACATTCTAGTCTGAGAAATTTAAGCCAATTTTCAACAATCTTCACCTTGGATTTATTTCTCTTACCTTCACCATCTTCTACATCTTCTCATGGTTGAAATTCTTGAACCATCAAATTCTTCTATCACCTTCCGTGTACCATACAAAGAACTATCTTCTCCATGGATCTTGAGAAAACCTCAAACTATCTCTTCCAAGGATCTTCATCAAAGCTCTAATACCCATAGCAATAGCAAGATAGATCACACAACAAGAATAATCAATACCACATAAGAGAAGATCACAAAGATTTCTAGGTGGTTCGGCCAATCATGCCTACGTCCACACCGGCTTCTCTTTTATTGATCATCATGATTACAAGCCAATCTTAACTCTTTCTATGAGTTCTCACCATGAATGCACTCACCTAGTACTCATAAACAATCACTTGACCTGTCAAGAGCTCCTACCCATGAGGACACACCGAAAAAACTCTCGCTCTACTTCTCTCTAAGGCTTTTCATCGATTACTCTCTGCCAAGGATTCATCACCATGGCATCATAGCCATCTTCACCATCACCATCCACTTGGGCCAAAGCCCACCGACGAGCCGAAGCTCCACACTCTCTCTTACTTGAGTTCCTCAAGGACCTTCACTTAATTTTCAAGATAGTATACTTCTTTACCATGGCTCCAATTTATGTAAATTACTTTTCCAAATCCTAGTAGAGATAAGATTACCTATATGGTAATACTTGTCCCCCCAAAAAACTTCCATTTCAAGTAATCCTATACAATTGGGAAACCTTCACATTTTGGAAAACCAATCATCTTTGGAAACTACCCCAATCTTCTCTCTAAATCAGTTCGACAACCCCAATTCTGCATAACACCATGTCCGCTCGATCAGGTGAGATTCAAGACTCCAAATACGCATAACCTTACTTGAGCGGCTCGACATTCCAGTATGAGAAATTTAAGCCAATTTCCAACATGGTTAATATAGTGGATGGAATTGTTATTTAAACTTTAGAATAAAGAGATTCTTATTATATTCCATACTTTGACAGTAAAAATGTACGTAGTATATGCAACCCTCAGGAAATGTCAATGTCTTGTACCAAAAATAAATAAATAAATACTACTATGTTGCAAAAAATGTCCTTACTTTGATCACGGTAGTCAAGTTGCCAATCACCATCTCTACATATTGTTTTTGGGTGTGTGATTGGTAGATGGTGGAGTTTGTAATGGAGTTTATAACCTGGGGGCTAGCGTAATCATTGCCTCCAATGCTAAATAAGTATACGCTATTTAGTAGCATTTTCTTAGCTTCTTTGTCACCAAATTTCTGCCTCAACACCGCCTCTACATTCTCAAAATTTTTCAGTTGTGTGTTAAGGTTAATCACCTGTAAAAGGACAATTGATTCAATTAAATCCAAAAGCAATCAAAGAATCAAAGCTAAAACTTAGGTTCCGTTCAATAAAACTAAAACTTAAGTATTGAAAATTAAAGACAACCACGAGTATATTGAAAAAAAATTGTGTTTAGGAGATTGTGTCTAACGTTTGGTGTTTGGCGTCCTGATTGGTTTGTGTTTTGGGTCTGTCGTGGTGTATTCCTGTTTGGATGTTTTCTTCCTCTTAATCTATATTTTCCCTTTGCTTTAAAAAAAAAGTGATGAAAAATTATGTACGAGACTTTTCGTAATGAAAATAAAAATGACTGAATTTGCAGTTCTATTTTTTTTAGAACTTTTTTACTTAAAATTTTCAATAGATTTGGCTGCTTTTTCAGTAAAGTGGTACCATTATCAAACGACCCTCAGAATTTGAGATGGGCCAAAAACTGTTTTTTGCAATTTGAATCGAAGAAGTTGCTGCCAAACGACCCTGTGCGAGAGAGAGAGAGAGAAGAGAAGAGAGAGAGAGAGAGAGAGAGAGAGAGCTACTAGGGAGATGAAAGGAGAATTCTAGAGAGAGAAAGGGCAGATGAGGGAAGAAAATGATGTTAACAACATACCATTCCTGGAAAAGTTTCATCCAAAGCACCAGCTCCACCGGAGGCAAAATTAGCCCCATAATCAAATTGATGATTGCCAGGTTGCTGATAAGGTTTAATCAATGGTAAATTCGCATACTCAGCTGCAAGAAATTAAGCTCCTAAATCACTGTAAGCTAATTAATTAAAAAAAATATTTAATTGATCTGTCAATTTAAGGCCTCTTTTAATTGGTGGCAGTTTTTGGCAGTTAAACTGTTTGCGATCGAAAACAGTTTTGGTGATTGAATCGCAGAGACAGACACTGTTGCCAAACAGCTAGACCCTAAGTAATCTAAGTATGTAAACCATATATACACATATATAGGAAAATTTTCCAGAGAGGGCGTCCTCTCTTTATTGGCGCCACGTCGGGTCATGTTCAAAAACAAAATCTGACGGCTAAAACGGAGGCTCTCTCTTCAATAAATACAGGGCGCCCAATTTAGAGAATCTTTGTATATATGATATTATGATCTTACAAATAAAATCTGGGATGATACGACCATCAGAACCTCTCCCAGTTGGGTAGTTGAAGAATGTTTCTCCATATGGATAAAAATTTCCCTGAAAACTAGTGGTGGTGTTGATATAATTGTTGTTTCCACAATCAAAAAGCGAATCACCAAAGATAAAGAGAGCCGCCGCGTGTGTATTGGTGGTGGTGTTGATATAATTGTTGTTTCCAGAATCAATAAGTGAATCACCAAAGATAAAGGGAGCCGTGCGTTTATTGCAATGCCCAAAATGCCCATGGCAGTGTATTGGGATCAGAAAGTTTGCAAGGAAAAGTAAGGAGGACCAGAGATGGAAATTTGAGATTGCCATGTAATTTAAGCTTACTTTGCGTTCCATGTCATTCTCAAAGTCTCACTTAATGTATTATATATACACATAGATAGATAGATATAGGTATGTACAGTCAGGCTCTAAAGAGGGCGCCCTCTCTTTATTAAAGAGAGGGTTTCTGTTTTGACCGTCGGATCGTGTTTAAAAACTGTGAAATGTCAACACTGCCCTTAATGAAAACACGATCCGACGGCCAAAACAGAGACCCTCTCTTTAATAAAAAGAGGGCGCCCTCTTTAGAGAATTTTCGTAGGTATGTATGTGCATATTTTAAGCAATACATTTGCTCAGGTCATGAGTACTCTTTATCAAATCATGTACAGCACAACAAGAAGATAATTCTAATTAATTAAATTCTTTATGTTAATTTTCATTTCATAGAAGTTCTTGCCATGAAGTCAAACTGCTTACGGAGAAAATATCGTTCACTTCCGCTTTTACCCTTAGCTTTTCAGTGAAACCACAAGCATATACCGACATATAGGACAATGGAGTTTTTTTTTTTTTTTTCCCTCAAAATAGGACAAAGGAGTTGCCAGGTTCATAAATGAACCTTTTGAGCAAATTACTTTATGTACCCCTTATCATGGATTTATACTTTATTTTACCACTTTATCATAGTTAGGACAAATTGATTTCATTTAAAATTACGGTTTTACTCTAATTTAAATATAGTACACCCTATCATATCAACAAAAAAAAAAAAATATATATATATATAGTACACCCTAAATATATACTATAAATTAGATACTAAGTGTATTCCTGGTAACAAAGACTGTTATTAATATTATTATAATTATTATTTTCTTAATGCAATATATGGATTAGTTATATAACTAATTTTTACGTATTAACAGTTAGGGTGTGTTTGATAACCCAATTAAGTGGTGAAAATGAATGCTTTCAGCACTTAATTTTTTTTTGTGCGTTTGATAATAACCACTTAATTGAAAAAGCAGCCAAAAAATCACTGAAAACTTTAAGTGAAAAAATTATGCTGAAAATAATCACTGAATACAGTATATTTCAGTAGTTGAAATACTGTTCTTAGTATTACAAATTTGATCACTTAAAATTTTCAGTACTTAAAATTCAGCACTTAATTTTCAGTACTTTAATTTTTAGTTTTATCAAACGGAGCCTTAGTGTATTGTATATCAACATAATCAATTAAATTTTAGATACAGTTTAGTGTTAAATAATAACGATACAATACAAGGGCACAATTGTCTTTCGAATACTGAAAATCACTTTGTCAATTTAGGTAACCAACCACTTTATATAATCTATTATGCTACCATAACCACTTTTATAATGCACTACCCAAACACCACAATTATCCTAATCTATTATAACAAAAGCTATCAAATGCTATCGCAATCGCAAAACATAAGCTGTCCCAAATAGACCCTTAGTTTAATTTTATAAAGCACTTTACAGTTTCAAAAGCCTGCTTTGGTTGAAACGGTTCCAAAAATGTTTCAACTTAAACGTGATTCAAATAATTTTTGTTTCTCTTATTCCCATTTTGCACTTCTGATTAAGACTTCTATTTTTACATGTTTGAGAGAAAGAGCCGAAATTGGAGTAGACAATCGTAATGAAGGTTCAGATACAAGTTGAAAGCATGAGCGATAAATAGGCTGTTAGATTTTTGAATGTCGATGTAACAGCGGAGAGAGCCGAATAGACTAGTTTGGGATTTAAAGAGATATAAAATGGAAGGAGAAGAAGAGGAAGTATTGAGAGGGGGAGATGTCATTTTCTATAAGATGTGTATGACCAATAGGGAAAAAGAAAAGAAACAGGAAGTTCAAAACAAGAATGAATAAAAACAAAATTAGAACTGCACGTAACCAGGGGCAAAAGTAGAAGTTTTAAGTTGGGAGAAGTTGGCAGGAGTGAAATCAAAAAGTTGAACCTAGGATGATCGAATTTACTTCAGTTTGGGGGCAACGCCCCCAAGCCATTTTTTCGGGATCTATTTATCCATTTTTCCATGTGGATAATATACCTCATGCTGTAGCAACTAAAACAAAAATTCAAATACTTGTTTTTTTTTTAAATGGCAAAGATTCATATATACTTCATACAAAAACTCAAATACTAATAAAATACCGAGATTTCTGAATTTTTCAGGGGAGCATAATTGTAACCAGAAATTATTTTTGTGCCTATTGCTCTAAAAAAAAATCCAGAGGGCTTGAGCACTCCTTTGCCTTCAATGAGTCGCCAGTGCACATAACATGTACTCATGCTTTCATTTTTATGATATTTATGTATGATACGCAACTTTTGACCTCACACATGATCTAAGGATATGTTTGGTATGGAGATTTACAGAATAAAAAAGAAAGGGATAGGAAAATAGGAAAAAAAAAAAAACAAATTCCATGTGATTTTTCCACGCTTAAATAAATTTAGAAGTTTAAATCTTTTAAAATATAATTGTAGCTTGAGGAAAATGGCCGGGAAAGCAAAATTCAAAAGTTTTAATTTGTTTATCATCTATTTTCTTTTCTTCCTATTTTCCCCATCATATCCTTTGGGCAATTCGGGCTCATGTAGGGATGCGGCTCGGGCTTAGGCAGACTCTTAAAACTCAGGCCAAGGTTGGACAAACCTAAAATAAAGCCTAACCAGATATCTTCTTTTGACACAAGTTATATGTAGAACATAGATGTACAGATAAATATGAAAAATGCTAAGAGTGCCAGATTAAGAAACCTATATTGTTTACATGCTGATGTACGTGTCAATATCAATTTTGAAATAAAATTTATTTTTAAGTTCTTTTGTTTTGAAATTAAAGAAGACCTTAACTTATCCACGTCAACAACATGTGTCATATTTAGCTATTTTTTTCAGTGTATCTAGTATTACTTATTAAATGTATTTAAAAAAAAGTTCTCACCTACTTTAAATTTAATAGTGTGTACACTTTTGAGACAAAATTAAAGTCTGTGACCTCTAAAAAGAGGATGCTAAAGTAATTTTATTACGAATTAAAGTCTGTCACCTTCTTCTCATTGCATGAATTTCTCTTTGTGCGCACCCTAATTATTTTGCGGGAAGGATTACTTTAAGCAGCATTTTTTGTTGTATACGAGGGTGTAAAGAGAAATTAGGTAAATATATAGGATAAATTATACTTTACATTCTTATAGTTTGGATGTGATAGCATTTTGGTTCCTACGGTTTCAATTTTATCAATTTGGTCCTTAGAGTTTCAATTAGGTTCAATGTAGTCCATTTATGGAAATTTTCTTCAATTTCTGATAGAAATAGGTTATGTGATGCACACATGAAGTATCATTAGAGGTAAAATGGTAAATTTACTTTAAAAAAATTACACTTTACACGCCTATGTTGAACCTAAATTTGTCAAGAATTATAAGAAAAATTGGTAAATGGGCTATATTGAACTTAAACTGAAACTGTACGGACCAAAGTGACAAAATTGAAACTACAAGGACCAAAGTAAAATTACACCCAAACTATAAGGGTACGAAATGTAATTTACCCAAATATATATGTCACACCCCAACCCGCCCCCGCGGGCTAGGACACGAGTAACAAAGCCAACAAACCAAACAATCATTTTTAACGTTCCGAAAATAACATTTTAAAGTGAGATACCAGGGATAAAATAGCTTTTTATCAAATAAAATAATAAAAAGAAATAAAATAAAGTTTTAAAATCATTGAATGGTACTTGGACAGAGTTCCCCCTATTACAGCACCATTTTCCCCTGTTCAACAAGAATTGAAATACCAAAATATCACTCAAAACACTTAGAAAATACTTTAAGAACTTCAATCCACAATTTATATTTCAAGGATTTAATAAAAACTAAAACATAAACTTATCTCCCAAATTCAAACACTAGGAATATAACTACTCATCTAAACTTATTTACATATAAACATATTACACAAAAAAAAAAAAAAAAAAACAATAATCTCGAGTCATCATAGAACCCCCAAAATTCAACGCTTCTCAGTGTGATGTTCGTCCGAACCTGCGTGGTCATTAGCCACAAAAATTGATTAAGCTTTCGCTTAGTGAGTACGTGGTGCTAATCATGCAATTGGAGTATTTAATGATTCATAATACCAATTAAATATTCACATCAATATATGATCGCAGGCGTGTCAAGTAATCAATCACCATCGTATTGGACCCCTGATTCTGGGTCATTCTCACTTTGTCGTCGCTTTAAAAGCGATATCACACACTCTCATGTGACCGTAGTCAATTCGTTGTGGTCGTCACCACCGTCCCCTTTTCTCTGAGGACTTTATCATCATCCCCCTTTTCTCTGAGGAATGGGCGTCCCTTATATACGGGCTAAATAATTGTGATTATCAATTAACACCCTTTGACCCAAATAAGCACATAAGCAACTCAACATGTCAACATGGCAATTTTAACATTTTAGACATGTTAAATAATAAATTATCACATGCTTTTCTACTTAATCATAAATTAAGCATTCTAAGCATTTAATAACAATTAAAAGACATTAAACATCCAATTTTGGGATTATGACACTTACCTCACAAATAAGTCCCAAATAAGCCTAGAAATCCCAACCTCCTTCGCAAAACTAGGTCTGGATATTCCCAATGATATTCCTACATATATATATCACATATATGTATCACCCCTTAAAATGGGTCACGGAAAAAAATTACCAAAATTGAAAAAGAAAGACATAGAAATAACCCTCTCACCTTCACGAGTCTAAATATGGCTTCGGTTCGCGAAATAGAGGTCACACGACAAAGCTACGTCGACAAAATGACACGAAACCCTTTTTTTCTTTTCTTTTCCCCGTTGAACCTAATGTCTGTAACTTGTTTTGACTTCCTTTTTTTTTTTTGATACTCAGCCGACTTAACTTATCCTTATACTAAAGGATATGTAAAAATTTTGTCATATTTCCATCTATACCCTCATAAGTTTTTAAAGTCCTATTATGAAACTCCCTAAACTTTATATTAACTACCAAATGTTTAAGTGGGTATGTGTTTATGTCACATATGGGTCCCAAAAGTGGTCCCAAATATTTTATAAAGTTGCTAATTAGCCTACTAATTATGAATCATATTCCAATTCGCCCTCACACGGGTACCCAAACTGGCACCATAAAAGGCTACAACTAACAATAAAATATTAAAAACAATTTAACAAATATTCATTTAATCACATAAATGCAACTAAATGCAATTTATCCTATCTGGACCTCCCGTGGGTCCCACGTCATCTCTATCAAACTGTGCCCTTTATCAAGCACTTTTCACATCGGGGTAACTGGAACTTACTCAAATATCACATGCAATTAATTATACTAATTAATGCATGAAAAATAAATATTACTTCCATTTTCTGGGTACGGGTATTACATCTCTCACTCCCTTTTAGGAAGTTTGTCCCCAAACTTTTCTTATCTCAAGTGTCAAATATGTGAGGATATTTCTCTCGGATTTCGTCCTCACGTTCCCAAGTTGCCTCCTCTACTGAATGATTGCGCCATAATACCATAACTAGAGGAATGACTTTAGTTCTGAGCACCTGATCCTTCCTATCTAGGATTCGAACTGGATGTTCAACATAAGTCTAGTCTTCTCGAACCATTAATGATTCCGGAGTGATACAGTGACTCGAATCTGATAGACAACGTCGCAACATAGACACGTGAAACACATTATGAACATTAGCCAACTCTTGTGGTAATTCCAGATACCGATATGCAACTGGACCAACTCTATCTAATATCAGATATGGCCCTACAAACCTCGGACTTAACTTGCCTCGCTTACCAAATCGTGTAGTGCCTTTCGAAGGCGATACTTTCAAGTAAACATAATCACTTACCTCGTATTCCAACGGTCTTCTACCTGTATCCGCGTAGCTTTTGTAACGAATTTGTGCTATTTGTAGCCGTTGTTTAACTAACTTGATTTTGTCGGTAGTGATTTGTACAATTTCAGGACCTATAAGTTGCTTTTCCCCAACTTCTGTCCAACACACTGGTGATCTACACTTTCGGCCATACAATGCCTCGTAAGGCGCCATACCAATACTCGTTTGGAAGCTATTATTATAAGAGAATTCCACTAATGGAAAGTGGGTTTCCCAATCTGATTTAAAATCCATAACACAACCTCGAAGCATATCTTCCAAAATCTAAATAACTCGCTCGGATTGGCCGTCTGTCTGAGGACGAAATGCTGTGCTAAAATGCAAAGTCGTCCCCATTGCCTTTTGCAAACCTTCCCAAAACCTAGACACAAATCGTGTGTCTCGATCTGACACAATTGATACAGGTGCCCCATGTAATCTAACAATTTCTCTGACATAAAGCTCTGCTAACTTTGTCGGATCACGAGTCTTAATTGGCAAGAAATGAGCTGATTTAGTCAACCGGTCAACAATCACCCAAATGCTATCATTAGACTTAGGAGACTATGGCAAACCTGACATAAAGTCCATCGTAATATGCTCCCATTTTCATTCTGGTATCTCCAATGGTTGCAATTCACCAGCGGGTCGTTGATGTTCCAATTTTACTTGTTGACTAGTCGTACATTTGGCCACAAACTCGGCGACTTCCCGTTTCATACCACTCCACCAATACACTTCCCGTAAATCTCTATACATCTTGGTACTCCCTGGATGTACGGAATACCTCGTATTGTGAGCTTCTTCCATTATCTTGTCTTTCAACTCTTGGATATTAGGAACACAAAGTCGATTAATGTACCTCAATACATTGTTCTGAAAATTGAATTATGGCCGTCTACCCTCAGGTAACTCTTCAACAATTTTCTTGAAATTTGGGACTAAAAGTTGACTCAACTTGATTTCTTTGATTAAACTTGGTTGTGCCATGATAGCCGCCATTAAACCACCCTGGATTTTGGGAATTACTTCCAATTCCAGCTGTTCAAATTCTTTTGCCAACTTCTCCTGGGCTGTTAAAGAATAAACCAAATTTTCTGACAACTTTCAACTTAAAGCATCAGCAACTACGTTAGCTTTACCTGGATGATATTGAATCTTTAAATCGTAGTCTTTCATCAATTCAAGCCATCTTCTCTGTCTCATATTTAGCTCTCTCTGGGTAAACAAATATTTCAGACTCTTGTGATCGGTGAATATCTCACACGTTTCCCCATACAAGTAGTGACGCCAAATCTTTAACGCAAAGATCATCGCTACCAATTCCAGATCATAAGTCAGATAATTCTTCTCGTGTGTCCTTAACTGCCTCGAAGCATAAGCTATAATTTTACCCTCTTGCATTAGAACACATCCCAAGCCCTGATGAGAAGCATCACTGTATATGTCACGCCCCGACGTAGCATAAATATGGAAAGCGTTTAATTTCCTTTATGGACCTGTAGGTCGCGACAGTTTGAAGGATCGATTCCGTCCCAAACGTCAACAACAAAAACATATTAATCAGAGCAGAGCGATCAAGGCGTACAATATTTTTCTAACTTAATAGTTATTACAACACGGGGTCTCTAAAGGCACAAATCGCCTTAAATTAAAACAATAACTTAATATCTATTACAGTCATCCTTATTACAAACCAGTTCATAACATATAAACTTAAAGCATATATATAATCTTAAAATATGCAATGACGATAACAATTTCTCTTCCAAAAGCCATCGTTCTCAATTAGCATAGTCATAAGGCTCAGCATAATCGTAACCTGAAAAGCCTGAACACGAATGTCCAGGACGCATCAACGTCGTCAGCTTCAAGAAGCTGGGGAGTAATAAAAACATAACTTTAAATGTAACACATACTCATTTACCAATTTTTTTCTTTTTTTTTCTAAGTTCTGTAAAATCAATGGTTTCACCATAGAAAGGATTATATTATAAAACAACGGGGAATATATTTAAAAGTCATTCATTCGTTAAAACATATGACCGTGTATGAGACAATGCACCACACTCATCTTACCGACTCTTTTCTCTCGATAGACACCACAACCCACTATCTCACACCAGTATCTTTGAAATACTCCGATAGCCATACTTTAGCACATGGGTGCCAGGGAATGTCCAGTTTGCCTCACACTTTGGTCCGGGGTACCAAGGAGTGTCCAATGCCTCACACTTTGAATACCTAATCCGCCATGCAAATACCGGAGGAACCCTCACGCAGTATCCAGACTCAGGAATCAGGGAGTGTCCGTAGGCCACACTTTAGCACTACCATGGGTGCCAGGGAATGTCCAAGTTCGGCGTCACACACTTTAACCCTACCATGGGCATCAGGGAGTGTCCAATTTTGCCACTGTCGCATTTCAAAGACACTCTCATCATGATCTCAACACATCACACTTTGGTACACAACAACCAGGGAGTGTCCACAACACAATCTCAATCTCATACTCTTTCCACACTGACCATTACTCTTTCCCAAACTGACTGACACCCACATGCATGTACTTCTGACTCCACATGTATGTCATGAACCTTAAACATAAAGGGATTCGCTGAATTAAAGGAACAACGTACGTACGGGGATTTATAAGTCGTAATTCATTGATTTCATCGCCCAAACATAACCAATAGGATTTTGATTTAGTAAATTTCCCAAACGAGACCTTAACAACCTTTAAAAATTAATCCAATCAGTCCCTTAACAGAAAACAGACAAAAATCAGAAACAAGCAGGTCGCGCGCGTGGGCCGCTCGCGCAACAGGTCGCTCGCGCGATCTGCCTATTTTTCATTTTTCATTATAAAAATTTCCAACTGCTAGAAAATCATAGGGCTCGCGCGAATGTGCTGCTCGCGCGAGGGGTCGCTCGTGCGGGCCGCTCGCGCGATCGCGCGCACGAGTTAATACTGAGGCTTCATCTTCCTTGCTGGAACTCCCCTGTTTCAGTTTTAAGAGGTCTTTTTTGACCCATTTCCAAATCTGTTAGTATATAAATCATATTATATATGGATCTCTTTAGTTTTTCACAAGGATTATGAATATGTAATCAATTTATCATGAAACAAACTATAGCTCTCAAATTTTATGAAATACCAAAACATGTCAAAACTATTTTCCTTATATACTTTCTCATGGGGTTAAATTAAGCTCTAAAACTTCTACCATAGACTATATGTACTATAAACTTTCATTATTATCTAAGAAAGCAGATTTTGCTTAAGTTTGAAAAATTATGATTTCAATGCTATGAAACTTCAAACGTAAATACATCAATGGTGACTCTTAATTCAACTACACAAATCAGTAAATCAATAGTAAATTACATTCTGAGTGAGTTAGAAGTACTCACCGTGAAAAGGAGATGTGTGATTGTTTGAGAAAGATAAGCAAAAATAAGAATCCAATCCAAGCTTTGGCTGTGGAAATTGAGGAACTCTAATCCCTAGAAATTTATGTAATGAAGCTCTCTGAACTCTCTCTATTTCTCTGTGTTTCAGTTGGTAAGAATGTGGCAAATGAGAGCTGTGAGTCTATATATATAGCCAATTGATGGACTTGGAGGCCAAGTAATTTGTTGGATACTCAACAAATGAAATTTGTTTCTTAATTAACTAAGGCTAACATATACACTGATATTTACATACGTATATACATGTATGAGCAGATAGTAGAGACTCCAAAGGTTGGGGAAAGATTAGTAGGGGTCAAGTAGCTCCCTAGGGTTCAATTGCAAGATGTTTGGCAAAATTATCTTTAGGCATAAACTAATAGACACACTAAATGCATACCCAAACAAACCCTTACCAAATGATTGCTTGCATTAAATTGATATAAAGCACAAGTCTAGTCTGATTTACGGGGAGTCCAAATCTGTAGGAGTTCACGCGGCGCGGGCAGTTTTAAACACAAACTGGTATTTTCGTGGCGCGGTGGTCACCCCAAAAATACAGAAAATTCATTTTATCGTAGGAATTGATTTTTCGATTTCATAAAAATATTGATTGAGTCAACAAAAATTATTTTCACTGTTTTGAAATCCAACACAGGTATCACTAATTTTATAAAAATTATAGTTTGACCCCAATAAGAATTTTAATAAAAATTAAAACAAGAATTAAAGTTTAACACATGGGAATGGAAATTAAAATAAAAGCAGGCAATCCCAATTAAATTTTAAATGTGACAAATGTAATTACACTAAATTAAATATGAATATGAATTTTAAATTAAATGGGAATGCAAGTTGTTACATCCTTCCTCCCTTAAACAGGATTTCGTCCCGAAATCAAGACTAACTAGTCCTGAAATAACTCCGGGTACTTCTTCCTCATATCAGCTTCAACTTCCCACGAGGCTTCATTCTCGTCATGGTGATTCCACTGAACTTTTACCAACGGAATGTCTTTATTCCTTAACTTCTTGATACTCTGATCTAAAATCTTCACGGGTTTCTCCTTGTAGGATACGTTATGACTCGTCTCAATATCGTCATAACTAACCACATTTGAGGGGTCTCGTATGTACTTCCTCAACATACTCACATGAAATACATTGTAAACCCCAGACATCTTTGGTGGTAGCGCCAGTCGATAAGCTACTTTCCCGACACATTCTAAAATCTCGAATGGTTCGATGAATCGCGGAGCTAGTTTCCCTCTCTTGAGACCAAAACGTACCACTCCTCGAGTCGGGGAAACCTTAAGAAGTACGTGATCTCCAACACTGAATTCCAAATTTTTTCGGCGTCGATCGGCATAACTCTTATACCGATTTTGAGCGGTTCTCATCCTTTCCTTGACCAGGGAAATTTTCTCGCTGGTTTCTCTAACCAGATCTGGTCCCAACAATTCAGTATCTCCAACCTCTGCCCAACACAATGGAGAACGACATGGTCGTCCGTACAATGCTTCGAATGGAGCCATCTCGATACTCGTGTGGTAGCTGTTGTTATAGGCAAATTCAACCAATGGCAAGTGTGTCTCCCAAGATTCTTCAAAATCGATAACACAAGCTCTAAGCATATCCTCCATGATCTGATTAACACGCTCAGTTTGCCAATTTATCTGAGGGTGAAAAGCATTACTCATCTGGAGCGAGGTTCCCATAGCTTCTTGTAGACTTTCCCAAAATCCAGAAGTAAAATGTGCATCACGGTCTGACACAATTGATACAGGTGCACCGCAAAGTCGCACAACTTGTTGTATGTACATTCGGCTCATCTTTTCCACAGGGTATGTCATACTATAAGCAATGAAATGAGCAGGCTTCGTCAATCGATCCACGATTACCCAAATGGCGTCATGATTCTATTGCGATCGGGGCAATCCCACTACAAAATCCATGGTTATATGCTCCCACTTCCAACCAGGAACAGGTAGCGGTTGCAACAATCCTGACGGTCTCTGATGTTTAGCTTTGACTTGCTGACACGTCAAACACTTGGATACAAATTCGGCCACATCCTTCTTCATACCTTCCCACCAGAAATTTTTTTTCAAACCTTTATACATTTTAGTTCCTCCCGAGTGAACTGTATATCTTGACTTATGTGCCTCTGCCAGAATATCCTTCCTTAGCTCACCACAATCTGGCACACATAATCTATTTCTGCACCGATATCCTCCATCGATTCCCACTTTCCATTCGGTCGGGTCTTTTCCTAACATCTTAACAAACCATGTCTGAAACTTCTCATCTTCTCTCTGAGCTTCAATAATGCTGTCAATGAGAACAGGCTGTAGGATAAGACATCCAAAAAGTTGTCCTTCTCTTTCCTCAGCACTCTGTATGTCAAATTTTGCCAACGTCTCCAACGCTCGCCATTCTCTAACCATTAAGGAGGCGATCGTCTCCCGAGTCTGTCGACTCAGAGCATCGGCGACTGCATTAGCTTTACCTGGGTGGTATTCTAACGTGAAGTCATAATCTTTGATCAGCTCCATCCATCTGCGTTGTCTCATGTTCAACTCTTTCTGTGTGAACAAATATTTCAGGCTCTTATGATCGGAGAATAAATCAAACTTCTCACCGTAGAGGTAGTGTCTCCAAATCTTGAGTGCAAATACTACTGCCACCAACTCCAGATCATGGATGGGGTAGTTCAACTCGTTCGGCTTCAGCTGTCTGGATCCATAAGCGATAACTCTACCATCTTGCATAAGTACACACCCTAATCCTTGATATGACGCGTCACTGAAGATAGTGAACTTTTTATCAGGCTTGGGTATTGCTAGTACTGGTGCGGTAGTGAGTCTCTCTTTCAATTCCAGAAAGGCCCGCTTATGCTTCTCTGTCCATTCGAATTTCAGATTCTTCTTCGTCAAACCAGTCAAAGGTGCGGCTATCTTGGAGAATCCCTCAACAAATCTCCGGTAATAACCCGCGAGTCCAAGAAAACTCCGAACTTCTGTAGGGTTGCTCGGCCTAACCCAGTTCGACACAACATCTGTCTTGGAAGAATCTACTGAAATTCCTTGGGATGAAACCTTGTGTCCCAAAAATTTTACCTCTTGCAACCAGAACTCACATTTACTGAATTTGGCATACAACTGATGATCCTTGAGCGTCTACATTGCAATCCGTAGGTGCTGCTCGTGTTCTTCTTCTGACTTAGAATAGATCAAAATATCATCAATGAAGACGATGACAAACTGATCCAAATAAGGCTTGAACACCCTGTTCATCAGATCCATAAACACTACTGGGGCATTCGTCAATCCAAACGGCATCACCAAAAACTCAAAGTGACCATATGGTTCTGAACGCAGTCTTGGAAAATGTCGTAGGTCCTTGTAGTTGATCAAAAAAATCGTCAATCCGAGGCAAGGGATACTTGTTCTTGATAGTCACACGGTTCAATTCTCTATAGTCGATACATAATCGTAGTGTTCCGTCTTTCTTCTTCACGAATAACACTGGTGCTCCCCAAGGCAATGTACTTGGACGTACAAAACCCAGGTTCTCGAGATCTTGTACTTGTTCTTTCAATTCTGATAACCTTCGTGATCGGAACGGTACCCGGTATAAGCTCAATGCAGAACTCTATACTTCTCTCGGGCGGTAAACCAGAAACGTCTTGAAATACTTCTTCGAAGTCCTTGACTACAAGTATAGACAACACTGTCGCTTCTGTATTCTGATAACCTTCGTGATCGGAACGGTACCCGGTATAAGCTCAATGCAGAACTCTATACTTCTCTCGGGCGGTAAACCAGAAACGTCTTGAAATACTTCTTCGAAGTCCTTGACTACAAGTATAGACAACACTGTCGCTTCTGTACTGACGACTTCGATGTTTGCTAAGCATCTTGTAAGGAACATGTCTCCCAAAGGGTTACATTGAAAATCAAAGGGTTGATTCTCATTGTCGGGGAATGTAATTCTCTTCCTCGCACAATCCTACTTCACTTGATTATGAGAGAGCCAATCCATTCCTAGGATTATGTCGAACTCCTTCATTGATAGGACAATCAACCTTGGTGGGATTTCACGGTCTCCTAGCCATAAAGGATAATCCTTGCACACGTGTCCTAATCTGACTGCAGCTCCTAATGGTGAAGTAGCCCTCAAAGCTTTCTCTAACTGATGAGGTAAAATACCCAGTCTCCGAATAGTATTAACAGATATGAATGAAAGAGCAGCACCCGTATCAAATAACACTTTAACATTGGAGTTAAACAGAGTTAATGTACCTTCCACTGCTTGCTGAACGGGTTGAGCTTCTCCATAATCGCCTTCTTCATACACAGTTCCATCATATCCTGCTGCATCAGGGATAACAGCATTCAAGCGAGTCTGACCCTGTTGACCATAAGTCACCTGCTTAGGAGCAGTACAGAACTTAGCTTGCTGATGTGACCTGGTTCACCACAGTTGTAGCAAACTATGCCTTGCTGAGCAGCACGCCTTGGTGCCTTGCAATCTCGAGCCAGATGACCGGGGTCGCCACAGTTGAAACATTTCCCAGCACTACTTCCTTCACCAACTCGGGGTTGAGTCGGATAGGTGATAGCTTGGGTCTTCTTGCTTCCGTCAAAATTCCTCTTTTGCCCTTGGGTACAATTTATTGGTGGTTTATTTCCAAAGTTACCCCTTTGGGGTGGTCGGAATTCGAATTGCTTCCGATTCACTCGAGCATCTTCTTCCAAATTGGTAGCCAAGCCAACAAGTCCTTCAAAAGACTTATCTAGGTGGCCGAGAGTCAGGCGACGAATCTGCGGTGTCAGCCCTTGGTTATACTTATAGATCCTCTTTTCTTCGGTATCAACCATGTGAGGGGCAAACCGAGACAGCCTCTCAAACTGAGTAGTGTACTCTTGCATCGACTTAATCCCCTAAGTCAAATCCATGAATTCTTTCTCCCTTCTGTACCTTTCTGTAGCCGGGAAATACTTTTCCAGAAATCTCCCGTTGAATGCAGTCCATGTCATTCCCGTTGCAGCTTCGCTCCCGATGGTAGCTATGACTGAATCCCACCAATCTGCGGCGACATCAATCAATTGGAAAGTAGCTAACCTCCTCTTGTCCATCTCATTGCACTGAACAGCTTTCGAACATACGGTCCATTTGTCTTAACCATTGCTCGACTATCCAGGGTTCTGCGGTACCCGCAAACTGCTTGGGCCTCAGTGCACGGAATCTCTCCAGTAGTTTGTCTCTAGTTTGGCGGTCTTGTCGGTTATCATTCGTATTACTGATTCTTTTCAAACGTCTGACAAACGCTTCGAACATCCCCGTAGGATCGGCAGCCTCAGGTGCTCCCTCGATCAAATTCATGTTCCTCCTAAATCCCCCAGCCATTCTATGCATGATAGTGATGAAAAGGATGAGAAACATACATGAAGCAGAAATGTAAAGAAATTTAAGCGATGATAACAACATTCAAAAGGGTATATTATATATATATAACTTCTTGTCAACTAGATACAAAAAGCGTGTATGATCAGGTCAATGCCTACCCTATCCATATGGGTTAGGACGCATGCAAGAGTTAGTGTTACAAAAATGGGGTCATTGCCCTACACTCTAATGCATGTAATTACAGTTTGCAAAAAGAGATAGAGCTAATAGTCAAAAGTAGTTAATATGTACAAAGTTATATCTAGAACGTCAATCGTCTCCATAAGCAGCTATTAGGAGATCTAGCGAGTCGACGGCCGGGGCGAAATCGCTGCACCAAGAACAGACTAACCTCGTCATAGCCGTGAGAGGTCGAAGATGAAGCAGGCGCAGGGGCATCTGCCTCAACTACCATCTCCTCAGGTAAGGCTAGCTCAAGTGCTAGCTCAGCCTCTAGGTCAGCGGCTAAGTCGCCTAGACCTATGCCATCCTCTACATCTTCCCCACCTAGTGGGACCAAATGAATAGCCTCAGCATCATCCTCGGCAGTGGGAACCACTGGCGGAGGCATCTCTAGCTGTGCCAGATGGGCGTGTACAATCTGGATCTCGAGGGGAAGATAGAAAGCATCGTTATCGACCAACCTCAAAACCTCAACCAACACCAAGCGCTGAGCCTCTGCAAAGTAACGAAGTTCTAGGCGGATATGAGTCAAGTCAACTAAGCCTACCACGTGAACCTGGTGCCATAAATCAGATACTACGGTTGCTGTGGCCAACTGCTCAACGGCCGTATGATACAAGTCGAGGAAGGCGGGGACCACTGCCCCAGGTGTCAGAAAGTGTCCCCCAAATCCGTCTGGTACATATAGTGGATGAGCTGGATCCATACCTAAAAAAAAGGTACTACTTAAGTCAGGACATAAATAATCTTAGGCATTTGGGTCCTGAGTTTATCCTCCCTGTCGTATCATCGGGTGTGTAATACTTAATGGAATGTGGGATCGGGTCTATACTGGTAAACCATAACCTGGCTAAACTTATTCTGAGATAACCTGGCTCTGATACCACTAAATCCTGTCACGCCGCGACGTAGCATAAATATGGAAAGCGTTTAATTTCCTTTATGGACCCGTAGGTCGCGACAGTTTGAAGCATCGATTCCGTCCCAAATGTCAACAACAAAAACATATTAATCAGAGCTGAGCGATCAAGGCGTACAATATTTTTCTAACTTAATAGTTATTACAGCACGGGGTCTCTAAAGGCACAAACCGCCTTAAATCAAAACAATAACTTAATATCTATTACAGTCATCCTTATTATAAACCAGTTTATAACATATAAACTTAATGCATATAATCTTAAAATATGTAATGACGATAACAGTTTCTCTTCCAAAAGCCGCCATTCTCAATTAGCATAGTCATAAGGCTCAGCATAGTCGTAACCTGAAAAGCCTGAACACGAATGTCCAGGACGCATCAACGTCGTCAGCTTCAAGAAGCTGGTGAGTAATAAAAACATAACTTTAAATGTAACACATACTCATTTACCAATTTTTTTTTTTTTTTTTTTTTTTTTTTTTTTTTTTTTTTTTAAGTTCTGTTAAATCAACGGTTTCACCATAGAAAGGATTATATTATAAAACAATGGGGAATATATTTAAAAGTCATTCATTCGTTAAAACATATGACCGTGTATGAGACAATGCACCACACTCATCTTACCGACTCTTTTCTCTCGACAGACACCACAACCCTCTATCTCACACCAGTATCTTTGAAATACTCCGATAGCCACACTTTAGCACATGGGTGCCAGGGAATGTCCAGTTTGCCTCACACTTTGGTCCGAGGTACCAGGGAGTGTCCAATGCCTCACACTTTGAATACCTAATCTACCATGAAAATACCGGAGGAACCCTCACGCAGTATCCAGACTCGGGTATCAGGGAGTGTCCGTAGGTCACACTTTAGCACTACCATGGGTTCCAGGGAATGTCCAAGTTCGGTGTCACACACTTTAACGCTACCATGGGCGTCAGGGAGTGTCCAAATTTTGCCACCGTCGCATTTCAAAGACACTCTCACCGTGATCTCAACACGTCACACTTTGGTACACAACAACCAAGGAGTGTCCACAACACAATCTCAATCTCATACTCTTTCCACACTGACCATTACTCTTTCCCACACTGACTGACACCCACATGCATGTACTACTGACTCGACATGTATGTCATGAACCTTAAATATAAAGGGATTCACTGAATTAAAGGAACAACGTACGTACGGGGATTTATAAGTCGTAATTCATTGATTTCATCGCCCAAACATAACCAATAGGATTTTGATTTAGTAAATTTCCCAAACGGGACCTTAACAACCTTTAAAAATTAATCTAATCAGTCCCTTAACAGAAAACAGACAAAAACCAGAAATGGGCAGGTCGCGCGCGCGGGCCGCTCGCGCGATCTGCCTATTTTTCATTTTTCATTATAAAAATTTCCAACTGCCAGAAAATCACAGGGCTCGCGCGCGTGGGCCACTCGCGCAAGGGGTCACTCGCGCGGGCCGCTCGCACGAGTTAATGTTGAGGCTTCATCTTCCCCGCTGGAACTCCCCTGTTTTAGTTTTAAGAGGTCTTTTTTGACCCATTTCCAAATTTGTTAGTATATAAATCATATTATATATGGATCTCTTTAGTTTTTCACAAGGATTATGAATATGTAATCAATTTATCATGAAACAAACTATAGCTCTCAAATTTTATGAAATACCAAAACATGTCAAAACTATTTTCCTTATATACTTTCTCATGGGGTTAAATTAAGCTCTAAAACTTCTACCATAGACTATATGTACTATAAACTTTCATTATTATCTAAGAAAGCAGATTTTGCTTAAGTTTGAAAAATTATGATTTCAATGCTATGAAACTTCAAACGTAAATACATCAATGGTGACTCTTAATTCAACTACACAAATCAGTAAATCAATAGTGAATTACATTCTGAGTGAGTTAGAAGTACTCACCGTGAAAAGGAGATGTGTGATTGTTTGAGAAAGATAAGCAAAAATAAGAATCCAATCCAAGCTTTGGCTGTGGAAATTGAGGAACTCTAATCCCTAGAAATTTATGTAATGAAGCTCTCTGAACTCTCTCTATTTCTCTGTGTTTCAGTTGGTAAGAATGTGGCAAATGAGAGCTGTGAGTCTATATATATAGCCAATTGATGGACTTGGAGGCCAAGTAATTTGTTGGATACTCAACAAATGAAATTTGTTTCTTAATTAACTAAGGCTAACATATACACTGATATTTACATACGTATATACATGTATGAGCAGATAGTAGAGACTCCAAAGGTTGGGGAAAGATTAGTAGGGGTCAAGTAGCTCCCTAGGGGTCAATTGCAAGATGTTTGGCAAAATTAGCTTTAGGCATAAACTAATATACACACTAAATGCATACCCAAACAAACCCTTACCAAATGATTGCTTGCATTAAATTGATATAAAGCACAAGTCTAGTATGATTTACAGGGAGTCCAAATATGTAGGAGTTCACGCGGCGCGGGCAGTTTTAAACACAAACTGGTATTTTCGTGGCGTAGTGGTCACCCCAAAAATACAGAAAATTCATTTTATCGTAGGAATTGATTTTCCGATTTCATAAAAATACTGATTGAGTCAAAAAAATTATTTTCACTGTTTTGAAATACAGTTTTGAAATCCAACACAGGTATCACTAATTTGATAAAAATTACAGTTTGACCCCAATAAGAATTTTTAATAAAAATTAAAACAAGAATTAAAGTTTAACACATGGGAATGGAAATTAAAATAAAAGCAGGCAATCCCAATTAAATTTTAAATGTGACAAATGTAATTACACTAAATTAAATATGAATATGAATTTTAAATTAAATGGGAATGCTGGTTGTTACAGTATATACTTAAACCTCCAGTACCCGACGGAATAGCTAATATTGGCGCTGAGGTTAACTTATCTTTCAACTTCTGAAAACAGTTTTCACATTCTTTATTCGACACAAAAGCCACATTCTTCCTCATCAATTGAGTCATCGGAGTCGCGATTCTAGAGAAGTCTTGAATGAACCTTCTATAGTAACCAGCTAATCCCAAGAAACTTCGAACTTCAGAAACATATGTCGGTCTCGACCAATTCTTAACAGCTTCTATCTTTTGTGGGTCCACAGAGACACCATCCTTAGAGGTCACGTGTCCAAGAAAAGTAACATTTGTCAACCAGAATTCACTTTTCTTCAACTTCCCAAATAGTTGCTTTTCTCTAAGTCGTTGAAAAACCAATCTCAAGTGTCGTTCATGTTCTTCTTGACTTCTAGAATATATTAGAATATCATCAATGAATACTTATCACAAATTCATCTAGATAAGTCTTGAACACCCTATTCATCAAGTCCATAAATGCGGCTGGTGCATTCGTAACCCCAAATGGCATGACAAGAAATTCGTAGTGCCCGTACCAAGTCCTGAAAGCTGTCTTCTCAATGTCTTCATCTTTAACCTTCAATTGGTGATACCCAGATCTTAAGTCAATCTTAGAGAAGATTTGTGCCCCTTGCAACTGATCAAACAAATCATCAATACGTGGCAACGGATACTTATTCTTTATAGTCACCTTATTGATCTCTCGGTAGTCGATACACATTCTCATTGTCCCGTCCTTCTTCACAAATAAAACCGGTGCACCCCACGGTGATACACTAGGCCGAATGAACCCCTTATCTAGTAAATCTTGTAGTTGAGTCTTCAACTCCTTCAACTCTACTGGAGCCATTCTATACGGTGCTCGTGAAATTGGTTGAGTTCCTGGCATCACATCTATCCCAAACTCAATTTCTCTCTCAATCAACACACTAGGCAGATCTTCTGGAAAGATGTCTGGAAATTCTTTCACTACTGGCATATCTTCTAATTTCAGTTCAGTACCTCTAGTGTCAAGTATACTACACAAGAATCCCCGACATCCCTTTTTCAACAAACGACAAGCTCTGACAGTTGACACCAAATAAGGCGGTGATGCTACACCTGTCCCTTGGAAACAAAATACATCTTGATTGGGCAATCGAAATGTTACTCTTTTATTCTCATAATCGATAATGGCGTGATTTGCAGATAACCAATTCATCCCCAAAATGACATCAAAATGTTGAATAACCAATGGCACTAAGTCAACAGTCAAACACCTACCATTCACATCAATCCCACAAGCTTTAGAGACACCCGAACTTACTAGTGGAGCTCCTGATGGAAGTGAAACAGACAAATCAAAATCTAGTAGTTCTAAGGGTTTATCCAAATATTTAGCAAATGGGTGTGAAACAAAAGAGTGAGTTGATTCTCAATCCAGCAATACTCTAGCAGGTTGTGAGTAAATAGGAAGTATACCTGAAACCACAGTGTCAGCGGCAGTGGTCTCCCCAGGCTTGAGCTGGAAGTACCTTCCTTGTCGTTGCTCCCTCCCTTGGGATTGTTGTTGAGGTGGTCTCTGGCTTGGTGCACTTCCCATAGATGAACTAGAAATTCCTAGTCCTCTCTTTGGGCAATTACGCTCCCGATGCCCCAGGTCACCACACAAATAACATCGTATTCTACTATCATCTATACCTTGTCTCGGAGTAATACTTTATCTTGGCACATTCTGTCTTGATAGATTGGGACAATCTCTTGCCACGTATCCTGGCCGTCGACAGTTGTTGCAAATGATAGGAGATGAGTTGCACATTCCCCAATGATACCTACCACAGATCTGACACATGGGCTTATTGCCCCCACTTCCTGATGAACTCCCCAAATTCTGTCTCTTGGAACTGCCCTGTCCCTGAAATTGACTACAGGGTCTCTTAAATTGTTGAATTTGCCAGGATGACAATACACCTCGCTCAGGAATTAAGGCCATATCCAATACTTCTGAATAAGTCGGTAGCCAGAGTGTATCCACTTTTCCCCGAATCTCATCACGGAGCCCTTCCTCGAATCATCTTGCCCGAATGAACTCATTTGGAATCAAATCCACTACAAATCTGGCCAAACTTGTAAATTGGGCTGCGTATTCCCTAACACTCATATTACCCTGACTGAGATGAGAAAACTTTCGGGCCTTCTGATCACTAAACGATCGAGGAATATATTGCTTTGAGAACTCTTTCATAAACCCATTCTAAGTAGTTGGTGCTCCTTACCTTAGTCCTGATGTCCACCAATTTTGTGCTTCTTCTTTCAGAGTATCTGAGGCAAACAAGACCTTTTGCTCCTCTGTACATGGCAAAGCACGAAAAATTCTCTTCATATCGGTCAACCAATGGTCAACCTTCATCGAATCAGGTTCTCCTTTGAATTTCCCTGGCTTTTGATTGTAGAACATGGCAATAGTTGTTGATTCTGTTCTTTGTTCTGGGTTTGATGAGCTCGGTCCCTCCTCGGTAACTTGAGTTTTAGCCACTTTTACCAATTTTTTTATAACTATTTCAATTCTGTCCATACGGGCCGAAGACAGGTTCTCACCTCCAGACATCCTTTCCTGGCACCCACAACAAAGTATATACATAAATGTTACTTTTAAATAAATTACAATGCATGCTAAATAAACATGGATGCATGATCGTATTACTACGTGTCATTGTGTTCACACTCACGCATCGTCACTCGTACCCAAGGCTCTAGCCTATTGCTCTGATACCAAAATTTGTCACACCCCAACCCGCCCTCGCGGACTAGGACACGTGTAACAAAGCCAACAAACCAAACAATCATTTTTAACGTTCCGAAAATAACATTTTAAAGTGAGATATCAGGGATAAAATAGCTTTTTATCAAATAAAATAATAAAAAGAAATAAAATAAAGTTTTAAAATCATTGAATGGTACTTGGACAGAGTTCCCCCTATTACAGCACCAATTCCCCCTGTTAAACAAGAATTAAAATACCAAAATATCACCCAAAACACTTGAAAAATACTTTAAAAACTTCAATCCACAATTTATATTACAAGGATTTAATAAAAACTAAAACATAAACTTATCTCCAAAATTCAAACACTAGGAATATAACTACTCATCTAAACTCATTTACATATAAACATATTACATAATACAAAAAAAAAACAATAATCTCGAGCCATCATAGAACCCCCAAAATTCAACGCTTCTCAGTGTGATGTTCGTCCGAACCTGCGTGGTCATTAGCCACAAAAATTGATTAAGCTTTCGCTTAGTGAGTACGTGGTGCTAATCATACAATTGGAGTATTTAATGATTCATAACACCAATTAAATATTCACATCAATATATGGTCGCAGGCGTGTCAAGTAATCAATCACCATCGTATTGGACCCCTGATTCTGGGCCATTCTCACTTTGTCGTCGCTTTAAAAGCGATATCACACACTCTCATGTGACCGTAGTCAATTCGTTGTGGTCGTCACCACCGTCCCCTTTTCTCTGAGGACTTCATCATCATCCCCCTTTTCTCTGAGGAATGGGCGTCCCTTATATACGGGCTAAATAATGGTGATTATCAATTAACACCCTTTGACCCAAATAAGCACATAAGCAACTCAACATGTCAACATGGCAATTTTAACATTTTAGACATGTTAAATAATAAATTATCACATGCTTTTCTACTTAATCATAATTAAGCATTCTAAACATTTAATAACAATTAAAAGACATTAAACATCCAATTTTGGGATTATGACACTTACCTCACGAATAAGTCCCAAATAAGCCTAGAAATCCCAACCTCCTTCGCAAACCTAAGTCTAGATACTCCCAATGATATTCCTACATATATATATCACATATATGTATCACCCCTTAAAATGGGTCACGGAAAAACATTACCAAAATTGAAAAAGAAAGACACAGAAATAACCCTCTCACCTTCACGAGTCCGAATATGGCTTCGGTTCGCGAAATAGAGGTCACACGGCGAAGCTACGGCGACAAAATGGCGCGAAACCCTTTTTTTCTTTTCTTTTCCCCGTTGAACCTACTGTAATACCCTGTATTTTCAATAAATATTTATGCAAAGAGATTCTATATACTTCCCTTGACCATTCATGAAATTTCATCTTCGATCGATCGAAGCTTGTTCGAGCGATCGAGCATCCCATAAGTTCAAGCGATCGAACCCTTTTCGAGCGATCGAAACCCTACCGACCTGAATTTAATACGTGGTCCCCACTTAAATCGATCAAACTGTTTTCAATCGATCTAACCTGACCGTTCTGATCTCGATCGATCGAACTACTCTCGATCGATCGAACTTGGTAATTATTTGAATTCCAGTTTTTAGCAGAAACTGCCATCTGCCCCCTCCATTCTCTATATATATATGCATTGTATTCGTGTGTGTGTGTGTGTGTGAGAGGTTTAAAACACTGGAGAGTTTGGGAGAGAGAGAGAGAGTTGTGAGTTTTGTGTGTGCTTATATATATACACATTTATATACACACACCTATATATATATCCTGTGTGAGAGAGAGAGAGAGTAACAGAAGGGAAGAAGAAAGATAAGAAGAAGAAGAGAAAGAGAGGAAGAGACTGAGACGAAGAGAGGAGCAGAGGAAAAGGAGAGAGAGGCCACCATTAAAGCTACATAGCCCAAGCTCGAGCCAAACGCGCCTTAAGTGAGTTTTTACTCACTCGGTCTCTTTTTTATAAAGTTTTACAAGTTTTTGTTATGATTAGAAGTATTATAGCATCCCTAAAACGTTTATATATGCTGTTTACAAATTTTGCTGGAGAAGACGACTCTCGAGCGATCGAGCGGAGCTCAATCGATCGAAGGTTCAATCGATCGAAGTGATTTCGATCGATCGAATAGTTCTTTTCCTCAATCGATCGAACTGAGTTCAATCGATCGAGATTTACAGAATATGGATTGTTCCTTTGGTTTATTATATATGAAGTCCGATTGCTTGATTCTTAAGTTGGACTTCTATTATGCAATTATGGGTTAGTCAGGGAAATGTGACAACACAGATAAGTATGGTTAA
Source organism: Hydrangea macrophylla (assembly GCA_033977485.1). Taxonomy (NCBI): domain Eukaryota; kingdom Viridiplantae; phylum Streptophyta; class Magnoliopsida; order Cornales; family Hydrangeaceae; genus Hydrangea; species Hydrangea macrophylla. Next base: position 30,416,992 of record CM066987.1, read on the forward strand.
AGAATATGGGAAGTCTTGTATCAATGGTAGTACGTATCATAAGTAGGTTTGATAAGTTCTGGGAATGGTACGTGGTCGGACACTGGTCACGATATGCTTTCACATGTGGTGGATGGTTTATATCTTTAACGATCAGTGAGCATGACCATGTGTTTCAGAGATCGCCAGATGATCCATGTTATATCCTTAACGAACGGTGGATGGGGATCACTGGTATATGGCGTAGAGTCGTGGCAATAGAATTGATGTGCTGTTGTTCAAAGCGTTGTATCCCTGACATGCGGTGGATGGTTTATATCCTTAACGAGCGGGGGATGAGCTGACGTGGTGTCCATGAATGCGGTGGATGGTTTATATCCTTAACGAGCAATGGACGGAATGATTGTATGTCTACATATGTTAAACGATTGAATCTGTTCTTCCAGAAAGAGTATGTTGGTTATCGGTCTTGGAATAATCAGACGTTAAGGGTTGAGTTACAACTATTGGAATACAGAGAAGATACTATTTAGTAAGAACTATATCTTAGACGCTTCAATAAATTGTTATACGTTATATCATTGATACCTTGTGAGTTTCTATTCACTCAGCTCTCAGTAAGCTGACGGCCGTTATTGCCTGGACATTCCCCGTCCAGACTACCCTGTCCCTTTTATTGCAGATGATGGGGATCATGACAACAGTTACTACCCTGAAGGGGGATATGCAGAGGGTGGCCTTGAGAGTGAAGGTTACGCTGAGGATTATCCGTATGCGAGTTGAAGACTGAAGATGTTATAGTTAGTTTATATTTCTGTTCTTCTGTTGAACCTTGTTTAGTTTGACGGGTACTTGGGCATATGTTGTCTCCAGACATGTTGTGATCCTGTGGACCCCACTCTGATATTTTTGTAATAGATAGAATTGTTATATGTTCAGTTGCTTACTGTTCCTGTTGTTCTTGTGGACTAGTACTGTGTGGTGTGGATTATCAGTGACTTTCACTTGTCATTCCCTATGGACCCATAAAGGAAATTTATTTTTCTCTATTTATGCTGCTCCGGGTGACACCTACTGTCTGTAACTTGTTTTGACTTTCTTTTTTTTGATACTCAGCCGACTTAACATATCCTTATACTAAAGGATATGTTAAAATTTTGTCATATTTCCATTTATACCCCCATAAGTTTTTAAAGTCCTATTATGAAACCCCCTAAACTTTATATTAACTACCAAATATTTAAGTGGGTATGTGTTTATGTCACGTATGGGTCCCAAAAGTGGTCCCAAATATTTTATAAAATTGCTAACTAGCCTACTAATTATGAATCATATTCCAATTCGCCCTCACACGGGTACCCAACTAACACCATAAAAGGCTACAACTAACAATAAAATATTAAAAACAATTTAACAAATATTCATTTAATCACATAAATGCAACTAAATGCAATTTATCCAATCTGGACCTCCCGTGGGTCCCACGTCATATCTATCAAACTGTGCCCTTTATCAAGCACTTATCACATCGGGGTAACTGGAACTTACTCAAATATCACATGCAATTAATTATACTAATTATTGCATGAAAAAAATCATGGTTTAGTCTAGAAAAATCATGGTCCCCACGTAATGGTCCCTGTGTTTTTGTTTTAAGGGATAATTAGTGAAAATGATATCATGATAAGATTTTTTTAGAGTTAAGGATGATTAAGATTCTTGATTGAATGCAATTTTGCTCACCCAACTCTCTCATTGGCTAATGCAGTGGGATCCATGAATTTTAACATTAATTAATTCTTAAAAAATCAAAATTTTGTTGCTCAAAAACGGATATAAAAAAAAAGAATTTTTTTGTAAAACCGACACTCTTATTGTGTAGATCTCAAAAAATTGGCCAAAATAATCGTTCAAAACGGCAAATGAATCGCAAAGTTATAGTCATTTTAGCAATGTTATTGACTTTATGGCACTGCCTAGGTAAAGAGAGTGGCATGGCGTCAAATAGTAGCATTTTTTCAAAGACAGTAATATGGTACTACCTTTACAATACTGCATATGCAAGATATTGTATATCGTCAAATATAATCATTATGGTACATCAGGTACATTATTTTCTTAATTTTTAATTTTTCACAATCACTATGGATCTTGTTTGATATATCTTTACTTTTAGATTATATATATATATCTACATATATGAATATGATTAAAAATGGAGTTTCGGTTTGAAAGATATGACATTTAAAAGTTTGAAAAAAAAAACTGCATTGAAATGTGTGCTGAGCTGTCAAAACTTGACCAGTATATTTTACGAATGCGAAATGGGAGTAAATTTGTCAATTACCTTATTTTCAGTTTAAAAATAATTTATGGCCAAATAAAACATAAAATTATATCCTTATCAACTTAAAAATGAAAACATAGGACCTATGACTAAAGGCGTTTGTGTTACTTCATTGTTTATGTATTTTATTTACTTTTTTTTTTTTTTTGCTGAGAAGTATTTTATTTACTTATGTATGCATGCGTTGTGCTGGTTCAGTTCGAGATCTGCTATATAAAAAATAATAATAAATAAATAATAATAAAACATTTGAAAACGCAGAGCCTATGCTTGGAAATGATCCCAACAAGGACTTTTCATTAATTAATTTACCCTACATTAAAATGCAACAATGTTAGAGTTATTCAAAAAATGCACCGAATTTGTGCACCGAATGATCGGTGCCGTCCATTTCGGTGGACCCCTGTACACGTGGGGTCCACCGAAATGGACGGCACCGATCATTCGGTGCACAAATTCATTACATTTTTTCGGTGCTTAAATCTTTACTCATTAAAATGGGTCCCTTTTTCATGTTTTATTATGCACTACAACACAATGGGAGGACGTTGTGCTCTCCCAACCCATAAACCCTTTACCCCATGAGAATAAAACCCGCAATCACCTACAGATGGGATAGAAACTCTTACCACAAAGTCATCCCTTGGTCTCTGACATGAACTTTGTTTTTATTTGAAAATTTATTTTTAGATGTTATAGGGTAGTAATTCTTTATATATATATATATATATATACACAAGAGAGGTCACACGAAGATAGTAGGACAATACTGTGTTCAATATAAAGGTGACAAGAAAGGTCATTGATAGCTCATTAATATAAATGCACTAAGATAATTTATCATTGGGCACTAAAGTAATTAATGTATTTTTAATTTTTAGTACAATTATAGTTTAAGTGAGATATCATGTTTTGTTGGTAAATTTTAAAATATTTACATATATACTAATATAGTAGTATTTCCCATATTTGTTATATTTATATATACACACACTAGAAATTGTCCGTGTTCACGGGCACCATCAAAAAATAAGTTTTTTTTTAAAATCTAAATTAATTACATTTTTAATAAAAAAAAGATATTTTGTATAATATAACTATTTAGAGAAAGAGGGTTTTGAGAAAAGGGGGAATGAAGTATAAAAAGAGACGAGAGGGAAATGCAAATTCGGTAAAAAAAAATAAAAAAAAAAAGGCGGAGCGGGGGGAGAGTTTAAAATTTTCAGAAGGTGTAGAAAGTGAAGTGAATGCTCAGAAGGTGTAGAAAGTGAAATGAATGCTCAGTATTTGAAGGCAAAATAATTTTTCAAAAAATATTTTATTTTGAAACAAACAGAGCAAAAATCCAAAAGGTGAAGAAGTGGTAAAAAGTTTAAAAATTTTTGGATCCAGAAAATATTTTATTTTGAAACAAATGGAGCAAAAATGCAAAAGGTGAAAAAAGTGGTAAAGAGTAAAAAAAAAATTTTGCTCTTAGATATTGACCTCTATCTAGAGCCACAGTGTCAATAAGCATCAAAGCTATTCCTTTTATATATACTTTATATATACTAGGGGCACACTCACTATGTGATTACAGAGAGAAAATGGAATAAGATAAGATAAATCTTATTTTGAGAGAGAGTGGAAGTTAAAAGTAGTTTTTTGCTTATTGGAAAGCGAAAAGTAGTTTCTTGGTATTATTATGACAATTTTGTCCTTATTTGTGAGTTTTTTCTATTAAAGATATCTTATAATTAGCATTTTTGTAAATATGTTTTTTAGGTAAAATATTTGTGGTATCCCTAATTCTTCTTTAATATAATAATATATATACATATATATTATACTATATATATACACACATATAGAGGGAGTTGGAGAAAAAATGTTGGCAGTACTAGTAGAATTTAATAGAAAATGCCAAAATGATTGTGTCGTTGTTTTTACTTTTTTTTTTCTTTGGTTTTTTGTTTTGGTTGGTATATATATATATATATTTATTACACTATATATATACACATATAGAGGGAGGTGGAGAAAAAATGTTGGTAGTACTAGTAGAATTTAATATAAATTGCCAATATGATTGTGTCGTTGTTTTTACTTTTTTTTTTCTTTGGTTTTTTGTTTTGGTTGGTATATATATATATTTATTACACTATATATATACACACATATAGAGGGAGGTGGAGAAAAAATGTTGGCAGTACTAGTAGAATTTAATATAAATTGTCAATATGATTGTGTCGTTGTTTTTACTTTTTTTTTTCTTTTGGTTTTTGTTTTGGTAGGTAGCTTTCAAACTTGTTTACCACGTAAAATAGGTTGAATAAATTGTGATAGAATAGGCAGGTGATGTTTAGTTTTCAATAAAATCCATTAAATATGTGTGACCCAGGAATCTTCAAAACGGTGGGCTATCATTAAAACAAAAGCTAATAGAAATCTTCACATAGATTAGTCCACACTAAAAAAAATTCACAAGTCGGGAATTCAATGCTAAAAGCACTACAAGAAAAAAAAAAAATACTCCCTCCGTCCCATAATAAGTGTCCACTTCCATTTTACACAATGTTTAAGAAAGTTATTTTATACTCCCTCCGTCCCATAATAAGTGTCCACTTTCTTTTTGCACAATGTTTAAGAAAGTTGTATTATATTAATTTATTTGGTTCATTAAAGAGTCACTTTCCAATTTTACCCTTAGATGTGATGGGTGTTTGACTTTTTGCTTGTTTTGGGACCACAAATAAATGATTCTTTGTCTTTATTATAAGGGTAGTTTTGGAAAGTAAGTAAAAGCTATATGCCAATTTAGGAAAGTGGACACTTATTGTGGGACATCCAAAAAAGGAAATGTGGACACTTATTATGGGACAGAGGGAGTATTAATTTTTTTGGTTCCTTAAAGAGTCACTTTCCAATTTTACCCTTTGATGTGATATGTGTTTGACTTTTTGCTTGTTTTGGGACCACAAATATATGCTACTTTGTCTTTATTATAAGGGTAGTTTGGGAAAGTAAGTAAAATCTATATACCAATTTAAGAAAGTGGACACTTATTGTGGGACATGCAAAAAAGGAAATGTGGACACTTATTATGGGACGGAGGGAGTACTATTTATGTCACTTTTTAATTTTTTTTATGTTACTTTTATTTCGTGTGACATAATTATTTCTCATATGTGTTTTTTATGTCACTTTTTAAGTAATTATGTCACTTTTTTAAAAAAATGACATAAAAACTCTATTATTTATGTCATTTTTTATAAAAGTGACATAAAAAATAACGCTTTTATGTCACTTTTTTAAAAAAGTGACATAAATAATACGTAGTAAAGTTTATATGTGAGAACGCGGTGGTGATTTTGTAAATAAAGCAAATTTTTTTTTATGTCGGTTTATGTAAAGTGACATTAAAGGGAAATGTTTTTGGCGGGCTCAAATCCAATTAGTACATACGATCTAAGTTTTTTGTATTCACTTTAAACCATCTCTTCATTCCCAAAACCTCTCCAATATACTCTCTCTGTTGCACCTCTTCCTTCACCACGTTGCCGCCGCCTACTCCACGCCGCAACCGCCGCCGCCTGCTACATGCTGCAACCGCCGCCGCCTCCCCCTTCTCTCAGCCGCCACTGCATCCACCTCCTCTCAACCGTACCGCTGCTTTCTCCTCCTCTCTAGGTCTCTCTCTCTCTCTCTCTCTCTCTCTCTCTGTCTCAGAGCTACCAAAGCCCTAGATCCTTATTAAGCTCCAACTCCCAAATCTCTGTGTGTGTGTGTGTGTGTACATTAGGGATTGTATTTTCTAACCCCAAATGATCAGAAGCCCTAGATATTTCGATTTGATTTGTTGTTTATGTTGGCTTGCAGATGTATTTGCTCGAGGTATTGCCCGATGAAACATTAGATCCTTTTTTTCCCATCAATTTTTATCTCCATTTTTTATTTTGGTCCAAAAAACAAATACGAAGTGGGTTGAATGTCCTTTGCTTTCTTAATATTTTTTTTAATCAGGTCTAATGGTTTTGTTATTTTTGGTTGTTTAATATCATTTGTAGGTAATGTAGTGCCATGATTGAGTCGTTGATTAAAGGTAATATAACTTTCTCAATTTTGTATCTACATTTGCTTAACTTTTCATAATATTGTCAATACTGATATAACAGATCAACTATTAAAAGAAACAAAAAATCCATATGCAAGCCAGAAAGTTTCTTCAACCAGTCGCTTATTGAAAATTTGTATTTTTTTTCTGAGCTATTGAAGATTTCTATTTACTGCTTTTTGTTAGAGAGGCTCTTTCTTATTTGCCAAGACCTTTGGTTGTTTTTAATTTATTGACAGCAATTGAGTGGAACATCAATTGAGTTATGCAGCTTGCAACGGAGGCATTGATTGAAACATTGTTAGTCTCCATGGTAAGATTCTGGAGAGAAACTGCGGTTTATATGTATTTTCGTACCCATAGTGTGTTATTTATTTTACTTTTTCTGTCGTGTTTTTACCACTGCAAATCCCATGTTTTTACTTCCTCTCTTCTTTTGTCTTAATAGAAGAATTGCCTTCAAGTCACAACTGGTTCTTTTTTGAACCCCACCCTGTGGTGTATTTCTACCCCATCTTTGCATTGATTGTGTGAATTTTTTTTTTGGTTGTAATTTCAAAAAAGTTTGGGTTGAAATATAATTTTTGAAATGAAAACATGGAGTCCAGCCAAAAGCAAAAAAAAGAAGCAAAAAGCAAAAGTCCTACCTACATTTCTATGCTTCTAAATCTCTTTACTGCTAAACTCCTTGGATTCAACACCCAAAATATCAATGGAGGACACAATGTCAATCAGGTAAATTCTTGAACACTTAATCCCATTTTTCTACTATATTACACACAGATACGCATAGGAGTGGGTGTAAATATATGATTTGTATATATGGGTTTGTGTTTGTAGGGGGTTGAAATATAATTGGGGGGCCATTTTAGTAGTATTGGGTGATATGGCCCCCCAATTTAATATCAGAAAAGGGTTTTGCATATTCATCTGCATCTACTTTTGTATTTGTTTGATTTAAATTGGGTTTAGATTTATTTATTTTATGGTGTGGGTTCATCACACTTTTCATTTGATTTCAACTGGGAGGTTTACGAATATTTTCTCTCTTTAAGTTCACTATTGTTGATAACAATAAGAAGAACTAGAAATATTTTGAATGTTGATAAGTAAGACAGAGAGGAAAATAGGAAAGAAAAGATAGTTTAGTGGAAATTAAATTAGAAGTTTCAAATTTTATAGGTCACTTCCCCTTCTCTTTTCTTGAGGTCCCATTATAACTTGGTATTTTTTTAATTTCCAATGTTATTTAAGCATGGAGGAAAACACTGGAAAAAACAAAAGTTATATTTTTTTTCTTCTTGTTATATATATATATATATGTATATATATTTATATTTTTGGTCCCTTCTCTAAATCCGCAAACCATACATGGCCTTTAATATCCTTGTATTGTCTTCAATAGGGAAAATACTAGGGAAAAATTGAAGCAAAAGGCATCTCCCCCCCCCCCCCCCCCCCCCCCCCCCCCCCCCCGTTTGTTTTCATTCCCTAAATCCATCCGAGCCTTAATTTTGTGTTGTCTTCAACACTAACTTGTATTTCCTTCTTCATTTACATTTAGGGTAATCTTGTAGAATTGTACATCTGGTAATGTGCTTATAGATGACAGGTGGGTGGGTGAAGGGAGATGCCATGTTTCCAATATTTCCATTGAGTACCGGGAATGGTAGTTAATTGTTACTAAGAATTAGGCTTTCGTGATTTACAGGCTTGTGAGTTTCCCATTAGTATTACAGATATGTTACCAATTATGGCTTATTTTGAAGTGCTTGGTGTATAATATATTCTAGTAGACAAAAAATAAAAATAAAAATTCAGTTGATGTGTCTCTTAGTTGCAATGACATGTATTAGAAGGCTTAGAATGGGCTATAAGTGTTGATAAGAGGTGTATTGTATCGATGTCGTTGGAATTTATATTTCATTTGGAGATTATATCTTGGATTCCATGTGTTGTTCAACACTTTCTAAGCTATTTCAATTTTGGTTGCGTAGTCATGAACAAGGTCTCAAATTCATATAAGTATCAATATTCTAAACCTAAGTGCTTAAGAAATCAGCAATGTAGTTTGATGTTTTTCACCAATCATCAAATCTTTTTTGTGGAATGTTACAAATAGCTGAGATGTGTGATGGTTTTTTGCCTCAATCTTGCAGGTTTTAAATTTTGAGCTAGTTGGATTATTTGTGTTGAGTAAGAATCGTACCTTTAAATCCACCATAGTATTGTAGAAAAAGTCTCTCTAATAGTTTTGACCAATTATCTGTAATGATGGAATCATCAAATGTATATACTATATACAAAAATTTACTTAAACATCTACATTATCTAGATACATAAGACGAACTAACCCAAATTTCCTTTTGTTACTTGACTAGCTCAATTCAGCCAAAAAGAAATAGAAAAGAGGATGGTGGAGGAAACTTCATAGTAAACTCCATGTAAGTTTTAGTCGTTGAATTTATGTTGACTTAGCAATCAATATATATATTGTGCATAGTGGGAATTGGTTTGGGCTAGTTTTTGACAATATAGATTAACTTTGGATAAATTTGTTTCCTAAAAAAGGACTCATAATCGGAAAGTTTTCTAATTCTGAGCAGATTCTATGCTTTATTTAGGATGAACTAAAAATCAGTTAAATAACTATTCATTGATTTTGGTTCATTAGTTTGTAGCTTTTGTGCAAAATACAATCAGTTTGTCTTCATGCAATGATATTTCTTTTTGGGTCAGCAGTTAAAATAGGCGCAACACAAGGAACAAAATGTCAAAATTTGATCCAACCAATATAACAAGGTGCTAAAATGTGGAACTTCTGAATTTTTAAACTCTTGTATTGTATCCTTATTGTGTACAACTCTTGTTAAGCAACTTAAGCTATAATCTGTAGGCAAGTTAGAATTTAGTTAGCTTTGTTTATTTTAAAAATAAATAGCGTATATTCAAAAATCTGTGAGGTGTATTCAGTTGGCTTCCTTTGGAAATTGAATGATTCTATTGCATTTTTCACAGATCCAGAACTAAGACCATTGCTTTAAGCTTGGTTAATTCTACTCGGGCCTAAGTTTCAAGGGCATCTTACACCGGCGATAGGTGAGTCCCAGATCTTCCCGTCCTCTTATCTACCGTTGTTGATCTGTATTTTGCTTTTCCATTCTCTCTTTTTTATGAGTGTTTTCATTTCTATTGCCTTACTAAATCCATGAACCAAACATAGCCATAGCCTTAGCTCTAGGGCAATGCAATCTACTATGTCAATTGTGCTTACAAGAGTTAATTATTCCTTATTTCTTATTTTTTATATTTGTTTTAGCTATCAATTTACTTTGGAATGTTTAATGCTTTAGCTGATTATGTAGTGTATTAGAGCTATCAATTAATTCATTTACATGTAGGAAATTCTATAATACATCCTATTGTATTATGATACATCGTAGTGGATTAGGATGTATCATTCTTACTAGTGGTTTGGGCCCTAAATTGTTGTAGTTTGATCCCAAAAATGTTGTAGCTTTGAAACTACTTTGCACCTCTTAGTTGGAGTGTTCAGTGTGATTTGTTTGATTGTGGAATGTATAGTATACCTAAACCCATGAGATGGCTCCAATTTTTTAAATGGAAATTAGTAAATCTAATATGATACGACTCTCTCATTACTTCATTGAAAATCTAATTAATTACACCTATTAAATTTAATGCCAATGATCCTTTAGTCATTAAATGGTCTCAAATTAGAGAGAGCCAAAAGTCCGAGAAATTAAGGGAAGGCAAAAATGGCAAGCTTTGGAAAATTAGCTCTTGAAAGTTGGGGAAGTAGATACAAGTTTCATTCCATAATTGGAGGTGGCAGCCTCATGATTGTGACCTTCCCAAGTCTCTTTCTCTCTCTGTCTATTTTGTTATATATACATGTAGATATGTATAAGAGCTCTGTATCTCAAGCTATGTTTTTTCTTCTTCAATTTGTGGATTTTGTTTTTCTTTCATGGTAAAAAGGTTCAATAGGACAGCATTGCTGGAGAAGCTAAGGGGGATGAGGATGGTGTTTGTTGGGGATTCATTGAGTAAGAATCAATGGGCTTCTCTGGTGTGCTTGGTTGAATCATCAATCTCTTCGCCATCCCTCAAATCTTCCCAAATGAAGGGCAACTTTGTCACTTACAGCACATAGCTAAGTTCTTTTTCTAATTGCTTGGAAGACTTATTATTTTAGGAAAATTTATTATACGTACTAGTGGTTTAGGATGTATAACACAAACTAGTTCCTTCAGTGTGTGTGCAACATGCATGCTGTTGGTGTGCTAGGCTAATGCGCCTAAGCTGCTAGCTTGTACAACCTATGCTGCATTGGGCAGGGTGCTGCCTTGCCTGTGTTGCATGTTCAGCTGGGCAGTGTGCTGCATGTGCAACTGGGTAGTGTGCTACCTTGCATGAGCTGCGGCTGTGGGCTGCTGCTATGTGCAGTTATGTGCTGAAATCTGCATAAGTACATCAGGAACATAACATGGGAACACACCTCTGCAGCTATGTACTTACTAATTTCTTTTTCTCGAATAAGAAATTAGATATGGCTAAGGATTGGTTTGATAAGGTAATTTACGGTCCATGACTATGTGAATCTGTTATGTACTGGAAACAATGAATCAATTACGAGCTAACTATACCTAAAAAAGAAAAAGAAAAAGAAAAAGAAAGAGTTTATAATTAAAACCTTCCTACATGCAAATTGAAGAAAATCATTTAGGAGTTTTATTTTTCTTTTATTTTCTTTTCTTTTTTACATATGGATCAAACTCTTGACTAGATGAGGAGTACTGTAGGCAATATGCCTGCTACCCTTTTCCATGCAGGCTGAACTCTATAATCTCTTAAAATTTTATGGTTGGTGCTATCTAAATTGGCCATTTATTCTGTAACCTACAATATTTATTTTTATTCCACTTTCACCTACGGCTATCTAGCTAATCAAACATTTTATATGTCAGCATGCTCAAAACACTTTAAAGGTACCAAAAATTCTCAAGTGTTGGACCCATGGATTGCAACGTATTCATAAACAGTCACTTGTTCTGGTTCGCTATCTTCTTCTATGGAATTAAAATTAAAATTTTCATCAGGTGCTGGTGAGGATCATTTGATTTTGAGCACTTTAACTTTCAGAGGTGAATTTAAAGAATTAGTTTGTTGAAGAATTTTCTTATATGACCAAGCAGGTGCTCATTGATCAACTGAAGGAAGTTGTACCAGCAATACAAAAGTTCAATAACAGAGCTTTCTGAGGAAGTGAACTGCATTTCGTCCAATTTTCCTCCGGTGACCAAACATCATGGCAGACCAACCTTACCTATCCAAGCACGTAGTAGTGGAAGGACAATGGTAATTGTCATATAAATGTTATATTCATTGATAATGTTTATACTATAATGTGCTCGCCTTCTTTATTTGCATTTGTAGAACTTATCGAAGCCCGTTTGGGTTAACTTTTAAAATAATCATTTTTTTTAACTAAGAGATCTTAAAAAGGTACATACTGGATTAAAAAAAAACAGTTTTTAGCTTTAAAAATTAGTTAGCTTTTTTAGAAAGCCGTGAAAAAGCTAATCCAAATGGTCATTACTAAGTAATTGTTGGCCCCCAGAAGCTATCTCAAACGGGCTCTTACTCTTCTTGAAATGTGTAGGGGAGTAGTACTGATGACGTTGTTGAGGTCACTTCGAGATTGTCAAATGTTCATCTTGAGAAAGTGTCAGCCAGTCCCGCTGCCTTAAAACTCCCACATCTATTCAGTTTGACACCCAATACTTCGAGCAAAGGTGGTAATATGCAAAAGCGACACACCTTATCTCAAACCAACCAAATAGAAATTATGTCAGAAAGGAAGTCGCTTGACCAATCTCTGTCCAACAATCACATGGATAATCCACTACAAGGTTACCAGTATTCTACTTCTCCTCCCACTTTATGTTCTTCTTTTCACATACGTGCATCATTGGCTGGCCTAAATAGATTTTTCCTTCAGTTTAAGGCTCTGTTTGGTTCATGAATTTATTGAGGGAAAGAAAAGAAAAAAAGTGAAGGAAATACTTTTCTTTGTTTGGTTAATAAAGAAAACAATTGAGGAAAATGGGAAGAAAAAGAAAACAGAGTGACAAGTAAATTAAAAATTGTGTTTTTCTTAGTCAATTCCCTTCCTCAAATTTTAATTATCTTCCGAAAGATTTTAATTTATAATATTGTTTAAGCAAGAATTGAAACACTAGGGTAAACATTAGGGAAACAGTTCTCCTTCTCATTTTCCTCAGACCAACAGAGTCTAAAGGAGACTTGTAAGAGCTTTAGTTTGGAGATTTTAATGTCAATACTTTATGCTACATAGATGGTGACAATTTGTATGTCCAAAACTTGAAGAGATCTGTCAGAGAAGCAGCTCTATCAATGCAATATATGGAATCCTCACAAGATAGTCGTTTCGATGATAGCTCTGAGCACTTCTTTGTTCCGTTGTCTGCAACTGGATTTTCTCGTCATGGCCTGGAAAAACTGGGTATAAAGAGTAACCGGTTGTTTTCTTCTCAAGCAGATCCCTTTTTGCTCGAGGATCGTGCTTTTGAGGCTCATGTTGGGAGGGACTATAATGAGTTCTCAAATGTGTTAAGGGATTTGGATTCACTTCACGAATATGATTGAGTAAATGGTTTTCTCTCAGCTGCCGGTTCAAATGTTGTGGTTTCTGATGGGCAGATGTTATTTTATGACATGGACGAAGCTCAAGATCAAGTTTTTTCACCTCCTTTGCTTATGGACACATCACTCCTGGCAGATTCGTACGAAGACTTACTTGGTATGTTTGGTGTAGTATTCATTATGTGATTGGTTTCTTATCAGTGCATTGTGATGCTTATCTCTTTAAATGTTATTGTCTAGTCTAGCAAAATACATGATGCCAGAACCTTTTTAGTGATATCTAGTTTCTTTGGAGGGAATGAAAAGGTTGTTAGGTTGTCTCTAGGGGTATACATGCACTCCCAAGTTTTAAACCACAACGATAAGGTCTTAAAACATGATTAAGGACGTACATGGAAGTAGGTGTTTATAGGGAGTTAAGCATTTTATACGAGTGTATGTGTGAGAGAGAGAGAGAGAAGAGAGAGATTTTGAATGGTTTGGGTTTCATCGCTATGTTTCATATCTGGTTATACGGTTGTTGGTTTGTAGATGTTGCTGACTGTTTCCTTGAAAAACTTCTCTTTTAAATTACTGTTTTGAAGTCTGTTTCGTATTATTTGTAGCACCATTATCAGAGACTGAAACTGCCTTGATTGATCACTAAAACGAAGTTTGGGCAATTAGCTGTTGTTTTCTTCATGAAATGATGACTGCATCACTGAAAGGTTTTGTTTTCATTCCTCAATTTGGATATACCAACGCTCGCATGAAAAAACATAGTTTTGGGAGTTTTGAGGGTTGAATCTGTAAACCGCTTAACCAAACGTCACGAAACCTTACTCACACCTCAAACATGCCTAAAGAAACTTGTGGGAACAAACGAAATGCATAACAGAATCATGGTTAACAAAAATGCGAAAAAATGACTCTTTCATCATTCCGAGCCCCCGAACACATTTTGGTCTCTCAAAATCCCCAAACATAGTTTTACTCTTTTATTATTTTATATATACAACTAATTATTGAAAACTTTTTCTTTTTTGTAGGTACAAAGTTTCACATTTTGTTGGAAGTTCTAACAAGCGAACCACTTTTTTTGTTGGGCTAATTTATTTTTGTTGCTTTCATAGTTTTGTTAGTACTTTTTGATGAATATGTAATATGTTATTAGTTTAACACTTGACTCAGATCGATTGTATATTTTTTTTCTTCATTCCAATTAATTGGTTGATATTGAGATGAATTGATGAAATTTAGTATTTGAAATAGATTATTGAATTGGATTTAATTTTATATAGGGTGATATTGTATGTACAAGGTGGTATAATATTGTTTTTATAGGGTGGTTTTGAATCAGTATTATTTAAAACATTTATGTCGTTTTTAAAAAAATTAACATGACTAATTACACAATTATGTCACTTTTATCAAGTATTTATGTCACTTTTATAAAGTATTTGTCACTTTAAAAGTTTTTATGTCACTTTTAAAGTATTTATGTCACTTTTGAGACTTTGATGTAATAATTTTGTTTGGTATTTATGTCACTTTTCTACTTTTATGTCACTTTAGGTTAAAAGTGACATAAATAAAATGGTATTTATGTCACTTTTAAGTATTTATGTCACATTTTATTAACATATGCGTTGGTTTATGAAACATTTATGTCACTTTTATAAAACATTTATGTCACTTTTAAAACATTTATGTCGCCTCCATTTATGTCACTTTTAACTGGAAAAAAAAGTGACATAAATACCTATTTATGTCACTTTTTAAGTGACATAAAAAGCATTTTTCCTTGTAGTGAAGATATATCCCGTATAGATTGATAACGATTCTAAAATGAGATATTTATCTCATTAAAATGTTTTAAAACTCCACTATCTTATCTTAGAGTAAAATTCTTATTTAAAAGTTCGAATATTAAAAAAAATAAAATTAAATAAAATAAAATTAAAACTGTATTACTAATATATATATATATATATGAAAGTCAAAGACTTTGATTTCGCCACTTGGCACATTCTTAGATTTTTTTTTTTCATAATAGTGTTTTACTTATTTAGTCTCTTTTCATACAATAGTAGATATGACAAAATTAATACACGTATAAATTTATGACAGATAAAGAATAGTTTTAATTAGTCAAACTAGAATATTATCTATAATTATAATTACTAATTAATGGATAAGTAACAATTTGAAATATCAATCTCTCTCTCTCTCCCCCCCCCTTAAATCTTCCTTAACTCCCTAAATCTTCCTTAACAAAAAAAAAAACTATTTAATCAATAGTTTACTCCTTAAGTTTTTATTTTTTCCCCCTTTTTCTCTTTCTTTCTGTTTTTTTTCGGTGGAGACTCCTTATGCCTATATGACTACTTATGTTAGGCAACTAAGCAAGTTGTTTTTATTGATTTCTACAGTATATTGTAACTGTGGCACTATTTGCACCCAAAAACCGTCTAAGGTTTTTGAGCCCGAGTGGCATGAAGTTGGATAGAGGGGAGGCCGGCCTAGGGAATCCATGTCTCATCGGACTCAAGTGGAGATTGTCAGCCCGATGATGCACAAGGCTGTTGGGTGTTGTGGTATGGGCCCGATTGGAAGGATGGGCATGGATGAGGATTATCGGGCATGAGAATAACATAACCTAATGCAATGTAAGCCCGATGATGGATCAAAGCAGCATGGAAGCCAATCGGACACCGTGTAATGAAGAATGGTTGTATGAGTTCGATCGGCCATAGGCATTCGTAAAAAGTTAATCGGGCATGAAAGACAGTATATAAATTGGTTAAGCCCGATTCAGCTGAAAGAAAGTAGTTGACAAGGCCGATGGACTGAAAGGGGAAGGCGGTGCTATTCACAGCTGTCAAGGCGACGTCATCCCAGATTTTTAGGAAGCAAGAGTCCGGTTAGGAAGGTATTTAATCACGTCCAGCTGAATTGGAAGGTTGATCCCTAGAATATAGGGATTGGTTCAATCAGGATAGAGATAAGTAAAGAGTTAGAGATTGAGAAGGGTTCTGCCAATCAGCCACGCAGCTTCGGGCGCAAGCTAAGGAGTTCTTTCCTTATTAGAATTGAATTCCTAGAGGCCACTATAAATATGGAAGCAGGCCAAGCATACAAACCACTCCGCGTCATCTCGAAAACAGCATACACACTACATTCGAAGCATTCAAAGCATTCAAACCTTTATGTTTTTCAGCATTAATAGCAAATAGGTCTGCCCTTTCGTTATTTCTTTTTATTCTTTTGGATAATCAGTCTGTTCTGGTTCGTTCTTTAGATTTGTTTAATTTTACAAACACATAATAAAATCTACGTTTTATTAATCCGTTTGTGATTGTTTACCTGGTAAACTCTTAGCACTGTTTAGCTTGTGCGCTTCAGTACTGCGAAAGAATTTATGGTGAGGGTACTTTCCTACTCACTGCACACAATCACTCTGTTTAGAAGTCAGATTCATAAAGCCTTGTGTATCACACACAAGTGTTTAGGAAATTAGTTTGCACACACACACACACACCAAGCCCATTTGGCTCTGGCACGTCCGCGCAAATTACAAGCAAACATTTTGGCACGCCCGGTGGGACTCATAGTGTCAAGCCATGCCTCCAAAGAAAGACAAACAGACAACTAAGAACAGCCAAGATGATTCTCCCATTGACCCACCTATGGACGAAAGTACTGGCCATTCTCCACAAGACGGCAGTGTCACTCTTGAGGCAATTTCGGAGGCCATGAGAGTGAACGTTGAGCCCATGTGGCAGGAATACAACGCGCTAATAAGATCAATGGGCAATCTCAAAGCGGTCATAAGCCAAACGGCCGATGTTCATAAGAGTCAAGCTGAAGTGAAAAGGGAAAAGATTAGAATTTAATGATGTAATCGGGCTTAACAGGTCAGAAATAAAGTAAATGTAACCTGAGCGGTTGAGGCCGGTGTTGGTTTCTTCTTCTTTTGAGCAGGACCTTTTTCCAGAGCTGGCCTCTTCGCAACTTGTTTGCGCCGGGTTGGAGCTGCTATTGCAACAGGAGCATCAGCCTCGGCTGTTGATGACACATCAAATCATACAAGGGCTTCGGCAGCCGTATCCTTGAAAATTTGCATTGTCCGATCATTCCACCACTTGGTAAATTCTTCTGATACCACAGGCCGGGCAGAGAAGGGGGTGAATTTGAATGCGGCCTTGAGTTTGTCTGACCTTTGTCTAATTATCTTCACTTGCCTGTCGTTGACGATAAGGCCGCATTCCACCCAGTCAACATTAATAGTGATGCCTGGGGTTGGAAGAGAGGGACGGCCCGATTGGTACATCCCTCATAGAAGAATGAAAAGCCCTCCTCAAAGGAGTGAGAAGAAGGAGCAACGTCCATAAATTGGACAGCAAAAATGGGAACGGTTGATAGTTGGCGGTCTGTTGGCCTGAATTACTGAAAATAAGAGTAGAGCCAGACCTGCATAATCCAGATCGGGCTGCCTCCAGCACTAAAGCCAGAATGCACGAAGTCCGTTATGCCTCGGACAAGGTGAGCCCAGACTAGGGTAGCCAAGGCCAGTGGCTTCCCAGCAGCAAGGGCTAAGGCTAGAGTAGTGTACTCCTTGGTGATGGCTTGACTAGCTGAGCAGAAGAGGAATCTGTTTAGCCAGTATATCAGGAAGGCCGTATATTCAGCATCGGACATTTTGGTCTCATCAGCACCCATACAGGCTGTCAAGAAGCTGCCAAAGGCTGTGATCAGTCGATAGGAAATGGCCCTGTCACTTACAGATTCTTGTTAGGGGTAAGAAAAGCTGGCTGATCCAACATCCATAAATCCCAACATGACCTCTTGCCCGTGTGGATGCAGCCCGAGCAGGTAACTGATGTGCTTGATGGTAGGGGCCATGGGGCTACAACGAAAGAGAAACCCGTCGCAAGAGGCCGACCAGAAGAGGAGAGCAGCGAACAAGAGTGGACGGTCCATTTCAAGCCTTGAGCAGCTGAGCATAATGGCGTCGTAGATGCCCGTCTACTTCCAAACATCGGCCTTAGAGACCGATACCCTAACTACCCACTTGTCCCAGTTAGCTATAGGGGTAGGCCAGCCCCTGATGGGGTGTGAAGCAGTCCAAATCTTGCTCCAGTTGGCAGGAGGGTGAAGGAACACTTCATTGTCCACCAACGGGTACAGGGGGTGGAAGGCAGCCGGAGGATCACCGCGGAACACCGCATCGAGACCCGGGGCTACTGGAGAGCCGTCGGGGGAGCTGTAGTGAGTAAGGTATTCTGTGGAAATGTCTGCGGAGTGAGCTTTAGCAAGGGTTCTGACTTCTTTGCAGCGGTTTTGTGGTGGTGGAGCGTCGACAAAGGTTTTCTTGCCTTTGGAAGTGGTTGTCGGTGCTGTTTTAAGAGCCATTTGAATGAAGGTTGATAGTGCCGAAAAAAATGGAGGTTAGAGAAAGAAGCTCTAGATGCTTGGGATTTTAGAGAGAGAGAGAGAGAAGACGCAAGTGAGGAAGGTGGAGAGATTTTTGAAAAATCTTGCCGCTTTATACCACGCCGCATTAAATGTGGAGTGACTGGTGGGATTCTCTAGATCTAACAAATCTCTGCACGGCTAACACGTGGCAATTTTAAAATTCAAAATGTCAAATCAATCAAGGCAGGACGTTTGATATGACCTTTTGGGGGGCAATTGTTTGCACCCAAAAATCGTCTAAGGTTTTTAAGCCTAAGTGGCATGAAGTTGGATAGAGCGGAGGTCGGCCTAGGGAATCCATGTCTCATCTGACTCAAGTGGAGATTGTAAGCCCAATGATGCACAAGGCTGTTGGGTGTTGTGGTATGAGCCCAATTGGAAGGATGGGCATGGATGAGGATTATCGGGCACTAATGCAATGTAAGCCCGATGATGGATCAAAGCAGCATGGAAGCCAATTGGACACCGTGTAATGAAGGATGGTTATATGACTCCGAACGGCCATAGGCATTCGTAAAAAGGTAATCGGGCATGAAAGACAGTATTAAAATTGGTTAAGCCCAATTCAGCTGAAAGAAAGTAGTTGACAAGGCCGATGGACTGAAAGGGGAAGGCGGTACTATTCACAACTGTCAAGGCGACGTCATCCCATATTTTTAGGAAGCAGGAGTCCGGTTAGGAAGGTATTTAATCACCTCCAGCTGGATTGGAAGGTTGATCCCTAGAATATAGGGATTGGTTCAATCAGGATAGAGATAAGTAAAGAGTTAGAGATTGAGAAGGGTTCTGCCAATCAGCCACGCAGCTTAGCGCGCAAGCTAAGGAGTTCTTTCCTTATCAGAATTGAATTCCTAGAGGCCGCTATAAATATGGAAGCAGGCCAAGCATACAAACCACTCAGCGTAATCTCGAAAACAGCATACACACTGTATTCGAAGCATTCAAAGCATTCAAACCTTTATGTTTTGCAGCATTCATAGCAAATAGGTCTGCCCTTTTGTTATTTCTTTTTATTCTTTTGGATAATCAGCCTGTTCTGGTTTGTTCTTTAGATTTGTTTAATTTTCCAAACACTTAATAAAATCTACGTTTTATTAATCTGTTTGTGATTGTTTACCTGGTAAACTCTTAGCATTGTTTAGCTTGTGCACTTCAGTACTGCTAAAGAATTTATGGTGAGGGTACTTTTCTACTCACTTTCCTACTCACTGCACACAATCACTCTGTTTAGAAGTCAGATTCATAAAGCCTTGCGTATCACACACAAGCATTTAGGAAATTAGTTTGCATACACACACACACCGAGCCCGTTTGGCTCTGGCACGTCCGCGCAAATTACAAGCAAACAGGCACAACTATTTAATCATTAGTTTACTCCTTAAGTTTTTTTCCCCTTTTTTCTCTTTCTTTCTGTTTTTTTTTTTCTTTTTTTTTTGTCCCTTGAGGAGACTCCTTATGCCTCTATGACTACTTATGTAGGCAACTAAGAAAGTTGTTTTTATTGATTTCTACGGTATATTGTAACTGTGGCACTTTCTTGGAAGATCATTTTTATTTTTGGCATTATTTGTAATTAATATTTCTTATATATATATATGTATGCGAGATACGAAAATTTCATCTTGAAATCAATATGTATGTTGAATTTTATTTGTAAGGTAAGTATTTGCTTTTGATATTGTTATCAACTTATCTAATAATCGGATAAGATTTCAAGCTAATGCATATTTATATTTGCTTGGTAATTGTTTTTCTTTAAATTTTCTAGAATGATGAGTCTACTCTCATATTAGTTTCAATAAGCTAAACTACTTTGGTATCTTTTCTAGCTTCTGCCGGAAACCAAAATAGATGGGAAAAAAAGATGATTTCAAGTCTCTTTCAATAGATATACTCATCTAATGTAACACCCATACCCGGACGAGAAGATTAATTTGGTATTAATATGTGTTAATTAAAGATAATTAATGCATAATATGGTTTTAGGTGGAGTTATAAACCCACATGTGAAAAGGCGCTCAAATGCGGGCATAGATGAAAGTCCTGTGAAAGGCGAGACTGGTATGAATATGGGGCCCAACGAGGGTCTAATTAAAATAATTTACATTTTTATGTCATTATATATTTATATGAGTACTTGTTTAAATGTTTAAAGATTTTGTTATATCTTATGATAGGTAAGGGGACCAATTTGGGTACCCATGTGAGGGCGTATTTGAATACAATTAAAAATTAGTAGGTTCAATAGCAACCTCATGAATTATGTGGGACCACATTTGGGACCCACGCGGGTCTTAGTTTAAATCCTTTTATAAAAGATGGGTAGTTAACGTAATTAACATGGGGGTTTCATAATAAAGCTCAAAGAAAGTCAGGGGAGGTAAACATAAATCAAGGAAAGTTATGTTAACACATATGCATGTTTACACAAGTGTCTCTCACTTGTAAACACAGCTGGGTTTTGAGTTGGAGAGTGAGCCGAGAGCCTCGAAGAAGACGACGGTGTTTCTCGACGACGTTTCTTGCCGTTTCTTCACCGTCTGACTCCGGATTCACGAACCGAGACCGAATTTGGAATCATGGAGGTAAGAGGATCACATGCACGTCTTTTATTTTCAGTTTCGACAATGTTTTTACGGCGGCCGTTCTTAATAGATGATGTTCTTGGCACCGAACTTATGTAGGAATTACACCGGTGGAATTTGGGTTGGAAATTTGCTAAAGGTTGGGATTTCTAAGCTTAAATCGCTAGTAAATCAAAGAGGTGAGTGTTCTAGTCCCAAAATTGGGTGTTTATATATGTTGATGTGATAATTGTTAGCTTAGAATGCTTGATCCATGTTTATGTTTATATGTGTTGTTGAATTTGGGTAAAAAGCATGTCAAAGTTATGAAATTGCTATGCTTATATGCTAAGTTGCTTAAATGCTTATGTGGATCAAAGGGAAGTCAAGTAGTGAGCACCATTTATAGGTCCCATATGTAAGGGACACGAAGTCCTCAATGAGTAGGACATGGTGATGACCACAATGAAATGTCGGTGACGCCTTTGGGGTCACAAGAGAGTGTGTGTTGTGCTATATACGTCAAAAGAGTGAGAATTCCTGGGTGAGAAGTACCTGGGGATGGTGGCTTCAGTTATTTGACTTTCCGGAGATCAATTTGTTATTGTTTATAATTAGTGTTGCATTTGCATATTAAACATTCCAATAACATGATTAGTTCCCTCACTAAGTGAAAGCTTAAACAAAAATATATTTTCTATTGTGGTTATTGAATAACCATCGCAGGTACGGCATGGGAAGAGGAGAGGAAATGATCCGCACGACGGGTTGGGCGTGGGGTTATAAGACGTGTTAATATGTTCATATGTATGGATGTCTTGAAGTTAAGTTGTAGCTTTGTGCTTTAAAAGTGTAAACAACTTGTATTTTGGAAATGTTGGGAGCAACTTGTGTTTTGACAATCCTTGTAATATGTCAAGTTCACATATAGTATGATTGTGCCCAATGTTATAAGTTGTATTTGCGAGTCAAGAGTCATGTGTAAAGTTGGGAAGGAACTTGAGCATGTTAAGGTAATTTTTGAGTTGTAAACCTTAACTTAGTACTCCTATGTGAATGGTCATGTGTATAATGGAAGAAATGTGAATTTGGATGTTGAGTTATGATTCATATGAAGAATTTGGGTGTTTTGATTGTCATTTCATATATGGAAATCTTGTGTTAATGTTTAGAAACACTTAGAATTGAATTTGGAGCGTTCTTGGATGTTTACACAAAGTTTGGTGAAGTTTGGGGATGTTTGGACTTGAAAAATGAGGTTTTTAAGCAGTAGGGAACCATTCTGCAGAAGTCGGATTGATCCGGCCTTCCCGCGGATTGATCCACCCCTTTTCGGGGATTATCTGCTGGAACTTTTGGAAAATGGATCGATCCGCTCTTTTCGCGGATCGATCCGCCCCTATAAATTTTGACTGTCCACTTTTAAGAAAACAAGCATAACTCTTTCTAGAAAGATCGGATTCGTGCGTCTTTTTTTGCGTTGGAACCGGGACTCAAAGACCTATCTTTTGGTATAAAATTTGCTATACCTTATTAATGACCATTTTGCCCTTGGGTCTGATTTGTGCCAAGAAAGCTCTTTTATGGAGTCTAAAACATATATTTCTTCATGATTAGTGCATGGTTTTGTGTGTGGGCTTTGTTACATGTGTCTAATCCATTTCGGGCGGGTTGGGGTGTGACAATTTTTGGTATTAGCGTAATACGTTAGAGCCTTTGGGGACGAGTGACGATTACGACGCGAATAAACATAAATGATTAAAAGTTATGTAGATCATGCATAAACGTCTACTTAGCATGTTGAATGTTGTTGAGCATGCATTAAAAGTATAAACATAATGTGTGTGTGAAAATGTATTGTGAATGCCAGAGAGAAAATGTCTGGTTCGACACTGCCTACACAAGTGGAGAGAATGGAAAGGGTTGTAGCTGGGTTGGTACAAGTCGTTGAAACTCATGCAATAGAGGGAAGACATGAACAACCGAATCCTAATCCGAGGGAGGAGGTGACCACTATTTCACAGTTTTACAAGTAGAAATCGACACTATTCAAGGGGGAGACTGATCCAATGAGAGCCGATTTTTAGTTGTCCGATATGGAGAGGATATTTAGGGTTCTTCCATGTTCCGAGGTTCAGCAAGTTTTATTTGCTGCCGATACTTTAAAAGAAGAAGCACAGTACTAGTGGCGTACAGAGTTGGGACAGGAAAGGCCGAATACTTGGAGGGAGTTTGTGGTACTCTTCAAGAAGCAGTATTTTCCAAAATCGTTCAAAGATTCGAAGGCTCAAGAGTTTATGGAACTAAAACAAGGAGGGATGACAGTTCGGGAGTATTCTGCCAAATTTACAAGTTTAGCACGATTTGCTGAAAATGTAGTACCGAATGAAGGGGATCGAACTAGAAATTTTGTGATGGGGCTTAGGGATGAGATTCGACGTCAGGTATCCGTGCAGCGGTTGGATAAAGTTGCAGAGGCATTGGATGTGGCTTCAATCGCTGAAAGAGATATGGGGTATCAACAAAGTTCGCAAGCACCAACAACTCAACAATACAAAAGGCCGAGTTCAAGTCAATATAGCGGTCAAGGGAGTTTAAAATGACAAAGTCTTGGGGGTTCTTCGGGTAGTGGAGGTAACAAGCCCCGATGTAACACATGCGGGAAATTTCATTGGGGTGTATGCAATCTACCGACAACAGTGTGTAATAATTGCCGACAAATGGGTCATATGGCGAAGAATTTTCCGGGGGTGAGGCCAAATACTTATGCTCCAATGAGACGTATTGATGATAGTGGGATGGCTTGTCACAATTGTGGGTAACTTGGACACCGAATGCGCAATTGTCCTAAGCCGAGGCAAGGAGGTTTTAGTGCAACCGCAAGCAGTGCACCAACACCGCGACCACCTCAACAACAACCACCTCAAGGAAAGGAACAACATCAGGGTCGTTACTTCCAACTTAATCCTGGGGAGACCACCGTTGCTAACACGGTCGTGTCAGGTAAAGTTCTTATCTATTCCATACCTGCTAATGTGTTAATGGATTCTGGTTCTACACACTTGTTTGTATCACACCAATTCGCTAGGAATATGAATGTACCCTTAGAACTTCTAGAATATGATCTATCTGTTGATGTTCTGCTGGGAAGATCATTGGTAAGTTCGGGAGTTTATAGAAACTATGAAATTAAAATCAATGATGAAGTGTTAATTGCTAATCTAGTACCACTGGTAATTCAACATTTTGATGTCATATTGGAAATAGATTGGTTTTCAGTAAATCATGCGGTCATTGATTGTGAGAATAAAAGGGTAGAATTTCAAACACCAACTCGCAGAATCTTTTCTTTCCAAGGGGTAGGTGTTGTGTCACCACCTTATCTTGTATCTGCCATCAAGGCTTGTCGTTTATTAAGAAAGGGGTGTAAAGGTTTCCTTTGTAGTATATTGGATATTAAAAGTATGGAATTAAAGTTGGAAGATATACCCGTAGTTTAAGAATTTCCTGGTGTATTTCCAGAAGATTTGTTGAGTGTGCTAATTGAAAGGGTGGTTGAATTTGGGATAGATGTAATACCGGGAATACAACCCATTTCGCGAGCACCATATAAAATGGCTCCAGTAGAATTGAAAGAGTTGAAGACTCAGTTATAGGAGTTGTTGGATAAGGGGTTCATACGGCCCAGTGTATCACCCTGGGGTGCACCGGTTCTTTTTGTGAAAAAGAAAGATGGGACGATGCGGATGTGTATAGATTATCATGAGATCAACAAAGTAACTATCAAAAACAAGTACCCATTACTACGGATCGACGATTTATTTGACCAGTTACAAGGAGCTCAAGTGTTTTCAAAGATCGATTTGAGGTCGGGGTATCATCAATTAAAGGTAAAAGCTGAGGATGTTGAAAAGACGGCCTTTAGATCAACTCAGTACGGTCATTATGAATTTCTTGTAATGCCATTTGGAATAACCAATGCACCGGCTACGTTCATGGATTTAATGAATCGAGTCTTTAAAACGTATTTGGATGAATTTGTTATAGTTTTTATTGATGATATTCTTATTTACTCAAAGAGCCCGGAAGAGCATGATAGGCATTTGAGATTGGTGTTACGACTTCGAGAAAAGCAATTATTCGAAAAACTGAAGAAAAGTGAGTTTTGGTTAACAAGTGTCATACCTTCCTTGGCCATGTTATTTCCAAGAATGGCGTGTCAGTTGATCCGCAGAAAATAGAAGCTATTATGAATTGGGCGAGACCAACCAATGTGTCAGAAATTCGTAGCTTTCTGGGTTTGGCCGGGTATTATAGAAGGTTTGTTCGGGATTTCTCAAAAATTGCTACTCCGATGACAACATTAATGAGAAAGAATATTCCGTTTGAATGGGGGAGAGAATGTGAGGAATGTTTTCAAACATTGAAGAACAAGTTAACTTCTGCTCTGATTCTTGCAATTCTGACAAGTACGGGAGATTCAGTAGTGTTGCTTCTCATCAAGGCTTGGGATGTGTCCTTATGCAAGGGGACAAGGTAATAGCATATGCTTCAAGGCAATTGAGAACTCATGAAAAGAATTACCCGACCCATGACCTAGAACTTGCCGCGGTAATTTTTGCCTTAAAGATTTGGCGACATTACTTGTATGGGGAAACTTGCAAAATTTTCACTAACCACAAGAGCTTAAAGTATTTGTTTACTCAGAGGGATTTAAATATGCAACAACGAAGATGGTTGGAGTTAATGAAGGACTACGACCTAAAAATTCAATATCATCCGGGTAAAGCAAATGTGGTCGCCGATGCTTTGAGTCAAAAATCAACCGAAAGTTTGGCAAGTGTTTTAACAACACAAGAAAGGTTGGTGAAAGAGTTTGAATGACTGGAATTGGAATTTATTCCTAGAGTTGAAGGTGGATTGATGGCAGCAATTGTAGCACAACCTGACTTGATTGGAGAGATTAAAGTAAATCAACTTCTGGACCCAACCTTGAAGAAAGTTGTAGATGAATTACCTGAGGGTAAGCGACCAGAGTTCAGTCTGCATGATGGGGTACTATGGTACATCAATCGGTTATGTGTGCCTAATGTGGGCAACTTAAAAGAAAGAATTTTGGAAAAAGCTCATGGTACTCGGTATTCCGTGCACCCGTGTAGTACAAAGATGTACAGAGATTTGAGAGAGGTTTATTGGTGGAGTGGTATGAAATGTGAAGTTGCTGAATATGTAGCCAAGTACATGACGTGTCAATTGGTAAAGCTTGAGCATCAACGACACGCTAGGGAGATGCAACCATTGGAGGTACTGGAATGGAAATGGGAGCACATTACGATGGATTTCGTGTCTGGATTGTTGAGGTCTTCTTGATCTAATGATAGCATTTGAGTGATCGTTGACAGGTTCACTAAATCAACCCACTTCTTGCCGATTAAGACCACAGAACCGACAAAGTTAGCGGAACTTTATGTTAAGGAGATTGTGAGATTGCACGGGACACCAGTATCTATTGTGTCAAATTGTGATACGCGTTTTGTATCTAAATTTTGGGAAGGGCTACAAAGGGCAATGGGAACAGCTTTGCATTTTAGTACTACTTTTCACTCGCAAACTGACGGGCAGTCAGAACGGGTTATTCAGATTCTAGAGGATATGCTTAGCGTCTGTGTTATGGATTTCAAAGCTGATTGGGAAACGCATTTGCCTCTAATTGAATTTTTTTTTACAATAATAGCTTCCAGACAAGCATTGGAATGGCGCCTTTTGAGGCATTGTATGGTCGAAAATGCAGATCGCCTGTGTGTTGGACAGAGGTTGTGGAGAAGCAACTTCTAGGGCCGAAAATTGTACAAATCACCACCGATAAAGTTAAGTTGATTAAGCAACGGTTGCAAGTGGCACAAAGTCACTACAAAAGTTATGCTGATACGGGTAGAAGACCGTTGGAGTTCGAGGTTGGTGATTATGTGTTCTTGAAAGTTTCACCTTCGAAGGGCATTATACGGTTTGGTAAGAAAGGTAAGTTGAGTCCGAGATATGTTGGACCTTTTCTGATTTTGAATAAAGTGGGACCGGTAGCTTACAGGTTGGAGTTACCACAAGAGTTGTCATATGTTCATAATGTGTTCCACGTGTCTATGCTCAAACATTATGTGTCAAATTCGAGTCATATCCTTGAACCAGAACCGTTGGAAGTCCGAGAAGATATGATGTATGTTGAACATTCGGTACGGATTCTGGACAGGAAAGATCAAGTGTTGAGAACAAAGACAATTCTGTTGGTCATGGTCCTCTGGTGTAACCATAGCGTTGAAGAGGCAACTTGGGAGCGAGAAGATGAAATCAGGGAAATGTACCCGCACTTGTTCGACTAATGAGGTAAGAATAAGTTTGGGGACAAACTTCTTAAAAGGGAGGGAGAAATGTAACACCCATACCCGGACGAGAAGATTAATTTGGTATTAATATGTGTTAATTAAAGATAATTAATGCATGAGATGGTTTTAGGTGGGGTTATGAAACCACATGTGAAAAGGCGCTCAAATGCGGGCACAGATGAAAGTCCTGTGAAAGGCGAGACTGGTATGAATGTGGGGCCCAACGAGGGTCTAATTAAAATAATTTACATTTTTATGTCATTATTTGTTTATATGAGTACTTGTTTAAATGTTTAAAGATTTTGTTATATCTTATGATAGGTAAGGGGACCAATTTGGGTACCCATGTGAGGGCGTATTTGAATATAATTAAAAATTGGTAGGTTTAATAGCAACCTCATGAATTATGTGGTACCACATTTGGGACCCACGCGGGTCTTAGTTTAAATCCTTTTATAAAAGATGGGTAGTTAACGTAATTAACATGGGGGTTTCATAATAAAGCTCAAAGAAAGTCGGGGGAGGTAAACATAAATCAAGGAAAGTTATGTTAACACATATGCATGTATACACAAGTGTCTCTCACTTGTAAACACAGCTGGGTTTTGAGTTGGAGAGTGAGCCGAGAGCCTCGAAGAAGACGACGGTGTTTCTCGACGACGTTTCTTGCCGTTTCTTCACCGTCCGACTCCGGATTCACGAACCGAGACAGGATTTGGAATCATGGAGGTAAGAGGATCACATGCACGTCTTTTATTTTCAGTTTCGACAATGTTTTTACGGCGGCCGTTCTTAATAGATGATGTTCTTGGCACCGAACTTATGTAGGAGTTACATCGGTGGAATTTGGGTTGGAAATTTGCTAAATGTTGGGATTTCTAAGCTTAATTCGCTAGTAAATCGAAGAGGTGAGTGTTCTAGTCCCAAAATTGGGTGTTTATATATGTTGATGTGATAATTGTTAGCTTAGAATGCTTGATCCATGTTTATGTTTATATGTGTTGTTGAATTTGGGTAAAAAAACATGTCAAAGTTATGAAATTGCTATGCTTATATGCTAAGTTGCTTAAATGCTTATGTAGATCAAAGGGAAGTCAAGTAGTGAGCACCATTTATAAGTCTCATATGTAAGGGATAGGAAGTCCTCGATGACTAGGACGTGGTGACGACCATAATGAAATCCCGGTGACGCCTTCGGGGTCACAAGAGAGTGTGTGTTGTGCTATATGTGCCAAAAGAGTGAGAAATTCCGGGGTGAGAAGGACCCGGGAGTGGTGGCTTGAGTTACTTGACTTTCCAGAGATCAATTTGTTGTTGTTTATAATTAGTGTTGCATTTGCATATTAAACATTCCAATAGCATGATTAGTTCCCTCACTAGGCGAAAGCTTAAACGAAAATATATTTTCTGTTGTGATTATTGAATAACCATCGCAAGTACGGCACGGGAAGAGGAGAGGAAATGATCCGCACGACGGGTTGGGCGTGGGGTTATAAGAGGTGTTAATATGTTCATATGTATGGATGTCTTGAAGTTAAGTTGTAGCTTTGTGCTTTAAAGGTGTGAACAACTTGTATTTTGGAAATGTTGGGAGCAACTTGTGTTTTGACAATCCTTGTAATATGTCAAGTTCACATATAGTATGATTGTGCCCAATGTTATAAGTTGTATTTGCGAGTCAAGAGTCATGTGTAAAGTTGGGAAGGAACTTGAGCATGTTAAGGTAATTTTTGAGTTGTAAACCTTAACTTAGTACTCCTATGTGAATGGTCATGTGTATAATGGAAGAAATGTGGATTTAGATGTTGAGTTATGATTCATATGAAGAATTTGTGTGTTTTGATTGTCATTTCATATATGGAAATCTTGTGTCAATGTTTAGAAACACTTAGTTATGAATTTGGAGGGTTCTTGGATGTTTACACAAAGTTAGGTGAAGTTTGGGGATATTCAAGCAGTAGGGAACCATTCTGCAGAAGTCGGATTGATCCGGCCTTCTCGCGAATTGATCCACCCCTTTTCGGGGACATTCTGCTAGAATTTTTGGAAAATTGATCGATCCGCCCTTTTCGCGGATCGTCCGCCCCTATAAATTTTGATTGTCCACTTTTACGGAAACAAGCATAACCCTTTCTAGAAACATCGGATTCGCGCGCCATTTTTTGTGTTGGAATCGGGACTCAAAGACCTATCTTTTGGTATAAAACTTTCTATACCTTATTAATGACCATTTTGCCCTTGGGTCTGATTTGTGCCAAGAAAGCTCTTTTATGGAGTTTAAAACATGTTTTTCTTTATGATTAGTGCATGGTTTGGTGTGTGTGCTTTGTTACACGTGTCCTAATCCGCTTGGGGCGGGTTGGGGTGTGACATCTAAGCTAGACCTATGGTAAATATATACCATGTTCATTGGTCTTACTTAATTTATGATATATTGATTTGATATTTCTTTGTAGTGCCATACTAGTTTGATCTAATTTAAACTTTATGATTGAAATCCCAAAAAGCTGCCAAGACGATTTCAGAGCCATGTATAACACCCGTATAAGTGTTGTTTCATTTCATTACATTGTCATGTATGATAATGTGATGTGTTGTGCATTTATGGTACATGTGTGAGTGAATTGTGACTCACGAGTCGATTTGGGTGTTTGTGTAAGAGACTTTTGAGACTATGGTAAATGAGTGTTTTGATGTTGTGACGTCTCTCCGAGATTAAGATGGTCATTGAGGAATACCCTAAATGTTTATCTGAAAATAATTGTTTACCAGTGTATTTCACTATCTGTATTATTATCTGGTTTAAATTATATTTCTGTTGTTAATTTTAGTATCCGGGTGAGGACGAATTAACACGTTACATAATTTGTAGGCTAATTAGTAATTTTGTAAAATCATGTGAAATCGGGTTTTAGCAATCAAGCGGAACTTAGACGAAAACTTTTATAATTTTTAGTTTTCACTCGTGAAGCAATGAATTAGATGTGTAAGAAGTTTCGGAGAATAATTAGGAGTTTTGAGAACTCGTGGGGAGGTAAACTCAATTTTCGAGAGTTGTGCCTAGATAGAAAGAGGTGAGATATTTTCATAAGTTTAACCTTAATTAGAAATTCAAGAGAGAGGAGATTGGGGATTTCTTGGCTTAGAGTTTCAAGACACAAATCGACGAACTTTTGTCCGTTCGTTTTCCTCCAGATTTCATATTCGGACTCTTAGATGTAAGAGCTTCGTTTTGATATCCATTAGATCTTGTTTGGATAAGTTTTCCGAAAATTCATTTTTTAGAATTTTCATAAAAGTTGTCAATCGGACTTTTGATCGATAGGAATTGTACTAGATGGACTTCTGCACATTCTTTGTGCTCGGGTTTTCTTTGGAACGCATTTTAAGAACGTTAATCAAAGGTGAGTGATTCAACTATGTGCTTTGGAATGATTTCTTAACATGTATTCATGTTTGATATAAAAAGCATGTGTTAGTTCATAGAGATATATTGTTTAGTTCATATTGGACAACTACATTGATAAGTAGGCCTAATTGTATGGTGAAATGTTTTGATTACGTTGAAAGGACGGTGAAATATATTTGAGAATGTTTAGTTTCTATTTGAGCCAAAGGAGCACGTGGTACCAAGCCATTTTGTGGAGCCGATATAGGCATAAGGTGTAGTACCCGTAAAATCCGTAGTACTTTATTTATGTAATTTTCTAATTTTCTAATCTGACCTTGTATGATTTAATATTATATTTTTAATCTACATGGTTGCCACTTGAATATATATATATATATATAACTATAGGTTACATTTTAATATTTATTGTTGCCTAATTTACAAACAATAGATTTTATGATATATTCGTTGCCACTAATTTTATAATCATAAATTGTAATATATATTTTCAATTGTCTCTTAATTATAGATCACATAAGCCCAACCCCATATATTAATTACGTGTTTTAATTTTCATGTCGCTTGAACTTATAAATATAAATTTTATTATATAGTTTGTGGCTACTTGAATTATAATTGAATGATATATTATAATTTTATTGTCACCTAAATTTAGATCCCGTGTAGTAATGTCGTATTTTAATATTATTATGGTTAAATAACTTTAGGTTGTATTGAGTATTCACGGTCGTTTAGTATTATAACTATAAGTTATACTGCATTTCATTGTCACTTAATTTATAACCATAGGTTTTATATGATACCCGATGCCGTTTTAATTTCACGATTATAATTATAATATATGGTATTGACATTTTAATTTAACCTTGTACGTTAAGTTAGACCCAGACTGTAGTTCTTAGACCCGGACTGACATTGCATGTAAACCCATAATAATCTGTATTTATTTAGACTGTATTGCACGTGGATTATAGCGACGACTCTACACATATATGGAAAATGGGAATCAACCCAAATATGGGTAATGTACTCACCAACCAACCTAAACACATTGGGTAACAACATTACTCAAACAAACCCCTATACCCACCGGACTTAACCCATACACCACCCCAAACCGCCGGCCTCCCCTTGGAAACATCCCCTCTCAATCACTCACCAACCCATCACCTCCACTGCCTCCCTGCCACCCGTACACTCCACACCCCACCAAACTGCCAAACACAAACCCACACACTCACGGTATGTATAAATATATTGTATATATTAAATGTATGTTGTATTACATATATGTAGTATGTGTGTGATGTGTATATTATATAATATATGTACATATATGTGTGTGAGTGTGCAGGGTTGTAGTGTATATATATACCGAGAGTTAGAGAGTGGGAGAGTTAGAGAGACAAACCCCAAAGGAAGGAACACCCAAACACTCCCTCACCCTCTCTGCCTCACCTCTGTCCAGTACCCATAAACACCCACAGACCACACACAGAGAAGAAGAAGAAGAAGAAGCAGCTAGGAGGAAGGAGAAGAGGAGAGAGAGACTGAGAGCTAGAGAGAAAAGCCGCGGGACAACGAGAAAGACGACGGGACCGACCCGAGAGAGGTAAATCTCCACACCACCTCTGTATATTTCTGCACACTACACGGACATATACACAGACCCACGTAGCCCCAAAACAGACCCGAGGTCCCCGCCATGGCCTGACCACCATTGAAGTTCCAGCGAGCTCGGTTTTTCGACCGTCACCAAACCTCACAAAAGTAATGCCAAAATGACCCTAACGACTCCCTTAACAGCCTCGATGAATGGCTCGAAGATTAAGTCGCGTTTGGATGACCAACGATTGAATTATTCTTTTTGGGTCGTGACTGTTTTTGCCCCCATACGGACAGACCGTTAAGAGTTAGCCTTCAAGACCTATACCGTTAGATCCGGCTCGTCGAGGAACTCGATTTCGACATAAAGTTTGCTTATTTTCATAAAGATTTGAGTGAGATATAGCCATTTGAAGTTTTGTGTACAAAACATATATATATATATATATATACGAATTTTATGTATAATATACGTATGTATACACACTGCTGGAGGAAGAAGAAGGCTTGGGGCTAAGGCCCGTTTGGGAAATCTGCGTTTGGCTCAACTTTTGTGTGCTAGATGTTTAGTTTGCCAAACGGAGCCTTGGTTAATTAGATTTTAATTACCTCAATTGTTAACCCATTAGTTAATTGTTTTAAATTATAGAAAAATAGTTTTACATGTATTATTAGTATACTTAATAAATTCTGAAAAATATTATTAATTAATATTTTTCTATTCTGAAATTATGTATAATATATTTATATATTATACTTATTAATTATTTAGTTATAAATAAATGATAATTGTTAGTTTAAATACAATAAAAATATATGTTTGGCTATGTTTTAAGCATGGTTTTAAAAAGTTATAATAAAATAATTTCTTATATTCTGAAATATAATATTATATTCTAAAATTAGATTTTCTTATTCATATAGTATGCTTATTATTTATTTAGTTTAAATAAATAACAAAAGTTAGTTTTAAAAGATAATAATTAGGTATTAAATACCTAATGACCATTTAAATATATAGAAAGTTATATTATTTATCCTAAGGTCTAATGACCTTGTTTTATAAATTGGTTATTATAAAACCCAAATTTGATTATTTTATCTAATTAATAAGGACCCGTTTGTATGTCCTTTAATTATTTTAAATATCAAACGAGTCCCGAAAATTATGAGAAAAATATCACTAGCCTATTTTAAGATATAGTATTTAATAAAAATATTTTTAAGGACCGTTTGTCCTTCTAAGTTATATTTTATAGTTAAAGGACTCCGAAGACTATAATTATATAAATAGAACTTCAATAATTCGCAGTAAATAAACTGTAGCTCAGAAAAATACGCGGTCAGTTCCCAGAGCCTTAGAATAATGTCTAGAAATATCCTCTTGAGTTTGGAGACCTTTCGACGCGGTCAAAAAATACAGCTTTTCTCTAGGCCCCAAACTAGTATAGAAAACCCAACCTTTTATGTGACGGACTCCGATTTGATTCTAGTCAATGTCGTTGGACTTAGAATGACACATAGATCACTACCTTGAGGTTTATATCCTCATTTGGTAAAATTACCATTATACCCCTATCATTAACACATGCGCTTCATCACCGTTATTCTATTATACGTTGTAGGAACTGCGACTTATCCGCTGTTCGGAGAGTCATAAGGTTGAGAAGACATCCAGGTGAGTGTTTCTAACCTCACTCCCAATATACATAATGACTACTAGAGTATTTGTATGTATGTACCGTACTTATGATGGTTATCCGATGTGCGTAGATGTTTACGTTATATATATCTGTTATGGAATTGATTACGATGTGACAAGCATGTTAGATATTACTATAATATATTGATAAGAAGTGAAAGAAAAGAACTATATGTGATAGTCATGATGAATAATCAATTGTGGAACGTTAGTTTGTACGTTTCATACATCAATGTTGATTATATGAGCACGTTGTTATTATTGCTTTGATGACCATATCTAAATGTGCAAATGAGAATAAAGAGCATGTTAAAGAGTTTCATCTATGTCTTGCCTAATGTAATTATGCTATCAAGAATCATGTAACTGGATATCATATCACGGTGTCAGTACTATGTAGTCAGTGTCAGTGTCAGTGACTCCGGCCAAGTGAGGTCGTGAGTTGAAATGTTTGGGAGTCTTGGGAAGTGTGAGTTGATATGATTGAGATTCTTGTATCGTGAGTCAGGAGTTGTTATGATTTGAAAACCTTACGAGTCGATAAAGATACGTGATAACGGGACAGTATGATTGAGATACTGGATATTGTGATTGTAATAGTAAGAGAACAGTTAGAGCTGCTATTGTGCCAGTCGTCCGTGTAAATGTCGGAGATGGTACATGCGTCTGGGTTTACCGTCGTACTATTTAGCAGTTAGTGCTCTAAGGTACTAGTCATCCGAGTGGATTGCTGGAGATAGTACACACGTTGTGTGAGTTTGCCGTCGTGCTGTATATCATGCACTAGTCAGTTACTAATGTACCGTCCTCTGCGGTGGGATTGCCGTGATAGTACACATGGTGTGTGTGCTTGCCACCATGCTTGCCGTTTCGCAGTTAGTATTCTGACGTGCAACTCATTGGGTGGTGATTCCCCAGCGAGAGTATACACGATCGAGCCAATTCCGCCATCGTGCTATTTGGATTATGAGGCCGTAAGGCGACGATGTTACAGTATCAGAAAGAGCGCAGTGGAAGCGTGGTTTGTATTGTGAAAGTAAGTTCAGAGTAAGTTGTCGCCGTGGGTTTTATAACCCAATGTTATTGAGTTGCATTAGTTATGGGACTTTATATCCCAGAGTTTGGGTTCGGGTTCATTGAGTACGCATTTACATGCACGAGCATAATGGAAATGAGGAATTGATTAGTACGAATATATTGTTATGATTCCGAGAACTAGACAAGCATGTTATGATCATATTAATCATGTTATTTGGTTAATGGTAGATGTTTGGTGAACTGTATTACATGGTAATTGATACCTTTGCTATGTCCGTGTGAGCGACGTCAATCGATAATGGACTAACCGCATCCTAAGATGCAAAGTAATAACGTGAGATGAGTAGTTAGTGTATGTATATTGGTAGTGAATATAGTTATGAATGCCCACTCAGCTTTGTTGCAAAGCTGACGACATATTACGCTTGGACAATCCAATATCCAGATTTCCTTGCAGGTTAGTCAAAGAACAATTCAGTCTTGAGAGTAAGATGCTAAGGAACACTGGAAGTGTAGAACTAGACTGAAGACCAAAGATAGCCACAAGCATTGTGTATTTGTAATAGTCTGTTGTATTAGTACTGGGACCTATGATTTGTAATTGTTTAAATTATTCAGATTGAAGTTTAAGTTACAATTAGCTTTTTTTTTTTCCCTTTTATTTTCATGTTATTTATAGTGTTAGAGGACAGGATGGCTTTGTAACTCGTCATTCCCTACGGGTCCAAAAAGGAAATTTAAATTTTCCCTATTTTTGGCTACTCCGGGGCGTGACATAAGGCCGCATGTTTGAAGAAAAGAAACGTGGGTCTTACCTAGTCACGTCGACTTATTGGCGACGAGTCACGGACTAGGAGTGTGGAACATACACATGAGACTCCGGAGATTAGTATGAAATGTAGATATGCAAATGTGAGCATGTTTATCATTCATGTGCATTGTTGTTTTATTCACTAAGCGTTAGCTTAAACAAATCGAACATGTGTGGTTATTCAAATAACCATTTCAGGTGTTAATGCCGGCAAGGAATCGGGAAAGTGATCATGGGGTATTGGGAGTTCCTATGGAAGGCGACTGAGTATGTCTATTCCGTAGTTTGGAAATGGAAACGTTGTAATAAGAATTTCATGACTTTTAATCTATGTTTAAATTTGTATCTTAGAATTTGTAATCTATGTTTAAATTAGTTTGGAAATGGAAACGTTGTAATAATGTTGTATTAGACAGTAATCGTTTGTAATTATATTTCAGTAATGTTATAATCCAGTCAGGATCACTTTGGAATGAGTTTGGAGTATGTGTTTGGTTCGTAGTTGAATTCAGAAAGCTTTTAACTTAGAAATTTTGCAGAATGCTCTGCTGCTTGAAAACAGATGACTGGTTTATGGAAATAGTCGACTGAACCCCTTTGTTGAGCAATTCACTGCATGAGTTTTTGTGGGAGACATTCAACTGGGTCTCCGACATAGTCGACTAGGTCGTGTTCCAGAATCAGATATTTTCTACATGGACTAGAGTTCAGTCAACCGGACCGTTCAGTCGACAGATAATTTTTCATCCCAGTCGACTGGACATGGGGAGCAGTTGATTGGACGGGCTGCAGACTCTTGGGCTCTTTGTATCTTGCATTTCCAGTCGACCGGACCTCTGATCAGTCAACTGGATCCCTATTTTCAAAAGGAGTA
The DNA here is from genome assembly GCA_033977485.1 of Hydrangea macrophylla. NCBI lineage: Eukaryota > Viridiplantae > Streptophyta > Magnoliopsida > Cornales > Hydrangeaceae > Hydrangea > Hydrangea macrophylla. Next base: position 30,453,941 of record CM066987.1, read on the forward strand.
TTTCTTTAAGCGTTTTCAATGGGAAAAACTTTTATAGTCTGAAATTGTAGATTTCTACTATTGTTTATTCTGCTGTGTGTTCTTAAAACTAATTTTTGGGCACGTCAATGAATTGGTTTAGCCTCAATGACGTGCCATAGGTGTCGGTTCTACTATTGTGGGACCGGGCTGTGACACCATGTATTTTAGGATTATTATTGCGATTATAAGTTGAAGGAGGATATATAACAATTATTTTTCATCATTTCAATATCTAGATTTGATTAACATGAGGGTTTATGTGTTTGCAAATATTTCAACAATTAGCCAGCATGCCTATGATGATTTTTCATTCTTTCCATTGCCATGCCAATAGTCACATGGGTTTGAGGTAGTAGCTTCTTTAATTTATGCACTATGAGTAACTAATAGGTTGGACGGGTTAATAGTATGTGCCATAATTATGATTTTCTAATTATTATTATCAAATCATGAAAATCACCGTTTTCAATACTATAAATTAAAAAATGAATCATGAGTCGGTTTGCAAATATTTAGAATCATGAGTAGGAAAGAAGCCATTTTAAACGAATAACATTTGTTTTAAAATATATTAGGAAAGAAACCTAATTTGGGATTCATAGCTTTGTTCGACAATTCTATTCAAAGGATTTGTAATGCTAATTTATGTATAAAAAAAATTTGACAAATTTACATCTATGTTCCATACTAAATCGAAAGGAATAAAGATACAAACAAATTATATGGTATTTATATTTTCAGTTCCTATCTCACTAATGGTGATGATTTTAAGAAGCCTGACCAAATTGAATTCTCAAAAGTTCAACCTTAGTTCTTCTGAATTTGAAGTTTGAAATATGATTCATACTAATCCCGACATGATATCTTATCTTATTATATTATTATAATATAAAAATCTCAAAGTACACGTAAAACTAATGGGCAGCCAAGACAAATCTATATTGAGGATTCCTAAATTTATTCTATACCATTTGTTTCTTCTTACTTACACCGTTAATTGGGCCCATTTCAATTAGGGACTCGGATTTTAAAGTTTGAGAAAAAAAGAGAAGATTTCGGTGTATGGACATGCAATTAATAAGTTTATGAAGACATTAAGTTAATTGTCCTGTTGAGTAGACTGAAGATTTGAGAGCTTTAGAAGCAGAAATAAGATAAAACGGTTCATGACATCGTGTAATAATAACCACACGAATGTCATTGATTGATGTATTTGGTCTAGGAGCTATTGTCCTTGCAGTAATTAAGTCGCCAATTTTATTTTATTTTTTTCTTTCCATCTATATTTTTCCATTTTTTTTGTTGTTTCCATTTGTATCCCTATTGTAGATTGCAAGAAAAAACTTAGAGAGGAAAACTTCACAGAGCAGAGGAAGTAGAAACCTTGAGAGAAGGGAAAAGAGTCGATCAAAACACTCTCGCTTTGCCCCTCCAACCCTCACTATCGTCCATCGCTGTCAATGACTTGACCACACATACCAATCAATTATAGAGGGAGATCTAGAGAGAATTTACCTTCAAAGACCCAAATCAACACCCGCTATAGTTACAAAGATAGACGGATGGAAAATTTGGCAATGAGGGGCGATGAATTGATGAGGGATATTCATCTTGAAGGATGGCGCCGTCAAGGTGTTCGAAGGTAAACCAACGACCACGCCGACAACCAAGGTGTGTTCTATTTCAGGTTTAATTCATCAAGTTTGAATCGTTTGATTTACAAACATCACCGACTCTACAATATTTTCTCGAATGTTCTCTGAGTTATGAGCTCACTTGTATCAGTAGTCGATGCCAAAAATGTTCTTACAACATCAAATTTTGTGCTCTTTTACCATTATATTGTATGCATTGCAATTGTTTGTCAAAATGACTCTTTCAGTATAGTGTAGTTCACCACTTCATGAAAATCTTTGAATTGGACGTTTGAATACATTTTGTTTTCTACAAGCTCACCCATTGAGTATTTTACATTTAAGCCAAGTTTTAGAATGCTTTAGTTGTCTTGAAAAGTGGTAACCTTTACATATCATTTCCGGGGTTGAATAACCCAATCCAGGTAGTGAAATCTGAACATAGAAACCTTGTTATGAAGGTTTAGATTGAGAATAGAAGGGCTATGAAAAACAGAGAATTGTAGGAATGAGGGTATAGGATGAGGTTTGGCTTTGGGCGCCCGTGTAATTTATAACAAGTCTCCATTGCATGTTGAGATTTTTCCCAAATAGCAAAATATAGTGTTCATGTGTTCACAGGTTGAAGTTGTAATATTTGACCCAATTGTTGGTTGCTACTTTGCTTCCATAACTTCAGAGTTTCTTCACCAACAGTGTCCAAATGGAGACTAAAGTAAATACATGATACGTACAAAAATATCAGGTCGAAGTCTGACTGCCACCTCAGCAAATAATGCCAGGTCAGTTACTCAGCAGCCCCGGGCTGTTTGACATATGACTGCCTGGACTGGGCCCACAACTCGAACTCATGAAGCAGGCTCGTCTCCCAGTGGCCATGACACGGGCCTGTCCCGTGGCTTACCCCACCAACATCCAAGCAGTTTCCTAGTTCGGTTAGAAGACTTATGAAAGGTGCAAGTTGTTTCCTAAACTACTTAGGAAACTCCCTAATCCTTGTAAATCAATTGCGATTAGATTATGTTTCCTAAATTTATCTAGTTGCCTTGTACGAATGGCCTCTTGTGCCTATAAAAGTGGCCCCTCACCCTCACTAAGGGAAGAGGGCATTCTACTCTTGTAGGACGGCAACACATTCATACACATACGCATATACCCGCCCGGTTTACTGGGAGTGCCGCTCTTTCTGTTGGCTCGCCAGACGCCGCTGGTGATCTGTTAGTGAAAGCGCTCCGGCGCACCCGTGGACATAGGTCACCTCATTAATGGGGCCGAACCACATACAACTCCTTGTGTCTCATTCTCTCTTTCTCCTTAATCTGCTCTATTTATCTCTAACCAAATTTTGGCATCATCAGCTTGGCACCGTCTGTGGGAAACGACAAATTTCTCAAAAAAAAAAAAAATCTCTTAACTGGTAATCATGCCGCCAAAGAAGAATAAGAAAACTGCTCTGCTAGCAAATTAGGAAGACCCACCGCTCGACCGGTCAGTTGTTTCCATGACTCCTGAATAGGTCACCAAAGCACTGGCCCAACTCCTGGAGAGCCAGCGTCAAACACTGCGGCAGATCGAGGTCTTGCTGGCCCGGCAGGATAAGCCTCAGCAGACTGAAATTCAAGACGGGAATGATGACCCCGTTCGCATACATGAACCGCCCCGGTGGAGCACACGTAAGACACAAGCCTCTCATGCAGTTGGACAACTCGGGGATAATGAGTGTGGTCAGGGTCCCGTGCGGACCCGACAATGTACCCGGGACAGTCTAAAATGCAAGGGAGGCGCCAGGGAAATCATCAACAGAAGACGCGCCGCTACAGGGGGAGCGCAAGAGCAACGAACCGGGGAGTCGACTTAGGACCCCCTGGCCAAGAGCCAGAGCAATCTGAGGTACACAATTTTTCATAGCCGAAGCCAAGCCCGGTTCCTGAAAACAGCGCGCTTCGAGAAGGAGGCCTCTTCATCAGACCCGACCTATCGCAGAGATCCAGAGCGGAAGACTGGCCGGGAAGACGTAGATGCTCGGATTAAAGACCTGGAAAAACAGATCGAGAAGTTGAAGAAGCCAGGTCACCACAAACACCAACACGGAGACTGAGTCTCCCTTTATCGAGCGAGTGATGGAGTGCACCATCTTGTGCAAATTCAAACAGCCTCATCTTGACTCGTACGATGGCTCGGAGAGCCTGGTGGACAATGTTTGAACATACAAGGCTTAGATGGGGTTGGCCACCAATGCGACGAGCTACTCTTCCTCGCCTTTCCAAGCACTCTGAGGGGCCCAGTAGCGCAGTGGTTCCATTCCTTAAAGCCCCGATCGGTCGACGATTTTAAAGGACTTGGTAGGCTCTTTGTTAGCCAATTTGTAGGCATGCTCGGGAGACCACAGCAAGACCTCCATTAACTCACCGTCAAGCAGTGGAAAGGAGAGTCCCTGAAGGACTACGTTAAGTGATTCAACTAGCAGAAGCTCCTAATCCATGACCTAAATGAGGCCGTAGCAATCCCCGCCTTCTACTCGGGAGCTCAGAACACTAAGGTAGCCACGTCATTCCACCATAACCGGGCGGCTACTTTGGTAGAGCTCTCGGCAAGGATGGGGAAATATATTGAAACCAAGGAATTCTTAAAGTCCAAGCGTGCAAGTCAGGCAGAAGACAGTTCACTAAGGCCAAAACAGAAATGTGAAGGCTCTGAAAAGGGGTCAGGAAAGAGATTGAAGCCAGACCAACCTCGAGGTGGTCGGGATCAAGCTCTGGTTGCATTCACGTTGCTCTCCCGCCCCATCCATGAAGTTATGGTTGCGACTGAGGCATAGAGGCTGCTTAAGCCACCGACAAAGCTAAAGAGCCCGCTAGAAAAAAAGGAACCGCGACAAATTCTGCCGCTACCACCGGGATCATGGCCACGACACCGAGGACTGCTTCAAACTCAAGATAGCCATTTGAAAAGCTCATCCAATAGGGTTATCTTGCCGAGTTCGCCCCTCCAGACAGACAATCTCGGCCGGACGACCGAGGCCCCCAGCAACCGCAGCCTCTCGGTCAAATCAACGTGATCTCTGGAGGAACGTCGGGCAGAGGGGACTCACAGTCTGCCAGAAAGAGGCATGCCCGGGCATTCTGAGCGGATGTCTTGCATGTCCAATCTGCTGGCTCCCCACCAATCGATGTCCTGACATTCAAGTCTGACTACGTGCGGGACTTGCATTACCCCCGCGATGATCTATTAGTGGTGACGCTCTCTATAGCCAATTACACGGTGAAGAGAGTGTTGGTGGACATCGACATTTCTTCTAATATCCTATTTGCCTCGGTATTCGATCAGTTCGGGAAATCAAGGGGCTGGCTCCGACCGGTAGCCACTCCCTTGGTAGGGTTAACCGGATCCAGCACGGAACCGCTCCAAATGATTGAATTGCCCATTCTTATGAGGACCTACCCCTAGAAAGTATCCATACTCTCTAATTTCGTTATAGTAGAGGCTCCATCCGCCTATAACGTCATCCCGGGAAGGCCAACACTCAACAAAGCTAAGGCAGTTGTGTCAATTTACAGCCTGACGGTCAAGTTTCCAACCCCTCAGGGTCCATAGAGCTTGTGTGGAGATCAAGTAACCGCTCGGAGCTGTTACGTCAGCTCCCTGTGCAGAAAGGCAGTCACAAAAGCGTTGAACGTGCAAGAGATGGACCCCCAAGGACACGAGGGATGGAGTGGGCCTAATGGAAGAGTTGGAACAAGTGAGTCTGGACCCCTTGGTCCCCGACCGGTCCATCAGTATTGGTACTCTCCTGGGACCAAACCTCAGAGAAAATCTGATCCAGTTCCTAAGAGAGAGCCAGGACGTCTTTGCCTAGTGTCATGAAGACATGCCCGGGATTGATCCCCGGGTTATGTCTCATCGCCTCAACGTCGATCCTAGCACCCGACCACTAAAGCAGAAAAGAAGGGGCATGGCCCCCGAGAGGTAGGAGATTGTGCGTGAGGAAATCAATAAATTCCTCAAGGCAAAATCAATTAGGGAAGTCCAATATCCCGACTGGCTAGCCAATGTGGTGTTGGTCAAGAAGAGCAGCGGTAAGTGGAGAATGTGTGTAGACTTTACTGATCTAAATAAAGCCTATCCCAAGGACTGCTACCCGCTACCGAGGATAGACCTCTTGGTGGATTCCACGGTTGGCCACTCACTACTCTCATTTATGGATGCATACTCCGGGTACAACCAGATCCGCATGTACCCAGATGATGAAGAGAAGACTTCTTTCATCATTGACTAAGGAACGTACTGCTATAAGGTGATGCCCTTCGGCCTCAAAATGCCAGGGTAACTTATCAACGACTAATCAATTGCATGTTCAAGGACTTGATCGGGAAGTCGATGGTAGTGTATGTTGATGACCTCCTGGTCAAAAGCCGCGACAAGTCTGACCACCTCGGGCATTTGGCCGGGGACTTCAACATCTTGAGAAAGTTCCAGATAAGGTTAAACCCGGCCAAGTGCACATTTGGAGTATCATCCGGGAAATTCCTGGGACACCTAGTCAGTAGGCGGGGAATCGAGGCAAACCCCGATAAAATACAAGCAATTATCAACATGCGGTCACCCCGGTCAACAAAGGAAGCACAAAGTTTGGCCGGACGGGTGGCTACACTGAACCGATTTATGTCCCGAGCAATCGATCGGTGTCTACCATTCTTAAAAATCCTCCGCAAAGCATTCCAGTGGATGGAAGAGTGCGAAGAGGCATTTTAGGAACTCAAGAAGTACCTGACATCACCATCTCTGCTCTGCACGCCCATATCGAAAGAGGAACTATACTGTCACCATCGGCGGTTAGCAAGGCACTCATTCGGGAGGAGCACAGAATACAGCTCCCGGTCTATTACACAAGTCGGGCACTCCAGGGCGCAGAAAGTCGGTACTCCCGCATCGAGAAGCTCGCCTTCGCCCTTATCACCTCTGCCCGGAGGCTCTGCCCATACTTTCAGGCCCATATCATAGTGGTCCTTACGGATCAGCCACTGCGCCGGAACCTTAGTCGGCCCAAAATGTCCAGAAGGCTCATCAAGTGGGCATTGGAATTGGAGGAATTCGAAGTGGTTTATAGGCCCCGGACGGGTATCAAAGGATAGGCCGTGGCAGATTTTCTCGTGGAGTTCACGTACCTAGAAAATCTAGTCAAGGAGATCGACCCTCCCGAGTTACCGCTTGATTTGCGACCTGATATCCCGACCAGGGTACTCTACGTGGATGGGTCCTCTAACAAAGAAGGTAGTGGGGCAGGAATCATCCTGACTACGCCCGACGGGATCCAGCTAAAGTACACATTGAGGTTTGGTTTCCAAGCCTCCAACAACGAGGCCGAGTACGAAGCTCTGTTGGTCGGGCTGCAGTTAGCCAACTCGATGGACGCGCAGTAACTCGAAGGATACAATGACTCCCAGCTTGTGGTCAACCAAGTCAATCAGGAGTATGAAGCCTAGGAAGACAATATGGTGGTTAGGTCGATCGCTAAGCAATTTAAAGGTTTCGCAATCCGACAGATCCTGAGAGAGGAGAACCTAAGGACCGACCGGTTAGCATACCTCACCTCGTCTTATGAGTCGGACCTGCCTGGGATAAGGGTAAAATACTTGCCGGAGCCCAGCTAGATGGACCCGATTATCATATTTCTCACAACAGGTGGCCAACGGACGACAAAGATGAAGCCCGCCAGGTCAAGTACCGGGCGGTTACATATCATCTAATCGAGGGCGTGCTCTACAAGAGGGGTTTCTCTCTCCCCTATCTTCGATGTGTATACCCCGCTCATGTTCCTGGAATATTGTACAAAATTCATGAAGGAGTGTGCGGAAGTCATGTTGGAGGCCGAGCGCTCTCCCGCAAGGCCCTATTACAAGGTTATTACTGGCAAAAAATGGCCCAAAATTCTCAGGAATTGTCAGGAGGTGCGATAAGTGCCAGAGGCATGCTCCTAGAATAAACCACCCGGGCGAGCTCCAGACCCCAATTCTCAGTCCCTGGCCGTTCGCCCAGTGGGGCATCGACATAGTTGGGCCTCTTCCCATGGATAAGGGCCAGGTTAATTTTGTTGTCATCGCTGTGGACTACTTCACTAAATGGGTAGAAGTCGAGCCCTCGGCAACCATCACTGAGAAAAAGATGGAGAATTTCGTCGAAAAGAACATCCTCAGCAGGTTCGGTATTCCCCGGGTGTTGGTCAGCGATAATGGCAGGCAGTTCGACACCCCAGTGTTCAGACAGTTCTGCTTGGGCTATGGTGTATCCAATCACTACTACTCTCCTGAGCACCTTCAAGCCAACGGCCAGGCCGAGGTGACAAACCGGAAAATTTTGCAGTTAATCAAAACCAGGCTTGAAGAGGCAAAGGGACTTTGGGCTGACAAATTACCAACCCTTCTGTGGGTCTATCGTACCACTCCCCGAGCAGCAACGGGGGAGACCTCGTTCTCACTCACCTACAGCTTTGAGGCAGTGGCACCCATAGAGCTCGGTTTGCCAACATACCGGGTTGCTAATTTCAGCGAACAAAGCAACGAAGAAGCCCTTAGGGCAGAGCTCGACTTAGTGGACGAGAAAAGGGATTGGGCATATTTGAAAGTAGAAGCATACAAGCAGCGGGTCTCTCAGTACTTTAACAGTAGAGTCAAGCACCAGAGCTTCCAAGTGGGAGAACTGGTCCTAAAGGCGGTAAACCAATCCACTAAAGTCCTAAGGCACGGGAAGCTGGGGGCAAACTAGGAAGGACCCTACAGGGTCACCCAGGTTAACCGCCCAGGAACTTACTAGTTATAGACTTTAGACGGGCAAGACCTCTCTCACCCATGGAACGTACAGCACCTCCTCAAGTACTTCCAGTGACACTTTGATAGGGGCAAATTAACATTGATTAGGGAATTTGTAGCTCTTCCCGAGCGATTATCATAATTTTTAAATAGCAATAAAGATTGGTGTTCCCTTTTTCTGTAAAATATTTCTGCACAAAAGACCTCGGGATCACCCCCGAGGTACAAAAGACCTCGGGATCACCCCCGAGGTACAAAAGATCTCGGGATAACACCCGAGGCACCGGTTTTTCCTAGGTCCAAAACCTTCGATGGGAGACCAACTCCCTAGGTGACTGAGGATGTCAAACTACAAAAGACCCTACAACTACCAACATTCTAGGTTGGTTTCCTACAGTCACTCCTTTCGCCAACGCCCACCTTAGCAAAAGCTCGGGGGGCAGGGGGACATTAGACTAAAACAGGAAATCACACCGAGCACCAACAGGACTAATGGAATTCCAAAACCATTCCTAGGTACCAACGATGCCCAGAGAAACCGACCAGGAAAGTAACATGACCCAACTCCTACGCCACACCGGGCGGGACTTTTAAAACAGGTCCCCAGAAGACTGAGTGTTCTCTGCCAGTTACAGTCCTAAACTTTTGCTAAGGCAGGGTTTCCACAGGATGTACAACCGGTTGGGCACAGGCAACCATAAACAGGCAAGTACGAAATTAAATGATTAATGCAAAAGGGTGGCCTCGGATGACCTTTTCATTAAATAAAAAAAAACGTACATTGCTTAGGGGGTAGTTGTAGTAGCCTCCCAAAAAAAAAAACAACAACAAACAAAAGCAAGAAAGAGAAACAAGAGAGGCTAGACGTTGTCCACCAAGACCACGTCATCGGTCTCATCAGCCTTCCCTCCTGGAGCGGCCCCTCCTCCCGGAGCAGTCTCTCCTCCCGGGGCGACCTTCCATCCTGGAGCATTATTCCCGCCCGGGGCGGCATCCTCAACAAGCCCGATCCCAGCATCGGGCACCATATCACAGTAATAAGAATCTATCCCCTCGTAAGGGGAGGTGTCCCACTCTAGGTGATCCCGAGCCAGCCTTTTCTTTAGGTCCTCGTAACCCAGGAAGAACCCATCATCAAAGGTTTTCCCCGAGAACCCGGAGGTCACCACCGCCTCCAACAGTGCCTTCTCCCTGGCCTCCGCCGCCGCACGACCAGCCCGGGCGGTCTCCAACTCCGCCAGAGCTACTGCCAACTCCTCCTGGGCCGCTCCGAGGTTCAGGACCAAGCCCTTATCCCTGTTTTTCTCCACGGTCAAGGCCCTCTCCTTTGCCTCTAGGGCCATCTGCCCCTCTGCCAGAGCAGCTTCAGCAGCGGTGGCCCTCCCGGCTAGGGAGGGCAAGAAGGACTCGGCTCCAACGGCCATGCAGCCGACCTATAAAGTCAAACCAAAACCGGTAAGCCACTGATGCAAACACTGAATATTGCACATTCATTACTAGGGACTAGCAATAAGCTAGTTGAGGGGTGTGACAAACACTGAATATTGCACATTCATGTGTCAATATAATAGATATAGTGCTAATTTAATCCCCCGAATTCCTAGTTCTACATGCATATTTGAATTAATATAATTTAATGGCGATATCACTCAAATGCGTGTAATTATGTGTTTATACATATTTTATATGTTTAAGTGAAAACAAAGTAAAATAAAGGGAATAAAAGAAGTATCAACCACACAGGATTATTTCCAATTATTTACGTAACCCAAGTGTGAAGCGTATTAAATGTATTGAAAGCGACATTTTTGCGTTCACACTTTACGTAAATGCATTGAAAGCGACATTTTTCCGTTCACGCTTGAATGGAATCCTCTCATTTCATCTTATCTCTCTCTTATTTGCAGGATTTTGTTTTCTCAAACTGTTAGAGCGAACGAAGAAAAATGAGACGCATAAAGGAAAAAAGAGCCAAAGGACTCGTCTCCTGACGATCTCAGTGACGAATTTTTACCAATCCCTCGTCTATAAATAGCAGAAAAGAAAAAGAAGAAAGAACAACAACAACAACAACAACAGCAAAACAAGCAGATCACAATAACGAGAAATTATACTACGCACCATCATAGAAAGAATAGTTTAGGGAGGTTATCATGTGAACACTTCATATTGTCCCTAGAAGTAGGAAACTTTAGTTTTTCTTTGCTTTTTCTAGTTTTAGTAGTTGTAAAAATTTACTTTTATGTAATTGATGATTTCATGTTCCAAAAATATGTAGAAAAACTTTGTGTACTGTATTTCTCAAAATAAAATATTTGTTTTCTTGTACAACATTTGACAATTTGTAGTAGTAAAATATTCCTATTAAAGTTTAGATTTAATAGTTTTAGTCTAGTAGTACTTGTAGTTAATTGTCCCTAAAATTATTTGAAACACCAAATTTTCAGTTTTTATAGCAATATTTCCATTCACTAGAAGACAGATTTTGTAAGTAAATGCCAGATTTCTTAGCCACGTAGTTGTTATAATCACCTACCAAATCCCCAAGCACACCCTATCCATATCTCACTTCAAAATTAGATTAGGATTTGGTTTGGCCTTGCTTGTGTTCTTGAAGTTCAACCACTATGACCTCACAAAAATCCAAAGTCAAAGGTTTAGTATTTTATTTTTGGTTCAGTATTTCCATTTATTTATGTTTTATTAGCCTATTTGTACTAAACTTTGTTATTTTGTAGATTTCACAAATTCAACCCCAACTCATGTGAAGTGAAGGAAAAAATATATTAATATTATATTTCATCCTTACCTTAGTTTTATAACTTTAATTTTAATTAGGCAATCTCTGTGTATATCTATTTACTCTTTCTTTAAAAGACTATTTGGAAGACAGTTTCAATTCCGAAATGGTAGGCTAAAACTTTAATTGGGGATATGCAATAAAAACTTAGAAATCACAACTTTTGTGCAATAATCTTAAATGGGCAAATTTATCTGGATGGGTTGTTTTTCCATTTATGGCCAAATATATCTATGTATCTATAGTTTATGACCATTCAACATGTTTATAGACTATGGCTATATTGGGCTCAAAAGATTACATATTTGAAATAAGAATCTAATTATGTGGATTGTCAAACTATGCCCTTTGTCATAAAAAAACACCTAACATAATCAAACAATTCATATGACAAAATTTATATTTCAAATATGTGTTTATATATATTTCTATCCACTAATGGACAGGCAATTGTATAGTGGCAGAGTGGTGGGGACTGGGCGTCAAATAACCCACGTCCGCGGCGGGTCACGGCTCGAACCTGGCTATTGTCCAATTGCCTTTTTTATTTTTCTTTAAACCAAACGACATCGTTTCATATCAAACCTGACACGCTTGATATGACCTCGACTAGTGAAAGTTTATTTTCAAATAAAGAATGACTCTGCGGTCTTAAATGCCAAATCCTTTTCAAATGCACAAAAATTGTGGGATCTAGTGTTGCTTTGCATATTCCCAATTCTTTTAAATCATTTCTCCCAAGTTATTTAATATTTCCTGTTTTCATAACTTCGCTTAAATATTTGTATTATTTCTATCTTTCGATTTAATAATATCCAAAAAGTTTTTAGCAAAAAAAAAAATAATAATAATAATATCCAAAAAGTCATTTGATGTAAATTTAGCTTTTATTTATTTTTCTTTTCTTACTAGTATCTTAGTTAATTTATTTTGCACTGTTGAAATCTACCGTAAACTACTTAAGAAAAAAAATAGCTTTTAATTAGTTTTATTGCAAAAAAATATAAAAACTAGTAGTTTAGTACTTTATTTACCGTTCCCTGTGGGTTCGACCTGGTCTTCCAAAACTTTATCACTTGTACAATCACCTACACTTGGGTGTTGATAAGAAAACGCGTCAATAGGATGTCGTCAAGTTTTTGGTGCCGTTGCCGGGGAACGAAACGTTAGGTCTAAAATTATTTCTCCCATTATATATATACCTATCATACCTTATAAATAATCTATTCTCTTTTAAAAAAAAAAAATAATTATAGTAAAAAAAAATTAATACAAAAAAAAATTATGTATATATATGTAGTTAATTTTTATTTGATAAAGATATATAAATATATATTCATACGTATCTACTTGTCCATCTTTTGAAAAAAAAAAAAAGACATATATATATAAACCTATCTTCTTAAAAATATATATATATATATATAATATATAAAATAAAATAAAATAAAGTTTTTTTTTACTTAGCTAATAATAATAATAATAATAAATAATAATACTTTTTAAAACTTAGTTTTTCTTTTACTTCATATGTCCTTAGATACTACTGAAGCTTTATATCAAGTACCACATAATTCTAAGATTTATAGTGATTCATCTAGTATACAATTTCCAATAATCATGGCTGAAATTGAAGGCATGGAAGGAATAACTGATGATACTCATAATGAATATGTGGATAATATACCATAACCTGTTTTATCAGAGCGTGAACGATGGTCTTTACGCAATCTATTTATCCCAGAACAAATCATCACTCCTTCTTGCATCACACTACCTAGACATAAAGGAAATTTTCATTTTAGACATAACATGCTACCATGCTTACCAACTTACCACAGAATTAAAAAAGAATATGCTTATGTTCATATTCGTGAATTTGAAGACGTTTGTGATATGTTTGCTGATCAAACTTGTCCTCCTGAGATAATCTATCTCAAACTTTTCCCTTTTTCTTTAAAAGATGAAGCTAAATCTTGGCTTTTATCTCTCCATCCTGGATCTATAACTTCATGGCATGATATGAATGAAGCTTTTCTAAATGAATTCTATCAAAAAAATTTAACTTATGGCTTGATGTGAGAATTTAAACTTTTCACTCAAAAAGAGAAGGAACCATGCCTTGAAGACTATGAATTTTTTATAGATCTCTTACAAACCTGTCCACATCATGAATTTAAAAAATGGCGTATCATTAATTTCTTTTATGAAACATTAGATCTAGAGTCAAAGGAAATAATTGAATCCATGTATCAAGGGGAATATTTTAAAAATGTTGACGAAGCTGAATCATACTTTGATTGGCTAGGCAAAGACGCTCCACAATGGGAAAAAGAAGAAATTGCTAGGAAAGAAAAGGCTAAAAGTTCACATCAATCACAAACAGAAGATGAATTAGTAATAAAAATTGAAGAATTAGCCCGCAAGCTAGTAGCTGTTAAATTGGAAAAAGCTAATCCTCCTCTATCTAAAAAGAAATTAGAACTTTGCAATACATGTCATATGATGGGGTACTCTACAGAAAAATGTCTTAATACTCCTGTTTATCAAAGATTTACCCCCGCGCAAAAAGTTCTATTATATAACTCAAAGCTACATCTTTTTAAAAGAAAAATGAAATCTCGATGGACTGGTTCATATATTGTAAAAAGTGTTTATCCATATGGAACTATCGTGATTGAGGACCCTAAAGATGGAATTACATTTAAAGTTAGTAGGCATAAATTAAAGCCTTTCTAAGGAGATTTTGAAGCTGAGTTGGAGTCCTTTCCTTTGGAGGACCCCAACTATGATACCTCTTAAATTCATAAATCATGATTAGAATTGTACATAGTAGGAATTTTATTTAAATTTTAATTTAAATTTTTTCTTACTATTTAATATTTTCCAGAAATTATAACATATTATCTGATGTCACAGATAACAAAGAGATATGAACCCATTTCATCATCATACAGGTGTAGGAACAAGTTCAAACCATGCCAGTTTGTCTAACAATAACAACTATCCATCAGAGGATAGAACCTCGTCAGTTGATGATACACGCCCACATTTCGAATATCTCATGGACTCTGACGAGGATGATATGTTCTATGCTAAGTGTGTCAATACAATTTATGATGGTGATGAAGAAATTGATTATTTAGTGGAACCTGGCCAACCTATGGAATGGAATGTTGAACCAATATTTGATGGAATAGATGACTGACAAAATATTAGCACAAACTACGATGAATGGGAACAAGCTCAATAGGAGGTGTTCCAAGAAATATATCATGAATATGAAGAAAATGAATGGGAGCGATACCTAACATCCTTAGAATAATTCCCCATTTATGATGAAAAGCTTGATTTTGATTTTATTTAGTTTTTTTTTCTTTCTTTCTGATCTGGCTTAAATTTTAAGTTTTTATTATTTTTGATTTTTATTTTCTCTTTTCCATTATTTAACAAAAATATAATGCATAAGTTGTAGGTATCTACTCACCAAAGAAGCTTGGAAATATCACTCGATCCACGGCCAAACCAGGTTCTCAGATTTCCAAGAGATAGGTGATATTTTTCCATTTCTTTACCCAAAAAAAAAATGGACGACGGGCTAATTATCGCTCTTATGAATTTTTAATTTTATCCTGTCATTATCCTAGTTCTTGCTATTTTAGTGATGCGTTGCCCTTGTTAAAAAAAAAGAAAAAAAAAAAAAAAGAAAAAAGAAAAAGAAAAAAATAATAATTTTTCCTAGTTTTCTGTTTAAAAAAAAGAGAAAAAATGAATGACTCAGAAGTCAGAACTCTTATAATTTTTGAAGTTTATACCATTATTGTTCTTATTATCATTGTTGTAATGATGTATTGTCTTAAACCTTGTTAAAAAAAAGAGAGAAAAATGTAGTTTTGTAGTTTTATGTGTTAAAATATATATATATATATATATATTTTCTTTTTAGTTTCTGAATATATATTTCTTAATATAAATATTTTTTGTTTTTAAATAAAATTCCCACCCACCCCCTCTAAGCTCTCTTTAATTAGATTTTAGTTGATAGTTGGAAGGAATGGAGGGTTAAGTCTAGCCTCTCTTGTTGGCTGAGAGTATAATAAATGGTTCCAATAGCCGATGACCAGACGTTAATGGGTCGTTTACTTGTTTCTGAGCAGAAGAACCTTTGCTGACACTAGCCTTTATGCCATCAAAAGGAAAGCTAAGAGGTTAGGATGGTGTTTGAATTCTTATAGAGAAGAATGTCCTGGTTTAATTGCTCATAATGGTACATCTTTTAAAATTTATTACTGTTACAAAAGATAATTCAAATCGAAACAAAAGAAAATTTTGGTTGAGAAAGAGGACTGGATCCTTTGATACCCAAATAAATTTTGTTTTCCCATCCCTCATTTCTTTTTATTTTTATTGTTTTTGTTTTAAATTTATTTTTAGTACATTCAATAATTTTCCGTTAGGTCAGACTTTAAAATGATCCTACGTGTACATCTGGCTTTCATTAGCTAGTTCGATAGGAGTAATTTGCATGATCCCAACATCACCAGATATGTCTAGTGAGGTGAATGACTCTAGAGGTAGCAAAAACTAGATAAAATCAGAGTTTTCTCCTAGCCTCTTACTGATGTTTTTAGCTTGCTAGTAATGCTAGACCCATCTCTTTTACTAGAGATGGATGGGTTATCATGACAACTTGGACGCTCCAGATCGATTACCTAGCCTCTTTTATATAGGTGCAGAGGATACTAGTCGCACCATATATGTATCCAACCTAATGGATTCGCTTAGGAATTTTTCAGAAAATTTTCTTTTACTCTCTATAAGATAAAATTTGACACGTTAATGTTATTTTGGGTATGTTAATAGCATACAACACATTGTCTCATGTTTTACTATTTTTCAAATGTTAGAAACTCTTTAAACTTTAAACATTTTGAAACAGTGTGAAAATATTTACTGAATCTAAATAGATGAGTAAACATTAACTATGCAGTTTAAAGACAAGTAGTGGAAACTAATTAACCCATGTGAGCTTTTGTGCCAATCTTCCTTTATGAGGGTTACTATTATTTTCAACCTCATTTTTTTTTATCATATCACTCGTTGAAAGTCTCATTATTTTTCTTTTTCTTTGACTGATCATTAGAAGAGAGCATTCAAGATTTACCATTAGAACTTCTAAATTGCTTGATCGAACAAAGTCAATCTATTTTGAAAATGATTTAGGCCATCTTTTCTTTCAAATGCACCCCCCTTCACCTAATATTGCCTTATTCTTAGTTCTCTCGAAATCATGTCTTACTCCACCTAGGAGTACAAATCTCACTTTTATATCCAGGTATGTGATTGGACTGTAATAATATTGCAAGAACTGGTAAAGAAAGAAAGGAGCTGATTTAAAAAAAAAAAGAAAAAAGAAAAAAAAATGAGAGACTAAAAAAAAAAAAAAAGAGACGGTACAAATGATAAAAAGGAGAAGAAAAAGGAGAAGAAAAAGAAAAAGTTGGAATGAATTGCGCAAACACTCCAATCAAATGCTTAGAACAAATACACCCCAAATCTCCTACTCATCTTAATTTCTAACCTACCAGTCAAAGTCCTAATGATTTGAAAAAAATTAATTTTTAAATTTAAGTGATAAGGATGTTTTCCACGGTAGATCGCTCTTCCAATGCTAAGTATTATTTCATGAGACTTATTGTACTCCAAATGCCTATATATTGAGTCATCAAAAAAATGGAAGTAATTTCTCGATCTTTGCTTCCCTACTAAGTGAAATGTTCTCTACACCAGTTTCTGAGAGTTTCTCATTAAAAGAGTGAAATCCCAATGAGATTTGAGTTAAACCTACAAATTTTATGACTGTTAATAGTTATGTAAACTTTGAAGTTAAGATCAGTTGCTTGACTTGTCAAGACACACGGTGAGTTTAAAAGAGTGTAAAAAAAATGCTTCTATTAAACTGTGAGTATATATGTTGCATTATTATTACATACTTGAAAATTTCATTTTATTGCCAAATTTAATCTTATTTGTTGTAAAAGGAAAAAAATCTACCTTTATTTTTATTTTACTTTATTTTTATATTTAAAATAAATAAATAAATAAATATTTTTTTGAATTTTATGGGTATATTCACTACAAACCCTCACGAAAAACACTCGTCCACTAGGGGTAACTTAGGGGTTTAACGGCTTGTTGTATACGCTAAATACAATCGCGATTCCGGCGATAGTGAGTTAGGTTTATTTTCCTTAGTTTATTCCTACTTTTTAATACAAACTTTTAGAACAATTTCTCTTTTCACTTCATTGCTAGGGACTAGCAATAAGCTAGTTGAGGGGTGTGTCAAACAGTGAATATTGCACATTCATGTGCCAATATAATAGATATAGTGCTCATTTAATCCCCAAATCCCTAGTTTTACATGTATATTTGAATTAATAGAATTTAATGGTGATGTCACTCAAATGCGTGTAATTATGTGTTTTTACATATTTTATATGTTTAAGTGAAAATGTAGTAAAATAAAGGGAAGAAAAGAAGTAGCAACCACACATGGTTATTTCCAATTATTTACGTAACCCAAGTGTGAAGCGTATTAAATGCATTGAAAGTGACATTTTTGCGTTCACACTTGAATGGAATCCTCTCAATTCGTCAGATCTCTCTCTCTCTCTCTCTCTCTCTCTCTCTCTCTCTCTCTTATCTGCAGGATTTTTTTCTCGAACTGTCAGAGCGAACAAAGAAAAATGAGACGCATGAAGGAAAAAAGAGCCAAAGCACTCGTCTCCTGACGATCTCAGTGACAAATTTTGTCTATAAATAGCAGACAAGAAAAAGAAGAAAGAACAACAACAATAGCAAAACAAACAGATCACAATAACGAGAAATTATACTACATACCATCATAGAGAAAATAGTTTAGGGAGGTTATCATGTGAGCACTTCATATTGTCTCTAGAAGTAAGAAACTTTAGTTATTCTTTGCTTTTTCTAGTTTTAGTAGTTGTAAAAATTTACTTTTATGTAATTGATGATTTCATGTTCCAAAAATATGTAGAATAACTTTGTGTACTGTATTTATCAAAATAAAATATTTGTTTTCTTGTACAACCTTTGCCAATTTGTAGTACTAAAATATTCCTATTAAAGTTTAGATTTAATATTTTTAGTCTAGTAATACTTGTAGTTGTCCCCTAAAATAGTTTGAAACTCCAAATTTCCAGTTTTTATAGCAATATTTCCATTCACTAGAAGACAGATTTTGCAAGTAAATGCCAGATTTCTTAGCCACGTAGTTGTTATAATCACCTACCAAATCCCCAAGCACACCTTATCTATATCTCACTTCAAAATTATATTAGGATTTGGTTTGGCCTTTCTTGTGTTCTTGAAGTTCAACCACTGTGACCCCACAAAAATCCAAAGTCAAAGGTTTAGTATTTTATTTTTGGTTCAGTATTTCCATTTATTTATGTTTTATCAGCCTATTTGTACTAAACTTTGTTATTTTGCAGATTCCACAAATTCAACCCCAACTCATGTTAAGTGAAGGAAAAAATATATTAATATTATATTTCATCATTACCTTAGTTTTATAACTTTAATTTTAATTAGGCAATCACTGTGCATATCTATTTACTCTTTCTTTAAAAGACTATTTGGAAGACAGTTTCAATTCCGAAATGGTAGGCTAAAACTTTAATTGGGGATATGCAATAAAAACTTAGAAACCACAACTTTTGTGCAATAATCTTAAATGGGCAAATTTATCTAGATGTGTTGTTTTTCCATTTATGGCCAAATATATCTATGTATCTATAGTTTATGACCATTCAACATGTTTATAGACTATGGCTATATTGGGCTCAAAAGATTACATATTTGAAATAAGAATCTAATTATGTGGATTGTCAAACTATGCCCTTTGTCATAAAAAAACACCTAGCATAATCAAACAATTCATATGACAAAATTTATATTTCAAATATGTGTTTATATATATTTCTATCCACTAATGGACAGGCAATTGTATAGTGGCAGAGTGGTGGGGACTGGGCGCCAAATAACCCACGTCCGCGGCGGGTCACGGCTCGAACCTGGCTATTGCCCAATTGCCTTTTTATTTTTCTTTAAACCAAACAACGTCGTTCCATATCAAACCTGACACACTTGATATGAGCTCGACTAGTGAAAGTTTATTTTCAAATAAAGAATGACTCTGCGGTCTTAAATGCCAAATCCTTTTCAAATGCACAAAAGTTGTGGGATCTAGTGTTGCTTTGCATATTCCCAATTCTTTTAAATCATTTCTCCCTAGTTAATTAATATTTTATGTTTTTCTTAACTTTGCTTAAATATTTGTATTATTTCTATCTTTCGCTTTAATAATATCCAAAAGTCATTTGATGTAAGTTTAGCTTTTATTTATTTTTCTTCCTTTTCTTACTAGTATCTTAGTTAATTTATTTTGCACCGTTAAAATCTTTACCGTAAAGAACTTAAGAAAAAAATAGCTTTTAATTAGTTTTATTGCAAAAAAATATAAAAACTAGTAGTTTAGTAAAAACCCCAAAAACCCATCATCTTTTATTTTCTTTTTAGGGACAAAATAGTTACTGCCTATCTTTGTAACTTTAATTACCGTTCCCTGTGGGTTCGACGTGGTCTTCCAGAACTTTATGACTTGTACGATCACCTACACTTGGGTGTTGATAAGAAAACGCGACAATAGGATGTCGTCGGGCCGGTCTCTTTCCTGTCGCCGCCATCCAGGCGGCAGCGGCAGCCTGTGTGGCCCTTTGCTGCTCCAGATCTCTCTTGGGGCCCATTTTGGCAAAATAAGATGGGTCATGAGGTTAGTGACTGGGAACAATGAAGCAATGAAGAATGGCCAAAGCCAAATAGTTGACCAAATGCTTGCCCGGGATGATTGGGGGAAAGATAGGAGCCTCAACGGGTTGGTTGGGCTGATGATCACCTTTCCGATCTCCTGACCGGGTCAGGACGTCCCAAACGTTGGTAGGTCGGTCAGCCAAGCCCCTGATCCTCTCCTGGCACTCTTTTGGAATGCTCGATAGATCAGTTGACCCCATTGAAAAAGAAACCATAAAGCAGTTAGTTCTATGATCGTAATAGGAAGTGCAAAGAAACGTAAAAGAGACATAGGATGGGCTTACTCCTCAGCTCCCCGCCCAAGAAGTCCTTAGTTGGACCCCTGTGGCTTCTTTACAGAGCCCGGGGGTGGACACTTGGAAGAACTTGTTCTTCCACCCTTTGTTGTTGCTCGGGCAGTTGATGATGATTTTCTTCGCCTACCGAGCCCCCAGAGAAAAGAACCCAATTTTCCCATGCACAGGGAACGACCGGTGGGTCCAAAAAGAATCTTGAAGGGTAAGTTCATACCCGAAGACTTGGGGCCATAGGGAGATGGGTCCCATCAGGAACCTCTAACCGTTCAGGGCTAACTGCCCTGGAGCGATCTCAAGATAGATCAGAGCATCCCGGGCAACTGGATGAAGAGGGATGCAGAAGCCAGCCATGAAGGCGTCCTCATAGAGGGTGATGAGGCCAGGATGGTAAATGTGAGCCCTGCCAGCGTGTACGGACAAGGAGCAGTTGTCGGGGATAACGTACATATCCCTAATCCGGCCAAGGTCTTGGGTGTGTAAGGTCGAAGGAATGAACTCGCAGGCAAACGCTACATCAGGATTAGAGTCCATAGGCACCTCATCACCTGAACCCCGCGAGACGGAGGCCACTGGGGCCTTCTGGTCCGACCCGTCGTCCGAAACCCGAATAGGGATCCTACCCTTGCTATGATGGTCAGATGGGGACGCAGAATGGGGGTCCAAACTAGTACTAGGGGTCCCAAACCGTGACTCTTCGCCTTCCAACTGGGAAGTCAAATCAAAACTGGAGTGACACATCACTAGTACTCTTACTGCGGAACGAAGAAGTAAACGGCGACCTCGTTAAGGATCAGAGACTCCGAGTCTAAGGTACAAAGGGGGCAAGGTCGAGAGCCTAAAGGGTCGGGCGTACAAGGTCCTCACAATCAGGTAACAATCGATCAAAATTATCCCAGGACAACCCGCGCGGTTAAGAAGCCCTGTTGTACTGCCTGACCTAGCAAAAAAGCATAACCTAAAGAAGAAGAAATCCCACTCCCGCGTTAACCCTAGCAGATTCGTCCTCTCCAACTTCACTTGGGAAAGAAGGAGAAAGAGGAGAAGAAAGAGTGCAGTGAATTGAAGCTAGGGAAGTGAAGACTTACAAGAGTAAAAGCAGGGAAAAGAGCTCGGGAAGATTGACCGAGAACTTTTTCTCTCTAAAGCGCTCGGTAATCTCTATCTTCAAATAGCAGGAATGATAAAAATGAGCAAGTACCACTTATATATTGGGTATAAATGACCCAGATCAGATCCAACGGTCCTACACGACTCTCGCATAAACCGTCTGACAGTTGTCACCTCGGGCACGTAAAGCGATGCCTCAAAAGGCGTGCGCATAGAATGCACGACATGACAGTTCGATTACAATGTAGCTGTTCGGCTACGCTCACACCGGTCTCACTAGATCCTGACCAGGCCAACCACCAGCTGACACGTGGAAGGCGTTGGTCCCTGGCCCATAGAATCACCGCTCGGTCCAGACCCCGGCTGACCAACACGACCGGTACCCCTGGTAAAGTCCCGACCTCCTTCCCGGACTATTTTCAGAGCAGTACTAATTTTCAATCCTTATCCGATGAAGTATCGCATTAGCTTTGAAAATGGGGGGTAGCTGATACGTACAAAAATATCAGGTCGAAGTCTGACTGCCACCTCAGCAAATAATGCCAAGTCATCTGGAGTGCGTGTCTGTTACTCAGCCGCCCCGTGCTGTTTGACTTGTGACCACCTTGACTGGGCCCACAGCTCGGGCTCGTGAAGCAGGCTCGTCTCCCAGTGACCATGACACGGGCCTATCCCGTGGCTTGCCCCGCCAACATCCAAGCAGTTTCCTAGTTCGGTTAGAAGACATATGGAAGGTGCAAGTTGTTTCTTAAACTACTTAGGAAACTCCCCAATCCGTGTAAATTAATTGTGATTAGATTATGTTTCCTAAATTTATCTAGTTGCCTTGTACGAGTGGCCTCTTGTACCTATAAAAGATTCCCCTCACCCTCACTAAGGGGGAGGGTATTCTACTATCGTAGGATGGCAACACATTTATACACATACGCATATACTCGACCGATTTACTGGGAGTGCTGCTCTCTCTGTTGGCTGGCCAGACACCGCCGATGATCTGTTAGTGAAAGCGCTCCGACGCACCCGTGAACGTAGGTCACTTCATTAACGGGGCCGAACCACATACAACTCCTTGTGTCTCATTCTCTCTCTCTCTCCTTAATCAGCTCGATTTATATCTAACCAAATTTTGGCATCATCAATACATATAATTAAAGGACAGTCATGGGCGAGGGAAAAGTAAATTAGAGGAACAAGCTTGGGTTGGAACTACTAAATAAAAGGTGGTTTGTTTCATTTTTTGATGCAAACAAGTTACATATGGAAGGTCTTCACTTCATTACATCTAAATCACATACACATGTTGACTGTGAGAAAAACCCATTTGGCATCTAGCTGTGTGCTAGGACCGTCCATTGCATAGGTCGAGTTTTCGACCCCACCCCTTTCCCATTGTAATAAAAACAAAAAAAACACACACACGTATAATTTTGAGATCTCATAGTGTTCATATTTTGCTCAGCTATGGTGAAGTGACCAACCTTACTTCAAACAATCTGTAATGTATTTTTCTTGGTTGGTGTAAGATAGGCCTGCTTTGCATTAGCAAATTTCGTAAAATGCTCCCAAAACTTGTATTAGAATTTCAAATGCACAAAAGAAACATAGCCTATCAAATCTTTTAATTTTCTTCAACTAGTTTACTTCGTCTTTATGTGTTTTGTAGAATCCAAAGGAAATGTCCACATAGAAACAGTTTTTTTTTTTAGATTTTATGGTCCATGTAATCTTTTCCCCGTGTTTTTACGGGTTGTCCCTTATTCATGTAACCTTCTCTTTTATTTCCTTATTTATTTCCTTTACATATTCACAGTTTCTCCAATTATATTTTACCCCACCTTTCATTCTGCACCATGTGTTAAACTTCTGTATCATCATTAGCTGATTAAGCCGTATTTTGGTGCCCAACTCTCAAATCATCGAAAAAAGGTTACCTTCTTCCAGTTAATTTGGTGTGCCTTTTGTGGTGATATCTATCTAACAAAGCTTGCCAAAGAACACTCCCTAAACTTGTATAACTGTATTTGGTCTTTTAATTAGAGAAGTATAGTAAGTTAAGATTCTTAATAACACAAAAAAATCATGTGGCGGATAACACTCCATGAAGTATCATTGTGTCAGTGTTTTATAATGCAGTTACAAAATACAAAAAAACATTGATCTGCGGGCATGTCGTCGGGACAAAGCTAAGTTGAAGTATTCACTTTCAATTGTTGCAACTTACACGGATGTCCTTTTCTTTCCCACCTAAATTTTCATAGTGTGATATATATAGAATCGTAACAGGTAGTGAGAAGTTAGATTTATACTGAATTTGTATTGTATGTTATGTCTTTGCTATGACAATAAGATACATTTATTGTACAATTTGCCATAGAAAATGCACTAGAAATCTAATGAAATATTTTGCAGTCAAGCTCCAGAGAGGGCTCCCTATCTTTATTAAAGAGAGGACCTCTGTTTTGGGTGTCAGATCCAGTTTTTAAACATGATCTGAGGGTCAAAACAAAGGCCCTCTCTTTAATAAAGAGAGAGCGCCCTCTCTGGAGAATTTTTAATATGTATATATATACAGGATGAACCACTTGGCTAGAGAGGAGAGTGGGGAGAGAGGTGGTGTCCCCTTGCGCATGGTGACATTAATTATTGGATCTTTGTTTAAAAAATTTATAGTGTTAGGAATGTGAGGTAGAAATGTGTATTTCTTTGTCTCTGTCATTTCTCTATGTTGTAGTGATTGTTTCAAGTTCTTGTGGGTGTTAGAGAGTGAGTGTACAATGGTGTTGGGTTATGTGATTTAATCCAAAAGTGTCTTGTACTAATTTTATATCTTAATAATGAAAGAACAATTCTCTCAAGTGTGTGCGTAGGCAATATTTAGCTGAACCACGTATAAATATGTGTAAATGTTTTTCCTTTGGTGTGCATGTTTGTTACTGTTGATGTTCTTCTGCATGTGGTTATTGGGGGAATTTGGTTTCGTATTTAAATTTTCAACACCCTGTTCATCCTGGTGGATGTTCAAAAACTGACTTCAAATTGTAGGGCCTTATAAATGAGATTAATATGAAATATATTTGCATTTATATTATGCAACCAACAAATTTATTGAGGTTTAGTTATGCTATAAAAATTCCCGACCTCTAAGATGGATACAATAAGAGAAATAAGGCTAACTTTGTTCATTGATCTAATTTTCCAAGCTAGAAAAGTTCAAATTTTGAGCCTATTATTATTATAAATTTTTTTTGTGAACAACAACCATTTTATTAAATAATCCAAAGAAGGGATCGAAAAAGGGAAATACAACCAGACTCCAAAAATACAAAATTAAATAACCCAAAGAAGGCCATGTTATTTTGAGCCTATTATTATTGAGAAACGTAGACAACATTAGGCTCATTTATTCATATAGTAATATATATATATATATATATATATTATGATATTTATCCTTGTGTATGTTGAAAAAGTGACTTCAAATTGTAGGGTCCTGTGAGCTTTGGAGTTCCGCTCCACATTAACATGGCCATTTGGTGGTTGGTCATCTCAGTGGGATGACTAGAATCGAAGAATATATATTCGCTTGGATCATCACACAATTCATACTCTTTGATTCCCATTTTACCTCCACAGTTATTAATGCGCCGATTCGGACCAGACCCACAGCATCCACTATTCCCTACCTTGAAACCTTAAAAAAACACAATGAGAAAGCATGGTAAGTATTGTTTGGTTCTACTAATTGCTAAGTTTTAAATTTGTTTTTATTTTAAATTTGTTAATTAGTTGCCAACATTATGTAGATAGGTTAGATAGATCGATTGGTGTCGAGGGGCGAAGCCAGGAATTTGCACTTGAGGGGGTCAAGTTTCTAGGTATGCTACCTACCTAGTTATACATATTTTTGTGTCATAAATAATACAATTTTACTATGCATGTAAGGTTTTTTTTTTTGTCTAATTGTCTTGTTTTGAGAGTTGAGAGATTTGGTATTTGTAATACTCAGTAGGTATTATAATCTTTTGGCTTATGGTTTATCAGAATGATATTGTATTGTATGTATGCATGACCTATTTTTCAAAAGAGTAATGCTACTCTTCTTAAATTTGAATTACAAAGTTGTGGCAGTGATTGATATGTAGTACCAAATGGCACTACATGTGATACAAGTGACTAAATATTTAGAAACCAAATTTGGGATTCATATTTGGAAAGCATAGCATTATTCTTATCAAAATTGATACCAAAATTCTACGAACTACATATTCACAATCGTTTTAAAATTTTTTGCACAGGTCGTGGCCCCACGCCCTATACATAGCTCCGCCCCTGTTTTCAACCTTATCCAAATATGTGTTTGTATGTACACACACATACATACATACATATGCATAATCCTTATATATGGTGATTATTAGAGAGGCAAAGGGAAGAGGGAACTCACCATGACTTGATGAAGAAAAAAGTACAATACATGGCTCAAGGCTAATGGCGAGTGGTGTCGATATTGAATTCTCTACCTTGAATTAGCGTATTCAAGTTCTTGAAAAAATACATTATTTGATTTTTTTTTGTTAAAATGAAATGAAATTTGTTAATTTTAACCACCAAACACCAATAAATGAGCTAATTAATAATAGAATCAGTTTAAATAGCCTAATTCACGTCCAAATTAGTATGACCCATGGTGTAACTGTAACATTGAAAAAAAATGCATAAAAATATAGTCATACCACAAATGTATATGACTTGGTCAAAGAAAAGGAAGGGGAATAGCCCATTGCAAGAGAATAGGCTCAACATACCATATTTTGATGGATTTTCAATTCTTTCACCCAGAGAGACGTAAATATCGAAGTTTGAGTATTTGAATCCTTTGAGCTGCTTCTCTAGGTTTTGAAGGACTTTAGAGAGAGCACTATTATGTAGCTTTACTAGGGATGTAAGTTCATCCAAGCATCCACTACAGTTACTTGGAAAGAATAATTCGGACAGTGGTAGACGACTAATAGGCGCCACATTGAGAAACCCAAATTTCCTCCCTCCTTTCTTATAAATTTCCTGTAAAATGAAGAATAACATAATCACTTCTATGATTCTCTCGTTATGGAAAGAGAAAAGAGAACAAATCATTGACCTCCCCTGAAGTTTATATATACTTACAATTTCAGTCTTGATGTATAAGATATATTACCAAAACCTCCCTAAATCTAAGATTTCAATTACAGATTCTTCCGATAACGTTTTCTTTTCTGTAAATACTATCAAGTAAGTTATCAAAAGACTAAACTTTTATCCCCTACACTGCAAAGAAAATGATAATTTTCTAACGACTAGTTTGCTGTGCAGGTGGTGGGTAAACCCGAAACAAGAGCACAGTCACATCCACAAGATAATTCACACAAAACTAATAGCAAAAGCAAGATAGATCACACAACAAGAATAATCAACACCACATAAGAAAAGAACACAAAGATTTCTATGTAGTTTGGTCAAACATGCCTACGTCCAAATCGACTTCTCTTTTATTGATCATCATGATTACAAGCTACTCTCAACTCCCTCTATGAGCTTTCACCATGAATGCACTCACCTAGCACTCATCAATAATCACTTGACCAGTCAAAAGCTCTTATCCATAAGGACACACGGACTATTCTCTCTCTATCTCCCCTTCTCTCTAAGGATTTTCATCGATTATTCTCCGCCTAGGATTCATCACCACGGCATCATAGCCATCTTTACCATAACCATCCAGTTGGGCCAAAGCCCACTAGCCAGCCGAAGCTCCACACTCTCTCTTACTTGAGTTCCTTCAAGGACCTTGACTCACTTTTCAAGATAGTCTTCTTCTTCACCATAGCTCCTATTTATATTGATCACCTTTCCATGTCCTTGTTGAGATATGATTACCCTCATGGAAATACTTGTCCACCAAGAAAACCTCCCTTACAAGTAATCCTATATAATTAGGAAACCTTCACATTTTGAAAGACCAATCATCTTTAGAAACTATCCCAATCTTCTCTCCAAATTAGATTAGGAAACCCCAATCTCGTACATAACACCGTGTCCGCTCGGGTGACACAACGAGCAGACGAGATTCTAGTCTCCAAATTCACACAATCTTGTTCGAGGAGCTTGCTCGAGCGACATTCTAGTATGAGAAATTTAAGCCAATTTTCAACAATTTTCGCCTTGGATTCAATTTCTCATACCTCCACCATCTTCTACATCTTCTCATGGTTGAAATTCTTGTACCGTCAAATTCTTCTATCACCTTTCGTGTACCATACAAAGAACTATTTTCTCCACGGATCTTGAGAAAACCACCAACTATCTCTTCCAAGGATCTTCATCAAAGTTCTAATACCAATAGAAATAGCAAGGTAGATCATACAACAAGAATAATCGACGCCACATAAGAGAAGAACACGGATTTCTACGTGGTTCGGCCAATCATGCCTACGTCCACACCGACTTCTCTTTTATTGATCACCATGATTACAAGCTAATCTCAACTTTTTCTACGAGCTCTCACCATGAATACACTCACCTAGCACTCATAAACAATCACTTGACTTGTCAAGAGCTCCTACCCGTGAGGACACACCGAATACACACTCTCTGTCCTTCTCTCTAAGGCTTTTCACCGATTACTCTCCGCCAAGGATTCATCACCATATCATTATAGCCATCTTCACCATCACCATGGCATTGTAGCCATCTTCACCACCACCATCCACTAGGGCCGAAGCCCACTGGCGAGCCGAAGCTCCACACTCTCTCTTACTTGAGTTACTCAAGGACCTTGACCTAATTTTCAAGGTAGTCTTCTTCTTCACTATAGCTCCTATTTATATAAATTCCTTTTGAAATCCTAGCAGAGATAAGATTACCCGGTAATACTTGTACCCCAAAAAATTTTCGTTACAATCCTATACAATTGGGAAACCTTCACCTTTTGGAAAACCAATCATCTTTGGAAACTACCCCAATCTTCTCTCCAAAATAGTTAGAAAACCCCAATTCTGCATAACATCGTGTCTGTTAGGGCGACACACCCGACATCGTGTCCGCTAGGGCGACACACCGAGCGGGTGAGATTCAAGTCTCCAAATACGCATAACCTTGCCTGAGTGGCTCACTCGAGCGACATTCTAGTATGAGAAATTTAAGCCAATTTCCAACATAATTAATATATTGGATGAAATTGTTATTGAAACTTTGGAATAAAGAGATTCTTATTATATTCCATAAATCGAGAGTAAAAATATAGTACATGCAACCCTCAGGAAATGTCAACGTCTTTTACCAAATATATGTATATATATATATAAATACTACTATATATGTTGCAAAAAATATGTCCTTACTTTGATCACGGCAGTCATGTTGCCAATCACCATCTCTACATATTGTGAATGATTGATGGTGGAGTTTGCAATGGAGTTTATAACATGTTCCCTCCCGTAATCATTGGCTCCAACGCTAAATAAGTATACGGCATTTAGTAGCATTTTCGTAGCTTCTTTGTCACCAAATTTCCGCCTCAAAGCTTTCTCTACATTCTCAAAATTTTTCAGTTGTGTTTTAAGGTCAAGCACCTGTTAAAAGATAGTTGATTTAATTAAATCCAAAAGCAACCAAAGAGTCAAAGCTGAAACTTAAGCCCCTTCGATAAAACTAAAAATTAAGTACTGAAAATTAAAGACAACCACAAGTATTGGAAAAAATCTTGTTATTGTGTCTAACGTTTGGGTAATGCTATGTGCACATAAAATGTCTAATGATTGAGTGGGCCAAAAACTGTTTTTTGCAATTTGAATCGAAGAAAATGCTGCCAAACAACCCAGAGAGAGAGAGAGAGGATCTCAACAACATACCAATCCTCGAGCAGTTTCAAGCAGAGCACCAGATCCACCAGAGGCAAAATTAACCCCATAATCATATAGATTATTGCCAGGATGGTGATAAGGTAGGAGCAGTGGCAAATTCGCAAACTCAGCTGCAAGAAATTAAGCTCCTAAATCAATGTAAGCTAATTAATTAAATAAATAAAATATTTAATTGATTTGTCAAATTAAGGCATCTTTTAATTGGCAGGCAAACCATATAGTATATGATATGGATCTTACCAATAAAATCTGGGATGACACGACCATCACAATATCTCCCAGTTGGGTACTTGAAGAATGTTTCTCCATATGGATAAAAATTTCCCTGATAATCCATAGTGATGTTGATATAATTGTTGTTTCCATTATCATAAAGTGAATCACCAAAGATAAAGAGAGGCGCGAGTTTATTGGAATGCCCATGGCATTGGATTGGGCACAGAAAGTTTGCTAGGAAAAGTAAGGACCAGAGATGGAAATTTGAGATTGCCATGTTTAAGCTTGCTTTGTTCATGTCATTCTCAAAGTGTCACTTGTTATATATACACGTAGATATACATATGACCAAAAAAAATATATTGTTTTTTTTTTTTTGACTGTTTTGTTGTTAGCTTTCAAAGTACACCTATGTTGAATACAATAAAATTTAGGGAAAATAGGCAGTGATGTTTATTTTCCATTACAATAACTTAGACAAATGTAACAAGATTGAAAGATCTGGAAAGAATTTTCTCAATTTCAAACCAAATAATGTCCTTTTCTTCCTCTGACCAAATTCATTATGAACCAAACATACCCTTTTAAAAAAAAAGACTAGGTCAATGTTCAAAGAATGTAAACTAGATTGAAAGATATGGTCCATACGGATGGAAAGATTTTTCTCAATTCTAAATTAAATAATTTAGATAGAGAAGTGCTAGGTACACATCCCAAATCACACCGCAAATCACACTCTATGCTTTAAATGTATGTACTCTGCGTTATTTGAATTTTTTTACACTTTTCTGTGTACCACTTATACAGTACAGAGTACATGTATTTAAAGCAAAGATGTGGTTTGAAGTGTGGTTTGGAGTGTGTGCCTAGCATTATTGATTTAGATATGATATGCATCGGTTGGTATAGCTCAAGTGATAAAGAGCTTGGCATATATAAGTCCCCTCTAATGTATAAGTTCGGTGTTCGAACCTCGTCCCCCTCCCCCATATCAAAAAAAATAAAATAAAAATAAAAAATTAGATATGATATTCTATTTTTATTGTTTATCTATTCCAATTCGGGTTTGAGTTGGACAATTCGGGCTCATGCAGGGATGGGGCTCAAGCTTATGCAGATTCTACTAAAACTCAGGTCAAGCTTAGACAAACCTAAAATGAAGCTCCACCCGTCAGAGTTGCAGCCCTAATAAATTGTGCATGCATGTTCTGGGCTTACAATGATATCTTCTTTTGACAACTGTATGTATAGAACATAGATGTACATATAAGTATGAAAAATGCTAAGAGTACCAAATTAAGAAACCTAAATTGTTTACATGCTGATGTGTCAATATTAATTTTGAAATAAAATTTATTTTTAAGTTCTTTTGTTTTAAAATTAAAGAAGAGCTTTACTTATCCACAACAACAAGTGTCTTATTTAGTTGTTTTTTAGGTGTATCTAGCATTACTATATATATATATATATATATTATAATAATAATAATAATAATAATAATAATAAATTATTCACCTACTTTAAATCTAATAGTGTGTACACTCTTTGGACAAAATTAAAGTCTGTCACCTCTAAAAGGAGGATGCTAAAGTAATTTTTATTACCAACAAGATAAAGTCATTTACTTGGCCATAACTATATATACTCAAATGAATTTCTCATTGCATTTACATGTACAACACGGGATGCTACAGGTACTTCTTCTCATTGCATGCCCACTCAAATTCTCACTCCGTGCAGCCAAATTATTTTGCAGGACGGAGTACTTTAAGCAGCATCTTTTTGTTGTATATGATGATATAAAGAGAAGTTGGTAAATATATATAGGGTAAATTACACTGTACACCCTTATTGTTTGGATATGATAGTATTTTAGTCCTTATAGTTTCAATTTTGTCAATTTGGTCCTTAGAGTTTCAGTTAGGTTCAATGTAGTCTATTTATGAAAATTTTCTACAATTTTTGAGCGAAATATATAGGTCATGTGATGCACATATGAGGTATCATTAGAGGTAAAATGATAAATTTACTTTAAAATTTTACACTTTACACACGTATATTGAACCTAAATCTGTCAAGAATTATAAGAAAAATTGATAAATGGACTATATTGCCCCTAAATTGAAATTTTAAGAACCAAAAAGACAAAATTTAAATTGCAGGGACCAAAAATAAAATCACACTCAAATTATAAGGGTATAAAATGTAATTTACCCATAAATATAAATATATATATATATATAGAGTAAGCATTTTGCAATTCTTAATTGCGGTAGTTAGGGGTGTCCACGGGTCGGGTGAGTCGGGTTTAGCCCTCACCCGATCATCCACCCGAATGTCAGTCGGGTTAGCCCTCCTCCACCCGTCATCCATTCACAAATGTCGGGTGAACCGACCCCTCGGGTGCGGATGGTTTCGGGTCGAGTCGGGTGAAAACCGACTAAGATTTGGGACAAAGGAAAACTATACATATTCCGAGAAAGAGGGGAAAAATTAGGGCTAATTTATACATATGATCGTATATATAGACACACACACACAGAGATATATACTCTCCTATAATCGTATATATACAGACACACACACAGAAATCAACTTTCTTACTTGAAAAAAAAAAACAAAAAATTGAAAAAGGATCAACATATCTATTGAAGACTCTGCAGATCCAAGATTATTCCAGCAAAAAACCTTCATTGTCGTCCCTTTGATCAACATCTTCACCAAAACTCTTGGAGAGATCGACAGGATTTGGTAGAGAGAACGATGAGATCTGGTGGTCTTTTGGTACGAGATTGATGAGATCTAGACTGGTTGTGAGAGAGATATAGGGACAGAGAGATGGATGGTGGAGAAAGGGGTCTGATATTTGGGGGGTTTGTATGGTCTCTGTGTCGTGTGAGGGTGGAGAAAGGGGTATGTTGTGTGGTCTGTATATATGTGGTTATATATATAATATATACAAGTGTATTAAGAACGGTCGGGTCGGGTCGGGTGTGTTCGGGTTTTACATGGGAAGAACCGACATCCGATCCGAAGACTATCGGGTTTGCCTTGTGAAATCCGTGACTCAACCAACCAGCCACGGGTGGGGTCGGGTGGGGTCGGGTTCGGTTTTTGTTGGACAGCCCTAGCGGTAGTTCCTCGTTACAATAGGGTGGCAATAAATTTTCTTATCTATCTAAAAAATTAAAGGTAGCAATAGCAAACACACAACGCCGCCAACCACCCACCCCCCCCCGGAAGCAGACTTAGACACAAAAACAAAGAGATATATCTACTATACCATACAAACGAATAAATAAGCACGTTAAAAAATATGAACTTACTCTTTTGCCCTTCATAATATCATAATTATCCATATATCTATCTATACATCGTAAGGATATATTGATTTGTCTGAGCATAAATCTGTTATTTTGGACAAATAATTACATTCAAGTCAGCTTTTGAAATTTTATTTAATATAATAATGAGATTTTAATCAACACTCTTGTGTCTAATTACATTTGGGTCAACAATTTTTGGAATATTTATTATTGACTTCAAAAAAAGTCAACAAAAGTGGCTATTTTGGTGGCTATTTAGGAATTGAACACTAATATTTATAATTTGGTCAACTTCTTCTCTCAAATGAGGTTTCAATCAACAATTTGTGTCTAATAACATTTGGGTCAATATTTTTTGAGATATTTATTATTCACTTCATAAAAAAGTCAAAAAAAGTGGCTATTTTAGTGGTTATGTAGGAATTGGTCACTAATATTTACAATTTCTCAACTTATTCTCTCAAATTTAGGATTCATAGATTGTAATATGTGTAATTGCATTTAGGTCAGCAAGTTTTGGGATATTTATTATTCACTTTAAAAAAGTTTTAAAAAGTGACTATTTTAGTGGCTATTTAGGAATTGGTCACTACTTTCACATTTTGGTCAACTTCTTCTCTAATATTTAAGTTCTGGTATATTTAAAATGTCAAATAGAGTGGCTATTTTAGTAACTATTATGAATTGGTCACAAATATTTACATCTTGGTCAACTTCTTCTCTCAAATTCAGGATTTATAAATTGTATTCGAATATCAATTAAGGCCTACAAACACATTCACGCCCCCTTTTTTTTTTAGAGGAAATACCCTACTTGTGTCATATATTTTTAGTGGCGCTTTATTAGGTACCTTTACTGCTCATTTATAAGATAGTCAGAATTATCAACTTCTTCCGTGAGAAGAGCTTTAGATTAAATAGTTACATTTACAATTTCTTATTTAACTGTTTTAACATCTTATTATACACTTTTAACAACCACTTAACCACATGAAACGACACAATTAAATTCCCTGCGCAACACGCAGGACTCCAACTAGTATATATATAAGTGGGGCAGTACATGCTTTGCACATGCCCGTGAAATATGCGAGTTTTTCTCTTAAAAATAGGTCACCATCTAATATTGAAGAATTTGATAAGTGTAATTTATTTGTGGAGTGTTTGTGCCCAAATCTCTACTCATTTAATTAGGATTCATGCTATGCTTCTCAAAATTAGAGAAAATAAAATTCCTTTTGGGTTCGTAGGCCATGACTGGTGAAGTCACTTAATTGTCCACACCACACAGTTCTAACCAACAAATAATAAGGAGACAACAGCAACAAAACAACATCTGATATATAATAATATCGAGTTGCTAAGCTATTACATCAATGTCTGGGAATAGAAATAAACATAAAGTCTTAGGGCAGCAAATGCCTAATTACTAAACATAATAAATAAAGTCTGATAACAAGAATAGAAACTATAATTTATTCTTGTCTTCAGCTGGCGTAAATGTAATCGTCAGCGTAGTAATCCTCCCCAGCATATCCGTCCTCAGTAGGGTCACCCTCTGCGTAACCACCCTCCTGGTAGAAGCCTTCATCATAGGGTTCGTTACCTACATGGTCAGAAACAGGGTAGGCTGGTCAAAAAAACAATGGTTGTGCCAAAGATAACTATTCTGTAAATTTTCTTACAAAAATAGACCTATATGTAAATATTAAAAGTAGCCATTTTTGTTGACTTTTTTTTAAACCGATAGTAATTATGGTTGCAAAAGTTGATTGAACCTGAAATATTGAGAGTGAGGACAGATCTCACACTTTATAATCTTCTTATAAAAATTGACCTATATGTAAATATTATATAAGTAGTCATTTTTGTTGACTTTTTTTAAGCCAATTGTAATTACTGAAACACTTGATAAAGACAATGGTATAATAGATACTTCATAAATTCGAACTGCTTAAGCTAGCATGTCAAAACACCTACTCTGTTCTTTGCCCTTCTATATCTTCTCAAGACCATAATACCTAGCTCCTTCACTGTATCTTAATTGCGTATATATCGTGATACTCATCATAATGATATATTGATTTGTGTGATGGTAATTATGTCATCTCAAAATATATATTATTACATTCAGGTCAGCTTTTAAAATTTTATTTAATATAATAGAGGTTTCAATCAACAATCTTGTGTCTAATTACATTATGGTCAATAATTTTTGGGAAATTTATTATTAACTTCAAAGAAAGTAAAAAAAAAAGTGACTATTTACTAAAGTGAAATCACTTGTTATATGTACACATAGATATACGTATGTGCACATGTCGGGGGATATACGTATGTTAGGGAAATGCTATCCGGTATTTGCATATGTTGGGAAAATGCTATCCACTTCCGCTTTTTTCAGTGAAACCACAAGCTTACCAACACAAAGGAGTTATCAGCATACCGACGCATAGGGACAAAGGAGTTGCCAGGTTCAGAAATAAACCTTTTGGAGTTTTGAGCAAATTACTTATATACCCCTTATCATGGGTTTATATTACCACTTTATCATAGTTAGGATAAATTGATTTCATTTAAAATTACGGTTTTACTCTAATTTAAATATAGTACACCCTACGGTCCCTACCATATCAAAAAAAAAAAAAAATATATATATATATATATATAGTACACCCTAAATATATAGTACTATAAATTAGATACTACTTGTATTCCTAGTAACAAAGACTGGTATTGATATTATTATAATTATTATTTACTTAATCCAAGAAATGGATTAATTATATAACTAATTGTTACGTATTAACAGTTAGCGTATTATATATGAACATAATCAATTGAATTTTAGATGCAGTTTAGTGTTAAATAATAACGATGCAATACAAGGGCACAATTGTCTTTTAAATATTGAAAATCACTTTTTCATTTAGGTAGCCAACCACTTTAGATAATCTATTCTGTTATCATAACCACTTTTACAATACACTGCCCAAACACCACAATTA
The DNA here is from genome assembly GCA_033977485.1 of Hydrangea macrophylla. Classification (NCBI taxonomy): domain Eukaryota; kingdom Viridiplantae; phylum Streptophyta; class Magnoliopsida; order Cornales; family Hydrangeaceae; genus Hydrangea; species Hydrangea macrophylla. Next base: position 30,489,948 of record CM066987.1, read on the forward strand.
TCTTAATCTAGTATGACAAAAGCTATCAAAAAGCTATCGCAATAGCAAAACATAAGAATCCTAAATAAACCCTTAGTTTAATTTTATAAAGCACTTTAGAGTTTCAAAAGCCTGCTTTGTTGAAACGGTTCCAAAAAATGTTTCAACTCAAACATGATTCAAATAAAAAAAAAATTCTCTTATTCCTATTTTGCACTTGTGATTAAGACTTCTACTTTCACATGTTTGAGAGAAAAAGCCGAACTTGGAGTAGACAATTGTAATGAGGGTTCAGATACAAGTTGAAAGCATGAGCGATAAATAGGCTGTTAGATTTTTGAATGTGGATGTTACAGCGGAGAGAGACGAATAGACTAGTTTGGGAATTAAAGAGATATAAAATGGAGGAAGAAGAAGAAGAAGAAGAGGAAGCATTGAGAGGGGGAGATGTCGTTTTCTATAAGACGTGTATGACCAATAGGGAAAAAGAAAGAAACAGGAAGTTTAGAAACAGGAATGAATAAAAAAAATAATTTAGAATTGCACGTAACCAGGGGCAAAAGTAGAAGTTTTATGTTGGGAGGAGTTGGCCGGCAGGTTTGAAATCAGAAAGTTGAACCTGAAATGATCGAATTTACTTCGGTTCGGGGGCAACGCCCCCAAGCCGTAATTTCGGGATCTATTCATCCATTTTTCGTGTGGATAATATAACCTCATGCTATAGCAACTAAAACAAAAGCTCAAATACTTCTTTTTTTTTTTTGAAATGGCAAAGATTCATACTTCATACAAAAACTCAAATACTAATAAAATGCCAAAATTTTTGAAATTTTCAGGGGAGCATAAGTGTAATTAGAAACTATTTTTGTACCTATAACTCTAACAAAATTTAAAATTAAAATCTAGTGGGCTTGAGCACTCCTTTGCCTTCAATAGATCGCCACTGCACGTAACATGTACTCATGCTTTCATTTTTATGATATTTATGTATATGATATGCAACTTTTGACCTCACACATGATCTAAGGATATGTTTGGTATGGAGATTTACAGAATAAAAAAGAAAGGGGTAGGAAAATAAGAAGAAAAAAAAAATTCCATGTGATTTTTTTGACGCTTAAATAAATTTAGAAGTTTAAATCTTTTAAAATATAATTGTAGCTTGAGGAAAATGGCCGAGAAAGTAAAATTCAAAAGTTTTAATTTGTTTCTCATCTATTTTCTTTTCTTCCTATTTTCCCCACCATATCCTTTGGGCAATTTGGGATCATGTAGGGATGCGGCTCGGGCTTAGGTAGACTCTGCTAAAACTCAGGCCAAGTTTGGACAAACCTAAAATAAAGCCTAACCCGCCTGAGTTGCAGCCCTAATACATTGTGCGTGTTCTGGTCTAACAATGATATCTTCTTTTGACACAAGTTGTATGTATGGAGCATAGATGTACATATAAATATGAAAAATGCTAAGAGTGCCAGATTAAAAAACCTATATTGTTTACATGCTGATGTGTCAATATCAATTTTGAAATAAAATTTATTTTTAAGTTCCTTTATTTTGAAATTAAAGAAGAGCTTTACTTATCCACGTCAACAATAGGTGTCATATTTAGCCTTTTTTTTCAGTGTATCTAGCATTACTCTATAAATATATTAAAAAAAAAAATTGCTCACCTACTTTAAATTTAATAGTGTGTACACATTTTGGACAAAATTAAAGTCTGTCACTTCTAAAAAGAGGATGCTAAAGTAATTTTTATTACAAATTTAAGAAAAAGTAATTTCCATGGCCATAACTATATATGCCCAGTGAATTTCTAATTGCATTTACATGTACAACACGGGATGCTACACGTACTTCTTCTCATTGCATGCCCACTCAATTTCTCTCTGCGCACGCCCAAATTATTTTGCGATAAGGATTACTTTAAGCAGCATCTTTTTGTTGTATATGAGGGTGTAAAGAGAAATTTGGTAAATATGTAGGGTAAATTACACTTTACACCCTTATAGTTTGGATGCGATAGCATTTTGGTTCCTACAGTTTCAATTTTGCCAATTTGGTCCTTAGAGTTTCAGTTAGGTTCAATGTAGGCCATTTATGAAAAAAAATTTCAATTTTTGATAGAAATAGGCCATGTGATGCACACATGAGGTATCATTAGGTAAAATGGTAAATTCACTTTAAAAAAATTACACTTTACACACCTATATTGAACCTAGATTTGTCAAGAATTGTAAGAAAAATTGGTAAATGGACTATATTGAACTTAAACTGAAACTGTAAGGACCAAAGTGACAAAATTGAAACTGCAAAGACCAAAGTAAAATCACACCCAAACTATAAGGGTACGAAATGTAATTTACCCAAATATATAAGTAACGATTTTGCAATTCTTAATTACGGTCTAGAAAATAAACCCAATTTGACACCATATCTAATTATCATATAAGTATAGATAAACCCAAAAAAAAAAAAAAAAAAAACTTTCAGGGGTACCTCAACTCCCCTTCCTTCCAAAAAAAAAAACCCTGGCTCCGTCCTTGCATATATATATATATATGTTTTTTGTGAGAAAATGCTACCCTATAATATCTGACTAGTGAAATTGGTCTAAAAAAATCCTGGTCCCCACGTAATATGGTACTAGCCTTTAAGATACTGCACATGCAAGATATTGTATATCGTCAAATATAATTGTTGGCCCGAAATGGAAACCTTAGAGGGGGTGAATAAGGTTTTAGAGGAAAATAAACATTTTTAAAAATTAAGTGCAAGTAAAACACAATCACAAATAATAATGTAAAGAGAGAAGGGAAGAGACACTTATAAATCGAGTTTTCAAGCGGTTCAGCAATCCGCACACCGTGGCCTATGTCCACTCCTCAAGAACACCTCTTGAGAATTTCTTTAATCGATCTACTTCACGGGTGTAGACCAAACTGTTACAAGAGCCTTCAATCTCTTCCAAAGAATAACAGCTCTTCTTTGCACACAAGGGTTACTAACCCTCACTCTTTACAAATGATTTGAATTACAAATTGAACTCTCTCTCTAGAGTGGATGGATACAATGATAGCTCACACAACAACTCCTTAGTACGTGGATAATACAAATAAAACCTCACTACAATTTGCTCTCTCAAGAATTATAATTGAAATCTAGAGCAAATTAATTTTTCACTCAAACTAGGGCTCAAATATGAATGATGATTAAACAAGATCTTTAAATGATTTTCCTTTATTACCCAACCCTTAAAATCACCCCTATATATATCTTTTCAACATATATGACCGTTGATGGTGTTTGGGGGGTGTAAAGATAATTTTCAGAAAATTTAGAAAATTAGCCGTTATGTTGTTCTGTGAGACCCAGTCGATTAAAAACTCGACAAAGTCGACTGGAAAGTTCATAGCAGTAGCTATCTTTCAAAAACACAAAACAATCGACTTTTTTACAATCTAGTCGACTGAATTTATTATCTAGTCAACTGAAGTAATTACAGTTCAGTCGACTGCATTGACAGTGTTTTGGCAGCCTGATACCTCTTTACTAAAATGACCATAACTCCCTCTACTAAACTCATTTTCACGATCCGTTTGAAGATTCAGAAACTAGTTTCAAATACCTTTCCAAACCATATAAAACTCAACATCTAGTTCCTTACTAATTAGATCAGGTTTGCCTTTAAAGATGACATATCTGCAAAGGGTACTTGATTTTGACTTAGCCACTTGAAAACTTTTGTGAAATGAATTTAATTGAGTGGTCTAAGTATGTTTAGGTCCTTGAAAGTATTTTAATGTATGAGAGCAAGCATCCTAAAGTGCAACTAAAGTACTTGAGCCCCTATGAGTGATTGATCAAAATACTTACAAATAAATCCTAGTCTTCAACCAAGGATAAAAAATCTTCAAGTCTTCAAGCTTGATCTATGTTGAGCTTTATCACTCTTGGACTTTACCATTTGCTATCTCATGATCTCAAACAAAGTTAGAACATTTAAATGAATAACTCAAGAGATTAGCACAAAGAAAATGACTTGATAATTGATTGGAATAGAATCATTAAGAGCATGCAATTATCACAAGATTTTTGTCATCATCAAAACAAACATAAATAATGCCTTAAAGAAATTCGAGGCAACAATAATCATTATGGTACATCAGGTACATTATTGTCTTAATTTTAAATTTTTCACAGTCACTATGGATCTTGTTTGATAAACATTTTCTTATATATATATATACATAGTCAGTTTCTAAAGAGGGCGCCCTCTCTTTATTAAAGAAAGGGCCTCTTTTTGGCTATCGGATCGTGTTTTCATTAAGGGCAATTTTGTCATTTCACAACTTTTAAAAATTATTGACCCGATTTTTACTTTTTTAAGAGAATCAGAAATAAGGATTGTCAATGAATTAAATCTTTTAGATTTAAAAGAAAGACACCTTGAATTTCTTCAAGAAGAAGCTACAATCATGCAAATTGAGCATCAATTAAAAATGCCAAATGTTTCTAGAAAAATTGATATTTTAAAAAAGGAATTTCAAAATAAAGTTTGCAGTGAGATTCCTAGTGCTTTTTGGACGAGAAAGAAACATATTGTTTCTCTCCCTTATAAGCCTGATTTTGATGAAAGATCTCAGATTCATACAAAGGCTAGACCGAGCCAAATGAATTCTGAATATTTAGAACTTTGCAAAAAAGAAATTCAAAGTCTTATAGATAAAAAGCTCATAAGGAAAAGTTATTCTCCTTGGAGCTGTGCAGCTTTCTATGTTAATAAAAATGCTAAAAACGAAAGAGGTAGACCCAAATTAGTGGTTAATTACAAGCCACTTAATGATGCCTGCTTTTTATCTTATTATTTGTTTTTCTACAGTGACCTGTCTAGAACTATAGATCTTTTATTTTTCTTTTTAAGATGACCTTCCAGGCTGTGGATAGGCATATCGTTTTCTCTCTCTCCCCCCCTCTCTCTCTCTCTCTCTCTCTCTCTTATCCTCCCTTTCCCTCAGATAACCCCCTTCTCTCTGTAATAGTGGTTTCCCACAAGTAAGTAGGAATATCAAAACCATTTCACCATTTGACCTAGAAAGTTCTCTTAAGTCCAGGCTTCTTGTAGTGGCAAAGAATTGTGTGAATGGAACATAGATGGTTTTACTGAATACCAAATCTATGAAATTATAGGCCCAAGCTTTTGCGACTAACGGAAACTTCTTCCCGTGATAAGTGAGGATATTTCCCCCTAATTGAATTAAATAGGAGTTTGAACATATTCAATTTAGACGAGTGTTGGGTTATCAGAGGGAATGGGAGGATAAGAGAGAAAGAGAGGGAGAGAAAAAACTTATCATCCCTTTTTTGCTCTTCTTCCTCGAAAATTCTAACATATTCCTTAGCCTGGCGGCCCTGGCTAGAAGAAACGTCATCCTACTTCCACTGGCTGAGGTTAGAGATTGTATAGTTTTTTCAAAATATTTTGTGGGAACTATGCCTTCTTTTCATTAAGGGCAATTTTGTCATTTTACAACTTTTAAACACGATCCGACGGCCAAAACAGAGACCCTCTTTTTAATAAAGAGAGGGTGCCCTCTCTGGTGAATTTTCGTATATATATATATATATATATGAATATTATTAAAAATGGAGTTTTGGTTTGAAAGATATGGCATTTAAAAGTTTGAAAAAAAATCTGCATTGGAATGCGTGCTAAGCTGTCAAAACTTGACCAGCATATTTTACGTATGTGAAATGAGGGTAAATTTGTCAATTATTTTATTTTCAGTTTAAAAAATGATTTATGGCCAAATAAACAAGAAAATCATATCCTTATCAACTTAAAAATGAAAAACAGGATCTATGACTACAGACGTTTGTGTTGCTGAATGGTTTATGTATTTTATTTACTTCTGTATGCATGCATTGTGCTGGTTCAATTTGAGATCTATTATATAAAAAATAACAATAAATAAATAATAATAAAACATTGAAAATGCAGGACCTATGCTTGGAAATGATCCCAAGAAGGACTTTTCATTAATTAATTTACCCTACATTAAAATGGGTTTCCTTTTTATTATTTATTATGCACTACAAGAAAATGGGAGGCTGTAGTGCTCTCCCAACCCATAAACCCTCTACTTCATGAGAATAAAACCCACAATCACTTACAGATGGGATAGAATCTCTTATCACTGAGTCATTCCTTGGTCTCTGGCATTAACTTCTTTTTTTATTTGAAAATTTATTTGTAGATATTGTAGCGTAGTAATTCTTTATATATATATATATATACACACACAAGAGAGGTCATGTGATGATAGTAGGACAATACTATATTCAATATAAAGTTGACAAAGAAAAGGCATTGACAGCTCATTAATATAAATGCACTAAGATAATTTATCATAGGGCACTAAAGTAATTAATGTATTTTTAATTCTTGGTACAATAATAGTTTAAGTGAGATGTCATGTTTTGTTCGTAAATTTTAAATATTTACATATATACTAATATGGTAGTGTTTCCCATATTTGTTATATTTATATATGCACACACACTAGAAATTGTTCGTGTTCATGCGCACCATCAAAAATAAGTTTTTTTAAAATCTAAATTAATTACATTTTTAATAAAAATATTTTGTATAATATAACTATTTAGAGAGAGAGGGTTTTGAGAAAGGGGGAATGAAGTATAATGTAGAGAGGGGAGAGAAATGCAAAATCGGTAAAAAAAAAAATATGGGGGAGTTTAAATTTTTCAAAAGGTGTAGAAAGTGAAATGAACGCTCAGTTTGTTTCAATGTAAAATGTTTTTACCTACAATTTGAATACAAAAGTAGTTAAAAAAATATTTTATTTTGAAACAAACGGAGCAAAAATAAATCCTAGTCTTCAACCAATGATAAAAAATCTTTAAGTCTTCAAGCTTGATCATTGTTAAGCTTTATCACTCTTGGACTTCACCATTTGCTATCTCATAATCTCAAACAAAGTTAGAACATTTAAATGAATAAATCAAGAGATTAGCACAAAGAAAATGACTTGATAATTGATTGGAATAGAACCATTAAGAGCATGCAATTATCACAAGATTTTTATATAGAGTTGAGAAACATACACATTATTAGGCTCATTTGTTCATATAGTGAATATATATATATATATATTATGGGGAATGCTAACCTACGGCATGACGCCCTTTTAGCGACGAAAAAAATGCTTTTAATGATGAAATTAAAATTTTGTCGCTAAAAGTCGGGATTTTTAGCAACGAAAAATTTCATCACAAAAAGGGTGTTTTGTCACTAAAAGCTGGTGTACGCGCTACAAACCTACATCCACCGTGTTGTAGGTTAGTAGTGCCCTAAATATATATATATATATGTATATATTATGAAATTTATCCTTGTATGTGTTGAAAAAGTGACTTCAAATTGTAGGGTCCTGTGAGCTTTGGAGTTCCGCTCCACATTAACATGGCCATCTGGTGGTTGGTCATTTTAGTGGGATGGCTAGAATCGAAAAATACATATTCACTTGGATTATCACATAATTCATACTCTTTGATTCCTCTTTTCCCTCCACAGCTATTAATGCCCCGATTCGGACCCGACCCGCAACATCCGCTATTCCCTACCTTGAAACCTTGAAAAAAAACACAACGAGAAAGAATGGTAAGTACTGTTTGGTTTTACTAATTGCCAAATTTTAAATTTGTTAATTAGTTGCCAACATTATGTAGACTAAATCGATTGGCGCCGAGGAGCAGAGCCAGGGATTTGCACTTGAGGGAGCCGAGTTTCTAGGTATTCTACCTGCCTAGTGATACATTTTTGTGTCGTAAATAATACAATTTTATTATGCATGTAAGGGAGAGATTTGGCATTTGTAATATTTAGTAGGTATTATAATATTTTGACTTATGGTTTGATGTTGTATTGTATGTATGCATGAACTATTTTTCAAAAGAGTAATGCTATGCTTCCCAAATTTGAATTCCAAAGTTGGTCCCCAAGTGGAATAACAGTTGTGGCAGTGATTGATATATAGTACCAAATGGCACTGCATGTGATAAAACTGACCAAACATTTATGAACCAAATATGGGATTCATATTTGGAAAGCATAGCATTATTCTTTTCAAAATTGGAGGGGCCAATACATAAATTGATACCAAAATTCTACGAACCACGCGCATATGCACAATCATTTTAAAATTTTTGTAGAGGTCGTGGCCCCTCAACCTATACATAGCTCCGCCCCTATTGGCAACCTTACCCAGATATGTGTTTTTATGTCCACACACACACACACACATACATACATACATACATATCATATATAATGATTATTAGACACACATAGCGAAGAGGGAACTCACCATGAATTGAAGAAGAAAAAAGTACAATACATGGCTCAAGGCTAATCAGGAGTGGTGTCAAGATTGAATTCTCTACCTTGAATTAACGTATTCAAGTTCTTGAAAAAATTACATGATTTGAACCTTTTTTGTTAAAATAAAATGAAATTTGTTAATTTTAACCACCAAACACCAATAAATGAGTCATTTAATAGTAGAATCAGTTTAAATAGCCTAATTCACATCTAAATTAGTATGACCCATGGTGTAACTATAACATTGAAAAAAATATATAAAAATATAGTCATACCACAAATGTAGATGACTTGGTCAAAGAAAAGGAAGGGTAATAGCCCATTGTAAGATAATAGTCTTAACATACCATATTTTGATGGATTATCAATTCTTTCACCCAGAGAGTCGTAAAAATTGAAGTCTGAGTATTTGAATCCTTTGAACTGCTTCTCTAGGTTTTGAAGGACTTTAGAGAGGGCACTATTGTGTAGCTTTACTAGGGATATAAATTCTTCCAAGCATCCACTACAGTTTCTTGGAAAGAGTAATTCGGAAAGTGGTAGACGACCCAAAGGCCCCAAATTGAGAAACCCAAATTTCCTCCCTCCTTTCTTATAAATTTCTTGTAAAATGAAGAATAACATAATCACTTCTATTATTCTCTCTTTATAGAAAGAGAAAAGAGAACAAACCATTGACCTCCCCTGAAGTTTATATATACTTATAGTTCAGTCTTGATGTATAAGATATATTACCAAAACCTCCCTCAATATAAGATTTTGATTATAGATTCTTCCGATAAATTAACTAGCTAGCTATTAGAAAAGTAACGTTTACTTTATTGTTAATACTATTAAGTAAGTTAACAAAAGACCAAACTTTTATCCCTACACTGCAAAGAAAATGATAATTTTCTAATGACTAATTTGCTGTGCAGGTAGGTCAACCCGAAACAAGATCAAAGTCACATCCATAAGATAATTCACACAAAACTAATAGCAAGAGCAAGATAGATCACAAAACAAGAATAATCAACACCACATAAGAAAAGAACACAAAGATTTCTACGTAGTTCGGTCAAACATGCCTACGTCCACACCCGCTTCTCTTTTATTGATCATCATGATTAGAAGCTACTCTCAACTCCCTATGAGTTTTCACCATGAATGCACCACCTAGCACTCATCAGCAATCACTTGACCTTTCAAAAGCTCTTACACATAAGGACATATAGACTACTCTCTCTATCTCCCCTTCTCTCTAAGGATTTTCATCGATTACTCTCCCCCTAGGATTCGTCACCATGGCATCGTAGCCATCTTCACCATAACCACCCAGTTGAGCCAAAGCCCACCAGCGAGCCGAAGCTCCACTCTCTTTACTTGAGTCCTTCAAGGACCTTGAATCAATTTTCAAGATAGACTTCTTCTTCACCATAGCTTCTATTTATATAGATTACCTTTCCAAATCCTAGTTGAGATAAGATTACCCTCATGGTAATACTTGTCCACCAAGAAAACTTCCCTTACAAGTAATCCTATATAATTAGGAAACCTTCACCTTTTGGAAGACCAATCATCTTTGGAAACTATCCCAATCTTCTCACCAAATTAGATTAGGAAACCCAATTCTTGTACATAACACAGTGTCCGCTCGAGTGACACACTGAGTGGACGAGATGCCAATCTCTAAATTCACACAATCTCATCCGAGGAGCTCGCTCGAACGGGACCTCGCTTGAGAGACATTCTAATATAAGAAATTTATGCCAATTTTCAACAATCTTCACCTTGGATTTATTTCTCATACCTTCACCCTTCTCATGGTTGAAATTCTTGAACCATCAAATTCTTCTATCACCTTCTGCGTACCATATAAAGAACTATCTTCTCCACAGATCTTGAGAAAACCTTGAACTATCTCTTCCAAGGATCTTCATCAAAACTCTAATACCAACAACAATAGCAAGATAGATCACACAACAAGAATAATCAACACCACATAAGAGAAGATCACACAGATTTTCTAGGTGGTTCGGCCAATCATGCCTACGTCCACACCAGCTTCTCTTTTATTGATCATCATGATTACAAGCCAATCTCAACTCTTTCTATGAGTTCTCACCATGAATGCACTCACCTAGCACTCATAAACAATCATTTGACCTGTCAAGAGCTCCTACCCAAGAGGACACACCAAAAACACTCACACTCTCTCTACTTCTCTCTTAAGGCTTTTCATCGATTACTCTCCGCCAAGAATTCATCACCATGGCATCGTAGCCATCTTCACCATCACCATCCATTTGGGCTGAATCCCACCGACGAGCTGAGGTCACACGCTCTCTTACTTGAGTTCCTCAAGGACCTTGACTTAATTTTCAAGATAGTCTTCTTCTTCATCATGGCTCCTATTTATATAAATTACTTTTCCAAATCACCTATCCCCCCAAAATACTTCCATTCAAGTAATCCTATACAATTGGAAAACCTTCACCTTTTGAAAAATCAATCATCTTTGGAAACTACCCCAATCTTCTCTCCAAATCAGTTCGAAAACCCCAATTCTGCATAACACCATGTCCGCTAGGGCAACACACTGAGCGGGTGAGATTCAAGTCTCCAAATACACAAAACCTTACTTGAGCGGCTCGACATTCTCAGTATGAGAAATTTAAGCCAATTTCCAACATAGTTAATATAGTGGATGAAATTGTTATGAAACTATAGAATAAAGAGATTCTTATTATATTCCATACTTTTCGAGAGTAAAAATGTAGTATATGCAACCCTTAGGAAATGTCAATGTCTTTTACCAAAAAAAAAATAAAAATAAATAAATACTACTATGTTGCAAAAAATGTCCTTACTTGATCACGGTAGTCAAGTTGCCAATCACCATCTCTACATATTGTTTTTGGGTGTGTGATTGATAGATGGTGGAGTTTGTAATGGAGTTTATAACCTGGGGACTAGCGTAATCATTGCCTCCAATGCTAAATAAGTATACGGCATTTAGTAGCATTTTCTTAGCTTCTATGTCACCAAATTTCTGCCCCAACACCTTCTCTACATTCTCAAAATTTTTCAGCTGTTTGTTGAGGTTAATCACCTGTAAAAGGACAGCTGATTCAATTAAATCCAAAAGCAATCCAAGAATCAAAGCTGAAACTTAGGTCTCGTTCAATAAAGCTAAAAATTAAGTATTGAAAATTAAAGACAACCACAAGTATGTTGAAAAAAAAAATTTGTTTAGGAGATTGTGTCTAGCATTTGGTGTTTGGCGTCCTGATTGGTTTGTGTTTTGGATCTGTTGTGGTGTATTTCTGTTTGGATGTTTTCATCCTCTTAATTTATATTTTCCCTTTGCTTTTCAAAAAAGTGTTGAAAATTTAAGTACGAGACTTTTCTTAATGAAAATTAAAATGACTAAATTTGCAATTCTGAAAATGGTTTTTCAAGTGATTTTTTTTGGGTAAATTATGATCAAATCCTTAATTAAAGCAAACAAAAGTTTAAAGGAGCCGTTTTATTTTTAGAATTTATCAAAAGTCCCTCTCACAAGCAAGTGGACAAACATTGCCCCAAACATTCCAGCCACTCACACCGGCTGTACAATAGCATTTCTCAATTTAAAAAATATTTGAAAACTTTAACCCTCCATAACTTTTGATCTACAACTCCATTTTTTACAAATTTTATACCGCTGTAATCGTGTCGACGAGAGCTACAAAACTAGTATCATTGTTGATATGTTTTGAGCATTTTTTTTTTTCAATTTGAAGAAATTTTGAATCGAAGAAGTTGCTGCCAAACGACCTTGAGAGAGAGAGAGAGAGAGAGAGAGAGAGAGGGGGCAGATGAGAGGGAAGAAAATGAGGTTTAACAACATACCATTCCTGGAAAAGTTTCATCGAGAGCACCAGCTCCACCGGATGCAAAATTAGCCCCATAATCAAATTGATGATTGCCAGGTTGCTGATAAGGTTGAATCAGTGGCAAATTCGCATACTCAGCTACAAGAAAATTAATCTCCTAAATCAATGTAAGCTAATTAATTATTAAAAAAAAAAATATTTTATTGCTTTATCAAATTAAGGGCCTCTTTTAGTTGGCAGCACTTTTTGGCAATTAAGATGTTTGCGATCGAAAGCAGTATTTGGTGATTGAATGGCAGAGGCAGAAACTGTTGCCAAACAGACCCCAAGTAATCTAAAGTAGTACTATATGATACGACCATCAGAAACTCTCCCAGTTGGGTACTTGAAGAATGTTTCTCCGTATGGATAAAAATTGGCCTGAAAAAGAGTGTTGATATAATTATTGTTTCCAGAATCGAAATATGAATCACCAAAGATAAAGAGAGCTGTGCGTTTATTGGAATGTCCAAAATGCCCATGGCAGTGTATTGGGATCAGAAAGTTTGCAAGGATAAGTATGGAGGACCAGAGATGGAAATTTGAGATTGCCATGTAATTTAAGCTTTGCTTTGCGTTCCATGTCATTCTCAAAGTCTCACTTAATGTATTATATATACACATAGATAGATAGATATACGTATGTATGTGCATATTTTAAGCAATACATTTGTTAAGGTCATGAGTACTCTTTATCAAACCATGTGCAGCACAACAAGAAGATAATTCCAATTAATTAAATTCTTTATGTTAATTTTCATTTCATATATAGAAGTTCTTGCCATGAAGTCAAACTACTTATGGAGAAAATATCAATGTAACATTTAGTTTGATAATTACGTGGTTAAGCCAATAAAATGTTGTTATTTAAATTTTTTTTTTCCTACCCTAAATTCAAGGAAAATGCCTTAAACATTGAGTTTGAGTCCAAACGTGGTTTTCTCGGACCAAAAACACACCTGGTAGCTTTATTTTGTGGCTGTTTGGGCACCACGATTGAGAGTCCTATCGTGCGTTTGATTGGCCCATTGCAATAGCTGGGCTCAGTGGGCTGTTTGGCAAAGTCTGATCGCGGCTGATCACAAAAACAATGGTGATTTGAACGCATTTTTTTGTGATTCCACCAAAGCTTTTGGCGGACCCAGCTTTTGGCCTATCACTCTCAATTTGCGATCTAAACCAAGGGCCGTTTGATAAAATTGAAAATTAAGTACTGAAAATTTAAGCGATTGAATTTGCAATACTTAAAATAGTATTTCAAGTACTGAAATGGAATGCATTCCTTGATTATTTTCAGTAGAAATTTTTCACTTAAAATTTTCAGCAAGTTTTTGGTTAGTTTTTCAATTAAGTGGTATGTTATCAAACGCACTAAAAATAAATAAATGCTGCAAATTTTCATTTTCACCACTTAATTGGGTTATCAACCACACCCCAAGGAAATGTCGGTCCGCGAAATCATTCAACTTCCGATTTTACCCTTAAATTTTCAGTGAAACCACAAGCATACCAACACAAAGGAGTTATCAGCATACACATAGGACAAAGGAGTTGCCAGGTTCTTCCTTTTTTTTTTTTTTTTTTTTTTTTTTGCTGATGGCAAAGCACCCACAGGCGCCACGCACACACACAGGGGGGGCCACAGGCCCACGGAGTTGCCAGGTTCATTAATGAACCTTTTGATCAAATTACTTGATATACCCCTTATCATGGGTTTATATTAGGGTAAATTATCTTTTACCCCCTGTGATTTGCCTCTGTGGCACTTTATCCCCTGTTGTTTAAAATGTAACACATTACCCCCGTGGTTTGCCTCTGTGGCACTTTACCCCCCTGTAGTTTGGAATGTAACACATAACCCCCCTGTGATTTCCTGTGTGGCACTCCCCCCCCCCCCCCTCCCCTATAGCCAAAATAATTTTCGTAAATGACCAAAATGACTTCTTCTTCTTCATCACTCTAATATGCATGTTATACATACAGATAATAGAAAAATCTAGAGTAATGAGGTCAATTGAAAAACCTAGAGCAGTGATTTTACTAAAAATTTTAAACTATTAAATTTACAGTTACGAAAATAATATTTCAAGTATACAGTAGTTTTTCTTTTTTTATTTTGAATTTTGAATCGATTTTGACTACTTTTCCAATAAAGTAGTACATTATACATCGGTGAGACTCTTATTTTCTTTCTGTAGAATTGTCTGGTTTTTTCATTGACCTCACTGCTCTGGTTTTTTTCAATTATATGTGTGCGTAACAGGTATATTAGAGTGATAAAAAATAAGAGGTCATTTTGGTCATTTAAACAATTTGTTTTGGCAATAGGGGGTAAAGTGCCACAGAGACAAACCATATGGGGTTATGTGTTACATTCCAAACTACAGGGGGATAAAGTGGCATAGAGGCAAACCACATGGGGGTTATGTATTATATTTCAAACTATAAGGGGGTAAAGTACCATAGAGGAAAACCTCAGGGGGTAAAATATAATTTACCCTTTATATTACCACTTTATCATAGTTAGGACAAATAGATTTTATTTAAAATTACGATTTTACTCTAATTTAAATATAGTACACCCTATCATATATAATATATATATATATAGTACACCCTAAATATATACTATAAGTTAGATATTAATTGTATTCCCAGTAACAAAGACTGTTATTAATATTTTTATAAATATTATTTTCTTAATGCAAAATATATGGATTAGTTATATAACAAATTGTTACGTATTAGCAGTTAGCATATTATACCAAACATAATCAATTAAATTTTAGATACAGTTTAGTGTTTAAAACAGTGCTGACCAAATCTGGCACTGTTTTTTTCACTGCCAAAAACAGGGGATCCAATTGTTTTGGCACTGTTGTTTGGTCAAAGGGTACCAGATTTAGAAATTTGGCACCCTTTTTTGGCACTGATTAAACCAGTGCCAGAATTTCAAGACACTTGTCAACACGTGGCAACTTTTGGTCTCGCCACGTGTACATGTCGGTACATTAATCTGACACGCTTTTGGCACTGCTTAAAACAGTGCCAGTTTTTATTTGAGTATTAAAAAAATAATTTTATCTGGCACGCTTTTCGACACTGTTTTGAGCAATGCTAGTTTAATTTTCAAGGAGAACCAAAATTTAGCTGCATCATAGCACCAATATATAAAATACAAACAAACACCTGTATCAAAAATAACTTATAATCACAACTACAAGTAGTAATCAATATATAATAAATCCCCAATAGAAATTAAAAACATAGCAATCCAACGTATAGTGTATACATGAAACATAATAAACCAACATATAATCCAAAATAAAGTTCCAACACAAAACAAAACCACGGAAATCCAAAATAAAGTTCATAACACAAAATAAAACCATGGAAATCAAAAATAAAGTTCCTAATAGGACTCCTCCTTTAATAATAGTGAAATTGAATTCCTGCCCTCCTCAAGCATGATTGGTGTAGGTAAATCTCCACTTCTAACCTCAGGATCCTACATAAAGAATAAAATAAAGCAATACTTAACTATAAGAAATAAAAATGCATGCAAAGACGATTCTAACAGTGGCTAAAGCCACTACAGAACAATTCTAACATGCGTGTGTTTGCTAGTAATTGCTGGGCACGGCGCAAAAATGACTAATTGGAAATGATATATGATACTGAACCTTTTCTCATTCACACATGTGAAACATGTGAAATAAAATTTTAAAATCAAGAAACAAAATCATTGAAGGTAAATACCCATAGTGACGCGTGTCCGACGAGTGTCAGTGTCTGACACGGACATGATACTGGGATGACACTTTGAGTGAATTGTCTATGCTACATAGATATTTTGATAAGAAATTAGTATCATATTTGTAAGTGAAGGAACTTCAAATGGAAGCGAAGTCTTAGTCACTCTTAGCTCAATAAGACATACGACATCCATTAAGACATAGAGTGTGTGAAACAAAACAGAACCTCAAGACATATAGAATACACACCCCTGCAAGGCTGTGAAACACGCACTGTCACACACAACTCAAATCTAACCTTTGCTTGATTCTTTGAAAAAACTAACATGTTTCTAAAGCCAATAAAAGTGGTAGTTTTTCACTATTTGATTTTTTTTGGTTCCTAAATATAAAGCCAATAAAAGAGCCTCAATCTAATTAATGGTAAAAACAACTTCACCATTGGATTTGAATCTGCTTGGTTTCGGGGAAAATGGTATAAGAGCATAAAAATTAAAAGTTTGAATGCTAAATTTGCACTTTTAGAACATCTAAAAGTTTGGTGAACTTCAACTCTTCCATTGATGTTGAAGGGGCAATCTTTCACAGGTAAGTATTACCTATACAACTTAAAGTGCATTAATCTGCTAAAATCTACTTGTCTTGTTTTAGCAATTTGTGAAGTTCAGTAGTGAACATCAAATCAAGTCTTCTTATACAGTTGGTTTGAAGGGAGACTTACATTGCACCTGAAAATTAGAAGAGTTTGTAACCTTTGTACTACTTCCCAGTACAACGAACCCGTCAACCTATCAGTGCAAGGAATGGCCATGTCTTTGAGTGTCAACAAATTATAACCAAAGCTGAGGAAGTTTGTGGAGACATCATTTCTTATATAAAACCTATAACATACCATCTATTTTCTAATGCTTCATAAAATCGTAATGAAAAGGCCAATCACCTCGGGGGAGTTTGTTTGTGCCTAAAATTGTGAATTGGACAATTCTAATAATGGATAATGCACTAAGAAAAGTTCTAGGAGAAACAAGAGGTACAGAGAAAAGTAGATCATACGTTGAATGCAGAGATGAGAACTGTATACTCTGCTTTGGTAACAGGGATGTAGATACACTCATCCACATTTATAAGCTTGTTTTGAACACCTTCAACACACGACAAAAAAACAGAAACAGACCGAGAGTTGGATCGAAACAATTTAATCTTCAAAATCACTGCTAAGTTATCAAAAAAACAGAAACAGACCGAGAGCCATCTGGAAGGGGCTCCACCTTCAACACCTTCCTCACCCGACCTTCGTCACTGCAAATACAAACTTCTTTGTGTCAGCAATCCTGAGCCAATTCGCAAATTTAACTTCACTTTTGACCCTTGATCTGACACAATATAACTTACATGGTATAGTCCCTTACCTTCCTCAATTGTAGTCTCTTTAAACAATAATGACATCTGGGAAGTGTAAAGAGTTACTGTTTAGGGCCATTTAGGGGCTATAACCTATTTGGACTGTTTGGGACTTAAAAGGTGCTACTAAATTTAAAAAAGACACAGCAATAGAACTTGGCTCAAGTAGCCTTTGGAAAAGGAAAAAGCTCAAAAAGAAAAACACATGAGTTGCTTATATTGACCTACTGAAACAAGAAAGTGACATTTTCTTTGTTTTTGACTTGAACAAATGATATCAGATATCCAATCCTTCAATAAAATGTTTGGACTTTTGTCCCTTTAATGAAAATGTTTGCTGAGCAAAAAAAAAAAAAATCCTTCAATAAATATAAAAATAGGTAACATATATATCCTTCAAGGATGGAAAAAAAAAGGGACAAGTAGTAGCAAGCCTATATCAATATTCACAATAAGGGGTTGTTTTGGAAGCTCCTTTTATCATAAAAAGCTTAATTAAACACAGTTAAGTTACTCCAGTACAACAAAACTCTAGTATAAGGATCAATTTTAATTATATTTAGGTAACATTAAAAAAAAATACCTGAATTGGAACAAAGCCGATAGAAGAGGTCAACAACCTATGTTGTGCATACTAGTGGATGCAACACTTAGGGCTGGCCATCCCAACTCGAGACCCGACCAACCCGACTTAACCCGACCGACTCGAAGGTATTTGAGTGGTTTTGGCGGATGGCCGGATGAGTCATGGTTTTCCCAAGCCACACCCGATTGCTTATGGTTTGGTTGTCGGTTTTTATAATCCAAACCCGACATCACCCGACCTGACCCGACCACATATTGAAAACTTAGAAAACACAATATATGTGGTGGAACTATGGAAGTCATTTTCAATTCTGTTTTTTGTATGTTGTATTAATTTGATGGTGGATTGTACTCCCTCCGTCCCATAATAAGTGTCCACTTGCTTTTTGCACAATATTTAAGAAATTTGTATTATATTAATTTATTTGGTTCATTAAAGAGTCACTTTCCAATTTTACCCTTTGATGTGATGAATGTTTGACATTTTGTTTGTTTTGGGACCACAAATAAATGCTTCTTTGTCTTTATTATAAGGGTAGTTTTGGAAAGTAAGTAAAAGTTATATGTCAATTTAGGAAAGTGGACACTTATTGTGGGACATCCAAAAAAGAAAATGTGGACACTTATTATGGGACGGAGGGAGTATAATTGTTTTTCATTTTTCTTTGCTTGTTAAGTTTGTGTAGGATTTTTATTTATTAGTAAGTTAAATTGAATGTCTTCCTAAAAAGTTTGCAAGAAGGTAAAATGGTGAATAACAGGGCCATACTTTGCAGTTAGGTACAATAAACTCAGCGTTATCAGGGTGTAAAATTGATGAAAATAGGATATATTCTTTTTGTCGGATTTCACCCGAAACCAACCCGAACCAACTCGAAACCGACGGATCGGTTTCACCCGACTAAATGGATGGATGACGGATTCAAAACTTATAACCCGATGGGGTTCGGATGGATGATCGGGTGGGGGTCAAACCCGACTCACCCGAACCATGGCCACCCCTAGCAACACTTTTACCTTAGTTGAAACAAACATCTCCACACTCAAACTTTCAGCTTAAGCTTGTTACTGCACATATAGTATGATATGCTCTCATCAACAATCAAATTTTCATCTTCAATTGAATACATAAAGCCATGAAGGTGTCAATTACTAAGGATAATGTCATTAATTCTAGATTACCACTTGCAAAGCCCCATTAGGGTTCCCTTTCTAATCCATCGACAAGTCTCCAAGCATGGTGGCCTTTGCCACAATATTTGGAAACAAAATCTTCCATTGATCCTGATTTCAACACAAGTAAATTAAAGCACATTCCATCATTTCACACGTGCACAAAAAAAATGTAAATCATTGTTAAGTGAAAAAAAAATGAATAAAAAGGGAACCTACCACATCCATGAACGTTTCAACTAGGCATAATGGATTCAGGTTGGCACTTTTGGTGTAGTGTAAGAAGAAACCTTAGTGTGATCAATACTTTCAGTTACACCCTGTTAGAATCCAATGGCAATTCGTAAGTTCTATTACAAATGGTGTATCAACAACTCAATCTTTCAAGTTAAGAAAATATATATACATATATATACATACATCATAAGACCTGCTATATAGTATTAGTACTCCTAGAGTATTGTCACATGTGTTTGAGAATAGTTGGGGATACAAATTAAATATGGGAACCATAGCATTACCCCACAGTTCAAAGTATTTGAAAACTAAATTAGAGATTTAAACCTGGTAAGCACATCAATATTATTCATATGTTTAACCTACCAACTAAAAATTAAGGTGCCACTCATACTACATATATATAACATTACTAACGAAAATACAGAGTCTAGTGAGCTGTTATTGTCAATATGATTTGGAAGATCAAAATAACATCTAAATATATATATATATATATATGTGCATCTTAAAACTATAAGAAACCATTTCATCTCCATGAATTAATAATCATATCCTCTCTAACAGAATCTAAATAGCCTAAAATATAACCTCAGCTGAGACACAACAAAACTTTAGGAAAAACAACACCAAAAAAGAAGTCCATGTGCAAGCAGATACACATACTAAAAGTTATGGATAAAAATGAACATGAACATGTATGGCAGATTCTTAGCAAAAATAAAAAATAAAAAATTTATGGCAGATTGAGAGAGCAAAGTTGCTGGAATTACCAGGGCACAAATGGCGTTGCAAATCATGTACCTGTAGGCCTGCACCACCCAATTCATGATGTCCTACAAATTCCAAAAAGATTCAAGTAAATGAAAATCTTCATTAATAACCCGTAAAAGTTTGTGTAGTTTATCTATATATTGTTGACATGGATAATAAACCTTTAGTAGTTTATCTATATATTGTTGCAAATGCACCACAACTAATATACTAGAATCCAGACGATTTTAAAGATGGAATATGGAAAACTGCATAAATCAACAAGATGTGTTTATCGGAAGCAATTTACTATAAGTAAGAATCATTTGGTTTTTTCTTCTCTGTGCATCTGATTTACTCATGCAGTGGCTTTAAATAACAGAGAACTTAAGAGACCTAATTGCATATTCTAGTCTCAATTTCCTTTAGTTTGCTAAAGGAAACCCCCAAAACCCAACACAAAGATGCTAAAAAAATTATATATTAAATTGGCTACCATATTTGCAGGAGTAATATTTGGGACACAACCTTCATACAACTTTCATACAACCTTCCCAAAAGATGTGTCTATCTCTCTCCTGTGATGTCACTGGACTCCACAGTGACACAAGAAAGAGATAGACACATCTTTTGGGGAGGTTGTATGAAAGTTGTATGAAGGTTGTGTCCCAAGTATTACCCTATTTGCAGTGCTCTCAACTTTGGATTTTTTAAAGTTTAAATGGAAATAGTGCAAAAGTTTCCATGGAAACAAGTAATTTTCGATCAAAACATCAACCAAACACTAATATGAAAGAAGATAGTTTTTTAGTCAAAGTTGTGAGGCTACCCCCCAAAAAAATCAGAACATGATCCGTATCATGACTTGTGAGGCAAGTGGGCTACCCACTTTCAACAAATTAGTTTTTTAGTCAAAGTTTTTGGAATCAACTTGTACATACATGAACGAAAATGCCATCTGAATGTAAGAAAACAATAGATCGGAGAGATTGTTTACCAGGAAAAAAAAAAGAAAAGAAAACAACAGAAGAGCAGAGATCGAGTTGATACCTTAGAGTTTGAGAGAGAGAGAGAGCTGGCGTAAGCGATGCTGGCGTCGGCGGCGCCGGTGTCATCGGCGGTGGTGGGGTGAGTTAGTCGGCGGCGATGGTGGTGGTGAGGGTCATATTTGGGGGTATTTCTCCCCTCTATTAGGGTTTCTCAGGAGAGAGAGAGAGAGGGAAAAACGATTTTGGGTTTAGGGATTTTAAGATATGTTTTTTTTTGGTTAAAAGCTTCCGTCAACGCACATTTGGGGGGAAATATTTTGGGATTTGTCTGGCACACTAAACTTTTCAGACTGGCACCGTTTGAAACAGTTACAGATTTGGCACTGTTTTAAGCGGTGCCAAATTGGCCTAAAATCGTGCCAAATTTTGGTACTGTTTTAAACAGTGCCAGATTAAATTCGCGAAAGGGTGCCAGTTTCGCCTTTTTGGTGTAGTGATAACAATGCAATACAATGGCACAATTGTCTTTTGAATACTGAAAATCACTTTTTCATTTAGGTAGCCAACCACTTTATATGGAGTAATATATTCTGCTATCATAACCACTTTTACAATACACTACCCAAACACCACAATTATCCTAATCTATTATGACAAAAGCTATCAAAAAGCTATCGCAATCGCAAAACATAAGCTGTTCCAAATAGACCCTTAGTTTAATTTTATAAAGCACTTTAGAGTTTCAAAAGCCTGCTTTGTTGAAACGGTTCCAAAAATGGTTCAACTCAAACGTGATTCAAATAATTTTTTTTTTCTCTTATTCCTATTTTGCACTTGTGATTAAGACTTCTACTTTTACATGTTTGAGAGAAAGAGCCAAACTTGGGGTAGACAAATTTTTTTTTTTGCTTGGAAAAAAGGGGAGAAGGGGGCAACCAGCGTAGCAACCCTCCCTGGGCATGACCATAGGAGCCTCTCCCCGATGTGGAATGTCCCGTTTGAGCCAAAGCTACTGCCGGTGTAAGCGAGCCCGTCACCACACCCCCACCGAAGTGACCAGTGAGCCAGAAGCCTATCCACAGACCACAGAAATCAGGCTTTATTCACGCAAGCGCTTTCAACTTACGTCCGGATTCGAACTCCTGACCTTGGGGTGAGGAATATTAGCCCCGTCCAACTTGGCTACCACCTCGGTGGTGAGTAGACAATTGTAATGAAGGTTCAGATACAAGTTGAAAGCATGAGCGATAAATAAATAGGCTGTTAGATTTTTTAATGTGGGCGTTACAGCGGAGCGAGTCAAATAGGCTAGTTTGAGAATTAAAGAGAGATATAAAATGGAAGGAGAAGAAGAAGAGGAAGCATTGAGAGGGGGAGATGTCGTTTTCTATAAGACGTGTATGACCAATAGGGAAAAAGAAAGAAACAGGAAGTTTAGAAACAAGAATGAATGAAAAAATTAGAATTGCACGTAACCAGGGGCAAAAGTAGAAGTTTTAAGTTGGGAGGAGTTAGCAGGTGAGAAATCAGAAAGTTGAACCTGAAGTGATCGAATTTACTTCGATTTGGGGACAACGCTCCCAAGCCATTTTTTCGGGATCTATTGATCCATTTTTCATTTGGATAATATGACCTCATGCTATAGTAACTAAAACAAAAGCTCAAATACTTCTTTTTTTTTTTTTTTTTAAATGGCAAAGATTCATACTTCATGCAAAAACTCAAATACTAATAAAATACCAAAATTTCGGAATTTTTCAGGGGAGATAAGTGTAATTAGAAATTATTTTTGTACCTATAGGTCTAAAAGATTAAAATTAAAATCTAGTGGGCTTGAGGTCTCCTTTGCCTTCAATGGATCGCCACTGCACGGAACATGTACCCATGCTTTCATTTTTATGATATTTATGTATATGATATGCAACTTTTGACCTCACACATGATCTAAGGATATGTTTGGTATGGAGATTGACAGAATAAAAAAGAAAGAGGTAAGAAAATAAGAAGAAAAAAAACTAATTCCATGTGATTTTTTCGACGTTTAAATAAATTTAGAAGTCTAAATCTTTTAAAATATACTTGTAGCATGAGGAAAATGGCCGGGAAAGTAAAATTCAAAAGTTTTAATTTGTTTCTCATCTATTTTCTTTTCTTCCTATTTTCCCCACCACATCCTTTGGGCAATTTGGGCTCATGTAGGGATGCGACTCGGCCTTAGGCAGACTCTACTAAAACTCAAGCTAAGTTTGGACAAACTTAAAATAAATCCTAACCTGCCTGAGTCGCAGCCCTAATACATTGTGCATGTTCTGGTCTAACAATGATATCTTCTTTTGACACAAGTTGTATGTATAGAGCATAGATGTACATATAAATATGAAAAGTGCTAAGAGTGCCAGATTAAGAAACCTATATTGTTTACATGCTGATGTGCCAATATCAATTTTGAAATAAAATTTATTTTTAAGTTCTTTATTTTGAATTTAAAGAAGAGCTTTACTTATCCACGTCTACAACAGGTGTCATATTTAGCTATTTTTTTCAGTGTATCTATCATTACTCTGTAAATGTATTAAAAATAAATTTTGCTCACCTACTTTAATTTAATAGTGTGTACACTTTTTGGGCAAAATTAAAGTTTGTCTCCTCTAAAAGGAGGATGCTAAAGTAATTTTTATTACAAATTTAAGAAAAAGTCATTTACTTGGCCATAACTATATATGCTTAGTGAATTTCTCATTGCATTTACATGTACAACACGGGATGCTACACATACTTCTTCTCATTGCATGCCCACTCAATTTCTCTCTGCGCACACCGAAATTATTTGCGGGAAGGATTACTTTAAGCAGCATCTTTTTGTTGTATATGAGGGTGTAAAGAGAAATTTGGTAAATATATATAGGGTAAATTACACTTTACACCCTTATAGTTTGAATGAGATAGCATTTTGGTTCCTACAGTTTCAATTTTGTCAATTTGGTCCTTAGAGTTTCAGTTAGGTTCAATGCAGTCCATTTATGAAAATTTTCTTCAATTTTTGATAGAATAGGTCATGTGATGCACACATGAGGTATCATTAGAGGTAAAATGGTAAATTTATTTTTTAAAAATTACACTTTACACACCTATATTGAACCTAAATTTGTCAAGAATTGTAAGAAAAATTAGTAAATGGACTATATTGAACTTAAACTGAACTGTAAGGACCAAAGTGACAAAATTGAAACTGCAAGGACCAAAGTAAAATCACACCCAAACTATAAGAGTACGAAATGTAATTTACCCAAATATATAAGTAAGCATTTTTGCAATTCTTAATTGCGGTCTAGAAAATAAACCCAATTTGACACCATATCTAATTATTATATATGTATAGATAAACCCCAACAAAAAAAATAATTTCAGGGGTACCTCAGCTCCCCTCCCTCCCAAACAAAAAAAATAATAATTCCTGGCTCTCTCCTTGCATATATATGTTTTTTGTGAAAAAATGCTACCCTATAATATCTGACTAGTGAAACTGGTCTAGAAAAATCATGGTCCCCACGTAATGGTCCCTGTGTTTTTATTTTAAGGGACAATTAGTGAAAATGATATTATGATAAGATTTTTTTAGCGCTAGGGATAATTAAGATTCTTGATTGAGTGCAGTTTTGCTCACCCAACTCTCTTATTGGATAATGTAGTGGGACTCACGAATTTTAACATTAATTAATTCTTACAAAAATCAAAATTTTGTTGCTCAAAAACGGATATCGAAAAAAGAATTTTATTTTGTAAAACCGACACTCTTATTGCGTAGATCTCAAAAAAATTAGCCCCAAAAATTCGTTCAAAACAGCAAAAGAATCGCAAAGTTGTAGTCATTTTAGTAGTGTTGTTGACTTTATAGTAGCATTTTTTCAAAGATAGTAATATGGTACTGCCTTTACGATGCTGCATATGCAAGATATTGTATATCGTCAAATATAATTCTTGACCCGAAATGGAAACCTTAGAGGGGGGGTGAATAAGGTTTTTGCGGAAAATAAACCCTTTTAAAACTTAATTGCAAATTAAACACAATCATAAATAATAATGTAAAGAGAGAAGGGAAGAGACACTTGCAAACCGAGTTTTCAAGTGGTTCGGCAATCCGCACACCGTGGCCTATGTCCACCCCTCAAGAACACCTCTTGAGTATTCCTTTAATCGATCTACTTCACAAGTGTAGACCAATGTTAGGGATATATACTAAAAGTCATGCTTTATGTAGTTGATTTATTATTTATTTAATAAAATTAGTTATTCCATTTTTATGAGAATCTATGTGGGCAATGTTTACATTATATTGTTTATTGTGCATGTGTGTCTCTTATTTTACATAGTAGGTGGTTTTGTCATGCTCCGGAACAGCAAAAATAGAGAAAAATAAATTTCCTTTTTGAGTCCATAGGGAATGACAAGTGAAAGTCACTAATTATCCACACCACACAGTACGAGTCCAAAAGATAAACAGGAAACAATAACATAATCAACGGGATATAAAAACAGTGTTACTATTACAAACATCAGAGTGGTCCTCAAGATCACAACAAGTCTAGAGAGACAACATATATATGCCCAAGTACCCGTTAAACTAATAAAGTTTAACGGAACAACAGAAACATAAATACTAGATATAACTATCTTTAGATCTTCAGCTGGCGTAAGAGTAGTCGTCGTCAGCGTAGTACTCCTCTCCGGCATAGCCGGCATCAGTGGAGCCACCTTCTACATAATCCAACTCTGGGTAGTAGCCTTCACCGTAGGTTTCACCACCTGCATTGTTAAGGACAGGGTAGTCTAAACAAGGATTGTCCAGGCAATAAATGCCGTCAACTTACTGAAAGCTGAGTGAGAACTAACTAACACAGTCTTATAGAAATAACGTAATTACCGATTATGAATGACATATAGTAGTGGTACTAATAATATCTTGCTCTTTTATTCAAACACATCATTATCCGATTCTTATCGTCTCCCAACTCTAAGACTGACTGTACCAACCCCGAATGACTATATTGAACTGATTATATCACCACGATATATTAGTGCTCTTGTTCACCGCATTACTGCTTTTAAGAACTCTTGAGAGCATCATACATCATTCTCATATAACCAAGTTTATGGACGCACCAATACTCTTGTTCACCGCTTTTAAGAACTCTTACTATTCACCGCTTTTAAAAACACTTGCGAGTATCATCCGCTCACAATCAATATGTATTCGTACTCTTGTTTACCGCTTTTAAGAACTCTTATTGTTCACTGCTTTTAAGAATGCCTGTGAGTACAATACATAATGCTCACATCCCACGCAGATGTGTTCACAACTGATCCCTGATACTGACAATACTTGCACCGAAAACACTAATACTCCACTGACTCACTCACCAGATTATCCAACGTTACCCATTGTTATAGCTTAACCCTTATCTCGTTAACGCATCGTACTATTACTAACGTTCCAAACCCGACTACGTTACTTACCATATTATCTCAATTTCATTATCGTATCCTATTACCTCCGTAATCCATAATACCGCATAATAGGAATGTGGACCACAAATTAAATAGCTAAGCATTATGAATTATAAATTTAAAGGAAAAATCCAAGTTCCGCTAAGGTTCGATCGATTGAAGTCATTTCAATCGCTTGAAGGAAGTGAAATTCGATCGATTGAAGTCCTTTTGATCAATTGAAGTGAAGATGGTCTCGATCGATTGAGACTCAGTGTTGTTCGATCGATTGAACCGAGTTCGATTGCTTGAACTTCGTCTTCTACAGGCTCTGGTAGTGAATGTCCATAATATGTTAGGGAGTGATTGGGTTATTATTAACACATCCAGAATACGTAAAACATCACAACTAAGCTACTAAGTGAGTTTGGAACTCACCGAACGTTGCTAAGGGAGCGTTTGGCAAAGCTTGAGCTCCAAAACTTTAATGGCGGCTCTTCTTCCCTCTTTCTTTGCTCCTCTGTCTCTCTTTACCTTCTCTGTCTCCTTCTCTTCTTCTTCTCCTCTTATTCTCTCTCTCTAACTATATATATATGTGGGTGTGTGTATATATATGGAAGTGTATATAAATATAAACACAAGCACACACACTCTCTCCTAAACTCTCTCGTTTAGCAAACACACACAGCACACGAGCACTATGTATATATAGAGAAGAGGGGTGTAGGTGGCTATCTTTGCGTGAAACCTAGAAATTCTCATGATTAAAGGTTCGATCGATCGAAAGGGTTCGATCGATCGAAAGGGTTCGATCGATCAAAGAGCAGATCGGTCAGGTTTGATCGATTGAAAAAGGGTTTGATCGATTGAAGTGGGAACCACGTCATGAATTCATGTCGGTAGGGTTTCGATCGATTGAACGATGTTCGATTACTTGAATGTTGGAATGTTCGATCGCTCGAATTAAGCTCGATTGGTTGAAAGTAAAACTTCAAGTATGACCAAGGGAAATATATAGAATCTGTGTATAAATAAATATTGAAAATACAGGGTATTACATCATGCACCACTCATTAAGGATTTCGTCCTCGAAATCAAAAACAACCAAAGTTAAAACAAAAACAGAAACTTCTCACGCATCTCCGACTCTAGATCCCACAAAGCTTCTCCTTCATCATGATGCTTCCACTGAATCTTTACTAACGAGATCTCCTTATTCCTGAGCTTCTTGATTCCTCGATCTAAAATTCGCACTGGTCCTTCGTTGAATGTAACATTGTCGTTGACTTCAATATCTTTGAAGTTGATCTCGTGCGCTGGGTTAAGAACACACTTCCGTAGCATACTGATGTGGAACACGTTGTGCACTCCTGACATCTTCAGTAGCAACGCAAGTCGATAAGCAACCTTCCCAACACGTTCTAGAATCTTGAACAGTCCGATGAATCATGGTGACAACTTGCATCTCTTCTGTCCAAATCTGACGATGCCTCGAACAAGTGAAACCTTGAGTAGCACGTGATCTCCAACTGCAAACTCCAAGTCTTTGCGTCGCAGGTTGGAATAACTCTTGTGTCGGGTCTGAGCTGTCTTAATCTTCTCACGTACAACTTGAATCTTCTCACTGGTCTCTCGTACCATCTCTGGCCCAAGAAGTTGAGTATCTTCGACTTTGCTCCATCATAGCGGTGATCGATAAGGTCTTCTGTACAAAGCTTAAAACGGCGCCATCCTTATGCTCGAATGATAGCTATTATTGTAGGCGAATTCGATCAATGGTAGGTGCGTCTCCCAAGAACTCTCAAAATCAATAACGCAAGCGCATAGCATGTCTTCCATCACTTGATTGACTCATTCAGTCTACCCATCAGTCTGCAGATGAAAGGCTGAACTCAAATTCAGTGTTGTTCCCATCACTGTTTGAAGACTCTTCCAAAATTTTGCGGTAAAGTGCAAGTCTCGGTCTGACACAATAAAAACAGGTACTCCGTGTAACCGTATAACGTGTTACAGATACATCCGTCTTAAACGTTCTACTGGATACGTTATGTTGTAGGCGATAAAATGAGCCATTTTCGTAAGTCGATCCACGATTACCCAAATAGCATCGTGGTTTTGCTGCGACTTCGGCAATCATACCGCGAAACCATGTACCATGAAATCCATGGTGATGTGTTCCCATTTCCATTGGAGAATCGGTAACGACTATAGAAGTCCCGGTGGTTTATGATGTTCCGCCTTTACTTGTTTACAAGTAAGACACTGAGATACATATTCAGCTACTTCTTGCTTCATTCCTTCCCACCAGAAACTTCTCTTCAAGTCCTTGTACATCTTCGTACCTCCAGGATGAATCGTCATCCGTGACTTATGTGCTTCATCCAATATTTCTTTCTGAAGATTTTCTTTGTCAGGTACACAAAGTCTACCTTTACATCATAAGTCTCCGTCGGTACTAATACTCCAGATTTATGGTTCGTTCGTTGACATCTTAGCGAACCATAACTTCAAATCTTCCGTCGTCTGTTGAGCGTCTATGATACGGCTGATCAAAGTTTATTGTACCATAAGACATCCAAAGTGTTGTCCCTTTATTGGTTCCACTGGCTGAAGGTCGAATTCAGCTAAAACTTCCAATGCTCGCCATTCTCAAATTAATAATGCAGTAATCACTAATCGAGGTTTACGACTCAAAGCGTCCGCTACGACATTTACTTTACCTGGATGGTATTACAATGTAAAGTCATAGTCTTTGAGTAACTCCATCCATCTTCGTTGTCGCATGTTCAACTCCTTCTGAGAGAACAGATATTTCAAGCTCTTATGATCGGAAAACAGATCAAACTTCTCTCCATAGAGACAGTGTCTCCAAATATTTAATGCAAACACTATTGCTGTCAATTCCAGATCATGCGTCGGATAATTCTTCTCATCTACCTTCAACTGTCTTGATTCATATGCAATCACATTCCCGTTTTGCATAAGCACACAACCGAATCCTTGGTGCGATGCATCACTAAATATCACATACCTTTCTCCACTCTTAGGTATCACAAGTACCGGTGCAGAAGTCAATCTTTCCCTTTAACTCCTGAAATCCACCTCATGCTTGTCTGTCCATTCATACTTTATCTCGTTCCTCGTCAAATTTGTCAATGGCCCTGCTATCTTAGAAAATCCTTCTACGAATCTTCGATAATATCCTTCTAGGCTGAGGATACTTCTGACCTCTGTCGCATTGGTTGGTCTAATCCAGCTTAAGACTACATTGATCTTAGATGAGTCCACAGAGATACCATCTTGAGATATAACTTGTCCCAAGAACTTGACCTCTTGTAGCCAAAACTCATACTTGCTGAACTTTGTATACAACTTACTATCTTGAAGTGTCTGTAAAGCAATCTGTAAGTGTTCCTTATGATCCTCCTTCGTCTTTGAGTAGATTAGGATGTCGTTGATGAATACTATAATGAATTTATTTAGATATGGTCTGAATACTCTATTCATTAAGTCCATAAATACTATTGGCACATTCTTCAATCCAAAAGGCATAACTAGAAACTCATAATGCCCGTATCTCGTTCTAAACGCGGTCTTCGTTACATCCTCTAGTCGAACCAATAGTTGATGATATCCTGAATGTAAATCGATCTTGGAAAAGATCCTTGATACTTGTAACTGGTCGAATAGATCATGTATCTGAGGTAGTGGGTATCTATTCTTGATCGTAACCTTTTTCAACTCCCTATAGTCTATGTAGAGCCGAAGTGTTCCATCCTTCTTCTTCAAAAATAGAACCGGTGCTCCCCAAGGTGACATACTCGGGCGAACAAATCCCAAATCTTTAAGTTCCTAAACTTGTTTCTTTAGTTCCAACATCTCAGTTGGTGCCATCCTATATGGAGTTTTAAATATTGGCTATGTACCAGGTACCAATTCCACGCAGAAGTCTATTTCTCTTTTTGGTGGAAGTTCTTTAATATTCTGGAATACATCCTGAAAGTCTCGTACGGTAGGAATTTGATTCATCGTAAGTTCCATACTCGTACTCCCTATTGTAGCTAAACCACTCGTAAGAAACATGTCACTCGTCGACTGACACTTGAATCTAATCGTCGGACATCCTGGTATCAGAAACACAATCGTCCGAGTAAGGCAGTCCAAATTGGCACCATACTTAGTCAACCAATCCATTCCTAGGATAATGTCGAACTCTGACATTGACAGAACTACTAAGTCCGCTGGAAGATTCCTATCTCCCAAGGTCAATGGGCAATCTTTACACACTTTACCCAACTTAACAGTCACTCCCAATGGTGACACAGCATTAGGTACTGGCTCGAGTGTCTGGGGTTCTAAACCCAACTGACCACAATCTTAACATTAATAAATGAACGTGAGACTCCAGTATCGAATAAAGCTTTAACTGGACTATGAAAGAGTATAAGCGTACCTTCCAAATGTTGCTGCTCATTAGCATTCAAGCCTGCTTCTATTGGAATAATGACATTCATCCTGGTATGATCTGGGGGTCCTTGTATTCCCTAAACTGGTGCCCCATAATACCCTCCTCGTGGTGCACGACAATCCTTGCTCAAATGTCTTGGCTTGTTACAATTCCAACAGACAACATCCATTCGGCGATTACCTCTGGGGACTATGCAGAACTCGGAATGTGCCCTGGCTTTCCGCAATTAAAACATTCTCCGGTGTTGGTTGGTGGGGCTGTTAGCAGTGCCTGAGGCTGTGGTCCCTGCTGGCGATATTGCTGGGGTCGAGAATAACCTTGCTGAGTTTTTCTAGTTCTCTTCCAGGTTCTCTTATTTCCTTGAAAACTACCTTAAGGTCTCCAACCCTAGGTATTCCTTGGTGGTTGGTTCTGGAAATTCCTCTGTTGAAAACCTCTTGACGATTGAGGTTGATTTATCTGTGGTCGCTGTACTGGATAAGCATCCTTTTCCAACCCTGCAGCAAATTTGATAATCTCTTCAAACAATTGATTCAGATGGCCAACCATCATATGTCTGAGGTGGGGGTTCAATCCTTGGTGAAATCTCTTTACCTTCTTCTGTGGGGTGTCTATCATATGTTGAGTGAATCGAGATAGACGCTTGAATTGTGTGGTGTATTCTCGCATAGTCCATCCTCCTTGAACCAGATTGAGAAAATTCCTCTCCTGTTGATCCCTCTCATCTTTTGGGAAGTATTTCTCCAAAAACTTCCTTTGAACGTTTCCCAAGGCATAGCTCTTGTAGCGTTCATCCCTATAGTGGCTTGCTCAGCTTCCCACCAATCTGCGGCGGCATAGGTGAGCTGGAATGTAGCAAGACGGCACTTATCTTAGTCACTGCATTCTAGCGCTTCAAAGATCAATTCCATTTCTCTTATCCATTGCTCGGCCTTCCATGGTTCTGTAAGTCCATCGAACTTCTCAGGACTTAGTCCACGAAAATTTGCTAGCAATTTGTCTCCGGTGTGTCTTTGTTGAAATGGTGCAATTGGGGGTTGGACAGGTCGTTGATTGGTAGCATGGTTGTAGGTGTCACCTACATGTTCCATTCTCTACATAAACGCTTCAAAAACTCCAGATGGGTCCATTCCCTCTGGAATAGGTGCTCTGATTCGCGCTTGATGATTTCTCAAGGATCCTACCATAGTGATAATGAGTGTCACCTACAAAAGACCTATCGATAAGCTAAAAGTCTTCTCGTAGAAATGAAATCAAGATAGAGCATTAGACAGCAATGAGAACTAACAGTTCTACTAATCAGCATACATCACTCTAACATTCAATCAATATCAAAAGTACTACTCGTATATATATATCAAAAGATGTACTGCATAGTACACACTAGTCAAACTGTGTACCACACAGGATATAAGCTAAAACAGTACTAAAGTCAGTTATTTACAATACTACTATTACTAGTAATATCTATACAAAGCTATGATCAATAACTATCTCTCAAGCTCCCAAAACTTAAGTGGACGACATGTCCTGATAATAAAACTAACAAAAACTAAACCCTGTAGATCCTGACTCAAAAATCGTCATCGTCTGATCCTACTACTGGTGTCTCATCCTCAGGTGCAATGTCCATCTCTACAGGTGGATCGGCCTCCACTGGTGCAGCAAGTCCTCCAACCACTACTGCTATATCCCAGTCCTCAACGATCATCTCGTCCACATCCATATCCTCAATACCAAATGCTGGCTCGGTGACGTCGACATCAACGGTCATCTCAACAAAATCTTCAACTATAGCCATAGCCTCTGCTAATGCAGCCTGTCCTATTGGAAGTCCAGCTGGCAGTGCAACCATCACTGCTACCCACTCGGCCGCCATATTGGCAATAGCTTCCAAATGTAGTACAGGCCCTGCTGGTAAATCGAACGCAATGGGTATCTCTGGTACGACTATCTCCTCATCAAGAACATCCTTTGCTGGTATCTCCAAAATCTCGTCTCCCTCTACCAGGTCCTCTGGCTTAAACTCTGGCTCCTCTGGGTCATCCTCCGGCTTGACATCATCGTCATCGTCTGCAGGCTCCTCCTCTGCTGGGTCCTCATCATCCATTGGCTCCTCCTCTTCATCCCCGTCGATATCCTCATCAGGATTCTCATCCTCAAGCTCTGGGTCCTCCTCACCCTAAATTGGCTCGGGCTTTGGAACTAGTATGTCAAGTATCGGTGATGGTGGGGCTACAGGTGCTGCCTCAATAGGTCCTCCAAGAATGGCTCATAGCTCTATAGCTATCATCTCCAGCTTACTCGGGATCAATCGTAGAATCTCCTGAAAAATATCCCTACCAATCCTCGCAGAATGATAAGCATCCATAAGCATCTCTAGTCACGTAAAGAGCCTTCCATATATCCTCCTCTAAATACCGACTAGCTATCTAGCGTATGTGCACCTGGTAGAATTCTGAGTCAGCTGGCTCTACGGTATCCCCGTGAATCACGTGTACTCCATAGGCATTAGTCAAAAACTTATGGAACTCTGGATCCATGATGCTAACCTATAAAGAAAAACTATGTACTGCTAGGAAGACAAACTTATCTTAAACTCATATCTCATCTCAGGGATCTCAAATACTAGAACCAGATGGTGTGGGAACGTTAGTGAACAAAAGTATCACAACCTAAAGCTCGAATACCAAAAACCCTGTCACGCCCCAGAGCAGCAAAAATAGAGAAGAAAAAATTTCATTTTTGAGTCCATCACTAATTATCCACACCACACTGTGGATATCGTAATTTTCCTTACCCACAGCTTTTCTTTTAAAATTTTTTTGAATTCGAATTCAAAACAAATGAGTCGCCACTTAATTTTTAAAAGGAAAAATTAAGAAACTATTTTTAAAGCAAACTAATCTTTTTAGAAACCAGAGATTAACTAGGTCCGGGGATTATGGAATGAGAGAGGAAGGAGCTCGTCGGACTAAAACACCCTCTCTCATCCTATCTTGCGATAGGCCTCTACTTAACATCCTTTTAATCGAATTATTAATTTAAATGTGCCCTCAACTAATACATATTTATAAATATACATTACAAAAGCATGTCTAAAGGGTGTAAGATTGCAAGTGATAAAATATCATTCAAAAGCCACGTAATTCAGGTAGCAAGCAATATGATATGCAATAAGGAACAAGAGAACTTACTCGGGATCCGGCCGCGATTATTAAACGTGCAAATGCATGCAAATAAATAAAATCTAGGAAAAGAGTCTCTAATCCACATATACAAGTAAAGTGAAACCTAATTCTAAGGTATCGCGCATTAAGTTAAAAAAGATCAAGAAAATCAATAAATGAAATAAACTAGAGAAGAGATGAGAAATTGTACCTTAAATGCGCTACAAAACAAGGATTAGTCCACATGCTTCACATAATAATATTATATCAAATAATCAATCTTAAATCTCTAGCTTAGATTTATGAAGTTTGAAATCCATCTTTATCCAATAACTAGTTCTAATCATAAGCATTAATGTACATGAATGAATGAATGAGTATGAACAAGAATAAGACATGGGTTTATTCACTAATTTGGATCACTTAGCCTCTGGATTTAAGCTAAATTATCATTATTTAAAGTATGATTTGGGTCCCAAGACATTAGGAGACCATTTGAGTTAAAACAAATAAGATTGGACAAAACAGTAGCAGTTTTTTATGAATTACAGAGAGCAGGCCAGATCTTAAAAAATGGAAAAACCATGCTTCCAACGGTTGGATCTTAATGATTTTTAGATATAATATGCCTCTGTGAGTCTAGTTTACAACCCAAAAAGAAAATCAATGTTTGAACGTTGGTTTCATTTAGTTCCAATGGTTAGATTTCCAACTAAAAATCCTTGATCAAAAACAGTTTATGAATCCACTGTTTCATTGTCAAGTTCAACTTTTGTTTGTTAACCCCAACTATTTAAACCATGAAGTTGGGTTTAAACCAAACCACTTCTCCTACCATTTGATGGTCATTGGAGACTAAAGACCTTTATATTTGTTAATTTCATATGAAGTATGAATAGACTTCATGAAATCTCAAGACAATGAATCCAAACCATGGAGATGGCCTTAGACTCAAAATTACTTTCTCCTATCATTTGATGGTCATTGGAGATGAAGATAAAATTAATACTCATGAGTCTCAAAGGAATATAGAAAGGATTCCATGAAACATCAAGCTAGAGGACCCAAATCATAAATGTGGACTTGGATCCATCTTATTTGCTTACAAAATGAAGTGATGATCAAACTTTGACTCCCATGTGAAGTATCAGCTTACATGAGATTCAAAACATTAAACTCAAGAGCTTTCAAGAGAGATATTGAAGATCTCCAAGAATCTCAAAAGGAAAACATAAACAAGAAAAATAGAAGAAGGATCAAAGAATTAGGAACAAGGACTTCCAAATTTACTTAACAAACTCTAAAACTTAATCAAGAAAAACTAAATGACTTAAAGATTAGAAACTAAAAAAAAAACATAACTAAGATTAGAGGGTCACCTCCAAGACTATCCTCAAATTTCTATATGTTGAAGACCTTCCAAGTTCTTCTTCAAGCTCTCCAAAAATAAGTGTTGTGGTAGTAATGCTCTATTGGTAGTATGTTTTTGTTGGTTGTTGTTGGGGTCCTTTCTCAAGGAAGATCCTCCCTCTTTTATAGACAAAATTACCAAGTTTTTCTCAGTGAATTCAGAGTAAAATACAGGTGTAAACATCTCATTTGGTGGTACAATACGTACTTTCTGAAAATGGACAAACTGCTGCACAGGGCAGCAGTCAAAAATCACTTGCGACAGTCAGAGGATGCCGCTGCGGTACTCCGTGAATGACGTGACGGCATTCCATGACTGCCGCGCGGTTCTCAGCAAGTACCGCGCCAAATCATTGATTGCCGCATTTTTGTCAGCCTTACTTTATCAGTTTTTTGTTTTTATCCGCCTACACATACATATTGTACCACAAAATACGGACTTTAAAAGCAAACGGCAGTCAGAAAATGTCGGCGGCACTCGGTAAATGCCGGAACGACATTCTGTGAATGCCGTTCGGCACTCACCGAATGTCGTTCGGCACTCACTGAATGTCGCTAAAGTCTGCCGTGTGCCGGTTTTTTTGAACTTCCTCTTTTAGGTCTTTTCTTTCCTTCTTTTTCTTAAAGATACTTATTTTTGAAGATCTTTTCCAAAAATGATGTTTTATACCTGAATTCTCCTAAATACCTGGTATTTCTTATTTCTGTAAAATTTTTATTGTGCTTGGAGAACTTTCTGAAGAGCTTGGAATACTTCGAATTTTTCGGTCCTTATCATCATTGGACGTGGAGGTGACACTCTCCTAAATTCGACGTTTGGTCAAAATTGGGGTGTCTACACACACAGTACTAGTCCAAAAGATAAACAGAAAATAGCAACATAATCAATGCGATACAAAAATAGTATTACTATTACAAACATCAGAGTGGTCCTCAGGATCACAAGAAGTCTGGAGACAACATATGCCCAAGTATCAGTTAAACTAATAAAGTTTGACAGAACAACAGAAACAAAAATACTAGATATAACTATCTCCAGATCTTCAGCTGGCGTAAGGGTAGTGTTCGTTAGTGTAGTACTCCTCTCCAGCATAACCGGCATCAGTGGGGCCACCTTCTGCATAATTTAACTCCGGGTAGTAGCCATCATCGTAGGTTTCACACCTGCATTGTTAAGGACAGGGTAGTCTGGACGGGGAATGTCCAGGCAATAAACGCCATCAGCTTACTGAATGCTGAGTGAGAACTAACTAACACAATCTCATAGAAATAACGTAATTATTGTTTATGAACGACATATAGTAGTGGTACTTATAATATCTTGCTCTATTATCCAGACACATCATTATCCGATTCTTATCGTCTCTCGACTCTAAGACTGACTGTACCAACCACGACTGACTACATTGAACTGATTATATCACCACGATATGTTAGTGCTCTTGTTCACCGCTTTACCGCTTTTAAAAACTCTTGCGAGCATCACACATCGTTCTCATATAACCAAGTTTATGGACGCACCAATACTCTTGTTCACCGCTTTTAAGAAGTTTTACTGTTCACTGCTTTTAAGAACGCTTGCGAGTATCATCCGTTCTCAATCAATATGTATCCGTACTCTTGTTCACCGCTTTTAAGAACTCTTATTGTTCACTGCTTCTAAGAAAGCTTGTGAGTACAATACATAACGCTCACATCCCACATCCCACGCAGATATGTTCACAACTGATCCCTGATACTGATAATACTTGCACCGAAAACACTAATACTCCACTGACGCACTCACCAGGTTATCCAACATTACCCATTGTTATAGCTCAACCCTTATCTCGTTAACGCATCGTACTATTACTAACGTTCCAAACCCGACTACATTACTTACCATATTATTTCAACCTCATTATCGTATCCCATTACCTCCGTAATCCATAATATCGCATAATAGGAATGTGGAACACAAATTAAATAGCTAAGCATTATTAATTATAAGCTTAAAGGAGACATTCAAGTTGAAGTAATTTCAATCGCTTGAAGTAATTTCAATCGCTTGAAGGAAGTGAAGTTCGATCGATTGAAATCCTTTCAATCGATTAAAGTGAAGATGGTCTCGACCGATTGAGACTCAGTATTGTTCGATCGATTGACCGAGTTCGATCGCTCGAACTTCGTCTTCTACAGGTTTTGGCAATGAACGTCCAGAATATGTTAGAGAGTATTTCGGTTATTATTAACACGCCCAGAATATGTAAAACTTCACAACTAAGCTACTAAGTGAGTTTGGAACTCACCGAACATTGCTAAGGGCGCGTTTGGTAAAGCTTAAGCTCCGTAACTTTAATGGCGGCTCTTCTTCCCTCTCTCTGTGCTCCTCTGTCTCTCTGTCTCCTTCTTTTCTTCTTCTCCTCTGCTTCTTTCTCTTTGACTATATATATGTGGGTGTGTGTATATATATGTATGTGTATATAAATATAAACACAAGCACACACACTCTCTCCCAAACTCTCTGGTTTAGCAAACACATGCAGCACATGAGCACAATGTCTAAATTGAGAAAAGGGGTGCAAGTGGCTGTCTTTGCGTGAAACTTGGAAATTCTCATGATTACAGGTTCAATCGATCGATCGACAGGGTTCGATCGCTCGAGTGTTGATCGGTCAGGTTTAATCGATTGAAAAGGGGTTTGATCGATTGAAGTGGGGACCACGTCATAAATTTATGTCGGTAGGGTTTCGATGGATTGAACAATGTTCGATCACTTGAACGTTGGAATGTTTGATCGCTCGAATTAATCTCGATCAGTTGAAAGCAAAACTTCAAGTATGAACAGGGAAATATATAGAATCTCTGTGTATAAATAAATATTGAAAATACAGAGTATTATAGGTTTGGTGTGTAGAGTTCGGCTTACATACGGAAGATCAGACTATCAGATCTTGTTGAATATAAGATTTTGGTTTACAGTTAGATGGGATTGGACACACCATCGGTAGGACTACAGCATGATGATGCAGTAGGTTTGTCTTGACTACGGGAAACTTTATAGTTTCAACTCACTATGTTGGTACACTTTGTGTATTAAACGCGACCGACTTGGGGTAATTATCTTTGTACTGACGTATAAGATAATTAATACCTCATGGCTATTATGAGTGCTTATGCTCTAAATACTAAGTTTATTGATAGACACGTACATTTAAGATTTACGCTTTGATCCCTAAAAGGGTGAGATCCTTAAATGGGTAAATATCTCATTGGATTGGGTGACAATATTAATTGTGTGATGGATGTTAATTAATGATGGAATCCATGTCTCAATTTTGAGACTGATGATATCCTCTTGAGAAAGCTTATAAGTTTTGATTATGTCAAACCCTACAGGTGGATTTTGTGTCCGACATATCAGATAAGTTAAACAGAGGATCTCAAGGAATTTTAAGAGATTAATTTAATATGATTGTTAGTAATTATATTTAATTAATAGATATCTGTAATCTTAATGTCAGGAGATAATAAGCATTTAATAACATGGAGCTCGAAATATATTTTTGAGGTGAGGGTACGTAGGAGTGCAATTATAATTCTTTAGTGGTATGAATTATAATTTATGGAAATAGGAATCTAATTCAGTTCGAAGTAGGGTTTCCTAATTCCATAAGGAAGCCTATTCCTTATTAACTTCTTATGGTCCCTATTGTAACCTATATATATGCTGCTTTAGCTCTCTTCTCAATTTGCATTTTTCCATCAAGAGTATTATAACTCAGAATAGAAAAGAGTGCGTAAAAAGAGAGCAGAAAATAGAAAGAATTTTGAAAGAGGCCACACTCAGTTCGAGATTCTAGCAGCGGAGGAATACGGTAAAAGATCGTGAGCTGCTATCGAGCCCGTGTTCTCGATTCATCTACTACAGCAATCTATTTTTGTAGTTTAAGGCAACCCTAGTTCTACCCTTGTAGGGTTATTGTAGCTTTTTCACATAATTTTTGTAGTACCAACTTATACGCACTGTCAACGGATTCTGGGAACACAGTTTCTTAACAACCAAACCGTTACTAGAGCCTTCAATCTCTTCCAAAGAAGAACACATCTTCTTTACACACAAGGGTTACTAACCCCCACTCTTTACAAATGATTTGAATTACAAATTGAACTCTCTCTCTAGATTGGATGGATATAATTATAGCTCACACAACAACTACTTAGTGAGTGGATAATACAAATGAAAGCTCACTACAATTTGCTCTCTCAATAATTACAATTGAAATCTAGAGCAAATTGATTTTTCATTCAAATTAGGGCTCAAATATAATTGATGATTAAACAAGATCTTTAAATGATTTTGCTTTATTAACCAACCCTTAAAATCACCCCTATATATATAGCTTTTCAACATATATGACCGTTGGGGGTGTTTGGGGGGTGTAAAAATAATTTTTAGAAAGTTTAGAAAACTAGCCGTTATGTTGTTCTGCGCGACCCAGTCGACTGAAAAATCGGCCCAGTTGACTAGAAAGTTTATAGCAGTAGCTACTTTTTAAAAACATAAAATAGTCGACTTTTTACAATCCAGTCGACTGAATTTATTATCCAGTCGATTGAAGTAATTACAGTTCAGTCGATTGCATTGACAGTGTTTTGGCAGGCTGACACCTCTTTATTAAAACGGCCATAACTCCCTCTACAGAACTCGTTTTTGTGATCCGTTTGAAGATTCGAAAACTAGATTCAAATACCTTTCCAATCATATAAAACTCAACATCTAGTTCCTTACCAATTAGATCAGTTTTCCTTTAAAGATGACCCATCTGCAAAGGGTACTTGATTAATTTTGAGTTAGCCACTTGAAAACTTTTGTGAAATGAATTTAATTGAGTGGTCTAAGTATGTTTAAGTCCTTGAAAGCATTTTAATGTATGAGAGCAAGGATCCTAAAGTGCAACTAAAGTTACTTAAGCCCCTATGAGTGATTGATCAAAATGCTTACAAATAAATCCTAGTCTTCAACTAAGAATAAAAAATCTTCAAGTCTTCAAGCTTGATCCTTGTTAAGCTTTATCACTCTTGAACTTCACCATATGCTATCTCATGATCTCAAGTAAAGTTAGAATATTTAAATATATAAATCAAGAGATTAGCACAAAAGAAAATGACTTGATAATTGATTGGAATAGAACTATTAAGAGCATGCAATTATTACAAGATTTTTGTCATCATCAAAACTGTTTGCTTGTAATTTGCTCGGGCGTGCCAGAACCAATGGTGGTTCGGTGTGTGTATGTGCAAACTAATTTCCTATATTTCTTGAGTGAGTGATACCCAAGGCTTGGTGAATCTAACTTCTAAACAAAGGTGATTGTGTATAGTGAGTAGGAAAGTACCCTCACTAAAAGCCCTTTAGCAGTACTGAAGCGCACAAGCTAAAAAGTGTCAAGTTTAACAGGTAAACAAAATCACAAACGGTTTAATAAAAACAGATTTTTATTAAATGCTTGGAGAGATTAAAACAGATATTAGGAACACACCAGAAAAGACTGGATATTCAAAAGAACAAAAGAATAAAAATAATAACAATAGGACAGACCTAGTTGCTACTAAAGCTGAGAAAAAACAAAGACTTGAAGAAAGTGCTCTGAATGCTTCGAATGTGCTGAGTGCTGAATGCTGTTGTGTATACTGTTTTTCGAAAGAGACGCGGAGTCCTTTTCTTGGAGGGCCTGCTTCAATATTTATAGCGGCCAAGGTTGATTTCTATTTGGACTACGATTCCTTATCTTACGCCCCAAGCTGTTAATTGATTGGTTAATTGAAGAAATCCTTTTATATCAATGATTCCTTCCTTATCAAAAACTTGATTGCATCAATCCCTTTAATTTAGGGATCAGACGCATCAATCCAGCTGGCAACGAACAATCCCTTTCCTAATCGGACTCTTGTTTCTAAAACTCTTGAAGGTGATGTCATCCTGCCAGCTGTGAACAGCACCGCCATCTTCTCATCAATCGGCCTCATCACTGATTCTCTTGACTGAATCGGGCTCTATTAGCTTCCATGCCCGATCATCTTTCTTTCAACCGCCCATAGCCAATCGGACTTAGATTCTGACTTTATCTTTCATCTTCATTACGCATTGCCCGATTGGCTATCCTGCTGCTGCTTTCCTCCATCGGACTTTCAACATGATAAGTTACGTTTTCCCATAGCCCGATGAACCTTACCACAATCCCATATCCCATCGGGCTCTACCTGTCACACCAACTGGCCTTAACCCAATCATTGGTCTTATGTCTATACTTGAGCCCGGTAAGTCATTCACTCCTTAGCCCGGCCTCTCCTCTATCAGACTCAAAACCCATTGACAGTTTTTGGGTGCAAACAATTGCCCCCCAAAAGGTCATATCAAACATCCCGCCCTGATTGATGTGACGTTTTGAATTTTAAACTGGCCACGCGTCAAGCACGCAGCAACTTGTCAGTTTATGGAGAATCCTACCAGTCACTCCACATTTAATGCGCCATAATGGCGTCGTGATATTTAAATATCGCCCAACTTTCGAAACTCCCTACAACCTATTGGCATTCTCACTCTCTTTCTATACCTCAGGCAAAACACAGAGCTTCTCTCTCTAGAACCTCTATCTTTTCCGGCGACCCATTTCTTCAATAGATGGCTCCTAAGACTGCTCCGGCCACCACTAAAGGCAAGAAAACCTTCGTTGATGCTCCTCCACCACAAAACCGATGCAGAGAGGTTAGGGCTTTGGCCAAAGCTCACGCCGCTGACATATCCACAGAGTACCTCACCCCCTATAGTTCCTCCGATGGTTCTCCCGTCGCACCAGGCTTAGGCGCGGCGTTTCTTGGCCACCCTCCGGCGGCTTTTCTTCCTTTCTTCTCTCCCGTAGG
This sequence comes from Hydrangea macrophylla, assembly GCA_033977485.1. NCBI lineage: Eukaryota > Viridiplantae > Streptophyta > Magnoliopsida > Cornales > Hydrangeaceae > Hydrangea > Hydrangea macrophylla. The sequence continues at coordinate 30,532,549 of CM066987.1, forward strand.
AAACGAAGAATTCCTGCAAGTCCCTGCACACTGGGGCAAGGTCCAGACTGCTAACCAGCCAATTCGAGGATGGCCGTCCCCTGCCGCTGACTGGGACAAATGGGTTACCAGGGTTTCGGCCTCCAAGGCCGGTGTCTGGAAACAAACGGGCATCTATGATGCAATCATGCTCAACCGGTCTCGAATCGAGATAGACCGGCCTCTTCTTCTGTCTGCTTTATTCTTCTGGTCCTCGTCTTGTAACGGCTTTCTTTTCCGTTGCGGACCAATGGCTCCCACCGCCAAAGACATCAGCTACCTGCTCGGCCTTCATCCCCACGGCCCAGAGATCATTCCCGGGCTTGACGTTGGAACGGCCAGCTTTACCTATCCACAACAAGAAATTGTCAAAGACGGGGCTATTTCTCATAGGCCGATCACGGCCTTCGGAGGCTTCCTTACAGCCTGCATCGGGGCAGATGATACGGCGGTGTCCGATGCAGAACACACTGCCTTCCTCATCTATTGGCTCAACAAATATCTTTTCTGTTCGGCCTCCCAAGCCATTACCAAAGAATATACAACCTTAGCCTTGGCTCTTGCATCGGGGAAAACCATTAGCCATGGCTACGCTAGTTTGGGCACACTTGGTCCGAGGCATAACAGATTTTGTTCACTCGGGCTTCGGAGCTGGTGGAAGCCCGATGTGGGTGCTCCAATTGTGGCTTCATTCGTACTTTCCCAAATTCCAACCCACCATCAGCCAATTGGCCGATGTGCCTATCTCCGTCGTTCAGTTTATGAACGTAGCTCCTTCTTCCCACTCTTTCGAAGAGTGTTTCACTTTCTTTTACCAAGGTTGCTCCCCTCGGGCTGTCAATCTCTATACCCCATTCTTTTCTCTCTAATTTTCCTCATTCCTTCACCTCTCTAATAATCCTTCCAACTGGGGTTCGGGCACCCAGTCTACTTACAACGAAATCTTCTCTAGCTATTTAGTGGCTAGAGATATTATTTTTAGCCCGAGCATCCCATCAGCCAACAATAAATGCGGGGCCGAATACTACTTTGCTCCTCTATATGCCCGCCAATTCGGGCTTACACAACTCGTGCCCGTTCCTCCTGGCATTACCGTCAATGTTGACTGGGTTGAACGTGGCCTCATTGTTAATGACGGGCAGGTGAAAAAGATAACAGAGAGGTCGGACCGGCTCAAAGCCGCGTTCAACTTTACACCCTTCTCTGCCCGGCCAATAGTATCAGAAGAATTCACCCAGTGGTGGGGTGAACGGGCTCGAAACATATTTTCAAGCACCGCTGCTGAGGCGCTGGTGCCTTTTACTGCAACATCGGCCACTGTGGTCGATGTCCCTGTACCAACAGCAGCTCCTATCCGGCGTAAGCAAATTACCAAGAGACCGGCTCGTAAACCAACTCCGGGCAAGGGTCCGTCTCAAAAGAAAAAAAAAACAACACCGGCCTCTGTTCAGGTTTGCTCTCTTCCCTTCGTTTAATGATTGGGGCCTGAATTCCTTTCATTCAGTATTAATCATTTTGTTCTATCTTTGCAGCTTGCTGACGAAGACTCAGGAGAGGATCCACTTCCAAATCTCGCTCAAACTCTTCCTCCAACTCTCCCTCCATCACCGGCCTCTGCAACAGTTTATCTAGAGCGAGTGGCCGTACGGGTGATGCCACTTCACATCGTGCCTCCTCTAACTCCTTCAAGCAGAGACGAGGACCTTGCTGCCTCCATCCAAGCTCCGGAGCAAGTCGTCCTCTCTTCCAGTACTGAGGAATTGGCCGATGTTGAAGTTACCGTGGAAGCTGCTGGGGGCGAGGTAGACCAAACCGTCCCAACGGAAATTGAAACCGGGCAAGGAGAGCCCACCGCGGCCATGGGTCCTCCTGTTCACACAATAGCAGGATCAGTAGTGGCCGAGGTCAGTCCTCCTGAAGCATCTGCCACAGAGGCCGGTGATAATAATTCGGGCTCAGTCCCAGGAACTGAAGTCCTGCAGACAACGGTGGCTCCGACGAGTCCTGAGATGGAGACCGACCACCCTTCTTCTTCACAACCAACACCTTCTCAACCAAGTGAGGCCGATATTCGCGAAGCGATCTCGGCCTCCCTTAGTCCTCACACCCAGGTATTGCAGTGTTGCTTTATGTTAATTCGTATAATTTGTTTGCCTAACTGCATCCTCTTGAACAGGCCGATCCCTCAGGTCCAGTGCCAATAATTCCCTTCAACGACTTCTTCTCGGGCCTGGACCTGAGAGCTTTTGACCTTGGCCCTTTGGAGCCTGAAGCGGTTTCTCCTTCCCATCTGCAACAAGCCAAGGATCTACTCCTCGAACTGACTAACCAGGAATTTTCCAATCTTCCTGCTGCTGCTGATATTGACACAGCCTTGAACACTCTCATGGCCGATCCCTCTCTCTCTGACGGGCAGCTATCATTACTCCTGGAGATAAAAGAGAGACTCCCCAGTGCCCGTCTTATGGATAGATCGGCCTTGAAAATTCAAGCTGATGCGAAACTTCACTTGGGCTCCCGTCAGAAGGCCTTGAAGTTTCTGGAAGGGGCCAAGGTTAAGTTTGAGGCGGGGAAGGCTTCTCGGGCTCAAATGCTTGCAAGGGACTCTTGGCTGCAGACCCGTATCGCTGCACTAAAAGCTCAGCTCGCCCAATGTGAGGCCGAGGTTGTTACCAACAACGCCTCCATTGGGAAAATTGACGAGGCATTATCTTTACTTGGTGGCGACGCCCAGAAGTGCAGCGATCAACTGCAAGCCAGCGTCCCCATATCCCGGGCTTGGGCCCAAAAGCTAGAAAAAGCCAAGAGGGACCGGTCTGGAGCCGTTAAAACTTGGGAGGACTTGAAGGCTAAACTTAGGAATTTTGGGTCGGCCTAGAGGCCGACTCCTCTTTGTAAAGAATTTTCTTTTTTACCATTTTGTGAGTAAGCTGTGCTCAACCTATCAATACAAAAACACTGTTTATCTACATTATTCAGGCTCAGGCTCATAATTTATCAACTGATCATACTCCAATCCTGGATTAGGTTTATAATCCAGATCAATGGTCTCCCATAACGTTGGATAATAAGACTTTAAATACTGACCATTGATTAACCGGACATGAACAGTTCCATCTAAATCACGCAGCCTATAAGCACCACCTCTTCTGACTTGGTGGACGATAAACGGGCCTTCCCAATTGACCGACCATTTACCATAACGATTATCCTTGTCCCCAATTGGTAACACGACCTTCCATACCAAATCTTCAGTGCAAAAAGACTTCTCCTTCACCCTCTTGTTATAAGCTCGGGCGGCCCGCTGCTTTTGCACTTTTAATGAATCCAAGGTCGTTAGCCTCATTTCATCAAGCCCTTCCAACTCAGCTATCATAGCCTCCGTATACTCAGCGGGCTCAAGCTGATTCTGTAAAGCTCTTCTTGCCGACCGGACTGTTACTTCCATAGGTAACATCGCGTCATGCCCGTAGGTCAGCATGAACGGTGTAACCCCAGTACTTGATCTTTTAGACATTAGATAGGCCCATAATGCTTCGGACAAGAGTTTGTCCCATTCCCTAGGATTCTCCACTATCATCTTTTCAATGATCCCCTTAAGGAACTTGTTAGTAGATTCGGCCTGACCATTAGCCTATGCATAATAGGGCGTAGAATTAAGAATTTTGATTCCCCTACTTTCGGCAAAGACCGATGTCTCCGTCCCCGTAAACACAGATCCTTGATCGGCCGTAATTGTTTCCGAAAGGCCGAACCTATGGATAATATGTTCTTCAATGAATTTTATGACGGTGGCTTGTGTCACCGTTCTACAAGGTATGGCCTCGGCCCACTTGGTGAAGTAGTCTGTTGCCACTATTATGAAACAATGCTGGCCTGATGATGGCGGAAGGATCTTTCCAATTAAATCCATCGCCCATCCCCTAAACGGCCATGGTTTGATTATGGGTTGTAATGGTTTGGCCGGCACATGCTGGATCGGACCATGCTTCTGACAAGGTTGACAACCCTTGGCATAACTGATACAATCCTTCAACATACCAGGCCAATAATAATTATACCTCCTCAGTAACCATTTCATCTTAGTGCCGGCCTGATGTGCTCCACATATCCCTTCGTGCACCTCGGCCATAACCTGCATGGCCTGCTTCTTCCCTAGACATCTCAAGACAACGTCGTCTCCGATCGGTTTCTTAAATAATTCTCCATCAAGTACCACGAATCGGACAGCAAACAATCTAACTTTTCGGTCTACCCTCACATTTGGGTGATTCAGGTATTCAATGATGGGGATTCTCCAATCGTCATCCTCCATCAAGATCGAATTAGTAGTAGCGTACCAACCTCTTGTTGCAACGGAAGGGAGTGACCGGACGTGAACAGTGACTAGTTGGTCTTCTGCGCTCTTCTGAGAATGTGAGGCCGATCCTGTTTTTGCCAACTTATCGGCCTCAGTATTCGTTGTTCTTGGAATATAGCTCACACTAATGTCATCAAATGACTCCATGAGTTGAGTAGAAACTGCATGGAACGGGCATAGCTCCCAACTCCTAATCTGAAAATCCCCAGCTATCTGTCCGATCACCAATCCTGAGTCTCCCTTTATGTGTACGGACGATGCCCCCATTTCAAGGAGTATTTCAAGTTCGATTATAAGTGCTTCGTACTCGGCCTGATTGTTAGTGCATTTGAAATTGAGCCGAAAAGACATTTTTGTCTTTTTGTACTTGGGTGATAAAATCACCACTCCTGCCCCAGCACCCTCTGCGTTTTTGGAACCGTCAAAGATCAACGTCCATGGGACCAAGGACGTGCTCAGTACCTTGGGTGTTGAAGGCAGTTCCCCTAAATCAGTAGGATCTGGGTGATCGGCCAAGAAATTGGCTATGGCCTGGCCTTTTACCGATTGCTGCGATCGGTATTGGATGGCAAATTCCATCAAGGCCAGGGTCCATTTCCCAATTCGGCCTCGCATAATTGGTCTTGACAACATATATTTTATCACATCAGTTTGACATATTATGTAAGTTGAAACAGGAAGCATATATGTTCTTAACTTTTGTGAAGAAAAATACAAGGCCAAGCATAACTTTTCAATCGGCGCATAACGCTGCTCGATTGGAGTCAAAATTCTACTTAAGTAATAAACGGCCTGCTCGTTGCCTTGCTCATTATCTTGAGCCAGCATACTACCTATAGAGCAGTCAGAGGCCGATATATACAACTTTAAATACCTACCCTTTTTAGGTGGCATTAACACTGGAGGAGTAGACAAATACTGTTTTATTCCTTCAAAGGCTTGTTGATGGCTGTCTTCCCACTTGAAGTCTTCATCGGTCTTGATCTTCAATAGTGGGGTCCATACTTGGGTCTTCCCTGCACAGTTTGAGATGAATCTTCTTAAGAAATTGATCTGCCCCAGCAATCTCTGAAGCTCTTTCTTGTTAGCAGGTGGCTTTACAGCCTGGATAGCCCGAGCCTTATTCTTATCAATCTCTATCCCCCTTTGATGTACTAAAAATCCTAAAAAGTTCCCTGCTGTAACGCCGAACGCACATTTGAGAGGGTTCATCTTTAGTCCGTGACCCCGCATTCTTTCAAATGCCTTTTCCAAATCCCTCAAATGATCGGCGTCACCTCCTGATTTTACCACCACATCATCTATGTAAACTTCCATGAACTGTCCGATCATGTCATGGAAGATTGAATTCATTGCCTGTTGATAAGTGGCTCCAGCGTTCTTCAGCCCGGAAGGCATGACAACCCACTCAAAGGTTCCAATTGCCCCCGGGCACCGAAAAGCAGTCTTCGGGACATCCTCTTCGGCGATATAGATCTGGTTATATCCCGAATGCCCGTCCATAAATGACAGAATTTTGTGTTTAGCGGCCGAGTAGATTAACTGATCGGCCATTGGCATGGGATACTCATCTTTCGGGGTAGCTAGGTTTAAATTCCTGAAGTCAATGCAAACCCTTAGCTTCCCATTTTTCTTTACTACTGGCACTACATTTGACACCCATTCAACATATCGGGCTGTCCGAATGAATCCGGCGTTCAGTAGTCTTTCGATTTCTTCTTTCACCTTCAATGTCACCTCTGGTGACATGCGCCGAGGTAGCTGTTTGAACGGTCTAAACCCCGATTTAATCGGTAATCAGTGTTCAACCAGTTCCCTAGATAAACCAGGCATCTCGTCATATTCCCAGGCAAAACAATCTTTGTACTTGTGAAGGAGTGCAATTAGCTCGGCCTGATACTGAGGATCCAGCATCTGACTTACATAAGTAGGTTTGTGCTCTCCTTCCCTACCTAGGTTGATTTCCAAGAGAGGGTCTTGGACATCGGCCTTGAGATCATCCAACTTCGCCGTGGTCGTTTCCAACTCATCCATCTGAATCTCTTCTTCTCTCGGCGCTTCCTCTTCGTAAATACAATCAGCCAGGTTAATCATTCCGTCGCAAGGGCCAATTTCCAACCTTCTATCGGCCAAGAATGCACACCATCTGGCCATGCTGGCCCTCAAGGCCTGCAGCTTCCTTTCTTCAATTGTCAGAGTCCCCATGGACCTCTTCGTGTTCAACGATCTCAATCGGCCTTGACTCTTCTGTCCGACTGAGATTATGAAAATATGCTTTGATGTCCGACGAACTTCCTTTAAGGAAGGTCGCTGAATTTGGTCTTCCCATTTTGTTGCACCCTAGCAACTTAACTGGTCCGATGTCATCTTCATACAGAACTGCATCGGCCGTCTGCACCCGGGCTACAAATGGCTTAGTGTCTGCTCCTACTACTTCTACCTCGTCACCCCTCCAGAAAATCAACAACTGATGGAGTGTGGAGGGAATGCAATAATTGGGGTGTATCCAGTCTCGGCCTAATAATGCATTATAGGCCGCGGAGGTTTCCACTATGAAAAAAGCAGTCATGACAGTTTTACTGCCAATGGTCAGCTCAAGTGGTAGGATACCCTTGGTTCTCGCAGGTGCCCCCGTGAAGCTCTGGACATTCATCTTGGTCGGAATTAGCTCCGACTCAGACTTCTGCAGGATCCTCAACATGATTTGGGGCATGATATTAATGGTGGACCCCCCGTCCACAAGAATCCTATTTATTAGGACGCCTTCGATATGCCCTTTCACATACAAAGGCTTTAGGTGCTGGGACATCTGGTGTGTCGACTTTTCAAACACCACTTTAACCGGTCCAGACTTCAATCCATCCTCAGTCTCATGTCCTTTCGGCCTCAAGATGGTGATCTTAGGCCGATCGGTCTGATTGTCAGTGGCGTCTACATTTTTACTCGTGGCTTCCACCACTCTAGGCTTAACGTTCTCACCCCCATTCCAAAAGATTTCTTCCATCACGGCCGAGTCCTTAACTGGGCCTTCTACAACATCCCCTTCCATGGCCGATGGCTGGTCCGGCTTGGCCATGAAGGACATAGGTAGGGTGAATACCATGTTGGACGACAAACCTAGTGGAATCGTCCCGAATTGTATTGGCGAAAAACTTGAGTCCGACACATCATCATCGGACTCAATCATCTTGTCCAAGGTAACCCCACCTTCTTCCTTTGGTTTTTCCTGTCGGACCTTTTCCTGTGGATGCTTAGTGACAACGCGTATTGCCCTCGAGGTGAGTCCTTGGTTATCGGACACCTTCAGCTCTGTGGGAGCAGGATGGTTTTCAGCCTGACGCTCTCGCTCGGCCTGTCTCATCCTCTGATACCTCCTTTTCTGAGACTTACTATATTGTGGCCGTGCTGGAAATTTAGAGTGTTCAGCTCTGTGCCACTTTTGATCTTGCACCCGAGGTGGTAGCACCATCCTCGGGCTCCTGCCAGAGGTTGTTGCTTGCATCTGAGGCCCTGGGGCTGTCTGGGAACTTCTTGCCCCCAATCGGCCATATTCACCTTGGCCGACTCGCTGCACCAACTGATGTTTTGCCCGCCACTCGGGCTTGGCCTGACCTTGCCATGGTATTGACAATCTCTCATATACAGACCGTCTCGGGCTTGATTCCCGGTGTTCATAGCCGCCACCAGCCGTCAATTTGAATCAATTTCAATGGTAAAGTTTGTTTCATTCTTTGCCTCTCTTCTTCTTTGACTCATTTTCTTTTAAATTTACGATTAAAACTTACAATTAGGAACTTTAACTAAATTGGGATGATATTCAGTTTATTTCTCTCTCTCATAGCTTCTTATATTTGATTGCAATACTCTTGCAGACATTTTTTTAACCTTTTATTTTCCACCATTCCATGTAATGTCTGCACTGCAGAGATGAAGTTTTGGTTGAATTTGATGAAGTCCATGGGAAAGCAGAGATGAAGTTTTGGTTGAATTTGATGAAGTCCATGGGAAATTTCCTCTTTAAACTCCCTGATTAAGATGAAAAAGGTATAATTTTCTTGCTCTATTGCAATCAGGTTTGATGTATATCCATCTTTGTATCCGACGTGTTCTTCTATTTTACTACCAGACAGAATAGTGCAGGCCCGTAAGTTGTTTGTGGTACTCCTCACCCATAATTAAGTTGTTTGTTCACTTTTTAGCAACTTCATTTACATATTCATATCTCTGTGTACTGTGTTTATTATATTCACATCTGTGTTGTATTCATATCGATGTGTGTGCTTCATTTACATATTCATATTCATGTAATGTACAATTTATATATGTAGATGCTGCTCCTAAGTTTCGAAGTAATGTCCTTGCGGCTCAACGGAGGCAAAACATCTGGCCACAACCAATTCTCTGCAATGTGGGTCTCTTTTTGTTGAAAAGATATTTGATAGAATGTCTCAAAGAACTGTTTTTCACACGAAATGCGAACATATTAAGAGAATAAAAATTGGAAATGAAGAAGAAAACCTGATGTGTGTGTTATGATTGAGTATGTTGGTTTAAACAACTTAATCAAATATCTCCAAAGACTATTCAAAGAGTATTGGAGTTTTTCCTTTTCTTTCAACCTAACAACTTTCAAGTCAGGTTGCAATTAGTACACTATACATGTATCAGTTACATGATCATATATTCATGCATACATGCCTCATTTGTGGATTTTAATTTTGATTTTTGATTTTTTTTAAATTAATATTTATGGGTGGAAATGCTGACATTGTTTTGGGATTTTGATTTGTATGGATGGAAGTGATCTTCTGTACACTGTGTTAGCCTTAGCTTTGCGAATCTGTAATTTTTTGTAAGGGTAAGTGGATTGGTATTTTATTGTGAATTTGTAGTTTTCATAAAATATTATGTATTTTTTGCAAGGTAAGTCCGGTGGTGTTTGTGATTTATCTGCACTTCCATTGCACATGTCATCAATATTGCAGTAGGGGAGGTATACTAAAGCACTATATTAATTGAGGTAATCTGATTAAGATTTAGAGTAATGTTTCCTAATTTTTGGTAACCCAAAGGTTAGAAAGTTATACCACTTTAGTAATGCTATGGTTTGAAAATAAGTAGACCATTGTGCAAAAACTAGATTTATGGAATTGTCATGCTTAATAAAATAACCAGAAAAGTCTGTATCTAACCTATGAATCTAAATGTGTATATTATATTCTCTTACTGGTCTAAGGTAGTTGTTTGTTTTTAATGGGAAAGAGATTAAATCAATAGTTTCGTGTGTGTGGATTCAATTAGGGTGTGGGGTATGGACAATATATTTTTTCCTTTTTTGTTGAAATGTACTACTGAATCCTTCATCCAATTTGGTTAATTCTAAGGTTGGCTGCCCCAATTGTTTAATAAGCAATTTGGTGTTCCAATTGTGAAGAACCCACATCAGAAAAGTAGAACGTCCAGTGGCTATACACAATTCGGTCTCTAGCAATCTTCTCCTCTAATTGTCAGGTTGCAGACTTATATATGGTATGATTCGTTAATTTGTACGTTATCTTATTTAATGGTTTAATGTGTCTGTTACGTATATTGATCTTAATTGAGCAACAAAATGTTCTCCATATATTGTAGTGTCATTTATCCCTTTTTTGGGGGGCTAACCCTTTCTTTGCGGCGTGCCCACGGGCATGGGCAAATAAATTATCAATAAATCGAGATGCAGGATATATTGTTTATGTGGTGCAATAATGGGCATGTCCATGGAGGATATAAAACCACTAATATTATCTGCATGAGTCACTATTGCATTAATTTATCAAACCTTCATTACTCTAGATTGCAACCTTTCCCAATTTTTATTTTCCATTTACTAAATTTGTATTTTTTCCATCTGCTTTTTGGCAGCTTCAGAGTCCATGTAAGAACTGCCAATGAGGGAACCATGCATTCCATTGCTCCAACGGACCAAACATACATCACTTAATTAGGGATGAGTTTGGTCGAAACCAAGAGTTGGTTGCTAGATCCAACCTATTGGATATTCTGTTATTCAAGCTTATATACTTTCTTAGGGTAGTCTTACGCCTAATAAACTCTAGCGAACTCCATCGTTTTTTTGTCTGCTTTCTTAAGGATCCATTTATGGAGTCCATGTTGTTTTTAAAGTGAGGAACTATGCAATAGCGTAACAATATATTGAGGTTGAGCATCACAGTGTGTCCCACGACTTTGTATTAGCATTTTTCAGTTGTGACAATCTAAAATGCAACAACATTTTTTTTTTTGGGATAACAGGTTATTTGTTAATTCAGTCAACTACAGTACAGCCCGTGCATAGCACAGGGTATCGACTAGTATACTAATATGGTAGTGTTTCCCATATTTGTTATATTTATACACACACTAGAAATTGTCCGTGTTCATGGGCACCATTAAAATATAAGTTTTTTTTAAATCTAAATTAATTGCATTTTAAATAAAATTTTTTTGTCTAATATAACTATTTAGAGAACGAGGGTTTTGAAAAAGGGGGAATGAAGTATAAAAAGAGAGGGGAGGGAAATGCAAAATTGGTAAAAAAAAAAAATTGGGGGAGTTTAAATTTTCAAAAGGTGTAGAAAGTGAAATGAAAGCTTAGTTTGTTTCAATATAAAATGTTTTTACCTACAATTTGAAGACAAGTATTTTTCAAAAAAATTTTTATTTTGAAACAAACGGAACAAAAATGAAAAAGGTGAAGAAAGTGGTAAGAAGTACAAAAATTTTTGGATCCAGAAAATATTTTATTTTGAAACAAACGAAGCGAAAATGCAAAAGGTGAAAAAAGTGATAAAGACTAAGGGTGCGTTTGATAAAACTGAAAATTAAGTACTGAAAATTAAGTGCTGAATTTTAAGTACTGAAAATTTTAAGCACTTGAAGTTTTATTCCTTAAAATTGTGTTTCAACTATTGAAGTAGAATGCATTCAGTGATTATTTTCAGTAGAAATTTTTCACTTGAAGTTTTCAGTGGTTTTGGAGCTACTTTTTCAATTAAGTGGTAAGTTATCAAACGCCCTGAAAAAGAATAAGTGCTAAATCTTTTCGTTTTCAACACTTAATGGTGTTATCAAACACACCCTAAGAAAATATTTTGGATCTTAGATAATGACACCTATCTAGAGCCAGTGTCAATAGACATCAAAGCTATTCTTTTTTATGTATACTAGTTGGGGCACACTCACTATGTGAGTGGAGAGAGAAAATGGAAGAAGATAAGATAAATCTTATTTTGAGAGAGAGTGGAAGTTAAAAGTAGTTTCTTACCTATAGCAAAGTTAAACGTAGTTTCTTGGTATTATTATGACAATTTCGTCCTTACATGTGAGTTTTTTCTATAAAAGATATTGTTGTAAATATTACAAATTTATGTGTGGCTGTCCACATTTTGTATTAGGTTAGGGATCTAATTGTAAAGTGATATTTATTCACACACCCCTACCTTACCCTATAAATAGGGAGCATATCAATGAGAAAGACTTGCTTGATTCTAGTATTACTTTTCTGCTTTCTCTTATTCTCTCTTTATTGTAACACGTTATCAGCACGATAGCCTCTCAAAACCCTAGATATTGAAAAGAGGTATGGATCTTGGGATGCAAAAATGCGAGGATGATATATGCCTGGTCGATAGTGGGACAACCCACACCATACTTAAATGTCAAAAGTTCTTCTCTACACTAGAACTTAATAAACAAAATGTGTCCACTATAGCTAGATCTGCACAAATTATTGAAGGCTCCGGAAGAGCCCCTATTTTGTTACCAAATGGTACTCACCTATTTATTCAAAATGCGTTATATTCAAGTAGTTCCCGAAGAAACTTGCTAAGTTTTAAAGATATACGCATGAATGGGTATCATATTGAAACTAAAAATAAAGGTAACAAAGAATTTTTATGCAGAATTTCTTATGTTGGAAGCCGGAAGCTTACATTAGAAAAATTCTCTATTTTCTCATTGGGATTATATTACACAACAATTGCGATTGTTGAATCACATGCCATTATGAGCCAAAAGCTTAAAGGGAGCCAGAAGCTCAAAGACCCAAGTAATTTAATTCTTTGGCATGATCGTTTGGGTCATCCTGGATCTACAATGTTAAAGAAGATAGTGGATAACTCAAATGGGCATACTCTAGCAAACCAACATTTGATTTTGCCTAGTGGACATCTTTGTATTCCTTGTTCACAAGGAAAACTTATTACTAGACCTTCATTTCTTAAAATTGCTTTTGAGTCACCATCCTTCTTACAAAGGATACAAGGCGACGTTTGTGGTCCAATTCACCCTGCTAGTGGCCCATTTAGATATTACATGGTCTTATTAGATGCTTCCACTAGATGGTCACATGTATGCCTACTCTCTACACGTAATCTTGCCTTTGCCAGATTACTTGGTCAAATTATCAAACTTAAGGCACATTTTCCGGACCAACCAATTAAGTCTATTCGACTTGACAATGCAGCCGAATTTACCTCTCAAGTTTTTGATGACTATTGTTCATCTATAGGAATTGATTTTGAACATCCTGTCCCATATGTACACACACAAAATGGTTTAGCAGAATCCTTAATTAAACGCCTTCAACTTGTTGCAAGACCTTTGCTTATGCAATCTAGACTTCCTGTTAGTGCATGGGGGACATGCTATCTTGCATGCTGAAATGTTACTTAAACTTAGACCCACTTCTTATAATCAATTTTCACCTGCCCAACTTGTGACAGGTCGTCAGCCTAACATTTCACACTTGCGAAAATTTGGTTGTGCAGTATATGTTCCTATTCCACCCCCAAAACGTACTAAGATGGGTCCCCAACGGCGGTTGGGAATTTATGTTGGTTTTAACTCACCTTCTATTATTCATTTTCTAGAACCATTAACAGGTGATGTATTTACTGCCAGGTTTGCAGATTGCCAATTTGATGAGACAGTTTTCCCGCCGTTAGGGGGAGAAAATGAAATTAATGGCAAACAATTTGTTCCTGAAGAACGGCGTGAATTATCATGGACTACTTCCACTTTGTCTCATCTAGATCCGAGAACTTCTCAATGTGATTATGAGGTAAGGAGAATATTGCATTTACAGGAAATTGCAAACCAATTACCTGATTCATTCAATGATGCAGCTAAGGTGACAAAGTCACATGTGCCAGCTATGAATGCACCTGCTCGAATTAGTGTCCCTGTAGGACGAACTTTGAATACGGCAACAAATGAATCTGTTGCACGACAAAAGCGTGGCAGACCTATAGGTTCCAAAGATTCAGCTCCCCGGAAGCGGAGAGTGAATGAGAAATCATGCCCTAATATAGCTCCCGAAGAAGATGTTCATAGCACTCTAGAAGAGGTTATGTATCAAAAGCCCACTTTCCCTGAAATCTCCGCGGAAGATAATGCCTTAGACAAGGCACTAGTCCCTGAAGAGACTATGACTCAGGTACCTGATAATAGTGAGATCTCAATATTCCATATATTTTCAGGAGAAATGTGGGAGCGCAAGAAATTAGTCATCGATGACATATTTACTTATGCAGTAGCTACTGAAATATCCAAGGGCAATGATGAAAATGATGATACCGAACCACGTAGTATAAATGAATGTCGACAAAGAAATGATTGGCCAAAATGGAAAGAAGCAATTCAAGCAGAATTGGAATCTCTTGAAAAACGTGGTGTATTTGGACCTATAGCACAAACACCAAAGAATGTAAACCCGGTAGGTTTTAAATGGGTGTTTGTGAGAAAAAGAAATGAGAAAAATGATATTGCAAGATATAAGGCACGTCTTGTAGCACAAGGTTTCCTGCAGAAACCTGGGATTGATTATGAAGAAACATACTCCCCAGTTATGGATGCAATCACATTCAGATATTTAATAAGTCTCGCAGTTTCTAAAAAACTAGACATGAGACTCATGGATGTAGTAACTGCATACCTATATGGGGACTTAGACACAGATATTTATATGAAGATTCCTGAAGGATTGGCTTTGCCTGAAGCAAAACCAAGAAGTACGTACTCGATCAAACTAAGACGTGCCTTGTACGGTTTGAAACAATCCGGAAGAATGTGGTACAACCGTCTTAGTGAATATCTGTATAAGGAAGGGTATGAAAATAATCCCATTTGTCCATGTGTCTTCATTAAGAAATTTGAAAATGGATTTGCCATAGTCGCAGTTTATGTGGATGATATAAATCTAATTGGGTCTCCAGAAGAGCTTGAAAAAACTGCTAGATATTTAAAGAAAGAGTTTGAAATGAAGGACCTTGGGGAAACAAAATTTTGTCTCGGCCTGCAGCTCGAGAGAAGTACTAGTGGAATATTAGTTCATCAATCAAGCTATACTAAAAAGATGTTGAAGCGTTTTAATATGGACAAATCTCATCCACTAAGTACACCCATGGTCGTCAGGTCCCTAGATGTCAAGAAAGATCCATATCGACCAAAAGAAGAAAATGAAGAAATCCTTGGTCCTGAAGTACCATACATGAGTGCTATTGGTGCACTATTGTACTTGGCTCAAAGTACAAGACCAGACATTGCATTTTCTGTGAATCTGCTTGCAAGATTTAGTTCTTCACCCACCTATAGGCATTGGACTGGAATAAAACACATTTTTCGATACCTTCGTGGGACCATTGATATGGGTTTATTTTATTCATCTGATATATCTAATCATTCCCATTTAGTTGGTTATGCAGATTCAGGTTATATGTCCGACCCTCATAAGGGTCGCTCACAAACAGGTTATGTATTTTTGAACAATAATGCAGCTATTTCTTGGCGCTCTACTAAACAAAGTTTAGTAGCTACATCCTCCAACCATTCTGAAATTCTAGCACTCCATGAAGCAAGCCGAAAGTGTGTCTGGCTAAGATCATTAGTCCAACATATACGAAGTAGTTGTCAATTAACTCCAATCGTTAATGAACCGAGTACAATCTATGAAGACAACGCTGCATGTATTGCTCAAATTCAAGGAGGTTTCATCAAAGGAGATCGGGTCAAGCACATTTCACCCAAATTTTTCTTCACACATGAACTTCAAGAGAATCGTGAAATTGAAGTCAAACAGATTCGATCAAGCGATAACCTTGCTGATCTCTTTACTAAGGCATTACCCAAGTCAATTTTTCAAAAATTGGTGTACGGAATTGGCATGCGTCGTTTCAATCATCTGACCAACTGAAGTTTTCTCTAAATGAGGGGGAGTGATCATAAAGTAAGCATCCTAGTAAGCATCCTGAAGTATGCAATGATTTTTAGGCGCGCTGTACTCTTTTTCCTTCGATTAGAGTTTTTTCCCATAGGGTTTTCTCTTATCAAGGTTTTAATGAGGCAGCATTATGCGCATCCACCAAGTTCTTGAAGAACGTTGTACTCTTTTTCCTTTGCTTCGGTTTTTCCCACTGGGTTTTCCTTAGAAAGGTTTTAATGAGGCAACAATCATTTAATGGTGGACATCCAAGGGGAAGTGTTGTAAATATTACAAATTTATGTGTGGCTGTCCACATTTTGTATTAGGTTAGGGATCTAATTGTAAAGTGATATTTATTCACACACCCCTACCTTACCCTATAAATAGGGAGCATATCAATGAGAAAGACTTGCTTGATTCTAGTATTACTTTTCTGCTTTCTCTTATTCTCTCTTTATTGTAACAGACATCTTATTGGTATTTTTATAAATATATTTTTCAGGTAAAATATTTGTGGTACCCTACTTTTTTCTTTATATAATAGTGTATATATATATATATATATTACACTATATGTATACACATATAGAGGGAGGTGGAGAAAAAATGTTGGCAATACGAGTAGAATTTAATATAAAATGCCAATATGATTGTGTCGTTGTTTTAACTTTTTTTTTCTTTTGGTTTTTTGTTTGGTTTGAAGCTTTCAAACTTGTTTACCACGTAAAAAAGGTTGAATAAAATGTGATAGAATACCTAGGCAGGTGATGTTTAGTTTTCAAACCCAGGAATCTTCAAAACGGTGGGCTATCATTAAAACAAAAGGTAAATACTCCGTTGAAATCTTCACACAGATAAGTCCACACTAAAAAAATTCACAAGTCGGGAATTCGATGCTAAAAGGTATATCCTGCATAGATTGATCACGATTCTAAAATGAGATATTTATCTCATTAAAATGTTTTAAAACTCCACTATCTTATCTTAGAGTAAGATCCTTACTTACAAGTTTGAATATATATATTTAAAATAAAAACTGTATTACTAATCTTATCTTATTATATTATTATAATATAGAAGCCTCAAGTGTCACATGGCACAATGAGAGGCATTGTTAGAAAAATTTTAAAATTTTGTTTATTAAATTACTACAAACACCTCATTATTAACATCAATACCTAATACACCATTGATTACATGCACACACATATATGCACCTAGATATAAAAATGCTACCACCAAAACTATACGATCATGGTAGGATTTTCTACCACTTGTGATTTATGGACTATTTTCTTTTACATTTTTTAAAATCAAAATATCCTACCAACACTAAAAAATTTTGATCAAATATTTCACGGGTCAAGAGTTAGCATATATATATATATATGAAAGCCAAAGACTTTGATTTAGCCACTTGGCACATTCTTAAATTTTTTTTTTCATACTAGTGTTTTGCCCATTTAGTCTCTTTTCACATAGTAGTAGATATGACATAAAACACTTATAAATTTCTAAGAGATAAGAAAATGGTTTTAATTAGTCAAACAATATTATCTATAATTATAATTACTAATTAATGGATAAGTTGCAATTTGGAATATCAATCAATCTCTCTCTCTCTCTCTCTCTCTCTCTCTCTCTCTTAACAAAAAAAACTATTTAATCAACAGTTTACTCCTTAAGTTTCCCCCCATTTTTCTCTTTCTTTCTGTTTTTTTTTCCTAGAGGAGACTCCTTATGCCTGTATGACTACTTATGTTAGGCAATTAAGAAAGTTATTTTTATTGATTTCTACGGTATATTGTAACTATGGCACAATTATTTAATCATTAGTTTACTCCTTAAGTTTTTTTTCCCCTTTTTCTCTTTCTTTCAGTTGTTTTGTTCTTTTTTTTTTTTTTTTCCCAGAGGAGGCTCCTTATGCCTCTATGACTACTTATGTAGGCAACTAAGTAAGTTGTTTTTATTGATTTCTACGGTATATTGTAACTGTGGCACTTTCTTGGAAGATCATTTTTATTTTTGGTATTATTTGTAATTAATATTTCTTATATATGTGTATATATATATATATGTATGTATGTTAGGTACGAAAATTTCATCTTGAAATCAATATGTATGTTGAATTTTATTTGTAAGGTAAGCATTCGCATTTGACATTGTTATCAACTTATCTAATAATCGGATAAGATTTCAAGCTAATGCATATTTATATTTGCTTGGTAATTATTTTTCTTTTAATTTTCTAGAATGATGAGTCTGCTCTCATAGTAGTTTCAATAACCTAAACTACTTTGGTATCTTTTATAGCTTCTGTCGGAAACCAAAATGGATGGAAAAAAAAAAGATGATTTCAAGTCTCTTTCAACAGATATACTCATCTAAGCTAGACCTATGGTAAATATATACCATGTTCATTGATCTTACTTAATTTATGATACATTGATTTGCTATTTCTTTGTAGTGTCCTACTAGTTTGATCTAATTTAAACTTTATGTTTGAAATCCCAAAAAGTTCCCAAGATAATTCCGGAGCCATGTATAACACCCGTATAAGTGTTGTTGCATTACATTATATTGTCATGCATGAGAATGTGATGTGCTGTGTTGTGCATTTATGGCACATGTGTGAGTGAGTTGTGACTCACGAGTCGAATTGGGTGTCTGTGTAAGAGAACCCTTTTGAGAGTGTGGTGAATGAGTGTTTGATGTTGTGACGTCTCTCCGAGATTGAGACGGTCATTGTGGAATACCCTAAATGTTTATCAGAAAATAAATGTTTATTTGGAAATAAATGTTTACCTATGTATTTCACTATCTGTATTATTATCTGGTTTAGATTATATTTCTGTTATTAATTTTAGTATCCTGGTGAGGACGAATTAACACGTTACATAATTGGTAGGCTAATTAGTAATTTCGTAAAATCACGTGAAATTGCGTTTTAACGACCAATCGGAACTTAGACGAAAACTTTTTTAATTTTTAGTTTTCACTCGCGAAGTAATGAATTTGACGTGTAAGAAGTTTTTGAGAATAATTAGGAGTTTTGAGAACTCGTGGGGAGGTAAACTCAATTTTCGAGAGTTGTGCCTATATATAGAAAGAGGTGAGATATTTTCATAAGTTTAACCTAAATTAGAAATTCAAGAGAGAAGAGATTGGAAATTTCTTGGCTTAGAGTTTCAAGACACAAATTGACGAACTTTTGTCCGTTTGTTTTCCTCCAGATTTCAATTCGAACTCCTAGAGGTAAGAGCTTCGTTTTGATATCCATTAGGTCTTGTTTGGATAAGTTTTCCGAAAACTAATTTTCTAGAATTTTCATAAAAAGTTGTTAATCGGACTTTTGATCGATATGAATTGTACTAGACGGACTTCCACACGATCTTTGTGCTCGGGTTTTCTTTGCAACGCATTTTAAGAGCGTTAATCGGAGGTGAGTGATTCAACTATGTGTTTTGGAATGATTTTTTGACATGTATTCATGTTTGATATGAAAAGCATGTGTTAGTTCATAGAGATATTGTTTAGTTCATATTGGGCAACTATATTGATAAGTAGGCCTAATTGTATGGTGAAATGTTTTGATTACGTTGAAAGCACGGTGAAATGTATTTGAGCATGTTTAGTTGCTATTTGGGTCAAAGGAGCACGTGGTATCAAGCCATTTTGTGGAGCCAATATAGGCAAAAGGTCGCACGTTTGAAGAAAAGAAACGTGGGTCTTACCTAGTCGCGTGGACTTATTGGCGAGGAGTCGCGGACTAGGAGTGTGGAACGTACATGGGAGACTCCGGAGACTAGTATGAAATGTAGAGATGTGAATGGTAGCATGTTTATCATTTATGTGCATTGTTGTTTTATTCACTAAGCGTAAGCTTAAACAAATTGAATATGTGTAGTTATTCAAATAACCATTTCAGGTGTTAATACCGGCGAGGAATCGGGAAAGTGATCACGGGCTATTGGGAGTTCCTATGGAAGGCGACTGAGTATGTCTATTCCGTAGTTTGGAAATGGAAACGTTGTAATAAGAATTTTATGACTTTTAATCTATGTTTAAATTTGTATCTTAGAACGAAATTGTAATGTTATATTAGACAGTAATCATTTGTAATTATGTTTCAGTAATGTTATAATCCAGTTAGGATCACTTGGCAATGAGTTTGGAGTATGTGTTTGGTTCGTAGTTGAATTTAGAAAGCTTTTAACTTAGAAATTT
Organism: Hydrangea macrophylla; assembly: GCA_033977485.1. Taxonomy (NCBI): domain Eukaryota; kingdom Viridiplantae; phylum Streptophyta; class Magnoliopsida; order Cornales; family Hydrangeaceae; genus Hydrangea; species Hydrangea macrophylla. The sequence continues at coordinate 30,552,396 of CM066987.1, forward strand.
TGCAGAATGCTCTGCTGCTTGAAAATAATCGACTGGTTTACAGAAATAGTCGACTGTGTTGAGCAATTCACTGCATGAGTTTTGGTGGGAGACAGTTGACTGGGTCTCCAACATAGTCGACTGGGTCGTGTTTCAAAATCAGATATATTCTACGTGCACTAGAGTTCAGTCGACCAGACCGTTCCGTCGACCGATAATTTTTCACCCCAGTCGACTAGACTTGGGGAGCAATCGACTGGACGGGTTGCAAACTCTTGGGCTCTTTGTATCTTGCATTTCCAGTCGACCAGACCTCTGATCAGTCAACTGGATCCCTGGTTTCAAAAGGAGTGTTTCTTTAAGCGTTTTCAATGGGCAAAACTTTTATAGTCTGAAATTGTAGATTTCTACTGTTGTTTATTCCGCTGTGTGTTCTTAAACTAATTTTTGGGCATGTTAATGAATTGGTTTAACCTCGGTGGCATGCCACGGGCTTCAGTTCTGCTATTGTGGGACCGGGCTGTGGCACCATGTATTTGAGGATTATTATTGCGGTTATAAGTTGAAGGAGGATATATAACAGCTATTTTTCATTTCAATATCTGGATTTGATTAACATGAGGGGTAATGTGTTTGCATGTATTTCAACAATTAGCCAGCGTGCCTGTGACGATTTCTTATTCTTTTCATTGCCATGCTAATAGTCACGTGGGTTTGAGGTAGTAGCTTCTTTAATTTATGCACTATGAGTAACTAAAAGGTTGGACGGGTTAATAGTATGTGCCACAATTATGATTTTCTAACAATTGTTATCAAATCGTGAAGATCATCGTTTTCAATACTACAAATTAAAAAATGAATCATGAGTCGGTTTGCAAATTTTTAGAATCATGAGTAGGAAAGAAGCCATTTTAAACGAATAATATTTGTTTTTAAATATATTAGGAAAGAAACCTAATTCGGGATTCATAGCTTTGTTCGACAATTCTATTCAAAGGATTTGTCATGCTAATTTATGTATTAAAAAAAATATGTAAGTTGACAAATTTACATCTATGTTGTAACAACCTGTATTTTCATTTACTTATTAAATGTAATTTCCATGTTTTAAATTGTATTACTTGTTTTACTCAATATAAATTCTTGAATTGGGGTCAAACTGTAATTTTTTTTAATTCAGGATACCTGTTGTGGTTTCTAAACGCATTTCTAGAATACATGTGTTATGTTTTAACAACTAAATTTCACATGTTTAGAAATACATGTGACGTGACTTCAAATCTGTATTTTCAAAATGGTGAAAATGTTTACTTTTGACTCAAACTGTATTTTTATTAAATCGGGAAATTATTTCTTACGTTTAATATAATTTTTCTGTATTTTTTTGGTGACCATTGCGCCACGAAAATACCAGTTTATGTTCAAAAACTATCCGCGCTGCGATGGACTCCCATAGTTTGGGAATCTCCATCAATCAGGAGATGACATTTTGCTTTATGATCATTTAATGTTAACAATGATTGGTTAAGTTTGTTTGGGAATGCATTTTATGTATGTGTATTTGTAGTGCCATAAGTTATTTTCCCAAACACATAAGGAAATTTCTAGGCAACTTGATAGTGCCTTGTTTGGCTATGCTTTATTATTGTGTGTTAATGTTAGGCCTTAAGCTCCATTACCCAAACACCTCTACATTGCCCGCTATGAACCTATATACATCCCCTACAAATCCTATTTGAGGTGTCTAAATGATATTATTTGTATATGTAAACTTATATACGTATATGTATATTATGTATATTCAGAAATTTAAAATCTATTTCAATTATAGAGTGAGAATGAAGGGACTTGGTCCCCAGGGTTTCCTAATTGATTTCCTATATATGCACACACCCAGTCTCACATTCTGCATTCTTTCAAAATGAATCTATAGAGAGAATAGAGAGAAACACAGAGAATTTCATTTATAGAAATTATTATAGAGAGAGAAACTCTTGATCACCATAGCCAAGCTTGCTACTTGGATTCTTAATTCTTGATTTCTTTCTCAACCAATTCTATCTTCTTATCACATTAAGTATTATTAACTCACGCCTAATGTAATTTTATGCTTATTTACTATTGTATTAGTTTAATTTTGAAATCTCCATTGTTGATTTATCCATAGACGCTCAAGCTTGAAAACATGAATTTTTCCAAACTTAAAAAAAATGAGTTTTGTAAGATGATTATGAAAGATTATAGTACGTAGAGACTACGATTTAAGTATTAGAGCCTAATTCATTCGTATTGTGACATATATTAGAAACGAAGTTTTGTCACCTCTCGGGTTTTCATAAAATTCGAGAGCTACGTTTCGATTCATGTAAATCCGATCGTATATTTGTAATCCTTGCAGAAAAACAAAGAGAACTATCTACTACATGTCATGTTTGCTTTCGGATTCGAAATGGGTCAAAAACAGACCCCAAATCTGAAACAGGGGAGAAAAAAAAGAAGAAGATGAAGTTTCTGCAGTAACTCGCGCGAGCAACCTGGGTAAATTTTGATATCTAGAAACTTTTAAAAGAAAATTTAAAAAGGGGAATATCGCGCGAGCGACCTGGCCTTTTATGGTTTTTGTCTGTTTTCAGTTAAGGAACTCTTTGGATTAAGTTTTAAAGCTTTTTAAAGTATTGTTTGGGAGATATTCTAAAACAGAATCCCCATTTATAATGTTTGTTATAAATGAATGATTAAAGACTTGATTATTCTCACGTACGTTGCTCTTGCTTTCCAGTAATTTACTTTGCTGTATAAAGTCATGTGACATACACGTGGGGTCAAATTTACATGCATGGTGAGTGATGGTCAGTGTGAAAAGAGTAAGTGGATGAGATTGTGTTTTGGACACTCCCTGGTACTGGTGTACTAGAGTGTGAGGTTATGATGTTGTGGTTTAGAGTATCTTTGAAATGCGACGGTGTCAAAATTGGACACTCCCTGGAGCCCATGGTAGCGCTAAAGTGTATGACGCCGACTTTGGCATTCCCTGGCACTCGTGGTAGTGCTAAAGTGTGGCCTACTGGACACTCCTTGGCATACGTGGTATGGATAAAGTATGAGGTAATTGGACACTCCCTAGTACCCCGTACTAAAGTGTGAGGCAAACTGGACACTCCCTGATACCCCTGTACTAAAGTGTGGTCATCTTAGTATTTTAAGATACTGGAACGAGAGAGTTGGATGATGTGATTGTTGAGAGAAAAGAGTTGGTGAGATGAGTATGGTTGCATTGTTCCATGCACGGTTACATGTACTATTGATTGGAGATTATAACATTGTCTTTACCGTTTTTATAATTTGAATTCATTACTATATTTCGATCTTGTGGATTAATGAACCTGTAAGAAAATCAAAATGGTAAGTGAGTATGTTTTACATTACAAGAGCATGTTTTTAATACTCACCAGCTTCATAAAGCTGACGGCGTCGATGTGCCCTGGACATTCGTGTCTAGGCTATTCAGGTTATGACTAGGCAGGACAGTACGACTATGCAAATTGAACACAACTACCTGAGAAGAGGAAAATTATTATTGCTACTTTTATTTTATGAACTGAATGTGTAATAAGGATTACTGTAATAGATATTATTATTTTGTTACAAGGCGGGTTGTACCTTTAGTTGATCACGTGCTGTAATAATTATTAACTTGGAAAAATTTTGTGAGCCTTGCTTGTTCTTACTCTGATTTAAATTGTTATGTCATTCGACGTTTGGGATGGAATCGATCCTTCAAACTATCGCGATCTACGGGTCCATAAAGGAAATTAAATGCTTTCCCTATTTATGCTATGTCGGGGCGTGACATATGTTCCATACTAAATCAAAAATAATAAAAGATTCAAACAAATTATATGGTACTTATATTTTCAAGTTCCTATCTCACTAATAGTGATGATTTTAAGAAACTTGACCCAATTGAATTCTCAAAAGTTCAACCTAAGTACTTCTGAATTTGAAATATGATTTATACTAATTCCGACATAATATCTTATCTTATTATATTATTATAATATAAAAATCTCAAAGTATCACACATAAAACTAATGGGCAACTAAGGCAAATCTATATTGGGGATTCCTAAATTTATTCTATACCATACCATTTGTTTCTTCTTCCTTACACCGTTAATAAGTTTATGAAGATATCAAGTTAATTATAATGTTGAGTAGACTAAAAATCTGAGAGCTTTGGAAGCAAAAATACGATAAAACAGTTCATGATATCGTGTAATAATAACTAAACGAATGTCATTGGTTGATGTATTTGGTCTGGGAGCTATTGACCCTAGCAGTAATTAAGTCGCCAATTTTTTTTTTCCATCTATGTTTTTTCCAATTTTTCAGTCGTTTCCTTTTTTTCCCCTACTGTAGATTGCAAGAAAAAACTTAGAGAGGAAAACTTCACAGAACAGAGGAAGTAGAAACCTGAGAGAAGGGAAAAAAGTCGATCAAAACCCTCTCGCTTTGCCCCTCCAACCCTCACTATCGTCCATCGCCGTCTACGACTTGACCATACATACTAATCAATCATAGAGGGAGATCTAGAGAGAATTTACCTTCGAAGACCCAAATCAGCACCCGCTCCGGTTACAAAGACAGACGGATGACAATGAGCAGCGATGAATTGATGAGGGATGTTCATCTTGAAGGATGGCGCCGTCAAGGTACTCGAAGGTAAACCGACGACCAACACCGGCAACCAAGGCGTGTTCGATTTTAGATTTTATTCATCAAGTTTGAATCGTTTGATTTGCAAACATCACCAACTCTACAATATTTTCTTGAATGTTCTCTCAGTTATGAGCTCACTTGTATCAGTAGTCGATGACAAAAATTTTCTTACAATATCAAATTTTGTGCCCTTTTAGCATTATATTGTCTGCATTGCAATTGTTTGTCAAAATGACTCTTTCAGTATAGTGTAGTTCACCACTTCATGAAAATCTTTGAATTGGATGTTTGAATACATTTTGTTTTTTACAAGCTCACCCATTGAGTATTACGTTTAAGACCAGTTTTAGAATGCTTTAGTTGTCTTAAAAAGTGGTAACCTCTACATATTATTTCCCGAGTTGAATAATCCAAGTCCAGGCAGTGAAATTTGAACATAGAAACCTTGTTATGAAGGTTTAGATTGAGAATAGAAGGGCTATGAAAAACAAAGAATTGTAGGAATGAGGGTTTAGGATGAGGTTTTGCTTTGGGCACCCGTGTAATTTATAACAAGTCTCCATTGCATGTTGAGATTTTGCCCAACTAGCAAAATATGGTGTTCATATGTTCACAGGCTAAAGTTGTAATATTGACCCAATTGTTGGTTGCTAGTTTGCTTCCATAACTTCAGAGTTTCTTCACCAAATAGTGTCCAAATGGAGACTAAAGTAAATACATATAATTAAAGGACAGTCATAGGCGAGGAAAAAGTAAATTAAAGGAACAAGGGTTGGAACTACTAAATAAAAGGTGGTTTGTTTCATTTTTTGATGCAAACAAGTTACATATGGAAGGTCTGTTGGGGAAAAATCGGAATCCCCAATATTAGGAGTAATACTTCCTAACCCTTGTCAAGTGTAAATTAAATAGGAACAAAAATAATATCCAAGCCACCAAAATATAAATATTAACTTCACCACAATCAACCACAAGCAATAGAAGTAATTATAAAAATTGACACCAAGAATTTATGTGGAAAAACCCTCCAATGAAGAGGGAAAAAACCGCAGGGCAACTCCGAAAGATTCCACTATGTAAAATAAGGAATGCAATGTTCTCTCACATTTTTGCCCTAAACTTGAGGTATTCAATCAACTAGAGAGTGAGTACAAACGGTTACCTCTTAGGATTCATAAACCCAAAGGAATACAAGAAATATCTTCTTGTTCAAAATCCCCCAATGATCTTTGATACCAAACAAGCCCTTTGATCAATACTCCCAATCTTCTCCTTTCTAAGCCGCCGCCTAGACCTAGAGCACACCCTCTCTCTGCTTTTCGGTTTTTGTGTATGCGTAGAACACCTCACCAAAAAAAAACCAAGGCTACTGCCTTTGAATAACAATGATACAAAAACATTAGATTGGGCCATTAAATGACTAGGCCCGCAAGGCCCACTATCACCATTAATACTTGACTAGCAAAGCAAAGTCCAACCCAATTAAATGGGTTATTATCTCATGTGTATGGACACATGGTACACCCAAGTAATCTCCCCCTCCATACACATGACAGGAGGGAACACCCAACCTTGACCCTCACTTGGAGTCCGTTCCGGCTAGCTCTTTATAGAGCTCAAGCTTCTCTCTTGTCACAACCTTAGTCATCATATCAGACGGATTCTTGTCTGTATGAATTTTCTTCAACTTCATTTCCTGTTTTTCCATCACCTCATGAATCCAGTGGTAACGGACATCAATATGTTTTGTGCGGGAGTGATACGTAGCATTCTTGCTCAAGTCCATAGCACTTTGACTATCACAATGAACCACATAGTCATCTTGCTTCAAATCTAACTCTTGGAGAAACCATTTCATCCATAACATCTCTTTCCCTACTTCAGTAGCAATGATATACTCAGCTTTAGTGGTAGACAAGGCAATACATTTTTGCAACTTGGACTGCCATGAGACAGCTCCCCCAGCAAAAGTAAACAAGAAACCCGAAATAGACTTTTAGTCATCAACATCCCCTGCCATATCTGAATCTATAAGCCCTTCCAAGATTGGTTTTGAACCCCCAAAACATAAACACAAACTTGAAGTGCCCTTCAAGTACCGAAGAATCTACTTGACTGCTTCCCAATGCTCTCTTCCAGGATTGGAAATAAATCTGCTCACAACACCAACTACATGAGCAATATCTGGCCATGTAAAGACCATCGCATAAATAAGACTCCCCACTGCTGAGGAGTAAGGAACAATTGTCATTTCTTCTCTTCCTTCTCGGGTAGAGGGACACAAGATTTTACTTAGCTTAAAGTGACTCGCAAGAGGAGTGCTAACTTGTAACAACCTGCATTTCATGAAAATTTAATTTGCATTTCCATATTTAATTTGTATTATCTATGTTCATTTTATTTCAATGGTTATGTTTTATAACCTTATAGCCTATTTTGTTGTACATTGAAATTCTTCTGGGGTCAAAATGCGATTTTATAAAATTTAGCAATACCTGTGTTGGATTTCAAAATCTGTATTTCAAAACGGTGGAAATATTTTCTTTTAACTCAAAGCAGTATTTTTATAAAACCAGAAAAGTACTTCCCAGTTAAAATGAATTTTCTGTATTTTTGGGGTGACCACCGCGCCACAAAAATACCAGTTTATGTTTAAAACTGCCCGTGCCATGTTAAACTTCCACAGATTTTGGAAGTGATGTAAAGCATGAAATGACTTATGCTTTACGTTCCATTTGTGGCAAGTAATCATTGGGTTGGGCTTGTTTGGGAATGATTTTGGTGTGTGCTTAATCCTAAGGCCATAAGCTAAGTTACCCAAACACATAATTTTGACCCCTATTAGTCTAGAGCACCTCTTCAGATTGGGTAAGATCATTTACGTATATAACTATATATGTGTTTAGTTCATAGTTTTATAGTTGGAAAACTAAACTCAATTTGTTGAGTATATATCAATATACTTGGAGCCCAAGTTCTCCAAACACTCTCTCTATTTATACACCACTCATACACACACTCATTCACACAAAACTGTAGAAACATTCAGAGAGAAGAAAAAGAGAGAGTTGGGAGTTCATAACTACTGAAATTCTTAGAAGGAGAAAGCTACACAAAACTCCATAGCCAAAGCTTGGAGTTGGATCCTTATTTGCTTAGTCTTTCTCAACAATCTGTTAATCTTCTTATCAGTGAGTATTTTAAACTCACTCCAAATGTAATTTGTGCTCAATCACTATTTTGTATGTGTACATATGTTGATCACCATGTTTAAATTCTTCAAGAACTCCATAGCTCAAAACATGGATTTTCCAAACTAAATCAAAATTCGTTTTCTAAATGAAATATGAAAGATTATAGTATGTAGAGTATACGATTGAAAAATTAAAGCTTAATTCGTTCGTGTGGCGACGTATGATTAAAACGAAATTTTCGTCAACTCTCAGTTTTTCGTAAAATCCGAGAGCTACGGATCGATTCAAGTACAATTGATCGTAGATTCTTAATCCTTGCGAAAAAACGAAGAAAACCATATATTACATGTCCTATTTACTTCGAAATTGCAAAATGGGTGAAAATGGACCCTTAAAAACTGAAACAGAGGAATTCTGGGGAAGAAGACGAAGTCTCTGCTTCATCTCGCGGGCGCGATCGCGCGAGCGACCCCTCGCGCGAGCAACCCGCACGCGCGAGGTTTGTGTTTCCAGGCAGACAGAAAGTTTTATATAAGAAAAATGAAAATTAGGTCGCTCGCGCGATCTTCCTGTACTCTGGTAGAAAGAAAAGTTTTAATAAAGAAAAGGAAATTGGGCATATCGCGCGAGCGGCCCGCGCGAGCGACCCCTTGCGCGAGCGACCAGCGCGCGCGACTTCTGGCAGTTTCTAGTTCTTGCTTGTTTTGGGTTAAGGAACTGTTTGGGTGGTATTTTAGGAACTATTAAAGCTCTGTTTGGGAAAACTATTAAATCAAAATCTTAATTGGTTATGTTTGAACGATTAAAACGTTGTGTTGTGACTTATCAATCCCCGTACGCTCGTCGTTTGTATAAATCAAAAAATTGCCTCATGTTTTAAAGTTTCATGACATACATGTGGAGTCAGTTGTACATGCATGGTGAGTGTGAATGTTGGTCAGTATGGAAAAGAGTAATGGTCAATGTGGTATAGTGAGTGCGGTTGAGATTGTGATGTGGACACTCCTTGGTAAGTGAGTACCAAAGTGTGTTGTGATTGAGATTGCGGCGATGATGTCTTTAAAATGCGACGGTGGCAAAACTGGACACTCCCTGACGACCATGGTAGTGTCAAAGTGTGTGAAGCCGAACTTGGACATTCCCTGGCACCTATGGAAGTGCTAAAGTGTGGCCTACGGACACTCCCTGATACCCGAGTCTGGATACTGTGTGAGGGTTCCTCCGGTATTTGCATGGTGGATTAGGTAGTCAAAGTGTGAGGCAATGGACACTCACTGGTACCCCGGACCAAAGTGTGAGGCAAACTGGACATTCCCTGGCACCCCTGTGCTAAAGTGTGGCTATCTTAGCGTTTCAAAGATACTGATGTGTGAAGTTGGGTTGTTGGGTTTTGTCAAGAGAAAAGAGTCGGTAAAATGAGATGGTGCATTGTTCTCATACATGGTCACATATATGAATTATATCTGTCATATGATATTGTGGTTACTTTCCTAAAATGAACTACTTGCTTTAATATAAACTGGTTAAATTAAATGAGAAATGGAAAAAGGTAAATGAGTATGTTTTACATTCACAGTGATGTTTTTAATACTCACCAGCTTCTTGAAGCTGACGACGTTGATGCATCCTGGACATTCGTGTTCAAGTTTTTCAGGTTATGATCAGGCTGAACATTATGATTATGCTAATTGAGAACGACTGCTTGGAAGAGAGACTGTTATCTATATTCCATGCTTTCATTATAAACTTTTTTGTAATAAGGATGACTGTAATAGACGTTAAGTTATTATTTTGTTTCAAGGCGGTCTGTGCCTTTAGATGACCCGTGCTGTAATATGTAATAAGTTAGAAAAATATTTGTAAGCTTTGATTGCTTTACTCTGATTATATGTTTTTGTTGTTCGATGTTTGGGACGGAATCGATCCTTCAAACTGTCGCGACCTACCGGTCCATAAAGGAAATTAAACGTTTTCCATATTTATGCTACGTCGGGGCGTGACAGGATTTAGTGGTATCAGAGCCAGGTTATCTCAAAATAAGTTTAGCCAGGTTAGGGTTTACCAATTTAGACCCGATTCCATGATCTGTTAGCTTAAGTATTACACACCCGATGAAACGATAGGAAGGATAGACCCGGGACCCAAACGCCTAAGATTATTTCTGTCCTGACTTAAGTAGTACCTTTTTATCAGGTATGGATCCAGCTCATCCACTATATGTACCAGACGAATTTGGGGGACACTTTGTCACACCTGGGGCAATGGTCCCAGCCTTCCTCTACTTGTATCATGCGGCTGTTGAGCAGTTGGCCACAGCGACCATAGTATCTGATTTATGGCACCAGGTTCACATAGTAGGCTTAGTTGACTTGACACGTATCCGCCTAGAGCTTCGTTACTTTGCAGAGGCTCAGCGCTTGGTTTTGGTTGAGGTTTTGAGGTTGGTCGATAGCGATGCTTTTTATCTTCCCCTCGAGATCCAGATTATGCACATGCATCTGGCACAGCTAGAGATGCCTCCGCCAGTGGTTCCCATTGCCGAGGACGATGCTGAGGCTATTCATTTGGTTCCGGTAGGTAGAGAGGATGTAGAGGATGGCATAGATCTAGATGATCTCGCCGCTGAGCTCGAGGAGGAGCTAGCACTTGAGCTAGTTCTGCCTGAGGAGGTGCCAGTTGAGGCAGATGCCCCAGCGCCTGCTTCCTCGTCGACATCTGAGAGCTCTGATTTTGATTTGGTGGGCCCGTTCCTTATTCAGCGATTTCGCCTCGTCGACTCGCTAGATCTCCTGATAGCTGCTTATGGAGACGATTGACGTTCTAGATATGACTTTGTACATATTAACTACTTTTGATTATTAGCTCTATCTCTGTTTGCAAACTGTAATTACATGCATTAGAGTGTAGGGCAATGACCCCATTTTTTGTAACATTAACTCTTGCATGCGTCCTAACCCATATAGATAGGGTAGACATTGACCTGATCATACACGCTTTTTGTATCAACTTGACAAGAAGTTATATATAAGATATACTCTTTTGAATGTTGTCGTCATTTAAATTGCTTCATACTACCGCTTCATGCATGTTTCTCATTCTACTGTCACTATCATGCATAGAATGGCTGGAGGACTAAGGAGGAACAGGAATTTGATTGAGGGAGCACCTGAGGCTGCCGATCCCACAGGAATGTTTGAAGCTTTCGTAAGACGTCTCGAAAGGGTTAGTAATCAGAATGAAAACCGACGAGACCGCCAAACTGGAGACAAGCTACTAGAGAGATTCCGTGCGCTAAGGCCGGAGCAGTTTGCGGGTACAGTAGAACCCTGGAAAGCAGAACAGTGGCTAAGACAGATGGACCCTATGTTCGAAGTTGTCCAGTGCAATGAGATGGACAAGAGGAGGTTAGCTAACTTTCAATTAACTGATGCCGCCGCAGATTGGTGGGATTCGGTCATAGCTACTATCGGGAATGGAACTGCAATGGGGATAACGTGGACTGCGTTCAAGGGGAGATTTTTGGAGAAGTGTTTCCCGGCTATGGAGAGACACAGAAGAGAGAAGGAGTTCATGGACCTGACTCAAGGAACTAAGTCGGTGCAAGAGTACACTACTCAGTTCGAGAGGCTGTCTCGGTTTACCCCTCACATGGTGGATACTAAAGAAAAGAGGATCCGTAAGTACAATCAAGGACTGACACCGCAAATTCGTCGCCTGACTCTCGGTCACCTAGATAAGTCGTTTGAGCGATTGGTTGGCTTGGCTACTGATCTAGAAGAAGACGCTCGAGTGAACCGTAAGCAATTCGAATTTCGGCCGCCTCAAAGGGGTAATTTTGGAAATAGACCACCAATGAACCGTACCCAAGGGCAGAAGAGGAATTTCGATGGGAGCAAGAGGACCCAGGCTATTACCTATCCAACTCAACCCCGAGTAGGAGAAGGAAGTAGTGGTGGAAAATGTTTCAACTGTGGCAACCCCGGTCATCTGGCTCGAGATTGGAAGGCACCAAGGTGTGCTGCCCAGCAAGGCATAGTCTGCTACAACTGTGGTGAACCAGGTCACATCAGCAAGTTTTGCACTGCTCCTAAGCAAGTGACGTATGGTCAACAGAATCAAACTCGCGTGAATGCTGTGATTCCTGATGCTACTGGATATGATGGAACTATTTATGAAGAAGGAGATTATGGAGAAGCTCAACCTAATCAGCAAGCAGTGGAAGGTACATTGACGTTGTTTAACTCCCAAGTTAAAGTTTTATTTGATACAGGTGCTGTACTATCATTCATATCTGTTAATACTATTCGGAGATTGGGTATCTTACTTCATCGTTTGGAGAAAGCTTTGAAGGCTACCTCACCATTAGGAGCCTCAGTCAAGTTAGGACATGTGTGCAAGGACTGTCCTCTACGGATAGGAGATCGTGAGATCCCATCTAGATTGATTGTCCTCTCAATGAAGGAGTTCGACATAATCCTAGGGATGGATTGGCTCACTCAGAATCAAGCATCGCTGAATTGTGCGAGGAAGAGAATTACATTCCCCGACAATGAGAATCGACCCTTTGATTTTCAATGTAACCCTTTGGGAGATATGTTCCTCACAAGGTGTTTAGCTAACATCGAAGTCGTCAGTACAGAAGCGACAGTGTTGTCTATACCCGTAGTCAAGGACTTCGAAGAAGTATTTCAAGACATTTCTGGTTTACCGCCCAAGACAAGTATAGAGTTCTGTATTGAGCTTATACCGGGTACCGTACCGATCACGAAGGTTCCCTACAGAATGGCCCCCACCAAACTATTGGAATTGAAGGAACAAGTTCAAGAGCTCGAGAACCTAGATTTTGTACGTCCTAGTACATCGCCTTGGGGAGTACCAATGTTATTTGTGAAAAAGAAGGATGGGACGCTTCGGTTGTGTATCGATTACAGAGAACTGAACCGTATGACTATTAAGAACAAGTATCCCTTGCCTCGGATTGACGACTTATTTGATCAACTACAAGGAGCTACAACATTTTCCAAGATAGACCTACGGTCGGGATATCATCAGTTGAGGGTACGGAAGGAAGATATACCTAAGACTGCTTTCAGAACCCGATATGGTCACTATGAATTTCTGGTGATGCCGTTTGGAATGACGAATGCCCCGGCAGTGTTTATGGATCTGATGAACAGAGTGTTCAAGCCTTATTTGGATCAGTTTGTCATCGTCTTTATAGATGATATTTTGATCTATTCTAAGTCAACAGAAGAGCACGAACAACATCTACGGGTTACGATGCAGACGCTTAAGGACCACCATTTGTATGCCAAGTTCAGTAAGTGTGAGTTCTGGTTGCAAGAAGTGAAATTTTTGGGACACAAGGTGTCATCTCAAGGAATTTCTGTGGATTCGTCCAAGACCGATGCTATGTCAAATTGGTTTAGGCCAAGCAACCCTACAGAGGTTTGGAGTTTTCTTGAACTCGCAGGCTATTACAGAAGATTTGTTGAAGGGTTTTCAAAAATAGCCGCACCATTAACTGGGTTGACGAAGAAGAATTTGAAGTTCGACTTGACAGAGAAGTATGAACGCGCCTTTCTAGAGTTGAAAGAGAGGTTCACTACCGCACCGGTACTAGCAATACCCAAGCCTGATGAGAAGTTCACTATCTTCAGTGATGCGTCATATCAAGGATTAGGGTGTGTACTTATGCAAGATGGTAGAGTTATCGCTTATGGATCTAGACAGCTGAAGCCGAATGAGTTGAACTACCCCATTCATGACCTGGAGTTGGCAGTAGTAGTATTTGCACTCAAGATTTGGAGACATTATCTATATGGTGAGAAGTTTGATTTATTCTCCGATCACAAGAGCCTAAAATATTTGTTCACACGGAAAGAGTTGAACATGAGGCAACGCAGATGGATGGAGCTGATCAAAGATTACAACTTCACGTTAGAATACCACCCTGGTAAAGCTAATGTGGTCGCTGATGCTTTAAGTCGGCAGATTCGTGAGACGATCGCCTCCTTAATGGTTAGAGAATGGCGAGCATTGGAGACATTGGCGGAGTTCGATGTACAGAGTGCTGAGGAAGGAGAAGGATAACTTTTTGGATGTCTTATCCTACAGCCTATTCTTATCGACCCCATTATTGGAGCTCAGAAAGAAGATGAGAAGTTTCAGATGTGGTTTGGGAAGATGTCAGAGAAAGATCCGACAGAATGGAAGGTGGGAATCGACGGAGGATATCGGTGCAGAAATAGATTATGTGTGCCGGATTATGGTGAATTAAGGAATGACATTCTGGAAGAAGCACATAAGTCAAGATATACAGTTCACCCGAGAGGAACGAAAATGTACAAGGATTTGAAGAGAAATTTCTGGTGGGAAGGTATGAAGAAGGATGTGGCCGAATTTGTGTCCAAGTGTTTGACGTGTCAGCAAGTCAAGGCTGAACATCAGAGACCGTCAGGATTGTTGCAACCCTTACTTGTTCCAGGTTGGAAGTGGGAGCACGTTACCATGGATTTTGTAGTAGGATTGCCCAGATCGCAGCAGAATCATGACGCCATTTGGGTAATCGTGGATCGATTAACGAAATCAGCTCATTTCATTGCTTATAGTATGACATACCCGGTGGAAAAGATGAGTCGGATGTACATACAACAAGTTGTGCGGCTTCACGGTGCACCTGTGTCGATTGTGTCAGACCGTGACGCGCGTTTTACTTCTGGATTTTGGTAAAGTTTGCAAGAAGCTATGGGAACCTCGCTAAAGATGAGTACTGCTTTTCACCCTCAGACAGATGGGCAAACTGAGTGTGTTAATCAGATCATGGAGGATATGCTTAGGGCTTGTGTTATTAATTTTGAAGAATCTTGGGAGACACACTTGTCTTTGGTCGAATTTGCCTATAACAACAGTTATCACACGAGTATCGGGATGTCTCCGTTCGAAGCATTGTACGGATGACCATGTCGTTCTCCATTGTGTTGGGCAGAAGTGGGGGACACATAATTGTTGGGACCAGATTTGGTTAGAGAAACCAACGAAAAGATTTCTTTGGTCAAGGAAAGGATGAGAACCACTCAAAGCCGGTATAAGAGTTATGTCGATCGACGCCGAAAGGATTTGGAATTTAGTGTTGGAGATCACGTACTCCTTAAGGTTTCACCGACCCGAGGAGTAGTACGCTTTGGTCTTAAGAGAGGGAAATTAGCTCCGCGTTTCATCGGACCGTTCGAGATTTTGGAACGTGTCGGGAAAGTGGCATATCGACTCGCGCTACCACCGAAGATATCTGGGGTTCACAATGTATTCCATGTGAGTATGCTGAGAAAGTACATACGAGATCCCTCACATGTGGTTAGTTATGACGATATTGAGACAAGTCATAACGTTTCTTACAAGGAAAGACCCGTGAAGATTCTGGATCAGAGTATCAAGAAGTTGAGGAATAAGGATATTCCATTAGTGAAGGTTCAGTGGAATCACCATGACGAGAACGAGGCCTCGTGGGAAGTCGAAGCTGATGTAAGGAAGAAGTACCCAGAGTTGTTTCAGGACTAGTAAGTCTTGATTTCGGGGACGAAATCCTGTTTAAGGGAGGAAGGATGTAACAACCTGTATTTCATGAAAATTTAATTTGCATTTCCATATTTAATTTGTATTATCTATGTTCATTTTATTTCAATGGTTATGTTTTATAACCTTATAGCCTATTTTGTTGTACATTGAAATTCTTTTGGGGTCAAAATGCGATTTTATAAAATTTAGCAATACCTGTGTTGGATTTCAAAATCTGTATTTCAAAACGGTGGAAATATTTTCTTTTAAAATGAATTTTCTGTATTTTTGGGGTGACCACCGCGCCACAAAAATACCAGTTTATGTTTAAAACTGCCCGTGCCATGTTAAACTTCCACAGATTTTGGAAGTGATGTAAAGCATGAAATGACTTATGCTTTACTTTCCATTTATGGCAAGTAATCATTGGGTTGGGCTTGTTTGGGAATGATTTTGGTGTGTGCTTAATCCTAAGGCCATAAGCTAAGTTACCCAAACACATAATTTTGACCCCCATTAGTCTAGAGCACCTCTTCAGATTGGGTAAGATCATTTACGTATATAACTATATATGTGTTTAGTTCATAGTTTTATAGTTGGAAAACTAAACTCAATTGGTTGAGTATATATCAATATACTTGGAGCCCAAGTTCTCCAAACACTCTCTCTATTTATACACCATTCATACACACACTCATTCACACAAAACTATAGAAACATTCAGAGAGAAGAAAAAGAGAGAGTTGGGAGTTCATAACTACTGAAATTCTTAGAAGGAGAAAGCTACACAAAACTCCATAGCCAAAGCTTGGAGTTGGATCCTTATTTGCTTAGTCTTTCTCAACAATCTGTTAATCTTCTTATCAGTGAGTATTTTAAACTCACTCCAAATGTAATTTGTGCTCAATCACTATTTGTATGTGTATATATGTTGATCACCATGTTTAAATTCTTCAAGAACTCCATAGCTCAAAACATGGATTTTCCAAACTAAATCAAAATTCGTTTTCTGAATGAAATATGAAAGATTATAGTATGTAGAGTATACGATTGAAAAATTAAAGCTTAATTCGTTCGTGTGGCGACGTATGATTAAAACAAAATTTTCGTCAACTCTCGGTTTTTCGTAAAATCCGAGAGCTACGGATCGATTCAAGTAAAATTGATCGTAGATTCTTAATCCTTGCGAAAAAATGAAGAAAATCATATATTACATGTCCTATTTACTTCGAAATTGCAAAATGGGTCAAAATGGACCCTTAAAAACTGAAACAGAGGAATTCTGGGGAAGAAGACGAAGTCTCTGCTTCATCTCGCGCGCGCGATCGCGCGAGCGAGAGTCGCGCAAGCGGCCCGAGCGAGCGACCCCTCGCGCGAGCGACCCGCGCGCGCGAGGTTTGTATTTCCCGGCAGACAGAAAGTTTTATATAAGAAAAATTAAAATTAGGCAGATCGCGCGAGCGACCCGCGCGCGCGATCTTCCTGTACTCTGGCAGAAAGAAAAGTTTTAATAAAGAAAAGGAAATTGGGCATATCGCGCGAGCGGCCCGCGCGCGCGACTTCTGGCAGTTTCTAGTTCTTGCTTGTTTTGGGTTAAGGAACTGTTTGGGTGGTATTTTAGGAACTGTTAAAGCTCTGTTTGTGAAAACTATTAAATTAGAATCTTAATTGGTTATGTTTGAACAATTTAAACGTTGTGTTGTGACTTATCAATCCCCGTACGCTCGTCGTTTGTATAAATCAATAAATTGCCTCATGTTTTAAAGTTTCATGACATGCATGTGGAGTCAGTTGTACATGCATGGTGAGTGTGAATGTTGGTTAGTATGGAAAAGAGAAATGGTCAATGTGGTATAGTGAGTGCGGTTGAGATTGTGATGTGGACACTCCCTGGTAAGTGAGTACCAAAGTGTGTTGTGATTGAGATTGCGGCGAGGGTGTCTTTGAAATGCGACGGTGGCAAAACTGGACATTCCCTGACGACCATGGTAGCGTCAAAGTGTGTGAAGCCAAACTTGGACATTCCCTGGCACCCATGGAAGTGCTAAAGTGTGGCCTACGGAAACTCCCTGATACCCGAGTCTGGATACTGCGTGAGGGTTCCTCCGGTATTTGCATGGCGGATTAGGTAGTCAAAGTGTGAGGCAATGGACACTCCCTGGCACCCCGTACCAAAGTGTGAGGCAAGCTGGACATTCCCTGGCACCCCTGTGCTAAAGTGTGGCTATCTTAGCGTTTCAAAGATACTGATGTGTGATGTTGGGTTGTTGGGTTTTGTCGAGAGAAAAGAGTCGGTAAGATGAGATGGTGCATTGTTCTCATACACGGTCACATATATGAATTATGTCTGTCATATGATAGTGTGGTTACTTTCCTAAAATGAACTCCTTGCTTTAATATAAACTGGTTGAATTAAATGAGAAATGGAAAAATGTAAATGAGTATGTTTTGAATTCACAGTTATGTTTTTAATACTCACCAGCTTCTTGAAGCTGACGACGTTGATGCGTCCTGGACATTCGTGTTCAGGTTTTTCAGGTTATGATCATGCTGAACATTATGATTATGCTAATTGAGAACGACTGCTTGGAAGAGAGACTGTTATCTATATTCCATGCTTTCATTATAAACTGTTTTGTAATAAGGATGACTGTAATAGACGTTAAGTTATTATTTTGTTTCAAGGCGGTCTGTGCCTTTAGATGACCCGTGCTGTAATATGTAATAAGTTAGAAAAATATTTGTAAGCTTTGATTGCTCTACTCTGATTATATGTTTTTGTTGTTCGACGGTTGGGACGGAATCGATCCTTCAAACTGTCGCGACCTACGGGTCCATAAAGGAAATTAAACGCTTTCCATATTTATGCTACGTCGGGGCGTGACATAACTGGTTTAGCATCTGTCATGTTGTACTTTTCAAGCACCCGTTCAACATATTTCTCCTGTGACAACCATATCTTCTTGGCTTTCCTGTCACGAACAATCTTCATACCCAAAATCTGTCACGCCGGTTCTAAGTCCTTCATATCAAAGGACTTGAACAACTCTCCTTTAAGCTTGCGAATCATATTAACATCTTGCCCAATAACAAGCATATCATCAACATGAAGTAAAAGCATAACAAAGTTACCATCGGGAAACTTCTGGACATACACACACTGATCTGTAGCAGTTTTCTTGAACCCATGACCCACCATAAATGAATCGAATTTCCTGTACCACTGTCTCGGAGCTTGCTTAAGACCGTAGATACTCTTTTTCAACTTGCAGACTAGGTGCTCTTTCCCCTAAACTTCGAATCCCTCTAGTTGTACCATGTAAATCTCTTCCTCCAAATCATCATAAAGGAAGGCAGTCTTCACATCTAGCTGTTCAAGCTCAAGATCCATGCTAGCTACTAAAACCAAAGCCACTCGAATAGAACTCATTTTCACCACCAGTGAGAAAATCTCATCAAAAGTCAACACCATGCTTATGCCCGAAGCCCTTGACAACTAAATGAGCCTTATACTTTAATAGCTTGTCACCATCCTTCTTCAACTTGAACACCCATTTGTTTCTCAACGCTTTTCTGGATTTAGGAAGATCAACCAACTCATAAGTGTTGTTCTTATGCAAGGAATTCATCTCATCTTGCATAGCCTATACCCAACTGCCTCTGTCTCTGTGAGTCTGAACTTCCTGAAAACTCTCTGGCTCCCTCTCATTTGTAAGCAAAATATACTCAAACTGGAATACCTGACTGATGGCTTCTGCTCTCGTGTCGATCTCCTGACTTGAGGTACTATGATCTCTGGTGGAGGGGGCTGCTCCCCCTGCTCTGAACCCTCTGTATCTGGCACATCATCATCATCCCCAAATTTTGAAACATCTACAACTGGTTCATACTATACTTCTCCCCCATCTGTGGCACCCTATGATGTGGAAGGACCTGTTGTGGGGTCTAGAGCACTACTCACTCTAGGCTATGCAAGTTTCTCAAAATCTGCCAAAGTTTGATACTCATGAAAAATCACATCTCTACTTCTGATCACCTTTTTATTTTTTGGATCCCACAACCTATACCCGAACTCTGCATCTCCATAACTAACAAAGATACATGGAGTAGATTTGTCTTCAAGCTTAGATCTCTGCTCCTTAGCAACATGTGCAAATGCCTTGCACCCAAATACCCTCAGATAAGAGTAAGAAATATCACCACCTGTCCATACTTTCTCTGGAATATCAAAATCCAAAGGAGCTGAAGGAGACTTATTAATCAAGTAACAAGCTGTGTGAACTGCTTCACCCCAAAATGACTTAGGCAGCTTAGCCATTCGTAACATGCATCTGACTCTCTCTACAATAGTGTGATTCATCCTCTCGGCAACACCATTGTGATGTGGGGTACGTGGAACTGTCCTCTCATGTCGTATACCATGACTTGCACAATATGCTTTAAACTCTTTTGAAGTGTACTCTCCCCCGTTATCAGTACGAAGGCACTTCAAAGGTTTTCCTGACTCTCTTTCCACCATGGCATGGAACCTCTAAAAATACTGAAAGACCTAGTCTTTTGTTTTCAGAAAATACACCCATACTTTACGTGAAGCATCATCAATAAAAGTAAGAAAATACTTATTTCCGCCCAAAGACTCCACCTCAATGGGACCACAAACATCAGAATAAACCATATTAAGCAACTTGGTTTTTCTTTTATTAGAAGCATGAAAAGAAACTCTATGGTGCTTACCAAATAAGCAATAATCACAAGGGTTAATAATTGTACCTTTGGCAAAGGGAATGAGAGACTTCTTTGCCAGAATCTGCAACCCTTTCTCACTCATGTGTGCCAATTGCCTATGCCACAAATTTGGTGAAGACTCATCCTCAATTGCATTCAGCCCGCTTGAACACACCTTCACATGAGTCTTGTACAAAGTACAACAAAATTCCCCTTTTGCAACAACTAGGGACCCTTTGGTGAGTTTCCACTTTCCGCTTCCAAAATAGTTATCATAACCCATTTTATCTAGTGCAACACCAGAAATCAAATTCAACCGTAAATCAGGAACATGCCGAACATCCTTCAATGTCAAAGTGCAACCCAGGCTAGTCCGAATACACACCTCACCTATCCCCTCAATCTAGGAATAGCTGATATTACCCATCTTCACAGTACCAAAGTCACCGGCTTTGTATGAGGTGAAGAACTCTCTCCTAGGAGTAGCATGGTAGGAGGTGGCTGTATCAACAACCCACTCAACATCACTATCTGTAACATGTAAGCACTCTTCATCTCCAAATGAGAATACCACCATATCCTCAGAAACTGTAGCTATAGTATTCTTGTCTTCTAACTTCTTCTCAATATTACCCTGTTTCTGGTCTCTCTTACAAATTCTATTGCTCGTGTGGCCTTTCTTGTTACAATAATAGCATAGAAAACCTCCTCTAGTCTGTGACTTACCTCTGTTGTTCTTGGACTTACTACAATCTTTAGATCCTTTCCAAGACCCTCTGTTCGGATTTCTACCCTTGTTCTCTGTGACAAGAGCATGTGTCTGATCTGTACCCATACCCTTTCACCTGGCTTCCTTGTTAAACATGTTGTCTTTAACAATCTCCAAAGTCAGCTTACCATTGGGAACTAAATTACTAAGAGACACAACCAACGTCTCCCAACAATCAGGCAAAGAACTCAACAATAGCAAAGCTTGAAATTCATCATCTAAATTTGTCTTCATCGTGGCCAACTGATTAACCAGACTCTGAAAGTCGATCGAGTGCTCGGTAACGGAATTCCCATCTTTGAATTTCAAGTTTCACAAGTCTTCAAATCAAGAAAGCTTTGTTTAGTGTGGTCTTTCTCTCATACATAGACTAATTTTTTTCCATAAACTCTCTGCATTAACTTCTTGGGCAACATGGTGAAACACTGTGTGGTCAACCCACTGTCTAATCTGGCCCACTGTCTTTCTGTTTAATTTTACCCAATCTGTATCGGACATAGATGTAAGCTTGGCCGTATCACCCTCAATAGGATCATACAAATCCTTATAATAGAGAATATCCTTTATTCTTGGCTTCCAAATTGCATAATTTGAAGCCGTAAGCTTAATCATCGGATGTGATACCTCCTCCATTTAATCACATAAGATAATAAATAATGCTTAACCTTAGCTCTGATACCACTTTGCTGGGAAAAAATCGGAATCCCCAATATTAGGAGTAATGCTTCCTAACCCTTGTCAAGTGTAAATTAAATAGGAACAAAAATAATATCCAAGCCACCAAAATATAAATATCAATTTCACCACAATCAACCACAAGCAATAGAAGCAATAATAAAAATTAACACCAAGAATTTATGTGGAAAAACCCTCCAATGAAGAGGGAAAAAATCGCAGGGCAACTCTGAAAGATTCCATTGTGTAAAATAAGGAATACAATGTTCTCTCAAGTTTTTGCCCTAAACTTAAGGTATTCAATCAACTAGAGAGTGAGTACAAAGGGTTACCTCTTAGGATTCATAAACCCAAAGGAATACAAGAAATATATTCTTCTTCAAAATCCCCCAATGATCTTTGGTACCAAACAAGCCCATTGATCAATACTCCCAATCTTCTCCTTGCTAAGCCGCCGCCCAGACCTAGAGCACACCCTCTCTCTGCTTTTCGATTTCTGTGTATGCGTAGAACACCTCACCAAAAAAAAACAAGGCTACTGCCTTTGAATAACAATGATACAAAAGCATTAGATTGGGCCATTAAATGACTAGGCCCGCAAGGCCCATTATCACCATTAATACTTGACTAGGAAAGCAAAGTCCAACCCAATTAAACGAATTATTATCTCATGTGTGTGGACACATGGTACACCCAACAAGGTCTTCACTTCATAACATCTAAATCACATACACATGTTGACTGTGAGAAAAACCAGTTTGGCATCTAGCTATGTGTTAGGACCGTCCATTGCATAGGTCGAGTTTTCGACCCCACTCCTTTCCCATTGTACTAAAAACAAAAAAAACATACACACGCATATTTTTGATATCTCATAGTGTTCATATTTTCATATATTTTCTCAGCTATGGTGAAGAGACCAACCTTACTTCAAACAATCTGTAATGTATTTCTTGGTTGGTGTAAGAGAGACTTGCTTTGCATTAGCAAACTTCGTAAAATGCTCCCAAAACTTGTATTGAAATTTCATATGCACAAAAGAAACATAACCTATCAAATCTTTTAATTTGCTTCAACTGGTTTACTTCGTGTTTATGTGTTTTGTAAAATCCAAAGGAAATGTCCACATAGAAATAGTTATTTTTTTGGATTTTATGGTCCGTGTAATCTTTTCTCTATTGTTTCAGTCTTCTTTTCCCCGTGTTTTTACGGGTTGTCCCTTATTCATGTAACCTTCTCTTTTATTTCCTTATTTATTTCCTTTACATATTCACAGTTTCTCCAATTAAATTTTATCCCACCTTTCATTCTACACCATGCGTTCAACTTTTGTATCATCATTAGCTGATTAAGACGTATTTTTATGCCCAACTCTCAAATTACCGAAAAAAGGTTACCTAAAAGGTTACCTTCTTCTAGTTAATTTGGTGTACAATTGTTGTATGCCTTTTATGGTGATATCTATCTAACAACGCTTGCCAAATAACACTCCCTAAGGCCTCGCATGGTAACGTTGTGGTTTTTGTTTTTTAGTTTTTGTTTTCATTTTTTGAATTGATCACAATCAATTCCCAATACAAAAAATGGAAACAAAAACTGAAAACCAAAAACCACAACGTTACCATGCGAGGCCTAAACTTGTATAACTGTATTTGGTCTTTCAATTAGAGAAGTATAATAAGTTAAGATTCTTGATAACACAAAAAAATCATGTGGTGGATAACACTCCATGAAATATCATTGTGTTAGTGTTTTATAATGTAGGTACAAAATACAAAAAAACATTGATCCGCGGGCATATCGTCAGGACAAGGGCCACAAGGCTAAGTTGAAGTATTCACTTTCAATTGTCACAACTTACGCCGATGTCCTTTTCTTTCCCACCTATATTTTCATAGTGAGATATGATACACCCAAAATTGCCTCTATCCTACAACCGAGCAGTTCAACTCAGCAGCCAGTCCATGTCCCGGTCAATTCATGCATAACTCCTCGGACAAGCATCAGCCCGATCGGTCTAGTCTACCCGAGACTCACCATCCCGAACAGTTCATTCACGACCCGACCAACAGGTCAGGAAGACCACACTGACACGGTCCGTACAAGCGCAGGCCAGCTGAGCCCACAACATATGCCTCAGAATATTCCAGACAGTTTTCTACTCAAGATAGAAGACTTACGGAAAGAGCATATTGTTTCCTAATCCAATTAGGAAACCCCCACAATTAATGCCAATCAAGCTCAATTGGATTATATTTCCTTAACCATGTATGAGTAGGTCTCTTGCATCTATAAAAGACACCACTCACCCCCCTTCAAAGGGACCGACTTTTCAGTCTCTACAGCATCTCTATAGCAGTCACCAACACGCCCGGCCGACCTACGGTAGCGCCAAACTATTGTTGGTTCACCACAGGTCCCCGGCTTTTTACAGTATAGTGAACGTGCTCAGACACACACGTGGACGTAGGTTCTTTCATTAACAGGGCCAAACCACATACAAAAAACCAGTCTCTCACTCTCTCTCCCCTTAAATTGCTTTAATTTACTTTAACCAAATTTTGGCATCATCAGCTTGGCGCCATCTGTAGGAACGACAAGTTCTTCATCAACAAATCTCTTGACTGATAGCCATGTCTCCGAAGAAGAGTGAGAAGACTGCACAGCAGGCCAACCGGGATGTTCCGCCGGTCCCCGTATCGGCTGCGGCAGTCATGAAATCTGAGCAAATCACCGCGATCCTCACACAACTCTTGGAGGGCCGGCGTCAAATTTAGCAACAGATCGAAGCTCTGCTGGCCCAGCAAAGCAGTCCTCTAGTGGTCGGGAAACGATCCAGGAACGTTGCGTACGGTCGGGAACCGATCTTGACCAGACAACGTGCCCGAGCCAACCCGTCCCGTGTTGGGATGCCAGAGACATCAACAGTAGGCGTGTTGCCCGAGATGAAAGGCAGGAGCATATGGCCCGAGAATCAGTCTAGGGTCACTCAGTCAAGAGCCGAGGTCTCCCTAGGCACACGATGAACCGGAGTCATAGCCAAACCCGATCCCAGGGGACAGCACACTACCATGAGAAGGAAGCCTCCTCCACTAACCCGACCTGCAGCCCGGATACCGGTCGGGAAGGTGTGGTGGTGCGTATCAAGGACTTGCAGAAACAGATTGATGGAGTGGCCAAAAGGCTGGGCCAGAACCCTACTTAGAATCACGCCAATACCGAGGCAGAGTCACCATTCTCTAGCCAGATCACGAGGTTTGCCATCACGTGCAAATTTAAGCAGCCTCGCCTAGATCCCTATAACGGCTCAGGAAGCCCAGTCGACCACGTCCGGACCTACAAGGCTCAAATGGCCCTATTCACCAACTCCGATGAACTACATTGCCTAGCCTTCCCCAGCACTTTAAAAGGCTCGACCGTGCAATGGTTCTACTCCTTGGAGCCCCGATCGGTCCGCAGTTTCAAGCAACTCAGCAAGCAGTTCATCGACATGCATGAACGGCCAAAGCTTGACATGCAGCTACTGACAGTCATACAAAGGAATAATGAGACCCTCAAGGAATTCACCGACCGGTTTAATCAAGAGAAGCTCGGAATCTATGATCTTGATAAAACTATTGCTATTATAGCCTTCTACTCGGGAGTTCAACACACCAAGTGCGTCGCGTCGTTTCACAAAAACTGACCGGAAACCTTAGTTGAACTCACTAAGAGGGTTGGAGAATACATTGGCATCGAAGAATTTTTAAAGACCAAAGACCCCGGGCGCGTAAGCAACGAGTCTTCTAGAAGTAAGCGAAAGCAAGATCAGCCCGGGAGTTCTGACAGTTCTTCCAGTTCACAGCAGTCAGGGTCCGGCAGTCTCGACCCGACCTCCAGCTCACAGCAGGCAGGGTCCAGCAGTCCCGACCTAACCTCTAGTTCACAGCAGTCTGAGTCCAGCAGCCCCGACCCGACCTCTAGTTTGCAGCAGTCAGGATCCAAAGATCCCGACCTTGAATCTAGCTCAGAGTAATCAGGAGTCCGGTGATCCCAGCCCGACCTCCTGTCTCTAACAGTCTCGACCAATCCAACTACAGTGGTACTTGCCCGATCATCGGATGAGGCTCCACAGACTGTCAGAGAGCTCTTGAAAAGACCTCGGGCCACACTCGAGGCACATCAAAAGACCTCGGGCCACACCCAAGGCACATCAAATGACCCCAGGCTCCGAACCCAGGCACAAATACCTCGGGCTCCGAACCCAGGCATTAAAGACCTCGGACTCGCACCCGAGGCAAAAGACCTCGGGGTCACGCCCGAGGCATCAGCTTCGCTTAGGTCCAACCTACGATGGGGGCAAATCCCCCTAAGTGGCTGATGATGGAAAGCTTCAAAAGACCCTGTAACCACCATGTTCCAGGTCGATTACCTATAGTCCTTGCCTCCACAAGACCCTCGTCTTAGAGAAAGCTTGGGGGGCAAAAAGGCACAATGGACTAAACAGGCAATCACACCTGGTACTTACAGGCCTTGTGGTAACTAAGTCAAACTCTTAGACAACCCGGGCGCCTACAGTACTCAGAGGCAAGAATTCCACTTAGATCCAATCCAACGATAGAGGTGACTAAAATCTCTTAGGTTAGCCGATGATAGAGGAGCAAAAAGACCCTAAAGCAATGTGATTTAGGTCGGCTCCACCAACATGGTCAAACTCTTCTCCCAACAGTCTTGACGAAGGCTGACCGGGCAGAAGGTAACCATCCTGGGGAGTTAACATAAAAGGACCCTAAAGCAATACGCTTTAGGTCGGCTTTTCTAACATGGTCAAATTCTTTTACCCACAACCTTGACGAAGGTTTACAGGTAGAAGATAACCATCCTGGGAGCTAACTCAAGCAAAAGACTCCGAATTAGACCGAGTCTCAACTCTTAGCCAATTCCCGAGCACTTAAAGACTCCGAGCTAGGCTAAGTCTCAACTCTTAGCCAGTTCCCGAGCACTCACAAAACTCAGAAGGTCAAAGGCAGCTTCCCTGAGCACTCAGACAGTGGCAAGTAACATCAAACAGATTTCCAAACTTGCCCCGATATAGCATCCGGCCAAACTTGGAAATAGGGGGCAGCTGATACACCCAAAATTGGCTCTATCCTACAACCGAGCGGTTCAACTCAGCAGCCAGTCCATGTCCCGATCAATTCATGCACAACTCCTCAGACAAGCATCAGCCCGAGCGGTCTAGTCTACCCGAGACTCACCATCCCGAGCAGTTCATTCACGACCAGACCAACAGGTCGGAAAGACCACACTGGCACGGTCCGTACAGGCGCAGGCCAGTTGGGCCCACAACATATGCCCCAGAATATTCCAGGCAGTTTCCTACTCAGGATAGAAGACTTATGGAAAGAGCATATTGTTTCCTAATCCAATTAGGAAACCCCCACAATTAATGCCAATCAAGCTCAATTGGATTATATTTCCTTAACCATGTATGAGTAGGTCTCTTGCATCTATAAAAGAGACCAGTCACCCCCCCTTCCAAGGGATTGACTTTTCAGTCTCTACAGCACCTCTATAGCAGTCACCAACACGCCCGGCCGACCTACGGTAGTGCCAAACTATTGTTGGTTCACCACAGGTCTCCGGCTTTTTACAGTATAGTGAACGTGCTCAGACACACACGTGGACGTAGGTTCCTTCATTAACAGGGCCGAACCACATACAAAAAACCAGTCTCTCACTCTCTCTCCCCTTAAATTGCTTTAATTTACATTAATCAAATTTTGGCATCATCAAGATATATATAGAATCGTAACATGTAGTGAGAAGTTAGATTTATACATAATTTGTATTGTATGTTATGTCTTTTCTATGACAATATGATACATTAATTGTACAATTTGCCATAGAAAATGCACTAGAAATCAAATGAAATCTTTTGCAAGTTCCAACGGGCACGTGCCTTGCACGTGCTTTCCCACCTAGTATATATATATACAGTCAGGCTCCAAAGAGGGCTCCCTCTTTTTATTAAAGAGAGGCATCTGTTTTGGTTGTCAAATCTAGTTTTTAAACACGGTCTGACGGTCAAAACAGAGGCCCTCTCTTTAATAAAGAGAGGGCGCCCTCTCTAGAGAATTTTCTATATATATATATGGGATGAACCACTTGGCTAGAGAGGAGAGTGGGGAGAGAGGTGGTGTCCCTCGGGCATGATGACATTAATTATTGGGTCTTTTTTATAGTGTTAGGAATGTGAGGTAGAAATGTGTATTTCTTTGTCGCTGTCATTTCTCTATATTGTAGTGATTGTTTCAAGTTCTTGTGGGTGTTAGAGAGTGAGTGTACAATGGTGTTGGGTTATGTGATTTAATCCAAAAGTGTCTTGTACCAATTTAATATCTTAATAATGAAAGAACAGTTCTCTCAAGTGTGTACGTAGGCAATATTTAGCTGAACAATGTATAAATCTGTGTTTATGTATTTTCTTTGGTGTGCATGTTTGTTACTGTTGATGTTCTTCAGCGTGTGGTCATTGGGGGAATTTGGTTCCGCATTTAAATTTCCAACACCCTGCTCATCCTGGTGGATGTTCAAAAAGTGACTTCAAATTGTAGGGCCTTATAAATGAGATTAATCTAAAATATATTTGCTTTTATATTATGCAACCAACAAATTTATTGAGGTTTAGATATGCTATAAAATTCCCGACTTGTACGATGGATACAAATAAGAGAAATAAGGTTAACTCTGTTCATTGATCTAATTTTCCAAGCTAGAAAAGTTCAATTTTTTTTTTTGTGAACATCCATTTTATTAAATAACCCAAAGAAGGGAAATAGGGAAATACACCCAGACTCCAAAAATACAAAATTAAATAACCCAAAGAATGCCATGTTACTTTGAGCCTATTATTATTATTGACAAATGTAGACAACATTAGGCTCATTTATTCATATAGTAATATATATATATATATATATTATGATATTTATTCTTGTGTATGTTGGAAAAGTGACTTCAAATTGTAGGGTCCTGTGAGCTTTGGACTTCCGCTCCACATTAGCATGGCCATCTGGCGGTTGGTCATCTCAGTGGGATGACTAGAATCGAAGAATATATATTCACTTGGATCATCACACAATTCATACTCTTTAATTCCTCTTCTACCTCCACAGCTATTAATGCGCCGATTCGGACCCGTCCCACAGCATCCGCTATTCCCTACCTTGAAACCTTAAAAAACACAATGAGAAAGCATGGTAAGTACTGTTTGGTCCTACTAATTGCCAAATTTTAAATTTGTTAATTAGTTTCCAACATTATGTAGATAGGTTAGATAGATCGATTGGCATCGAGGGCGGAGCCAAGAATTTGCACTTGAGGGGGTCGAGTTTCTAGGTATGCTACCTACCTAGTTATACATATTTTTTGTGTCGTAAATAATACAATTTTACTATGCATGTAAGGTTTTTTTTGTCTAATTGTCTTGTTTTGAGAGTTGAGAGACTTGGTATTTGTAATATTCCGTAGGTATTATAATCTTTTGGCTTATGGTTTATCAGAATGATATTGTATTGTATGTATGCATGAACTATTTTTCAAAAGAGTAATGCTATGCTTCCAAAATTTGAATTACAAAGTTGTGGCAGTGATTTATATATAGTACCAAATGGCATTGCATGTGATACAAGTGACCAAACATTTAGAAACCAAATTTGGGATTCATATTTGGAAAACATTGCATTATTCTTTTCAAAAAGTTAAAATTTTGGAGAGGCCAATACATAAATTGATACCAAAATTCTACGAACTACATATGCACAATTGTTTTAAAAAAATTTGCAGAGGTCATGGCCCCACGCCCTATACATAGCTCCACCCCTATTTTCAACCTTACCCAGATATGTGTTTGTATGTACACACACACATACATACATATATACATACATA
Source organism: Hydrangea macrophylla (assembly GCA_033977485.1). NCBI lineage: Eukaryota > Viridiplantae > Streptophyta > Magnoliopsida > Cornales > Hydrangeaceae > Hydrangea > Hydrangea macrophylla. Next base: position 30,581,942 of record CM066987.1, read on the forward strand.
TGCATAGTCCTTATATATGGTGATTATTAGAGAGACAGAGGGAAGAAGGAACTCACCATGACTTGATGAAGAAAAAAGTACAATACATGGGTCAAGGCTAATGGCGAGTAGTGTCAAGGTTGAATTCTCTACCTTGAACTAGCGTATTCAAGTTCTTGAAAAAATTACATTTTTTGAGTTTTTTTTTGTTAAAATAAAATGAAATTTGCTAATTTTAACCACCAAACACCAATAAATGAGCTATTTAATAATATAATCAGTTTAAATAGCCTAATTCACATCCAAATTAGTATGACCCATGGTGTAACTGTAACATTGAAAAAAAATGCATAAAAATATAGTCATACCACAAATGTAGATGACTTGGTCAAAGAAAAGGAAGGGGAATAGCCCATTGCAAGAGAATAGGCTTAACATACCATATTTTGATGGATTATCAATTCTTTCACCAAGAGAGTCGTAAAAATTGAAGTTTGAGTATTTGAATCCTTTGAACTGCTTCTCTAGGTTTTGAAGGACTTTAGAGAGAGCACTATTATGCAGCTTTACTAGGGATGTAAGTTCATCCAAGCATCCACTACAGTTACTTGGAAAGAATAATTCGGACAGTGGTAGATGACTTATAGGCCCCACATTGAGAAGCCCAAATTTCCTCCCTCCTTTCTTATAAATTTCCTGTAAAATGAAGAATAACATAATCACTTCTATGTTTCTCTCTTTGTAGAAAGAGAAAAGAGAACAAATCATTGACCTCCCCTGAAGTTTATATATACCTACAGTTTCAGTCTTGATGTATAAGATATATTACCAAAATCTCCCTAAATCTAAGATTTCGATTACAGATTCTTCTGATAAATTACCTAGCTATTAGAAAAGTAACATTTTCTTTGATGTTAATACTACTAAGTAAGTTAGCAAACGACTAAACTTTTATCCCTACACTGCAAAGAAAATGATAATTTTCTAACGACTAGTTTGCTGTGCAGGTGGGTCAACGCGAAACAAGATCACAGTCACATCCACAAGATAATTCACACGAAACTAATAGCAAGAGCAAGATAGATCACACAACAAGAATAATCAACACCACATAAGAAAAGAACACAAAGATTTCTACGTAGTTCGGTCAAACATGCCTATATCCAAACCAACTTATCTTTTATTGATCATCATGATTACAAGCTACTCTCAACTCCCTCTATGAGTTTTCACCATGAATGCACTCACCTAGCACTCATCAACAATCACTTGACCTTTCAAAAGCTCCTACCCATAAGGACACATGGGCTACTCTCTCTATCTCCCCTTCTCTCTAAGGATTTTCATTGATTATTCTCCGCCTAGGATTCATCACCATGGCATCATAGCCATCTTCACCATAACCATCCAGTTGGGCTGAAGCCCACCGGCGAGCTGAAGCTCCACACATTCTCTTACTTGAGTTCCTTCAAGGACCTTGACTCACTTTTCAAGATAGTCTTCTTCTTCACCATAGCTCCTATTTATATAGATTACCTTTCCAAATCCTAGTTGAGATAAGATTACCCTCATGGTAATACTTGTCCACCAAGAAAACTTCCCTTACAAGTAATCCTATATAATTAGGAAACCTTCACATTTTGGAAGACCAATCATCTTTAGAAACTATCACAATCTTCTCTCCAAATTAGATTAGGAAACCCCAGTCTCGTACATAACACCGTGTCCACTCGGGTGACACACCAAGCGGACGAGATTCCAGTCTCCAAATTCACACAATCGCGTTCGAGGAGCTTGCTCGAGTGACATTCTAGTATGAGAAATTTAAGCCAATTTTCAACAATCTTCGCTTTGTATTCAAAATTTCTCATACCCCCACCATCTTCTACATCTTCTCATGGTTAAAATTTTTGTACCATCAAATTCTTCTATCACCTTTCGTGTACCATACAAAGAACTATCTTTTCCACGGATCTTGAGAAAACCACCATCTATCTCTTCCAAGGATCTTCATCAAAGTTCTAATACCAATAGAAATAGCAATATAGATCACACAACAAGAATAATCAACGCCACATAAGAGAAGAACACAGATTTCTACGTGGTTCGACCAATCATGTCTACATCCACACCGGCTTCTCTTTTATTGATCACCATGATTACAAGCTAATCTCAACACTTTCTACGAGCTCTCACCATGAATGCACTCATGTAGCACTCACAAACAATCACTTGACCTGTCAAGAGCTCCTACCCATGAGGACATACCGAATACACACTCTCTCTATCCTCTCTAAAGCTTTTCACCGATTACTCTCCGCCAAGGATTCATCACCATAGCATCATAGCCATCTTCACCATCACCATCCACTTGGGCCGAAGCCCACCGACGAGCCGAAGCTCCACACTGTCGCTTACTTGAGTTACTCAAGGGCCTTGACTTAATTTTCAAGATAGTCTTCTTCTTCACCATGGCTCCTATTTATATAAATTACTTTTTCAAATCCTAGTAGAGATAAGATTACCCACATGGTAATACTTGTACCCCAAAAAACTTCCATTACAAGTAATCCTATATAATTAGGAAACCATCACCTTTTGGAAAACCAATCCTCTTTGGAAACTATCCCAATCTTCTCTCCAAATCAGTTAGAAATCCCCAATTCTGCATAACATCGTGTCCGCTAGGGCAACACACCCGACATCATGTCCGCTAGGGCGACACACCGAGTGGGTGAGATTCAAGTCTCCAAATACGCATAACCTTGCCAGAGTGGCTCACTCGAGCGACATTCTAGTATGGGAAATTTAAGCCAATTTCCAACGTAATTAATATATTGGATGAAATTGTTATTGAAACTCTAGAATAAAGAGATTCTTATTACATTCCACTAATCGAGAGTAAAAATGTAGTATATGCAACCCTCAAGAAATGTCAATGTCTTTTACCAAAATATATATATATATATATATTGTCCTTACTTTGATCACGGCAGTGAAGTTGCCAATCACCATCTCTACATATTGTGATTGATTGATGGTGGAGTTTGCAATGGAGTTTATAACCTGGTCGCTCCCGTAATCATTGCCTCCAACGCTAAATAAGTATACGGCATTTAGTAGCATTTTCTTAGCTTCTTTGTCACCAAATTTCTGCCTCAACGCCTTCTCTACATTTTCAAAATTTTTCAATTGTGTTTTAAGGTCAAGCACCTGTTAAATGACAGTTGATTCAATTAAATCCAAAAGCAACCAAAGAATTAAAGCTGAAACTTAGGTCCTTTCGATAAAACTAAAAATTAAGTATTGAAAATTAAAGACAACCACAGTATTGGAAAAAAAAAACCTGTTATTGTGTCTAACTTTGGTGTTTGGCGTTCTGATTGGTTGTGTTTTGGGTCTATTGTGGTGTATTCCTGTTTGGATGATTTCATCCTCTTAATCAATATTTTCCCTTTGCTTTTCAAAAAAAGTATTGAAAAATTAAAAGTACTAGACTTTTGGTAATGAAAATTTAAATGACTGAATTGGTGTTTCAAGTTATTTTTTTTTAGCAGAACTTTTTTACTTAAAGTTTTCAATAGGTTTGGCTGCTTCACAGTAAAGTCGTAACATTATCAAACGACCCCAAGAATTTGTGATGGGCCAAAAACTGTTATTTGCAATTTGAATTGAAGAAATTGCTGCCAAACAACCCACAGAGAGAGAGAGAGAGAGAGAGAGAGAGAGAGAGAGAGAGAGAGGATCTCAACAACATACCAATCCTCGAGCAGTTTCAAGCAGAGCACCAGATCCACCAGAGGCAAAATTAACCCCATAATCATATAGATTATTGCCAGGATGGTGATAAGGTAGGAGCAGTGGCAAATTCGCAAACTCAGCTGCAAGAAATTAAGCTCCTAAATCAATGTAAGCTAATTAATTAAATAAATAAAATATTTAATTGATTTGTCAAATTAAGGCATCTTTTAATTGGCAGGCAAACCATATAGTATATGATATGGATCTTACCAATAAAATCTGGGATGACACGACCATCACAATATCTCCCAGTTGGGTACTTGAAGAATGTTTCTCCATATGGATAAAAATTTCCCTGATAATCCATAGTGATGTTGATATAATTGTTGTTTCCATTATCATAAAGTGAATCACCAAAGATAAAGAGAGGCGCGAGTTTATTGGAATGCCCAAAATGCCCATGGCATTGGATTGGGCACAGAAAGTTTGCAAGGAAAAGTAAGGACAAGAGATGGAAATTTGAGATTGCCATGTTTAAGCTTGCTTTGTTCATGTCATTCTCAAAGTGTCACTTGTTATATATACACGTATATATGACCCAAAAAAAAATAAATATATTGTTTTTTTGAGTGTTTTGTTGTTAGCTTTCAAAGTAGTTGTTTTTTGACTGTTTTGTTGTTAGCTTTCAAAGTACATCTATGTTGAATACAAAGTTATAAAATTTAGGGAAAATAGGCAGTGATGCGCATTTTCCATTACAATAATTTAGATAAATGTAACAAGATTGAAAGATATGGGAAAAAAAATTTCTCAATTCTAAACTAAATAATTTCCTTTTCTTCCTCTGACCAAATTCATCATGAACCAAACATACCCTTTAAAAAAAATACAAAAAGAAGACCAGGACAATGTTCAAAGTACGTAAAAACTGGATTGAAAGATATGGAAAGATTTTTCTCAATTCTATACTAAATAATTTAGATATGATATTCTATTTTTGTTGTTTATCTATTCCAATTCGGGTTTGGGTTGGACAATTCAGGCTCATGTAGGGATGGAGCTCGAGCTTATGCAGACATAGATATAAGTATGTGCATATGTTGGGGGGATATATGCACATGTTTAAGCTTGCTTTGTTCATGTCATTCTCAAAGTGTCATTTGTTATATATACACATAGATGTACGTATGTGCATATGTTGGGGGATATAGGTATGTTAGAGAAATGCTATCCTGTATTTGCATATGTTGGGGAAATGCTATCCTGTATTTACAGTTAGTTTGATAATTACGTGGTTAAGCCAATAAGATGATGTTATTTAAATATATTTTCTAACCTAAATTCAAGGAAAATGCCTAAACATGAGCACCAAACACGTGTGGGTGATATGGATAACATGTTATTACTATTACATTGAATATTTTCTCCAGATTAAGGGTATGTTAGAAATTTTTTATATGTACGTTTGAGTCGTCCAAACATGCTTCTCAGACCAAAAACACACCTCGTAGCTTATTTAGTTTAATTTTATGAAGCAATTTAGAGTTTCAACGATTCCAAACATATTTCAACTTAAACGTGATTCCAATAAAATTTGTCTTATTCTTATTTTTGCACTTGTGATTAAGACTTCTACTTTTACATGTTTGAGAGAAAGAGCTGAACTTGGAGTAGACAATTGTAATGAATGTTCAGGAACAAGTTGAAAGCTAGCATGAGCGATAAATAGGCTGTTAGAATTTTGAATGTGGATGTAACAGCGGAGAGAGCCGAATAGACCTAGTTTGGGATTTAAAGAAATAGAAAATGGAAGGAGAAGAAGAAGAGGACGCATTGAGAGGGGGAGATGCCGTTTTCTATAAGACGTGTATGACCAATAGGGAAAAAGAAAGAAACAAGAAGTTTAGAAACAAGAATGAATAAAAAAAATTTTAGAAAAGCCGCACTGCACGTAACCACGGGCAGAAGAAGAATTTTTAAGTTAGGAGGACTTGGCAGGGGTGAAATCAAAAAGTTGAACCTGTGGTGATCAAATTTACTTCGATTCCGTTTTTTGGGATCTATTTATCCATTTTTCTAATATAACCTCATGCTATAGCAACTAAAACAAAAACTCAAATGCTTTTTTTTTTTTTGAAATGGCAAAGATTCATACTTTATACAAAAACACAAATACTAATAAAATACTGAAATTTTAAAATTTTTCAGGGGAGCATAAGTGTAATTAGAAATTATTTGTATGCCTATAGCTCTAAGAAAAATTAAAATCTAGTGGGCTTGTGCACTCCTGTGCTTTCAAGTCGCCCCTGCACGTAACATGTACTTATGCTTTCATTTTATGATATTTATATATGATATGCAACGTTTGACCTCTCACATGATCTAAGGATATGTTTGGTCTGGAAATTTACAGAAGAAAAAGATCAAAAGGGGAAGGAAAATAAGAAAATTTACATATGTGATATTTTAATCCAAATGTAATCTTGTCCACTTTAGTACATGTGATATCTTAGCTCAAATGTAGTCTAGTCCACCCCAGTTAAGTGTTCCAAACTCAATTTGATATTATACCTTGTTGATAAATAAACCCCAAAATGTATAAATTTTATCCCAAAATATAATATTGTTCTTAAATAGACACAATTTGACACCATATCTAATTATCAAATATGTATAAATAAACAAAAAAAAAAAAAAGATTATTCGGGGGTACCTCAGCCCCAGCAAAAAAATATTCTAGCTCCGCCCTTGCATATATAGGTTATTGTGAGAAAATGCTATCCTATAATATCTGACTAGTGAAATTGGTTTAGAAAAATCATTGTCCCCGCATAATGGTCCTTGTGTTTTTGTTTTAAGGGATAATTAGTGAAAATGATATTATGATGAGATTTTTTTAGAGTTAAGGATAATTAAAATTCTTGATTAGGAAAAGATCATCCATAGAAATATATCAAGTGAAATCTCACTTGACATACATATATAAATATTAAATAAATTTTCACTTATTTCAATCTTTGAGGGACTTTTTAACATATATATATATATATATTGGGGGATGTATGCACATGTTTAAGCTTGCTCTGTTCATGTCATTCTCAAAGTGTCACTTGTTATATATACACATAGATATAAGTATGTGCATATCTATGTTGGGGGTTAAACGTATGTTAGGGAAATGCTATCCTGTATTTACATTTGATCAGGTCAGTCAAACCATGCTTATGGAGAAAATGTCAATGTCAATGCAACAAATATATATATATATATATATATTGACTGTTTTGTTGTTAGCTTTCAAAGTACATCTATGTTGAATACAAAGTGATGGAGTAAAATTTAGGGAAAATAGGCAGTGATTTTTTTTTTTTTTTTTTTGTTTTTTTTTGGGTAACCGTGGGTGTCCGGGCCAGCTTGCGCGCACCTCGACTAATCCCACGAGGTCAGGGCGTCCGGGTGAATCACCTGTGGCCACCCCCTTGAGATTCGAACTTGAGACCTCTGAGTATAACACCCAGAGACCTTGCCATCCGGCCACAAGGGAAGTAGTTAATAGGCAATGATGTTTATTTTCCATTACAATAATTTAGACAAATGTAAAAAGATTGAAAGATATGGAAAGATTTTCTTAATTCTAAACCAATAATTTCCTTTTCTTCCTCTCACCAAATTCATCATGAACCAAACATACCCTTTAAAAAAAAAAAAAAAAAAAGAAGACCAGGTCAATGTTCAAAGAATGTAAACTATAGATTGAAAGATATGGAAAGAACTTTCTCAATTCTAAACCAAATAATTTAGATATGATATTCTATTTTTGTTGTTTATCTATTCCAATTCCGGTGTGGGTGGGACAATTTGAGCTCATGAAGGTATGGAACTCGAGCTTAGGCAGACTCTACTAAAACTCAGGCCAAGTTTGAACAAACTTAAAATGAACTTCAATCCGCCAGAGTTGCAGCCCTAATACATTGTGCATGCATGTTCTGGGCTTACAATGATCTTCTTTTGAAGCAAGTTGTATAGATGCACATATAAATATGAAAAATGCTAAGAGTGCCAAATTAAGAAACTTAAATTGTTTACATGCTGATGTGTCAATGTTAATTTTGAAATAAAATTTATTTTTAAGTTCTTTTGCTTTGAAATTAAAGAAGAGCTTTACTTATCCCCATCAACAAGTGTCTTATTTAGTTATTTTTTTTAGGTGTATATACCATTACTATATATACATACATATATATATATATATATATACAGTCAGGCTCTAAAGAGGGCGCCCTCTTTTTATTAAAGAGAGGACCTTTTTTTGGCCGTGTAAAAAGTGAGAATTTCTCACAAAAAAGTGAGAATTTCTTACTTTATTTAAGATGTGAGAAGTTCTCACTTTTTTGTGAGAAATTCTCACTTTTTACACGGCAAAAAAAAAGGTCCTCTCTTTAATAAAAAAAGGGCGCCCTCTTTAGAGAATCTCTGTATATATATAATTGTTCACCTACTTTAAATTTAATAGTGAGTACACTTTTTGGACAAAGTTAAAGTCAGTCACCTCTAAAAGGAGGATGCTAAAGTGATTTTTATTACGAATAAGATAAGAGCAATGCTAGGTGCATGCACAATGAAATGCATAATTAATTGTAAAATGTGCAGTATAAGGTTAGATTTTGTGCTGAAAAGTCTGTACACTCAAAAAAGTGTATAGGCTTTTCAGCACAAAGTCCAATCTTATACTACACATTTATATAATTTATTGTGTATTTCATTGCGCACCTAACATTTTTTGAAAAGATAAAGTCATTTACTTGGCATAACTATATATGCTCAATGAATTTCGCATTGCATTTACATGTATAACACGGGATGCTACACGTGCTTCTTCTCATTGCATGCCCACTCAATTTCTCTCTGCGCACACCCAAATTATTTTGCGGGACAAGAGTACTTTATGCAGCATCTTTTTGTTGTATATGAAGATATAAATAGAAATTTGGTAAATATATAGGGTAAATTATATTTTACACCCTTGGACACGTTTGGTAGGTAGGAATGCACCTTGGAATGTAATGGTCATTCTTGGGTGATTCCATTCCTGTGTTTGGTGTGACCAAATACAGTGGAATGGTCATTCCTACTTAAACAGGAATGAGCATTCCTTGCCAAAACTCAAGGAATGCTCATTCCATTCCCACAGGATTGACTATAATTGTAAAATATAAAACTTTTTCTTAAAATACATTTTATAAAAATATGTATATATTAAATATTTTTTTAAATATTAAAACAAATATTAAATACTTTTTTAAAAACTAATTTCTTATAAAATATTAAATATTTTGATTAAATATTATTCATACTAAAAAAATCATAAAATACTTATTAAACTTAACATAGGACTAAAAAAAATTTAATTATAACTAGAAACATATGAAATTTTTAAAGAGATTTTGCAAATAGATGAAAAAAAAAAATAAGATGGGCTAAAATTGTTAAAAATGTAATATTATTTCATAAAAAAACCTAAATATTAACGATTTAGGCTAAAAAAATATTTTAAGAAATTAGAAATTTCAAAATATTGCATAAGAATATCTGATAGTAGATTCTTGGACTTCCCAAATACGTTAAAAGATTATATACTTGAAAAAAATATTCCAAGACATTCTATTAAACACTTCTCTAAACGAAATTTCATAAAAATATTTGGTTTAAAAAAATATATTATAGATAAATAAGACAGAATGTTTGTACCATAAATATTTTGTACAAATATAAAATATTTTGCTTAAATCTAATTTTATTCTACTAATTGATTGTTTAAAACCCAAAGTGGAATGTAATTGGCATTTAATTCCTAGAAACTTAGCCAAACAGAGGAATGTAATGACTATTGCTATTTCACTCTTGTTTCATTCCATTCCTGAGTCCATTCCATTCCTGCCTTATTTCATTCCTGCCTACCAAACGTGCTTATAGCTTGGATGTGATAGTATTTTGGTTCTTATAGTTTAATTTTGTCAATTTGGTCCTTAGAGTTTCAGTTAAGTTCAATGTAGTTCATTTATGAATATTTTCTACAACTTTTGATTGAAATAGGTCACGTGATGCATACATGAGGTATCATTAGAAACAAAATGGTAAATTTACTTTAAAAAATTTACACTTTATACACGTATATTGAACCTAAATCTGTCAAGAATTGTAAGAAAAATTTATGAATGGACTATATTGAACCTAAACTGAAACTGCAAGGACCAAAGTGACAAAATTAAAACTACAGGGACCAAAATGAAATCACACACAAACTACTATAAGGGTACAAAATATAATTTACCCATATGTATATAATTCAGTAAGCATTTTGCAATTCTTAATTGCGATAGTTCCTCGTTACAATTGGGTAGCAACAACTTTTCTTATCTATCTAAAAAATTAAAGCCCACCCCCGCACACCCAACCCCCCCCCCCCCCCCCCCCCCACACACACACACACACACACACACACACACACACACATATATATATATATACAAGTGGGCTAGCATCGTGAAAATATGCGATATCTTAAAAATAGTCCATCGCCTAATATTGAAGAATTTGATTTGTGTAATTTATTTGTGGAGTGTTTGTGCCCAAATCTTTACATTTTTAATTAGGAGTCATGCTATAATTCTCAAAAATAGAGAAATAAAACTTCTTATTGGGTCTGAAGACCATGACTCGTAAAATTACATAATTGTCCACACCACATAGTTCTAACCAATAAATAATAAGGAGACAACAGTAACTAAACAATATCTGATATATAATAATATCGAGCTACTAAGCTATTACAACAGCGTCTAGGAATGGAAACAATCATAGAGTCATAGGGCAGCAAATGTCTAATTACAAAACATAGTAAATAAATTCTGATAACATGAATAGAAACTATAATTTATTCTAGTCTTCAGGTGACGTAAATGTAATCGTCAGCGTGTGTTAGTAAGTGTTAGTGGAAGTTGTTAGTGCCCCTAGCATTGTCCATGTAAATATTATGTAAGTAGTCATTTTTGTTAACTTGTTTTGAAGCCAATTGTAATTACTAAAAATTTAATAAAGACAAGGGTATAATTGGTAGTTCATAAATTCGAGCTGCTTAAGCTAGCATGTCAAAACACCTACTCCGTTCTTATAGTATAGGAGCCATGTGTGTGTGTACAAGCATGGATATTAGTGTTCACAAAAAAGAACGAAAAAAAAAAAAAGAAAGAAAGAAGAAGAAGTTAATTTGCTTCCCAAATAATTAGGCAATTGTATCACAAACATATATACAAGGGCAGAGGAAATTGTAGGCCCAAGCCCACCCCCAAGCCCAACCCCAAACCCAAATTAAAAAATAAAAAATAGATTAAAAAATATATGTAATATTTTTTTATTGAATGTATGTGATATTTTATCCTAAATGTAATCTTGCACACTTCAGTATATGGATATTTTAGCCCAAATGTAGTCTAACCTACACCAATTAAGTGTTTCAAACTCAATTTGACACTATATATTGTTGATAAATAAATCCCCAAATATATAAATATTACCCCAAAATATAATATTATTCTTAAACAAACCCAATTTGACACCATATCACATTATCAAATATGTATAAATAGATCCAAAAAAAATCGAGAGTACATCAGCTCCCCCCAAAAAAATTCCTGACTCTACCCTTACATATATATATATATATATATATATGTATGTTATTGTGAGAAAATGCTACCCTATAATATCTGACTAGTGAAACTAGTCTAGAAAAATCATGGTCACCGTGTAATGGTCCCTGTTTTTTTTTTTAAGGGACAATTAGTGAAAATGATATTATAATAAGATTTTTTTAGAGTTAAGGATAATTAAGTTTCTTAATTAGAGAAAGTTTCTCCATAGAAATACAGTAAGTGAAATTTCACTTGGCATACATATTTGAATATTAAATAAAATGCCACTTATTTCGATCTTTGAGGGACTTTGTAACAAATTAAGAATTAAATTGGACGACTTTGAACTTTTGACAGTTACTTCTAGAGACTTTAACGTAAATTTCTATTGTTTAATGTCAGAAGTCCTCGAATATTTTTTTGAGTAATATTTGGGACACTAATAACTTCCACTAACACTTACTAACACACTCTATCTCTCTCCTAGTGGTACTGTGGGGCCCACTACAGACCCTACAGTACCACTAGGAGAGAGATAGAGTATGTTAGTAAGTGTTAGTAGAAGTTGTTAGTGCCTCTAGCATTGCCTTATTTTTTTTTTGGGACTAAAATGACCCTCAAATGCTATTTAAATGTTGATTTCCCATTTTTAGCCAACTAAGTAGCTCAGTTCTCAAGATGGGGTTTTTTTTTTCAATCTTTAAAATGACTTCACTTCCAAAATACAAATCATTTTTCGAAAACTTTTATCCGTCATCTATAAAACTAGATCTACCAAACAAGATGCACACTATAAAATTAATTCTTAAAAAATCAAAATTTTGTTGCTCAAAAATGGATATCGAAAAAAATAATTTTTTTTGGGGGCAAAACCAACACTCTTATTGCTGCGTAGATCTCAAAAAATTAACCCAAAAAAATGGTTCAATACTGCAAATGAATCGCAAAGTTATAGTCATTTTAGCAATATCATTAACTTTATGGGACTGCCTAGGTAAAGAGAGTGACATAGCATCAAATAGTAGCATTTTTTCAATGACAGTAATCTGCTGCTACCTTTACGATACTGCAATGCAAGAGATTATATATCATCAAATATAGCCATTACGGTACATCAAGTACATTATTATCTTAATTTTTAATTTTTTTAATTTTTCAATCATTATGGATATCATTTGATAAATTATTTCTTCTAAATTATATTATATATATATATATATATGAATTTTTATTTAAAATGGAGACTCGGTTTGAAAGATATGATATTTAAAAGTTTGAAAAAAATAACTGCAGTGGAATGTGTACTGGGCTGTCAAAACTTGAGTAGCATATTTTACGGGTAAATTTATCAATTACCTAAATGACTTGAGGCCAAATAAAACCATAAAAATCATATCCTTATCAACAGCTTAAAAATGAAAACACAGGACCTATGACTAAGGACTTTGTGTACCTTGTTTAATTGTTTATGTATTTTGTTTATTTTTGTATGTATTGTGCTGTTCGTTTTGGGATTTGCAATATAAAATTATAAATAAATAAATAATAGTAAAATATTGAAAACGCAGGACTTATGCTTGGAAACGATCCCAACATGGACTTTTCATTAATTAATTTACCCTACATTAATTAAAGGGAGATTTGGTGTAATGCCCTTAAGATTGGGCTAAGTTGGACAAAAGGACTAGTCATAATCAAACACCTATATAAGGACACAGTTTAAAAAAACTTTCCCTCCTAAAGTCTTCTAAAATTTAAACTATCCGTCTTAGTCCTATAAAATTTTAAATTTCATTCTAAATGGCAAAATTGCCCATGAAATCCTAAGAGACCACCACCACCATCTCTCTTCTCTCTCTAACTTTCTCTCTCCTCCATAGCCACCACCACCAACATCTCTCTCTCCTCCCTCTCCATAGCCACCACCATCACAACCACCACCACCATAGCCACCATCTTCTCTCCTCCTCCCTCCACCATCTTCTCTCCTCCCCCCACCATAGCCACCACCACCTTCTCTCCTCCTCCCTCCATAGCCACCACCATCACAACCACCACCACCGGAGCTGTCGCCGCCGTCGCCGGAGCTGGAGCCGTCGCCGTCGCCACTACCACCAACTCTCTTCTCTCTCTAACTTTATCTCTTTTCACCCTCCATAGCCACCACCACCACCATCTCTCTTCTCTCTCTAACTTTCTCTCCTCCTCCCTCCATAGCCACCACCAACACAACCACCACCACCGGAGCCACTACCGGAGCAGTCCTCGTCGTCGCCGAAGCCATCGCCGGAGCAATCGCCACTACCCCAACTCTCTTCTCTCTCTAACTTTCTCTCTCCTCCCCCTCCATAGCCACCACCACCATCTCTCTCTCTTCCCCCTCCATTGCCACCACCACCGCCGGCCACCACCATCGTCGGCCACACAAAAATCATGGCCAACTGATCTCAGTCATCCTAAGAAAAATTTCTCTTAAGATGACTGATCTTAGTCCACCTCCACCACCGACACGGCCACCTCCACCACCAGCACTACCAGTCTCTACCGCCACCGTCCCTAATCCACCACCACCAGCTGTCTCCACCGCCACCACCACCACCATCACCACCGTCCCATTTGATATGAGAAATTTCTAAGATAATTTTCACTTAATAGCCTAAGACAAATTTCACTTAGGATATATCCTAAGTCAAATTTGACTTACTGAGTGGTCGTCGGAGATTGAGAGGGTGGTGGTCGCCGGAGATGGCGAGGGTGGTGGCTGGAGGTCAATCGAGTGGTAGGGAGTGATCACTAGTGGTTAGGAGTGGCGTTGTAGTGGTCAAAAGGTGCAATGGAGGTGGTCGCCGGAGATGAGGGTGGTGGTCGCCGGAGATGGCGAGGGTGGTGGCCGGAGGTGGCAGGGGTGGTGGTCGGAGGTGGTGTGGAGTAGTGGTAATGGTGGCTAGGGTTTGTTTAGGGTTAGAGGTTGAAGATGAGGGTATTTTTGTCTATGGACATTGGGAGGACTCATACCCAATGTGTATTTTAAGTTGTCCTTGATCCCATTAAAGCTCTTTTTAATGACCTTTTAGCCAATTTTTCCTTAATTAAAATGGGTCCCCTTTTTATTTTTTTTTTATGCACTACAACACAATGGGAGGCTATAGTGCTCTCCCAACCCATAAACCTCATACCCTATGAGATTAGAAACCGCAACCATCTATCGATGAGATTGAATCTCTTACCACTGGGTCATCCCTTGGTCTCTGACATTGACTTTTTTTTTATTTATATTTAGATATTATAGGGTAGTAATTCTTTATATATATATATACACACCCGAGAAAGGTCACATGAAGATAGTAGGACATTATTATGTTTAGTATAAAGGTGACCAAAAAAGTCATTAACAGCTCATTAGTATAAATGCAATAAGATAATTTATCATAGGGCACTAAAGTAATTAATGCATTTTTAATTCTTGGTACAATTATAGTTTAAGTGGATGTCATGTTTTGTTGGTAAATTTTAAAAAATTTACATATGTACTAATATGGTAGTGTTTCCCATATTTATTTTATATAGAGAGAGTAAATTTGAGACGGCTTAGTCATATTACTTAGGAAATACGGCAACCAATTGGTACACTCCACCTCAGCATTTGTGACTCACAATCCTTATTAATTACACAATTTCTCTTTTATAAAAAAGAGAAACAATTGGTGCGTGGGATTTTGGAATTTCATCCCTTTCTCCATCTTCTCTCTCTCTCTCTCTCTCTCTCTCTCTAATATCTATATCTAGGAAGCACTGACACTTCTAAAAAGGTAACGTGTTGCGTGTCGTGTCATATCGTATCCGAACACGGACACGACACTTCTTGGACACTTTTTCTGCAGTGTTGACGTGCAATTTTTTAGGATTTTGTCCTGTCGACGTGCCGGTGTCGTGTCGTATCCGTGTCGGAGTGTCCGTGTCAGTGCTTCATAGATGTATATCTATCTCTAATATATATTTGTATATTCCCATGTGATTGTACGACACTACAAAACTTTAATTTGGTCTATTTATTTCTCCTTTTAACAATTAGAGTGCGTTTGTTTCGCGGATAAATTAGAGGATTGGATTAAAATAGTCCAATCCCACCTTATGCTGTGTTTGTTTGGGCCAAGACAATACTTGGGGGAGGGTAGTATAAAAAAACGCAGGGATAAGCTTTAGTGGAATTAAGTAATAAAATGACAAAATTACCCCTTCCATATATATACCCATATTTCATCCCTCATATTTTGAAAATCATTTGTGAAGAGAGAGACTCGTGAACTCATGAAGGAGGCGACACAAGAAATTTGCACACGATGAGCAGCAGCAACGCCGGCGATGTTTAATTTTGAGTAAAAGAGAATATACAGACATTATTTCTTACTCTATCTTAGACAATGCCCCTGTTTGTTGCACATTACAAGTTGATGATGCCAAAATTTGGGTAAGAGCAAGAAGAGCAGTTTAAAGAGAGAGAGAGTGAGACAAAAGAGATTTGTATGTGGTTCGGCCCCATTAACTAGGCGACCTACGTCCACATGGTGCGTCGGAGCGCGTTCACTAATAGAACACCAGCGGCCTTTGGTGAACCAACAATGAGGGCGGTACTACCAAGGACCGGCCGGACATATACGTGTGAGTGATATGTATATCGTTATTCTTGTGAGATAAGAATGTCATCCCCTTCAATAGGGGTAAGTGGTCTCTTTTATTTATAGATGAAAGAGACCACTCATACAAGGTAAGTGAGTAGATTAGGAAGCCTAATCTAATTACAAGTGATTAGCATAAATCATAGATGTTTCCTAAGTGGTTTAGGAAACAGCTTGTATTAGCCTTCTTACTGAGCTAAGGAACTGCCAGCAACCTTGTAGAGCAAGTCATGGGGCAGGCCTGGGTTGCACCCACTGGGGGGGATGATTCTGCCTTGTGACCCCGAGCTGTGGGTCAGACCGGGCGGTATCGACCTATCAGCCCGGGATAGCTGAATTCCAAGCACCTTTTTCGGATGACTCGGTGTCCCCGTGCTGACGTGGCAATTTATCTTTGTCTGGATATTCTCTGACCTATCAGCTGTCCCCATTTTTGAAGCTGACATGATGCTACATCAGATGACGTTTGAAACTCTATGTTATTTAGTAGACCGCCCAGGGAACTACTCTAGTCATTCCTCGGGAACGGACCCACCCCCTTGGCCACCCGGGGGTTAAACCGAACGGTAACGTTGGGAACCCGGGGTCGGTGGCCTCCATGTGTCAAGGAGTGACTGGTCCGGTTAGGATCCAACGAGGTCAGCGTGAGCGTAACCGAATAGATGTGTGGTAACCGGACCGTCATGTCACGCATTTAATGCGCGCGCCTTTTGAGGCGTCGCTTCACGTGCCCGAGGAGACAGCTTGTAGGTGGTTTAGGCAGGAAAACTTCCTGGCCGTTGGATCTAATCTGATCTGGACTGTTCATACCATATATATAAGGGACACTTGGTCATTCCTTTCATTTCTACTGCCCTGAGATAGAGATTATCGAGTGGCTTGAGAGAAAAAGTTCCCGGTCAAGCTTCCCGAGCTCTTTTCTGCACTTTTTTCTTGTAAGTCTTCACCTCCCATAGTTTCAATTCATTGCATTCTTCGTTCTCCTCTTTCTTTTTCTTTCCTGAGTGAAGCTGGAGAGGACGAATCCATTAAGGCTCGCATGGGAGTGGGATTTTTCTTCATCCTTAGGTTTTGCTCTTTCTTTAGGTCAAGCAGAACAGCAGGATAATTAAACCGAGCTGTATGTCTCGGGATAGTTTGACCGAGTGCCACCTTTCCTTGAAAGCCTTATACTCCTTACCTTTTTGGCTTATAACCTTACCTCCTCTGTACCTCAGACTCGGAGTCTCTGACCCATACCTAGGTCACCTGTTGCTTTCTCATTCCACCGTAGGAGTACCAGACATGTGTCACTCCAGTTTTGATTCCTCTTCCCTGTCGGAGGATGAACAATCGCAGTCTAGGACCCCGGACACAAGCCTAGACCCATCCTCTGCCACTCGGTCAGACCATCACAGCGAGGGTAGGATCCTAATATGGTTGTCGGACGATGAGTCGGACCAGGAGGCCCTAGTAGCCTTTGTCTCGCGGGGTTCAGGCGAGGAAATACCAGGGGGTCCTGACCCCGAAGTGGCGTTTGCTTGTGAATTTATTCCTTCCATCTTTCGATTCCAAGACCTCAACCGAATTAGGAATAAGTATGCCATTTTCGATGGTTTCTCCTTGACCGTGCAGGCCGGCTGGGCCCAGTTCCATTACCTGGGTTTTGTCACTTTGTACGAGGACTCCCTCATGGCTGGGTTTCGTATTCCCCTTCACACGGTCGCTCGGGACGTCCTGATCTACCTCAGGATCGCTCCGAGGCAGTTAGCCCCGAATGGGTGGAGGTTCCTGATGGGGTCCATCTCTCTCTGGTCCCAACTCTTCGGGTACGAACTCACCTTGCAAGAGTTCTTGTGGACCCACCGACCGTTCCCCGTGCATGGGAAGGTCGGGTTCTTCTCTCGGGGGGCTCGGCAGAGGAGAACAATCATTGTCAACTGCCCGAGCAACAATAAGGGGTGGAAGAACAAGTTCTTCCAAGTATCCACCCCCGGGGTCTGTAAGCAAGCCCCAGGAATTCAGCTAAGGACTTCCTGGGTGGGGGAGTTGAGGAGTAAGCCCGTCCGACACTTCTCTTTCTACTTTCATTTGCCTTTGAGCGTAGTCATGTGACTGACCATTTCGTTTTGTTTTACAATAGGATCAGGCGACCCTCCGAGCATTCCCGAGGAGTGCCAAGCTAGGATCAGGCACTTGGCGAACCAGCCCACCAACATCTGGAATGTGCTAATCCGGACGGGAGATTTTAAGGCCTTCTACAATCCGGACGAGCTCGTCAAAGCTCCCGCCTTTCCTCCAATCATCCCGGGTAAGTGTTTGGGGCGAAATATTTGGCTTTGGCCACTCTTCATCGCTTTTCCTGGTTATTGACCGCATGATCTTTTCTCTTCGCAGAAATGGGCCCCAGGAGGAATTTGGAGCAGCTAAGGGCCAGACAGGTCGCCGCCACCGCCCGGATGGCGGAGAGAGGGAAGAGG
Source organism: Hydrangea macrophylla (assembly GCA_033977485.1). Taxonomy (NCBI): domain Eukaryota; kingdom Viridiplantae; phylum Streptophyta; class Magnoliopsida; order Cornales; family Hydrangeaceae; genus Hydrangea; species Hydrangea macrophylla. The sequence goes on from CM066987.1 coordinate 30,600,488, forward strand.
CCAACCGCCGAGGCTCAGGTAGCAAACGTTCGCTCAGGCGGATAAGGCACGGAACGGTGGTGCACCAGGAACCCGGGGGGAAGTCGGCTTCCTGTGCGGTGGTGGTGGACGAGATCGCTCCCCGGGCAGACTTACCATCTGGTACGCCGTTAGGGGAGTCGGCAGAGATCAGGGAGAGGGTCAAGCCGGGCCTTCTCCCAAGTTAGGTGGAAATGTGTGCAAATATATCTCCCCAAGTCTTCCAGGGGTGGCTATACAGCATCTCCCACTTCGTGAGTACTTCTGCCACTTTGTTCTTCATTCTTTAGTCACTTTGTTTGCTTAGTGATTGACTGGTTTATGCTTCTTGTAGGTCAGCTGCATGGCTACCGGAGCTGAATCCTTCCTTCCCTCCCTGGCCGGGAGGGCCACTGTTGCTGAAGCTGCTTTATCACAGGAACGGGCGGCCTCTGAGGCCAAGGAGACTGCCCTGTCCATTAAGAAGGACAAGGTCAAGGGCTTGGCCTTGTGCCTTGGTGCTGCGCAAGCAAAGTTGGTGGCCACCTTGGCTGATCTGGAGGCTGCCCAGGCCAACCTTGCGGCGGCGGAGGCTCGAGAGAAGGCCCTGGCCGGGGCGGTGGTGGCAGGGCCTACAGAGGAGGCCTTTGAAGATGGCTTCTTCCAGGACTACGAAGACCTGAAGAGAAGCCTAGCCTGTGACCACCCCGAGTAGGACATCTCGTCCTACAAAGGGATAGACTCTGACTACTGGGACATGGGTTCCGCCTTTGTCGAAGGTTCTGCTGCTGGGGCCGGACCTGCTGAAGACACTGCCCCAGGCAGGGATGCTGCTTTGGACAGGAAAGCTGCTACAATGGGAGAGGCTGGTGAGACCGAGGATGTGGTCGTGGTGGATGATGCCTAGCCTCCCTACCCGTCTTTCTTGGCTTTTTTTTTTTTTGGGGGGGGGGGGGGGAAGGCTACTACAACTGCCCCAGGCTTTGTACATTTTTATCTTTAATGAAAAGGTCCTTTGAGGCCACCCTTTTGCATCAATAGCTTTTCATCGTGTTTCTTTTCTGCACTTGCATGTTTGTATTGCCTGTGCTCGACCGGTTGTTAGCTATACTAAGACCCTGCCTTAGCAAAAGGTTTAGGATTGTGGCAGGTAAAGAACACTTGGTCTTCTAAGATTTTGGTCCTGTTACTATCCGAACGGTTTCTCTAAGCGCTGTAGGTACTTAGGAATGTTATAGGGTTCCAAGCCCTGTTAGTGCCCAGTGATTCCATGTTTTAGTCCAGCATCCCCCCTGCCCTCCAAGCTTTTGCTAAAGCGGGCGTTGGTAGAGGGGTTAACCATAAGGAACCGACCTAGAACATGGGTGGTTGTAGGGTCTTTTTGAGCTTACTATCATTAGCCACCTAGGGGGATTTGCCCCATCGTCGGTTATGGACCTAAACAAAGTCGGCACCTCAGATGTGAAACCGAGGTCTTCTACCTCGGGTATGACCCCGAGGTCTTTTCTGCTTCGGGTGTTGTCCGAGGTCTTTTGTGTCTCGGGTATGGTCCCGAGGTCTTTTTGTGCCTCGGGTATGATTCCGAGGTCTTTTTATTTGTTCACACGGAACACTGGCAGGGATCATTTCTTGCAGCAAAAATAAAAAATCTTTATTCCTTTTTGAAAATCATAATAATTGCTCGAGGAGAGTTACAAATTTTCTAACCAACGATATCTCGCTCTTATCCAAGCATCATTGAAAATACTTGCGGAGATGTTGTATGTTCCAAGGGTGAGATAGATCATGCCCGTACAATGTCTGTAACCAGTAGGTGCCCAATCGGTTGACCCGAGTAACCCTGTATGGTCCTTCCCAGTTTGGCCCTAATTTTATGTGGCTCGGAACCTTGGTAGACTGGTTTACCGCCTTAAGGACTAGGTCTCCCACCTGGAAATTGTGGTGCTTGACTTTATTGTTGAAGTACCGAGAAACCCGCTGCTTATAGGCTGCCACCTTCAAATATGCCCGATCCTTTTTCTCTTCTATTAAGTCGAGATCTCCTCTGAGGGCTTTTTTGTTGCCTTGCTCGCTGAAATTTTCTACTCGGTAGGTGGGCAATCCGAGCTCTGTGGGGACCACTACCTCAAAGCCGAAGGTGAGGGAAAAGGGGGTTTCCCCTATGGCCATTTCGGGGAGTAGTGCGATATACCCACATGAGGGTCGATAGTTCTTCTGCCCAAAGTCCTTTGGCATTTTCAAGTCTGGTTTTAATTAATTGTAGAATGGTTCAGTTCGTCACCTCGGCTTGGCCGTTGGTTTGAGGATGCTAGAGGGAAGAGTAGTGATTTGATATTCCATGACTCGAGCAGAATTACCTGAACACCAAGGTATCGAACTGCTTGCCGTTGTCACTGACCAGGACCCTGGGGATGCCAAATCGACTGAGGATGTTTCCCTCGATGAAGTTCTCCATCTTTTTCTCGATGATCTTTACCAAGGGCTCGCCTTCTGCCCACTTGGTGAAATAGTTCACGGCCATGACCGCAAACTTGACCTGTCCTTTTCCCGTTGGGAGGGGACCGACAATATCAATGCCCCATTGAGTGAACGACCAGGGGATAAGGATTGGCTTCTAGATCTCTCTCGGGCGGTTGATCATAGGTAAATGTCTCTGACACTTGTCAAACCGCTTGACATGTTCTTGGGAATCTCGGGCCATCATCAGCCAGTAATAGCCCTGCAGCAGGGCCTTTCAGGAAAGTGTCCGACCTCCCACGTGGCTTCCACACACTCCTTCGTGGATTTCATGCAATATCCCTTGGACTTGGGTAGGGTGGATGCACCGGAGATATCGGATGGAGATCCCCCTTTTGTAGAGGATGCCATCACAGAAGTGGTATCTGTCCACCAGTACCTTACCCGTCGGGCTCCTCTTTTTCGTCTGGTAAAGTACCAGTCGCGAGGAACATTGTGATCGGATCTATCCAACTAGGCCCCAGATCGACCGGTTCGACCTGCATGCCTTCTAAGTTGACCATGTTAGGCTCGGGTTAGTATTCTATCCTTATCCCAGGTAGGTCTGACTTAAAGGATGAGGTAAGATGGACTAACCGATCGGCCCTTATGTTCTCTTCCCTCGGGATTTGTGTGATGGATAACCCCTTAAGCTTCTTTGAGACTATTCGTACGAGGGCCAGGTAAGCTATCATGTTGTCTTCTGGGGCTTTATACTCCTGATTAACTTGATTAACCACAAGCTGGGAATCACTGTACCCTTAGACTTGTTGTGCACCCATCAAAGTGGCCAACTGCAACCCAACCAGCAAAGCTTCATAGTCGGCCTCGTTATTACAGGCTTGAAAACCAAACCTTAGCGCGTACTCCAGTTGGATCCCTTTGGGTGTGGTCAGGATGATCCCTGCTCCGCTAACCTGTTTATTGGAGGATCCATCCACATAGAGTACCCAGGTCGGGGTGTCAGTCTATAGACTGGGCGGTAGAACCGGCGGGTCGAGCTCTTCGACCGGATCTTCTGGATATGTGAATTCTATGAGAAAATCTATCACTGCCTATCCCTTAATTGTCGTCTGGGGTCTATTGACTACTTCGAATTCTTCTAACTCCAACTCCCACTTGACAAGCCTTCCGGATGTCTCAGGCCTGCTTAATATCCAACGGAGGGGCTGATCCGTGAGGACTACAATGACGTGGGCATAAAATATGGACGGAGTCTCCAGGAAAAAGTGATAAGGGCAAAAGCGAGCTTTAGCTCGGGAGACGAATCGGTTCAGCGCCGCCACCAGTCCGGCCAAACTTTGAACTTCTTTGGTTGATCTGGGTGACCACATGTTAATAATAGCCTAAATTTTTTCGGGGTTCGCTTCGATCCCTCCCCTGCTGACTAAATGCCCCAGAAACTTCCCTGCCGAGACTCTAAACGTGCACTTGGCCGGGTTCAACCTCATCCGGTACTTTCCCAAGATGTTGAAGGCCCCGGCCAAGTGCTCGAGATGGTCGAACTCGTTCTGGCTTTTGACCAATAGATCGTCGACACAAACTTCTATCGATTTCCTGATTAAGTCTTTGAACATGGAATTGACCAGGCGTTGATAAGTTGTCGTGGCATTTTTGAGGCCAAAAGGCATCACCTTGTAACAATATGTCCCCTGGTCTGTGATGAAGGAGGTTTTTTCTTCGTCCTTGGGGTACATGATGATCTGGTTGTACCCCGAGTAAGCATCCATGAAAGAGAGAAGCAAGTGACCAGCTGTGGAGTCCACAAGGAGATCTATCCTAGGTAGTGGATATCAATCCTTGGGACATGCTTTGTTTAGATTAGTGAAATCCACACACATTCTCCACTTCCCATTGCTTTTCTTGACTAGTACCATGTTTGCCAACCAGTCAGGATAGTAAACCTCTCGGACGGACTTTGCCTTTAGGAGCTTTTCAATTTTCTCGTGTACCGCTGCTTGCATTTCAGGGGCCATGCCCCTCCTCTTCTGCTTGACTGGCGGGAAGTACGGGTCAATGTTGAGACGGTGGGACATAATCTGGGGGTCTATCCCAGGCATGTCCTCATGGCATCAGGTGAAGACGTCCTGGTTCTATCGCAGGAACTGGATCAACTTCTCCCTGAGGCTTGGCTCTAAGAGAGTACCGATACTGTCGGACAGGTCGGGGAGTAGGGGGTCTAGCACCACTTGTTCCAATTCTTCTGCCGGGCTGACTCCATCCCTTGTGTCCCTCAAGTCCATCTCCTGAACGTTCAACATCTCTGCAACTGCTTCTCTGCGCAAGTAGCTGACATAACAGCTCCGGGCGGTTGCTTGGTCTCCACTCAAGCTCCCGGGCCCCTGTGGGGTTGGAAACTTGATCAATAGGCCATATGTTGAGATGACCGCCTTAGTCTTGTTGAGCGTCAGCCTTCCCAGAATGACATTGTAGGCGGACTGGGCTTCTACCACCACAAAGTTTGCGAGCATGGAGACTTGCTGGGCATAGGTCCCCATGAGGATTGGGAGCTCGATCGTGCTGAGCGGTTGTGTGCTAGATCCATTGAACCCTACCAGGGGAGTGGCCACTGGTCGGAGCCGATCCCTTGATATCCCGAACTGATCAAAAGCCGAGACAAACAAAATATCATAAGAGCTACCCGTGTCCACTAATACCCTCTTGACCACATAATTTGTTATAGAGATTGTAACCACCAGTGGATCGTCATGGGGGCAATGCAGGTCCTTCACGTCATCAAACGAGAATGTAAGCACGTCGGTCGGCGGGGAGCTGGCGGATTGGACATGCCAGATATTTGATCGGGATGCCCGAGCATGCCTCTTCCAAGCCGACTGTGAATCTCCTCCACCCGAAGTTCCTCCGGAGATCACGTTGATTTGCCCAAGGGGTTGTGGCTGCTCGGAAGCTCGGGTATCAGGCCGAGATCGCCTATCAACCGTGACGAACTCGGCTAGGTGGCCCTGTTCAATTAGCTTCTCGATGGAAATCTTGAGCTTAAAGCAGTCTTCTGTGTCGTGACCATGGTCTTTATGATACCGGCAAAACTTATCTCGGTTTCTCTTCCCGGACGGACTCTTCATATTTACCGGCTGTTGGAGAAGCCTCTGGGTCTCGGCGGCAACCATGACCTCGTGGATAGGCCGGGAAAGAGGTGTGAAGGTGATCGGGGCTTGGTCCCGACTACTTCTCTATTGATCCTGCCTTGGCTTCTTTCCCGAGCCCTTCTCGGAGCCCTCGCGCTTGTGCTTGGATTTTGGGGACTCATCTCCCGCAACGGTGGCGCGCTTGGACTTCAGGAACTCCTCCGTGTCAATGTACTTCCCAACTCTCTCGGAGAGCTCAACCAAGGTTGCCGGTCGGTCATGATGGAACGATGTGGCAACTTTGGTGTACTGAACTCCCAAGCAAAAGGCCATGATAGCGACTGTTTCGTTCAGGTGGCGGATCTGGAGCCTTTTTTGGTTGAAACGGTCGAAGTAATCTTTCAGGGATTCTCCGTTGCGTTACTTGACGACCAACAATTGGGTGTCGGGCTGTGACCGGTCAAGCATCCCCACAAACTAGCTGATGAAGAGCTTGCTAAGTGCCTTGAAATTTTTGACCATTTAGGGCGTGAGAGCATGGAACCATTGTGCGGCCGGCCCTTTGAGAGTGCTGGGAAAGGCCAGGCATAGTAGTTCGTCAGCGGTGGTGACCAGTGCCATTTAGGCCTTATAAGTCCGGACATGATCCATCTGGCTTCCTGAACCGTCATAAGAGTCGAGATGCGGTGGTTTGAACTTCCGTGGGATGGGAAATCCTGTGACCCGGACGGTAAAGGGCGACTCGGTTTCTGTATTGGTGTGATCGTGGCGCGGCTTACGGCTCAATTTCTCAATTTGCTTTTGCAGGTCCTTGATCTAGGCCTTGACATCTTTCTGACTGGTCTTCCGCTCTATATATGAATGGTATGTCGGGTCAAACGATGAGGCCTCTTTTTCAAAGTGTGTTGTCCTTGAGAATAGGACCCGGCTTCGATTCCGGGTAATCGTGTGCCTAAGATCTCCACGGCTCTTAGCTGGGGGGGTCTTTGGCCGACTCCCTGGTCGTTTGTCCTTGCCCCTCCCCTCTGGCAGCGCATTTGCTGTTGATGATCTTCCTAGCGTCCCCCATCCAACGCCGGGTCCGCTCGGGAGCCTGGCTACGCTCATCATTCCCAAACTCACCCAAAGCAGGTGGGGATACAAGTTTAGTGTGGGCACGCCTTCGGATCCGTACGGGCTCCCGGTCGACTTGAGGGGGCTTTTCCTGACGGGCCAGCAACGATTCGATTTGCTGCTGAGTTTGCCCCTGGCCCTCCAGGAGTTGCGCAAGAGCTGCGGTAATCTGCTCGGAGGTCATGGAATCAGCCAGTTGCCCGGCCTGTGAATCTGTCTGACCTACTAGAGCAGCAGTCTACTTACCTTTCTTCGGCAGCATGTTGACCAGTCAAAGATTTGTGTTTCTGAGAGAATTTGTCGCTTCCCACAGACGGCGCCAACTGATGATGCCGAAATTTGGGTAAGAGCAAGAAGAGTAGTTTAAAGAGAGAGAGTGAGATAAAAGAGATTTGAATGTGGTTCGGCCCCGTTAACTAAGCGACCTACGTCCACGTGGTGCGTCGGAGCGCGTTCACTAACAGATTACTGGCGGCCTTTGGAGAACCAATAATGAGGGCGGTACTACCAAGGACCGGGCGGATATATGCGTGTGAGTGATATGTATATCATTATTCTTGTGAGACAAGAATGTCGTCCCCTTCAATGGGAGTGAGTGGTCTTTTTTATAGATGCAAGAAACCACTCATACAAGGTAAGTGAGCAAATTCGAAAGCCTAATCTAATTACAAGTGATTAGCATAAATCATGGACGTTTCTTAAGTGGTTTAGGAAACAACTTGTATTAGCCTTCTTACTGAGCTAAGGAACTGCCACTAACCTTGTAGAGCTAGCAAGTCATAGGGCAGGCCTGGGTCGCACCCACTGGGGGGACAATTCTGTCTCGTGACCCCGAGCTGTGGGCCAGACTGGACGGTATCGACCGATCAGCCTGGGATAGCTGAATTCCAAGCACCTTTTTCGGATGACTCGGTGTCTCCGTGCTGACGTGACGATTTGACTTTGATCGGATATTCTCTCACCTATCATAAGCTATAACTTATAGCTTATACTGAAATGAAGTATTTGGTGTGACTTATAACTTTAAATTTATAATTTTTTTCAACTTATTCAAAGCCCAAAAGCCAACTTATTTGAACTTGGGTTAGAGGTACTTTTTTCAGTTTATTGCTTATTTGTCATATAATGAATGTTTAATTGGACAACCTTTTTTTTTTTGTTTTTTTTATTTATCTATTGACATAAATTACCCCCGATCAAATAAAATTCACCACTTGTCTAAAAATCTAACCATTATTTTGAAGTGATCTCACAGTGATCCCACTGAATTTTGATTGGAGGACGTTAAAGTGACCCCACAATAGTCCCATTGACACATTATTTAGGATGAGAATTGGGGATGAAAATTTGAGAAGCATGACATCATCCTAATTGTTTTTTTTTTTTTTTTTTGGTCGAAGAACTCACACACACACACAAGGGGGGGTCATACCCCACTTTAAAGACGAAGCTCCCTTGGAAACACACGCACACGCAAGGGGGGCCAAACCCCACTTTAAAGCCAAATGCTCCTTGCAAGAGTCGAACCCACAACCTCCCATTTGGGGGTTGCGGGGTCTGGCCAGCCCAGCTACTGGGACTGGTTATCATCCTAATTGTTAATAGGAGAAATAAATGGACCAAATTAAAATTTTGTAGTGCCGGACAATTACATGGGAATATATGGATAAATATTAGAGATAAACATAGATATTAGAGAAAAAGAAAAAGAAAGGGATGAGCTTCCCAAATGTCACGCGCCAACTGTTTCTCTTTTTATATAAAAAAAAAAAATTGTGTAATGAACAAGGATTGTGGGTTACAAAATACTGAGATGGAGTGTGGCAATTGGGCGCCGTATTTCCTAGGTAGTACGGCTAAGCAGTCTCAAATTTACTCTCATACATATATATATATATGCACACACACTAGAAATTGCCCACGTCCATGGACACCATCAAGAAATGAGTTTCTTTAAAATCTAAATTAATTACTTTTTTAATAAAAATATTTTGTATAATATTACTGTTTAGAGATAGAGGGTTTTGAGAAAGGGGGATGAAGTATAAAAGAGAGGGGAGGGAAATACAAAATCTGTAATTTAAAAAAAATGGGGGAGTTTAAAATTTTTCAAAAGGTGTAGAAAGTGAAATGAACGCTGAGTTTGTTTCAATGTAAAATGTTTTTACCTACAATTTGAATTCAAATAATTTTTTGAAAAAAAAATTTATTTTGAAACAAACGTAGCAAAAATGCAGAAAGTGAAGAAAGTGGTAAAAAGTATAAAAAATTTTGGATCCAGAAAATATTTTATTTTGAAACAAACAGAGCAAAAATGCAAAAAGTGGAAAAAGTGGTAAAGAGAACAAAAAATTTTAGATTTTAAATAATGACACATTGACACCTATCCAGAGTTACAGTGTCAATAAACATCAAAACCATTCCTTTTATATAAATATATATATATATATATACAAAAATTCTCCAGAGAGGGTGCCCTCTCTTTATTAAAGAAAGGACCTCTTTTTGACAGTCGAATCGTGTTTAAAAATTTGATCTGACGGCCAAAACAGAAGTGCTCTCTTTAATAAAAGTGATAGTCCTCTCTAGAGCTGACTGTATATATATATATATATATTATATTATATTAGTATGTATAAATACACATATAGAGGGAGGCATGGAGAAAAAATGTTGACAATACTAGTGGAATTTAATATAGAATGCCGAGTAATGCTACACACACTCTGAAAAGCACACCAAAATGTACAATCTTGTTTAAAAAAGTTGAACCTTGTGCTGTAAAGTCTGCACACACAAAAGTTGGTGTTTTCTGTGTATAGACTTTGCAGCACAAGATCCAACCATTTTAAGCATGATTGTACATTTTGATGTGTTTTTTCAGAGTGTGTGTAGCATTACTCTAAAATACCAACATGTAAAATGCCAACATGATTGTGCCGTTGTTCAACTGTTTTTTTCTTTTGGTTTTTGTTTTGGTCGGTAGTTGCTTCCAAACTTGTTTACCACGTAAAATAGGTTGAATAAAATCTGATAGAATTTTGAGAAAATAGGCAGGTGATGTTTAGTTTTCAATAGATGCTCGGAGAATTGTAGCCTTTCGGGGGAGAATTTCAAAGTGGTGGGCTATAGATTGATCACGTTTTTTAAAAGAACAAGAAAATAAGTTTTCCACCCTTGACCGGTGTCCATTAAGAGTCGCTATCGTTTATAAATTAGAACCTAAGAAAGTAAAAAATAAAATGAGATGTTTATCTCATTAAAATCTTTTAAAACTCCACTATCTTAATTATCTTAGAGTACTAAGATTCTAATTTAAAAGTTCGAATGTTAAAAAAAAATTTAAGATTAAAAGTATATTACTAATTACTAAATCACAAAAATTATTGAAAGTGGTCATACTGTTATGATATGTGTTTGGAATTCATTTGGGATGCAAGCAGGGGCGGCTCAATAAATTTTGGGGACTTAAGTGATGACCCATAAATGATTTGAAAGCATTCATTTTTTATGATTTTTTTTAGAACTGTTGTAAAAGTAATGATTATTTATGACTTTTTTAACAAACTCGAACTTATTTATGACTGCAATGTTATGACGTATTTTATTATGACTTTTTTTTTTAAAGTTATAATAAGGGTTTTTTGTTGTAGTGGCGCATTTTCCAGTAATTATGTTGATAGTACAGGGGCAAAATGGGAATGAAATGAAACACGTGTCACCCAGTGAAAGCTTGGGTAAGCAATGGTAGACCAAAAATAGGTGAGCAAAAATGCTCTCTTAATATCTCATGCAAGATAGTTGATCGTAGGTAAGATTTTATCATGTATAATTAGTTTTGAAAAGCATTTTCCTGCGTTGTCGTTAGAAAATCATGTGATTTTTTTTTTCTTTCTATTTTGCTTTATGATATGCTTGAAACCTTGAAGTTAAGGATGTAGTGGATTTGGGGGCCTTTTATTTTAGAAATATTTATATTTTTTAGGAATAGATAGATGTAAGTAGTTGGTTACGATTAGTAGGGTTTTCTTTTTTTCCAAGACAATAGTTAAGTGAATAGATATGTAGTAATAAAAGGTTATTTAGGAATTATTAATAGGGGCTTTTTGTAGGCAATACTAGTTAATATTTTCTTTCTTTTCTTTCTTTAAGGTGACTAGTAAGGGCCCACTCAGTATGTGAGTGGAAAGAACAATTTTTTTTTTTTTTTTGTTTTGAAAATTTGTATTATAAATTACTACCTTTTTATTTATATTTTCTAAGTAAAACTTACTTGGTTTAATTGTAAATATAGGGTGCAGGTAAAATATAGTTGGTATAGACCCCTCCCTTTATAACAGTGTAGATATTACATTATAAATATTCAAAACATGGGGCCTTAATTTTTTGGGAGCCTTAGGTGGACACTTAAGTTGCGTTATGGTTGAGCCACCCTGGATGCAAAAATTTAGGAAGCATCGCATTATTATTTGAGTACTATTAGATCCATATAGTGAATTACACATTTTTTTCACACAGAGTTTTAAATGCTTGTACCTTGTGCTGTTTGAATTTTTTTATACTTTTTTGTGCTCCACTTATATAGTACAAGGTACATACATTTAGAGTTGTGTGTGAAAAAAGTGTGTTGTTTACTGTGTAAGTCTAGCATTTTCCTTATTATTTTATTAGAGAATGTTAAAGTGATCCCATTATTATAGAAGGTAGTCCTATTACATGAACATGTGTTGAAAATTATTTTTTGTAATACAAAATTTGAAAAACATAATATTACTCAAAGTATAATTATAATCATCAGATCCTTCCCCACCCCACCCCACCCCAAAATCACGTGGCAAGCACTCTCCAATCACATCGTACCTAATCTTTAACCAAACTGGGACCCAACATTAATTTCTTAAGGATACATTACACCAACAGAGCATCGACTTGTATCTTTTTTTTTTTTTGTTTGGAGTGGGGAGATAACTACTCTGACCTCTCGAGTTTAGGTCTAATTATACGGACCTCTTATGTAATTTTTATAATTATATTGATTTAGTTTCCTTCTTTGTAACAGAAGTCTAATTTCGTTAAAATTTATACGAAAATACACATTTATCCTCAATTGGTATATTATACCCACCTATGATCTAATTACATAAACCTCCTTTGAGGTTTATAATTGTGTAACACTCACCTCCCCTCCTTTAGCCAGCAACAATTGTTGACCAAAAAATTAATAATTTTTAAGTTTTATTTTTTCAAAATACTAATGTTCATACTTATTACACCTACAATAAAGATTTTGAATGCAATATATATATATATATATATGTACATATTGCTTGTGGTTCGATTTAGGTTTATACACACAAACAAAAATTCGAATATTAACTAGGAAATCCTGGAGAAAAAAAATCTTAAAATTTAAGCTAAAATGTATATAAAAACGTCATTTTTTTTATGAATCATACAAAAATATACCCTTGTAAAATTAATATACATAATTGAGTAGGTCTCGGGAAAAAAAAAATGAAATAAAATTTATTTGTACTCACCTAGAGTGCATTTTTGTTCATCCAAATTTTGCCAATTGGGTGAGCATGTGGGACCCACCACTTTTAATGGACAAAATGGGAAAAAACAAAAGATCTAAAGTGGTCGGTCCTACATGCTCACCCAATGGTTGTTTAATTCAAACATTATATGTTCATCAACAGATAATATTATTTGTTTAGACAGATAATAACGCAAAACAAGGCTAAAAAAGACCCCAAAAGGCCAAAAAAAATGAGTAAGTTATGGTTGTCTAATAATTGATTTGTCAAATTAAGGCCTCTTTTAATTGGCAGCAGCGTTTGGAACCTATAAGTGATTACGAAACTCCAAGAGTTAAAATTAAATCAACAATGCTAGGGGCACAAACAAATTTCATAAACACTTACAAATACACTCGATCTCTCTCCTAGGTGGCACTGTGGGGTCCACTGAAATTATCCGGACCCTACAGTGCCACCTAGGAGAGAGATAGAGTGTGTTTGTAAGTGTTTGTGAAACTTGTTTGTGTTCACACCCTAAATTGGGATTTCCCAAGGCACATGACGATCACGTGGCCTGAAAGACGTCATCACAAGACCGTGTAAGCAGATGAACAGGTGATGAGGCCTATGACGTAGGAAAGACCGATATCAGAGCTAGCTGTTGGTAAGGATGGTACATGCAATATAAGAATATCGGCGACAGGACCGAGGGCAAGATGATACAGGGTTCTCAAGGAAATGCCTCGACTTTAATAAGCAATGCCAGAGTTGCAAAGTAGCATCAGCAATAGCCCTAACATCGGTCACATAAGACCAATATCTAACCAATGAAGATTTCAAAAGGATTGATTCATCCTAAAAACCTTAATATCGACGTTGAATTAGAGAAGAGGGACACTGGGTTCTAATAGATGTATCGGCCTCAACAAGTAAGGCTGATGTCGAAGAGGAGCAGTGGTAGAACGCGATACACATCGGCCTTAGTAGATAAGGCCGATGACTGCCCTTGCAGATCCTACAGCGGCAAGGCCTTGGAATGATAGCCAATAGCAGCCGAGCAAGAGAATTGCTATCAGGTTTAGGGAATGGCGGAGGCCATCTATGGAACAATTAAAGTCAAAAACAACATCGGTTAAACGAGACCGGTGGACACTAGTAGGCTGCCTACTGAGTGGAAGGCCGACTCCTATCAACCAGCAAGGATCAAGCTACTCAGAGAAGGACGCAATCGGCCAACCTGGATCTACTCACAAGGGTGGTAGGCAGTTAAGCAGGGATGAGAATGTGCGCTTTAGAATATGCTGAGCTGGAAGGAAGGCAGTTACATGAAAGAGGAACATGGCAGAAGTGGGATCATCACACAAGTCATGGAAGCTGATCGTGGGACATAGTGGGAGCAGTAACTAGTACATGCCTAGAAATCAGGGGCCACGTAACCCCACTAATCCCATTATCCCACTAACATGAACAGTTATGCACGCAAGTCTATAAATAGGGCAGGTGGTGCAACATTTGAAAGGGGCTAACACACACGCCACTTCTGCGCTAGCTGGCTTTAGTTTTTCCTCATAACAAAGCTGCTTTTTGTTCTTGAGTGATTGGTGAGTTCTCATTGTTCTTTGAGCTCTTTGTCATTGTATTTTGTAATTACCACTTGAATTCAATCAATGAAGATGATGATGTCTGTGGAGGTATTCTATATTTCAGTTCTGTTCTTGTTTCTTTTTCAAATTCCATTTTGTAATTGCTTATTCGCATCAGAGTAGAGCAAAGACCCATCAATTGTTATTTAAAAACAATCGTTTGAATTAGAAGTTAGATTTGAGTTATCACAACCTCTCTGAGTCCACGTGGACTCTGGCACGCCTGATGCACACCACATCAAATTTTATTGCAAACAATTTTTGTCATGCCCGGTGGGACCAGTGTCATATGGCTGTAAAAGGAACCAGATCTAGGGGACTTTCCCAGGAGGTAGGTTCACACGAGCCTGTCTTAGAGCCTGTTTTAGAACCTGTTATAGAACCAATAGATAGTTCAGTAGCCAGTCAGGCAGATTTATCTAATATGGAAAATAGCTTGATGGAGATGTTCAACCAACGCTTGGCTGAAATGTCCATTAGGCAAGACCATAATTTTACCCAAGTGAGTGAGATGTTCCGTGAAATGAGGGAGTGGAAGGAACACCAAGCGGGTGATTCTCTACAGCCACCTATTCCACCAACCTCCTTGTCTCAGGGAGGGTTGGGGGCAAGTCAAAATGCTCCTTCTTCCTCCCGGACCGAAAAATACGTTACCCCACCAAAGAGGGATGTCAAGGAAATCTTAGGGGAGACCGAAAATCTAGCCCGGGGTATAGTCCGACCAAACTTCACCATCAAGGAACCCCTGATCGGTCTAAACGGGCAAGATTCAGACCGATAGTGGGGAAGAATGAACCCTTTGTTCGGAGACAACTTCATCACCGAGGACGAATCCACTAGAAATGATAGAATCGGTCTAGAATACGAGACCGGCATGAGAAGGGTTATCCCAGTCCAAGCTGTGAGAGTTGATCGAGAGCAGATTGCCGAAGTCATTAACCAAGACTTTGGCGGCCTTCTCCAAAGAACTCAGCAGCCCGTGTATAGGAGGCCGCATAGCGATGCCATTGAGGCAGTATCTCTTCCCCGAGGATATAAGGTGCCCAATTACACAACATTCTCTAGTGAGGGAGATCAATCGACAGTGGAACATATCGGTCACTTTTTGCTTCAGAGTGGAGAGGTAAGTCACCGAGGGGATATGCTACTTAAGCTGTTCCCCAATTCTTTGACTGGGGTAGCTTTTAGTTGGTATATTTACCTACCTCCCAACTCTTTTCACACCTGGAACCAAATGGAAGAAGCTTTTCATGCCCAATTTTACCGGACGGAGCCCGAAGTCTACATGGCCGATCTAACAAGGCTGAGTCAGCTTCCAAATGAGTCAGCAGAAGCCTATATCGCTCGTTTTAAATGGGCTAAGCACTGCTGCAAGGTCAGATTACCCGAAGAAGAATTCGTCAATATAGCCCTTGGGGGACTCACCTTTAAACTACATAAAAAGTTCGAAGGCATGGGTTTCCGCGACCTCTTCGAATTGGCAACTCGAGCAGCCCAATACGAGCGCATGCTCGAAGAGGAATTGGAGAGAAAAAATTCATCTAAGGGAACCTATTACAGGGATCCCAACTATGATATTCATGCTTCTGAGTACGAAATCAACACAGAGGTAGACGTGGTTGAGATTGTGTCGGAACGACCATATTTATGTCAGCCTTTACCAAAACCGACTGATGCGCAGCTATCATCGGTCAAGAAACAGCCTTTTGAAGCAAGCAAGCAATACTCATTTAACATAGCAATGGCTGATCAAATTTTCGACTTCATGATGGCCGATAAGCAAATTCGGCTACCTCACGATGTTAAATTACTGTCAAGCCCCAAAAATCGAAGCACGAGGAAAGAGAAAAGATAGAGAAATAGGGAGAAGAGAATTAAAATCCTTACACAAAATGCGGAAGTGACTTTGGAAACCCACGGGGATTCCTACAAGGATGACTCACTAATACGTAAATCCAAAATGGACTTACATGTTAATGAGTCCAGCAAAGATAGAAGCACTAGGAAATTTAATTAAGAGACTATCCGGACAAGTACTAGTTTCAAGGAGAGAAGGAAAAATGCAATAACTTTGAAAAAAGGCATTTTTTTTATAGTTGCTGAATTTTAAAACACCTCTATGTGGTTATATCTTTAAAAATTTCACATTCTGTCCGCTAAAGTCTATGTAAAATTTAATTCTGCACAACTTTCGTCTAATGACATATTTTCCAATTTTGCACCATTTGGGCATAAAACAAAGAAAACAGTAGCAGTTTTTCCTCTTGACAGCAACTTGACAGCATTTTATACCGAATAATGCTATGTGCACCGAAAAGTGCACATAAAAGTGCACCGAAAATGATCAAGGCCATTGATTGCGCGCGGGGTCCACGCCTGCGCACATGGGGCCCGCCGCAATCAATGGCCCTGATCATTTTCGGTGCACTTTTATGTGCAATTTTCGGTGCCCCTAGCATTACTGTTTTGAAACATTACCAACTATGCCAAAATTTCAAGTTTAAACATTGGTATAAGACTAAAAAAGTCCTAAACAACATACGACACGTGTCTAGACCATACGGAACTTCATGAACTCGAAATTTATTAAAAACGAGGAGTGGAAGAGATGAAGAGAGGAAGAATGGGAGAGGGAGAGATTGGGGGAGAGAGATTTTAAAACATTTCCTTTAAAAATAAAATAGACAAATCCGGTAAGGATTTTATACAAATACAATGAGTCCGACAAGGACAAAACCAAACATAAATGAATCCGGCAAGGATTTCAAATCAACACACATACATAAAACTTTAAAAGAGATTCTACGGTCTCGAAAACATAATTTACATAACATAATTAAGTTTAACAAGTAGGAAAAACAAGAACTAACATTTGTCCATCAAAATTACATCAAGGCTTCCCAAATGACAAAAATACGGAAGTCCAAACTCAAGAAGTTTCGTAATAAAACTAGTACAACCATTTTCATTTTATAGCACTAATCTATTACAAACTTCCCCAACTAGTTAAAATTTACAAAAGAACTATCCAAATACATAACCAAGCACAAGTCTTCAAAATAGAACAAAAGACGTCAACTTCTACGCGTCGGGTCACATATGCCCTTTGCCTTTATCAAGTTCACCTGAAAAATATTTTGTCGTTTTTATGAGAACGACGGCTCGTAGAAGACATTGTAACAAGTCTATATGCTATCCATGACTAAAATGAAATGAGGTACAATGAATCGCCACCGCGGCTACAATGAAATGATTAAAGCCGCAAGGCTATGCGTGATATGTGCACACCTCTCTCATTACCGGACCATGAGCCACCCACGCATGGAGTGTAGCATACCAACTTCCGGGAGCCAACCGAATATAGCTGGAGTTTGAATGTTTCTAAGGGTCATTCTCCTTGTCTGACATCACAACCCACGTCCGGATTTCTTAAATAAAATTCCCTCGCATGGGGTTTTTCTCTTTTCAAAACAAAACATTTATGTCGTGTTCATGTAATGCTTGCCGATTTGGCCTCAATGCATATGATGTTGATAATGATTTTAAGAATGATCCACTACAATATATAAGCAACAATTCTAGTCTACTAGACATGATATCAAGAACTTCAAAGAATGTAATTTAATTTCATAATTTAACATTCCTAACGAGAATTTCTAAACTAACGTCCTAACATGTGTATACACATAAAGGGAGCATCCTAAGCATATCTAGCACCACAAAATCAAGTTTAGTACAACAAGATCACAAAATTCAAAATTTAGCATACAACTCTAAATTTACATCTTTGAGTAATTCTAATGCATGTGTCCAAATTATAATTCTAACATTCCTCTAATTATATTTAGTACCCCAAATTTACAACTTATACAATCAATGCATATAATTCATATTTATACAAATTAACCCTAACATTACAACTTAGGGGATCCTAGTCTAAAAGCGAACTCAAGGCATCTTAGACATGTATAACATATATAATTGCACAATGTAAAACTACCTTAATGGAGATTTCTTCCAAAATAAATGGAAGAGCCCAAAATTTTAGAATGAACCAAGGGACTCCAAATGGCTCCAAGAAGATGAAAAGGGATGTCCTTGAGAGCTCAAGAACTCACTGCATGTAGTACTCCATCAATGGACCTCCATGGATGAAGGTGAGAAGTTTGGAGGCTCTATGTAATTTGGGAAAACTATGGAAATGGCTACCAAAATGAATTTCGTGGGTATCACTAGAAAGCTCTTGAAATTCTAAGACATTTTTGTGAAATAACAAAACTCACAAAAATCCCTCTTTAATGACCTATTGGAAGCTTAAAGTAAAAGGGGTTATGGAGGTTTGGTTACCCAAATAGATATAGAAGAAGATGGGGAAGAAGAGAGAGAGGAAGAAAAGAAAAAAAAATAAAAATGAGGAGGGAGAGGGGAGTTGGCCGGCCCTTTAATGGGGGGATGGGGCCCACATTTTTTTGTTTAGTCTTTTATTTGTATTTAATGTGTATAGTTGTAATACATGTGTGTGTGTGTGGTCTACTTCTACACCCTAATTTAAAACATGTACCCACTTTAACACCAAGATAAAAAAAAAATAATAAAAAAAATATTGTAATAAAATAAAATCAAATCAAATAAGAAAGGAAATTAATTAATTAAATAAATAAATATAGTGACACAAGTTAAGGTAAAATTAAATACTGCCCTAAAATAATTAACATGCTCACACATAATCATTTAATTGCAGTTTTACCCTTAATTAAAATTTCAAGTTATGACAATTACCTTCGGCTAACGAGCTGAAAGGGAAAGAGTATTGCAAATGGCATAACTCTTGGCGGCATACCACTAACAATTGCCTGGTTTTCCGAAATGTTTTGCAGGATATGATCGATAAGGGGAATCTAAAGTTTGCCGAGAAAGAAAAAGAGGTAATAGGAATTGATAACAACCCATTTCCAGAGATAGTAGGGGTAAACATGGTGACACCCAACTTCATGATTCTGCGCAGGCCAAGAGAGAAAATCAATCTCAGGGGTGTTGAAGCTGTTGATACTACAATTAAACAAAAATCAAAAGCAAGATTGGCTCTTAGTGTAGTGTTGGACGTTGCCAATCCAGAAGTGAGTAAAGTCCCAACTTTATAATGGATGGTCGATTTAATCGAACAAGGGTTGTGTCCAAAGTGCAAGGCTGAAGTAGTTGCTCATGAACCTAATAAGGAAAGGGTGTATCGCCCACCAAGTCCGAGGAGGCCGATTCAAAGCCGCCTCACCTATCCAAACCAGGAGTACCAAAAGAAGCCCGAGTTCTGGAGGTAGGAGCACCGTCGTGATGAACCAAAGCAGGAAGCCAGAGATGTTAGAAGGAAAACTTACCAACGCCAAGACCGATCCCCATGGATGGTCGTTCCACCACAAGCAGAGTTGAACCGTTGGAAACGAGTGGAACACCCAAAGTTCCCAAAGCACGTATACTTCAGCAAGACGCAGAAAAGGAGAGTGCAAAGGCTGAGACAGTCAGCTCAGGATTGGGAAGCTAAGTATCGCTTGGAGAAGAAGCGGGCAGATCAAAAGGACATGGGGCCAAGGACGATTCTAAGCTGTAAGGGAAAGGAAAAAATTGAAGCCAAGGGCCAGGATAATGAACTCCAACAGCTTATTACACCATCCATTCCTGAGTTGGGCGAATCAGACTTGGAAATAGCCGATATCGACTCGGATCCCGAAGAATAATTGGACAAATATATCCAATTCGGAAGTATTCCAAAAGACCTCCCGATAAATATGGTGTATACGTTACCAATGTCTAGTGATACCTGGCCACGGAAGCAAGATAGAGGATGACGTGCAGAAGTGCCCATCTACCCCCACGCTGGAAGTAAAAGCAGAGAAACCAAAGGTATCTGTCACACCCGTTCTAGAATTCCATGGTTTATCATTTCATATTTGAGATTTTGTAGCTTATTAATGTTTATTAATAATCTGAGGTGGAGTTGAGTGTGAGTCAACGGTGAAGTGTCAGTGAGGACACGGGAACGTGGTATATCATATTGCATGGGCATGAGTTAATGGCATTTATGTGACTTAAATGTTATTTGACTTATCTGGTATTTTTATGAATAGTAATTTTACCCGTGTTTAGTAAATTCTGGTAATTTTGATATTGTTATATCATTTTGAAAATTGTGGTGAGAACGTGAGTGATCGTGATATAAAAAGGTAGGTGGTATAGAGATTCCACGGAGATTTAGTTTTCGGACGTAATTTTTAGACCAAACGAGACTTAGTCAGAAACTTTCGAAATTTATATTTATCGCTCGTAAAGGCATAAAATGAACGTGTGCAAAGTTTCGAGAGCTAATTAGAAGTTTGAGAAACTCGCGGGGAGGTAAACGAAATTCCCGAGAAGTTTGCCTATATATAGTAATGGATGTGGATGAGATTCATTCTCATCCAACAACTTTCCAAAAATATCTAGAGAGAGGAGAGAGAAGGGAGATTAGAGCCAACGGGCTTTGCGACGCCGATCGACGACCGTTCGTCCGTCAGATTTTCTCCAGATTTCATATTTGAACTCGTGGAGGTAAGAGCTACGTTTTGATACTACTTAGGCCTTGTTTGGCCAATTTTTGTAAAAATCTTAATTCTAGACTTTTGGGGAAAATCAGGTAAAACTCGTAGGAATCGCGTATAATTTGAAATCCGACGTTTATTTAGCCCCCTATACGATCACTACAACAAATCTAATTTTTTGCCACGCACGGGTGCGTGGCTAATAGTCAAAATGTGCGTGGCTAAAAGTATTTGCCACGCAGTCCGCGCGTCGCATGAGCGTGTGGGAAAGTGGGTAACGAATAAATTTATACGACGCAGTCAACGCGTTGCTAATATTATTTTTATTAGCGACGCTCCCGAGCGTGGCAACTAATCCGCAAATGCGTTGCTAATAAGTGTATCACTTAACAAAAATGACTGCGTCGCTAAAAGAAGTTATTATTAGCGACGCATTGATACGTTGCTAATAGTGAGTGTAATTATCCGCCACGCATTGGTCCGTGGCTAATAAAGCGGTATTTGCCATACAACAAAGCGTGGCTAATACTATATTAAGTATTTCGGTAATTATCAACAACGCTCATATGCGTGGCCAATAAGGTAGTATTTGCCACGCTCATATGCGTGGTAAATAATCATTAAGTATTTCAAATGATTATTAGGCACGCAATAAATGTGCATCGCAAATAACTATACCAGATTTGATATATTATTTTTCGTTTTTTTGAAAAATTTTTATTTGAACCAATAAACCTACTAAAACTCCAATTCAATAACCAACAATAATTCTAATCTTCATACATTCATTCCAATAATTTGTCAATAACATAACCAAATCAAACCAAACCTAGTCGCAAATTTAAAAACATAGTTATTACAAACCACAATATCAAAAGATGTTCAACTACTAGTACAAAAGTATCGTAAATATGTCTAAGGGCAAAAATAGTATAAAAATCAAAAACAAGATCATCCAATACAGGTACTAGTGCCTCCCAATCTGAAAATAGAAAAGGAAACAAAAAAAATCATTAGTCGCAAATTTTTTTTATAGCAATCGAACTTAAAAATAAGATAATAAAAAATGAGGTGCAAGGTGTGCGGTCGTGTGAGTTCTGGTCTCGTGCCAAACCGTGTGTAGGAATTGCGCGCCGTTTGTTCCTACAAGTCTAGTTAGTCGTGTGTGAGGTGTGAGTTCTGGTCTCATGCCTCTCCGAATGCCGAAACTCGTTTCGACCCCCCAAAACACCAATACATAGTTATGATAGGCCTAAGGATATTATTTTGCTTATAATTGCGTAACTTGCAAGCTGTGTGTAGAAATTGCGTGCCGTTTGTTCCGGCCCGCAAGTCTAGTTGGTCGTGTGTGAGGTGTGAGTTCCGATCTCGTGCCTCTCCGAGTGCTGAAACTCGTTTCTAGGAATTGCGTGTTGTTTGTTCCCGTAAGTCTAGTTGGTCATGTGTGAGGTGTGAGTTTCGATCTCGTGCCTCTCCGAGTGCCAGAACTAGTTTCGACCCCATAAAACCCCAATACATAGTTATAATAGGCCTAAGGTTATTATTTTGCTTATTATCGCGTAACTTGCAAACGTGTGTAGGAATTATGTGCCGTTTGTTCCCGCAAGTCTAGTTGTTCGTGTATAGGTGTGAGTTCTAGTCTCGTGCCTCTCCGAGTGTCGGAACTCGTTTCGACCACCCAAAACCTCAATACATAGTTATAAAAGGCCTAAGGACAATATTTTGCTTATTATCGCGTAACTTGCAAATTGTATGTAGGAATTGCGTGCCGTTTGTTCCTGCAAGTCTAGTTGGTCGTGTGTGAGGTGTGAGTTCTGGTCTCGTGCCTCTCCGAGTGTTGGAACTCGTTTCGACCACCCAAAACCTCAATCCATAGTTATAAAAGGCCTAAGGACCATACTTTGCTTATTATCGCGTAACTTGCAAACTGTGTATAGGAATTGCGTGCCGTTTGTTCCTGTAAGTCTAGTTAGTCGTGTATGAGGTGTGAGTTCCAGTCTCATGCCTCTTCGAGTGCCGAAACTCGTTTCGACCCCCAAAACCCCAATACATAGTTATAATAGGCCTAAGGACATTATTTTGTTTATAATCGCGTAACTTGCAAATCGTGTGTACGAATTGTGTACCGTTTGTTCCCACAAGTCTAGTTAGTTGTGTATTAGGTGTGAGTTCCAGTCTCGTGCCTCTCCGAGTGCCGGAACTCGTTTCGACCCCTTAAAACCCCAATACATAGTTATAATAGGCCTAAGGTTATTATTTTGCTTATTATCGCGTAACCTGCAAATCGTGTGTAGGAATTTCATGCTGTTTGTTCTTGCATGTCTAGTTGGTCGTGTGTGAGGTGTGAGTTCCGGTCTCGTGCCTCTCCGAGTGTCGAAACTCGTTTCGACCACCCAAAACCTCAATACATAGTTATAAAAGGCCTAAGGACAATATTTTGCTTATTATCGCGTAACTTGCAAACCGTGTGTAAGGATTGCGTGTCGTTTGTTCCTGCAAGTCTAGTTGTGTGTGAGGTGTGAGTTTCGGTCTCGTGCCTCTCCGAGTGCCGGAACTCATTTCGACCCCCCAAAACCCCAATACATAGTTATAATAGGCCTAAGGTTATTATTTTGCTTATTATCGGTGTAACTTGCAAACCGTGTGTAGGAATTGCGTGCCGTTTGTTCCCACATGTCTAGTTGGTCATGTGTGAGGTGTGAGTTCCAGTCTCGTGCCTCTCCGAGTGTCAGAACTCATTTCGACCACCCAAAACCTCAATACATAGTTATAAAAGGCTAAGGACAATATTTTGCTTATGATTGCGTAACTTACAAACCGTGTGTACGAATGCTTGCCGTTTTTCCTGTAAGTTTAGTTAATCGCGTGTGAGGTGTGAGTTCCGATCTCGTGCCTCTCCGAGTCACATGTTCGACAGGAAATAGAAGTAAACCCACTTTTTTTTTTCTTCTTGCAAGTACTTTTTGACATCGTTTAATATATTTACACTCCAAAGAGAGAGATTCAAATGACTAGAGGTAAATTAAAGCCAAACTTGCATTCTCGAATAATACTAGTATAATTAGGAACTAAAAAAATCTAGTGATCATGAATTAATTCATTCCCCATCTATCAAAGTCTCAAGCATGGCCAACAAACATAAAAGGAGGTTCCAAGCGTACTCAAGCAAATGTTCATATCATTGAATTTAAACTATGTTTATAAACTCTAAATTTAGACAATAATCAAAGACAAAGGAAATAGAAAGGATTAGGAACCCCACCTAAGTGGATTTGTGGAAATCACACTACCCAAATACCTCTTTAAACAAGCTTTGAAGCACAACCAAATGTAGCCTTTGCAATGGTGAGCATCATCTTCTTTTTAGACCCAAGCCAAGCAAGGATTGTAAGAAGTTTAGTCACACACTGTCCATAGTTTATAACATCATAATGATGTCTACATTTATAACAACAGTTTAAACAAGCTTTGAAGCACAACCATAGTTTAGTATATTTCATGAGGGTGATCCCACTGTCACGTGTATTTGGGAAGCATTTGGGATTTAAAATTTGGGAAGCTAATATAAAAAAAAAATGTAATCTATAGGTAGAAAAATGACTCACAACATTCAAAATGTAGTCTATTTCTCAACTTTTTTTTCTTTTCTTTCCTATTTTCGTCATATACGAGGAAAGGCTTTCCTCTATGTTTTCCTTTCTTTTCCCTCACTAATCAAAGAATCAAACAAAGGCTTAAAGTAAATTTGTAGAATACACAATAATAACAAAACTTTGGGAAAGATAAAAATAGGTTCAAGTTCAAAACAAGTCTCAATTTTACTATTATTATGAAAACTAATATGTTTATACCCTCCACAAATATTACTATAAAATATTTGTGCATAGTAAACTTCCTCATTTTCAACAATGTCACTAGTTCATGGAAAGAAGAATTCAGGTTTTATATATATACAATATATATATATAGTATATACACATACCAATTCATGCATTTGTTCTAAATTTATATTTTATTTTTTTCACATATCTTCAATTGGAAATGTTGGTGATGCTTTTGTGAATTGCCCGTCTAAATGTTCATGTTGAAATAACATCATATGTTTATTTATTTTTGCTAAGCAACAAGAAAGGAATTTTATTAAACCAGCAGCTAAAAAAAAAGTAAAATGGACAAAGTCCAAATATACCTCAAAAAGGAATATTTCTGCTAAACATTTCTACTACCCAAATGCAGCAATATTTGTCTCCAACCTACATTGTCTAGTTCTTCACTATAATTGGAGGATCAACTCACAAAAATCATTAATACAATATAATTGATTAAAATGCTATCAGCTTGCCTATATAAGTTCCAACTTATATGTATGTGTCCCTATCCATAGATATTAAGAGCAATTTAGTGTCTACAATCAACAAACTCTTGAAATGAGGAAGAAAGCAACACACCTCCTCTGCCCGTAATGTCCAGTACTGGTCATTTATGTTCTCAATTTTTTCAACGAGCGGAAAGATCTGCAAGAACCATATAACAAACAAAGAAATTTTAGATGCAGCCATATCTAACAATACACTAAACTTTCAAGATGGGCCTCCCACGCAGAGCATCCAAACTGAGGAGAATCAACCACCCCAACCCTTCACCATTTCATATACACGGCTAAATAAGGCACAAAATCCACCTAAACATTTAACAAACACCTATTGGGCATACCTCTCAATTACAAGTTACAAGTCAAGATACTCACATGCTTGGAAAATTAAGAATCTGAAGGAGCGATTGGAGATTCCCCAAAGATGCTAAATGATTCCCCAAAACC
The DNA here is from genome assembly GCA_033977485.1 of Hydrangea macrophylla. Lineage (NCBI taxonomy): Eukaryota > Viridiplantae > Streptophyta > Magnoliopsida > Cornales > Hydrangeaceae > Hydrangea > Hydrangea macrophylla. The sequence goes on from CM066987.1 coordinate 30,625,733, forward strand.
TTAATTCACTACAACAAATCAATGGGGGAGGAGGGTGAGCAAAGAGTGAGCAATTTTGGGGGGAGCAAAAATGTATTCAAAAGGAAAAGATATAAAGACTTACAAAGAAAACCAAAATTTTTGTTGACTTGGTTGTTAATAAGAGTCTATTCATTTCCTTAAAATTGCAATAATCCCTAAAAAATTAATAGACATTTCATTAAAAAAATCGAATCACCAACTTTAAGGCATTAAAAATTTGAACCATCACATGCTTGGACCCAAGAAAGCACCATAGATATACATATTTAGTTCTATTCATAGATTTACCTAAGAAGCACCATAGATATACATACTAAGATACACCATAGCAAGATAACACAACAACAATTTCAAACTTACCAAATTTTTTTTTTGAACAAGCAGCAAATTTAAGAAGGCCAAGAAAATTACACCAACTAAGTCATTTTATTGCAGGTAGTTTTCAGTTCACCCAATCAATCCTATGATCTCAATAATGTCCCCCCTTTCCATTTTAACTTATTTTAAATAATATCTCATAATGTTAATATGTAGATACACACACATATATGCAAAGTGTAATCACTGCTACTTATAGTGTCATCAGTAGTATCATTAACAAATACGGCTATGGGTTTGAACAAATCTACAGGGTAATGTGAGCAGCAAGGGAGGGAAAAAAAAAAGAATTTTATGCTTAAAATGGTTCGGCCAAAAAAAAATGCTTAAAGGGTATTGTGATCTACTTGTATGGTGTGGAAATTAAGTTCATAGCTACAACTTCACAATCCTTTCCAATTCATTGCAATGTACTCTAGTGACCACTATTTACGGCCAAAAAATTTTGGAAACTTCATAGATATCAGATTTCTAATGACCACTATTTACATCCAGTATCCATTTCAATTTCCCCAAATTTTTGTGACCCCTAACACAAACAATACAATATCAAGCCATGAATTTCAATATGGAACACTAATTTTAATTTCCCCAAATTTTGGTGACCCCTAACACACCCACAGAGAGAGAGAGAGAGGGGGGGGGGGGGGGAAGAGCAACACTAACCATCGGCGGCGGCTGGAGGCGGCGGCATCTGGCGGCGGCGGCGGCAGCGGGTCGATTTCTTCGCTCTCTTCTTTTTCTTCTTTTCTTCTTTTTCTTCTCTTCAGTATTTGAGAGGGAAATGAAAAGAGTGAAATGAAAGAGGGAAATGAAAACCCATAACCAAGTTATCATTTATTTGCCACGCATCCTAAACGTAGCAAATACAAATAAAATTGTTTTCCACGCGCGTGGTGCGTGGCAGATAATGTTACAACTTTTTGTTACGCACCTGTGCGTGGTAAATTCAAATAAAATTATTTGCCACTTATTTACCACGAACCCCGAGCATGGTAAATTCAAATAAATTATTTGCTATGCGCTTTGTGCGTTGTAAATAATAAGCCTTGACTTTTTTTTGCTAAATATTTGCCACGTTTATAATTGCGTCGCTAATATGTTAGTGCGTCGCAGATAAGTAGTATTTCCCACTCATTCCGCGCATGGCAAATAATAAGCGTCACTGAAAAGCAGATTTGTTATAGTGGATCCTTCAAAGTTTGAAGAGAATCGCACGAGGTATGAATTCTAGATCTATGAAATATATGGATTTTCATGTTTTGAACATCAACTTTGATATCTTTGGATCCGGCGAAATTCATGTATTAATTAGGCCCGTTAATTATGCACGTGAAATTATGTGAAAAGCACGTATAATTGTTTATGTGAGCATGTTATGTGTCTACTTGGGTCAAAGGGGAGTTTGGTGTAAATTCATCCGGGGTAAGCTCCTCGAACCTTGAGGATTGTGATTTCATTATGAGTGTGATGGAATTGGAATTGTGGTTGTGTCTGGATTGGAGGTGGGCCCAACCAGGACACGGTACCTGGTATGGAGGAAGGCCCAACCAATGTACGAGATGCGTGGGAGAGGTGGGCCTCCTACGGCATCGACCGGATGAATGCGTACCACTCACCCTAGAGACTATTTCTATGTGTTTTAGATGCTTAAACCATGAATATTGTCATATATCATACATTTAGAATTGTGCACTTAGCATATAGATGAGCAGTGGAGATTTACTCCATTGCAGGTAAGAAGAAAGATAAGAAAAGGCGTGAGGAGTGAGGACGAAGAATGCTGGGGAATCACACCTTATTAATACTTTTGTTCCTTTTTCCTAACCTTGTATAAGGATTTGGGATATTGTAATAGTTGTAATTAAACCTTGGGTTTTAGTCAGTAGTACTGTATCTTGTATTTGAACACTTGTAGTTGATGTTTTAAAGCGTTAATATTTAGTTGCGATTGTGTTTGTGTTGGTTTTGGAAGCTGGAGTTGTTAATTTTCACAACAGGGCTGCCCAGCAGGGGAGCAGTCGACTGGACCCTGGGTCAGTCGACTGGATCTCGTGTGGGTTAGACACTGAAAGTGAATAGTAAGAGAAGCAGTCGACTGAACCTTTGATCAGTTGACTAAACACTGTTGATTTTTGGCTACTGCTTATATATATGGCAAAACCAGTAGACTGGGCCATCTAACAGTCGAATGGATCCTTTTTGAAAATGTTAAATTTTTCTTTCTGCCTAGCCTAGTCGACGGGACCCCCGATGCAGTCGACTGGAAGTGCTGTAGGAACTTTAAAAACTTTCTGTTTTAACCTATAGTCGACTGGGCCTCCAATCAGTCGACTGGACCTCTGTATTTTCAAATGGGTTCTTTTGAAAGGATTTAATTGGGCAAAACTTTTTATAACCCCGATTTTAATGGTTTTGATTTATAATTTTCGCTGCTATTTTTACTTTAATGGAATTGGATGAGCCTTGGTGGCGTGCCACGTGTCCTATTTCCACGCGTAGTGGGATGGGTCGTGACAGTATCGGTCATCAGGCCGAAAACTGAAGACGAAAAAGGAAAGAAACCTGCGAAAGTGATTTTTGAAAAACCAGCAGAAGGAATGTCACAACATTTGAAGCAGTTATACATCAACGCGGCTATTGATGGAGTTCCATATTCTTGAGTGTTGATCGATAACGGAGCTGCGGTGAACATCCTACCATCAATCATGTTACTGAAACTGCAACGTGATGAGAAGGAGTTGATCCCAACCGAGCTCACGGTCTGTGGGTTCACAGGGACTCCAGCCAAGACAAAGGGAATCCTCCCAGTGGAGCTCATAGTGGGGAAGAAGACTACCATGATAGCCTTCTTTGTGGTGGACTCCGGAGCTTCATACAATGCCTTGCTCGGTAGAGACTGGATTCATACCAGTTGGTGTATTCCTTCAACTTTGCATCAATTCCTGATTTTTTGGAATGGTGACGAGGTGGAGGTAGTCTGGGCTGATCATAAGCCTTTCATCGCCAGAGTTCATTGCTCTAAGGCCGTCTTGTATGAAGATGATATCGGCCCTGTCAAATTCATTGGAACGGATAGGAATGGCAGGCCGAGATCAGCTACCGTGATAAAAAATCAGAAGAATCAGTTGATTCAGGCATATAGACAACTCGATCGGTCATCAATCGTGATTACGCCGATCGACAATAACACAGAACTTAACATCCCCAATGGACCAGAACCCATCATTAGTGAAGTTTAGAAGGGCACTGGCCGTACAGGCCAGTGTTGCCAGAGTGCATGGCTTTCTGGCAGAAAAGCAAACACAAATGTCATCGGCCAATGTGGCCGATATCATCGAAGATTATCTGGAAGAGACCACGGAAGACTGCATAAAACTGGAAGAGTTAGTATCGGCTCCAGCAAAGCTTGACGACCTGAAGGCCGATGTACAAGATCCTCTCCTTGATATTGATTTGGGGGCAAGCGGAGAATGCCAGCCCACTTTCATAAATCAGTTACTCGAGCCCGAATTCCAAGCTTCATTAATCTCTCTACTTCGAGAATTTAAGGACTGCTTTGCCTGGGACTACCATAAAATGCCTGGGCTGGCTAGGGAGCTTGTGGAACACCAATTACCGATCAAGGAAGGGTGCAGGCCATTCAAGCAATTACCTAGGAAAATGTCTCCCGAGGTTGTTTTAAAAGTCAAAGAAGAGATCGAACAGCTGCTGAAGGCCGGCTTTATAAGAACAACCAGGTACGTCGATTGGATTTCCAATATCGTACCCGTGGTCAAGAAAAATGGTAAGTTAAGGGTCTGTATAGACTTTAGAAATTTGAACATGGCAACTCCAAAGGATGAATACCCAATGCCTATGGTCGATCAGCTCATTGACGCCGTAGCTAAACATAAAATTTTATCCTTTATGGATGGGCATTCAGGTTATAATCAGATATATATTGCTGAAGAGGACGTTCCAAAAACCACTTTTAGATGTCCAGGAGCCATTGGAACATTTAAATGGGTGGTAACGCTGTTCGGATTGAAAAATGCTGGAGCAACGTATCAGCGAGCTATGAATGCAATCTTCCATGAAATGATAGGGAAAATCATGGAAGTATATATTGATGATGTTGTTGTAAAATCAGTAACGTAGGAGAAGCAATTGGTAGATTTAAGGCGATCCTTTGAAAGAATGAGGACCCATGGGCTGAAGATGAATCCCTTGAAGTGTGCTTTTGGGGTATCAGCAGGGAACTTTCTTGGTTTCCTAGTACACCAAAGAGGCATTGAGGTCGATAAAAATAAAGTCCGGTCCATTCAATCAGCGGAGCCCCCGAATAACAAGAAGGAGCTCCAAAGACTCCTCGGACAAATCAACTTTCTGCGCAGGTTCATTTCAAACTGTGCAGGACGGACACATGTTTAGTCCCCGTTACTCAAGCTAAAGGCCGAGGTAGAATTCAAATGGGAGAATCAGCATCAATAGGCCTTCGAAGCTATCAAGCAATATTTATCTGAATCACCAGTAATCATGCCTCCGAGGAAGAAAAGGTCGTTGAAGCTGTATTTATCGGCCTCGGATGAATCAATAGCATGCATGCTAGTACAGGACAATGAATGGGAAAAGAACAAGCAGTGTATTATCTGAGTAGAATTCTTACTTCTGTCGAGCGTAGATATACGCCGATAGAAAAATTATGTTTAGCCTTGTACTTTGCTTCACAAAAATTAAGGGTATATATGCTTCCTGTTTTGGTTTATTTGATTTGCCAAACCAATGTCATTAAATACATGGTATCGAGACCGATAATGCATGGACGTATAGGAAAATAGACTCTCGCTATGATGGAGTTCACATTTCAATTCGTTCCACAGAGATCGATGAAAGGACAAGCCCTCGCCGATTTCTTGGCCGACCATCCTTGTTTGGATGTCGGCCCAGAATTAAATGAAGCAATTGATTCCACTCTATTATCAATGATTTCTTTGTCCCCTTGGACATTGATATTTGATGGATCATGAAATGTTGACGAAGCAGGGGCAGGAATAATCGTTATATCACCGAGAAAACGAATGACCATTTTCTCATTCAAACTAGAATTTGAGTGTTCTAGTAATCAAGCGGAATATGAAGCATTAATCATCGGCTTGGAAATAATGGCCGAGCTGGATGTATCAACGATTCACATTATCGGTGACTCAAACCTTGTTATCAGCCAGCTCAGTGGTGAGTTCAGGTGCAAGAGCTGGGAGTTACTGCCCTTCAACTCAATTGCTCTCTAATTACTACAGGAATTCGATGACGTTAGAGTCCAAGATGTTGCTCGAGCCTATAATGCTGAGGCCGACAATCTAGCATAAGTCGCATCAGGAACCAAATTGGAAGTAAATGATAACAAAAAGTTGATAAGAATACAAAGAAGAATCTTGCCATCGGTAAGACAACGAGAAATGGCGGCAGATGCGTTCTCGGTGGTTATGGACGATCAGGACTGGAGAGTCCCGATAATCAAATGCCTATTGCATCTAAGTGGTATGGCCGAGAGAAAAACAAAGTTATCCTCAGTCAATGATGTTTTACTTGATGGAGAATTGTTTAAGAAAAGCCTTAAGGACAAAGTTTTACTGAGATGCTTGGACAAGCTCGAGGCCATGAAAGTGATGGCCGAGATACACGAAGGTATCTGCGGAGCACACCAGGCAGGCACAAAGATGAAATGGCTTCTTAGAAGATACAATTATTATTGGCCGAGTATGCTAAAAGACTGTATCGACTATGCCAAAGGATGTCAAGCATGCCAAAAACACGGGCCAATACAGCGAGTACCAGCAACCGAGATGCAGGTGATCGTAAAACCGTGGCCGTTTCGAGGTTGGGCCATGGGCCTGATTGGAAAAATTTATCCACCATCAACAGCCCAACACTGTTTCATTGTAGTAGTTACTGATTACTTTACAAAATGGGTGGAGGCAGTACCTACCAAATCGGTGAACCAAGCATATGTGATCAATTTCATTAACAAACATATAATTCACCGATTTGGGCTTCCATAAACGATCACAGCGGATCAAGGATCGGTCTTCACGGGAGATGAAGTTAAAGCATTTGCTGAAAGCCGTGGTTTCAAGATCCTTAATTCAACTCCATATTTCGCCCAAGGAAATGGACAGGCCGAGTCGTCAAACAAAACAATCAAAGGGATAATAGAAAAGATGGTGGAAGTCAATCCTAGGGTATGGCATGATTTATTATCTGAAGCGTTATGGGCATACCGTACTTCTAAAAGATCGGCCACAAACATTACTCCCTTTATGCTTACCTATGGTCATGACGCCATGTTACCTATGGAAGCCACTATCCGGTCAGTAAGACGAGCATTCCAACTCAGTCTTGAATCATCCGAATACACTGAAGCTATGTTGACCGAGTTTGAAGAGCTCGATGACGTCTGTCTTAAAGCTTTGGACTACATTAAGGCACAAAAGAACAGAGTAACTCGGGCATACAATAAGAGGGTCAAACACAAGTGTTTTGGCGAAGGAGATCTTGTTTGAAAAGCTGTATTACTATTAGGAGAAAAAGATGGCCGATATGGAAAATGGTCAACTAAGTGGGAAGGACCCTATCAGGTAATGTCAGTCATAATAGGGGGAGCATATCGGCTAATGGATCTATATGGTGAAATGCATGCAAGGCCGATAAATGGAAAATATCTAAAGCAGTATGTGCCATCACTTTAGGAGACCGCAAAATTAGATGGAGAAAATAAAAAATGTTTCATTTATATCGTTGGAAGTTTACAAGATATGGTCGTAGCTCGAACAAACTGTTACAAAATAAAAAAAAATAAAATAAAAAATATGAAGAGAAAATACATTTATTTCTTGGCAAACTTGAGCCTTAATTCCTCCCAAGCTTGATCTAGGTACTCCAGCTCCCTCTCGGCGTTCTCCTTCTCGGCCTATCACTTGCTCGCCTCAGCTGCTGTCCCAGTCAGGGCCTCCACATACTCCTGCGCAGTACGCCCGACATCAAGGATGGCCTTCTCAGATAGAGCAAGGCCAGCATCAGTGTTCTTCAGGTCGGCGTTAATTTTGGCCAACTCGGTCTTAAGTCGGGCCTTCTCTAGCAAAAGACGCTCCTTCATGGCCTTGGAAGCTTCATACTGCTGCTTGCAGACCACCAGATTATCGACGTGGGCTTTGCGCACCCTTGATTTTTCTTCAATCTCGGACACTCGTTTGGTGGTGGCACGATGTCTGTTTAGATAATCTGGGAGTCTCACTTGCAAATCCCTGAGGTGGGTCTTCATCTCATCAGTGATATCCAAGCAAGAGAGCAGCAGACCCATTGCCGAGTAGAACTCATCAAAGTCTGGGAGTTGGGAGAGTTTGCGTTGGACTGTAGTCCTAAACCACTCCTCAGCCCTTTGATACTGAGCAGCGGAGGGAGCAGCGCTAGCCTGAGCCACTATAGGTTCAGTCTGGAGGAGCTTCTCGGGGTTCAAGAGAGCGAAGAAGGCCTTGACTGATGAGACCGAGGAGAAATCAGGAATGGGGAGGGAACTGGAAACCTGTAAGGAAGAATTCAATAAGCATAAGGGTGGAAAAAAGCATTCTGGATTAGCAAAGAAGGCAGCCATGTTACCTGAACGGGAGGGGAGCTGGTAAAAGACACGAGCTGTGGTGGTGAGGGCATGGCTGGATCCTTCACTGGAACAGGTAGAAAAGCCGATGTCTCGGTCTGAGAGAAACCGGTAGATGGAGCCTCCTTGGTAACATCCTTGTCAACTAAAATATCTGCGTCAGCAGGAACCCCAGAGTCAACAAGGTCGATGGGATCGTGGTGATCCGATCCCAAAGGCCCTTCATCCCTAATCTTCTCAGAAGAGTCAGCAGTGGCAGTTTCGTCGGTGCTCGGCGTCAAGACAGCGGCAGCACCCTTAAGAATGGCCTTCCTTGCTTCATCCAGTCCTCTCAGCCGTTGAAGCTCGGCCATTAATTACTCATATGTCATCGGAGGAGCGACATCGGCTGGAGCGGCTGGAGATGAGGTTGAAGCAGGAGGCTTGAGAGGAGATTTTGGAGGCGGCGGTACTTTTGCCCGAGAAGATGGAGGCTTCATCGGTGCCTGTCCAGTTTTCTTAGAAGCACTACCACTGACCCCCTATTTTCAAGCAAAAGAGAGATCAGCCTCATGCTCATCTATGGAGAGAAACAAGAGTAGAAAGAGAAATGGATACCTTGCACGATTTGAGGGTGGCCGTGGTTACATTATGGCATTGACGAGTTGAGAGAGGGACATCCTCGTCCGACTCTATATCGGTCACGCTGGAGGGAGTTTCTCTTGGAAGGGCCTCTGAACAAGAATTACAAATAAAATCAGTTAGAGAAGTGGAAGGCAGAGAGAAACATAAAGAAGGAAATACCTAAAACCGGTGCCCCAGTTTCTATAACCCAGATGGCCGATGTGTGATCGACCATTCCTAAATCATGCAGCCTGATATAAGTAACTCTTTCCCAAGGTTCCATCGTTGACGATGATTGCTAAGTCATCGGCAAGGTAATGGCAATGGCAAAATCAGCCTCGGGCAAGGGAGGAGACCGACATTCAAAGGGCTTGAGGAACTGCTCATAGGACATGATGGATGAGTAATCAGCCGTCTGCAGGTATTTCCTGTAAGCTCTTGCTATTTTCTCCTTGTGTTCCTGTTCAAGCATCCTCAAGTGCCACTTCATATCGGACCGCATGATCTCGGGATGTCTGGGATCAAATTTGAATTTAAAGAACTTTTCAAAGGCAAGAACGGCTTGGTAGACGGTTTTACCTTTAGATGCTTGCGCTTTCCTCTTTTGACCTGCAGCCTGAACCAGAGAGGGGTTAGTGGAACGAGATGGTTTCTGGGAAGCAGGAGGAGAAACATGTTTAAGTACAGAAAAAATGGGCTCAGAACGCAAGCCTGATAAAACTTTGGACCACCAAGTTTCAAACTCGGTGGATGTTGAAGGAAGCTTTTCAAAAGGGAAAAACTCAAGTCCTGCTTGGGCAGTTCTGCTGAAGGATCGGCACTTCTCGACCTTGGCCAGATCAGAAAGAAGATATCGCCCGGACATGGAACGGTTAAAAGTTTGGAAAGGGGGAATTGGGATTAGTTGTTTTAGCCCGAACTATTGGGCTAAAGCTGGGGCATTATAATACTCCATCCTACACTTGTTATTGTGTTGGGGTAAAACAGGGCTGTACAAGAGATCTTGGCCAACTAAGAAGCTGGCCCAGATTTCTTCGTGTTCTTCTGGCTTGGCCTCAGGAGCTTGGCCAGGACTGTGGAGAAGCCATCTCGGATATCGAAGCCGAGGATGGAAGGGAAGAAATTGTTGGGGCAAACGGTTGCCCATGTGCTCGTAAAAGAAAGCAAAAAGATGGTCGAAAGAAAGGCCTTTTGGGCCGAAACCAGCAAAATGGAAAGCAAAGGCCGAGGAATGCTCTGGTAGAGTGGTAGGGTTAAAGTTATCGACCAAACACTTCTCGGAGAAATAAGATTGAAGCCAACATTGGAGGAGCCAAAGAGGTCCCCCGGAAGTTTTGAAGTTGGAAAAGGTGAGCTCGAGGACCCCGCGGTAGAGATGGGAGAGGACGAGAGGAGCAAGAGAAAGTTTGGTGCCCGAGGCCAGAGCAAGGGCGCTGTGGGTGTATTCTTTTGTAATGCCATATGAGGCCGAACAAAAGACAAAGTGGTTCAGTCAGTAGACCAAGAAAGCAATGTGCTCCTGGTCAGAGACATTCCCTTGCCCCATGCAGGCCGAGATAAATTGCCCGAAGGCAGTAATGACCCTAGACCCTTTGCCAGTATCAGTCCTAGGGTGTTCAAATTCGAGAGAGGAGGAAAGGTTGGGAGTAATTTCCTCACCATGGGCAGGAAGACCGGTGAGGAAACAAACGTCCTGAATTGTTGGGCTCATAGGGCCACAACGAAAGAGGAAAGCATTGGCCGAAGTCGACCAGAAGAATAGAGAAGAAAAGAAGAGAGGTTTATCAAGGAAGAATCTCTCTCGACTAAGCATGATGGCATCATAGATGTCAAGGGCCCTCCATTGGTCCTTTTTCACCTCAGCCAATCGGTCTACCCAGGAAATCCAGTCAGTAGATGGAATAGGCCAATTCCTTAAAGGGTTTGAAGGGGAAAATTATGAGCCTCATTCAAAATCAGGGGACTGGTAAAGTAATTCTATGTCTTCTACGAATAAGGGGAAATAAGGATCTAGAGACGATGGGGGAAAAGAATCAAAAGCAGGACCAAGTCCTGTTGAAGAACCAGAAGAGAGAGGAATCAATACCTGAGGATTTATAAGCCCAGGAATGGTTTCAAGGGCCTGTTTAACAGCGGTGGCGGTGGTTTTGGCCGCCGATGCAGTACCAGTGGCTGCAGGGGAAGAGGAAGTGGCACCAGCGGTTTGAGAGGCGCTAGTTGCAGAGGAGGAAGCCATGGAAGTTTTAAGAAAGAAAAGAATTTTCCGGGAAAGTTTGAAGGAAAGAAAGTGAAAGATGAAAAATGTCAAGGGTAGAATGATTTATATAGGAAGAAGAAAGGGGGTCATTATGATTTGGGAACGGGCACCCAAGAGGCACGCCTTGATTTTGGAAACGAGGCAGGATGAGCCGCTAGGGGATGGACACGTGGAGCTCTGCGACGTCAGTTGCAGAGTTGGCATTTAATTTGAATTTCAAACGTCTCATCAAACTGATGGCGCCACGTTTAGCAAGACGTTTGGGGGGCATTGTTTACACCCTAAATTGGGATTTCCTAAGGCACATGACGATCACGTGGCCTGAAGACGTCATCACAAGACCGTGTAAGTATATGAACAGGTGATGAGGCCTATGATGTAGGAAAGACCGATATCAGAGCTAGCTACTGGTAAGGATGGTACATGCAATATAAGAATATCGACGTCAGGATCGAGGACAAGACCAATGTCCAACCAATGAAGACCAATGTCTTGTGGACACTACTAGGCTGCCTACTGAGTGGAAGGCCGACTCCTATCAACCAGCAAGGATCAAGCTACTCAGAGAAGGACGCAATTGGCCAACCTGGATCTACTCACAAGGGTGGTAGGCAGTTAAGCAGGGATGAGAATGTGCGCTTCAGAATATGCTGAACTAGAAGGAAGGCAGTTACATGAAAGAGGAACATGTCAGAAGTAGGATCATCACACAAGTCATGGAAGCTGATCGTGGGACATAGTGGGAGCAGTAACTAGTACATGCCTAGAAATCAGGGGCCACGTAACCCCACTAATCCCATTATCCCACTAACATGAACGGTTATGCACGCAAGTCTATAAATAGGGCAGGTGGTGCAACATTTGAAAGGGGCTAACACACACGCCACTTCTGCGCTAGCAGGCTTTAGTTTTTCCTCATAACAAAACTGCTTTTTGTTCTTGAGTGATTGGTGAGTTCTCATTGTTCTTTGAGCGCTTTGTCATTGTATTTTGTAATTACCACTTGAATTCAATCAATGAAGATGATGATGTCCGTGGAGGTATTCTATATTTCAGGTCTGTTCTTGTTTCTTTTTCAACTTCCATTTTGTAATTGCTTATTCGCATCAGAGTAGAACAAAGACCCATCAATTGTTATTTAACAACAATCGTTTGAATTAGAAGTTAGATTTGAGTTATCATAACCTCTCTGAGTCCACGTGGACTCTGGCACGCCCGACGCACACCACATCAAATTTTATTGCAAACGATTTGTGCCCCAAATATTACTCAAATTAAATTGTTTGGCAAATCAGCTTTTGCGATTGCCCAGTTAAAATGAAACTGCATTTGCGATTGACAACATTTTTTGGTGATTGAATGGCAGAGGCAGAAACTATTGCCCGACGGACCCTAAGTAATATTCTAAGCATATATGTAAACCATATATAAGATCATACCAATGAAATCTGGGATGAGACGACCATCAGAAAATCTCCCAGTTGGGTACTTGAAGAATGTTTCTCCATATGGAAAAAAATTAGCCTGAAAAAGAGTAGTGGTGTTGATATAATTGTTGTTTCCAGAATCGAAAAATGAATCACCAAAGATATAGAGAGATGTGTGCTTATTGGCATGCCCAAAATGCGCATGGCAGTGTATTGGGGCTAGAAAGTTTGCAAAAAAAAAAAGTAAGGACCAGAAATGGAAATTTGCGATTGCCATGTTTAAGCTTGCTTTGTTCATGTAATTCTCCTAGTTTCACTTGTTATATATATACACAAAGATATATAATGCTACCCTATAATAGCTTGTATCTGGTCTAGAAAAATCATGGTCCCTGTGTTTTTGTTTTATGGGACAATTAGTGAAAATTTTATTATGATAAGATTTGTTTAGAGTTAAGTATAATTAAGATTCTTGATTAAGAAAAGTTCCTCCATAGAAAAATATTAAATAAAATTTCACTTGACATACATATATGAGTTTTAAATGAAATTTCAATATATCCGTATGAATATTAAGTGAAATTTCGCTTCTTTCGACCTTTGAGAGACTTGGATTGACTTTAACTTTTGATAGCTACTTCTAGAGACTTTCGCCTAAATTTCTATTGTTTAAGTGTCAAAAGTCCTTGAATTTATTTATTTATTTTTTGGTTTTGGGGGGGGGGGGGGGGGGGGGGGGGGGGGGGGGACTAAATATAAATGACCCTCAAATGTTATTTAAATGTTTCTTTTCCATTTCCAGCCAACTAATTAGCTTGGTTCCCAAAACGGTTTTTTTTTTAAAATAGTTTTTCAATCTTTAAAGTGCCTTCACTTTTAAAATACAAATCAGTTTTTGAAAATTTTTATCTATGATCTATAAAACAAAATCTACAAAAAAAGATGCACACTAACTATAAAAATTAATTCTTAAAAAATCAAAATTTTGTTGCTCAAAAACGTACCGATATCGAAAAAAAAAATTTGTAAAACTGTGTGAGACCCTGTCTCTTTCGGTCGACTGGGCTATGGCGTCGGTCGACTGGGGAGCATGGGAATCGCGTCCCACATCGCTTGGGGACGGTGAGGGGATGTGCTGTATATGTGTGAGCCGTACCTTCCATGGCATGACGCGTTCTGGGTTGTCAGGCCCAGGAACAAAACCTTGAGGGCCGTATGTGCGAGCCCAAAGAGGACAATATCCGCTGCGTAGCTCTGATACCAGTATGACGCGTTTTGGGTTGTCAGGCCCAGGAACAAAGCCGTGAGTGGGCTTGGGCCGTATGTGCGAGCCCAGGTGCTGCAAAGCGGACAATATCGTGCTGTGTGTGGGCCGGGCTGTGACAAACTGACACTCTTATTGCGTTGATCTCCAAAAATTAACCCAAAATAATTGTTCAAAATGGCAAATGAATTACAAAGTTATAGTCATTTTAGCAATGTCATTGACTTTATGGGGCTGCCTAGGTAAAGAGAGTGACATGGCGTCAAATAGTAGCATTTTTCAACGACCGTAATATAATATTGCCTTTACGATCCTGCATATGCATGTTATTGTATATCGACATCAAATATATTCATTACGATAAACGTTATAAATTTTTCGTAGTCACTATAGATCTTGTTTGATCTTTTTTTCTAGATTACATATATATATATATATATGAATTTTATTAAAAATGGAGTTTCGGTTTGAAAGATATCGCATTTAAAAGTTTGAAAAAAAAAACTACATTGGAATGTGTGATGAGCTGTCAAAACTTGAGCAGCATTTTTACGTATGTGAAATTGGGATAAATTTGTCAATTACCTTATTTTTAGTTTAAAAAATGACTTAAGGCCAAATAAAACCATAAAATCATATCCTTATCAACATAAAAATGAAAACACCGAACCTATGACTAAAGACGTTTGTGTTGCTTAATTATTTACGTATTTTGTTTACTTCTGTATGCATTGAGATGGTTCATTTAGGATCTGCTATATATATATAAAAAAAAAAGTAATAAAAATAAAGTTAAAAGCACAGGAACTATGATTGGAAATGATCCCAACAACGACTTTTCATTAATTAATTTACCCTACGTTAAAATGGGTCCCCTTTTTTATTTTTTATTATGCCCTACAACATGACAATGGGAGGCTGTAGTGCCCTCCCAACTCATAAACCCCCTATCTCATGAGACTAGAACCCACAACCACTTACATATGGGATAGAATCTCTTACCACTAGGTCATCCCTTGGTCCCTGGCATGAACCTTTTATTTTTATTTGAAAATTTATGTTTAGATATTATAGGGTATATAGTTGTCACGCCTCAGAACCGCACATATGATTTTAGGACACGTGGCACGCCACCAAGGCACATCCCCATGCATGTCATTAGAGTTTCATAAAACACATTAACAAAGTTTTGACTTATGAACTCAATACCTTTTAAACATTTTCAAAGAGATTTTATAAATATATTTCCAAACATACCCTAACGTAGCTCTTTTTCAAAAGTAAGGGTGTGTTTGATAAAACTGAAAATTAAGTACTGAAAATTAAGTGCCGAATTCATGTACTGAAAATTTTAAGTGATGTGTATTTATAATACTGAAAATAGTGTTTCAAGAACTAAAACACATTGCATTCAGTGATTATTTTCAGTAGAAAATTTTCACTTAACGTTTTCAGTGAATTTTTGGCTGCTTCTTCAATTAAGTGGTACATTCTCAAATGCACTGAAAAAAATTAAGTGCTGAAAATTTTCATTTTCACCACTTAATTAGGTTATCAAACACACCCTAATACTTTTATAGTTCAAAGGGGTCCCAAAGGTACCCTTATGTTTAATTATAAATAAAACAAAACATCTGAAGTGGTCAAACGAAAAGAATATCAGTGGAGTTTTCGACTGGTCGAACTACCCCTTTTGACCGATCAAACGATCCCCTCGCAGAAATCCCTCCTACTGCAGAATTTGTACCTAAGGTCACCCAACCACTTCAAGTTTAACAACTTCAAAACGTAAAACATGCCAAAGCATCAATGAATCATAACTCCAAGCTCTTTGAGTTCATAACAACTATCAAAGCCAGTCAAAGGAAATTCAAATACCAATCCATTCAAATCGAACTCTTGGAGTAAAACTCCGAGTTCATCGCCCAAAGTAAACCAACCAAAATAAGAGTAGTTATAACATTTCCCAAATTAACTAACAAAGCTTAACCATATATTACAAGTTATAAAACTCCGCTAGTTACCAATCTAACCATGCATACTACTAAAAGATGCCAAGTCTTGAAGCCAAAGTACCAACTTTACAAAACATGGATTAAAACTAAACTAATATAGTCATATTACAAGTCTTAATCCAAAACATGAGATTTACAAACAGTAACCATAACCGTTCCCAATCCCACATATCCTTGCCAACTTTTTTTTTGCTTCTTCGATAGCTCGCCTTTATCACCTACAATGATTATTCAATACCCACTACACTATATAAGCTATATGTTTGTGAATGACAACAATTATAAACATGAATAACAAACATGCTCAATCTCATCTTTTACACATAACTATGGTCTCCAGGAACGCAAGTATCGGCCACCCTTTCTCGTTAGCCCACGACTACTCCATTAGTTCGCGTGACTAACCGAGACCCTCGCCTCTCTCATTCAGACGTGCAACCTCACGACCATTTTGGCACCTAGCCACATTCTCGATGGCATGACGTACATTAACAACTCAATATGCTCAAGTATTTATATCACTGTATGATTTCACCAATAATACATAAGCTAGCAAAAATACTCTAAACGTGGGAATTGAAATCAAATAGACATGCTTAGCATTATAAAGATCAGCTCAAACATCCGATTATTCGTATTTAATAATCATTGTCACTCACATCTTGGATTTACACTCCTAGTCATAGAATTAAGAGCCTAGTAGTGCTCAAGTATAATTCCTAAAAAAATTAAAATATACAAGTTATGAGCTAAGCCCCCGAATTGGGTGTGGAAAAACTATCTCAAAATTCAATAAGACTAATACTAATGCGTTAGACCTAGTTGGTCTAGTGGCAAAACCCTCTTTCTCAAAATCTGTAAGAGGGTGGTTTGAGAAAGGGGCAATGAAGTATAAAAAGTTAGCGAAGTGAAATGCAAAATCTGTAAAAAAAATAATAATAAAAAATAAAAAAAATGGGGGAGCTTAAATTTTTTCAAAAGGTGTAGAAAGTGAAATGAATGCTCCATTTAATTGTTTCAATGTAAATTGTTTTGACATACAATTTGAATGTAAAAATACTTTTTAAAAAATATTTTATTTTGAAACAAATAGAGCGAAAATGCAAAAGGTGAAGAAAGTGGTAAAGAGTACAAAAAAAAATTTGGATCCAGAAAATATTTTATTTTAAAACAAACCAGCGAAAATACAAAAGGTGAAGAAAGTGGTACAGAGTACAAAAATTTTGGGTTCTTAGATCATGATGACACCTATCTACTGTAGTTACAGTGTCAATAAATATTAAAGTCATTCCTTTTATATTATAATATATATATACACACATATAGAGGGAGGTGGAGAAAAAATGTTGGCAGTACGAGTAGAATTTAATATAAAATTATGATTGTGTCGTTTTAACTTTTTTGTTCTTTGGTTTGTTTTGGTCGCTAGTAGCTTTCAAACTTGTTTACCACGTAAATTAAGTTGAATAAAATGTGATAGAATTTTTAGAAAATAGGTAGGTGATGTTTAGTTTTCAATAGATGCTCGGAAAATTGTAGCCTTTCGGGAAGGATAATAAAATCCATTAAATATATGTGACCCAGGAATTTTCAAAGGGAGGGCTATTGTTGAATTATTTTAATAAAATAGAATAGATAAGCCTTTTAATTAAATAATTCTAAACCAATTAACCATTGGTTTTAATTTTTGATACACTACGGTTTTTGCTATTAACCTACAATTATAGTTTTTGGATCCCAACAGTTAGTAACCAATGTATTGTTTTATTATCCAATGATTATCACTATAACATTTTATTATTACCCAAACGTGTATGATATTTTTTTTATGTAAGAAATGTCATTGAACGTTCATCTATATATATTGAGTACTTATAAGTTAGAGATGTGATGTGTGTATATATATATATATAGGGAGATGATCTAAAGTGAACTGGGTTGAGTGAACTTACCCAGTAAACTGGTTTTTAAGCTTAAAAGAACCCACGGGTTGCCCCGTTAACCCGCACGTCCCGATGAACTGCGGGTTTTTTTAGGCTTAAAAGTCAATTCATTGGGTAAGTTCACTCAACCCAGTTCACTTTAGATCCTCTCCGATATATATATATATATATAAATCCAAGGCATATAGCATGTGTAGGTTGATCTTTTTGGTCAAAAAGTTTTCCTGTTTGGACGGTAGCATTGTTCTCTTAAAATAACACTTTATTCCCTCTTCGTATGAGCTTTATTTGAGTAAAGAAGGCACTAGTGAGCGAGCTTCTCGTCGTATCAAGTTGTGTAGACTTAACGGGCATACGGCAAGGGTGGCCGGACTTTTATATCCCTGAGACGGCGTGCTATTTCCTACTGCACCGGATATTACCCGTAGAGGGCACGTATCGTCTCAAGAGAGCTTTGCGCCTTATCTCAGTCACCTTATTATTGGTTTTATACAACGGTGGAACTGACGGTGCTGTTAATCTATTGATGAGATTGTTAAATTGAAGACTATTTTATATTATTCTCCAACAATTTCAGACGGAACGTACAGAGAGTAATCTGAGAGAATCTGCGCAATTATGCTTGGTAAGAGTTTGGTTTTCTATTGAAACAAAAGCTAGTAATAATATATATATATATAAAAATTAAAATCATTTTTTTTGTAGTAAAAATCTTCACATAGATATATAAGTCCGCACTAAAAATCTTCAGCAAATCACCGGTGATTGAAGCTTCCCGTATAGATTGATCACGATTCAAATCATCTTTTTTCTTTAAGATAATTAGATTCCCATAAAATTTGGGACACATCCAAAACACAACTTTTGGGACACAACCTAATTAATGTGTCTATTTCTCTCCTATGACACAGGAGAGAGATAGACACATTAATTAGATTGTATCCCAAAGGTTGTGTGTTTAGGTATGTCCCAAGTATAACTCTTTCTTTAAAGAAGAAGAAAAGAAGTTTTTCTAGCGTCGGTGTCGATTAAGCATCATTATCGTTTATAAATTAAAACCTAAGAAAGTAACAAATAAAATGAGATATTTATCTCATTAAAATGTTTTAAAACTTGTTGGAAATATTTCATCTCATACAAAATTGTTAGAAATACTTCATTGATATAGTTGGAAATAAAAACAGATTTTGAATATAACAAATGAAAACAGTAAAATTACACTTTGACAGAAACAGAAATTAAACAGGAAAATCAAACCGAGGCCTGTGATTTTCATTCACAGTTTCCTTAAAACAGATTCGCCGCCTCACCAGATGTGCTTGAGGAATTCGTCGGCGTCTGTCTCCCAGTAGGACTTGCACAACGTACAACTGCTCCGGAGAACTTCTTATGTTTTGTGCTCTCTCAGAAAACTCAGGACAGTAGGAGAAGAGAAGAGAAGACTCTGTAATTCGTATATTTGGATTGAGGGGAAGCTGTGATATATATAGGATAGTCATATGTCTTTTCATTTCCTGTAACTCCAAACTGTTTATATTGCAACAGTTTAGAAATCCCAAAGGTTTCTGCAATGAAAAACATGTGCAGAAATCCCAAGGGTCTCTCATTACATATTGGAAAAAACTAAACTTGAGGGGTCTAAAAAGAAATATCCTGTGCGGGCCGCACCCGCACCCACACCCACGACCACGACCCGACCCGGCACGGCCGGTCGGTCGGCGGCGGCGGCGCGCGCGCGTGTGTGGAGTAAACCCAAAGGGCCGTAGGTCCTCCCCCTTCCACAAAACTGGGTACCCCTTGGGGCCCAAACCCAAAACATGAAGTAGCCTTATAAATACACTAAAGGCTACTTCTAGTTTTCCTATGTGGGACAAGGCAATTTGTGAACCTCTTTCATTTCAACAACTCCTTGTATGGGGCAACCTTTAACCATTAATTTCTCTTTCACCCATCAATAGTTTTGGACATGTGAATATCCAAACTTCATCTCCTCATGGAGGAGAACACAAATCCATAAGGACCCCACTTAAACTCTAAGTGGGTCCCACTTTTATTAGCCCTTAAACATGGCCAAAACACATATTTATCCAACAATCCCCCACATGAATGAAATTAACCGAAACGATGTGAGACAGTGACTCGACAAGAGAGAGAGCACAACGGATCACTCCTGCAAAGGATAGGTAGCTTTTGGCTTTGAACCTTCCCTTGTGACAATCTATCAGATTTACTGGCTGACCAGTGAACGTATAGTCTTGAACTGATTGCCATTAGTGTAAACAACCGACAGACATCACACAGGAGCTTTCCAAACATAGTTTAGTTCTTACACTTGTGTTCATTTTGGCCTTGAACACTCGCCTGGTTCAGTGAATGTTTATCGAAGAATTTTGCCTTTCTCAAATTCTTTTAGAAGCGGCCCCACTTCACATTCACATAGGTGACTATTTAGAGTATCCTGCTATACTCCGCTTGGTTATACCAACGCACATAGTCATTAAAAGCTAAGCTTACCCTTACACCATGCAGGTATCACTGTTGAATCATAGAAATGGGCAGAAGAACATTTCTTCTCAGTGATTCTCTTAAGGTACATGAAATTAGGTTGTCCCTTTGAACCTAGATCTTGGGATCTCCAGTCAACTAGGTTGGGTTTCCATTCCATTCCCTTGTAACGTCATAGGCTTTAGTCCCATTCCTCTAGATGATTTATTAACTAACTCTCGATTTAACCCTTTGGTTAGCGGATCCGCAATATTGTCCTTTGACTTTACATAGTCAATTGTGACAATCCCACTTGAGAGTAGTTGTTTAATGGTATTGTGTCTACGGCGAATATGTCTAGACTTACCATTATACATATTACTTTGTGCCCTTCCAATAGTAGATTGGCTATCGCAGTGTATGCAAATAGCTGGCACAGGTTTTGACCAACTAGGAATATCTTCTACAAAATGGCGAAGCCATTCAGCCTCTTCAGCTGCCTTGTCTAGCGCAATGAATTCAGATTCCATTGTCGATCTAGCAATACAATTTTGTTTTGAAGATTTCCATGATACAGCTGCACCACCAAGTGTGAAAACATATCCACTTGTAGATTTTGAATCTTTCATATCGGATATCCAGTTTGCATCACTGTATCCCTCCAATACAGCTGGATATCTCATGTAGTGCAATCCCTGATCACGTGTATATCGTAAGTACCGCAGTACCCTTACTATCCCTTTCCAGTGTTCAGCACTAGGATTACTAGTATATCTACTTAGTCTACTAACAGAATAAGCAATGTCAGGCCTTGTACAACTCATTAAGTACATCAAACTTCCTATCACTTGAGAATATTCTAGTTGAGAAACACACTCACCAGTATTCTTAGATAGGTGTAGACTTAAGTCCACAGGCGTCCTGGCTATACTAGTATCAGACTTGTTGAACTTCTCTAGGATCTTGTCTACATAATGTGACTGTGACAGAACAAGTCCATTAGTATTTCTAGAGATCTTGATGCCCAATATAACATCAGCAAGTCCCATATCTTTCATGTCAAATTTGGAATTCAACATTTTCTTAGTGGATTTAATGATCTTATCATTACTACCCACTATAAGCATGTCATCAACATAAAGACATAGGATGACATAGCCTTCAATTGTGTCTTTGACATAAACACATTTATCACACTCATTGATTTTAAACCCACTAGAGAGTATAGCTTGGTCAAATTTTTCATGCCATTGTTTTGGAGCTTGCTTTAAGCCATACAATGATTTGACAAGCTTACACACTTTATTTTCTTGCCCTGGAGCAGAAAATCCTTCAGGTTGTTCCATGTAAATTTCTTCATTCAAATCTCCATTAAGGAAGGCAATCTTAACATCCATTTGATGTATTTCGAGACCTCGTAACGCTGCGATCGCAATAATCATACGAATGGATGTTATTCTCGTAACAGGAGAATACGTATCAAAGTAGTCTAGACCCTCCTTTTGTCTATACCCTTTGATGACAAGCCTTGCTTTATACTTATCAATAGTACCATCTGTCTTCATTTTCTTTTTAAAAATCCATTTGTAGCCCAATGGCTTACAACCAGGAGGGAGATCTACCAGTTCCCAAGTATGGTTTTGTAGGATAGAATCAATTTCACTCTTGATTGCTTCTTTCCACAATGGACCATCTGGTGATCTAATAGCCTCATTATAGCTTTGGGGCTCACTTTCTATAACATAAGTTAGAAAGTCTGGACCAAAAGATTTTGAGGTTCTAGCTCGTTTCCCACGTCTAGGCTCAATATCAACATTTTCTTCTTGGGTTTTACTAGTTTCCCCAACAGTTTCAAATGTGCATTTTTTAGAACTATATTCCTCTCTACAAGGAAATATATTCTCAAAGAAAGACGCATTTCTAGACTCCATGATCGTGTTCTTGTGTATATCTGGGTTTTCAGATTTGTGTACAAGAAACCGATACGCACTACTATTATGTGCATAGCCAATAAATAAACAATCAACAGTTTTTGGACCTATCCTTTCTTTCTTAGGAGTAGGTACAAGAACTTTTGCAAGACACCCCCACATTCGTAAGAACTTGTAGGAAGGTTTTCGACCATTCCATTGTTCATACGGGGTTTGATCAACTTTCTTTCGAGGTACCTTATTTAAAATTATAATTTGCGGAGAGAATTGCCTCCCCCCACAAGTTCTGTGGCAATCCAGAACTTATTAACATAGCATTCATCATTTCTTTTAAGGTACGATTTTTCCTTTCAGCAACTCCATTTGATGGAGGTGAATAAGGTGCGGTGGTTTGGTGAATAATTCCATTTTGTGCACAAAACTCACCATATGACGCTACATATTCACCACCCCTATCACTTCTCAACACCTTAATCTTTTTACTTAGTTGATTCTCAACCTCTGTCTTGTATAGAATGAACTTAGCCAAAGCTTCATCCTTACTTTTTAGCAAATACACATAGCAGTATTTAGTGCAATCATCAACAAAAGTAATAAAATACTTATTGCCACCTCTAGATTGAACCATTTTTAAATCACATACATCAGTGTGGATTAATTCCAAAGGTTCAGTGCTTCTTTCAATTGATTGAAATGAAGTCTTTGTTAACTTTGCTTCAACACAAGTTTCACATTTATAACTTACATCAATATGAAAGTTTGGTATGTGGTCTAATTTAATTAATCTTCGCAAAGAATTAAAATTAACATGTCCTAGTCTACCATGCCACAAATTGGAAGACTCAAGCAAGTAAACAGAAGAGGTACTCATTTTATTAACTTTTGGGAATGCAGTTGCCACATTAAGTTTGAACATCCCATTACACATATACCCCTTCCCCACATACATTCCAGCTTTGGTCAACACCACCTTGTCTGACTCAAAGACCATTCGGAAGCCATGCTTGCTTAGGAGAGATCCGGATACCAAATTCTTGAGAATTTCCGGTACATAAAGGACATTGTTGAGAGTTAGCTCCTTTCCTGAAGTCATTTTCAGAATTATTTTTCCTTGGCCTTCAACATCCGAGGTAGCAGAATTTCCCATATACATCTTCTCACCACTTGTAATTGGTTCGAAGGAAGTGAACATAGCTTTGTCGGAGCATATGTGGCGAGTAGCACCTGTGTCTATCCACCATTCCCTTGGGTTTGAATCCACCAAATTCACTTCAGAAATCACAGCAGACAGATTAATGTCAGAGACATCCCTTGAGATAGAATCTAACTCCGTCATATTAGCTTGATTATTTTGGATTTTCTTTTGTGGCAGACGACATTCAGAAGCCCGGTGTCCAGTTTTGCCACAATTATAGCACTTTCCTTGAAACTGAAATTTTGGCTTCTTGGTGATACCACCTTTTGGCCCCATTTTGTATCCTTTGCCAGAAAAGGATTTCTTTTTGCCTTTCGAACTTTGACCATGCTCAACCACATTATCCTTGGCCATAAAGTTCCCCAAATTCTTGTCAGCCCCTTTGTTGTCTTCTTCAATTCGAAGCCTGACGATGAGATCTTCAATTTTCATCTCCTTTCGCTTGTGCTTCAAATAGTTCTTGAAGTCCTTCCAAGCAGGGGGTAGCTTCTCAATTATAGCAGCAACTTGAAAAGTTTCGCTCAAAGTCATCCCTTCAGCATGGATTTCATGCAAGATTACTTGCAGCTCTTGAACTTGACTGATCACAGTCTTCGAGTCCACCATCTTATAGTCGAGGAATCTCCCCACTACAAATTTCTTTGACCCTGCATCCTCGATTTTGTACTTTCTGTCTAAGGACTCCCACAGTTCCTTAGCACTTAGCAGTGGTCTTAACACTATACACATTATAGAGTGTGTCGTGTAAGCCATTCAACACATAATTTCGGCACAGAAAGTCCGAGTGCTTCCAAGCATCAATAGCTAGCACAACCTCTCGGTCTTGCTCTGTCACGCCCCGACGTAGCATAAATATGGAAAGCGTTTAATTTCCTTTATGGACCCGTAGGTCGCGACAGTTTGAAGGATCGATTCCGTCCCAAAACGTCGAACAACATAAAACCATTAATCAGAGTAGGGTAATCAGGGCTCATAAAAATTTTTCTAACTTATTACATCCTATGGTACGGGGTTTACTAAGGCACAGACCGCCTTGAAAATAAAACAATACTTAAAGTCTATTACAGTCATCCTTATTACAAAACCAAAACATATCTTTAAGCACATAAACATAAAACATATAAAAGTAACATCTCTTCTCAGCAACTGATCTCAATTAGCATAATCATACGGTTCATCCTGATTATTACCTGCAAAGCCTGGACACGAATGTCCAGGACGCATCAACGCCGTCAGCTTCAAGAAGCTGGTGAGTATTAAAAACAATACTTTGAATGTAAAAACATACTCATTTACCTTTTTCCCATTTCCATTTAAATACCACAAGTTTATATTTATGATAAAGAGCTCGTTTTAGAAAACAACCACAACATTATTTAAAAGATAATTTCACACATATGTGACCGTGTATGAGAACAATGCACCATCTCATCTAACCGACTCTTTTCTCTCGACAAAACCCAACAACCCTCTATCCTACTCCTGGTATCTTTGAAATACTAAGATAGCCACACTTTAGCAACGGGGCGCCAGGGAGTGTCCAGTTTGCCTCACACTTTGGTCCGGGGTACCAGGGAGTGTCCAATGCCTCACACTTTGAAGACCCTAACCGCCATGCAAATACCGGGGCAACCCCCACACAGGTATCCAGACTCGAGTTATCAGGGAGTGTCCATAGGCCACACTTTAGCACTTCTATGGGTGCCAGTGAGTGTCCAAGTTCGGCTTCACACACTTTAACGCTTCCATGGGCGTCAGGGAGTGTCCATTTTTGCCACCTTCGCATTTCAAAGACACCCTCATCCTCTTTTTCAACTACAACCACAACCACAACCACAACCACAATCACAACTCACAACCACAATCACAACTCAAACTCATACACTTTCCACACTAACAATACTCTTTTCCACCCTACCATTACTCTTTTACACACTACCAACACTCACCATGCATGTACAACTGACTCCACATGAATGTCATGAACTTAAACATAAAGCAAAATACTGAATTAAAGGCACAACGTATGTACGGGGTTTTATAAGTCTTAATACATCGTTCTACTCGTCCCATCACAACCAATTAAGATTCTGTTTTAATAAATTTCCCAACCAGGGCTTTAACAGTTCGTAAATACTACCCAAACAGCCCCTAAAACACGAAACAAGCAAGAATTAGAAACTGCCAGAATCATTCCCGGCGCTTTTGAATAAATGCCGTTAATTCCCGGCGCTTCAGGACAAACGCCGTTAATTTCCCGGCGCTTCAGGACAAACGCCGTTAATTTCCCGGCGCTTTAGGACAAACGCCGTTAATTTCCCGGCGCTTCAGGACAAACGCCGTTAATTCTCTGTGCAGTAGCTTCGTCTTCTTCACTGATTATCCCCTGTTTTCAATTTAAGGGTCCAAATTGACCCATTTCTGAATTCTGCTTCAACCAAGACATGTAATATATGGATTTCTTCATTTTTCCGCAAGGATTAAGAATACGTGATCGGTTTTAACTAATTTCAATCGTAGCTCTCGGATTTCACGTAAAACCGAGAGGTGACAAAACTTTAAATCAACGGTACGTCGCGATACGGATAAATTAAGCCGTAGTATTCGAACCACAGCTTATTGGGACTAAGATTTTTCATTCCCAATTCACAGAATTGATTTTGGTTAAGTTTGAAAAATTACCATTTTTGAGCTTCAAGCTTTCATACGAAAACTAACAATGGTGTTCTGCAAATTAGACTCAACTAACAGCAAATAAATATGAAATTACATTCCAAGTGAGTTTAGAATACTCACTGTGATATAGATTGAAGAAATTGTTGAGAAAGAAATATAATTACGAAATTCCCAAAATTCCAAGCTTTGGCTATGGAGGATTGAGCTCTTCTCTCTCTCTACAAAATTGAAGAACTTCTCTGCACTCTCTAAACTCTCTGTGTATACTGAATTATGCTGTGATGGAAGTGCAGAATGTGTAGTGTGGTTGGGTGTATAAATAATCAAATTCCCACTAAGAAAACATTGGCCTAACCTCCCACTCAATCTCCATTAACTTCCATTAAATACAATGAATGTGCAGATATGATGTGTATACACTGCCCTTTATTCTCCACTGCTGAAAGTAAGAGGTAGGTGGAGATGAGGTGGGTCAAAGTGTGTTTGGGTAATCTAGCTTATGGCATAAGGACAACACACATACTACAACATTTGCCAAACAAGACCTAAGGGAAAAGCATCAGCATAATAATTTGGGTATAAATAAATTTGTTCAATCATTTACTTCCAAAATTCTGTGGAAGTTTAACACTGCGCGGACAGTTTTAAACCTACACTGGTATTTTCGTGACACGGTGTTTATCACAAAAATACAGAGAATTCATTTTAACGTTAGAAATAGTTTTCTGATTTTATAAAAATACAGTTTGAGTTTAAAAGAAATAATTCCACCGTTTTGAAATACAATTTTGAAACAGGTATAGCAAGTTTTTATGAAAATTGCATTTTGACCCCAAAAGTAATTTCAATTATGAAATTAGTCAAAAAAATACATAAGAATTGAAATTAACATATAAACAGACAATATATATATATATATATTAAATTTTAAATATGATAATGCAAATGATAATGAAAATAAATTTTAATTATGATCATGCAGGAAAATGCAGGTTATTACACCCTTCCCCCCTTAAACAGGATTTCGTCCCCGAAATCAAGACTAACTAGTCATGAAACAACTTCGGGTACTTCTTCCTCATATCAGCTTCAACTTCCCACGAGGCTTCATTCTCGTCATGGTGATTCCACTGAACCTTCACCAACGGAATATCCTTATTCCTCAGCTTCTTGATACTCTGATCCAAAATCTTCGCAGGTCTCTCCTTGTAAGAAACGCTATGACTCGTCTCAATGTCGTCATAACTAACCACATGCGAGGGATCTCGTATGTATTTCCTCAACATACTCACGTGAAACACGTTGTGAACCCCAGACATCTTTGGTGGTAACGCCAGTTGATAGGCCACTTTCCCGATACGTTCCAAAATCTCAAACGGTCCGATAAATCGTGGAGCTAACTTCCCTCTCTTGAGACCAAAGCGTACTACTCCTCGTGTTGGTGAAACCTTAAGAAGTACGTGATCTCCAACACTGAATTCCAAATCTTTTCGGCGTCGATCAGCATAACTCTTATACCGGCTCTGAGCGGTTCTCATCCTTTTCTTGACCGAGGAAATCTTCTCGTTGGTTTCTCTAACCAAATCTGGTCCCAACAATTCTGTGTCCCCAACCTCTGCCCAACACAATGGAGAACGACATGGTCGTCCGTACAGTGCTTCGAACGGAGCCATACCGATACTCGTATGATAACTATTGTTATAGGCAAATTCAACCAACGGCAAGTGTGTCTCCCAAGATTCTTCAAAATCGATCACACAAGCCCTAAGCATATCCTCCATGATCTGATTAACACGCTCAGTTTGCCCATCTGTCTGAGGGTGAAAAGCAGTACTCATCTTGAGTGAAGTTCCCATAGCTTCTTGCAAACTTTCCCAAAATCCAGAAGTAAAACGTGCGTCACGGTCTGACACAATCGTCACAGGTGCACCGTGAAGTCGCACAACTTGTTGTATGTACATCCGGCTCATCTTTTCCACCGGGTATGTCATACTGTAAGCAATAAAATGAGCTGACTTCGTCAATCGATCCACAATTACCCAAATAGCGTCATGATTCTGCTGTGATCGAGGCAATCCTACTACAAAATCCATCGTTATGTGTTCCCACTTCCAACCAGGAATAGGTAGCGGTTGCAACAATCCTGACGGTCTCTGATGTTCGGCCTTGACTTGCTGACACGTCAAACACTTGGATACAAACTCGGCCACATCCTTCTTCATGCCTTCCCACCAGAAATTTCTCTTTAAATCTTTATACATCTTCGTTCCTCCCGGGTGAACTGTATATCTTGACTTATGTGCTTCTTCCAGGATATCCTTTCTAAGCTCTCCAACATCTGGCACACATAATCTATTCCTGCACCGATACCCTCCATCGATTCCCACCTTCCATTCTGTCGGGTCCTTCTCTGACATCTTCTTGAACCATGATTGAAACTTCTCATCTTCTTTCTGAGTTCCAATAATGCGGTCAATGAGAACAGGCTGTAGGATAAGACATCCGAAAAGTTGTCCTTCTCCTCTTTCAGCACTCTGTACATCGAACTCCACCAACGTCTCCAATGCTCGCCATTCTCTAACCATTAAGGAGGCGATCGTCTCACGAGTCTGCCGACTCAAAGCATCAGCGACCACATTAGCTTTACCAGGGTGGTATTCCAACGTGAAGTCGTAATCTTTGATCAACTCCATCCATCTGCGCTGCCTCATGTTCAACTCTTTCTGTGTGAACAAATACTTCAGACTCTTGTGATCGGAGAACAAATCAAACTTCTCACCGTAGAGATAATGTCTCCAAATCTTGAGTGCAAAAACCACTGCTGCCAACTCCAAATCATGAATAGGGTAGTTCAACTCATTCGGCTTCAGCTGCCTGGATCCATAGGCTATAACTCTGCCATCTTGCATAAGTACACACCCTAGTCCTTGATATGATGCGTCACTAAAGATAGTGAACTTCTCACCAGGCTTGGGTATTGCTAGTACTGGTGCGGTAGTGAGTCTCTCTTTCAACTCTAGAAAGGCTCGCTCATGCTTCTCTGTCCATTCGAATTTCAAATTCTTCTTCGTCAATCCAGTCAATGGTGCGGCTATTTTAGAGAATCCCTCAACAAATCTCCTGTAATAGCCTGCGAGTCCAAGAAAACTCCGAACTTCTGTAGGGTTGCTTGGCCTAACCCAGTTGGATACAGCATCGGTCTTGGACGAATCCACAGAAATTCCTTGAGATGACACCTTGTGTCCCAAAAATTTCACTTCTTGCAACCAGAACTCACACTTACTGAACTTGGCATACAAGTGGTGGTCCTTAAGCGTCTGCATCGTAATCCGTAGATGTTGCTCGTGTTCTTCTCTTGACTTAGAATAGATCAAAATATCATCAATAAAGACGATGACAAACTGATCTAAATAAGGCTTGAACACTCTGTTCATCAGATCCATAAACACTGCTGGGGCGTTCGTCAATCCAAACGGCATCACCAGAAATTCATAATGACCATATCGGGTTCTGAAAGCAGTCTTAGGTATGTCTTCCTTCCGTACCCTCAACTGATGATATCCCGACCTAAGGTCTATCTTGGAAAATATCGTAGCTCCTTGTAGTTGATCAAATAAATCGTCAATCCGAGGCAAAGGATACTTGTTCTTGATCGTCACTCGATTCAATTCTCTATAGTCGATACACAGCCTGAGCGTCCCATCCTTCTTCTTCACAAATAATACCGGTGCTCCCCAAGGCGATGTACTAGGACGTACAAAACCTAGGTTCTCGAGCTCTTGAACTTGTCCCTTCAATTCCAATAGTTCGGTGGGGGCCATTCTGTAGGGAACCTTGGTAATCGGTACGGTACCCGGTATAAGCTCAATACAGAACTCTATACTTCTCTCGGGCGGTAATCCAGAAATGTCTTGAAATACTTCTTCGAAGTCCTTGACTACAGGTATAGATGATGCTGTCACCTCTGTACTGACGACTTCAATGTTGGCTAAACATCTTGTGAGGAACATATCTCCCGAAGGGTTACATTGAAAATCAAAGGGTTGATTCTCATTGTCGGAGAATGTAATTCTCTTCCTCGCACAATCCAACTTCACTTGATTCTGAGACAGCCAATCCATTCCTAGGATTATGTCAAACTCCTTCATCGATAGGACGATCAACCTTGCAGGGATTTCTCGGTCTCCTAATCTTAAGGGACAATCCTTGCACACATGTCCTAAACTGACCGCAGCTCCTATTGGTGATGTAGCCTTCAAAGCTTTCTCTAAGCGATGAGGTAAGATACCCAATCTCCGAATTGTATTAACAGATATGAATGATAGAGCAGCACCCGTATCAAATAATACTCTAACATGGGAGTTAAATAGAGTCAATGTACCTTCCACTGCTTGCTGATCAGGTTGAACTTCTCCAAGATCTCCTTCTTCATATACAGCTCCATCATATCCAGCGGCATCAGGAATAACAGCATTCAAGCGGGTCTGACCCTGTTGTCCATAAGTTGCTTGCTTAGGAGCAGTGCAGAACCTGCTGATGTGACCTGGTTCACCACAGTTGAAGCAGATTATTCCTGGCTGAGCAGCACGCCTTGGTGCCCTGCAGTCCCGAGCCACATGTCCAGGGTTGCCACAGTTGAAGCACTTTACACCACTACTTCCTTCTCCTACTCGGGGTTGAGTCGGATGGGTAATAGCTTGTGCCTTCTTGCTCCCATCAAAGTTCCTCTTCTGCCCTTGGGTACGGTTCATTGGTGGTCTATTTCCAAAATTACCCCTCTGAGGCGGTCGGAATTCCAATTGTTTGCGATATACTCGAGCATCTTCTTCCAGGTCGGTAGCCAGGCCGACTAGTCCTTCAAATGATTTGTCTAGGTGGCCGAGAGTCAAGCGACGAATCTGCGGTGCCAACCCTTGATTATACTTCCGGATCTTCTTCTCCTCAGTATCAACCATGTGCGGGGCAAACCGTGACAGCCTCTCAAACTGTGTGGTATACTCTTGCACCGTCTTGGTTCCTTGCGTCAGATCCATAAATTCCTTCTCTCTTCTGTGCCTTTCCGTAGCCGGAAAGTACTTCTCCAGAAATCTCCCTTTGAACGCCGTCCACGTCATCCCCATAGCAGCGGTGTTTCCGATAGTGGCTATGACCGAGTCCCACCAATCTGCAGCGGCGTCGGTCAGTTGAAAAGTAGCCAATCTCCTTTTGTCCATCTCGTTGCATTGGACAGCTTCGAACATGCGGTCCATCTGTCTTAACCATTGCTCCGCCTTCCAGGGATCCGTGGTACCCGCAAATTGCTCGGGCCTGAGCGCACGGAATCTTTCCAGCAGCTTATCTCCCGTCTGGCGGTCTCGTTGGTTTTCATTCGCATTACTAACCCTCTCGAGACGTCTAATAAAAGCTTCAAATATTCCCGTGGGGTCGGCAGCCTCGGGCGCTCCTTCAATCAGATTTCTGTTCCTCCTTGGTCTTCCAGCCATTCTATGCATGATAGGGGTAGTAGAATGAGAAACATGCATGCAACAGTACTACGACAAAAATTTTCAAAGGAGTATTTATCACTATATCACATACTTGTATTATCACATAAGCATACTATAAAATATATTTTAAGTACATATAACACGTATTCGAACTAGGGCTGTCTAATAGCAAAGAGGTTGTATTCTTATCCTCTAGACTCTGGTTGTGGGCCATACTGACTATTCCGAGATTTGACTCAGGAAATTCGTCAGTGCCTAAGCTATTAATGAGGGCTATGGTATGCTTTAACTCCTTAGAAACTCGGCTACTATCTTTCTGTAGGGGTATCATAAGTTATGGTTATCTCGACTAATCCTAAATGGATATGTCTGAAGGTACATGGAAATTGCTAACATTTTTGTCAATGTGACAAGACAAACGGGTAATCATCTCTATGACAAAACCGACCTAGAATTTTAGTTTCTGAACTAAGGATAATCCGTACTAAACTAACACTAGAACTTGGTTGTATAGCTTAGTAAAACTTAAGGGTAACCTATGTCACTAATCTATGGCGTGAATAACTGAGCCTGGTCAATCTAGAAAACCTATGGCTCTGATACCACCAAATCCTGTCACGCCCCGACGTAGCATAAATATGGAAAGCGTTTAATTTCCTTTATGGACCCGTAGGTCGCGACAGTTTGAAAGATCGATTCCGTCCCAAAACGTCGAACAACATAAAACCATTAATCAGAGTAAGGTAATCAGGGCTCATAAAAATTTTTCTAACTTATTACATCCTATGGTACGGGGTTTACTAAGGCACAGACCGCCTTGAAAATAAAACAATACTTAAAGTCTATTACAGTCATCCTTATTACAAAACCAAAACATATCTTTAAGCACATAAACATAAAACATATAAAAGTAACATCTCTTCTCAGCAACTGATCTCAATTAGCATAATCATACGGTTCATCCTGATTATTACCTGCAAAGCCTGGACACGAATGTCCAGGACGCATCAACGCCGTCAGCTTCAAGAAGCTGGTGAGTATTAAAAACAATACTTTGAATGTAAAAACATACTCATTTACCTTTTTCCCATTTCCATTTAAATACCACAAGTTTATATTTATGATAAAGAGCTCGTTTTAGAAAACAACCACAACATTATTTAAAAGATAATTTCACACATATGTGACCGTGTATGAGAACAATGCACCATCTCATCTAACCGACTCTTTTCTCTCGACAAAACCCAACAACCCTCTATCCTACTCCTGGTATCTTTGAAATACTAAGATAGCCACACTTTAGCAACGGGGCGCCAGGGAGTGTCCAGTTTGCCTCACACTTTGGTCCGGGGTACCAGGGAGTGTCCAATGCCTCACACTTTGAAGACCCTAACCGCCATGCAAATACCGGGGCAACCCCCACACAGGTATCCAGACTCGAGTTATCAGGGAGTGTCCATAGGCCACACTTTAGCACTTCTATGGGTGCCAGTGAGTGTCCAAGTTCGGCTTCACACACTTTAACGCTTCCATGGGCGTCAGGGAGTGTCCATTTTTGCCACCTTCGCATTTCAAAGACACCCTCATCCTCTTTTTCAACTACAACCACAACCACAACCACAACCACAATCACAACTCACAACCACAATCACAACTCAAACTCATACACTTTCCACACTAACAATACTCTTTTCCACCCTACCATTACTCTTTTACACACTACCAACACTCACCATGCATGTACAACTGACTCCACATGAATGTCATGAACTTAAACATAAAGCAAAATACTGAATTAAAGGCACAACGTACGTACGGGGTTTTATAAGTCTTAATACATCGTTCTACTCGTCCCATCACAACCAATTAAGATTCTGTTTTAATAAATTTCCCAACCAGGGCTTTAACAGTTCGTAAATACTACCCAAACAGCCCCTAAAACACGAAACAAGCAAGAATTAGAAACTGCCAGAATCATTCCCGGCGCTTTTGAATAAATGCCGTTAATTCCCGGCGCTTCAGGACAAACGCCATTAATTTCCCGGCGCTTCAGGACAAACGCCGTTAATTTCCCGGCGCTTTAGGACAAACGCCGTTAATTTCCCGGCGCTTCAGGACAAACGCCGTTAATTCTCTGTGCAGTAGCTTCGTCTTCTTCACTGATTATCCCCTGTTTTCAATTTAAGGGTCCAAATTGACCCATTTCTGAATTCTGCTTCAACCAAGACATGTAATATATGGATTTCTTCATTTTTCCGCAAGGATTAAGAATACGTGATCGGTTTTAACTAATTTCAATCGTAGCTCTCGGATTTCACGTAAAACCGAGAGGTGACAAAACTTTAAATCAACGGTACGTCGCGATACGGATAAATTAAGCCGTAGTATTCGAACCACAGCTTATTGGGACTAAGATTTTTCATTCCCAATTCACAGAATTGATTTTGGTTAAGTTTGAAAAATTACCATTTTTGAGCTTCAAGCTTTCATACGAAAACTAACAATGGTGTTCTGCAAATTAGACTCAACTAACAGCAAATAAATATGAAATTACATTCCAAGTGAGTTTAGAATACTCACTGTGATATAGATTGAAGAAATTGTTGAGAAAGAAATATAATTACGAAATTCCCAAAATTCCAAGCTTTGGCTATGGAGGATTGAGCTCTTCTCTCTCTCTACAAAATTGAAGAACTTCTCTGCACTCTCTAAACTCTCTGTGTATACTGAATTATGCTGTGATGGAAGTGCAGAATGTGTAGTGTGGTTGGGTGTATAAATAATCAAATTCCCACTAAGAAAACATTGGCCTAACCTCCCACTCAATCTCCATTAACTTCCATTAAATACAATGAATGTGCAGATATGATGTGTATACACTGCCCTTTATTCTCCACTGCTGAAAGTAAGAGGTAGGTGGAGATGAGGTGGGTCAAAGTGTGTTTGGGTAATCTAGCTTATGGCATAAGGACAACACACATACTACAACATTTGCCAAACAAGACCTAAGGGAAAAGCATCAGCATAATAATTTGGGTATAAATAAATTTGTTCAATCATTTACTTCCAAAATTCTGTGGAAGTTTAACACTGCGCGGACAGTTTTAAACCTACACTGGTATTTTCGTGACACGGTGTTTATCACAAAAATACAGAGAATTCATTTTAACGTTAGAAATAGTTTTCTGATTTTATAAAAATACAGTTTGAGTTTAAAAGAAATAATTCCACCGTTTTGAAATACAATTTTGAAACAGGTATAGCAAGTTTTTATGAAAATTGCATTTTGACCCCAAAAGTAATTTCAATTATGAAATTAGTCAAAAAAATACATAAGAATTGAAATTAACATATAAACAGACAATATATATATATTAAATTTTAAATATGATAATGCAAATGATAATGAAAATAAATTTTAATTATGATCATGCAGGAAAATGCAGGTTATTACATGCTCATTTTCATTAGGCACAGGAGCCTCTTCCTTCAAGAACCTCGCAAGGTTCAAGGTGGTAAGGTAGAACAGCATCTTTTGCTGCCACCTTTTGAAATCCACACCATTAAACTTTTCGGGTTTCTCCCCGTGGTTCACAGGAACCGTTTGGATTGAGGGAACCTTTACAGGTATGGAGCCAATCACCACAGTGTTGGAGCCTGTAGCACCATCATTTGCAATAGGTGGGTTTGCAGCAGTGTTCACATTCTGACTTTCCATTTCTGAAAATATTATCAAAGGCGAAAATAAATTAAAACCAATATTTTATTTTTTCCTTCTCATAATTTTTAACAGTAGCAGAATTTCGTTTTCAAAAAACTATTATGAAAATGAACGAAATTTAAGATTCTGCTTGCATAGTCTCAAGCAAAACACGATTCTGCACACTTTTCGTCTAATGCAATTTTTCCAGATTCTGCACCGTTTGGGCAGAAAATGATAATTACAATAGCAGTTTTTGTAAAACTGTTTTTTCAAAATAGTTTCTGTTTTCCCAAAATCGAATCTGTTTTTGTTTTGAAAAATATATATAATCTGTTTTAAGATTGTTGGAAATATTTCATCTCATACAAAATTGTTAGAAATATTTCATTGATATAGTTGGAAATAAAAACAGATTCTGAATATAACAAATGAAAACAGTAAAATTACACTTTGACAGAAACAGAAATTAAACAGGAAAATCAAACCGAGGCCTGTGATTTTCATTCACAGTTTCCTTAAAACAGATTCGCCGCCTCACCGGATGTGCTTGAGGAATTCGTCGGCGTCTATCTCCCAGGATACAGCGGCTTCTAGCAGTAGGACTTGCACAACGTACAACTGCTCCGGCGAACTTCTTATGTTCTGAATATAACAAATGAAAACAGTAAAATTACACTTTGACAGAAACAGAAATTAAACAGGAAAATCAAACCGAGGCCTGTGATTTTCATTCACAGTTTCCTTAAAACAGATTCGCCGCCTCACCGGATGTGCTTGAGGAATTCGTCGGCGTCTGTCTCCCAGGATACAGCGGCTTCTAGCAGTAGGACTTGCACAACGTACAACTGCTCCGGCGAACTTCTTATGTTTTGTGCTCTCTCAGAAAACTCAGGACAGTAGGAGAAGAGAAGAGAAGACTCTGTAATTCGTATATTTGGATTGAGGGGAAGCTGTGATATATATAGGATAGTCATATGTCTTTTCATTTCCTGTAACTCCAAACTGTTTATATTGCAACAGTTTAGAAATCCCAAAGGTTTCTGCAATGAAAAACATGTGCAGAAATCCCAAGGGTCTCTCATTACATATTGGAAAAAACTAAACTTGAGGGGTCTAAAAAGAAATATTCTGTGCGGGCCACACCCGCACCCACGACCAGGCCAGGTCGGTCGGACGGACGGCGGCGGCGGCGCGCGTGTGTGGAGTAAACCCAAAGGGCCGTAGGTCCTCCCCCTTCCACAAAACTGGGTACCCCTTGGGGCCCAAACCCAAAACATGAAGTAGCCTTATAAATACACTAAAGGCTACTTCTAGTTTTCCTATGTGGGACAAGGCAATTTGTGAACCTCTTTCATTTCAACAACTCCTTGTATGGGGCAACCTTTAACCATTAATTTCTCATTCACCCATCAATAGTTTTGGACATGTGAATATCCAAACTTCATCTCCTCATGGAGGAGAACACAAATCCATAAGGACCCCACTTAAACTCTAAGTGGGTCCCACTTTTATTAGCCCTTAAACATGGCCAAAACACATATTTATCCAACAAAACTCCACTATCTTATCTTAGTGTAAGATTCTTATTTAATAGTTCCAATGTTTAAAAAAAAAAATTAGCAGCGTATTACTAATTCCTCAGAAGTACGATTAGTAGTTATCTACCATCATAAAAAATTATTGAAATTGCTCTCACTGTCGCATGTATTTGAGATTCATTTAGGAAGCATAGCATTTCTCCATTATTAGAAGATGTTGAAGTGATTCCACCATTATAAAAGGTAGTCTCGATACCACATGTGTTGACAATTACTTTTTATAATACAAAATTTGGGAAATATAACATTACTCAGACAATAAAGACACACACACACACACACACACACACACACACACACACACACACACTATTCCACACACTTTTTCACACCCAATAATTCTGATCCTTTATTCTATGGATGGCAATGGGGTGGATTTTTTGGATTCTCCGCCCCATCCCGTCCCTAATAGGTAGGGTATGGGGTGTTCTAAATAGGGTTAGGGGCGGGTATGAGATTAATTTCTATAACCCGAGTCAGGTTCGGATCGGATTCGGGGTAGGGATATAATTTCCCGAACCCGCCCCAATTAGATAGCTATTTACATAACTACCCTGGTTACGTACTGATATCATGAAGAATTTGTCCCACATCGCTACTTCATACACCAGATAAAGAGATTTTCAATCTATAAAGTAAACCTGGCTCTCTTTGCTTTGGTCATTTGAGTTTAACAAAGCTGTAAATGCATTCAGTATCGTTCACAAACAGTTGAAAAGTGGGTACAGTAGCATATAAAAGTGTGCACAAATGATTATAATACTGGCATCAGATATGCATATGTTAGAAAATTCTTAAAATAATAATAAAGGTACATGAGGTGTCATAATCACTAAACCTTGAATACATTATGAAAATTGAATAACTTAAATGTACTCACCAATTCTCGGGTATGAGTGGGCGGGGATGGGACGGGATGATATACGCTGGGTCGGGGGTGGGGTTAGTAGTAACGCGGGCCGGGGCGGGTTTGGGAGATAACTCTTGTCTAGCGGGGCGGGGTCGAGAGAAGGCACCCCCGTCCCATACCTGTTCCGTTGCCATCTCTACTTTATTATAATGGATCCCATATAAATCTCATATAGGTTTCACGCGAAAACACATAAAGTCCACTAAAATCAAGGACCATTATGTATCATTACTCTTACTCCAGAGTACATATACTCATCAAATTCGTGCCCACCCTACCCCAAAATCACGTGGCAAGCTTCAATCACATTGTACCAAATCCTTAACCAAAGTGGGACCTAACATTTCTTAAGGATACATTACATCAACAACGCATTTACTTATCCGTTGATAACACGATTAAGAGATATCATAAATCAACAAATCCAAAAAGAAAATGAGTTGGGTTGGGCTAAAGAACTAACTGTGGGTAAGCTTTGTCCTAGGGCTGGGCTAAAAGACATGTAAAAACAAAACTTCAAAAAGTTTGCCCTGGGCTATAGCCCAGTTGAGCCCAGGACTGGGTCCGCCATCGGATGTGTGTAGTTTTAGGGTCCGTTTAGTAACGTTGCCGTTTTGGTTGTAAATTTTTGTTTACATTTTTTGTGTTCAAGATTGACTAGAACTCACTCAAAAAATTGAAAACAGTACTAATGAACAACACGATAATTCTATTTATATTTGTTTAATTTTTTGTTTCATAGAAGTTCATTCCATGGAAGTCAAACTTCTTAAAGAGAAAATGTTCAATATAATGGTTATTTTGATAACATGGTATAATAAATAAGCCAATAAGATGTTATTTAAACATTTATCTACCTTAAATTTAAGAAAAACATGCCTACACTTGGTGTATTATTAATTAAGTTAGGTAGATAACGTGATACTGTTGGGAATTTAAAATCTGTAACCAAATTCTCCCAATATACACACAGTAACACACCAACAATAATAAACAAGTACACCAAAAAAAATACAGATTTCTACGTGGTTCGGCCAAACATTTTTTACGTCTACACCCGGGAAAACCATTATTTCACTATTGAGAATAAAATCCGGTATAAGAAAATGTTGAATTAAATCCCATAACCCAATCCTTAAAGCCCTTGCACACAATATCCAAAGAACCCTCGCTCTCTCACCCTAGACCATGCTGTAGGATCTTTAATCTTAATATATGTATAACCCTAGGATCATATCATGTCAGATTATCAAGGATACAAAATATTAGAATACATACCTGTATCCATACTAGCAATTAGCAAACCTTAGAAGAAAGATGATGACCGGTTATGTCTTCCTCAGTCAAATCTCCTTAGTTCTATAATGGATTCCTTCTCTAGATGGGATAGAAGAGGAAGAAGTTGTATATGATTTGACATATTGGGGACCATAACCAATAATATCTTTATATGTTGTATGTTAGGGTTCCCATTATTCCTAACAGGGTCAGTATTTGGTATCCACTCATTAAACCCATACCCAATAGAATTCCATGGGCTGCTTATAATTAGACCATATAATATAAGCCCATTTAATTTAATAGCTCTCATAATATAATTGATATTAATATATCGCCCACTATCATTAGGAAATATAATCTCCTAACAATCTCCCACTTGGGCTGCATATGATTCTTGAAACAATTATATTACGTGTTCCTTAGATGCGCACCTGTATGCTATTTTTTCTTTAGACTTCACTTTAGTTTCAATCTGGTCCATTTCCTGTATTAATATGGGATCAAGGCAGCTTTCGTCACACATAATCGTAACTCGACCTTCAATTGTCACCATACCAACACATTCAATGACATAGATCAAGTATGGATGAGTAGCAAGAAAATTATATGTAATGTGATCTTAAACATGTATATTTCCAACTGGTCCTACTTTAGTCTTTATTGAGATCAATCCGAAACAATGCAAAACCGCATATAGAAAACAATTAGATTCAGAGATAAACCATAATCCATCAACTTTATTCTGTAGAAAATAAA
Organism: Hydrangea macrophylla; assembly: GCA_033977485.1. Lineage (NCBI taxonomy): Eukaryota > Viridiplantae > Streptophyta > Magnoliopsida > Cornales > Hydrangeaceae > Hydrangea > Hydrangea macrophylla. The sequence goes on from CM066987.1 coordinate 30,665,294, forward strand.
AATCAAATGAATGTCAAAAATAGAACCTCCAAAGTAAACTCCCACTAAACCAAAGTATCATTAGACAACCTAACACCCATATGAGCATTGTGCTCATGAAAGGCCTTAGGAGGTAATCCCTTGGTCAATGGATCCGCAATCATGGAGTTTGTCCCTATATGTTCTATCAAAATTTGACCACTCTGAACTCTCTCCTTAACAACCAGAAACTCGATGTCAAAATGTTTCAACTTTGTAGAGCTTCTGTTGTTGGAATACAGCACCGCAGATTTATCGTCACAGTGTATCTTTAATGGCCTTTCAATGCCATCTACCACACGCAGCCCAGTGACAAAGTTTCGCAACTATATCCCATGATTGGATGCCTCAAAACAAGCTATGAACTCCTCAACCATGGTTGAAGAAGCTATGAGTGTCTGCTTAGCACTTTTCCAAGATATAGCTCCTCCCGCCAGCATATAAACATAGCCTGTCATAGATCGCTTACTGTCTTGGCATCCAGTAAATCGGAATCAGAATACCCGATGATCTCCAAAAGATCTGATCTCTGATACGTGAGCATGTAGTCCTTTGTTCTCTATAAATACCACATAACCCGTTTGACTGCTTTCCAATGATCCATCCTAGGTTACTCAAATATCTGCCCAATACTCCCACTATGAATGCAATGTCTGGACGCGTACATACTTGAGCATACATTAGACTTCCTACTGCTGACGCATAGGGAATCTTCTGCATCTCCTTAGTTTCAAGGTTATTCTTGGGGCACTATCTGAGACTGAACTTGTCTCCTTTAGCTACGAGCGTATCTCCTGATGAACAACCTTTCATGCCGAATCAACTTAGAACTTTTTTGATATAGCTCTTTTGTGATAACCCAAGGATACCTTGAGAGCGATCTCGCGGTATCTGTATTCCTAATACAAAAGAGGCGTCCCAAGATCTTTCATCTCAAAATTCTTAGTGAGAAAGCTCTTGGTTTCGTGCAATAAGCCTATATCGCTGCAGGCTAGTAGAATGTCATCAACATACAAAACCAGAAAGATATACTTACTCCCACTGAACTTGTGATAAACATTGTCATCAACCACATTTGCCTCAAAGCCATATGAGGTGATTACTTGATGGAACTTGTGATACCATTGACGGGAAGCCTGCTTGAGACCATAGATGGATTTCTTCAATTTGCAGACCATAGACTTTGGATCTCCGGATACAAAGTTTTCTGGCTGAACCACATAAATTGTCTCATCAATGTTTCCATTGAGAAACGTTGTCTTAACATCCATATGACGTAGCTCTAAATCAAAATGAGCCACGAGTGCCATTATTGTACTTAAAGAGTCTTTCGATGAAACCGGAGAGAAAGTCTCTTTATAATCTATGCCTTCCCTTTGAGTGAAACCCTTGGTGACTAGACAAGCCTTATATCTCTCGACATTGCCCTTTGAATCCCTCGTAGTTTTAAATATCCATTTGCAACCAATGGGCTTCGTTCCTTTAAGCAATTTGTCACGACCCATCCCACTACGCGTGGAAATAGGACACATGGCACGCCACCAAGGCTCATCCAAACATCATATACAATACGCAGCGGAAAGAACTTTAAAACAACCCTGTGTATTTAAAACTTAGGGAACATTACCCTCTGAGTTTGTAAAATCCATTGAAATCAGAGTTATAAAAAGTTTTGGCCAATTAGAAACACATCCAAAAGAATCAGTTCTGAAAACAGAGGTTCAGGCGACTGCTCCTAGGGTCCAGTCGATTGTACTGAGCAGAAACCAAAACTTAAAGTACTCAACAGAGGCCTAGTCGACTGATCAGGGAACCCAGTCGACTGCTCAGTCGACTGATCAAGGTCCCCAGTCGACTGTGCTAAGCAGAACCAAAATGCAAAATTTTCAAAAGGGGGTCCAGTCGACTGAGTTATGGTACAGTCGACTGGTTTTTGCCATTAATAGAAGCAGTAGCCAAAAATCAACAGTGTTCAGTCGACTGATAAAGGGTCCAGTTGACTGCTTCTCTTACTATTCACTTTCAGTGTCTCAAACACACGGGATTCAGTCGACTGATCCTGGGTCCAGTCGACTGCTCCCCTACTGGGCAGCCTGTGATGAAATTTAACAACTCATGCTACTCCAAACTTAACACCAACACAACCACAACTGATTTTCAACATTCAAAACATAACTACAGACGTTCAATTACAAGATTACGATACTACGAAACTAATCCATAGCTCTATTACAACATATTATTACAATTTCAAATCCTTACACAAGTTTTAGGATTAAAACAAAAGCATATACAATTGTGATTCCCCGGCGTTCCTCGGCCTCACTCCTCACGATTCTTCTTGTCTTTCTTCTTACCTGCAATGGAGTACATCTCCACTGCTCAGCTATATGCTGAGCGTACAATTCTAAATGTATGCTTATATGACAGTTCATGATTTAAGCATCTAAAACACATAGAAATAGTCTCTAGGGTGAGTGGTACGCATTCATCCGGTCGATGCCGTAGGAGGCCCACCTCTCCCACGCATCTCGTACACTGGTTAGGCCTTCCTCCATACTAGGTACCGTGTCCTGGTTGGGCCCACCTCCAATCCAGACACAACCAAAAATTCCAATTCCATCGCAATCACAATCCTCAAGGTTCGAGGAGCTTACTCCGGATGAATTTGCACCAAACTCCCCTTTGACCCAAGTAGACACATAACATGCTCACATAAACAGTTATACGTGCTTTTCTCATAAATTTACGTGCATAATTAACGGGCCTAACTAAGACATGAATTTCGCCCGGATCCAAGAATATCAAAGTTGATGTTCAAAACATGAAAATCCATATATTTCATAGATCTAGAATTCATACCTCGTGCGAATCTCTTCAAACTTTGAAGGATCGTCTAGGGAGCTAATTAATCGTCGGATTTCAAATTTAGGACGATTCCTACAAGTTTTACTGGATTTTTCCCAAAAGTCTAGAATTAAGATTTTTACAAAAATTGGCCAAACACGGCCTAAGGAGTATCAAAACGTAGGTCTTACCTCCACGAGTTCGAATATGAAATCTGGAGAAAATCTGATGGACGAACGGTCGTCGATCGGCGGCGCAAAGCCCATGGCAACAATCTCCCTTTCTCTCTCCTCTCTCTCTAGATATTTTGAAATGTTTGGATGAGAATGAATCTCATCCACCACTATTTATAGGCAAACTTTTCGGAAATTGCGTTTACCTCCCCACGAGTTGTCAAAGCTTCTAATTAGCTCTCGAAACTCCGTATACGTCCATTTTATAACTTTACGAGTGAAAATTATAAATTTCAAGAGTTTTCAACAAAGTCTCGTTTGGGTCCAAAATAACGTCCGAAAACTAAATTATGTGAAATCTCTACACAACCTACCTTTTATTTCACGTGTCACTCACGTTCTCACCACAGTTCTCAAAATGATATATATATATATCAGTATCGGAAAAATCAGAAATTATGCTACACAGGTATAATTCACTATTCATAAAATACCAGAAAAGTTAAATAACATTTAAATCACATAAATGCCATTTAACCGTGCTAATGCAAAATGGACTATCATATTCCCATGTCCTTACTGACACCTTACCGTTGACCCACAATCAACCTCATCTCAATCCAATTATCAAATAACATTGATATACTCACAACTTTCCAATTATGTATGATAAAACTATGAAATTTTGGAACGGGTGTGACAACTCTCCCCTCCAAAAAGGAAGTTTGTCCCCAAACTTATACCATCTTCTCAAGTCACCAAGACTTCACACAAGTACTTCAAACATTTGCCTCATACATAAACCAATCACTTCACTGAGAAGTCACAGTTTCACGAGGAAAATAAATCCTCAGGCTCTTAACGAAAATAAATCCTCAGAGCCCCCGTCTCAATCCGATAGAAGATTCAAATAGAATCCTAGCAATATCCCGAAGCATCTCGATAAATAAGAACATCAATACCTGAGTAGAACTTACTTAATAGTCAAATTTGACACTAAATCACATCACGACGTCACCACGTCCACTCACATATCCCTCACCGTACTTATCACATATACTTTTTGAAACCCAAGGATTATATCCCAATCACCAAAACGAAGGAAGTAACTCATCTCCCATATATCTTTATTTTACTTGTCACATTTCATTTCCGAAACTCAAAAGTTTCATCACAGTAGTCAAACCCAAGACATGAATTCATCTCTCATTCACCTATCTGCTTTTTGACTAAAAGTCATTGACCACACGTCTTAGCTGGTGCACCATCATACACGATTCTTCATCTCGAAGTGAACCAAAATCAAGCACTTAGCATATACGTATACCTCATCAATAAGCCAACGCTTCAATCAACTGTTTCGTACCATAGATTCGATCCCTCATCCCGTTAACCACAAGATACTTGTAGAATGATAATGTGTTTTCTAATGACTTCCCATTTCTTATCGAGTTACTCTATTTCTTCCCCAGAACGCCATATCACAATAACATCAGTTCAATGAATAGCACTTAGTCGGTAGTGCGTCGCACTAATATCCTCTCTATTTTACATAATACTTATCATTTCGTTCAATTTAACCAATCATGTACTATACTTTCAATTACACGTGCCTCATTAGATACCATTCAGATTTCGAGCTTACATAACGTCCAAAATCACTCACAATGAGGTCAAACATATTCATCATTTAGCTCTCCAAAGTCTGCACCCGAACTACTGCCGATTGAAATAGAAGATTATACCTAACAGTTTTGATTTAGAACTTTCATCAAAGTCAAACACATTTCTTTCCATGTTGTTCCTTTAAAACAAATTGATTTAAAATTACGCATAATACTTTATCTCCTTCTCAACACAATTACTCCCAATATCCATCGTAACGAATAGCATTGTTAATCAAAATTTGACTTAGCCAATCATGCACGTAACACAAAGTGTATCATAACATATCCTCTTGTTCAGAACATACCATGTTCCTGTCCCAAACCGTTGATCATTTACAATCCATCATGTTCACCTAGTGTACTCACACTCTGAGCCAATCACTTTTCTTTCGAAGATCTCAACTGCAATGTAGTCCATTCTCATATCAGTCCAGGTAGATCCACTACCGTTTATGTAGTTTACAACTCTATACGTTTCTGGTGTTTCACTTTCACCTTAGCACAAATCCATATCGATCACACTTCTGTATCTCAACTCTTACCAAGTTCCTGATAACCGTTCACACTAAGCATATATTCTTCGTATAACATCTCAAGGCACCATACCTTATTCCGACATCCAATGTTTCATAACCGTAGTCGAATCTGACTCAATTTCCAATTTAAACTCTCTAGTCCTTTATTTATGCTATTCGGGTCTCCAATCCATTATTCCTGAATAACCTATTGCTCACAGCATTAATGTAATCCCCACATATAATCTGAGGATAATCCGGTAATTAAATCGTCCCACAAAATACTATAGCCTCACTGTGTTCAATAAATCCCATATCGACTTCCAATTTACATACCTTTCACGACAATACCCCAAGGAAAAATTCTCACTCCGGTCACCAATGCCAACTAATTCCTAACTGTCATCTTTCACTTTTTTCACACTTTATGGATCTCATCAAGTTCTTGATTGATCAAGCCTCAAATCATTCATTACCTCAGGTTACCCCAATACTTAAATCAAAGTCGAGCTCCCTTTGGAACAATACTCAAGTCAACTCGGTTAGTGACACTACCTCCAGCTTGCTACGTCCAAGTGTACAACACTTCACTAAGCCCTTACTTTAACATTTCCACATTTATAATCTGCTCATGTAGAACCCATTCATTTGACAAACACTGTTGTCTCCCAAGCACTAAGCATACCATATCCTTCCACGATACTCGTCTTCCAAGGTCTACTTGATACTTAATCACAAGTATTTAAAACAAATTTTCTTACTCAACGAAAGTTTTATTTTAAAACATTTTAAACACTTTAAAATTTTCTTAGGGTGGAATTCGACATTCTCAAAATCCTCCAACCTTGTTGGAATTCAAGACAACTGTGATAGCTTCCCATTGCATCCACCACTGTACTCTATCAGCCTCACATTCCCGCTATCATATCTGATAATGTACTCAATGTAATACCATGTCTTCCTCCCATTCTTCCCGGTTCTGTTCACTTACTCATTGAAGCTTCGTCTTTCCAATTTATATTCACTCCTCTCAAACTATATTGATTTACCCAAAGTCTAGTACGCAAAGTCTAAGCATGTCTTCCAATGTCTGAATCGTCCGTTCTGACTGTCCATCGGTCTGAGGATGAAATGTAGTACCAAACTCGGTTTAGTACCCGTGGCTTCCTGTAGACTTCCCAAAACCTAGATGTAAAACAACTATCACGATCCGATATAATCACTGTTGGAACTCCGTGTAGTCGTACAACCCCTTTCACCTACAATTCCGCCAACCTTGAAGGTTTAGTCGTATTGATCGGTAGATAATGTGCTAATTTTGTCAATCTATCAACCATAACCCCAAATCTTATCATTCTGATTAAACGATCGTGGAAATTTTGAAATAAAATCCATCGTGATCCCATCCCACTTCACTTTGACACTGGTAATGGTTGTAATAGCCCCGCTGGTACTTGTCTCTCTACCTTCACTTGCTAACATGCTAAATACTCAGACACAACTTGGTAACTTCTCACTTCATACCTCTCCACCAAAAGTTTTCTTGCAAATTCCGGTACATCTTGTCACTCCCCGGATGAATTGAATATTTAGTACGGTGAGTCTCCTCTAAGAGTCACTCCTGGATTAGCTTTACCCTTACCGTAGTCAACTGTATCATCTTAGGTCTTAACAACTTTCTTTTCCCAACCTCGATCCCACAAATCAGCGATTGACACTTATGCCCGTACAATGCTTTATACTGTGCCATTTTTGATACTTGACTGAAACTCGTTACTTCTACTAACTGTAGTCTCAAACTGTCAAAGTATACTCTATCATTTTCGTTCTTAATACCTCGTCCTAGGTTAATCCTTAAATACCACTTCCCACTTTTATAATCAATCTGGTAGCTTTCCTTACTATCCTTTATACTACATCTGAATCCACCATGGTACCACGAATATTCGAACCCAGGTTCAGTTGAGAGATTCCTCAACAACCACAATACTCATAACTCGTTGAGATATTTCTCAATTCCCAATACATACCACAAGATAGGTTGAGAGATTCCTCAACCATCCAATACATACCGTAAGATAGGTTGAGAGATTCCTCAACCATCCAATCGTCTCAATGCCGTACCATAAGTTGAAAAATTCTTCAACTACTTGACATACACCGTATATACCATAAGATACATCATAAGATAACCTCGTACGATTGTACCGTAGGTTAATACCGTAAGATAAGGTGAGAGATTCCTCACCAGTCCCATACACGACTAATACATACTATTGAACTATTTTTCTGTCATAAACCCCAATTGGTCATCCCTTTTCTCTCGCATCATGACGTGCATCCCATGTCTGACGTATAACTTTTATCAAGTACTTCTAGTCTCACAACTCAACCACAACACTCACTTTCATTCTCTAGGTGAACTATACGAAAATCTTTTCTGACATTTACTACTCGACTTCGTTCTCGGTAAGATCTCCCAAAGGACACTCGTCACTATCGTTGTAAACATCCACCGATTCAATCAAATCTATTTTCTTTTCGCTTAGAAATTTCACTGTTCATCAATACCAAAATATTATCTTTCCCTCTTGCCACAACACGCGGTCTATTATAACTCATCATAACGTCATCTCATCATACATCTCCACATCCGTATGATTCAACCGATTCACGAATGCATCAATACTATGCATGTATGACAATAACATAATCATGTATGTATAACAACATACCATATGCATCAAACATCTCTACAATATGTGGATGCAATCTAGAACATGTGACAATTCACTCAACACTCCACTTGTCGTCGAACGTTCCCAAAGTTTTGTTACCTATTGCTCTGATACCAATAAATGTCACGACCCATCCCACTACGCGTGGAAATAGGACACGTGGCACGCCACCAAGGCTCATCCAAACATCATATACAATACGCAGCGGAAAGAACTTTAAAACAACCCTGTGTATTTAAAACTTAGGGAACATTACCCTCTGAGTTTGTAAAATCCATTGAAATCAGAGTTATAAAAAGTTTTGGCCAATTAGAAACACATCCAAAAGAATCAGTTCTGAAAACAGAGGTTCAGTCGACTGCTCCTAGGGTCCAATCGACTGTACTGAGCAGAAACCAAAACTTAAAGTACTCAACAGAGGCCCAGTCGACTGATCACGGTCCCCAGTCGACTGTGCTAAGCAGAACCAAAATGCAACATTTTCAAAAGGGGGTCCAGTCGACTGAGTTATGGTACAGTCGACTGGTTTTGCCATTAATAGAAGCAGTAGCCAAAAATCAACAGTGTTCAGTCGACTGATAAAGGGTCTAGTCGACTGCTTCTCTTACTATTCACTTTCAGTGTCTCAAACACACGGGATTCAGTCGACTGATCCTGGGTCTAGTCGACTGCTCCCCTACTGGGCAACCTGTGATGAAATTTAACAACTCATGCTACTCCAAACTTAACACCAACACAACCACAACTGATTTTCAACATTCAAAACATAACTACAGACGTTCAATTACAAGATTACAATACTACGAAACGAATCCATAGCTCTATTACAACATATTATTACAATTTCAAATTCTTACACAAGTTTTAGGATTAAAACAAAAGCATATACAATTGTGGTTCCCCGGCGTTCCTCGGCCTCACTCCCCACGATTCTTCTTGTCTTTCTTCTTACCTGCAATGGAGTACATCTCCACTGCTCAGCTATATGCTGAGCGTACAATTCTAAATGTATGCTTATATGACAGATCATGATTTAAGCATCTAAAACACATAGAAATAGTCTCTAGGGTGACTGGTACGCATTCATCCGGTCGACGTCGTAGGAGGCCCACCTCTCCCACGCATCTCGTACACTGGTTGGGCCTTCCTCCATACCAGGTACCTTGTCCTGGTTGGGCCCACCTTCAATCCAGACACAACCAAAAATTCCAATTCCATCACAATCACAATCCTCAAGGTTCGAGGAGCTTACTCCGGATGAATTTGCACCAAACTCCCCTTTGACCCAAGTAGACACATAACATGCTCACATAAACAGTTATACGTGTTTTTCTCATAAATTTACATGCATAATTAACGGGCCTAACTAAGACATGAATTTCGCCCGGATCCAAGAATATCAAAGTTGATGTTCAAAACATGAAAATCCATATATTTCATAGATCTAGAATTCATACCTCGTGCGAATCTCTTCAAACTTTGAAGGATCGTCTAGGGAGCTAATTAATCGTCGGATTTCAAATTTAGGATGATTCCTACAAGTTTTACTGGGTTTTCCCCAAAAGTCTAGAATTAAGATTTTTACAAAAATTGGCCAAACACGGCCTAAGTAGTATCAAAACATAGGTCTTACCTCCACGAGTTCGAATATGAAATCTGGAGAAAATCTGACGGACGAACGGTCGTCGATCGGCGGCGCAAAGCCCCTGGCAACAATCTCCCTTTCTCTCTCCTCTCTCTCTAGATATTTTGAAATGTTTGGATGAGAATGAATCTCATCCACCACTATTTATAGGCAAACTTTTCGGAAATTGCGTTTACCTCCCCACTAGTTGTCAAAGCTTCTAATTAGCTCTCAAAACTTCGTATACGTCCATTTTATAACTTTACGAGTGAAAACTATAAATTTCAAGAGTTTTCAACAAAGTCTCGTTTGGGTCCAAAATAACGTCTGAAAACTAAATTATGTGAAATCTCTACACAACCTACCTTTTATTTCACGTGTCACTCACGTTCTCACCACAGTTCTCAAAATGATATATATATCAGTATCGGAAAAATCAGAAATTACGCTACACAGGTATAATTCACTATTCATAAAATACTAGAAAAGTTAAATAACATTTAAATCACATAAATGCCATTTAACCGTGCTAATGCAAAATGGACTATCATATTCCCGTGTCCTTACTGACACATTACCGTTGACCCACAGTCAACCTCATCTCAATCCAATTATCAAATAACATTGATATACTCACAACTTTCCAATTATGTATGATAAAACTATGAAATTTTGGAACGGGAGTGACACAATTCGATAAGATCCCAAACGTCATTGTCTTTCATGGATTTCAATTCATCATTCATGGCATCAATCCACTTTTGAGAGTTAGAACTTTGTTTGGCTTGGTGAAAGTTTATTGGATCATCTTCCACTATCCCTATGTCAAACTCATGTTCTTGGAGGAATAAAATATAATCATCTGGAATTGTATTTCTCCTTTATATATGTATAACCCTAGGATCATATCATGTTAGATTATCAAGGATACAAAATATTAGAATACATACCAGTATCCATGGTACCAATTAGTAAACATTAGAAGAAACATGATGACCGGGTATGTCTTCCTCAGTCAAATCTCCTTAGTTCTGTAATGGATTCCTTCTCTAGATGGGATAGAAGAAGAAGAAGGTGTATATGATTTGACATATTGGGGACTATAACCTATAATATCTTTATATACTGTTATGTTAGGGTTCCCATTATTTCTAACAGGGTCAGTATTTGGTATCCACTCATTAAACCCATACCCAGTAGAAGTCCATGGGCTACTTATAATTAGACCACATAATATAAGCCCATTTAATTTAATAGCCCTCATAATATAATTGATATTAATATGTTGCCCACAAACAAAAAATTCTAAATCAATGGGATTGTCTCACATGTGATATAATCCCAACAGATATCACCATTATATTAAATATTATCTAATAATTAATGGTACTATGTGTGGGAAATGAAGGAAGACATAAATAAGTTTAGTTGATTGATCAAGCCATTGAAAAGTGGAAATAGAGAGCCTATTATTGTTGAGACAAATAAATAACATTCGACAATTTATTTAGTGAACAAATATATAAATATATATATATGTGTGTATATATATACATTATGAAATTCTTCCCTGTGGGTGTTCAAAAAGTGACTTCAAATTGTAGGGCCCAGTGACATTAGGAGTTCCACTCTACATTAACATGGCAAACTGGTGGTTGGCCATTTCAGTGGGATGACCTGGATCAAAGAACACATATTCACTTGGATCATCACATAATTCATACTCCTTGATTCCTCTTTTCCCTCTACAGCTATTAATGCTCCGATTCGGACCTGACCCACAGCATGCTCTATTCCCTACCTTGAAACCTTAAAAATCACAAACGAGAAAATATAGATAAGTACTATTTGGTTGCACGAATTGTCATTTTAAATTAGTTTATTCTTAAATAACTTAATTTAAATTAATTTGTTTACTATTTGATTGGTTGTCAACCTTACCCAGATAGGCCAAATACATTGGTTGGCAACCTTACTCATGTATGTGTTTCCACAAATATATGTTCATATGTATAATCATCATATATGGTGATTACTAGAGAGGCAGAGAGGGGGAAAAAAGATTGATTACCATAACTCGACGAAGAAGCACAATAAATGTCTCAAGGCTTATGATGAGTATCGAGATTGAATTTTTCTACCTTCAATTATGGTATTTCAGGTTTTTAGAAAATTTAACTTATTTGAGTGTTTTTATTTATTTATATAATATAATGAAATTTGTTGATTTCGACAACCAAAGACCATTGAATAGACTAATTCATAATAGCCTCTGTTTAAATAGCCTAATTCACATCCAAACACCATTAGTATGGTGACAGAGATGTAGTGGAATAACCATTAGAAAAATACACATACACACACGTACACACACACACATACACACATATATATATATATAGTAACATACTAATACTACAAATAAAAGAAAAGGGGAATAGCCCATTTCAAGAGCAATGCTATGGTTTTTTTTTTTTTTTGAAAGAATTTGATTCCCAAATGCGTTGTCTGTTGTACCACATGCATGCTGTGGCATATAGGATCACTGATCACTTTCCTAACATGTGGTTCAATTGTTATGCCATTTTGGAACCTAAATTTGGGACTCAAATTGAGAAGCATAGCATTATTCTTGTAAGCACATCCACAATTATGGTATAGCCAAACTTAGGACAAATTTAGGCCAAGTTGTAGTATGAGTTTTGGGTCACTACAAGAAATTTTTAACCAAACTCCGTCACAAATGGTATTTGTGACAGAATCTTCAAACAAAATCCGTCATAAATACTATTTGTGATGGTTTCAGGTCAACATAAATAATCTGTCACAAATAATAAGTATATATGACACTGTTATTTGTGTTGGACCAAATTCCGTCACAAATACTATTTGATTTGTGATGGTTTCAAGTCGACACAAATTAACTGTCACAAATAATAAGTATATATGACGCTATTATTTGTGTCGGATCAAATTCCGTCACAAAATCTGCCACAAATAGTATTTGTGATGGAATTGCACCTTTTTGTGACAGATTTTTTCTGTCACAAAAGACACATTTTCTAGTAGTGGGTGTACCATAGTGGTGTAGCCTACCAAATGGTAAAGACAAAATGGTTTGGGTTTCGAAACCGACTTTGTCTTTGCCGTTTGAATGACTTTGCCAACCTTTTCTGCCAAAAATCAAGTAAAATGTTTCAAACAGTCAAAAACAAGTCGAAAAACAATCCAAAAGAAAATTATTTTTTTGTTTCTATACTATGCCTAAGCCACACAGTTAACCTTCGTACCGTTTGTTCACCATACCATTGAGTGGCGGACATTTGGTTCCAAACAAATGACCCTTGGTCGTTTCTTTGTTAAATGGTTTATACTCCACTGTTTACTCGTACTATAACTGAATTCTGAATTTAGCCATATCACAAAGTTAAGTTCAACTATCCTACAAAACTTAAGTTTGTGGTACTGGCTACAACATTGTGAGACATAAATTTAAATTTGTGCTAAACTGTGGTACTAAGAAAATAGCCTTAACATACCATATTTTGATGGATTGTCCATTCTTTCACCGAAAGAGAGGTAAAAATTGAAGTTTGAGTATTTGAATCCTTTGAACTGCTTCTCTAACTTTTGAGGACTTTAGAGAGAGCACTATTATGTAGCTTTACTAGGGCTATAACTTCTTCCAAGCATCCACTAGTATTTCTTGGAAGGCGTGGTTGGAGAAGTGGCAGACAACCCAAAGGCCCCAAATTGATAAAACACAAATTTCCTCCCTCCTTTCTTGTAAATTTCCTGTAAAATGAAGAATAATCTAATCACTTCTCTGATTCTCTCTTTATAGAGAAAAAAGAAAAGGGAAACCCAAAAAAAAAGAAGAAAAGAATTGAAAAGAGAGAGAATAACACTGACCTCCCATGAAGTTTACATATTCTACAGCACCACTCTTGATATATGAGATATTACCAAAACCTACCTAACAGTATAAAGTGCATCCATTTCTGATGCTAGTTCTTCTAATAAATTAACTATTGCTAAAAAAGTAACGTTTTCTTTGTTGTTAATACTATTACGTAACTTAACAAAAGACCAAACTTTTATACCCAAACTGCAAAGAAAACAATAATTTTCTAACGGCTAGTTAATATAGTGGATGAAACTGTTATTGAAACTTTAGAATAAAGGAGATTCTTAATATCTCATACCTCAGGAGTAAAACTATACTATACACAAGCCTCGGGGAATGTCAATGTCTTTTACCAAAAATAAAAACTAAAAAAATAATAATAATTACTACTCAGTGGCAAAAAATATACATTGATCACAGCTGTTAAGTTGCCAATCACCATCTCTACATATTGTTCTTGGGTTAGTGATTGATAGATGGTGGAGTTTTTAATTTGAGGGCTCACGTAATCGTTGCTTCCGATGCTAAATAAGTATATGGCATTTAGTAGCATTTTCTTGGCTTCTTTGTCACCAAATTTCTGCCTTAACACATTCTCTACCTTTTCAAAATTTCTCAGTTGTGTATTAAGGTTTATCACCTGTAAAAGAATAATTGATTCAATTAAATCCGGCCAAAAGCAATCAAAGAATATAAACTGACTTAGGCTCTATTTACTTCATGGATTTCAGAAGGGAAAAAAAGAAGAAGGAAACTGATATGAGTAAATATATATGACTATAAATTGTTATTATAAATTAAATAATTTTAAAATATAATTGTTCCATATGAATAATTGAAGAAAATGATTCTCAACATTCCAAATGTTAAATTTATTTCTCTACTTATTCTCTTTGTTTTTCAAATTTCTTCACCGTTTTCCTTATTAACCAAACAAAAGAAAACATTTTCCTCAATTTTTTGTTTTCTTTTTCTTGACTAAATCCAAGAGTTAAACAAAGCGTAAGTGACTTTTAAAAGGGCTGCTTAGCATTTAATATTGCCGTGAGAATAAGGGTCTTCTTTTTTCAACGACTTTCATAAAAATCTAGTTTTGGATAAAGGTAAAAAGTCGGTTGTTAAACTTAAATGGACTCAACTTTTTTTTTAATAATTTCAAATAAGTGGTTACCCATTTCAGAAATTATGTTGATAATACATTAACAAAATAGTAATAGAATGAGACACATGTTGCCCAAATTGAGGACTAGATGAGCAAAAATGCTCTCATCATAAATAGATAACTATAACACATCGTTTCTAAGAGTAATGCTACGCTTCCCAAAGTTTTATCCTAAAAGTGCTTCCCAAATGATGTGGCAGTAGGGTCAGGCAAATAACTTCCAATCAAAATTCAACTGGTCCCACTTTATTTGGCATGGCCTGATAGGAATGGTGGAGCCTAATCCCAAGAGCTCAAGATAGTTTCAGGTGGAGCTTCTATTCGCAAAAGAGGAAAGGAGACTGGGCAAGACATTGCCTCCCGGGCAGGCCGCCCTAGCGGATAAGGGGGCGAGTTTGGTGGCGAATTTTTCCATAAACTCTCGGGAATGTCGCCCGCCAGCTGATCCGCCCGAGTAGGCGCCGCCCGAGTGAGATCGGGGATCTGCTGCGGATTTGTGTTTCCTATTAGGTTTAGGAAGCTATTTCATAAGAAAACTTTGTATAGGCTATAAGTACTCTTTCCTAAGGCTGTAAACAGTGATTGCAACTCTCTTTGTAACCCTAAAGCATAATACAACTATGCAATGGTGTGGACGCAGGCACATTGGCCGAACCACGTAGAAATATGGTGTTCTTGTATGATTATTCTTTATTTTCTTTTGTTCTTGAATTGATTTCTTACAAATCATGTGGGGTTATTAGATGTGATTTCCCCAATAACTGGTATCAAAGCATTAGGTTCAGGTGAGAACGATGGTAGAAGAAGAAAAAATGAAGATCAATAAATTTGATGGTACAGACTTCGAATTTTAGAAGATGCAGAAAGAGGATTATCTTTATCAAAAGAAACTCTATGCTCCTCTTTTAGGATAGAAACCAGAAGAGATGAAAGATGAGGATTGGGCATTGTTAGACCGACAAGCCCTAGGTGTGATCCGGTTAACGTTGGCTCACAACGTTGCATTTAATATTGTGAAGGAGAAGACGATGAGATATATTTGATGCGACGTCTTTTTACCTTATGGATGGAAGAAGGTGTATCTATAACAAATCACCTTAATGAATTCAATATTGTAACCACACAGTTGAGTTCGATTGGTATTGAATTCGATGATGAGATCAGGGATCTACTTTTATTTTCATCTTTACCAGATAGGTAGTGCTTCCGGGAGCAATCTGCTGAAGTATGGTGATGTTCGTGACTTGGTTTTAAGCGAAGAACTTCGGTGGAGGGAATCGAGTGAATCATCTGGGTCGGCATTAAATATAGATAATAGAGGGAAAGCAATGGAGAGGAATACGAACTGGGAAAGATCAAAATCATGGAGGGGGAGGTCTAAAGGAAAACTAAAGGTCGCCAGTGCAAAATGTTGGGACTGTAAAAAGAAGGGTCATTTTAGTAGAGACTGTGGTACGAAGATGGGTGATAAGGGGAAAGGGAAGAACAAAGAGCAGGATTCCGCAAATGGAGTAACTAGTGACGTTGAAGATGCTCTTATTTTGTCTTTTGATACTTAAATCTTAGGTTATAGATTCAGGAGCCTCTTTTCATGCTACGTTGAACATGGAGGTCATGGAGGACTATGTTCGTGGTGACTTCGGGAGGTTTTATCTTGGGGATGATAAACCTTACAATATTATTGGTAAGGGTGTGGTGATTGTGAAGCCACCTAATGAAGCGACATAGAAATTAAATGAAGTAGGGCATATGCTAGCTTGAAGAAGAATTTGATTTTTGTGAGCCAACTTGCTAGTGTGGGATGCACTACAGCGTTTTCCAATGATGATTGGAAGGTTACCAAGAGAACCATGGTGTTGGCTCGGGGTAAAAGAGAGGGCACTCTATATGTGACTGCGGGAAGTAGAGATGTCATATTGGTTGCTGAGTCGAGCAACGAGTCCAATCTGTGCACTGCAGACTTGGACACATGAGTGAGAAGGGGATGAAAATTCTATAGTCAAAGGAAAGCTATAAGGCCTAAAATCAGTGGAGATTGATTTCTGTGAAGATTGTGTCTTTGGGAAACAGAGGAATGTGAGTTTTTCAAAGATTGGGAGAAGTTTGAAGATGGAGAAGCTAGAGCTTATTCATACCGATGTATGGGTACCGTCTACAATTTCATCACTTAGAGGCTCAAGGTGTTATGTGACTTTCATTGACGATTCTTCTCGGAAGGTATGGGCTTATTTTTTTAAAAAATAAATCAGATGTCTTTTGCACTTTTAAGAAGTGGGAAGCCTTGGTGGATAATGAGACGGGTCTGAAGGTTAAATGCCTTAGATCCAAAAATGGAGGTGATTACAAAGACAGGGAATTCATTAAGTTTTGTTCAAACAATGGAATTAGGATGGAGAAGACTATTCCAAGGAGCCCGCAGCAAAATGGCGTAGCCGATCGCATGAATAGAACTTTGAATGAACAAGCCAGAGGTATGAGGATACATTCTGGGTTGCCCAAGATGTTTTAGGCGGATGCAGTTAGCACGGCTGGACACCTTATCAATCGTGGACCATCAGTTCCTTTAGATGGGAGGTTACCGGAGGAGGTTTGGAGAAGGAAAGAGGTGAATTTTTTTTTTGCGTGTGTTTGGTTGTGTTTCATATGTGCATATTGATTCTAAATCTAGGATCAAGCTGGACCCTAAATTGAGGAAGTGCACTTTCACTGGTGATGGCACGGATGAGTTCGGGTATCGATTTTGGGATGATCAAAATCAAAAAATCATTAAAAGCAAGAATGTCATATTCAATGAGAATGTGATGTACAAGGAGTTAGCCATGAAAGATGAGATGGACTTACTCATGTCAAATAAGACATAGGAACTTACCGAGTTACCCAAGGGTAAGAAGGCACTTCACAACAAATGGTTTTATAGGTTAAAAGAAAAGCACGGTGGTAGCAAGCGCTATAAGGCAAGATTGGTGGTAAAAGGGTTTCAGCAAAAGGATTGTATTAACTATACTGAGATTTTCTCTCCGGTTGTGAAGCTGACTACAATCAGGGTGGTTTTGAGTATAATGGCGGCGGAGAACTTGCATCTAGAGCAGCTAGATTAGATGTGAAGACGGCTTTTCTCCATGGTGATTTAGATGAAAAAATCTACATGAAGCAACCGCTAGGGTTTGAAGCACCCGGTAGAGAGGAAATGGTTTGCAAGCTAGTGAAAAGCTTGTACGGTTTGAAGCAGGCAACCTTTAGGACCCGATACGAACATTATGAATTCCTAGTGATGCCATTTGGGGTTACTAATGCACCAACTGCCTTTATGGACTTATTGAACCGTGTATTTAAATCTTATTTAGGTGAGTTTGTCATGGTATTTATTGATGACATTCTGATCTATTCTAAGAGTCTGAAGGAACATGAACAATACTTGAGGTTGGTTTTACCGTGGCTCCGAGAGAAATAGTTGTTTGGAAATTTGAAGAAAAGCAAGTATTGGTTGACAAGTGTCACATTTCTAGGACACATGATCTCTAGAGAAGGTATTTCTATAGACCCACAGAAGATTAAAGTCGTTATGAATTGGTCAAGGCCAACGAATGTGTCAGAGATTCGAAGTTTCTTGGGGTTGGCGGGATATTATAGAAGGTTTGTCAAAGACTTATCTAGAATTGTGTAATACCCCGTATTTTATTTTCGCTTTTTAATTAAAAAAAAAATACCAGTTTTGAAAATGGGCAGTATAAATTTTACCTGTGTGTGTGTATCATTGCGTGAGCTCAACACACACAAGGGTATCTTGTGTACACATGGAAACCACTCAAGAAATTAGTGCAGTGTGTGCTGTGTTTAGTGGAATGTGGGTGGAGTGTCTTGTGTGTGTAGTGCAAACATAGTGGTGTGTTTTATATGCATAAGTGCCAAGCACTTTACATTTATATATACACACCCATTAATTCCTCCCCTCATCAGACTCTCTATCTCTCATCTATCTCTCAGTCTCTCTGCAGCTCTCTCTCTCGGCAAGAACACACACACACACATATTATTACATACACACAGATTACATATATTGATACACATATACATATATATTCAGAGATTGGAGAAATTGCTCAACATTATTTTTAAGGTACGGGGTTGTGTACGATATGCTCTTAAATCTCCGGAGTATTTTCTTTGTCATCCCTATTTGTACTCTTTTTGATTTATGTTGTCTTTTTATTGGAATCCATGTCTTTTTGGTTAAATAATATTAATATATTATTTTGGCTAAGTGCTATGGGACTAAAGGGTACATGAGCAATGAGCACCTACCAACAGTCCAACAGGCCTCAGGGACCAAGGAATGGTGACGGGTGAGGTGAGGTGAGGTGGCTCTTTACTATGTGACCAAGAGGAACCTGGTATGAGGCTCTTGTGGGTGAGCGGGTAAATTGTGTGAACGGGTGGGTTGAGTGATTGGTCTATTTTATTTAATCCTAGCAACTTTTATGTCGTCGTGGTTGTTCATTGTATTTTTGAGCCTTTATTATTCCTGTCATATTGTATACTTCCCCGTGTGTTATTTTAGATGCAGGTACCATTGGTAGCAGTCAAATTGGAGTACATTAGAGTACCGTGTGGGTTGGAGTTATTTGGGTCCTAGCCGTGTAAACGAATTAAATTGTAATTTTTGGACACTCAAGTGTAAATATTTTTGTTGTTTTAAAATACACTTGGCTATTTACAATTTTAATGTAAATATTTCTTTTATTTTTGGTAATGAAAATCGGGGCGTTACAAATTGCAACTCCAATGACAAGGTTGATGAGAAAGGATGTACTGTTCGAATGGAACAAGGAATGTGAAGAATGTTTCTTGGCATTGAAGAAAAAGTTAACTACGGCACTGATACTTGCAATTTTGACAAGTACCAGAAATTTCAGAATTTATAGTGATGCTTCTCATCAAGGTTTGGGATGTGTGTTGACATAGGATGACAAGGTGATAGCCTATGCTTCACGACAATCAAGACCTCACGAGAAGAACTATCCGACACACGATTTGGAGTTAGCAGCGGTAATCTTTGCCTTAAAGATTTGGAGACATTATCTCTACGGAGAGACTTGTGAAATTTTCACTGACCACAAAAGTCTAAAATATTTATTCACTCATAGGGAACTCAATATGCGACAAAGAAGATGGTTGGAACTTATGAAAGACAATGATTTGAAGATTCAATATCACCCGGGAAAGGCGAATGTAGTAACCGATGCCTTGAGCCGGAAGTCGTTGGAAAACTTAGCTTATACCTTAACAGTATAGGAGTAGCTAGTGAAAGAATTTGAACAATTGGAACATGAAGTAATTCCTAGAATTAAAGGTGGTTTAATGGTTGCGATTTTGGCACAACTGAGTTTAATTGGTGAAATAAAGTCTAATCATCTTCTAGATCCAAATTTCAAGAAGATTGTGGATGAACTACCAGAGGGTAAAAGGCCAGAGGTTAGTTTTCAAGATGCAGTTTTGGGATATATTAACCGCTTATGTGTTCCCAAAGTTAGAGATTTGAGAAACAAAGTTATGGAGGAAGCTCATAATACTAGATATTCAGTGCATCCGGGTAGCACAAAAATGTACAGAGATTTACGAGAAGTTTATTGGTGGAGTGGTATTAAACGAGAAGTAGTAGAATTTGTTGCTAAGTATATGACTTGCCAAAAAGTGAAAATAGAACATCAACGACCTGGAGGAGAACTACACCCTTTAGAAATACCTGGAGTGGAAGTGGGAGCATATTATAATGGACTTTGTTTCAGGTTTTTCAAAGTCAAATGATAGCATTTGGGTCATTATTGACCGGTTGATTAAGTCAGCCCATTTCTTACCAATCAAGGCCAAGAATCTGTCAAAGCTAGCAGAGATTATATCAGAGAGATTGTTAGACTTCACGGGGCACCAGTGTCGATAGTGTCAGATCGTGATGTCGTTTTGTGTCGAGATTTTGGGAGAGCTTATAGAGCGCCATAGGGACAGCTTTGCACTTTAGTACCGCATTTCATCCCATGACCGATGGTCAATCCGAAAGGTTAATTCAGATTTTGGAAGATATGTTAAGGGTATGTGTTATGGATTTTAAAGCTGATTGGGAGACTCATTTGCCGTTAATAGAGTTTTCCTACAATAACAGTTTTCAACTAGTATTGGAATGGCGCCTTACAAGGCATTGTACAAAAAAAAGTGTAGATCGCCGATTTGTTGGACAGAAGTTGATGAAAAACAAATTTTGGGACCAGAGATAGTTCAAATCACTACCGACAAGATTCGATTGATAAAACAGCGGTTGCAAATAGCTCAAAGTCGTTATAAAAGTTACACAAATACGGGTAGAAGACCATTTGAATTCGAGGTAGGTGACTATATGTTTTTGACGGTATCACCTTCAAAAGGCATAGCACGGTTTGGTAAGGGGGTTAAGCTCAGTCCGAGGTATGTTGGACCTTATCTGATTTTGAATTAAGTTGGACCGTTAGCTTATCGTTTAGAGTTGCCGCAAGAGTTGGCGAATGTTCATAATGTATTCCACGTGTCAATGCTTTGTTGTTATGTATCCGATCCAAGACATGTCATTATTCCAGAACCGCTAGAGATTCGGGAAGATATGACCTACGTGGAAAATCCAGTGCAAATCCTTGATCGAAAGGATCAAGTATTGAGAACCAAAGTGATTCCTCTTGTGATAGTTCAATGGCATAGCCGTTCAGTCGAAGAAGCTACTTAGGAGCGAGAGGATGAAATTCTAGCAAAATACCCGCACTTATTCGATACTTGACGTAAGAGTAAGTTTAAGGACCAAACTTCCTTTTAGGGGTGGAGAAATATAACACCCGTACCCGGGAAAAAGGTTGATTACCATTTAAACATATATTAATTAATATAATTAGTGTGTATTATGGGTTAATGAGAGGCTTAGACTCGCATATGAAAAGGTGTTCAGTAAAGAACATAGTTTGAAAGTCTCCAGAGAGGTGGGACAGGTAGTGGTGGGACCTAGTGAAGGGCTTAGATAAAATAAATTGTATTTAAATGATTAGATGCATTTATATGAATACTTGGAAATATGTTTAATTGCTTTCATATATCATGATGTTATATATTAGCTTTTGGTACCCATATAAGGGCATAATTGAAAAAGGTACATAATTAGTAGGTACGACAGCAACTCCACAAAAAATTTGGGACCACGTGTGGGACCCATACGGGACTTATAATTGGGTATTTAAAATAATGTTTGGGGGGATTTCACAATAAGAACTGAAGAAATTCTGGGGGTTTAAACGAAGAGAAGAGAAATTGAGGTAGAGACACCTCATGCTTGTGCATGTGTGTGTGTGTGTCAAGAGGAGGCGAGTCTTCTCCAAAACAGGAAATACAGAAATTTACAGAAATTAAAAGAAAATAAAAACAGTCGACGAAAGAACAATGAGAAAGAAGCTCCGTTGCCATTAATTCGTCGTTCCGTCGCCGTTCATCGTCCAATTCGCAAACCGAAGCCGTATTCGGACTCGTGGAGGTAAGATGATCATTTTTATACCTTTCAATTATGTTTTAATTGTCAAATTTTGGAGACCCATTTTAATTGGTAACACGTGGTTCACCGAGTTCGTGTAGGATTTACTCCGGAGAGAGAATTTGGCTAGGATTTGGTGAAATTAAGCTTTTCTAGCTTAATTTGGGTAGAATTCAGCTAAGGTGAGTTTTCTAATTAACTAAAAATTGATTGAGGTTTCATGTGTTTAATGCTTCAATTATAAATAAAGGTGATAATTCATGCTTAGTAGTTATATAAATGCTAAATTATGAATTGTATGTTAATTATATGAAGATTGTTGTGGTTATATGTTTATGTGCTTATATGTTTATGTAGTAATCAATGACCAATGGGTAAATGACTCATTGTTGGGAGTAATAAGGGAGGAGAAGAGGAAGAATCCGATAAATACGGAAGTCCAAGGAATATAAGTGACCACGAGACCAAGGGAAGGTCTTCGGGTCTGAATGAATCATTGAACCGGTGGTTCGGTGATTACGAATATAGAATATGTGTTTCATTGTAGCATTGCACATGTTAAACATTTAATCATGATTAGATTGCTCACTAAGCGAAATGCTTAAGAAAACTATTTTCCTATTTCTGTTGTGGTACATAACAACCACCGTAGGTTCGGACCAGATTCCGGAGAGGAGATGAAGAGTTCACGGGAAAAGGTTGGGAGTTGCTGAGAGTTCCTTGTAATTAGTTTGAATGGGTTGTAACCGTTAGGATTCTGGAACTTATGTTAAATATCTCTTTTGTAATGTGTTAGTTGTTAACTAAAATTCCATAGTTTGTGTGGTTTTGTGACTCGCGTGACTCACGTCGGGAGATCAACAATGAATAGTTATGTTAATAAATGGGTTGCAAATGTTTTCTTGTTGGGTTAATTTGGAATTGGCTGGGAATTTCTTACGTGGTTACTGCAGAATGCTCTGCTGCTGCTGCAAACCAGTCGATTGATCGGGTGCACAATTAACTGGATTTGCCGATGTTTCATAGCAATTTTTATACAGTTCGAAACCAGTCGACCGGATGGTCAATGTAGTCGACTGGGTCAATCCGAAAGGTTAATTCAGATTTTGGAAGATATGTTAAGCGCATGTGTTATGGAATTTAAAGATGATTGGAAGACTCATTTGCCGGTAATAGAGTTTTCCTACAATAACAATTTTCAACTAGTATTGGAATGGCGCCTTACGAGGCATTGTATGGAAGAAAGTGTAGATCGCCGATTTGTTGGACAGAAGTTGATGAGAAACAACTTTTGGGACCAGAGATAGTTCAAATCACTACCGACTAGATTCGATTGATAAAACAGCAGTTGCAAATAGCTCAAAGTCGTTATAAAAGTTACACAGATTCGGGTAGAAGACCGTTTGAATTCGAGGTAGGTGACTATATGTTTTTGAAGGTATCACCTTCAAAAGGCATAGCACGGTTTGGTAAGGGGGTTAAGCTCAGTCCGAGGTATGTTGGACCTTATCTGATTTTGAATTAAGTTGGACCGTTAGCTTATCACTTAGAGTTGCTGCAAGAGTTGGCGAATGTTCATAATGTATTCCACGTGTCAATGCTTTGTTGTTATGTATCCGATCCAAGACATGTCATTATTCCAGAACCGCTAGAGATTCGGGAAGATATGACCTACATGGAAAATCCAGTGCAAATCCTTGATCGAAAGGATCAAGTATTGAAACCAAAGTGATTCCTCTTGTGATAGTTCAATGGCATAGCCATTCAGTCGAAGAAGCTACTTGGGAGCGAGAGGATGCGATTCGAGCAAAATACCTGCACTTATTCAATACTTGACGCAAGAGTAAGTTTAAGGACCAAACTTCCTTTTAGGGGTGGAGAAATGTAACACCCGTACCCGGGAAAATGGTTGATTACCATTTAAACATATATTAATTAATATAATTAGTGTGTATTATGGGTTAAGGAGAGGCTTGGACTCGCCTATGAAAAGGTGTTCAGTAAAGAACACAGTTTGAAAGTCTCCAGAGAGGTGAGACAGGTAATAGTGGGACCCAGTGAAGGGCTCGGATAAAATAAATTGCATTTAAATGAATACTTGGAAATATGTTTAATTGCTTTCATATATCATGATGTTATATATTAGCTTTTGGTACCCATATAAGGGCATAATTGAAAAAAGGTACATAATTAGTAGGTACGACAGCAACTCCACAAAAAATTTGGGACCACGTGTGGGACCCATACGGGACTTATAATTGGGTATTTAAAATAATGTTTGTGGGGATTTCACAATAAGAACTTAAGAAATTCTGGGGGTTTAAACGAAGAGAAGAGAAATTGAGGTAGAGACACCTCATGCTTGTGCATGTGTGTGTGTGTGTCAAGAGGAGGCAAGTCTTCTCCAAAACAGGAAATACAGAAATTTACAGAAATTAAAAGAAAATAAAAACAGTCGACGAAAGAACAATGAGAAAGAAGCTCCGTTGCCATTAATTCGTCGTTCCGTCGCCGTTCATCGTCCAATTCGCAAACCGAAGCCGTATTCAAACTCGTGGAGGTAAGATGATCATTTTTATACCTTTCAATTATGTTTTAATTGTCAAATTTTGGAGACCCATTTTAATTGGTAACACGTGGTTCACCGAGTTCGTGTAGGATTTACTCCGGAGAGAGAATTTGGCTAGGATTTGGTGAAATTAAGCTTTTCTAGCTTAATTTGGGTAGAATTCAGCTAAGGTGAGTTTTCTAATTAACTAAAAATCGATTGAGGTTTCATGTGTTTAATGCTTCAATTATAAATAAAGGTGATAATTCATGCTTAGTAGTTATATAAATGCTAAATTATGAATTGCATGTTAATTTTATGAAAATTATTGTGGTTATATGTTTATATGCTTATATGTTTATTTAGTAATCAATGACCAATGGGTAAATTATTCATTGTTCGGAGTAATAAGGGAGGAGAAGAGGAAGAATCCGATAAATACGAAAGTCCAAGGAATAGAAGTGACCACGAGACCAAGGGAAGGTCTTCGGGTCTGAATGAATCATTGAACCGGTGGTTCGGCGATTACGAATATAGAATATGTGTTTCATTGTAGCATTGCACATGTTAAACATTCAATCATGATTAGATTTCTCACTAAGCGAAATGCTTAAGAAAACAGTTTTCCTATTTCTATTGTGGTACATAACAACCACCGTAGGTTCGGACCAGATTTCGGAGAGGAGATGAAGAGTTCACTGGAAAAGGTTGGGAGTTGCTGAGAGTTCCTTGTAATTAGTTTGAATGGGTTGTAACTGTTACGATTCTGGAACTTATGTAAAATATCACTTTTGTAATGTGTTAGTTGTTAACTAAAATTTCATAGTTTGTGTGGTTTTGTGACTCACGTGACTCACGTTGAGAGATCAACAATGAATAGTTATGTTAATAAATGGGTTGCAAATGTTTTCTTGTTGGGTCAACTCGGAATTGGCTGGGAATTTCTTACGTGGTTACTGCAGAATGCTCTGCTGCTGCTGCAAACCAGTCGACTGATCGGGTGCACAATTGACTAGATTTGCCAATGTTTCATAGCAATTTTTTTACAGTTCGAAACCAGTCGACCGGATGGTCAATGTAGTCGACTAGGTCGTATTTCAAAATGTTTAAACCTTCTGTAATTTTCATTTCCAGTCAACCGGACTGAAGTTCAGTTGACCAGACCTCTAAAAACTCAGTCAACTGGACCAGGCCAGTCGACCGGATCAGTTGCTTCTTAGAATTGAGCTTTCTGTATCTTGCATTTCCAGTCGACCGGACCCATCGATCAGTTGACTGGATTCGCCAGTTCAAAAATACGAATGCTTCCTCGCTAATCTGATTGGTATTTTCTAAAACCACGTTAATAATTGATGTTTAGGGTAGATAATCCTTTGTTACATGATACAAATCCGCGTGTGGCGGGATGTGGTGTAACACAGGTGTTCCTTGCTCATATACCCATTAGTTCCATGGCATTTAGCCAAAAATAATATCTTAATAACATTTAACCAAAAAGACATGGATTTCAATAGAAAGACAACATAAGCAAAGAGAATACAAATAAGGATGACAAGGAAAATACTCCGAAGATTTAAGAGAATATTGTACACACCCCCATACCTAAAAAATGAAGTTAATTCCAAAGAAAATAACAAAGAGGTCAAACTTTGGTTATGGCTTGAAAACTTCTTTTCCTCTTACTTTTTTCCTTTGTTGAATATCAGTAGCCATTCTTGCCTTTGTGTGTATGAATTATGAGAGCACAGAGAGCTTTGAGAGTTGTGTGTGCATGTATCAGAATGAGAGTTTGAGAATGATGTGAGTAATGCTATATGTTCTCTGGGTGTGTGTTGTATTAATACATATATATATGGTATATGGCTTTTGGGAGCTTGAATATGTTGTAGTAGGTATATCATGTGGTGTGTTATACTAGTATATAAGGAGTCTTGTGAGCTTGGAGGCCAAGACAATTTCTGTGGCTTTAGACTTGCTGCACACAAATTTGGACCACAAAATAACAATCATTGTTTCTCAAATGATTTTAAGTGCTG
Source organism: Hydrangea macrophylla (assembly GCA_033977485.1). NCBI lineage: Eukaryota > Viridiplantae > Streptophyta > Magnoliopsida > Cornales > Hydrangeaceae > Hydrangea > Hydrangea macrophylla. The sequence goes on from CM066987.1 coordinate 30,692,066, forward strand.
GGATTATATCACATGTGGGTCAATCCCATTAATTTAGGGATTATAATTTAGCTAGATTCTTATTGTGATTTGGTTTCCTTGATAGAGTTGTATTACTTGTCTAATAAGTAATGGGTTGCAAACTCTATTTAAGGGGATGTTGTATAGGAATTTAGGTAAGCCCTTGGTGTACCAAGTTGGGGATCTCCCCTTATGGGGGTGCATGGTCTAGGGTAAGAGAGATATTAATCATTGGGGTTTTCTGTGAGGGTTATTCACAATGATAGGGATGGGTATTTCTTTATTTTTGTGATTTCTCTATGTTACAGTGATTAATTGTGTCAGGTTCTTTGGGATATTGAGTCGGGAGTGTACAATGGTCTTGTATTTGGATTATGGAATTTAATCCATGTAACTTGTACCATGTTTTACTCAATAGTGAAAGAATGGATCTCTCGGGTGTGGCCGTAGGCAGGTGATTGGCCGAACCACGTAGAAATCTGTTTGTCTTTTCTTTGGTGTGTATGTTTAATTACTACTCATGTGTGTGTGTTTATTTGGGAGAATTTGGTTCCGCGTGTTAAATTCCCAACATTAAGCTAGTTAGTTTAGTTTGGTTAGTCCGATTAGCTAGTTTTAGGAAAATATCCCAAATACAATCATTAGAAATATTATACAGGTGACGTGATATTTATAACTTTATCCCAAATCATAGGGTATCTTAGGGGTGTAGTCTTTAAGCATTATTAATATAACTAAATTACTAAGGGTCACAAAATAAAAGACATTGGGTTAACAACAAATAAACTTCAATTCTTCCATAAACTTCAAGACTTGGGCCAGGCGGGAACCCAGGTGGATACTGTGGATATTGCGATGGGAGGTGGTATGAACCCCGGTGGTGGTGGTTGCATGAATCCCGGTGGTGGCGGGAACCCAGGTAGATACTGTTGCTGTTGTTGTTTCAATTCTTCCATAAACTTCAAGACTTGGGCTAGGCTGTCGGACTGGTGACTTATGGTTGCTCCCAATTCGGTGACCTTGTTTTCCAACTCTTCCTAGTTCATGCTAAAATAACTTGTCGGGCTGATTCTGACTAGACGATTATCTGAATTTCTGACCCAAGACGAAGATCCCAGCTGCTAACTTCGGGAATCTATAGTGACCCTATAGATTTGAGAGGATTGCATCAGATTCTAACAATGATGACTTTAGACAGACAACGACAGTGATGTTAACAAACGTGGACTGACTTGTGTACAAACGACTGAAACAGTGCATGCAGACTGATAGAAACAGTGCATGCAAATGAGACAAGCATGTGGATGTAAGCCCTAATCTATATGATGCCCCTACTTCTAGCAGATAGCAGTTAAACAAGTAAGGTCTTAGCCATACAGAGTGTGCTAACCTTTCCATCCAGTATGATCACCAGGGGATAACAGGGGTTTCCAGGATATTTTGAGATATCTGGATAGAGTTTCTGGGAGAAACTGGTTATATCTGGGTATCTCTGGGATATCTGGACAGAGTTTTTGGGAGAAACTTGTTACATCTGGGTATCTTTGGGATATCTGGACAGAGTTTCTGGGAGAAACTGGTTATATCTGGGTATCTCTGGGATATTTGAACAGTTTTTGGGAGAAACTGGTTATATCTGGGTATCTCTGGGATATCTGGATAGAGTTTCTGGGAGAAACTGGTTATATCTGGGTTTCTCTGGGATATCTGGACAGAGTTTCTGGGAGGAATTGGTAAATATGATGGTGATCATACTGTCTAGCAAGTTTTCATACTTGTATGTCGTAGGACCGACAAACAAGGTTTATGGTATATATCTTTGTGAACATGGAGCAGACGTCCTTACCATGGTGCCTAAGCAGGTCAACTCAATGTAATTACATGTGAGTGATTGCCTTGGGGATCATGAAAAGGAGGTTTTTTTCTATGCCACCTAAGCATCTACACTGCGCAGGTAATCCCGTTAGGGCATACAACAGTTATATCACGTTGTCCCATCTGAAATGATAAATCAACAGTCTTATGAAAGGTTCTACATGAATCTATATGCAAAGGCTGTGATTAGTCAAAGAGGGTTCGTTGACAAGAGTTCTAATATAGCATCAGAGAGACAGTACGGAAGTGGTTACTCTTTTTGATATACCTTGGAAGGTACAGTATCAACGGTGACTTGTGCCCTAACACTGCAAGACCTGAACAATGTCAGCGCCGCGTTTCAGACACAGTCGGAGGGGGAAATGTAGAAGTGCAATGCAGTGAACTAGACACAGTAAAAAGATAATTTTTAAGGATGCTTCTTATAAGTCAAACCTCTGTATTATTTTGTTTTGAAAATAAAAGTCCCCATCAGAGTCGCCAGATTGTTACCACGCGGAATACGGGAAGTCCACCCCCGCTTTTCTTCCGGGGTTTCGAAATTGATTTTCCTTTCATTTTGAAATTGATTTGAAAAAATGGTCTGTTGAAAACAGATACAGAGTCTCCACTTGATCTTTGGGGAACCAAGAAACCCAATTTGACTCACCCAAATTGATAAAGGGCACCGGCCTTTCATAACCAAAGAACTTGGCTCGGGGTTTTGGTACGAGAGAGGAAGGAGCCTTTGTCACGACTAAAACACTCTCAACTTGCCCCATTTTTCGACGGGCCTCAATTAGCATCCAAATAATCATCTTATACTATGTTTGGTTCGACAATTAATACTATGATAGTATATTACATCACACAAAAATTTTGAAATGGAAGATCAAAAGATAAGATATCATTCATAAAATCTAAGCCAATTACCACACAATGTAACGTGAAAGATCACACAAATAAACCTAGAAAAAATCGTCTAATCACATATCAAGTAATCAAGTTTTCCTAATCTAAAGGGGACATGAATTGTTCTTGAAACAAATAATCAAAGAGATCAAACTATGCTTAGCAAGCTAGAATGATGCATGTTAATCTTTGAGAAAATAAGACCTCTCAATCCCCGGGATGGATGAAAAAGGATGATTAGATCGAGGGGAAGCATGAACGTATGATCCAACTCATTCCTTATAATCTTCTTAGATTAGGAGTCACAAAAGCCCCAAATCTTGCATCGATGCAATGTATGATCCTAGAATGTGCAAAAGTTGTAGTGTGTTAGTGTACATGGACTTTCTAAAGTGACTTGGAAGTCTAAAATATGCATGAATGCATGAAAGAAATCATCACAGGATATGTACAAATGTAATATGGACTACTTCCTAAGATATGAACTAATTTGGAGTGTATATAAGCATCAAATCAAAGAATGAAAGTAAAAGCATGCTTGTTGTGAATAGTGGACAGAACAGTGAGTTGATTTGTAAAAATAGAAAAGTGGGGATAGAAATATTTTTAGTTCATGATTTTTTTTATGGAGATCATCCGTATTGTGTCTAGAACACCTATCGAAAAGCCAAACTATAATAACTACTACAAATTGAGAGAAATCATATGAACAAGAAACAGAGTTCGTACTGTCGACTGAAATGTTGAAAAATCTTAGAAAATGAAAACAAAACATCTAGAGGTTCATATTGTACATAAAGTTCCCTACGACACTGAAGTTTAAGGGAAAAATGAGTTGGGACCACTCCTTTTGGAAAAGTTTTTTAAAAAATAAGTTGAAAGTCAACCTAGCTGCTGTGACAACAAAAACAGATTGTCTGGAAGGAATGTTTGGGTCCAAATGGAACCCTTCCAAGTGTTTCTAAGTCAAATAAAAAATCATGGGTGTTCTCCAACAAGTTGGGAAGACTTTCCAAGTGGTCTTGTAATCTCCCATTAAGTATTGAATTCAGAATGTTATTTTGAAGTTGAATAACTCCCTGTTTTGAAGAATTTTGAGGAGAACTAGGGTTTTATTTCTTGAAATCAAAATGAGGAGTTTAAGAGGTGTTTTGAAATAGAGGATCTGAGAGTAAATTTTTAGCACTTAAATGGAGATTATGAACACTTGAAATATCAACATTAAACTCATATCAAGAACCTCCAAGATTGTTGGAGAGTATTATTTTCATTTTGAAGACAACTTCAAGAATACATCGGAATGTATTGAAGTTAAAATCATTATCTATCAAACATGTTTTTGAAGTCAAAAGCTACTATCCATAAGGATTCACTCACCTCAAACACCATGTCATCATTTATATGATGATGAACTAGTAAGTAATCAAAGAAAAATAAAAAAGAAATGAGGTAAGGAGAGATGAACAAATATAAACAAGCAAGTAAATAGCAATCAATAGTTGATAATCATTGAGATATTGGACTTGTAGCTTGATGTTTCACTCATATGTAATGACTTTGGACATGGAAGTAGCTTCCTATCTCATAAATGCTCACAAAAATGGTGGTGGAGTGTATTGAATGTGAAGTAAAGAGGAGTAATGAAGTAAAAACAAGGTTGGGAACTCACTTTCTTGTTGAAAATCAAAAGAGGAAACTCTCTTTCTCTCTATTCTAACCTTATCTCTACAACTTTTGTAAACTTGTATTTGCCACCCCCTAAATGAGAAGTCAAGGGGGGTTTATATAGGCCAATTTGGGGGGAGTTTGGGATTTAAAGAGTGCTCTTATTGGTCCCAAACATTTGTGAACAAGGAACTACGTCGTTTTGGTTTTCAATTAATCAAATTGGACCCCCAAAATAAATTACAAAAATGGACTGTTCTGGGGGAGAGTGTCGCGGTGGCAGTGGGCCAGTGCCGCCGCGGCACTGTTCCTCCAACGTCCAGATAATACTGTTTAGGCCCCCAGAGGTTCCGGTATTGGCAAAAAGGCCCTATTTGGTCCGAAATTCACATAAAATGCATACGAACTCCAAACTGAGGTTATAATATACCGTTGGAAAGGCAATGTAGTCTACTTTACATACAAAATAGTTTGGAGATAGGTTACTTTGAAAAGTTTTACGGTATTCGCGATAAAAGCCAATTTGATTGCCTTTTTCACCTTCAGAAATTCATAATAAATCCGTTTTAAATCCAGAAAATATGTGCGATATACCATTGGAAAGATATTGACCTCTAGTATCCATAAAAAATGTTTGAAAAATGATACAGTTCTCTGGTTTCAAAGTCAACTTTCAAGTCGAATCGGTCAAACCTGAGATTTTCGGGAAGTTCTGGGAACCTCTGGGAGCTACCAGGAGCTGACGTTTTCATCCGATTTTCTTTTAAAACTAGTTTTAATACTTTTCACATGATCTAGAATGATCTCGAAATTTTTCGGCGAATTTGGGTGATCTCGGTCAAATCCTGGTCAAACCTGGTCAAACCGATCAACGGGGACTTTTCGGGAACTTCCAAGACTTTTGGGGGTCTCTGGGAGCTAACGATTTTATTTCAAAACTCATTTCACCACTTTTCTTACGACGTAGCATGTTTCCAGAACTTTCGGTCCAAATCTGGGAGCTTTTGGGCTTTCAGGGGTATTTTTGTCATTCTGAGTATTTTGAAAGATAGAACTTACTTCCAAGAGTCCTTTTTTTGAGTCTTTTTCGATCATTGTGAACCACTAAGTTATGGGTCTCCTAAATCTGATAGCTGATAAAATGAGGTGTCTACAAGTACATGCTACTCTACAACTGCTGTAACATATGGACAACACACTCTCAAGGGCAAGAATACCTCAGATCCAAAGCCAAGGCGTGCCACACATCGATCAAATATTAACTAGGGCAGCCTATTGCTCCTCATGACATTCCACAAATTTCAATGTTGCACATACATGATTTCTAAAATCCAACTATACTTGTGTCAAAATGATGAGAGGCAATCATTTCAGCTATTCATACACTATTATCCACTTACTAGCCTACTTGAGCCATACAATGAAAAAATTTATTCAAAATTTAAACCCTTGAGGATCACAACACCCCCCCCCCCCCACATACTGGGTCAATAAAAAAAACGAAGCTTAACGAAAAAGAAAAAAATAATAAAAAATAAAAAAAATAAAAATAAATAAAAGAGAACTCAATACGGAAGCTGGAAACAAATCCACAAAATACTATCCGACTTGAATACTCAATTCGAACTGAGGCAATTCTTCCCCAAGTCGCATTTTACTCCACAATACTCACCCCACACTATATTGGGGCAGGCAAAAAGAAAAAAATAATAGAGCATAAGGTGATCTCAGGCATTCCAGTCAACCTTTAAAAAAAAAATAACTTTGAGCCTTCATGCGATCCTTCATTTCTTAACCCATGACCCTGGCCTACAATACAACTCACTAAAAGTCCACTCTGATAGACACAAGTCTTCTTGGGTTTATTAAATCATACTTTTGCATCATTCCAAAGACATGGGCCATCACATACTGTCAATTTCAAGATAGTCCGACGGGCGTATTGAAAATCTAAAAAAAAAAGGGCGCTACGAATAAAAATCAAGACTATGTCAAAACTGTTGACACAGTAAATACAAACAAGGACTGGGCATTTAGCAAATATTGGGGCACTGAGCTTATGAAGTCAACATACGTTGTCTCCTAGTGTTCCAATGAGCAACAATACAGACAATATCCACTAGCTTATGAACATTCTTTCGCAAATGATAAACTCATGCATCAAACACTTTTTGTAAAAAAAACTCTATAAATAGCATAACATTGCATTAAAAAAAGAGACAAAAAAATCATTCATACTTTATAGTATAGTATAAAATGCATATCTTTTATAACAGGGGCAACTGGTCCTAATACTTCATCCTTGTATGGAGAACGCGCACCTCTAGCCCAACATACTTCCAAAAGCCTTACCACTGGCCCAACATACTTCCAAAAGCCTCACCACTGGCCCAACATACTTCCAAAAGCCTAATCACTGATCCAACATACATCCAAAAATCTCACCACTGGCCCAACATCCTTCCAAAACCCCCCACTTCATACAGCCTTTGCTCAGGCCCGCTAACTTTACAACAACCCCTCAGCTTAGATCTACATGTCAAATCAACCTCCCCTCTATGGATCATCAAGAAGTATGTCCCGTACTCGGAATCATCAAGCCCATATCATCTCCATCATCAGGTGTGAGTCCATTAAGTGGCATCCTGTTCATCTCATTCAACATCAGAATCAGGAGTGAGTCCATCAAGAGGCATCCTGTTCAAAATCTCACTATTGGGAATGAGTCCATCAAGAGGCATCCCGTTCACAATCTCATTACCAAGAATAGGTCCATCAAGGGGCACCCTGTTCACATCTCCAATTACTAGGAAACGAGTCCGTCAGAAACATCTTGTCCATATTTCCCATTACCAGGAAATGAGTCCGTTAGAGACATCCTGTTCACATTCTCAATCACCGGGCATGATTCCATCAGGTGTGAGTCCGTCAAGGGGCATAATGTTCATATCATCCAGTATCAGGTGTTAATCCGTCAAGGGGCATACTGTTCATATCATCCAGCATCAGGTGTGAATTCTTTAAGTGGTGTCCTACTCATCTCATTCAGTCTCAGGTATAAGTCCGTCAAGTGGCATCCTGTTTTTATATCATCCAACATCAGGTATGAGTCCGTCAGAGACATCCTGTTCACATTCTCGATCACCGGGCGTGAGTCCATCATGTGTGAGTCCGTCAAGGGTCATCCTGTTCATATCATCCAGCATTAGATATGAGTCCGTCAAGGGGCATCCTGTTTATATCATCCAGCATCAAGTATAAGTCCGTCAAATGGCATGCTATTCACTTCATCATCCATCATTCAACATCAGGAGTGAGTCTGTCAAGTAGCATCTTGTTCATATCACCTACCATCAGGTATAAGTACCTCAAACTACATCCTACTTACATTGGCATCAAGCATTAGGTATTTCTCTTACCCTCCAGCACTCACGGTAATCACGCGTATCGCATTTTGCCATTCTATCTACAGCAACCACGCCCCATATGGCATTTTGCTCTCCTATCTCACAGTGATCATGCCACACGTGGCATTTCACTCATTAAATATCCTCACAGCAATCACGCGTATCGCATTTTGCCAGTCTATATCCTACAGCAATCACGGCCCACGTGGAATTTTGCTCTCTTATCTCACAGCGATCACGACACACGTGACATTTTGCTCTCTTATATCCTCACGGCAATCACACGTATCGCATTTTGCCGGTCAATATCCACAGTAATCGCGCCCCATATGGCATTTTGCTCCACTCATTTTTTATCTTTATAGCAATCACGCCCCAAGTGGCATTTTGCTCTCTAAAACTTCACAGTAATCACGCCCCTTGTGGCATTTTGCTCTCGAATCCTTACAACAATCGCGCCCCACATGGCATTTCGCTCTCTCATATCCTCACGGCAATCACGTGTATCGCATTTCGCCGGTCTATATCCACAGCAATCGCGCCCACATGGCATTTTGCTCCTCTCATTTCTTATCTTTACAGGAATCACGCCCCACGTGGCATTTTGCTCTCTAAAACTTCACAGCAATCATGTCCCTTGTGGCATTTTGCTCTCCAATCTCACAGCAATCATGCCCTACGTGGCATTTCTCTCTCTCATATCCTCACGACAATCACACGTTTTGCATTTTGCCAGTTTATATCCACAGCAATCACGCCCCACGTGGCATTTTGCTCCTCTCATTTCTTATCTGTACAGCAATCACGCCCCTTGTGGCATTTTGCTCTTGAATCCTCACAACAATCACGCCCCATGTGGCATTTTGCTTTCTCATACCTTCAGCAGTCACGCGTATTGCATTCAGTTGATCTTACCTCCACAGTAATCACTCGTATTGGATTTTGCTGCTCTCACCCCTCATCTTCATGGCAATCACGTGTATCGCATTTTGCCACTCTCTTATCTCATGGCGATCACGTCCCACGTGGCATTTCGCTCTCTTATATCCACATCAACCATGCCTAAAGTGGCATTTTGCTCTCGGCCCCTCACAAGCAATCACGCCCCACATGGCATTTTGTTTTCTCATATACTCAGCAGTCACTCGTATTGCATTCTGCTGATCTTATTTCCAGGGCAATCACCCATATCGGATTTTTCTATTCTAGCAACAATCATGCCCCGCGTGGCATTCCACTCTCTCATCTTCACTACAATCAAGCTTATCCCATTTTGCCACTCTATATCCACAACAATCATGCCCCACGTGGCATTTTGCTTCTCTTACCTCAAATCACTACAACAATCACGCCACACGTGGCATTTTGTTCTCATCTCAAATCTCCATGGCAATCACACATCGTATTTTGTCATTCTCATATCTTATCTCATAGCAATAACCCCACGTGGCATTTCGCTCTTCATTACCCTAACATGGAGTCCTCTTCATCATTTCACTCTTCGCCAATCATGGTGTCACTCACGCGAACTACACTCAGTCGGTTTCTCCTTACAGGAGATACGTAGGTAGCTCAGCGAGCACGACCATACCCTTACTTTACTACATTTTTGGTTAAAGTTTAAGATTACGCAGTTACGCACTTCTCAACTACACCATACCTCTTTTATTCAATTCTCACATGAATCCCCAACAGGGTCGTTCGCCCATTCTGGTAACGCTCTCAATCCCCAGCGGATCCATCTGCCTAACATGTCAATACTCCCAATTCTCAGCATACCTTGGCACACCACTCACTTGCCTACTCTGGCACATCACTTCACTCTTCGCCAATTATGGCGTCACTCACTTGAACTACGCTCAATTTCTTCTCCACATAAGATACACAGGCATCTCGAACAGACTTTGAGATCATTCGTTTCTTGTACATGCTTCTCATAAAAAAAACTTGAGGCAAAAATGAGTGTCTCCTTATCTTTGTCACGATTTGCTTCGTAAAACATGATAAAGAGGGGCAGCTGTAGACACCCCATTTTTGCCCAACCCAATCATTTCAAAAATAAAGTGTCATTGACACGACCCTGTCTTTTTTTGAATCATCCCAATCTGACCTCAAATGAAATAGATATTGCAAGTCAAAAATTCCAGATGCACCCTACCACACATAATTATTTCTCATCCTCCATAACTCATTGGAGACATTCCCCAAGTGGAATCAAATAAAAGAAAAAGCAAAAAGTAAAAGAACAAGGGAAAAAGACAAACAATAAAAAAAAACTCCCAGCACAACCATGTGCTGGGATTCCTTTCCCCTTTTCATTTTTGGTTTGTTCTCCTTTACTTTTTCTTTCTTTTTTATTCACTTCCTCCTTTTCCTCTCTTCTTTTAGGACTTTGTCCCCAACCTTTCTTCTTTTTTATTTTTTTTATTTTCCCTCACTCACCTACCCTTCTTGACTCTTCCCTCCAAATCAGTCAATTTTTTTTCTATATCTAACCTGACAATCAATCACAAAAAGGAGGAGAGAGAGACCCATGTATATGGAGAGTCAAGGAGAGAGGGAGCTTCCTCACATCTGACCACTGTTCCTCCATCACCTTTCCACCTCAAGATTCCAAGACCCATGCTCCACTAAACCTCCCCTCTTTTTGGTCTACAAATACCAACTCATTCACATCTGCACTAGGGGAGGGAGCAGCCCCACTCCCTCATCTCTCCCTCATCTTTCTTCTCCAAACTCAATCATTATTGAAGTATACCAAACAGTCCATGTTTAGTAAAGTCCACTGCTATGATGATAATCAAAAACATCACCACGAATTCATTTTTGATTCAAATCAAATGAAACTAATTGGAGAGTGCTCCTAACTCAATGAAGTTGGTTTGTGATTTTTTTGGAATTAAAAAAAATTGTATGATCCATTTTCAAAACATAAACACAGATGGCATATAATCTGCCAGAAACATCATAGCAGTGACACTAGATCACGTTCACTGTGTGGACTAGTAAAAGATTTTTTCTTCTCCATTTTTTTTCTATTAACTATAGCCTCTTACCTACCCCTGTGAATATATTTGATTTTTTTCGGATCAGTTTAATTTTTGTAAAAAATTCAATTTCAGTCGATAGTGCAGTCCCTATTTCTTAGTGAGGGTGCTTCTAAACTCAATTTCTCCAAATCTATATCTGGTATGACCAAACGTTTTTTCCCATGGAAACTAGACTCATTTTACTAGGCGTCATCCGAATTTCAAAAAATTGAGAGCACCGGAACCCCTCCGTTCCATTTTTGGAAAACCTCTCTTAACTGTGAAAAACTACACTTCGACATAAACGTTTGCAAAACTTTTCTTTTATCTCTTTCATTTGGGGTTTTGATTTTTTTAAAAGTGAATAAAGTCTAGTAAAAAAAAAGAATAAAAAACAGAAAACAAAAAACAAAAAAAAGAAATGTCCTTTTTCTTTTACCAAATATTCACTTTTATCAAGTTGTTCAATAACTTTGATAAATAGAAATTTGAGTATCTTTCCACTTTTTATTAAAACCGAATATGCCTAACTTATCAAGTTGATCAATAACTTTGATAGAAGGAAATTCGAACATTTGTCATGGGCACCATCCATTTCTTTTGGTATAAAATCAAAAATACAAAAAATAAATAAATAAATAAATAAAAATTAAGAAGACAAAAAGAAAATTACAAAAAATGGACAATGCCACCTCTGCTTGGAATCTGCAAATAGTACAGGTAAGATAGGTAAGTCTTCACACTCTAAATGGGCACCAACCCTTACTTCTGGTACATTTTTTGGTCACTTGAGCACCGACCCTTATTTCCAGCATAAAATTAAATTACAAAAAAAGTCTATTTTCTTTCGTTTGGGCACCGACCCTTACTTCCGGCGTAGGAATAAAAGCACACACAAAAAAAATGAAAAATACGAAAATGCAAAAAAAAAAAAAAACACTTCATTCTTCACTCACTTGCATAAGCTCGTTTCAATCTCAATCAATTTCCAAAATTCTTAGCTACACCAATTTTCACTCAAATCACTTTTCAAAACTGACTACTTCAAAGGTTAAAGTCGAGGCTACACCATACAGGTTAAAGTTCCTAGCTATACCATCTTTTTCTCAAAACACTACTTCACACTCGCATGGTCTAGATCGAGCAACTTTTTCAAAACACTTGCACACACTCACACATATACAAGGCACAGAACTACATACGGCCTGATTCTCGACTTGAGATACGTATTCAACCCCTCACTTAGGTGCGTCCATAACCACATCTTTTTCTATTTCTTGTACATTCTCACACTCTATTATCTTTCACTTATGCCCAATTATCATGAAAACCACTAGAATCGGCAACCGTGCTTGTGCGGATGTTCAAGGGTGCCTAACACCTTCCCTTGACATAATCGTGTTCCCGAACCCATCTCAAAATCTCTAGGTTTTCGCATGGCTATTCAGAGTCACACTTTTAAAGGGCCCACTTTTCTTAAAACAATTTTTAAAAAAGTCAAAGATGATTACTTTAATTGTCTTTGCAGGGGTCCTAACACCCAAATGTTAGGTGGAGACTCTGAATATTTCAAATGGTCCATACCATACTCTTTTCACCCTTCCCAATAAAAATTCGTCGCATTTCACCCATTTTTCAAAAAATTGGGGCCCATGAGAGCCGGCCTGTTCCGAGGGCGCGGGCGTGACAATCACATATGGAAGCATTATCTGTTATGGAAAGATAATGTCAAGACATTATAGGAGATAATATAAGTATACATATGTATATATATATTTTACTTGGAGGGAAAGTCAGCCGAATCAAGCCAAGATATGGACCCGGTTCAAGATTAGATTTGGGAGATAAATCTGGTTTTTTTTTTTACCAGATTATTATTCAAGATATTTTATTTCCTTATCTCTATCAGTCTAGGCCGCTATAAATAAGCAGGCCGACCAAAGAAGCTACTCACTCTGCGTCATCTCGAGAAAAGCATCCTAAACTGCATCCCAGTGCATTCTTCAAAGCATTCTTAGTTCTTAGGCAAATAAAACGCAGTCCTTTAATTTTCTTAACATTCAATTATTTCTTGTAATTTTTCTTTTCCATCAATTAAATAAAATATGTTTTTATTTAATCGAAGCTTGAGCTTAACATTTTTTTGATTTCATTGATAACTTTCTTATTCGTTCCCGTAATAAGTAAGTCATCAACATACAAGCAAACAATAATACAAGAATCTTTAAATTCCTTGACATACACACACTTATCACATTCATTGATCTTAAAACCATTTGCGATCATGGTGTGGTCAAACTTCTCGTTCCATTGCTTTGGAGCTTGTTTCAAACCATCAAGAGACTTAACAAATCAACACACTTTATATTCGTGTCCCTTTACAACAAACCCTTCTAGTTGTTCCATATAGATCTCTTCATCTAGATCTTCATTAAGAAATGTGGTTGTTACATCCACTTGATGTAATTCTAAGTTATAGACAGCGGCTATAGCGATTATCATCCTAATGGATGTAATCCTAGTAACCGGGGAATAGGTATCAAAGAAATCTATTCCCTTTTTTGTCGATAACCTTTAGCTACCAATCGAGCCTTGTACTTGTCAATAGTACTATCAGCTTACGTGTGTGCTACAAATTTTGAAAGACACCATACAATATTTACGTGTCACCAAAGAGACTCATATTATAAGTAAATACAAAAAAAATCGCCAATTATATATAAGTAGTTCCCAAAAAAATCACCTCGGGTGCGCTACCCCCGAACTGCCGTGAAGCCCAGGCCCCCCTTGATCAAAATTTCTGGCTCCGCCCCTGAGGAGTATTGTTGACCAAATAATAAAACAAGAGACAAAGTAAAAAAAAAAAAAAAGTTCAACTACAAAAGGCATGTATGTAATTAACCCCTTTTCATGAGAAAGAAAAAAGTTGACTTTTCCCGTCACTTTTAAAGGGCTAAAAGTGATAGAACGGAAGGAGGAAATTATCATAAAACATTATTTGAAGGCCCAAGATGCCAAAAAAAAATTTCATGAACCAAAGTGCCAAATAGAATATAGTTTAAAAGTGTAAAATGTATTTTACCCATAAATTAGACATATATACAAGTAGAATCATCGTGTTGTTATGCTGTATATCAATTTGATAAAAACTGACGTGATCAAATTTATTTGGCAATATCACGTATTTAATAGATTTATCATCATCGACACACCTACATAAGGTCTAAGGTGGGCTCAGACCCCATTCAACTTTTCTATGTTTAATTTTTTATTTTATGTGTTAATATATTTGTGCTCTTAAAAATTTTCATATATTTTCATTTTCTTAATGTAGAATTCTCACTTTGGTCCTCCAAAATTTGCTGTTTTTTACTCCAAAAATTTTTTATTTACTCAAGTAGTCCCAAGTGTTTAAGTTTTTACAGATGTTCCTTTTCTTTACTTCTTTGATAATTTGGTGCTGTGGTTTTGTGTAACATAGATGTTCCTTTTGAACTCATTAAAGATTCTTTGTTTGATAAACACTAGTGAAAAAAAAATTTTCTTTTTTGAAAGCGTTACATAGATGGATAGATTCATTTGCCTTTATATTTCCAGCAAAAAAAAAGATTACAATTTAACCTCAACCTACAATACGTTAAACATATAGACTAAATACATAATTTATAGAAATATTGTATTTCGATTCTAAAAATTTTTTTTAAAAAAAATGGAATCGAAATTGCTGCCCCCAAGTCTAAGTATAGCCCCTGGAAATAAATCTTGGGTCGCCCAAGTCTAAGTATAGCCTTGTTTATCATCATTCCGAAAGGCTTCAATTCTTTTTATCTGATAGGGTGAGTGCCATTCTATATTCTAATTCAATGATTTTAATCTAGTTTGAAAGCTAACAACGACATAGTCGAATTGACAAATATTAAATTCTACTGCCGACATTATTTTCTCCACAATCCTCCACGTGTGTGTGATATATATATATATATACACACATATTGGAGGAATGCTTTTTGAAATTAGGACACTTTGAATGTGTTTCATCGTCTAAGAGTCTAAAATTGTTCTCACTTTTTACACATACTTTATGAAAAAAATTTAAATTATCCCCACGTTTTATTGGTTTTGCATTTCCTTCCCCTCTCTTTCTATGCATTACTTCCCCTTTCTGATCACTCTTTCACTGATTAAAGTAAATAATAAAAAAAATTGATAAAAATATGATTAACTTAAATTTAAATACACATTTTTTTGTGTATTGCTCATGAGCACGAACAATATTATATAGATATAAGAGAAACACTACCATACTAGTACATATTCAAATATAAATATGTTAAAATTTATGAACAAAATTATGTCGTCTCACTAAAAAAAGGGTGCTAAAATAATTTTACCAAGAATTTAATATACATTACTTTAGTGCCCTATGATAAATTATGTTGGTGTGCATTTTTTATAAATGCGCTAGCAAGTAGATTTCTTGTCCCATTCATATTGAGCACAACACTTCCCTACTACCTTCATTCACGTAACAGGATATCAAATTTGTCTTTATATATGTACTTTTATATACTAGTAATGCAACACGTGTGTTGCACGTGATTGGGCTCATATTGTTAAAATAGTTATCAAAGATAGTTTCTTTTTTTGGAATTGCAACTACTATGAGTAAAAATAAAAGTATTAACTCATAAGTAAGTTGATTGAAATAGTGCAATGGACCAAAAATCAAGGCAATTGGAATGCTAAGAAGGAGAAATAAAAAGTACAATTGATTAAAGTATAGAACCCTGAGAATGATTTGTAATGAGAACATCACAATGTGCCAAATTGAATATCTTAGTTGTCATGATAACTCATAATTATACTTGATGCATGGATAATCGAGTGTAAGCAAGAAGGGCGAAATATATTATCCTCACAGAAGAAAGCAATATAAAATACTTGTTTATTGTAATTTAAACTTGGAAATATCCCCTAGTAAAGGAACTTTAAAGACTATAGCAAAGTAAATATATATATATATATATAGAGAGAGAGAGAGTGAGAGAGTCAGGCTCCAGTGCGCACTGGGTGAATGCACTGGGTTTTTAAGCCTAAAAAAATCGCGGGGCGCCCCACTAACCCACGCCCCGTCCTGCCGCCCCGCTGACCAGCGATTTTTTTAGGCTTAAAAACCCAATGCGTTCACTCAATGCGCTTACCCAGTGGGCACTGGAGCTGGACTCTATATATATATATATATATGGCCAGGCTCTTAAGTGAACATGATTACTCATCTTTGAAGAATTCAATCACCATTTCATTTGGAATAACAATCATATCATCATCATTTGTTGGTTCATTGCCATTTCCAATTCATAGAAGTAGCTCGCTAAAGTATGGATCGGTTCTTGCTCTCATATTTTTTTGTTAAGGTTAACCTCTTCATTCTTGGCCAGAGATATGACTTTTCTAGACTTGCATTAATAGTTTGTTCTTTTATATCTCGAGGCACTACTGGTAATACTTGGTGAAAATCCCCTCCAAACACGATAACTTTTTGTCCAAAATCTTTTTGGTTATTTAAGATGTCTTTCAATGTTCTGTCAAGTGTCTCAATAACCCAACGTCTTGCCATTGTAGCTTCATCCCAAATAATTAACTTTGCTTCATGTAATAGCTTTATTGTTCCACTTTGTTTTGGTATGTTGCACATACTGGTCTCATTAGCACTGATGGGTATTTTAAAGCATGAATTTACAGTTCGTCCACCAGGCATTATCTTAGCTATCAATTGACATTTCATCTCTAGTTTCTCTTGGATAAGTTTGTTCAGAGTGAGAGGCATCATGTTGTATACTTGTTAGGTCATACTTTTCAATACTTTTACCAATACTTTCCAAGTAAAAGTTTAAACTTGTAAGGGTCTTTGAAATTTGCAACTTCATTGAATTATCATCACATCTAAAATCATCAGACATTGCCTCACAATGATCATCTATAATACCCGCAACTTTTATGTACTTTGGTATTTTTGTATATTTAAATAAGATTCAGTATACTTGTTCTTACCTTTCATGTAATGTCATTTTCAATCAATTGAACTTTAACAATCGATTGACATTATTACCCAATCAATCGATTGAACACTTATCAATCGATTGATTGAACACCCTTCTCAATCGATTGAGCCAATCGATTGAACCATCCTCAATCGATTGAATCCTTCTCAAATGATTGAAACCTGACCAACCTGTTTTCAATCAATTAAAATAGTGCCAATTGATTGAACTTGATATCCCAAGTCTACGCAAGGAGCTGCCACCTGTCCTCCCCTTTGCCTATATATATATGTGTGTATTTCGTATGTGTTGGGGAGGGGGTTAGAGAGAGAGAGTGTGTGTGTGTTAAAGAGAGAAGAGATATAGATTATATATATACACACATACACATACATATATACACATGTACTATATATATACACAAAAACGCTCACACACATACACACATACACTCAGAGAAGGAGCAGAAGGAGAAGGAAGAGAAGAAGAGACAAGAGAGGAGGAGAAGAGGAGAAAAAGACCATCCTGAGAAGACCCGTGGCCACCTCGCATCACCGACATCACTGACTTCAATCATGAGTGTCTATACTCACCTAGTAGCATAAATATATAGGTATATATGTGTTTCGGCAAGAAAGAATGGACCCCTAATGTGCACGAAGTGTCCAGTTCAATTCTGGGAAGAAGACGACTTTTCAATCGATTGAACTGAGTTTCAATCAATTGAAGCAGATCCCAGTCAATCGATTGAACATATTTCAATCGATTGAAACTGGACCCAATTGATTCAATCGAATGAACATCTCCCAATTGATTGAACTTAACGTCAATCGATTGAATGGACTTCAATCAATTGGAATGAATTCCAATCAATTGAACATGACATATTGTTAAATGTTCAGGTTTTTGATATACGATGAACTGCTGAGTTGTTTTGTATTGCGTAATGACTATTAGGTGTTGAATCGGAATAACACACGCGTTGAATAATAGGCTAAATGCATTTAACAGTGGAAGCATTTGTAAAATGTTATAATGCGGTTAATTGGATTGAGAAACCGACGTGCATAGTAGTAGGTCTATCGACCGCAAAGGTCAATACTATTCATGATTAAGTGTGGGGATGCGATCGCGAAGATCATATGATGTCGGGCCTGGGATCCTAATAAACTGGGATAATCGGGGGTGTTAGTTGATAAGTATTGTAGGTTGGGACTCTGTGTCAGGCATGTGGGTGGTAAAGTTGGGAATACATGTCAGGCTAGAACATTGGAATGTATCAGGGCATATTGGCCGGAACGTATTAGGGCATATTGGCCAGAATGTGTCGGGGCATATTGGCCAGACTGTAGCGGGGCGTACTAGCCAGAATGGATTGAGGAATTTTGGCCTAGAAGCTGGGACTGCGTGTCAGGCTAATATATTGGTTAGAAAGTTGGAACTACGTGTCAGACTTACACATGATTGAGCTAGGACTTCGTATCGGGTTCGATAGATAGAATGTATGGGGCTACGTGCCAAGTTAGTAAGGTGTGGTTTGAGATATAATTGAGTAATTTTGGGATGTAGAGCTACGTGCGAAATATGGACTAAAGAGTCCATATTATGCTTGGGATAATGTCAGTTATTGTCTATAGTGGGTTGAAGCATACATGAACGCGAACGATGAGATGATCTTTTAATGATGTTGTTTTATGTACTACATATCTATGGATACTCTGTAAGTATTTGCATTCACTCAGCTTTCATAGTTGACGGCGTTTTATGCCGCTGGATATTCTATGTCCAGTTGTCCAGGGCTATGAAAATACAGGGGAAGAATACATGGCAAGAGGCTATGAGGAGGAAGCCTACTATGATGGAGGCTATGCTGGAGATGACTTCTACGCGAGCCGAGGATATTGAGCTTCGCTGTAGATAGTCTATCGTTTAGAGACTCTGTAATAATATTAAGTTTGAAATCGGCACGTGTGCCGTAATACTGTATTTATGTTTTCGCAATTACTTATGGTTTGTAATAGTTTAGTAGTAAACTCTATTTAATATATGTTGAACTTAGACATTTCAAATGCGTGGTTTGATCCATTACTCTGATGATTAGACTTTGTTGGTGGACAATATGGTGACTTTCAACTATCATGGCCTACAGATCCAAAAATGAATTTATTTTCTCGATTTTTGCTACTGCGGGGCATGACATCATCCCATAATTTTCTTACATCAACTGGTTCACAATAGACCAATATTGTTGCAAATAATCTGCGAAGGGTATGAGGCATTTGGAAGATTGTTGCCTCATTTAAGCACTCTGAATTCTTTGATCAAATTCAAGTAAGCCTCTTTAAAAGTTTTACAACTAATACCGTTAACCGTTAACAAATCTTTATATGATGTTGGTCCTCTGACATGAAGTAATAGTTCTCTCAAATAATATCTCTAACCTTCCGCCGAATTTGCTCTATTTATTCGACCAATCACTTCCCCCTTCTTTTTTTCAAATCAATATTTATTTTTGCTATCCCATACATAGTACTATGGAAATTCACTATACAAAAGTGCTTTGGCCTTTTCACTCTTGGCACACATGCTGAAATATTCTGTAAGCATTGTTTTAGAATTTTGATCCCAATTGATAACACATCTCAAGTTTTGATTATTCTAGTAAGTCACACACTACTTATTCGGAAGGTGTAAATACAAGTTTATGACAGCAGGGTGAATCTTATTCAAAAGTTGAAAAATTAATGTGATAACATGGCTAAAGCATAACCTAGTTAATTTTAGAGGTATATTTCAAAAACCTTTAGACTTGTATTCCACTAATTAGGCTCTAAGTAGCCAATGAATTCTTTGTCTGTTACCACCTGTATCAGTTGTTTGATAATTATTTTCGCCTTCCGCTATTGAATTGTTAGCAGCTACTCTTTTCTTCTTCCTTGCATCTCTAGTATTCTGAATATAAAGTTCTCTTTTCTCATCACTGAACAACGCGTACCAGTTTATTTTATTTCTCTGTGATGCCATTTTTTCCCCAAACGTTTGTGTATAATTCACTGAATCAAAAATAATAAGTTCCAATTAAGGATAGTACCACATGCAGGCATATGCTCATTCATAGTTCATACAATCCAATTATGTAAATATGTCAACCACTTTAGTATTAAAAATGTTCTTTTGCCTTGTTTTGTAAAATTAATTCATAATTGTTAGACTTTAATGGATTAAAGTAATGAAGAAAATAAGTATGAAACTTATATATAATGTAATTCTTCATACAACATTTATTTGCAAATACGAAATGTAGAATCATATCACATAATCAAAAGAATGCAAATATGAAAAACCTTGTATGATTGTATTGTTAGATCAAGAGTGTTGAACTGAGCCTTGTTTTGGTTGCGTGTACATACACAAATAAGTGGTTCATATTTTGCCACTCGTATCGTATAGTGGTTTTATATAATTTCTTCTTTGTTTTTAAATGTATTACTTTACATATATATATATATATTTGTGACACTAACGTCAGTACAACTTTTGATAGGAGAGCTCCCTGCCCATCGATCGATATCTATGATTTACCTGAAAATGTTTAACTTTACTAATTGATTCAAACCAAATCTAAGAAATAGCAGTTGGCATTTTTACTTATTTTCTTACTGGTACTCATATTATAAGTACTAAAGATCAAATAAAAAATAGGAGAAAGAAAACAAAAGGACACTAATTAGTGATATGTGGCATGGCCTGGGACCAATTTTTTTAAATCCAATAGATTCATCACTTGGTACAATAATCTATAACATGTAATTCAGACCCAGATTGGTAGTTCTTTCTGATCTTTAGTTATAATTCATTTGTCAGAACACACTGTGCATTGCTATTATATTTACACCAGTTGATGGGCCAATATGTTCCATTTTTTTAGGGTTACTAACAAATATCAACTTATAATATTTGACTACAAAAACCCATAAATTACTTCGAATACTTCAATGTGGATTTACCAGAGGTAAATTAAGTCAGCTTCGGCAATTTTAGCTCAAGTCAGTGAGCAAAGTTGTGAAGCAACAATGGAGGAAAAAAAGTAAAAAAAAAAATTGGTGATTATGCTGTTAATTCATAATCATAGAAGTCTACTACACCAAAAAATCAAAACCAAAATCAATGTGAATGTGAGATTAATGGATGTCAATTCCTAATCATACAAGTCGACTGCAAAAATGATAAAATTATTTATTTGCAGACAGATAAACTTCCAAAATGAGGCTACAAATTACCTATTTTTGTAAAGTTTCCAAGTCTAATGCGTAGATCTCGAAAAAAAAACATGAAATAAAAAAAAAATCATCCAAAAAGCCCAAGAATTGAGAAAGTTGTCGTCGTTAATAGAAACAGATAATATTACTTGTTGCAGACAGATAAAAATATATATTTGTATATGAAAAACAGAAGAATAATACGTACATCTATACATGGAGAGATTACTATTCATTCATTTTTGCAATAGGCCTAGAATTCACAATAAGCGCGCAGTTAAAAAGGCTCAATTCTTAAATGCACTGTAAGATAGTAATGGATCAAATTTACTAATCTCTAAAACTAAGTAAAAATATATATATATAAATACATACTTGCAATTTTAACTCAAGTCAGTGAGCAAAGTTAATGGAGGAAAAAAATTAAAAAGAAACTTTGGTGGTTATGATGTCAATTCCTAATCATAGAAGTCTACAAATTAAAGAGTGCATTTTGCTCACCCGAAAATTGCTCACCATTTGTTCATTCTCCTCTCACATTGGCTAATGTAGTGGGGTCTGGTACTTTACACCATTAGTCAATTCTCATTTAATACTGGGTCCCACTGCATTAACAAACGGGAGAGAAGGGTGAGCAATTTTAGGGTGAGCAAAAATGTATTCCAAATTAACCAAACCAAAATCAACATCATTATTTTAATAGATGGGTCCCCCAAGAAGGAAAAAAAAAAGGCGACAGAATTAAGCGTGAACCAACATTCTTATCATGTAGAGTCCTAAGTCTACTGCCAATGGATCGCCAATAGAATTTTTTTTTTTTTTTTGCTTTGAACGTGAGCCAATAGAATTAAACATGAGCCAAGATTACTTAAAGGAGTCCTAATCTATTAGTCCTCTTAACTTTATCAAACGTAATTCCAAATTCTCAACGGTATAGGATTCGTTCTGCTCAATCATGGTTGACCAAGTAGCAATTGTGAAGGAAAAAATAATACTTTAATATTTGTAATACTGTAGGACTCTTATGGACGGACCAAAAAAAATAGCATACTAAACTTAATAAAACTCTAAAAAAAATCACTTAAGCAAAAGTGCACCGATTGATAAAAGTTCCAAACATTTAAGGCCATCGGTGCACTTATATATATTTTAGATATATACTAGCTATGACCCGTGCCTAAAGGCACTATAGCAATGTGCCTTCGGGATTTGATTATTTTGTATTCCTTCAGCACTTTCCGATATATTATGATAAAAGATTTTTGTAATATAATTCCTAAACGAGAAACTCTTAAGACAAAAATCAAACAACCCTCAAGTTAAAAGCCCTTAAGCCAAACAGCCCTTAAACCAAAATTAAGCTAGATTTTTTAGGCTAAGGTTGGCTTAGGGGTAAAAAATAGAGGCTATTTAGGTTAGGGTTGGGCTTAGGGACTGTTTATCTAAAGTTTAGAAGCCATTAGACTTAGGTCTACAATAAATCCAAGCCTTCCCAAAAAAAAATTACTTTGATCAGATTAGTCATCATTCTCTTGGTGATATTGCCGATAAAAATTATTCATGTAGGGCCAAATGAAGCTACTGTTAGTACTATAATATAGAATGCTTTGTATTTTAACAAAATGGTTGATGGCCAAGACTATTTCATGAGTCAGACAGTAATCCAATTGCAAATTTATTTGAAAATTGGTTAAGTAGTTCAAGAGATGTGTGGGCCACAACACAACTATTTGAAACTACTGAGTTTTTCAAATTTGTATGGTAATGAGACCGCTTCATTGGAAGGTGTTGAAGTAATCCTACATTATTGAAGATCTCTACAACTTGTTTTAGAAACCATATTGGAATAACTAAATTTGGGAAGTATAGCATTACTTGAAACTAACATTGACATATAGGTTGCTGCAAACTCAATACGCTAAATAGGTTGTGATCTGAAATGAAAGACAAAAAAAAAAAAAAAAAGACCCCGATCATTTGAAAGTGAGAACCATAAAAGGGCAGTTAGAAGAAAAAGAAGCAGCTTTATTTTTATTTTAGTTATTTTCTTTCCAAATCCCAATACAGGCAAAATTTGACATCTTATTAGTCTCCAACTAAAATGCCAAAAGCTCATGTGGCAAATGGCATGCATGTTCATATTTCAAAAATGGCATACTAAAAGTTGACATGCCATTTGTACTTTTTCATTTAAATCGAAATGCCAAATTCTAATATGTCAAATTACCACATAAGCCCTAAAATTTATTTGGCATATCTCATGGAGATGCTCATGTCTTTCCTCAAAAATAAAACTTTTTTTTTGGACCAAAAATCATAACTAAAACTATTATAAGACTATAACAAACGTACATCAATGAACCAAAAAATATAAATCATACTAAATAAATGCTTTTTAAAGGCCCCAAGCGAAGCTTCGTGGAAATTGGGATGACTCTCACACCAATTAACATTCCCAAATTCCACCTTATTTACCCCTCAATACCCACTTTTCTCTATATCAATCTCTTCTAATTTTCTCTATATGCTTTTTGTGATTTCTTTACTCCAGCCATGACTCTTATCAGCCCGGTCGTCGCATCCATACATCCCACCCCTTTTTACTCGCTCATATGCATGCATCACATTGTAGACTTCTTGTTGCAAATGTGAAGACCCCTCTTTTACTCGTTCAAATGCCATTGGGTTCGTGATGGAAATGCTATTGGGCTATGAAAGAGTGCAAACCTTAAAGAAACAAAGAATTAAGACAGAGAAACTGAGGTAAGAGAAATATGGAAAAAAAATTTAATAATAATAAAATAATTTGAAAAGGTGTTAAAAGTCAAAATAGATATAAAGATTAGTTCTCTCTATTTTAAATTTCTTAATTTCGTACCCATATGTCTTTTCTTCAAAATTTTCTCCAATTTACGTATATGATCTGATGCAAACCAAACTTGTGAACACATGAACCAATGCAAACAAAACTCCGCTGTGTATTTAGACAATATAGTGGAGAGAGAGAGAGAGAGAGAGAGAGAGAGAGAGAGAGAGAGAGAGAGAGAGAGAGAGAGAGAAGGCAAGAAATTTACGCAATTAATTGGATTTTGAGAGAAACATGGATCGTGTAGGGGAGGGAGAGAGGTTGATCTAAGGGATTTTTTTTTTTGAAAAGTGGAAAGTTTGCCAGATTTATTCCCATGACATTAATTTCCATTTTGGCAGGAAATCAGTTTTCTTCCATCTTTTCACTGTTTCCATAAACTATCAAAGTATGCAATTAAACACATCTTTTCATTGGTTGGCGTGGGAGGGGATGAGTCAGCAATCCTAGTCATAAGATATGATTCCTAGTCACAATTTTGTGTCCTAGTAGATAAAGTTCTACAATATAATATAGATATATGAAAATTCTACTCTCTCTTTATTAAAGAGAGGGCTTCTGTTTTGGCCGTCGGATCAAGTTTTCATTAAGGGCAGTGTTATCATTTCACAGTTTTTAAATACGATCTGACGGCCAAAACAGAGGCCCTTTCTTTAATAAAGAGAGGGCGCCCTCTTCAGAGCTGACGGATATATATATACACACATATAATATAAAGAAATTCAAAGTATATATTATAAAGAAATTCTAACTGAATTTTCAAAGGAGCTTATGATGACTTTTCTTCATGCCTAGTTTCACGTGTCGGATAAATTTTTTTTTTATCGACACGTGTCAGATATTATAAGGAACCTACATATGTTTGTGTATATATAACAGGTGAAACTATGAGAATGACATGAACAAAGCAAGCTTTAAACATGGCAATCCCAAATTTCCATTTCCGGTCCTTACTTTTCCTTGCAAACTTTCTGATCCCAATACACTGCCATGGGCATTTTGGACATTCCAATAAACACACAGCTCTCTTTATCTTTGGTGATTCATTTTCTGATTCTGGAAACAACAATTATATCAACACCAGTACTCAAGCAAATTTTTGGGGTAAAACATTCTTCAAGTACCCAATTGGGAGATTTTCTGATGGTCGTATCATTTCATTTACACACTTAGATTTATTTAGGGTCCGTTTGGCAATAGTTTCTGCCATCACGATGTCAGGAAATTATATTTCCTAATAAGAGTGGGCAACATATTAATATCAATTATATTATAATGGCTATTATTTAAATGAGCTTATATTATGTGGTCTAATTGTAGGAAGCCCATGGACTTCTACTGGGTATGGGTTTAATGAGTGGATACCAAATACTGACCCTTTTAGGAATAATGGGGACCCTAACATATTAGTATATAAAGACATATAGGTTATGGTCCCCAATATGTCAAATCAATATATATACAGTCTTCCTCTTCTATCTCATCTAGAGAAGGAACCCATTACAGATCTAAGGAGATTTGACTGAGGAAGACATAACTGGTCATCATCGTTCTTCTAAGGTTTGCTAATTGCTTCCATGGATATAGGTATGTATTCTACTATATTGTATCTTGATAATCTAACATGATATGATCCTAGGGCTATGATTTTATTACTCTAGGTTTCTACAGTTTTATAGATTAGAGATCTAACAAGTAGTATCAGAGCCAAATTATCATGTTGATTATTAAGGTTGTTGATATGATATTCATATTGATCGCGATGGATACAGTTTTGGCCCTGTTTATGAACATCATATATTCTGTCATTCGGACTGCTACACATTCATTGGCCGGTTTTTAAAATTTTGGATGGCACTTGATTTTTTATTCGGCTAAATCATGGAACTTGATATTAAATTAAATAATATGATTCTAGAACTGAATACAATCCGCCATGGACACAACTTGATGAGAATCTATCTGGTCCGATGCAATATTGTCATCATGTCATTATGTTGCCTTCAATCAGACACTGCATCTCATTTTAATGCTGGATGGACATTATCAGTACCGATACCGTATCATAAAAAATTAATGATGACAATCTATAATTATCATGACTCAGTATGTGATATATATGGTTCACGAATTGGGGCTTTACAATGGCTTTACATATTTTATTAATAACAATCATCACTAGGTCAAAGATTGGGTAATACTCTACGAATTGGAAGATTGTAGATTTGATGTGGTGATTGATTAAATTAAGTTGTTTATTTATTTTTATTTTTTTTTTAGCCATGGACACAACATTTAAATCCATGTTGATTCAAGAAAAAATTAAGGCATTTTTATTGTGCTTTAGAATATTGGTTAATTCATAACATGAATTAAATTCTGTGGTAGTTTAAGATTATGTTCCTCGTCCTGTTCAAAAAAAATAAAATATGTATATATAATAATAAAAATAATAATAATAATAATAATAATGATTTATTTGGGGTCTATTTTAGGCCCCAATACAATATGTCTGATATTTCAAATAAATAGATTGAAATAATATGTTTCCAAAGTAACCTCTGTTGTGTAAAATTTATTTATTTTGAAATATTAAGATGGTATATATGTTGTTTCATGCGATTAACAATCGGCCTAAAGGAAGATTATTAATTGGCCGAATGATGGGTGTACATGTGGTGGTAAATATGTGACAATTATTAAGCTAATTATCCATGTAGGCAGTGAGTCGGCATAAAGGAAGGCTACTGTCTGACAGGTCTTATTGTTAGTATTTGATTACTACACGGGGAGTACCACTTACAGTTGATATTTCTATCTAAAGACTAAATGTCAATGTTGTTCTAGGTATCCTGTGATGGGCCCACCATTAAGTAAATTATTTAATGTGTAGTATTTATGATATGTTTATGTTATGACATGTTATTAATTGTGAGCATGTTATTTTATTTTATTTTGTTCTCTATTCAGTTTCTGCTACTGCTACAAATGTTTCTGCTCAAATTAGTGCTATCCCAATGCTAAATGGGGGAAACTTTAAGGTCCGGAAAGAGAACGTGGAAATCGTTCTCGGATGCATGGATTTGGACCTTGCGCTAAGGACAGGATGACCCAATTCGACTACGGAAAACCCGAATGAGGGTAAAATTGAGAAGTGGGATCGCTCGAATCGCATGAGTCTGATGATTATGAAACGTTCCATTCAGGAAGCGTTTCGGGGCTCAATTACTGAGAGCACAAATGCTAAGAAGTTCCTCTCTGAATTACAACAATATTTTGCTAAAAATAAAAAGTCTGAAACGAGTACCGTTTTGGCTACTCTAATTTTCATGAGGTATAAAGGAAAGGGGAACATAAGGGAGTAAATTATGGTAATGTCTCATCTCAGTGGGAAATTCAAGGCACTAAAGTTAGAGCTGTCTGAGGACATGCTCGTGCACTTGGTTCTCATTTCTCTTCCGGTACAATTCAGTCAATTTAAAGTGAGTTACAACACCCAAAAGAACAAATGGACTCTTAATGAACTCATATCTCACTGTGTGCAAGAAGAGGAAAGAATTCAGCAAGACAAGACTAAAAGTGCTCACTTAGCATCAACCTCTCAGAATAATGAAAGGAAGAGAGTTAAGGATGCTACAAATGTGACACCTCAGTAGAAGAAACTAAAGAAGCAAAATGAGGAATTCTTTTGCTATTTTTGCAAGAAGAGATCATATGAAGAGAGACTGTCCTAAATACGCTGCTTAGCATACAAAAAAGGGTAAGATTCTCGCTTTGGTTTGCTCTGAAGTTAATTTAGCTTCTGTACCTAAAGATACTTGGTGGGTAGATTCTGGTGCTACTACTCACATAAGTATGACTATGCAGGGTTGCCTGTGGAGTTGGCCGCCAACTGATGCTGAAAGATTCATCTTTGTGGGCGATGGCAAGAAAGTTCTAGTGGAAGCTATAGGAAATTTTAGATTATTATTAAAAACTGGTGTTTATTTGGATTTGATTGAGACTTTTGTTGCACTGCCTTTTAGACGGAATTTAATTTCTATTTCTAATTTGGACAAATATGGTTATGCTTGTTCTTTTAGAAATAATAAAGTTAGTCTATTTCAAGATTCAAAACTTATTGGTACCGGTTCTTTGATTGATAATCTGTATATGCTTGACACTGTTACTTCCTATAATGAAATTCTGCATACTAATTCATGTGTTACAAAGTGAAAATTGAGTGAGAATTCTGCCACCTTATGGCACAAGCGATTAGGTCATATCTCTAAACAGAGAATTGAGAGACTTGTGCGTGACGGGATTCTTGGCCCCTTAGATTTGGCAGACTTTCAAGTCTACATTGAGTGCATTAAGAGAAACAGACAAACATAAGGAAATTAGGTGCCAACAGGTGTACAGACGTCTTAGAACTCATTCACACTGATATATGTGGTCCATTCCCTACAGCCTCTTGGAACGGATAACAATTTTTCATTACGTTTATAGACGACCGCTAAAGATATGGGTACCTATATTTGATACATGAGAAGTCACAGTCCTTGGATGTTTTCAAGTCATTTAAAGCCAAAGTTGAACTTTAGCTTGGTAAGAAAATTAAGGCTGTCAAATCTGACCGTGGTGGTGAATACTATGGTAGATATGACGGATCAGGTGAACAACGTCCAGGACCCTTTGCTAAACTCCTAGAGGAGTGCGGTATCGTCCCTCAATACACATGCAATGCCAGGCAAACCTAGCATGAATGGTGTAGCTGAGAGACGAAACAGAACGCTTAAGGACATGGTAAGAAGTATGATTAGTCATTCTTCTTTACCATAATCACTCTGGGGAGAAGCTCTAAAGACTGCAGCATATATATTCAACAGGGTTCCAAGTAAAGTAGTAACCAAAACCCCTTATGAATTATGGACTGGAAAGAAGCCTAGCATTAAGCATTTACACATTTGGTGTTGTCCAGCTGAGGCACGGCCTTATAGGCCACATGAAAAGAAATTGGACTCTAGAACAATTAGTTGCTACTTTGTTGGATACGCTGAATGCTCTCGGGGCTTTAAGTTTTATGATCTCACTGCTAGGACATTTTTTGAGATGGGAAATGCTAGATTTCTTGAGGAAGTTGAGTTTGTGGGGGAGATAAGGTTAGAGACATTGTCTTTGAAGAGGAATTTATTCCTAGTCATATTGCTATTGATAATGTTCAGGTTCATATTCCTGACATTGTTCAAGATGCAAATCCGGATATACAAGAGCTCCCCGTGCAAAATGAAGAAATTATACCTGAAGTGCAAACTCAACAACCTCAAGAGGAGATGCCATTAAGAAGATCCACTAGGGAAAGGAGAAATGCAACTCTGGATGATTACATTGTATTCCTCCAAGAACATGAGTTTGACATAGGGATAGTAGAAGATGATCCAATCAACTTTCACCAAGCCAAATAAAGTTCTAACTCTCAAAAGTGGATTGATGCCATGAATGATGAGCTGAAATCTATGAAATACAATGACGTTTGGGATCTTGTCGAATTGCCTGAAGGAACGCAGCCCATTGGTTGCAAATGGATATTTAAAACCAAGAGGGATTCAAATGGCAATGTCAAGAGATATAAGGCTCATCTACTCGCCAAGAGTTTCACTCAAAGGGAAGGCATATATTATAAAGAGACTTTCTCTTCGGTTTCATCGAAAGACTCTTTCAGGACAATAATGGCACTCGTGGCTCATTTTGATTTAGAGCTATATCAGATGGATGTTAAGATAGCATTTCTCAATGGAAACATTGGTGGGATGATTTATATGGTTCAGCTAGAAAACTTTGTATGCGGAGATCCAAAGTCTATGGTCTGCAAATTAAAGAAATCCATCTATGGTCTCAAGCAGGCTTCCCGTCAATGGTATCATCAGTTTCATCAAGTAATCACCTCGTATGGTTTTGAGGAGAATGTGGTTGATGACTGTGTATATCACAAGTTCAGTGGGAGTATGGGGCAGATATTTGGGTAACCCACGAATGGATCATTGGAAAGCAGCCAAACGGGTTATGCGATATCTACAGAGAACAAAGGACTACATGCTCACGAATCGGAGATCAGACTTTTTGGAGATCATCGGGTATTCTGATTCTGATTTTGCTGGATGCTAAGACAGTAAATGATCTACGTCAAGCTATGTTTATATGCTGCCTAGAGGAGTTATATCCTGGAAGAGTGCTAAGCAGACACTCATAGCTTCTTCAACCATGGCTGCGGAGTTCATAGCCTGTTATGAGGTATCAAATCATGGGATATGGTTGCGAAATTTTGTCACTGGGCTGCGTGTGGTAGATGGCATTGAAAGGCCATTAAAGATATACTATGACAATAAATCTGCGATGCTGTATTCCAACAACAACAGAAGCTCTACGAAGTCGAAGCATATTGACATCAAGTTTCTGGTTGTTAAGGAAAGAGTTCAGAGTGGTCAAATTACGATAGAACATATAGGGACAAACTCCATGATTGCGGATCCACTGACCAAGGGATTACCTCCCAAGGTCTTTCATGAGCACACTGCTCATATGGGTGTTAGGTTGTCTGACGATACTTTTTTTTAGTGGGAGCTAACTTTGGATGTTCTATTTTTGACATTTATGAGGTTTTATTTTCTGCAGAATAAAGTTGATGGTTTATGGTTTATCTCTGAATCCAACTATTTTCTATATGCAGTTTTGCATTGTTTCAGATTGATCTCAATATAAACTAAAGTAGGACCAGTTGGAAATAGGCATGTTTGAGATCACATCGCATGTAATTTTCATGCTACTCATCCATACTTGATCTATGTCATTGAATGTGTTGGTATGGTGACCATTGAAGGTCTAGTTATGATTATGTGTGACGAAAGCTGCCTTGATCCCATACTAATATAGGAAATGGACTAAATTGAAACTAAAATGAAATCCAAAGATAAATAGCACATGCATGTGCGCGTCTAAGGAACATGTAGTATAATTGTTTCCATAATCATATGTAGCCCGAGTGGGAGATTGTTAGGAAATTATATTTCCTAATAAGAGTTGGCAACATATTAATATCAATTATATTATAATGGCTATTATTTAAATGGGCTTATATTATGTGGTCTAATTGTAGGAACCCCATGGACTTCTACTAGGTATGGGTTTAATGAGTGGATACCAAATACTGACCCTATTAGGAATAATGAGAACCCTAACATATCAGTATAAAAAGACATATAGGTTATGGTCCCTAATATGTCAAATCAATATATATACAGTCTTCCTCTTCTATCCCATCTAGAGAAGGAACCCATTACAGATCTAAGGAGATTTGACTGAGGAAGACATAACCGGTCATCATCGTTCTTCTAAGGTTTGCTAATTGCTTCCACGGATACAGGTATGTATTCTACTATATTGTATCTTGATAATCTTATATGATATGATCCTAGGGCTGTGATTTTATTACTCTAGGGTTCTACAGTTTTATAGATTAGTGATCTAACACACGATTCCTTTTGATCAAAAACTGCCCAAGGTAATTTTTGGTTACTCGCAAAAGCTAATTTGCCAAACAGATTTATTTTTCTATAGCTTTATTTAGGGTCCATTTGGCAACAGTACGTTTTTGCCTCTGTCATTCATTGCAAAAAAAACTGCTTTTCATCAATAGCTGTGCAATGTAACTTTTTTTGAATTGGAAGAGCTAATTTGTCAAATAGTTTTATTTTAGCTTTTGGAGTTTCATAATCAATCATTGACTCCAAAAATTGCTACCGAACAATGCCTTAATTTGGCACATCACATTTTATCTATAAAGCACGAGTGCTTAAAAAATGGTGCCGCACGCGCACTTAGTACGTAGGGATTTAGTGCTTTAGTGCGCCTTAGTGCTTTTGTAGTGCTTTTGTGCAAGACTTTGTCAACGTTTAATATTAATTTGCTTGCTCGTGGTTTTGTTGATAGTTGAATTACATTGTTTATTATTAAGCAAGTAATTTATGTGTATTTTGTGTCTTAATTAGAAAAAAAAATAGTGGTAGAATTGTTTGTATATAGTATAATATTAATATGTAAATGCTATATAAAATATATTTTTACTATTTTTATATAAGTACCCCCGCCGCACTCGCACTCTTGATTTTGAGAAAATTACCGAATTCCCCGCACTCGCGTCCCCGTACTCGCGTCCCCGCATCCGCACTGGTGCTTCTTAGCATTTTATCTTCTTCCTCTTCTTCTTCTTTTTAATAAATTAATTAGATTACATTAATTTAGGAGCTTTATTACAGCTGAATATGCGAACTTGCCACTGATTCAACCTTATCAACAACCTGGCAATCAACAATTTGACTTTGGGGCTAATTTTGCCTCTGGTGGAGCTGGTGTTCTTGGTGAAACTTTTCAAGGAATGGTATGTTGTTTAGACCATCGTCTTCCCTCTCACCCACCTACTCTTTCTCTCTATAGAAATTCATCATCTAGCTCCATCGCAACCCCCCCTCTCTGAACTGTAGATGTGTCTCTTTCCACTGCCATAGAAAGGGGGTTAGGGTCAGTTGAAAGGAGTAAATATTGCTTGTAATGGGTATACCACGTCTCTAATACATTGAAAGTCAAATATTTTTGTAACCCCTAATTTGATAAGAATAATGCTATATTTCCTCAAATTTGAATAGCAAATGACTTCTCAATTGTGCCGCATGTTATGGCATGCAGTGATCGGTAGTACCACATGTCAATTAAATTTGGTAAGCATAGCATTACTCTTACTAAAATATTCTCGTTCTAATCTTCCATTGTGTAAATGGTATTTTTCTTTTAAGGGAGTGTAAATGGCACATTTGATTATTTGAAAACTTAGATTGTGAATATTTTACTGTGATCAACACATATAGTAGAGTTGGAGTGGCTAATATTAAATGAAGTAGGAGTTGATGTGACCCACTGAGAATAAGTATGCATAACCAAATCCATGTTTTGCCATTCCTATCTATGTGTTTTATAGCAGTGCTCGCGGTCGGTTTTTTTGGTTTTCATTGGTTTTAAAACCGATAATTCGGTATCAATTAATAGGTCGGTTTTAGACGGTGTCGGTCGATTTTCGGTCAGTTTTTGACTTTTATGAACACCACTAGATTTGCTATCATTTGAGTCCTTTTATCGCAACACATGCATATCAAATAACTTTACTTGTTTTTACAGGTGATTGACCTCAAAACACAACTAAGCAATTTTGAGAATGTGGAGAAGGTGTTGAGACAGAAATTTGGTGACAAAGAAGCTACGAAAATGCTACTGAATGCCGTATACTTAATTAACATTCGAACCAACGACTACGTGGTCCCTCAAGTAATAAACTCTGCCATCTATCAATCACATACCCAAAAACAATATGTGGAGATGGTGATTGGCAATTTGACAATTGTGGTCAAAGTAATGACATTTTTTGCAACAAAATAGCAATCTCTTCTTTTCTTTTCTTTTCTTTTCTTTCATTTTTTCCTGGGTAAATTATACCGACCTCGATCCTCCGATGTTTGTATATACTACAGTTCCCTATTAAAGTATAAGATATTACAAGAACACCCCTTTTTCTAAGTTGACAGTAACAGATTCGTCCACAATGTTAACTAGACGTCAAAAAAAATAACCTTATATTGCAGTGTGGGTATAAAAGTTTGGTCTTTTATTATAATAATTAATAATGTAAGTATAAATATTTTAACACTTGAGTGTATATTTGTCTTTCTATATTATATAGAATAAGAGAGGTTCTTATAATATCTCATACAACAAGGGTAGAATTGTAGTACATACAAACTTTAGGGAAGGTTAGTGTAATTGGCATCTTTTTTTTCTCTGCTCAAGTGATTATTTTTTGTCATTTCACAGGAAATTTACAAGAAAGGAGGGCGGAATTTGGGTTAGTCAATTTGGGGCCTTTGGGTTGTCTCCCACTTTTCGAAGCACGCATTCCAAGAAATACTAGTGGGTGCTTGGAAGAAGTTACAACCCTAGTAAAGCTACATAATATTGCTCTCTCTAAAGTCCTTCAAAAGCTAGAGAAGCAATTCAAAGGATTCAAATACTCAATTTTCGATTTTTACTTCTCCCTCGGTGAAAGAATGGATGACCCATCAAAATATGGTATGTTAAAAGTCTTAAGACTATTCTCTTCCACTGGGTTTTTCCCCTTCTTTTATTTTTATTAAAGCGTGCATAATTTAGACTAAATTATTATTAATTTTTTTTTTTTTTAAATCTAGACTCCATTTAATTTGTGAAATCAAAAGGGTTGGCAAATTTATTAACTGCTAATGACTATCAAATTTGGTGACTAGCTCTAATGTTGAAATACACACTCCAAGAGATTCATCCATTTGGGTAATTCAAAACATGGTTCAAGTAGCCAATAAAGTATGTTGATTACCCAAATGCTAATTTCTTGTTGGAGATAATCTCAGAATGAAAAGGAAATTAAGAAAACTCAGAAATGAAAACGATGTTTAGTGTTTTCCTCATGCTTGAATATCATTAGATATATAAAAGCACAATAATAATAATAATAATAATAATAATAATAATAATTTGAATTGGAAAAACTACGTACTCAAGAAAAGAGGAAGGGAAGTACTCACAAAATTTAAGTATCTTATTTATTGCTACCCTATTTTCTACTCAATTCTACTTTGCTCAATGCTTTATTTATTAAACAAACAAAGAATAACTATATTTAGAAGGGTGTGCTTGATAACCCAATTAAAAGTAATTTTTTTTTTTAGCACTTATTTCTTTTTAATGCATCTGATAAATTTTCACTTAACTAAAAAAACAGTTAAAACATAACTAAAAACTAAGTAACAAAATTCTACTGAAGCAAATCACTGAATGAATCAATTCCTCAGTGGCAGAGCGGTAGATCATTGGGAGTATTCCTCGGAGGACTAAGTCTATTTCAATACTTGAACATTATTTTGAGTACCGCAAATCAAAAGGATTATAATTTTTTGCACTAAAAAGATAGCACTTAATTTTCAAGTTTATCAAATATACGTAGCCATAATTTTTTTTTTCCCTTTTCTTCACTTGATGAATATCTGGTATGCCCATTCTTGCATAACAATGTTTTGCAGGTTTCAAGGAAGGGGAAAGTGGGTGTTGTGGGTCGGGTCCGTATCGGGGAATTAGTAGATGTGGAGGGAAAAGAAGAATCACAAAGTATGAATTGTGTGATGATCCAAGTGAATATGTGTTCTTCGATTCTGCTCATCCCACTGAAATGGCCAACCACCAGTTTACCATGTTAATGTGGAGTGGAACTCCTAATGTCACTAGGCCCTACAATTTGAAGTCACTTATTGAACATACACAGATATGAATATAAGAAACACACACACACACATATATATATATACATACATATATATATACATACATATTTGTTCACTAAATGAATAAGCTTATTGTTATCTCAGCAAAAATAGGCTCAATATTTCAACTTTTCTAGTCGAGGAAGTTGGTTTAATGAATATAATTACTGTTTTTTCTCTTTACATGAACCGTATATACATATGTCCTTTATCTATATTCTCGTGTTGCATGTCCAATTTATTCTACAATTGAAGATATTAAAAAAAAAAAAAAAAGAAGAAAAATATCAAAATTCCGAAGAGGACACAATTTGGGTGCATTTACTTGTGCCATGTGCAAACTGTGCCTCTTTGCTTAGTGTTTGTGCAGTTTTTTTAAAAAGAAAAAAAAAATACATTGTTCAAACTGTAAGAGGCTGGACATAAGCAAATGAAAATATTTTTGCTCACTCAAAAAATGGTTCACCAATACTCACACAAGCATTCCATTGGCAAATGCAGTGGGACTCAGGATTAAACATCATATATGTTTTATCTTGGATCCCACTGCATTGGCCAATAGGATACTTGGGTGAGCATTGGTAAACCATTTTTTGAGTGAGCAAAAATGCTCACTAAGCAAATACACCCAACTTGTGTCCTTCCCTGAAATATGTGTATGCTTTCTGCACAATAAATGTTGGGCATGTGTACTTCTGTCCGACTAGTTTTCATGTCAAGCCAAATGTGTTCACGACGGCTTCAATCCATTGCTCCTTAATTTGAGCAATTCTATGGCGAACCTCATAGGGGTATTTGCAATAAACTGGATGCGCGGCCTTAGCGAAACTGAATTTTTGCCCAGTAGCCTTACAGTATATATATCTATCTATTGATATCATTCATTTATGAATAGCATTCCTTGCTAGAAGCTATGGTGAAGAACATGGAATGGAATTGTCAGTGAACAAGAGATGGGTGATAGGGGGCAGGTCTGGATAATTTGATGCCCGAGACGGAACCCAATTCAGCTGTTTTTTTCATTAAGCCATGAAGAGCTTCAGACATCAAATTATAAGCCACTACTTAAGCTAAGTTTAGCTAAGTTTTACCTCGTCCACTTTGGATAAGAATAATCAGATTTGAAAAGCCCTCTTATCTCTCTCTCAGATTTGAGATGAAATATCGCGGGAACAGATGGAGAAAAAAAAGAGAGGAGAAAACTCAAATCTTAGGACTATAGACAAAGAGATGTGGTCGGGCTGGGAGCTGGGAGTTGGGATCTGTACAGAAAGAGAGGGGTTTGGAGCCAGCGTGAGAGAGAGTGAGAGAGAGAGACAGATTTGAAATTCTAATGAGATAGGTGAGAGGATGCACAAAGCATTAACAGTCCGTTTGGTATGATTGTAAAATAGAATAGAATTGAATTGAACAGAATAGAATAGAAAAGAAAAGAATAGAATTGATTTGCAATTCCAATTCTCCTGTTTGGTTTAAAACAGAAAAGAAAAGAATAAAATTGAAAGGAAATATAGCTATTTACTAAAATACCCAAACAGAGCTTCAAATTTACCAAACCAGACTAAGAAGAACCAGAGGGAGACGAAGAAGAACCAGACGAAGACGAAGAAGAAGAAGAGGAGATCAGACGAAGAAGAAGAAGAAGAAGAAGAAGAAGAAAGACGAACGACGAAGAAGAAGAGGAGATCAGACGAAGAAGAAGAAGAAGAAGAAGAAAGACGAAGACGAAGAACGACGAAGAAGACGAAGACCAGAAGAACGACGGAGAAGACGAAGAAGAACGACGAACGACGAACGACGAAGAAGACGATGAACAGTAGGGGCAGTTTGGGAAAAGTGAAGATACCAAATCAATTCTTGCCAAATCCGACCAAAAATGGTCGGATTTGTAAACAGCCCAAAACAAGAATTGGGTAGAATTCAAAATGAATTCATTTCTTGTTTTGTGTCATACCAAACACAAGAATTTCACAAAATAGAATTACAAATGAATTCTATTCTAGTTTTTTGCATACCAAACAGACTGTAAATGAGAGAGACGAGAGAGTGGACTGGTGATTTTGAACCTCAATTCTGGCCTTTCATTTAAAATTTAGGGTAAAGTACATTTTGCCCTCTCAAATTATACTCTGTTTGACACTTTGGTCTCTAAATAATTTTTTATTTTTTATTTTTATTTTTATTTTATTTTTTTTTCGGATTTTGGTTCCTTAACTACTCCCTCCGTCCCATTTTATGTGTCCCTTTTTGGGAATCCAACTATTTAAGGGGACAAAAAGAATCTACACTTACTTTCCACAATTGCCCATAATCATTGCACTTTTTTTTTTTGTTTTGGTGTTGATTGCAAGGAAGGGTAGTTTGGAAAATTAAGCTAAATTTGCATACTAATTTAGGAAAGTGGACAACAATTTTGGGACATACCAAAAAAGAAAGGGGACACATAAAATGGGACGGAGGGAGTAACATTTTGTGGCAGTTTACCCCTTCGTCACTTTTAGTGGCGCTAAAAGTGATAGAAGAGGCAAACTGTCACAAAATGTTAGTTAAGGGACCAAAAGTGCGGAATTTTTTTTTATTTAGGGACCAAAGTGCCAAACAGGGTATAGTTTGAGAGTGCAAAATACATTTGACCCTAAAATTTACAATCAATCCTAGTCATTTGTCCTTTATCATTCACACGTAGATGTCTTGTCAACTCTTCTCTTTTTATTATGTGCCCTATGTTAAGGAGCTTAAAGTAGTAAAAAATATATGGGGAATCCACACTGATGAAAAGGTAGGTGTGAATCTCACTCATTTATTTATATTTCTAGCTATTTTTAACACCTTAACATATATATTGTCACACCCGTCTCGGAAAATGCATTCTTTTAAATCATAATTACTTTGTTTGAGATTTATCGATATTATTTGATAAATGTGAAAGTGGTTGACTGTGGATCAACGGAAGATGTCAAGTGAGGACACGGAAATTTGGTAATTCATGAGGCTTTGGATTGATTTAAATGATATTTATGAGATTAAATATTACTTGACTTATCTTGTAATTATGAATAGTGATTTTACCTGTTTTGCATACTACATGATAGTTTGGATCTTGTTTAAGATCTTGTTTGGAACTTGTTTAAGATCATTTTGAGTAATATGGTATTAACAGAAGTGATACATTGTATAAAAGGTAGGTTATCTAGAAATTTCACGAAAATAGTTTTCGGAACGTAGTTACGGACCCAAACAGAACTTAGACGATAACTTTTATAATTTATAGTTTTCACTCGAGAAACAATGAATTAGACGTATAAGACGTTTTGGGGAATAATTAGAAGATTTGAGAACTCGTGGGGAGTTAAACATAATTTTCTGAGAATGTGCCTATAAACAGGAGTAGTGAGATATTTTGTCAAAATATCTCAACAATATTCTAAATATCTAAGGAAAGAGGAGATAAGGGAGATTTTTATTCCTTCGAGCTTCACGATGCCAATCGACGACCTTCTACCCGTTTATTTTCAACCAAATTTCAGATTTGGGTTCCTTGAGGTAAGAGCTTCATTTTGATACCTCTTAGGCCACGTTTGGCAAAGTTTGATTGAAATCTTAATTTTGTGTTTTCTTGGAAACGTGTCAAAACTCGTAGGTTTTGCGTATAATTAGAGATTTAGCGTAGAATCGGTACTCTAAAGATCCTCTTGAAATCTTGAGATCGTAGATTAAGGTATGAATTCTGAACCTATGTAACATAGGGAATTTTGAATGCTTTGGATATTATGTATGAAATTGTGATCCAGGCAGAACTCATGTATTAATTTAGGCCCGTTAAATTCAGCGAGTATGTATGAAAAGCATGTTTGTATGACTATGCGGGCATGCTAAATTACCATGTGGCCGGGTCAAAGGAGAGTTTGGTACAAGTTCATGCCGGGGTAAGCCTATCAATGTTTGAGAGTTATAGTAGCGACGACTACTTGCTTGGTTTGGGAAGCGGCCCCACCGGAGCAGTCGGATGCAATGGTTGATAGACTTTGGACTTGCCATTAGCATTGCGATTGATAAACTTTGGACTTGCAGATATACCGGATGAATGCGTATCCCTCTCCGTAGAGACTAATTGACGTGTTTTAAATGTTTAAAGCATGAATTGCCCTATATACATATGTTTAGAATTGTACACTCAGCACATAGCTGAGCAGCGGAGACTTCCTCCATTGCAGGTAATGAGAAGAAGAACAAGAATAAGCGAGTAGAGTGAGGCCGACGAGGTGCTTGAGATGTCTCTTGCTTATAATTTTGTATTCTCATTCCAACGTTATAATATGTGATTTTGGGAATTAGTAGTATGTATACCTGGATCTTGGAATGGATTCACAGTATTGTAAAATTTGGTAAAAACTCTTGTAATTATGTTTTGGACAGGTTGTAAAATAGTTAAGGCTATTTCAGAATGCGTTTGGTAGGTGTATTTAATCATTAAATGAGTTTGAATAACCTTAGTTTTGAGATTCTGCAGAATGTACAGTTTTTGGGGAAACAGTCGACTAGGCCAGGACCACAGTCGGCTGGACCCACTAATCAAACGAAAATTTTTCGTCAGATTTTAGAGACGCAGACGACTGAGTTGACAAACTAGTCGACTGAAAAGTGTTTTTAAATCAGACATTCTGCTGGATCGAAGCCCAGTTGACCGGACGAGTCCCAGTTAACTGGAGTTTTGATGCCCCAGTCGACCAGACCAAGGGTCAGTCGACTCGATTGCCTATTTACAAAATGGACTTGAATCTTTAAGTGTTTTATGGAGGAAAATTTTTTATAACTCTGATTTTTCATAATCTAATGAATCTTGGGAGTTGATTTATCACCGTGCTACATATATTATTCCGCTGCTATAATGTTGTAATTGAATTGGATGAGCCTTGGTAGCATACGACGTGTCATATTTCCACTCGTAGCAAGATGGGTTATGACACATATGCTCTTAGGGCACATGTTAATAGAACCCTTTTATTATAGGGTAAATTACATTTTACCTCCCTGTGATTTGCCTCTGTGGCACTTTACTCGATGTAGTTTAGAATGTAACACATTACCCCCATGTGGTTTGTCTCTGTGGCACTTTACCACCCCCATGTAGTTTGAATGTAACACATAACCCTCATGTGGTTTGTCTCTGTGGCACTTTACCCCCTGTAATCAAAACAAATTGCTTAAATGACAAAATGACTCATTTTTCTTCATCACTCTAATATACATGTTACACACACAGATGATTGAAAAAATCAGAGCAGTGATTGTACTAAAAATTTTAAACTGTTGAATTTGCAGTTATGAAAACAATATTTCAAAGAATACTGTGATTTTTCCTTTTTATTTTGAATTTTGAATAGATTTTTGGCTATTTTTCCAATAAAGTAGTACATTGTACATAGGTGGGATTCTTATTTTCTCTCTCTAGAACTATCTGATTTATTCATTGACCTCACTGCTCTAGTTTTTTCAATCATCTGTGTGTGTAACAGGTATATTAGAGCGATGAAGAAGGAGAGGTCATTTTGGTCATTTAAGCCATTTGTTTTGGCTATAAGGGGGTAATTAAAATGGCACAGAGACAAACCACATGAGGGTTATGTGTTACATTCCAAACTACATGAATGTAAAGTGCCACAGAGACAAATCATAAGGGGTTATGTGTTATATTCCAAAATACATGGGACAAAGTGCCACAAATTAAGGTAAACCACAGGGATAAAAGGTAATTTACCCTTTATTATATAGATAGGTATAGATGTTCACTAATACATAAATGAGCCCAATATTATCTATGTTCCTTAACAATAATAGGCATTGTTTTTCAACTTTTCTAGTTGAGGAAATTAGTTTGATGAACAGAACTAGCTTAATTTGCCCATCCCATATATCAAGAAATTTTAATAAGCATATCCTTTTTCTTTTCTCTCTTTTTTGTTTAAGCATATCAGAACATCAATAGATTGTTGTTGCATGATTTAAATCCAAATATTAAGTTTGATAAATTTCATTTATTAATTTTTTTTTTTTTGATAAACCCATTTATTCAGATTTTCGCTATTGGTTTTTTCTTTTCCTTTTTGGGCATCTGTGGCCAAAAATAGACCAGCAGGGACTTGTCAGGTAAGGATTTAAAAGGATACAATGGAACATCAAAAAAAATTTCACTATAACAAAATAAATGTTTAGACATTTAGTCTAAAATCATTGAGTTAATACTTTACAAATTGAACACACACACACACACAGAGAGAGAGAGAGAGAGAGTGATTTCAAATTTTTTTTAAAACAAAGTTCCTGTATATATATCAGTCAGATTTCGTCCCCTAAACCAATGAATTGGAAATTTTAAAAAAAAATTTACCCCTCTCCAAATTGTACCATTATACAATTGACGAAATTCACTCTCCCATGGGCTCTCTAAGATCGCTATCTCTTTATTCGGCATGAGTCGGTAGTTACGTCGATGCTCATACCGACTCTGTGATTTCAGCAAGTTGATTTGAAGAGATGATAGAGCACCAGCGACAGTTGCCCACTCCTCCATCTCAGGCGTATATCATTCGCACTGATGATAGAGCACCAGCAAAGACTAGTGGGGTTTGTTATAAGGTATCGTGTCTATGATTGAATCCACATCCTCAAATTTTCTTAAAATGTCGAGGCGACAAATAAATTTTCAACATTACTTAATTTATGTCATTCTCAATTTCTTAAACACACCATGGCCAAATAAAATTTCTAACATACCCTTAGCACACCACGTACGTCATCCATCTGTATCTCCTTACTTATACACACAGATTTGGTGTTGATGTGTTGGTATGTTAATTTTTCTTCAACTTAAGATAGAAAATTGCTTAAATAACGACATCATACTGTTATAAATTTTTTTAAAAAAAAACCATCATATTGGATATTTTTTCATTAGTACTCAGAGTTCCATAGCACCAACTTCAATGAAAACAATAAATTAGTCAAACATGAATAGAATTGTTGCTGAAATTGGGTTTGGCGTGTTTTGGAGACTGAAATCTCACTGGGGTTTGGCGTGTTTTGGAGACTGGGTCTCACTGGAGTGACCACGGTGGTTTGTGTGTGCGAATCGTGTTTCCTAATTTGATTGGGATTGCAAAAGGAGATAGTTCCCAAAGGTATTTAGCTTCATAATTGTTTAAGATTACTTGCTCAGTCCAAAAAATGGGCTTTAAGCCAAGTCCAAGCCCAAGCCCAAGCCCAAGCCCAAGGTTGGGATAGCCCGGCCCTGGCCCTAGCATCCCCAAGTAGGACATGGGCCTTCCTTTTGAAGTACGAGCCCGACTCGAGGTTGACCTGATCTAGCCTGGCTTGAAGCCCGCATAAAAGCCCGACTAAAGCTTCAAAACAATAAAATTTTAATTTTTTTCAAGTATTAAAAATTACAAGTTTTAATATTTAAAGTTATTTCCAACCTATGAAAGAATTGTTACACATAAAATACTATTTATACACTTTTATAATAATTTTAAAGCACTCACTTAGGCTGTACCTTAGCCTTAGGCCAGGGCCTAGATTGTGAACTCTTAAGCCTGGCCTGAGCCCGATACGACCCGAAGAGAGACACGATCCTGTGACCCAAAACCCAAACCCGCCTATGCCTGATCAATGTTGGGCTGGGCTGGGCTGGGCTGGGCTAGGCTGGGTTGGGCGGGCCATTTTGACATCCCTAGATGTATGTTGAGGTCAAAGATATACTATGTCGGTAAACCTACTACTACTAGGATCAAACAATGTATTCTATATAAATAGGAACCTGCTTGCTATATTTTGTGGTTCGGGCATGCCAGAGCCTTGTGAAGTAGACCCAAACTTATAAAAATAAAATTTCCTAAAACTACCTGTGTGAGTGATACACAAGGTTTCATAATCTAACTTCCAACAGTGTGATTGTGAAAGGTGAGTAGGAAAGTACCCTCACCTAAAGGTCCCTAGACAGTGTTGAAGCACACAAGCCTAGCAAGTGATGAAAGAGAATAAAGTAATCAGGAGTTTAATGTACATTATGAATTGTATATGTCCGGATATTGTATATTCCGTGGGAAGGCTTGCTAGATAAACTAGTAATCTGGGTAGAGATCATTGGGATGCTCTTGTAAGAGTGTTAAGATATGTAAAAAAATACCATGAGCTATGGTTTGCACTACACACGATACCCACCCGTGGTAGAGAGACTAAGTCCACAAGTGGATATATATTCACTTTAGTTGGAGCTGCGATATAACACCCGTAATCGTGTTATTGCATTTCATTACATTGTCATGCATGGTTATGTGATGTGTTGTGCATTTGGCACATGTTTGAGTGAGTTTTGACTCACGAGTCGATTTGGGTGTCTACCCTTTGAGACGATGTTGATGAGTGTTTTGATTTATGACGTCTCTCCGAGTATGAGACGGTCATTGTGGAATACCTTAATATTTTATCTGAAAATAAATGTTTACCTGTGTATTTCAATATCTGTATTATTTTTTGGTTTAGAATTTATTTCTGTTGTTAGATTTAGCATCCTGATGAGGACGAATTAACACGCTATTAATTTGGTAGGCTAATTAGCAACTTCGGAAACATCATGTAGAAATTTGGGTTTTAGCAACCAAATGGAACTTAGTCGGAAACTTTTATAATTTTGAGGTTTCACTTGTGAAGCTACGAATTAGTTGTGTCGAAAGTTTCAGAGACTGATTAGGAGTTTTGAAAACTCGCGGGGAGGTAAACATAATTTTCAGAAGTGTTGCCTATATATGATAGAGATGACTTTCACAATTTTATAAGTCTTAACCTAAAAG
The DNA here is from genome assembly GCA_033977485.1 of Hydrangea macrophylla. Classification (NCBI taxonomy): domain Eukaryota; kingdom Viridiplantae; phylum Streptophyta; class Magnoliopsida; order Cornales; family Hydrangeaceae; genus Hydrangea; species Hydrangea macrophylla. The sequence continues at coordinate 30,736,320 of CM066987.1, forward strand.
CTCAAAAGAGGCTAAAAGGGAGATTTGGTTGCTTAGAGCTTCTCGATGCCAAACGACGACCGTTCGTCCGCTGGTTTTTCACCAAATTTCGTATTCGAGCTCCTTGAGGTAAGGCCGTCGTTTTTATACCTATTAGGCCTTATTTGGCCAAGATTTTCGAAAAGTTTTTTTCTAGAATTTTTCATAAAAGTTGATAATTGAAATTCTGATCGATAGGAATTGTACTAGACGGACTTCTACATGTTCTTTGTACTTGGGTTTTCTTTGGATCGAATTATAGGAGCGTTATTCGGAGGTGAGTGATTCAACTATGTTCTTGGAATGATTTCTTGACATGTGTTCATGTTTTGTGTGAATAGCATGTGTTAATTCCTAGAGATGTATTGTGTAGTTCATAATGGGCAATTATATTGTAAGTAGGCCCAATAGCATGGTGAAATGTTTTGTTAACCGAGAGCATGGTGATATGTATTTGAGCATGTTTAGTTGCTTATTTGGGTGAAAGGAGCACGTGGTTACCAAGCCATCTTGTGGAGCCGATAAAGGCATTAAGGTCGCACGATTGAAGAAAAGAATCGTGGGTCGTACCCTTTCGCGTAGACTTATTGGCGAGGAGTCGCGGATTGGGAGTATGGAACGTACACATGAGACTCCGGAGACTAGTATGAAATGTAGAGATGTGAATGCGAGCATGTTTATCATTCATGTGCATTTGTTATTTTATTCACTAAGCGTTAGCTTAAACAAATCGAATATGTGTGGTTATTCAAATAACCATTGCAGGTATTAATGCTAGCGAGAAATCGCAGAAGTGAGCACGGGGGGGTTTGGGAGTTCTTGTAGAAGGCAACTTGTCATGCCTAACTTGTAGTTTTGAATTAGACTTGTTGTAATTATGCTTTAGTAATGTTATAATACAGTTAATGTCACTTTGGAGTGCTTTTGGAAGTGTGTGTTTGGTCCCTAGTTGAATGGGAAAGCTTTTAACTTAGAATTTCTGCAGAATGGTCTACTGCAGGAGAATCAGTCGACCGGACTAAGATTCAGTCGACTGGACCTCTGGGTCTTGTAGAGACTGCATGTGAATAGTGACAAACCAGTCGACTGGGTCCCCGACACAGTCGACTGGGTCGTGTTTTCAAATCAGATATTTTGCTATGACGAGAATTTAGTCGACCTGACCGTACCAGTCGACTGAAGTTTGGAGGCATTAGTCGACTGGACATGGGAGTCAGTCAAATGGACGAGCTACTGAGAATTGAACTATCAGTAGTTTGCATTTCCAGTCGACCAGACTGCTTATCAGTCAACTGGACCCCTATATTAAAAATAAAGTGTTTTCTTTTCCGCTGCGTGTGTTCTTTAAACTAATTTTTGGGAATGTTAATGAATTGGTTTAGCCTCGGTGGCGTGCCACGGGCTTCGGTTCTGCTATTGTGGGACCGGGCTATGACATGCAATTTCTTGGAAATCAACTAAGCAAACTTTTATCGCACATTCGACGATGGAATCGCAGTTCATAGCCTCAGATAAGGCGGGTAAGGAAGCTGAATGGCTTCGAAACTTCCTAGAAGATATTCCGTCATGGCCGAAATCGGTTACTGCCATAGTTGTGCATTGTGACTGCAATACAACATCTTCTGTAGCTAAGAATGTCATATATAATGGCAAGTCAAGGCACATAAGAAGAAGACATAATACTATCTAGCAGTTACTCTCTAGTGGTGCTATCACAATTGATTATGTGAAATCAAAGGAAAACATTGCGGATCCGCTAACGAAAGAATTGCCTAGAGATCAAGTTCAATATACGACGAAAGGAATGGGCCTAAAGCCAATACTTTGATCAACCCGGGCTGAAACTTAACGTAGTTGACTGGAGATCCTAAGATCTAGGCTCAATAGGCAAACTAGTTTGGGAGGTTCATATTGTAAACACACATTTAATGTGGCTTCATTTTTGTATATTGTTCAAGTATGTAATAAAATTTGTGGAAGCTATGTTTTCTTTTACATTTAATGATATTGATGAATATATGATAGTACTCTAAATTAGTATCACCTATATGACAATGGAAGCGGGGGTTGCTTCTATGAGAACTTCTAAGGCTTGGTTCTCTAAGAGTTCTCATGAATAAGGATCATGTTCATGACCAAAATGAACACAACCGAATGAATTAATGTGTATAAGAATTTGTGGTGTGTGTTATCTAGTGTTAGTTTACACGAAAAGCTTGAACAGTTCAATACTTAATGTACACTGCTTCACTGAGTAAATCCAGTAGACATTCACTAAGGGAAAGTTCAAGTTCAAAAGACACTCTCTTTATGCATCGCAAGTCCGTGAATTGCTCTCGTAGTTTTATTGTATTTCGTTTTTGTTTCAATAGCCATAACCATTCACATGTGGGGGATTGTTAGATTCAGAGTGTGAATGTGAGCTTATGGGAGCGCAAGGGGATCTTAAGGATTGCTATGAACTAGCTCAATGCTCAGAGAAAGGCTTGGAACATTAAGTTCCAAGATTTTGGCAGCGGAGTTTTTGATCGGTCGACCAGATCCCTTCGACCGGTGGATCAGGTCAATGACTATATGAAGTTTTAACAAGTTTCTGGCAGAGGGGTGTTCGACCAGTTGACCAGACCCAGTTTGTGAAGAGTCACAACTTTTCATGTTGAAACTTCGAATTTGTTTGAACTTCATCTGATCTAATGGCTTCTAAATGTGTATATACAGATATATACTTAGTCTATGGGTATTGGGACACAACCCATTGTGTAGAGAAGCATCTCTTACCCAATAGGCACCTCTATGTATAGATTATAGTTAGTTATTTTTTATATAACTTTTGTCCATATTTTTATCGCTTCTTCTTCTTTTGTTCTGGAGTCTTTTGAGAGCAATTTATATACATAAATTTTGCAGAATATAATAGAGATTGTTGCCTCTACTATATTAGATCGTACGTCATAGTCCACAAACAACTATGTATGGGACGTAATCTCATTTTTCGAACAACGCTTAGCGTGCTCAATCTCGTTACTATTTTATTGAGTCTCTTATCCATATAATCCAACAAAGCGGATTTCAAAAATCGGATTTGGGACAGACTCACTTTTAGCGATGAAAAAAGCACATTTAGTGATGATTAAAATTGTCACTAAAAACAACACCTTTAGTGAGGATTTTTTTCGTCGCTAAATGTGCTTTTTCGTTGCTAAAATCAAGTCCGTCCCAAACCCATTTTTTAGAGTCTGCACCTGATCCTTTCCGTGTATATATATATAATATATATGGAGAGAGAGGTGGTGTCCCCTCGAGCATGGTGACATTAATTACTGGGTCTTTTTAATTTTCTGAGAGTTTTTATTTATTTATTTTTTTATATGGTGTTCAAGGATGTGAGGTAGAAATGTGTATTTCTTTGTCTTCGTCATTTCTCTATGTTATATAGATTGTGTCAAGTTCTTGTGGGTGTTAAAGAGTAAATGTACAAGGGTGTTGGGGTGGGGTTGGGTTATGTGATTTAATCCAAAAGTGTCTTGTACCAAATTTTTATCTTAATAATGAACGAATAGTTCTCTCAGGTGTGTACGTAGGTAATATTGGCTGAACTATGTATAAATCTGTGTATATGTGTTTTCTTTGGTATGTATGTTTGTTACTATTGATGTGCTTCTACGTGCGGTTATTAAGGGAATTTGGTTTCGCATTTAAATTCCCAACATATCCTGTTCATCCTAGTGGATGTTTAAAAAGTGACTTCAAATTGAAGGGCCTTATAAATAAGATTAATCTGAAATATATTTGCATTTAAATTATGCAACCAAAAAATTTATTGAGGTTTAGATATGCTATAAAAATTCCTGACCTCTACGATGGATACAAATAAGAGAAATAAGGCAAACTCTGTTCATCAATCTACTTTCCCAAGCTAGAAAAGTTCAAATTTTGAGCCTATTATTGTTGAGAAACATAGACAACATTAGGCTCATTTATTCATATAGTGAATATATATACATATAAATATATATATATATTATATGGGGAATGCTAACCTACAGCATGACGCCCTTTTAGCGACGAAAAAAATGCTTTTAACGACGAAATTCAAATTTTGTCGCTAAAAGTCGGGATTTTTAGCAACGAAAAATTTTATCGCTAAAATTGTTTTTTGTCGTTAAAAGCTGGTGTACATGCTGCAAACCTACAGCCACTGTGTTGTAGGTTAGTAGTCCCCTATATATATTATGATATTTATCCTTGTGTATGTTGAAAAAATGACTTCAAATTGTAGGGTCCTGTGAGCTTTGGAGTTCCGCTCCACATTAACATGGCCATCTGGTGGTTGGTCATTTCAGTGGGATGACTAGAATCGAAGAATACATATTCACTTGGATCATCACACAATTCATACTCTTTGATTCCTCTTTTCCCTCCACAGCTATTAATGCCCCGATTCGGACCCGACCCACAACATCCGCTATTCCCTACCTTGAAACCTTAAAAAAAAAAACACAACAAAAAAGCATGGTAAGTACTGTTTGGTTCTACTAATTGCCAAATTTTAAATTTATTTTTATTTTAAATTTGTTAATTAGTTGCCAACATTATGTAGACTAGATCGATTGGCGCCGAGGGGCGGAGCCAGGAATTTGCACTTGAAGGAGCCGAGTTTCTAGGTATTCTACCTACCTAGTGATACATATTTTTTGTGTCGTAAATAATACAATTTTATTAGGCATGTAAGGTTTTTGTCTAGTTGTCTTGTTTTGAGAGTTGAGAGATTTGGTATTTGTAATATTTAGTAGGTATTATAATATTTTGGCATATGGTTTATCAGAATGATGTTGTATTGTATGTATGCATGAACTATTTTTCAAAAGAGTAATGATATGCTTTCCAAATTTGAATTCCAAAGCTGGTTCCCAAGTGGAATAATAGTTGTGGCAGTGATTGATATATAGTACCAAATGGCACCGCATGTGATAAAACAGACCAAAAATTTAGGAACCAAATATGGGATTCATATTTGGAAAGCATAGCATTATTCTTTTCAAAATTGGAGGGGCCAATACATAAATTGATACCAAAATTCTACGAACTACATACATATGCACAATCGTTTTAAAATTTTTGGCAGAGGTCGTGGCCCCTCGACCTATACATAGCTCCGCCCCTATTGGCAACCTTACCCAGATATGTGTTACACACACACACACACACACACACACACACACATACATACATATGCATAATCCTTATATATGATGATTATTAGAAAGACACATAGGAAGAGGGAACTCACCATGACTTGAAGAAGAAAAAAGTACAATACATGGCTCAAGGCTAATTAGGAGTGGTGTCGAGATTGAATTCTCTACCTTGAATTAGCATATTCAAGTTCTTGAAAAAATTACATTATTTGAGCTTTTTTGTTAAAATAAAATGAAATTTGTTAATTTTAACCGCCATACACCAATTAATGAGTTATTTAATAATAGAATTAGCTTAAATAGCCTAATTCACATCTAAATTAGTATGACCCATGGTGTAACTGTAACATTGAAAAAAATACATAAAAAAATAGTCATACCACAAATGTAGATGACTTGGTCAAAGAAAAGGAAGGGTAATAGCCCATTGTAAGAGAACAATCTTAGCATACCATATTTTGATGGATTATCAATTCTTTCACCCAGAGAGTCGTAAAAATTGTAGTTTGAGTATTTGAATCCTTTGAACTGCTTCTCTAGGCTTTGAAGAACTTTAGAGAGGGCACTATTGTGTAGCTTTACTAGGGATGTAAATTCTTCCAAGCATCCACTACAGTTTCTTGGAAAGAGTAATTCGGAAAGTGGTAGACGACCCAAAGGCCCCACATTGAGAAACCCAAATTTCCTCCCTCCTTTCTTATAAATTTCCTGTAAAATGAAGAATAACATAATCACTTCTATGATTCTCTCTTTATAGAAAGAGAAAAGAGAACAAACCATTGACCACCCCTGAAGTTTATATATACTTACAGTTCAGTCTTGATATATAAGATATATTACCAAAACCTCCCTAATCTAAGATTTCAATTATAGATTCTTTCGATAAATTAACTAGCTATTAGAAAAGTAACATTTTCTTTACTCTTAATACTATTAAGTAAGTTAACAAAAGACCAAACTTTTATCCCTACACTGCAAAGAAAACGATAATTTTCTAACGACTAGTTTGTTGTGCAGGTGGGTCAACCCAAAACAAGATCAAAGTCACATCCACAAAAGACCAAACTTTTATCCCTACACTGCAAAGAAAACGATAATTTTCTAACGACTAGTTTGTTGTGCAGGTGGGTCAACCCAAAACAAGATCAAAGTCACATCCACAAGATAATTCACACAAAACTAAAAGCAAGAGCAAGATAGATCACAAAACATGCCTACGTCCACATCGGCTTCTCTTTTATTGATCATCATGATTACAAGCTACTCTCAACTCGCTATGAGTTTTCACCATGAATGCGCCACCTAGCACTCATCAACAATCACTTGACCTGTCAAAAGCTCCTACACATAAAGACACATGGACTACTCTCTCTATCTCCCTTTCTCTCTAACGATTTTCATCGATTACTCTCCGCCTAGGATTCATCACCATGGCATCGTAGCCATCTTCACCATAACCACCCAGTTGGGCCAAAGCCCACCGGTGACCCGAACCTCCATACTCTCTTTTACTTGAGTTCCTTCAAGGAACTTGATTCACTTTTCAAGATAGTCTTCTTCTTCTTCTTCTTCACCATAGCTCCTATTTATATAGATTACCTTTCCAAATCCTAGTTGAGATAAGATTACCCTCATGGTAATACTTGTCCACCAAGAAAACTTCCCTTACAAGTAATCCTTTATACTAAGGAAACCTTTACCGTTTGGAAGACCAATCATCTTTGGAAACTATCCCAATCTTCTCTCCAAGTTAGATTAGGAAACCCCAATTCTCGTACATAACACCGTGTCCGCTTGGGTGACACACCGAGCGGACGAGATTCCAATCTCCAAATTCACACAATCTCCTCCGAGGAGCTCGCTCGAACTGGACCTCTTAAGAGACATTCTAGTCTGAGAAATTTAAGCCAATTTTCAACAATCTTCACCTTGGATTTATTTTTCATACCTTCACCATCTTCTACATCTTCTCATGGTTGAAATTCTTGAACCATCAAATTCTTCTATCACCTTCCGTGTACCATACAAAGAACTATCTTCTCCACGGATCTTGAGAAAACCTCGAACAATCTCTTCCAAGGATCTTCATCAAAGCTCTAATACCAATAGCAATAGCAAGATAGATCACACAACAAGAATAATCAATACCACATAAGAGAAGATCACAAAGATTTCTAGGTGGTTCGGCCAATCATGCCTACGTCCACACCGGCTTCTCTTTTATTGATCATCATGATTACAAGCCAATCTTAACTCTTTCTATGAGTTCTCACCATGAATGCACTCATCTAGCACTCATAAACAATCACTAGACCTGTCAAGAGCTCCTACCCAGGAGGACACACCGAAAACACTCTCTCTCTCTACTTCTCTCTAAGGCTTTTCATCGATTACTCTCCGCCAAGGATTCATCACCATAGCATCGTAGCCATCTTCACCATCACGATCCACGTGGGCCAAAGCCCACCGACGAGCCGAAGCTCCACACTCTCTCTTACTTGAGTTCCTCAAGGACCTTGACTTAATTTTCAAGATAGTATTCTTCTTCATCATGACTCCTATTTATGTAAATTACTTTTCCAAATCCTAGTAGAGATACGATTACCTATATGGTAATACTTGTCCCCCAAAAAAACTTCCATTTCAAGTAATCCTATACAATTGGGAAACCTTCACATTTTGGAAAACCAATCATCTTTGGAAACTACCCCAATCTTCTCTCCAAATCAGTTCGAAAACCCCAATTCTGCATAACACCATGTCCGCTAGGGCGACACACCGAGCGGGTGGGATTCAAGACTCCAATTACGCATAACCTTACTTGACCGGCTCGACATTCCAGTATGAGAAATTTAAGCCAATTTCCAACATAGTTAATATAGTGGATGAAATTGTTATTGAAACTTTAGAATAAAGAGATTCTTATTATATTCCATACTTCAAGAGTAAAAATGTACTATATGCAACCCTCAGGAAATGTCAATGTCTGTTACCAAAAAAAATAAATAAATACTACTATGTTGCAAAAAATGTCCTTACTTTGATCACGGTAGTCAAGTTGCCAATCACCATCTCTACATATTGTTTTTGGGTGTGTGATTGATAGATGGTGGAGTTTGTAATGGAGTTTATAACCTGGGGGCTAGTGTAATCATTGCCTCCAATGCTAAATAAGTATACGGCATTTAGTAGCATTTTCTTAGCTTCTTTGTCGCCAAATTTCTGCCTCAACACCTTCTCTACATTCTCAAAATTTTTCAGTTGTGTGTTAAGGTTAATCACCTGTAAAAGGACAGTTTGATTCAATTAAATCCAAAAGTAATCAAAGAATCAAAGCTGAAACTTAGGTCCCGTTCAATAAAACAAAAAATTATGTATTGAAAATTAAAGACAACCACAAGTATATTGAAAAAAATCTTGTTTAGGAGATTGTGTCTAGCTTTTGGTGTTTGGTGTCCTGTTTGGATGTTTTCATCCTCTTAATCTATATTTTCCCTTTGCTTTTCAAAAAATTGTTGAAAAATTAAGTAGGAGGCTTTTCGTAATGAAAAATAAAAATGACTGAATTTGTAGTTATGAAAATGGTGTTTCGAATGATTTTTTTAGTAGAACTTTTTTGCTTAAAATTTTCAATAGGTTTGGCTGTTTTTTCAGTAAAGTGGTAATATTATGAAACGACCCTAAGAATTTGAGATGGGCCAAAAACAGTTTTTTGCAATTTGAATCGAAGAAGTTGCTGTCAAACGACCCTGAGAGAGAGAGAGAGAGAGAGAGAGATGAAAGGAGAATTCTAGAGAGAGAAAGGGCAGATGAGAGGGAAGAAAATGAGGTTAACAACATGTCATTCCTAACCATCTCACTTAGATGAGATGACCAGGACCCATACCCCCAATTGGGTGGTTGTGGGTGTGAATCATGGGGCCGCATTAGAGAGTGTTTCTTTAATGAGGGTTTTGGCTCCCCTGTGCTTTTGCGCCCCATTTGTATGCGTGTGTTACTAACTGCTAACCCCGAGAATGTGTATTTCTCTACTAAACCCCAGTCACAGGGCCTGTGACACCAGTCAAATCAAAAAAAAAAACAAAAAAACAAAACAAAACATACCATTCCTGGAAAAGTTTCATCCAGAGCACCAGCTCCACCGGAGGCAAAATTAACCCCATAATCAAATTGATGATTGCCAGGTTGCTGATAAGGTTGAATCAGTGGCAAATTCGCATACTCAGCTGCAATAAATTAAGCTCCTAAATCAATGTAAGCTAATTAATTGATCTATCAAATTAAGGCCTCTTTTAATTGGCAGCAGTTTCTGGCAATTAAACTGTTTGCGATTGTAAGCAGTATTTGGTGATTGAATCGCAGAGGCAGAAACTGTTGCCAAACAGATCCCAAGTAATCTAAGTATGTAAACCATATAGTATATGATATGATCTTACCAATAAAATCTGGGATGATACGACCATCAGAAAATCTCCCAGTTGGGTACTTGAAGAATGTTTCTCCATAAGGCCAAAAATTTGCCTTAGCGATGGTGTTGATATCATTGTTGTTTCCGGAATCAAAAAGTGAATCACCAAAGATAAAGAGAGCCGTGTGACGATTGGAATGCCCAAAATGCCCATGGCAGTGTATTGGGCCCAGAAAGTTTCCAAGGATAAGTAAGGAGGACCAGAGATGGAAATTTGAGATTGCCATGTTTAAGCTTGCTTTGCGTTCATGTCATTCTCAAAGTCTCACTTATTTATATATACACAGAGATATACGTGTACAGCACAACATTTGAGATTGTCATGTTTAAGCTTGCTTTGCGTTTAAGCAATACATTTGTTCAGGTCATGAGATAATTCTAATTAAATTGTTTATGCTTTCCTTTCATAGAAGTTCTTGCCATGAAGTCAAACTGCTTATGGAGAAAATATCAATGTAACATTCAGTATGATAATTACCTGGTTAAGCCAATGAAATGTTATTTAAAAATAAATTTCTACCCTAAATTCAAGGAAACTGTTGGGATAATACATATATATCACATATATTTTGCATGGATAATCATGACGAAGTCGTGACCCATTTAGTAGTTGAAATAAAATGGTAGTGTTGAATTGTGTAGCCTTATAACTTCTAGAAGTTGTGGTTGGCAAGAATTGATTGGTACAACAAATCAATGATGTTCAAATTGAAGTGAACTTCTTCACTTGTTCACACGGTTGGGACTTGCTAGGTGGTGATACATATGTCTATAAATATGCCATATATTGTGAAAGAGTTTGAATCACTCGGCCCAGAGAGTAGTGACAAGAGATGGTGTCCCTTTGGGGCTTCAGAGTGTACAAGGGTATTGTATGGGATTTAATTTATGTAACTTGTATCATATTTTACTCAATAGTGAAAGAACTGGTCTCTCGGGTGTCGACCTAGGCATTATTTGGCCGCACAACATAAAAATCTGTACTTTCTTTAGTGTGCTTGTTTATTACTGTTTGTGTGTTTTTGTATATTTACTGGGAGAATTTAGTTTCGCGTTTTTAAATTTCCAACTGAAAATGCCTTAAACATGAGCACCAAACAGGTGTGGGTGATATGGATAAAGTGTTAGTACCGTTACATTCATTGAATATTTTCTCCAGATCAAGGGTACGTTAGCAATTTTCTAGATGTACGTTTGAGTCCAAACATGGTTTTCTCGGACCAAAAACACACCTGGTAGCTTTATTTTGCGGCTGTTTGAATGGCCCATTGCAATAGCTGGACTGTTTGGCAAAGTCTGATCGCAAAAGTAATTGTGGTTTGAACGCATTTTTTTGCGATTCCACCAAAGCTTGCCTGACCCAGCTTTTGGCCTATCACTCTCAATTTGCGATCTAAACCAAATAGATGTCGGTCCGTGAAATCATTCACTTCCCCTTTTACCCTTAGCATTTCAGCGAAACCACAAGCATACCAGCACAAAGCAGTTATCGGCATACTTTGAGTGACTGAATTTCTGTCCTGATTGGATCCTTGAATCTTCTAAAGTGTATAAATCTGCTAATAGAGTAGCTCACAATTTAGCCCAATGAACTATAAACTGTAATTTTTTTGGGTACATACCACTTGATGACATTCCTTATTTTATTTTTGAGGAAGATCATCAAATTGATTTGTGTTGTGTTTGCTGATCGTATTTAATGAAGTTTCTTTTCTCAAAAAAAAAAAAGACACATAGGACAAAGGAGTTGCCAGGTTCATAAATGAACCTTTTGAGCAAATTACTTTATGTACCCCTTATCATGGGTTTGTAGTACCACTTTATCATAGTTAGGACAAATTGATTTCATTTAAAATTGGTTTTACTCTAATTTAAATATAGTACACCCTACCATATCAAAATATATATATATATATATGTATAGTACACCCTAAATATATACTATAAATTAGATACTAATTGTATTCCTAGTAACAAAGACTGTTATTAATATTGTTATAATTATTATTTTCTTAATGCAATATATGGATTAGTTATATAACTAATTGTTACGTATTAACAGTTAGCGTATTATATATCAACATAATCAATTAAATTTTAGATACAGGTTAATGTTAAATAATAATGATGCAATACAAGGGCACAATTGTCTTTTGAATACTGAAAATCACTTTTTCATTTTGGTAGCCAACCACATTATATAATCTATTCTGCTATTATAACCACTTTTATAATACACTACCCAAACACCACAATTATCCTAATCTATTATGACAAAAGCTATCAAAAAGCTATCGCAATCGCAAAACATAAGTTGTCCCAAATAGACCCTTAGTTTAATTTTATAAAGCACTTTAGAGTTTCAAAAGCCTGCTTTGTTGAAATGATTCTAAAAATGCTTCAACTCAAACGTGATTCAAATAAAATTTTCTTCTCTTATTCCTATTTTGCACTTGTGATTAAGACTTCTACTTTTACATGTTTGAGAGAAAGAGCCGAACTTGGTGTAGACAATTGTAATGAAGGTTCCGATACAAGTTGAAAGCATGAGCGATAAATAGGCTGTTAGATTTTTTAATGTGGATGTTACAGCGGAGAGAGCCGAATAGACTAGTTTGGGAATTAAAGAGATATAAAATGGAAGGAGAAGAAGAAGAGGAATCATTGAGAGGGGGAGATGTCGTTTTTCTATAAGACGTGTATGACCAAAAGGGAAAAAGAAAGAAATAGGAAGTTTAGAAACAAGAATGAATCAAAAAAGAAATTAGAATTGCACGTAACTAGGGGCAAAAGTAGAAGTTTTAAGTTAGGAGGAGTTGGCAGGTGTGAAATCAAAAAGTTGAACTTGGGATGATCGAATTTACTTCGGTTCGGGGACAACGGCCCCAAGACTTTTTGCCTTCAATTTTTGTACCTATAACTCTTAAAAAAAATAAAATTAAAATCTAGTGGGCTTGAGCACTCCTTTGCCTTCAATGGATCGCCACCGCATGTAACATGTACTCATGCTTTCATTTTTATGATATTTAAGTATATGATATGCAACTTTTGACCTCACACATGATCTAAGGATATGCTTGGTATGGAGATTTACAGAATAAAAAAGAAAGGGGTAGGAAAATAAGAAGAAAAAAAAAAACTAATTCCATGTGATTTTTTCGACGCTTAAATAAATTTAGAAGTTTAAATCTTTTAAAATATAATTGTAGCTTGAGGAAAATGGCCGGGAAATTAAAATTCAAAAGTTTTAATTTGTTTCTCATCTATTTTCTTTTCTTCCTATTTTCCCCACCATGTCCTTTGGGCTATTTGGGCTCATGTAGGGATGCGGCTCGGGCTTAGGCAGACTCTACTAAAACTCAGGCCAAGTTTGGACAAACCTAAAATAAAGCTGGTTGCCTGAGTTGCAGCCCTAATACATTGTGCATGTTCTGGTCTAACAATGATATCTTTCTTTTTACACAAGTTGTATGTATAGAGCATAGATGTACATATAAATATGAAGAATGCTAAGAGTGCCAGATTAAGAAATAAAAGAAGAGCATTACTTATCCACGTCAACATCAGGTGTCATATTTAGCTTTTTTTTTCAGTGTATATATTGAAAAAAATTTTTGCTTACCTACTTTAAATTTAATAGTGTGTACACTTTTTGGACAAAATTAAAGTCTGTCACCTCTAAAAAGAGGATGCTAAAGTAATTTTTATTACAAATTTAAGAAAATGTCATTTACTTGGCCATAACTATATATGCTCGGTGAATTTCTCATTGCATTTACATGTACAACACGGGATGCTACACGTACTTCTCATTGCATGCCCACTCAATTTCTCTCCGCGCACACCAAATTATTTTGCGGGAAGGGTTACTTTAAGCAGCATCTTTTTGTTGTATATGAGGGTGTAAAGAGAAATTTGGTAAATATATATAGGGTAAATTACACTTTACACCCTTATAGTTTGGATGCGATAGCATTTTGGTTCCTACAATTTCAATTTTGTCAATTTGGTCCTTAGAGTTTCAGTTAGGTTCAATGTAGTCCATTTATGAAAATTTTCTTCAATTTTTGATAGAAATAGTCATGTGATACACACATTAGGTATCATTAGAGGTAAAATATATGGTAAATTTACTTTTTTAAAAAATACACTTTACACACCTATATTGAACCTAAATTTGTCAAGAATTGTAAGAAAAATTGGTAAATGGACTATATTGAACTTAAATTGAAACTGTAAGGACCAAAGTGACAAAATTGAAAGTACTGCAAAGACCAAAGTAAAAACACACGCAATGTAATACCCTGTATTTTCATTGTACTTTTATATTACTTTTGATATAAATAAGATTCAGTATGCTTGTTTTCATATTCCTTGTAGTCTCAGTTTCGATCGATTGATCGATCGATCGCACAAACCTCAATCGATCGAGAGTTCCATTTCTTCAATTGATCGAAGCCTTCTCAAGCGATCGAACTTCTGCCGACCTGAATTTATGATGTGTCCCTTTTCTCAAGCGATCGAACCCTTCTCAATCAATCGAACCCTGACCGACCTGTTCTTGAGCGATCGAACTCACTTCGATCGATCGAACATGGTAATTTCAGTATACGTGTTCTGCCACCTGCACCTTCCCTTTTCCCTATATATATATATATGTATTATACACACACACACACACATCCCTTTTGTTGAATTTCAGAGAGGTTAGAGAGAGAGTGATAGTTTATATATATACACACTCATAAACATATATATATATACACACACACACCCGGATAAATATATATACACAAACACTCACACACTCTCAAGAAGAAGAGAAGAAGGAGCAGAAGAGAAGAGGCAGAGAAGGAGAAGAGAAAGAGGAGAAAGAGAACTCACCCCGAGACCACCCGCGGCTACCCCGAGCTTGCCGGCGTCGTCGACGTTAACGGTGAGTGCCTGTACTCACTTAGTAGCGTAAATATGCTGTTATATATGTGTTTCGACAAGAAAGAACGGACCCTGAACGTGTGTGAATGGTCCAGTTCAATTCTGAAATATTACTGCGTTCAATCGATCGAACTGCTTTCGAGCGATCGAACACAAGCCGATCTCGATCGATCGAACTTCTATCAATCGATCGAACGTTGCTTTACCTCAATCGATCGAACATAGTTCAATCGATCGAACTTAACAGAATGTTAATTGTTTAGTTGTTTTATATCTAATGAACTGTTAAACTGTTTGTTATCATACGTTGATTGTTAGAAAGCTGTAATGGAATAATACACACGTGGGATAATGGATCTAATTCATTAAACAGGGGAACCCATTGTATAAATAATATTATAATATTGTTAAGCGAATTGAGAAGCCGACGTGCATAGTAGTAGGTCTATCGACCGTAGAGGTCGATACTATTTATTATTGGTGCGTGTGAATTCGGTCGCTAAGAACGTAGGATGTTGGGTGTGGGGATCCCAGGTGCTGGGATAGGATCGGGACTTCGTGTCAGGTTTTACGTATAATAGAGTTGGACTTCGTATCGAACTTGTGAGGTTATATGATGTGGGGCTTCGTGTCGAGTTTAATATAGCGGGACTACGTGTCGAGGGTAGTATGTCGGGGCTGGAGTGCCATGGTATCTTAGGGCTACGTGCCGTAGTAGCATATCGGGGCTATATGCCGTAATAGTATTAAGGAGCTGGGTACTGTGGTGGAGCTGAGTGATTGTGGAGCTATGTGCGGATGTATTGTTGAGTGTTGTAGTAAAGTTGTGTGCGGTAGTAAAGCTCTGTACGATGGTATAGCTGTGTGCGGTAGTATTGCTGAGTGCTGTGGTATATAGCTGTGTGCGATAGTAAAGTTGTGTGCGGTAGTAAAGCTGTGTGCGATGGTATAGCTGTGTGCGGTAGTATTGCTGAGTGCTGTGGTATAGTCGAGCTGCATGCTGTGGAAGGTCAGGACTACGTGCCGTATCATATAAGGGCTATGTGTAGTAGTGACAATGTCAGGACGAGTTGGCCGTAACGTATCGAGCGTATTGGTTGGGCGTGTTGGCAGTAACGTATCTAGCATATTGGTTGGGCGTGTTGGCCAGGACGTACTAAGGGCGGGTTGGCCAGAGAGTGAGGACTACGTGTCTAGTTAGTGTATAAAGGAAATGGGACTGTGTGTCAGGATTCGACAGATCGTAGGTATGGGACTACATGTCTGATTAATGTGGACCCAAGAGTCTATGTTATGTATTGGGAGATTGGGACGACGTCCGTTGTTGGATATTGAGTTGGTGCATACATGCATGCGAACGATGAGATGATCCTTTTTATGATGCTATTTATATATGCTACAATCTATAGATACTCTGTTAGTGTTTGCATTCACTTGGCTTTCGTAGCTGACAGCATTTATGCCACTGGATATTCGGCGTCCAATTGGCCAGGGTTATGAGTATGCAGGAGATGCATACATGAATAGAGGCTACAAGGATGGAGCCTACGATGAGATGATCCTTTTTATGATGCTATTTATATATGCTACAATCTATAGATACTCTGTTAGTGTTTGCATTCACTTGGCTTTCGTAGCTGACAGCATTTATGCCACTGGATATTCGGCGTCCAATTGGCCAGGGTTATGAGTATGCAGGAGATGCATACATGAATAGAGGCTACAAGGATGGAGCCTACGATACGGATGCTACGCTGGAGATGACTACTACGCGAGCTGAAGACTTGGAGCTAGCTGTTAATAGTTTATGCTTATGTTTTAGAGACCGTTGTAATAGTTAAGTTTGTAATCGGCATATGTTACTGTAATGTTTTATTTATATATTCTGCAAACACTTTGGTTTTGTAATAATTAGTATTGAACTCTGATTATATATATCAACCTTAAAACTTTCCAATGTGTGGTTTGAATCATTACTCTGATGGTTTGAATTTGGTTATGGACAATGTGGTGACTTTCAACTGTCATGGCCTACGGCTCCATAAAGGAATTTATTTTCTCTATTTTTGCTACTGCAGGGCGTGACAGGATTTTTGGTATCAGAGCCTAGGTTTATTAGTCGCGTTCACCAATTGTCCAACATTTCTTGAGTTTGAACCTTAAAGATTCCTTGAGATAGGGGTTGACTCTAAGTTTGTGTTTTGAAGATCGTCCTTATGGAGTTCTCCATGCTATTAATGTGATAATAGTTATAACTATTATGTTTAGTTGCGAATTACTTTCTATAATTATTTTTGGAGTTGATGACTAACCGAGAGATGTCTGTATAGGTACCCAACCTTACCGCATCGATGGAAGGAATGCCTACTCGGAATCGTCCCGCTCAGATTGAAGATGCCCCCCAAGCACCCCAAGTTGCTGATCCAACTGGACTATTCGAAGCCTTTTGTGCGTAGGATGGAACAGATCAACAATCCTAACGTGCACAACGGAAATAATCATGGACCACCTCCAAGGCCAGTCAAGGATCGAATCGTAGAGCATTTTCATCATTTTCGTCAGGAGAAGTTTGACGGGAATACTGAACCGTGGCAAGCAGAGCAATGGCTCCAAGAGATGGAAGCGATCTTTGATACCCTTGGATGTAACGAGATTGAGAAGCGTCGACTGGCGACATTTCAATTGACTTATGCAGCAGTCGATTGGTGGGAATCGGGGAAGGCGACTGTAGAAGAAGACACGGCTGGAAAGATGCCCTGGATCACATTTAAAGGGCTATTTCTTGAGAACTACTTTCCTCAAACGGAGAGGAATAAGAAGGCGAGAGAATTCATTGAGCTAAGGCAGGGAAATCTTACCATAAGGGAGTATACGGTACGGTTCAAACGCTTATCCCGTATTGCCCTGCATATGATCGATACTCCAAAGAAGAAGAATAGGCAGTATCACCAGGGTCTCTCACTGCCACTACAACGGATGACGTTGAACCATCAAGGTCAGAATTTTAAGGCCATGGTAGGAATGGCGATTGGTCATGAGGATATCAATGGCCGAGAGCAAGGACGTTTTGGGAATCGACCACCACCCAGGAGTAACCAAGGACCAAGGCCTCCGATGCAGTTCCAATGGAACAAGCGCAATTAGACTTGAGAGAGGAAGCAACAACCTACATTTCCTCATAATCGCTATGTTGTGACCCAAGTACGTCCCCCACAAGGACTCCCTGTTACTACTGGAAGCAATACTAGTGGATGCTTCAACTGTGGAAAGCCAGGTCATTTGGCTAAGGATTGCCAAGCTCCAAAGAACTATAACTAGTCAGGCATTCACTATTATAACCGTGCCAATCACGGTCAAATCAGCAAGGACTGTAAAGCACCCCGTAGGGCATACAACGGACTAGCTGCTTAAGGCCAAGTTGGACAGGCTCGTATGAATGCTATCCTCCCAGAGAATGCGGGATTTGATGAGGCTGAACAACAGAACATGGAAGGTACTCTTACGTTATTCAGCACTCGAGTTAAAGTTCTATTTGATACTGGTGCTTCGAATTCGTTTATTGCTATCGGGATTGTTAAACTTTTGGGTTTAGTACCCCAGGCGCTTGATGTAGCCCTGAATGCGGTATCGCCTTTGGGAGTAACTGTGAGATTGGGGAAAGTGTGCAAGGACTGTGCCTTAACCCTCAAGGATAGGACTCTTCCCACAGATCTAATCATTTTGTCAATGAAGGAGTTTGACATCATCTTAGGATTCGATTAGCTCACGAAGTATCGTGCTAAGCTGGACTGTGCCAATAGGATGATTAGTTTTTCGGTACCAGAAAGTCAGCCGTTTGATTTTCAATGCAACCTCTCTAGTGATGCTTTTCTCACTAGCCGTCTAGCAGCTACCGAGAGCTCGACTTCGAAACTCACTGTTGCACAGATTCCTGTAGTCCGAGACTTTGAGGATGTGTTTCAGAATATTCTTGGATTGCCACCTAAGCGTGAGATTGACTTCTATATCGAGTTAGTGCCTGGTACTTTACCACAATCAAAGGCTCCTTATTGGATGGCACCAACGAAGATGCAAGAACTGAAGAAGCAAGTGCAGGAGTTAGAAGATCTCAAGTTTGTTCGACCCATCACGTCGCCTTGGGGAGCGCCAATGCTATTCGTTAAGAAGAAGGACGAAACTCAACGACTTTGTATCGACTATAGGGAACTCAACAAGATCACGATTAAGAATAAGTACACACTCCCTAGAATCAATGATCTATTTGATTAGCTGCAAGAAGCAACGACTTTCTCAAAAATCGATCTACGCTCGGGATATCACCAACTGTTGGTTCGACCTGAGGATATTTCAAAGACTGCTTTCAGGACGAGATACGGGCATTATGAATTCTTGGTTATGTCTTTTGGATTAACCAATGCCCCAGTGGTATTTATGGACCTAGTGAACAGAGTATTTAGACCCTACTTGGACCAGTTCATTATCGTGTTCATAGATGATATTCTAATCTACTCGAAGACTGAGGAAGAACATGAGAAACATGTAAGGATCGCACTACAAACCCTTCGAGATAATCAATTTTATGCGAAGTTCAGCAAGTGTGAATTTTGGCTAAAAGAAGTCAAATTTCTAGGGCATCTCGTCTCGCAGGATGGAATAGCCGTAGACTCGTCAAAGACAGATGCAGTGTTGGGTTGGAATATACCAACCACCGTAACGGAAGTCAGAAGTTTTCTTGGTTTGGCTGGATACTATCGGAGATTTGTAGAAGGATTCTACAAGATCGCAACTCCTCTTACCGGACTAATGAAGAAGGACTTGAAGTTTGAATGGAGCAGCAAGCATGAACGAGCATTCCAGGAATTGAAATAAAGATTTACCACAGCGCCAGTGTTGGTAATACCTAAAAGCGGTGAGCAATTCACCATTTATAGCGATGCATCACATCAAGGACTCGGATGTATTTTGATGCAAGATGGGAAAGTAATCGCATACGGATCACGGCAATTGAAACCTCATGAGTTGAATTATCCGACGCATGACCTCGAGCTAGCTGCGATTGTCTTTGCTCTCAAGATTTGGAGACATTACCTCTACGGCGAGAAGTTCGATCTGTTCTCGGATCATAATAGTCTGAGGTACTTGTTCTCTCAAAGAGAATTGAACATGAGGCAACGATGTTGGATGAAATTGTTAAAGGATTACGATTTCATGTTGCAGTATCACCCTGGGAAAGCAAATGTAGTGGCCGATGCGTTGAGTCAGAAACCCAGAAGGATAGTAGTAGATTCTTTCACGGTCAAAGAGTGGCAAGCGTTGGAAACTTTGGCTGAATCTGGTATTCAAGCCTCTGATTCTAGTGAAGGGCGACACTTTGGATGTCTCATGGTGCAACCTACCCTCATCAGTCGTATTCTGGAGGCACAGAAGAAGAGTGAAGGACTTCAGGAGTGGTTCGCGAGCAACGCGGTAAAAGAACCAGAGAATTGGAGTATTGGTTCGAACGGAGCACACAGATGCAGAGGCAAACTTTGTGTGCCCGATGAAGGTGATCTTAGAAAGGATATATTGGACGAAGCTCATAAGTCGTAAATGACTATTCACCTAGGAGGTACAAAGATGTACAAGGATTTAAAGAGAAACTTTTGGTGGGAAGGTATGAAACGAGAAGTTGCGGAACACGTGTCTCAATGTCTTACGTGTAAGCAAGTGAAGGCGGAACATCAGAAGCCTCCAGGACTTCTACAACCATTACCAATTCCCAGAGGGAAGTGGGAACACATAACTATGGATTTTGTGGTAGGTTTGCCAAGGTATCAACAAAACCACGATGCTATTTGGGTAATGGTGGACCAACTTACCAAGTCAACACATTTCATAGCTTATAGTATGTCGTATCCAGTTGAGCGATTGAGCCGGATGTACATACAACAAGTCGTACGACTGCACGCTGTACCTGTGTCTATCGTATCTGACCGTGATTCGAGATTCACTATAGAGTTTTGGAAGAGTCTGCAGACAGCTATGGGGACGTCATTAAACTTTAGCACCACCTTTCACCTGGAAACTGAAGGATAGACTGAACGAGTTAACCAGGTGATGGAGGACATGCTACGAGCGTGTGTCATTGATTTTGAAAACTCATGGGAGACTCATCTACTGCTGATTGAATTTGCATACAACAATAGCCTCCATTCGAGTATAGGGATGGCACCCTTTGAGGCATTGTATGGAAAACTGTGTCGATCACCATTGTGTTGGGCAGAGGTTGGAGACAACCAACTACTTGGACCGCAGTTAGTTCGGGAAACTAATGAGAAGATCCAGATCGTGAAAGAAAGGTTGCGAACGGCGCTGAGTAGACACAAGAGTTACGCTGATAAACGTCTCAGAAGTTTGGAATTCAGTGTAGGAGATCATGTGCTACTTAAAGTATCTCCAGTGTAAGGAATCATCAGATTTGGATAGAAGAGAGGAAAGCTAGCACCGCGTTTCATTGGACCGTTTGAGATCCTCGAACGTGTAGGAAAGGTTGCCTACAGACTCGCATTACCGCCTAAGATGTCGGGAGTACACAACGTCTTTCACGTCAGCATGTTGAGGAAGTGTGCTCATAATCCAAGTCATGAGATTAACTTTGAAGACATCGAGATGAACGATAATGTGTCATTTCACGAAGAACCAGTATGAATTCTGGATTGGGGAGTTAAGAAGCTGAGGAATAAAGAGATTCTACTGGAGAAGATTCAGTGGAAGTTCCACGATGAAGGAGAAGCTTCTTGGGAATTGGAATCTGAGATGCGAGCGAAGCATCCAGAGTTGTTCATCGATGCCTAGTTCGGATTTCGGGGACGAAATCTTTATTTTGAGGGGGATGATGTAATACCCTGTATTTTCGTTGTACTTTTATATTACTTTTGATATAAATAAGATTCAATATGCTTGTTTTCACATTCCTTGTAGTCTCAGTTTCGATCGATCGAACAAACCTCAATCGATCGAGAGTTCCAATTCTTCAATCGATCAAAGCCTTCTCAAGCGATCGAACCTCTGCCGACCTGAATTTATGATGTGTCCCTTTTCTCAAGCGATTAAACCCTTCTCAATCGATCGAACCCTGACCGACCTATTCTCGAGCGATCGAACTCACTTCGATCGATCGAACATAGTAATTTCAGTATACGTGTTCTTCCACCTACACCTTCCCTTTTCCCTATATACATGTATTATACACACACACACATCCCTTTTGTTGAATTTTAGAGAGGTTAGAGAGAGTGATATAGTTTATATATACACACTCATAAACATATATATATATACACACGCACACACACCCGGATAAATATATATACACAAACACTCACACACTCTCAAGAAGAAGAGAAGAAGGAGCAGAAGAGAAGAGGCAGAGAAGGAGAAGAGAAAGAGGAGAGAGAGAACTCACCCCGAGACCACCCGTGGCTACCCGAGCTCGCCGCCGGCGTCGACGTTAATGGTGAGTGCCTATACTCACTTAGTAGCGTAGATATGTTGTTATATATATGTTTCGACAAGAAAGAACGGACCCCGAACGTGCGTGAATGGTCCAGTTCAATTTTGAAATATTACTGCGTTCAATCGATCGAACTGCTTTCGAGCGATCGAACACAGGTCGATCCCGATCGATCAAACTTCTGTCAATCGATCGAACCTTGCTTTACCTCAATCGATCGAACTTAGTTCAATCGATCGGACTTAACAGAATGTTGATTGTTTAGTTGTTTTATATCTAATGAACTGTTAAACTGTTTGTTGTCATACGTTGATTGTTGAAAAGCTGTATTGGAATAATACACACGTGGGATAATGGATATAATGCATTAAATAGGGGAACCCATTGTATAAAAAATATTATAATATTGTTAAGGGAATTGAGAAGCCGACATGCATAGCAGTTGGTCTATCAACCGTAGAGGTCGATACTATTTATTATTGGTGTGTGTGAATTTGGTCACCAAGATCATAGGATGTCGGGTGTGGGAATCTCAGGTGCTGGGACAGGATTGGGACTTCGTGTCAGGTTTTACGTATGATAGATTTGGACTGCGTATAAGACTTGGGAGGTTATGTGATGTGGGGCTTCGTGTCGAGTTTAATATAGCGGGACTATGTATCGAGGGTAGTATGTCGGGGCTGGAGTGCCATGGTATCTTAGGGCTACGTGCCATAGTAGCATATCGGGGCTACGTGCCGTAATAGTATTAAGGAGCTGGGTGCTGTGGTGGAGCTGAGTGCTTGTGGAGCTGTGTTCGGATGTATTGTTGAGTGCTGTAGTAAAGTTGTATGCGGTAGTAAAGCTGTGTGCGATAGTATATAGTTGTGTGCGATAGTAAAGCTGTGTGCGGTAGTAAAGTTGTGTGCGATGGTATAGCTGTGTGCGGTAGTATTGCTGAGTGCTGTTGTATAGTCGAGCTGCATGCTGTGGAAGGTCAGGGCTACGTGCCGTATCATATAAGGGCTACGTGTCGTAGTGACAATGTCAGGGTGAGTTGGCCGTAACGTATCGAGCGTATTGGTTCGGCGTGTTGGCTGTAACATATCGAGCATATTGGTTGGGCGTATTGGCCAGGACGTACTAGGGGCAGATTGGCCAGAATACATCGAGGTGGGTTGGCCAGAGAGTGAGGACTATGTGTCTAGTTAATGTATAAAGGAAATGGGACTGTGTGTCTGGATTTGACAGACCATAGGTATGGGACTACGTGTCTGGTTAATGTGGACCCAAGAGTCTATGTTATGTATTGGGAGATTGGGACGACGTCCGTTGTTGGATATTGAGTTGGTGCATACATGCATGCGAACGATGAGATGATCCTTTTTATGATGCTGTTTATATATGCTGCAATCTATAGATACTCTGTTAGTGTTTGCATTCACTCGGCTTTCGTAGCTGATGGCGTTTATGCCGCTGGATATTCGACGTCCAGTTGGCCAGGTTATGAGTATGCAGGAGATGCATACATGGATAGAGGCTACGAGGATGGAGCCTACGATGATGGAGGCTACGCTGGAGATGACTACTATGCGAGCTGAAGACTTAGAGCTTGCTGTTGATAGTTTATGCTTATGTTTTAGAGATCATTGTAATAGTTAAGTTTGTAATCGGCATATGTTACTGTAATGTTTTATTTATATATTCTGCAAACACTTTGATTTTGTAATTATTAATTAGTATTGAACTCTGATTATATATATCAACCTTAGAACTTTCCAATGCGTGGTTTGAATCATTACTCTGATTATATATTACTCTGATTATATATATCAACCTTAGATCATTGCTCAAAAATGAATATCGAAAAAATGAACTTTTTTTTTTTTGTAAAACCAACACACTTATTGCGTAGATCTCAAAACATTACCCCAAAAAATCGTTCAAAACAGCAAATGAATTCCAAAGTTGTAGTCATTTTAGCAGTGTTGTTGGCTTTATGGCACTGCATAGGTAAAGATAATGACATGGCATCAAATAGTAGCATTTTTCAAAGACAGTAATATGGTACTGCCTTTATGATACTACATATACAAGATATTGTATATCGTCAAATATAATTGTTGCCCCGAAATGGAAACCTTAGAGGGGGGTCGAATAAGGTTTTAGTATAAAATAAACTTTTTAAAAACTTAATTGCAAATTAAACACAATCACAAATAATAATGTAAAGAGAGAAGGGAAGAGACACTTGCAAACTGAGTTTTCAAGTGGTTCGGCAATCCTCACACCGTGGCCTATGTCCACCCCTCAAGAACACCTTTTGAGGATTCCTTTAATCGATCTACTTCACGGGTGTTGACCAAACTGTTACAAGAGCCTTCAATCTCTTCCAAAGAAGAACACCTCGTCTTTGCACACAAGGGTTACTAACCCTCACTCTTTACAAATGATTTGAATTACAAATTGAACTTTTTCTCTAGAATTGATGGATACAATTATAGCTCACACAACAACTCCTTAGTGAGTGGATAATACAAATGAAAGCTCACTACAATTTGCTCTCTCAAGAATTACAATTGAAGTCTAGAGCAAATTGATTTTTCACTCAAACTTGGGCTCAAATATGAATGATGATTAAACAAGATCTTTGAATGATTTTCCTTTATTACCCAACCCTTAAAATCACCCTCATATATAGCTTTTCAACATATATGACCGTTGCGGGTGCTTGGGGGTGTAAAAATAATTTTTGAAAAGTTTAGAAAACTAGCCGTTATGTTGTTCTGCGCGACCCAGTCGACTGAAAATCGACCCAATCGACTGGAAAGTTTATAGCAGTAGCTACCTTTCAAAAACACAAAACATTCAACTTTTTTTTACAATGCAGTTGACTGAATTTATTATCCAGTCGACTGAAGTAATTACAGTTCAGTCGACTGCATTGACAGTGTTTTGGCAGCCTGACGCCTCTATACTAAAACGACCATAACTCCCTCTACAAAACTCGTTTTTACGATCCGTTTGAAGATTCGGAAACTAGATTCAAATACCTTTCCAACCATATAAAACTTAATATCTACTTCCTTACCAATTGATCAGGTTTGCCTTTAAAGATGACCTATCTGTAAAGGGTACTGGATTTTGACTTAGCTACTTGAAAACTTTTGTGAAATGAATTTAATTGAGTGGTCTAAATACGTTTAGATCCTTGAAAGCATTTTAATGTATGAGAGCAAGCATCCTAAAGTGCAACTAAAGTTACTTGAGCCTCTATGAGTGATTGATCAAAATGCTTACAAATAAATCCTAGTCTTCAACCAAGAATAAAAATCTTCAAGTCTTCAAGCTTGATTCTTGTTGAGCTTTATCACTCTTGAACTTCACCATATGCTATCTCATGATCTCAAACAAAATTAGAACATTTAAATGCATAAATCAATAGATTAGCACAAAGAAAATGACTTGATAATTGATTGGAATAGAACCATTAAGAACATGCAATTATCACAAGATTTTTGTCATCATCAAAATAAACATAAATAATACCTTAAAGAAATTCAAGGCAACAATAATCATTATGGTACATCAGGTACATTATTGTCTTAATTTTTCATTTTTCACAGTCACTATGGATCTTGTTTGATAATTTTTTTCTTATACACACACACACACACATATATATATATATATGAATATTCTTAAAAATGGAGTTTCGGGTTGAAAGATACGACATTTAATAGTTTGGAAAAAAACTGCATTGGAATGTGTGTTGAGCTGTCAAAACTTGACCAACATATTTTACATATGTGAAATGGGGGTGAATTTGTCAATTACTTTATTTTCAGTTTAAAAAATTATTTAAGGCCAAATAAACAAGAAAATCATATCCTTATCAACTTAAAAATGAAAACACAGGACCTATGACTAAAGACGTTTGTGTTGCTTAATTGTTTATGTATTTTATTTACTTATGTATGCATGCATTGTGCTGGTTCAATTTGAGATCTAAAAAATAAAAATAAATAAATAATAATAAAACATTGAAAAGCAGGACCTATGCTTAGAAATGATCCCAACAACGACTTTTCATTAATTAATTTACCCTACATTAAAATGGGTCCCCTTTTTATTTTTTATTATGCACTACAACAAAATGGGAGGCCGTAGTGCTCTCCCAACCCATAAATCATGTACCCCATGAGAATAAAACCCGCAATCACCTACAGATGGGATAGAATCTCTTACCATTGAGTCATCCCTTGGTTTCTGGCATGAACTTTTTTTTTTATTTGAAGATTTATTTTTAGATATTATAGGGTAGTAATTCTTTATATATATATATATACACACACACACACACACACAAGAGAGGTCACGTGATGATAGTAGGAATGAGTGGCCCTTGTTGGGCTTTGCTATGGGCCATTGAGGGGCTTGGGGTTGGGTTGGGCTGGGGTGTGTGTGCGTGTGGGGTGTGTGCGTATCCAACTTGGATCCAGGTAAGAATTAAAAAAAATATATATACATATATATATATATATATAAAGATAACAAGAAAAGTCATTGACAGCTCATTAATATAAATGCAGTAAGATAATTTATCATAGGGCATTAAAGTAATTAATGTATTTTTAATTCTTGGTACAATTATAGTTTAAGTGAGATGTCATGTTTTGTTCGTAAATTTTAAAATATTTACATATATGCTAATATGTTAGAGTTTCCCATATTTGTTATATATATTTATATATACACGCACACACTAGAAATTGTTCGTGTTAATGGGCACCATCAAAAAATAAGTTTTTTTTTTAAATCTAAATTAATTACATTTTTAATAAAAATATTTTGTATAATATAACTATTTACGGAAAGAGGGTTTTGAGAAAGGGGGAATGAAGTATAAAAAGAGAGGGGAGGGAAATGCAAAATCGGTAAAAATAAAATGGGGGAGTTTAAATTTTTCAAAAGGTGTAGAAAGTGAAATGAACGCTCAGTTTGCTTCAATGTAAAATGTTTTTACCTAAAATTTGAAGGCAAAAGTATTTTTCAAAAAATATTTTATTTTGAAACAAACGGAGCAAAAATGCAAAAGGTGAAGAAAGTGGTAAAAAGTACAAAAATTTTTGGATCCAGAAAATATTTTATTTTGAAACAAACGAAGCGAAAATGCAAAAGGTGAAAAAAGTGATAAAGAGTAAGAAATTTTTTTGGATCTTAGATAATGACTCCTATCTAGAGCCACAGTGTCAATAGACATCAAAGCTATTCCTTTTATATATACTAATTGGGGCACACTCACTATGTGAGTGGAGAGAGAAAATGGAAGATAAATCTTATTTTGAGAGAGAGGAGAAGTTAAAAGTAGTTTCTTACCAATAAGAAAGTTAAAAATAGTTTCTTGGTATTATTATGACAGTTTTGTCCTTATAAGTGAGTTTTTTTCTATAAAAGATATCTTATTGGTATTTTTGTAAATATGTTTTTTTAGGTAAATTATTTGTGGTACCCCTATTTCTCTCTTTATATAATAGTGTATATATACATTATACTATATGTATACACACATATAGGGGGAGGTGGAGAAAAAATGTTGGCAGTACTAGTAGAATTTAATATAAAATGCATATGACTGTGTCGTTGTTTTAACTTTTTTTTCTTTTGGTTTTTTTTTGGTTTGAAGCTTTTTCAAACTTGTTTACCACGTAAAATAGGTTGAATAAAATGTGATAGAATAGGCAGGTGATGTTTAGTTTTCAATAAAATCCATTAAAGATGTGTGACCCAGAATCTTCAAAACGGTGGGCTATCATTAAAACAAAAGCTACTAGAAATCTTCCCATAGATAAGTCCACACAAAAAAAAATTCACAAGTCGGGAATTCGATGCTAAAAGGTATATCCCATATAGATTGATCACGATTCTAAAATGAGATATTTATCTCATTAAAATGTTTTAAAACTCCACTATCTTATCTTAAAGTAAAATTCTTATTTAAAAGTTCGAATATATATTAAAAAAAAATTTAAATTAAAACTGTATCACTAATATATATATATATGAAAACAAAAGTTTTTACTTTTTCCACCTAAGCGCCTATGTGGCACACCTCTATGAGAAGCAGTGTTAATTGACAAAATAAATATTAAATTAAATTCAATAACTATATCTTTGTATAACATTTAAACTAAACCAATTTTTTTTGTTATATATATATATATACAGATATTAATTAGGATTTATAGTTTACAACTTAAAATTTAAAATTTATTTCTATATATATATAAACATCAAGAGATAAATATCACTAAATACATATTTGACTCTTGAAGATTTGAAAAGTCCTACTATTTGTAGGACTCTAGGAGAATTTTTGTTTTTATTGGAGACACTACAACAGATTTGACTTTTTGTGGCGCGCAAAGTGCGTCACAAATAATCAAAACGCGTCACAAATAAGTATTTGTGACGCGGTAACGCGTCACAATTGGGGTCACAAAATCCCTAGTCGCAAATAAATTTTTTGTGACGTAGTCAACGCGTCACAAATAATAATATTATTTGTGACGCCATAGTGTGTCACAAATAATAAAATACGGCGTCACAAATAAACTGCCATGAATACCGAATACACGCGCCACAAATAAGATTATTATTTGTGACGCACTATACGCGTCACAAATGGTGATTTTTTGTGACGCTTAGTAGGCGTCACAAATAATAATTTCCATTTTAAAAATATTAATTGTGACGCATGTATATGCGTCACCAAAAAAAATTTCCATTTTAAGAATATTAATTGTGACGCCTCTATATGCATCACAAATAATAATTTCCATTTTGAGAATATTATTTGTGACGCATATATATGCGTCATAAATAATAATTTCCATTTTAAAAATACTATTTGTGATGCATGTATATGCGTCACAAATACACTATCAGAATTTTGTATAGTATTCGTGACGCATTATAATGCGTCACAAATACTATAGGAAAATTATATATATATTTTTTATTTTTTCCTAATTAGGTAATTTTTACATGCTATATACCTGCGCTACATACCTGCGATAATTTCAATATTTCAAACACAACTACGAAACGAATGCACAAGAAATAAACATCCAAAATACTAATTCATACAAATAAAAGTTTAAAGATCAAATCCAACAACCAAAATCCTAATTCATACAAATAAAAACATAAGTGTTTTCCAATACAACACTAAAATTCAAAGCATCCAACATTTTGGATCACTAAACACATGCAATATCTTCCACCATAAAATGTAACTCCAAACCTGAAATGTGAAGAAAAAAAAAAGTTACATTTTAGCCAATCCAAGAAAAATATAAAATGAAAAACTAAAAAAGCATACTTATTTTGAAGTCTAACTAGGTAAATGAACAAATATAACTTGTGATGCGTTATTTGATAATCGGAAGTCCGTTTTACATTCCGTTTGTTCCGACAACTTTAATTAGGCGTGTTTGTGTTGCTAGTTAAGTTTTACGTCTATCGGATCGGCAGTTTAAGGTTTCACCCCCCAAACCCCAAGAACTAAGCTTTTTCAAGCCTAAGTATGTCAAAACTTGCTTTTCACGCGTTATTTAATAACCGAAAGTCCGTTTTACATTCCGTTTGTTCTGACAACTTTCTTTAGGCGTGTTTGTAGTGTTGGTTAAGTTTCACGTCCATCGTATCGGCGGTTTATGATTTGACCCCCCCCAAACCCCAAAAATCAAGCATTTTCAAGCCTAAGTATGTCAAAACTAGTTTTTTACGCGTTACTTGATAACCGGAAGTCCATTTTGCATTCCGTTTGTTCTGACAAGTTTCTTTAGGCATGTTTGTAGTGCTGGTTAAGTTTCACGTCCATCGGATCGACGATTTATGATTTGACCCCCCCAAACCCCAAAAACCAAGCATTTTCAAGCCTAATTATGTCAAACTAGTTTTTTACGCGTTATTTGATAATCGGAAGTCCGTTTTGTATTCCGTTTGTTCTGATAACTTTCTTTACGCGTGTTTGTAGTGCTAGTTAAGTTTCACGTCCATCGGATCGGCGGTTTACAATTTGACCCCTCCAAACCCCAAAAACCAAGCATTTTCAAGCCTAAGTATGTCAAAACTAGTTTTTTACGCGTTATTTGATAACCGGAAGTCCGTTTTACATTCCGTTTGTTCCGACAACTTTATTTAGGCGTTTTTGTAGTATTGGTTAAGTTTCACGTCCATCGTATCGGCGGTTTACGATTTGACCCCCCCAAACCCCAAAAACCAAGCATTTTCAAGCCTAAGTATGTCAAAACTAGTTTTTTACGCGTTATTTGATAACCGAAAGTCCATTTTGCATTCCGTTTGTTCTGACAACTTTCTTTAGGCGTGTTTGTAGTGCTGGTTAAGTTTCACGTCCATCGTATCGGCGGTTTATGATTTGACCCCCCCAAACCCCAAAAACCAAGCATTTTCAAGCCTAAGTATGTCAAAACTAGTTTTTTACGCGTTACTTGATAACCGGAAGTCCATTTTGCATTCTGTTTGTTTTGAAAAGTTTCTTTAGGCATGTTTGTAGTGCTGGTTAAGTTTCACGTCCATCGGATCGACGGTTTACGATTTGACCCCCCCAAACCCCAAAAACCAAGCATTTTCAAGCCTAATTATGTCAAACTAGTTTTTTACGCGTTACTTGATAACCGGAAGTCCGTTTTGCATTCCGTTTGTTCCGACAACTTTCTTTACGCGTGTTTGTAGTGCTAGTTAAGTTTCACGTCCATCGGATCGGCGGTTTACAATTTGACCCCTCCAAACCCCAAAAACCAAGCATTTTCAAGCCTAAGTATGTCAAAACTAGTTTTTTACGCGTTATTTGATAACCGGAAGTCCGTTTTACATTCCGTTTGTTCCGAAAACTTTCTTTAGGCGTTTTTGTAGTGCTGGTTAAGTTTCACGTCCATCGTATCGGCGGTTTACGATTTGACCCCCCCTAACCCCAAAAACCAAGCATTTTCAAGCCTAAGTATGTCAAAACTAGTTTTTTACGCGTTATTTGATAACCGGAAGTCCATTTTGCATTCCGTTTGTTCTGACAAGTTTTTTTAGGCGTGTTTGTAGTGCTGGTTAAGTTTCACATCCATCGGATCGGCGGTTTACGATTTGACCCCCCCAAACCCCAAAAACCAAGCATTTTCAAGCCTAAGTATGTCAAACTAGTTTTTTACGCGTTACTTGATAACCGGAAGTCCGTTTTGCATTCCGTTTGTTCCTAAAAGTTTCTTTAGGCGTGTTTGTAGTGCTGGTTATGTTTCACCTCCATCGGATCGGCGGTTTACAATTTGACCCTCCAAACCCCAAAAACCAAGCATTTTCAAGTCTAAGTATGTCAAAACTAGTTTTTTACGCATTATTTGATAATCGGAAGTCCGTTTTACATTTCGTTTGTTCCGACAACTTTCTTTAGGCGTGTTTGTAGTGCTGGTTAAGTTTCACGTCCATCGTATCGGCGGTTTACGATTTGACCCCCCCAAACCCCAAAAACCAAGCATTTTCAAGCCTAAGTATGTCAAAACTAGTTTTTTACGCGTTATTTGTTAACCGGAAGTCCGTTTTGCATTCCGTTTGTTCCGAAAAGTTTCTTTAGGCGTGTTTGTAGTGCTGGTTATGTTTCACCTCCATCGGATCGGCGGTTTACGATTTGACCCCCCCAAATCCCAAAAACCATGCATTTTCAAGCCTAAGTATTCTATAATGAATTATGTAATGAAACTTTGTAATACATAATGAAATAATATTTTTTGTCGCGTAACTTACCATGTCAAGTAGACGATCCCCCCTGCCTTCCCAATGACTCGATCAAGGCACGAATTTGTGCATTTTGTTGTTGTTGTTCCCGTAGCGACACCTCTAGTGCTGCTCTCGTCTCTGCCGCCTCTCGTAGTGCCTGCTCTAGCATTTCATTTTTTTCCCGCTCCCTCGCCTCACATGTCACGTGAGATTCGGATCTTGTTGAGATTGGCACCACCCCGTGGCCGAGTCCCCGAAAATATCCAGACCTCCTTCCCAATACACGCGTAAAAATGTCCTGATTTGTGGGTGGGTTGGATCCCTCTGGGGTCGGCTCTGTTCTTATCCTTTCCATTTCGTCCTAGAAATGAAATGTTTAATTCGTTTTAAGATGACCATGTACAAATTTAAACTACGAGCATGTAACTTAAAAAAAGAAACTTACATAATTATTTTTTGCTTCAGAACAAGTCCATTGATCAGTTTTGTCATTGTAATGTGTTTTTTTGTAGAATTGTATAACACTAAATGGATCTTGCGAATCTGATACTTGGGATTGGGAGTGGGATTGGGATTCGGATTGGGATTGACCTTGAGATTGGGCTTGCAACTGGGATTCGTTCTGCACCATTCAAAAAATGTAAAGTGAAAAATAAAAAAGTTTAACCATGAACGGAATCATACATATTAAACTTTACACATACCAACTCATGGTGATATTGAGCAAAGGACTTTGATCCACATAAGTGGCTGACTGTGAGCTGTGCCCTAGATGCTGAGTTTTGCACACTAAGTGCCTACAATAATAAACAATCATTAGTCCATTGGGCACACATTCTAATAAAAATGTTATAAAATAATAAAAAAGATTAATAAGTATATCACTTTAAACTCCTCGCTCTCGAATCGGGTGCAACACAATTGCCATTCTTCCGATGAAACGCCTGTCGGGGGGTGGCTTCGGGGATTCTCGGTCTCCTTATAATGTTTGTGGAGAGTGTATCTAAACCCCTTGAACCGTTTCATACAATATTTGTTCACTGATTTTTTGGTATGAGAATCGAGAAGATCAACATCAAAGGATTGCTACATGGAATTTAAAATGAACGATTAAATGTAAGATAATTTAGTACTAATATCAAAATTAATATAAACTCAAATGTAATATACTCTACCTGAATGCTTGAGTGCCACGCACTCACAACCTGTTCTGGGACCTCATTTGAAGAGCTTGCAGCAACTGGAGGATTCATTTTAACTATTATCCCCACCTCCGCCTTGAAAATTTTGGCCCATTTCCCTACCGGTTCCTTTAAACCGGGTGGGATGACAATTTTAATCCGTTGACCGCCGTTTTCGGCGAGCGCCTTTTGGAGGGCTAAATTTTTCGACCTTCCACGTCCCTTTCTAATCGATGTTGATGCTGTTAATATAATTAATACCAATTAAGAAGAGTTTTAAAATACACTAACAAAATGGAAATTGATGTAATTAATGTGGTAAAGAAAAATAAACTTGATCTTACCAACGCTAGATGATAATGGGTTGGTTTCATGTGACATCTCGGGAAGAATCGGCTCGATTGGGGCCGACTGGGTGGGCCGTGCAACGTGTCGTCTACCAGGCGCCATATCTATAAAATGATTACATGCAATCGAAGTAACATAAAGAAAAAATAGGTAACTAATACTAAGATAAAACAATAAATCAACGTAAAGACAAAACTTATAATCAACATAAAAGAGGATATAGTTGATGAATATAAATAAAAATATAGAGGGTCATCATAAAGAGAAAACAATTAAGCAACATAAATAGAGAACATATAATCACCATAAACCCCAAAAATAGTTTATGAACATACATAAAACAAATAGACAACACCAAAACACTATCAATAATTGAAAACAACGTCTGAATACAGTATCAATCATCAATATCTGTGTCTAAATCCACAGGCACACGTTCTTCTTCATCATAACAATACTCCATCAATGTGTCATCCTCATCATCATCATCATCATCATCATCTTCATCATCATCATCATCATTAATAAAAGTTGCACCTGAATGACGTGATTGTACTAAAGGGTGGATAACACTAACATCAACATGATCCGGTTCTACGCCTAGCCTAGTTAAATTCACCGACACTCCTTCTTCACCAACATTCTGGACAACCACACAATCGCCTGATTGGAACTCTTCTTGGAATGCCACGTCTGTTGCATCAATATCTTCATCTATCAAACCCACATCCGGAATATCATACACATTTCGTGGCTTTATGTTCTGAATGACTTGCCAATCACCTCTGAATTTTGTGTCTTTAAGATAAAAGACTTGTTTCACTTGAGATGCTAGCACATAAGGATCATCCTTATAACATGTTCGAGTTGCATTAATACTTGTGAAGTGGGCATCGGTACGGATTCCGGTCTTATTGTTTCCAACATCCCACCAATCACATTTGAACAATAGCACAGAGTCTTGACGTCCGTACTTTAACTCTATAATTTCTTTTATAACCCCGTAGAACTCCAAATAATTGTCACCCTCGTACACCCCTTTAACCAGAACACCACTATTTTGAGTTTTCTTGTGCATTTCGCGTTCCTTGGTGTGAAATCGTACACCCTCGAAAATACATCCGGTGTACCGCGACACTCGTTCATCAAGACCACAGGCTAAGGCGTATAGGCCATCAGTAGCTTCCGGCGAGTTTTGATGTCGCAATAGTTGAATCTATTATTAAGACACAAAATGATCATAAAAGTGATTAAGACACAGGTGATGTGACAAGTTAACTTAATCTTTATACTCAATACTTACACGATTCTTGAACCATTTAGCAAACTGTTGTTGATGTGCTTTATCTATATCGGCCACATTTTGTCGCCGCAATTCAGCCTTATGTTCCCTATATAAACAATTAAGCAATTGTGAAAAAATAAATGACAATGACATGCAAAATAGCACTTGGCCAGTCACTTACTCAAAATAGAGTAGTATCTCATCACAGTTATTCAACACTGTATAATGCGCTTTTCCCAAATCAATCAGGTCGTACCACCCGTAGGTTGAGGCACTTATTGGCCGCCAATTCTTTTTGAAAATGGGAAGGTCACTTCCACCCGACCTACTATCTCCAGCATAGTTTCTTTCCTCTCGGCTATCTTCAAGGTACATTGACATGAATGTGATGCATTCATAATCAATGTATGCCTCGGCAATCGAACCTTCAGGCCTTGCTTTGTTTCGAACAAATTTCTTAAGAGTGCCCAAAAACCTGAAAACAATTCTAGTTATAAAGTATTGCATAGTATTTCTAAAGTTTATACTAATGAAGGATGAATGTAGAAAAGTACCGTTCGATTGGATACATCCACCGATACTGCACAGGTCCACCTAATTTGGCCTCTAAGGGTAAATGGACCGCTAAGTGGACCATAACATCAAAGAACGCTGGAGGAAATATCTGTTCCAACTTGCAAAGGATTATGGCAATGTCGTTTTCCAGGTTCTCAAGTACTTGCAATTTCAACTTCTTAGCGCACAATTCCCTAAAGAATATTCCCAACTCAATCAAGGTGGTTGATACAAAGTCATTTAGATATCCACGAATGACAACCGGAAGAAGACGTTGTAAGAGCACGTGACTGTCGTGGCTCTTCAAACCAGTTATTTTGCCTTCTTTAACGTTAACACACCGAGATATATTTGATGCATATCCATCTGGGAACTTCACCGATTTAAACCACTCGCACCAACTCTTTCTCTCATCGGGTGATAAAGTATAGCATGCTGGTGGTATGATAAATTTATCTCCACTTCGAGTTAGGTGCAATTCATTTCTAATACCGAGCGCTTCCAGGTCCAGTCGGGCTTTAGCACTATCCTTTGTTTTCCCTTCTATGTTCATTAACGTTCCTATCACATTGTCACAAATATTCTTCTCGATGTGCATAACATCCAAATTGTGGCGCAAATTAAGGGTCTTCCAGTACGGTAGTTCAAAAAAAATGCTGCGTTTTGTCCAATTCAACTCGACATCTGGTCGCTTCCTCTTCTTATTACTCGGATCCTTCCCAAATATCACAGGTTCAATGAGTTCTAACTGTGCCAGCACATCATCCCCAGACAAGAACCTAGGGGATATTCTGTTTTCTACATTGCCATCAAACAAATTCTTCTTGCGGGTTCGCCACCCATGTGTTCGCGACAGGAAACGACGATGACCCATATAACATATTTTCTTCCCATTGGGCAGTCTTTGCGAACATGTATCCTTGTTGCAAACTGGACATGCCATATACCCCTTAGTGCTCCAACCAGAAAGGTTTCCGTACGCAGGATAATCGTTTATAGTCCATAGTAGCGATGCATGCATTCGGAATGTCTCATTCTTAGCTACATCATACGTCTCTACACCCACTTCCCACAATTCCTTCAATTCATCTACCAAAGGCCGCAAGTAAACATCAATGTCATTTCCTGGTGCTTTCGGTCCAGGAATAAGCAATGACATGAAAAGAAAGGGTTGTTTCATACACTTCCAAGGTGGCAAATTATACGGCATCACCATAACAGGCCACATGCTATAAGCATTGCTCATGTCACCGAATGGATTGAACCCATCACTAGCAAGGCCTAGTCTCACATTACGTGGCTCATCAGCAAACCATTTGTGTTTTTCATCAAAATCCTTCCACTCTTGACCGTCTGCCGGATGCCTATACACGTCTACCTCCATTGGACGCTTCTTTGCATGCCATATCATATCTGAAGCTGTTTTCTGTGATGCATATAACCTCTGCAGCCTCGGTATCAAGGGAAAGTACCTTAATACCTTATGCGGAATTTTCTTACCCTTCCCTTCATCAATTTTATACCTCGGCTCACTACAAATCCGACACTTTTGATCTTTCTCGGTCTCCTTCCAAAAAAGCATGCAATCGTTTTTGCATACATGGATAGGGATATAGCCGAGTCCTATGTCCCGCATATACTTCTTCGCCTCATAAAATGAATTTGGAAGGGTTTCCCCAAAAGGAAGTGCTCTTTTAATTAGTTGAAGAAGCATGTTGAATGATTTATTACTCCAGAGGTTGATGGTCTTAAGATGAAGTAACTTCACCAAATACTCCAACTTTGAGAACTTCTGACAACCTGGATAAAGTGGCAACTTTGCATCCCTGAACAGAAGTCCGTATGGTCCCGATTCTCTAGGATCACTATTACTCGAGGCATCCCCTTCAGGAATGACGTGACTCGTCTCACCCCTCTCCAAGTCTTCCAACATTTCGTCCAATCCCCCAGAACCAAAATCACCAAGTTCACCATCATCCTCATCCTCACTCAGTACTTCATAAACTTTCTCCCCTTTCTCCCCGTGATAGTTCCATCGAGTGTATTCCTTATGCATCCCTGTACCCAATAGATGTTGTCTCACAATATCTATGTGCAGATAACCAGTATTCTTACACTTAGTACATGGACACCTTATCCTATCCATCCCATCCATAAATGCACGAGCATACTCAATGAAATCTTCAATCCCTTTCACATACCCGGGTAAAAATCTACCCGGAAGCTTCATCCAACTCTTATCCATATTTGTTTACCTATCACAATTTAAAAACTTTTTTTTAAAATGGAAAGCAAATAACACTAACATCATATCCTATGCGCAAGAACATATGCACAAGAACACTTTCTAATTTCTAGTCACCTCAAGCACAAGAACATGTATTTTCATGGAATTTAGGAGTCAAGATGCACACACATAGTACTTAACTTCATTACTTTCGGTAGACAAATTTAGAATATTAAATTTATAGAACTTGAATGAGAATCAATATAAGGCAATGTTATAATAGCAATGTGGAACAAATGGCAATATATAGTACAAACCCACCAAGTAATTAACCTATCTTAGAAGTATATGCTAATAAAATTGAACCTATCCTAGAAATATAAGCACTAAATGGGTTTACTATGTACAAATGAATAAACATAATAATATATCCAACCCCCTTACATATAGGTGAAGTTGACTTTGCCATTTTGTTTAATCACAAATGCCAAGTACAAAA
Source organism: Hydrangea macrophylla (assembly GCA_033977485.1). NCBI lineage: Eukaryota > Viridiplantae > Streptophyta > Magnoliopsida > Cornales > Hydrangeaceae > Hydrangea > Hydrangea macrophylla. Next base: position 30,774,294 of record CM066987.1, read on the forward strand.
GTTATATGTATAAATAATTGTTCTACAACAATCAATGCTCACAACTTCCTTATAAATAAATAAAAATCGTTGAGTTAAGTAGTGAAATTTTGACTAATACTCATACACTCAAGTTTAGACTCAAAAAGGGGCAGTTAGAAACCAAATTTTGACTAATACTCATACACATCCCACACGTCTGAAGAAAGTTTTCGAAAGAAACGGACGGGAATCGGACTCCCGGTTATCCAGATACACTACAAAACAACTTTTTCACCAAGTAGGTTCTGAAAAACTAAGTTTTTGGGGTTTCGGGGGTCAAAATGTAAACCGTCGATCCAGTAATCATGAAACTTAACACCCACATCCTACACGTCTAAAGAAAGTCGTACGAAGAAATAGAATGGGAATCGGACTCCCGGTTATCCAGATACACTATAAAACAACTTTTTCACCAAGTAGACAATACAACTTAGTTTTTCATAATTTAAGAGGTAAAAAAGTTATTTTGTAGTGTATCTTGATAACCGGGAGTCCAATTCCAGTTCCGTTTCTTCCTGCAACTTTCTTTAGATGTGTGGGTGGTGCGAGTTCAGTTTCGTGGTTACCGGATCGACGGTTTGCATTTTGACCCCCCAAACCCCAAAAGCTTTGTTTTTCATAGTATACGAGGTAAAAAAGTTGTTTTGTTGTGTATCTTGATAACCGGGATTCCAATTCCAATTCCAATTCCGTTTCTTCCTACAACTTTCTTTAGACGTGTGGGAGGTGAGAGTTCAGTTTCTTGGTTACCGGATCGACGGTTTGCATTTTGACCCCCCAAACCCCAAAAGCTTAGTTTTTCATAGTATACGAGGTAAAAAAGTTGTTTTGTAGTGTATCTTGATAATCGGGAGTCCAATTTCAGTTCCATTTCTTCCTGTAACTTTCTTAAGATGTGTGGGAGGTGCGAGTTCGGTTTCGTGGTTACCAGATCGACGGTTTTCTTTTTGACCCCCCAAACCCCAAAAATGTAGTTTTTCATAATTTACGAGGTAAAAAAGTTATTTTGTAGTGTATCTTCATAACCGGGAGTCTAATTCCAATTCTGTTTCTTCCTGCAACTTTCTTTAGACGTGTGGGAGGTGCGAGTTCAGTTTTGTGGTTATCGGATCGACGGTTTGCATTTTGACCCCCCAAACCCCAAAAGCTTAGTTTTTCATAGTATACGAGGTAAAACAGTTGTTTTGTAGTGTATCTTGATAACCGGGAGTCCATTTCACATTCCGTTTCTTCCAACAACTTTCTTTAGACGTGTGGGAGGTGCGAGTTCAGTTTCTTGGTTACCGGATCGCCGTTTTGCTTTTTGACCCCCCAAACTCCAAAAACTTAGTTTTTCATAGTTTATGAGGCAAAAAAGTTGTTTTGTAGTGTATCTTGATAACCGGGAGTCCAATTCCAGTTCTGTTTCTTCCTACAACTTTTTTAAGATGTGTGGGAGGTGCGAGTTCAGTTTCGTGGTTACCCGATCGACGGTTTTCTTTTTGACCCCCAAACCCCAAAAACTTAGTTTTTCATAATTTACGAGGTAAAAAAGTTATTTTGTAGTGTGTCTTGATAACCGGGAGTCCAATTCTAGTTCCGTTTCTTCCTGCAACTTTCTTAAGACGTGTGGGTGGTGCGAGTTCAGTTTCGTGGTTATCGGATCGACGGTTTGCATTTTGACCCCCCAAACCCCAAAAACTTAGTTTCTCATAGTCTACGAGGTGAAAAAGTTGTTTTGTTGTGTGTCTTGATAACCGGGATTCCAATTCCCGTTCTGTTTCTTCCTACAACTTACTTTAGATGTGTTGGATGTGTAAGTTAAGTTTCGTGGTTACCGGATCGAAGGTTTACATTTTCAACCCCCAAACCCCAAAAACTTAGTTTTTCATAGTTTACGAGTAAAAAAGTTGTTTTGTCTAAACCCCACAGGAATTGGTTTACAAACTCCTGGTTGAACCGTTCCGGTTTGGATGGTTTTGTAAAATCAGCATGGTTTTGGAAGTATTTTATTTGTGACGCACCAAATGCGTCACAACTAGTAGGGATTTTATTTGTGGCGCATTACATGCGTCACAAATACTAGGGATTTAATTGTTGAGTTTATTTGTGGCGCACGATCTGCGTCACAAATAAAATATATGCGTCACATATAGTAGGGATTTTATTTGTGACGCACCGAATGCGTCACAAATAGTAGGGACTATATTTGTGGCGCATCTACTGCGTCACAAATAGCAGGGATTTTATTGGTGACGCACCAGATGCGTCACAAATAGTATGGATTTTATTTGTGACGCACTAGATACGTCACAAAAAAAGTCCACTAATTGGTCAACTTATTTTGTTTGTGACGTCTGTAAGTGCGTCACAAATACTAAATACGCGTCACAAATAATGATCATTTGTGACGCGTTAGCGCGTCACAAAAAGTGAGCGTCACAAAAAACCATATTTGTTGTAGTGAGAGAAAAAAAAAGTCAATTTTGAATTTATGTAGATAAATCATTTGTAAGATATGAGCAAAGAAAAATGGATTTTTTTTTTAAATTATTTTTTTCAATAGTGTGGAAGGAGGGAAAGGGTTGGGGTGGAAATTTTGGATTTATATATATATATATCATGTGATTGGATTGACATATTTATAGCTCTATACGAAGAGGTGCCTATCATTCTAAAAAAAAAAAGGAAAAAAGGAAGAGGTGGCTATCTGGTGCATTGTGCATTCTCTCATGGACGAAACTGTCAACCTTTTATATAATATATGTACTATTTCTATTTTGTAGTTTTTTTTTATATATATTTATTATGAGTAATGCTATGGCTCACAAACTTGGGATATTCCAAGTGCCATAGGACTGATACCGCATGCAGTGATCTATGGTAATACGACCATTATCACAGCATGTGGTATGAGTCATATGACTGTCACAGTATATGGGAACTAAATTTGGGTTTAAAATTTGAGAAACATGATATTATTTTTAGTACACTCAAACAAATTTCAAAGTTTAGGCACTAATATTGTGAGTGTAATCACATTGCCTTTTGGAAGATTTTAGCAACTGTAATTTATGACTAAGCAAAGTTAATTTTATAAATTGATATAGCACATACAAGAACCAACAAATCGCACAAACTGTGAGTGGTCATATAGTGTGTTAAAAATTAATCATAAATGTGAAAATTGTTACTTTAAAACATTCTTGCATATTTGATTGTTGTGGTTGTTCTCTTTGGCTTTTTCAAAATTCTGTTAGTAGACCATCGCTCCTTGTTTCTATATATAATACACGTACTAATATGAGAAATCATCTCAACATTGTTTATTTGGAATATTCTATCATTCTACAATATTTGATTGCCGGGTAGTGTGTAGACAGAAATAATATAGGGTATTGAAAACCTAATCAATTGAACGTTATAACGAGTATTGGATTTTATTATATTGAACTATATCCATCTCTAATAATACAATATAATAATTTAGGAATATCATGAACATATTATATTGTTTCATTTAGTACAATTATAAAATGACCATAGTGTGCTTAATTAGTTGCTGTTAACTTCTGCATCTCCTGGAATGCAAGGTGTAATGATATTGCTAAAGGGCGTGCTAAGTTTTTTTCAATTTGCTGATTCAAATATATATATATATATACAATCAACCTATGAAAGACAAAAGATCCATTAGTATGAGTTGTACTTTACATCAATACGCTTTGATGCTATTGAAATTAAAGATTTTGGAAGCATAAAATAGGATGACCAAGGAAAAGAGGGGTAAAAATAAAAATCAAAGTATTGTTTAAAAAAATTACTTTTCACTTCTTAGATGAAATTTCTATTATTTTTAGTGGTTGTTATAATTTTTTATAGTTATTGACCACTTTGCATCCCGTGCAAATGCACGGGTATACAACTAGTATATATATGAAAGTCAAAGACTTTGATTTCGCCACTGGGCACATTCTTAAAAAAATTTAATTTTTTTTCTTTCATATTAGTGTTTTGCCCATTTAGTCTCTTTTCATGTAGTAGTAGATATGACCTAATACACTTATAAATTTATGACAGATAAAGAAATGGTTTTAATTAGTCAAACTAGAATATTATCTATAATTATAATTACAAATTAATGGATAAGTTACAATTTGGAATACAAATATCTCTCTCTCTCTCTCTCTCTCTCTCTCTCTCTCTCTTAAATCTTCCTTAACAAAAAAAAAAAAAAAACTATTTAATCAATAGTTAACTCCTTAAGTTTTTTCCCCCCCTTTTTCTCTTTCTTTCTATTTTTTGTTTCCCGGAGGAGACTCCTTATGCCTGTATGACTACTTATGTTAGGCAACTAAGCAAGTTGTTTTATTGATTTCTACGGTATATTGTAACTGTGGCACAACTATTTAATCATTAGTTTACTCCTTATGTTTTTTTTTCCCTTTTCTCTTTCTTTCTGTTTTTTTTCGTGCTTTTTTTTTTTCCCGGAGGAGACTCCTTATGCCTCTATGACCACTTATGTAGGCAACTAAGCAAGTTGTTTTTATTGATTTCTACGGTATATTGTAACTATGACACATTCTTGAAAGATCATTTTTATTTTTGGCATTATTTGTAATTAATATTTCTTATTTATACATATATTTATGTATGTTAGGTACGAAAATTTCATCTTGAAATCAATATGTATGTTGAATTTTATTTGTAAGGCAAGTATTTGCATTTGATATTGTTATCAACTTATCTAATAATCGGATAAGATTTCAAGCTAATGCATATTTATATTTACTTGGTAATTGTTGTTCTTGTAATTTTCTAGAATGATGAGTCTGCTCTCAATTAGTTTCAATAAGCTAAACTACTTTGGTATCTTTTATAGCTTCTGCCGGAAACCAAAACGGATGGAAAAAAAAAAGATGAATTCAAGTCTCTTTCAACAGATATACTCATCTAAGCAGAATGAGGCCACCCTGAGGACCCGAGACCACCCGAGGCCACCCCGAGCTCGTCGGTGTCACCGTCTTTACCGGTGAGTGCCTATACTCACTTAGTAGCGTAGATATGCATGTTTATATGTGTTTCGGCAAGAAAGAACGGACCCCATACGTATGAGGAAGGTCCAGTTCAATTCTGGAATAATACTGCATTCAACCGATTGAACTGCTTTCGAGCGATTGAACACAGGCCGATCTCGATCAATCGAACGTCGTTCAACCGATCGAACTATATTTTTCCCCAATAATCGAAATGCCTTCGATCGATGCAACCTAGCTTTTCTTCAATCGATCGAAATGACTTCAATCGATCGAACTTAACAGAATGTTAATTGTTTAGTTGTTTATATCTGGTGAGCTGTTAACTTGTTTATTATCATACGTTGATGCTGGAAAGCTGTATTGGAATAACATACACATTGAATAATGGGCTTAATGCATTGAACAGTGGAACTAATTGTATAATGAGGATATAAGTTGTAAATCAGATTGAGAAGTCGACGTGCATAGTAGTGGGTCTTTCGACCATAGAGGTCGATACTATTTATGATTGGTGCGTGAAAATGCAATCACAAAGATCATACAATGTGGGTTACGGTGTGCTTATATTGCCTTAGTCCGTGGGAGAGACTAAGGAATATATTAGTTGGGTATTGCCTTAGTCCACGGGAGAGACTAAGGGATATATTGGTTATATTCGTAGGTATTGCTTAGTCCATGGGAGAGACTAAGGGGTAGTAGGGGTATCGTCTTAGTCTAGGAGAGAGGCTAAGAGATACAGAGTCGGGTTGTGAGATATAGTAATAGAATCGCCTTAGTCTATGAGAGAGGCTAAGGGATATATGGTTAGCATCGCTTTAGTCCATGAGAGAGACTAAGGGATATATTGGTGATGTCACTTTAGTCCACGAGAGAGACTAAGGGATACATATTTGTGAGATTGATAGTGTGGCTAGCGCCCTAGTCCGATAGAGGCTAACGGAATGTCGCCTTGCCCATGACCGAGACATGAGAGATCCGATAAAGACAAGGGCATGGTCATGTTAGTCCAAGACTGAGACTGAGGGTTATGCTAGTGTTGTCATCTTAATCTGACAAAGGCTAAAGGAATATTACCTTAGTCCATGACAGGGACGGGAGATCCGAATAGAGGCTACAGAAATATGTCACTTTAGTCTATGACCGAGATTAGGAGGGATACATCAGGAACCTAGTCCGATAGAGGCTAAAGGTACATCACCTCAGTCCGAGATGGGAGATCCAGCAGAGGCTAAGGGATGTCACTTTAGTTTATGACCGAGACTAGGAAGAATGAAATTGTAACAGAGATGTGGATTGGGCGTGTTGGCCGGAATGTATTAGAGGTTGTCGAAACTTAGTTCGATAGAGACTAAAGGAATATCGCCTTAGTCCATGAGAGAGACTAAGGGGTATGTCACTTTAGTCCATGACAGAGACTAAGAGGTATATATGGTAAAAGTGATATGTTTGGCGTATTGGCCAGGGTGTATCGAGCCGTTTGGCTGGAATACTTGAAAATATGTGTCAGTGTTTGACAGACCGTAGTTATGGGACTACGTGTCTGATTAATGTGGACCCAAGGGTCTATGTTATGTTTGGGTTGGATTGGGACGATGTCTGTGAGATTGGGACGATGTCCGTTGAGATATATTAGGTTGGTGCATACATGCATACGAACGATGAGATGATCCTTTTAATGATGTTGTTTATATATGCTGCAATCTATAGATACTCTGTTAGTATTTGCATTCACTCGGCTTTCATAGCTAACGGCGTTTATGCCACTGGATATTCGACGTCCAGCTGGCCAGGGTTATGAGTTTGCAGGAGATGCATACATGGACAGCGACTATGAGGGTGGAGCCTACGATGACAGAGGCTATGCTGATGCTGACTACTACGCAAGTTGAAGGCTGGAAGTTGTGTCGTAGTTAGTTTATGTTTATGTTTTAGAGACTGTTGTAAAAGTTAAGTTTATAATCGGCATATGTTACCGTAATACTTTGAATGTGTTTCTGCAGATACCTATGTTTGTAATAGTTTAGTATTGAACTTCGGTTTCATATATCAACCTTAGAACTTTTCAATGCGTGGTTTAATCCATTACTCTGATGGTTTGACTTTGGTTATGGACAATGTGGTGACTTTCAACTGTCATGGCTTATGAGTCCAAAAAGGAATTTATTTTCTCTATTTTTGCTACTGCGGGACGTGACGGGGTTGGACAATTTGGGCTCATGCAGGGGTGGGGCTCGAGCTTATGTAGACACTACTAAAACTCTGGTCAAACTTAGATAAACTTAAAATGAAGCCAAACCCGCCAGAGTCACAGTCCTAATACATTGTGCATGCATGTTCTGGGCTTACAATAATATATTCTTTTGACACAAGTTGTATGTATAGACATGGATGTACATATAAATATGAATAATGCTAAGAGTTCCAAATAAAGAAACTTAAATTGTTTACTTGTTGATGTGTCAATATCAATTTTGAAATAAATTTTATTTTTAAGTTCCTTTGTTTTGAAATTAAAGAAGAGCTGTACTTATCCACATCAACAAGTGTCTTGTTTAGATGTTTTTTTAGGTGTATCTAGCATTACTCTATAAATATATATAAACAAAAAATAATCAAAATTGTTCACCTACTTTAAATCTAATAGTGTGTACACTTTTTGGACAAAATTAAGTCTGTCTCCTCTAAAAGGAGGATGCTAAAGTAATTTTTATTACGAATAAGATAAAGTCATTTACTTGGTCATAACTATATATGCTCAATGAATTTCTCATTGCATTTACATGTACAACACGGGATATATGCTACACGTGCTTCTTCTCATAGCATGCCCACTCAATTTCTCTTTGTGTGCACCCAAATTATTTTGCAGGACGGAGTACTTTAAGCAGCATCTTTTTGTTGAATCTGAAGATATAAAGAGAATTTGGTAAATATATACTTTACGCCCTTATTGTTTGGATGTGATAGCATTTTGGTCTCTACAGTTTCAATTTTGTCAATTTAGTCCTTAGAGTTTCAGTTAGGTTCAATGTAGTCCATTTATGAAAATTTTCTACAATTTTTTATCGAAATAGGTCATGTGATGCACACATGAGGTATCATTAGAGGCAAAATGGTAAATTTACTTTAAAAAATTTACACTTTACACACGCATATTGAACCTAAATTTGTCAAGAATTGTAAGAAAAATTGATGAATGGACTATATTGAACGTAAACTGAAACTGTAAAGACCAAAGTGACAAAACTAAAACTGCAGGGACCAAAGTGAAATCACACCCAAACTGTAAGGGTACAAAATGTGATTTACCCATATATATATTTAGTAAGCATTTTGCAATTCTTAATTGCGGTAGTTCCTCGTTACAATAGGGTGGCAATAACTTTTCTTTATCTATCTATAAAATTAAAGGTGGCATGACAGCAAACACACAACCCCCCACATCCCCCCCCCCCCCCCCCCACACACACACACACACAGATAAGTGGAGCAGCACGTGCTTTGCACTCACCTGTGAAATATGCGAGCTTTTCTCTTAAATATAGGCCACCACCGAACATTGAAGAATTTGAGTAGTGTAATTTATTTGTGGAGTATTTGTGCCCAAATCTCTACTCGTTAAATTAGGATTCATGCTATGTTTCTCAAAATTAGAGAAAATAAAATTCTTTTTTGGGTCCGTAGGCCATGACTGGTGAAGTCACTTAATTGCCCATACCACACAGTTCTAACGAACAAATAATAAGGAGACAACAGCAACAAAACAACATCTGATATATAATAATATCAAGTTACTAAGCTATTACATCAATGTCTGGGAATGGAAATAAACATAAAGTCTTAGGCAGCAAAAGCCTAATTACTAAATATAATAAATAAAGTGTGATAACATGAATAGAAACTATAATTTATTCTTATCTTCAGCTGGCGTAAATGTAATCGTCAGCGCTGTAATCCTCCCCAGCATGTCCGTCCTCAGTTGGGCCACCCTCTGCGTAACCACCCTCCTGGTAGAAGCCTTCATCATAGGGTTCGTCGTTACCTACATGGTCAGAAAAAGGGTAGGCTGGTCAAAAAAACAACGGTTGTGCTAAAAGATAACCATTCTGTAAATTTTCTTACAAAATGGACCTATATGTAAATATTAAAAGTAGCCATTTTTGTTGACTTTTTTTTGAAGTCGATAGTAATTATGGTTGCAAAAGTTGATTGAACCTGAAATATTGAGAGTGAGGACAGATTTCGCACTTCATAATTTTCTTACAAAAATTGACCTATTTGTAAATATTATGTAAGTAGCTATTTTTGTTGACTTTTTTTAAGCCAATTGTAATTAGTGAAACACTTAATAAAGATAAGGGTATAATTGGTAGTGCATAAATTCGAGTTGCTTAAGCTAGCATGTCAAAAACACCTACTTCGTTCTCTGCCCTTCTGTATTTTCTCAAGACCATAATACCCCTCATTGTACCTTAATTATGTATACATCGTGATACTCATCATAATGAAATATCAATTTGTGTGATGGTAATTATGTCATCTCATAATATTATTACATTCAGGTCAGTTTTTGAAATTTTATTTAATATGATAATGAGGTTTCAACCAACAATCTTGTGCCTAATTACATTTGGGTCAATAATTTTTGAGATATTTATTATTAACTTCAAAGAAAGTCAAAAAAGGTGACAATTTAGTGGCTATTTACGAAAGTGAAATCACTTGTTATATATACACACAGATATACGTATGTGCATATGTCGGGGGATATACGTATGTTAGGGAAATGCTATCCTGTATTTGAATATGTTGGGGAAATGCTATCCTGTTTTTACATTTGATCAGGTCAGTCAAACCATGCTTATGGAGAAAATGTCAATGTCAATACAACAAAAAAATATATATATTGACTTTTGTTAGCTTTCAAAGTACTATTTTCCCTATATTGATAAAATTTAGGGAAAATAGGCAGTGATGTTTATTTTCCATTACAATAATTTAGACAAATGTAAAAAGATTGAAACATATGGAAAGATTTTCTTAATTCTAAACCAATAATTTTCTTTTCTTCCTCTCACCAAATTCATCATGAACCAAACATACCCTTTAAAAAAAAAAAAAAAAAAAAAAGACGACCCGGTCAATGTTCAAAGAATTAATGTAACTATAGATGGAAAGATATGGAAAGATCTTTTCTCAATTCTAAACCAAATAATTTAGATATGATATTCTATTTTTATAATTTATCTATTCCAATTCCGGTTTGGGTTGGACAATTCGAGCTCATGTAGGGATGGAGTTTGAGCTTAGGCAGACTCTACTAAAACTCAGGACAAGCTTGAATAAACCTAAAATGAAGCTCAATCCGCCAGAGTTGCTGCCCTAATACATTGTGCATGCATGTTCTGGGCTTTACAATGATATCTTCTTTTGAAGCAAGTTGTATGTATAGAATATAGATGTACATATAAATATGAAAAATGTTAAGAGTGCCAAATTAAGAAACTTAAATTGTTTACATGCTGATGTGTCAATGTCAATTTTGAAATAAAATTTATTTTTAAGTTCCTTTGTTTTGAAATTAAAGAAGAGCTTTACTTATCCACATCAACAAGTGTCTTATTCAGCTATTTTTTTAGGTGTATATAGCATTACTCTATATATATATAATAAAAAAAATTGTTCACCTACTTTAAATTTAATAGTGTGTACACTTTTTGGACAAAATTAAAGTATGTCAGCTCTAAAAGGAGGATGCTAAAGTAATTTTTATTACGAATAAGATAAAGTCATTTACTTGGCATAACTATATATGCTCGGTGAATTTCTCATTGCATTTGTATGTACAACACGGGATGCCACATGTGCTTCTTCTCAATGCATGCCCACTCAATTTCTCTCTGCGCACACCCAAATTATTTTGCGGGACAGAGTACTTTATGCAGCATCTTTTTGTTGTATATGAAGATATAAAGAGAAATTTGGTAAATATATAGGGTAAATTATACTTTACACCCTTATAGTTTGGATGTGATTTGGTTCCTACAGTTTCAATTTTGTCAATTTGGTCCTTAGAGTTTCAATTAAGTTCAATGTAGTTCATTTATGAATATTTTCTACAACTTTTGATCGAAATAGGTCACGTGATGCACACATGAGGCATCATTACAGGCAAAATGGTAAATTTACTTCAAAAAATTTACACTTTACACACGTATATTGAACCTAAATCTGTCAAGAATTGCAAGAAAATTGATGAATGGACTATATTGAACCTAAACTGAAACTGTCAGGACCAAAGTGACAAAATTGAAACTGCAGGGACCAAAGTGAAATCACACCCAAACTATAAAGGTACAAAATAGAATTTACCCATATATATTCAGTAAGCATTTTGCAATTCTTAATTGCGGTAGTTCCTCGTTACAACAGGGTAGCAACAACTTTTCTTATCTATCTAAAAAAATTAAAGGTAGCACGATAGCACACACGCAACTCCCAACCCCCCCCCCCCCCCCCCCCCCCCCCCCCCCCCCCCCCCACACACACACACACACACACACACACACACACACATACATATACATATATATATACATACAAGTGGGCTAGCACGTGACTGTGAAATATGCGAGTTTTTCTCTTAAAAATAGGCCATCGCCTAATATTGAAGATTTTGATTTGTGTAATTTATTTGTGGAGTGTTTGTGCCCAAATCTTTACACATTTAATTAGGAATTTAGGAGTCATGCTATAATTCTCAAAAATAGAGAAAATAAAATTTCTTTTTGGGTCTGTAGGCCATGACTGGTGAAGTCACTTAATTATCCACACCACACAATTCTAACCAACAAATAATAAGGAGACAACAATAACTAAACAATATCTGATATATAATAATATCGAGTTACAAAGCTATTACAATAGCGTCTGGGAATGGAAATAAACATAAAGTCATAGGGCAGCAAATGCCTAATTACAAAATATAGTAAATAAATTATGATAAGATGAATAGAAACTATAATTTATTCTAGTCTTCAGCTGGCGTAAATGTAATCGTCAGCGTAGTAATCCTCCCCAACATATCCGTCCTCAGTAGGGCCACCCTCTGCGTAACCACCCTCCTGGTAGAAGCCTTCATCATAGGGTTCGTTACTTGCGTGGTCAGCAATAGGGTGGGCTGGTCAAAAAATCACCAGTTTTGCCAAAAGATAACCATTCTGTAAGTTTTCTTACAAAAATTGACCTACATGTAAATATTAAAAGTAGCCATTTTTGTTGACTTTTTTTAAGCCAATAGTAATTATGGTTTCAACAGTTGATTGAACCTGAAATATTGAGAGTAAGGGTAGATTTGGCACTTCATAATTTTCTTACAAAAATTGACCTATATATAAATATTATGTAAATAATTATTTTTGTTAAACTTGTTTTGAAGCCAATTGTAATTAGTGAAACACTTAATAAAGACAAGGGTATAATTGGTAGTTCATAAATTCGAGCTGCTTAAGCTAGCATGTCAAAACACCTACTCCGTTCTTATAGTATAGGAGACATAAGGGTATGTGTACGAGCATGGATATAAGTGTTCACAAAAAAGAAGAAGAAGAAGAAGAAGAAGAAGAAGAAGTTAATTTTGCTTCCCAAATAATTAGACAATTGTATCACATACGTATATACAAGGGCGGAGGTAATTGTAGGCCCAAGCCCAAGCCCAACCTCAACCCCAACCCCAAATCCAAATTAAAAAATAGAAAATAGATAATCAAAAAAAAAAAAAGTAAAAACATTTTTTAGTGTATGTAAAATTTTTTTTATTGAATATATGTGATATTTTATCCCAAATTTAATCTTGCCCACTTTAGTATATGTGATATTTTAGCCTAAATGTAATCTAACCCACACCAATTAAGTGTTTCAAACTCAATTTGACACTATACATTGTTGATATATAAACCCCAAAATGTATAATTAATATTACCCCAAAATATAATATTGTTCTTAAACAAATCCAATTTGACACCATATCACATTATCAAACATGTATAAAAAGACCAAAAAAAAAAAAATCGAGGGTACATCAGCTCCCCCAAAAAAAATTCCTGACTCCGCCCTTGCATATATATATATATATATATATGTATGTTATTGTGAGAAAATGCTACCCTATACTAGTGAAACTAGTCTAGAAAAATCACGGTCCCCGTGTAATGGTCCCTGTGTTTTTTTTTTTGTAAGGGACAATTAGTGAAAATGATATTATGATAAGATTTTTTTAGAGTTAAGGATAATTAAGTTTCTTGATCAGGGAAAGTTTCTCCATAGAAATACCGTAAGTGGAATTTCACTTGGCATACATATATGAATATTAAATAAAATTCCACTTATTTGGATCTTTGAGGGACTTTTTAACAAATTAAGAATTAAATTGGACGACTTTGAACTTTTGACAGTTACTTCTAGAGACTTTCACATAAATTTCTATTGTTTTAATGTCAAAAGTCTTTTTGGGACTAAAATGACCCACAAATGCTATTTAAATGTTTATTTCCCGTTTTCAGCCAACTAATTAGCTCAGTTCCCAAAATGGGGTTTTTTTTTAAAAAAAATCAAAATCTTTAAAATGACTTCACTTTCAAAATACAAATCAGTTTTCGAAAACTTTTATCCGTGATGTATAAAACTAGATCTACCAAACAAGGTGCACACTAACTATAAAATTAATTCTTAAAAATTCAAAATTTTGTTGCTCAAAAATGGATATAAAAAAAAGTAATTTTTTTTTTTTTGTAAAACCGACACTCTATTGCGTCGATCTCAAAAAATTAGCCCAAAAAAATAGTTCAATACAGCAAATGAATCGCAAAGTTATAGTCATTTTAGCAATGCTATTAACTTTATGGGACTGCCTAGGTAAAGAGAGTGACATGGCATCAAATAGTACTCATTTTTTCAATGACAGTAATCTGCTACTGCCTTTACGATACTGCATATGCAAGATATTGTATATCGTCAAATATAGCCATTACGGTACATCAAGTACATTATTATCTTAATTTTTAATTTTTTAAATTTTTCAGGCACTATGGATCTTATTTGATAAATCATTTCTTCTAGATTATATATATATATACATATATATATATGAATTTTATTTAAAATGGAGTTTCGGTTTGAAAGATATGGCATTTAAAAGTTTTGAAAAAAAAAACTGCATTGGAATGTATATTGGGCTGTCAAAACTTGAGTAGCATATTTTACGTATGTGAACTGGGGGTAAATTTCTCAATTACCTTAATTTCAGTTTAAAAAATGACTTAAGACCAAATAAAACCATAAAATGATATCCTTATCAACAGCTTAAAAATGAAGACACAGGACCTATGACTAAGGACGTTGTGTACGCTGTTTAATTGTTTATGTATTTTGTTTACACTGGGCCTATGACTAAAGACGTTGTGTATGCTGTTTAATTGCTTATATGTATTTTGTTTACTTCTGTATGCATTGTGGTGGTTCGTTTTGGGATCTGCAATATAAAAAGTATAAATAAATAAATAAATAAATAATAGTAAAAAATTGAAAACGCAGGACTTATGTTTGGAAACAATCCCAACATGGACTTTTTATTAATTAATTTACCCTACATTAATTAAAATGGGTCCCCATTTTATTTTTTATTATACACTACAACACAGTGGGAGGCAGTAGTGATCTCCCAACCAATAAACCCCCTGCCCTATGAGATTAGAAACCGCAACCATCTATCGATTGATGAGATCAAATCTCCTACCACTGCGTCATCCATTTTCTCTGGACATTGACCCTTTGTTTTTTTTGAAATTTTATTTTTAGATATTGTAGGGTAGTAATTCTTTATATATATATATATATATATACAGTGGCGGACCCAGGATTTTGTGCTAGGGGGGGCCAAGTTCCATGCGGGGGTTCGGGGGCAGCGCCCCCGAAAATTTTTTTTTGGGTCACTTATACATATTTTTTATTTTTAAGTGAGACAAAGAGTCGAACAAGTAGTTGTGGCAAATTTGATTTAGACATTGTTTATCTCCTGAGCTGAATAAGGGAATATTACTCTTCCCTTTCACTATTAATAGGGACTTTTAATGTCACACTGTCACATTAGTGGATATTGTTATTAATCCTGCAATGTTATTTTTAACACATCACCATTTTAACATAATGAAAGTCAAATGGACACTATGTATTAAGAACCTCTACATGTAAAGTCACAAATTTGGGGGGGCCACTATATAAAATATTTTCAAATCTTCAAAATTCTATATAGACCCTCAAAATTTTTAAAATTTTTGCAGGGGCCGTGGCCCCCCCCCCCGCCCCCCCCGGTCTCCATTTGGATCCGCCCCTGTATATACACACACAAGAAAGGTCACGTGAAGATAGTAGGACATTACTATGTTCAATATAAAGGTGACAAAAAAAGTCATTAACAGCTCATTAGTATAAATGCGATAAGATAAGTTATCATAGGGCACTAAAGTAATTAATGTATTTTTAATTCTTGGCACAATTATAGTTTAAGTGGATGTAATGTTTTGTTCTCGTAAATTTTAAAATATTTACATATGTACTAATATGGTAGTGTTTCCCATATATGTATATAGAGAGTAAATTTGAGACGGCTTAGTCGTACTACTTAGAAAATACGGCACCCAATTGACACACTTCACCTTAGCATTTGTGACTCACAATCCTTATTACTTACACAATTTGTCTTTTATAAAAAAGAGAAACAGTTGGTGCGTGGGATTTGGGAATTTCATCACTTTCTCCATCTTCTCTCTCTCTCTATCTCTAATATCTATATCTAGGAAGCACCGACACTTCTAAGAAGTTAACGTGTTGCGTGTTGTATCGTGTTCGAAACACGGACACGACATTTCTTGGACACTTTTTCTGCAGTGTCGACGTGCAATTTTTTAAGATTTTGTCCTGTCGACGTGCCGGTGTCGTGTCGTATCCGTGTCGGAGTGTCCGTGTCCGTGCTTCATAGATCTATATCTATCTCTAATATCTATCTGTATATTCCCATGTGATTGTACGTCACTACAAAACTTTAATTTGGTCTATTTATTTCTCCTTTTAACAATTAGAGTGCATTTGTTTCGCGGATAAATTAGAGGATTGGATTAAAATAGTCCAATATATCCCACCTTATACTGTGTTTGTTTGGGCCAAGATAGCAGTATTTTAACTCAGGTATTGTGTAGTGTGATTAAAACTAATACCTCCTAAGAGGGATAAAACAATACCTGGGAGAGGGTAGTATAAAAAAACGCGGGGATAAGCTTTAGTGGGATTAAGTTATAAAATGACAAAATTACCCCTTCCATATATATACCCGTCTTTCATCCCTCATATTCTGAAAATCATTTGTGAAGAGGGAGACTCGTGAGCTCATGAAGGAGGCGACACAAGAAATTTGCACACGACGAGCAGCAGCAACACCGGCGATGTTTAATTTTGAGTAAGAGAGAATATACAGACATTATTTCTTACTCTATCTTAGACAATGCCCCTGTTTGTTGCACATTATAAGCTATAACTTATATATAGCTTATAGTTTAAAATAAAACTTGTAGACACCCCATTTTGCCCTACCAAAAAAAGAGAGAAAGAAATAACTATCACAGGGGATCCCACCGGGCACGCAAATCGAGGAAGGAAAAGTTGGAGTCCTAATCAGAATATCTGGAGGTCAAATCAAATGTCAAATTAAGTTATTGTCAATTTGAATACCCACCAGCATGGTTTCGAAAGCATGTCGGGTCAGCCGTAGACACCCGTTTTTTGCCCACCTACAAAGAGGCGGACAGATAAGGTACATCGAGTCCGACGGGTAGGAAGAGCTCATAAATACAAGGTCCCTAGACTTCGAATCGCCAAAATCGAACCACGGGCGAAGAAATAATCATTGTTTAAAGTTCGGACGAATCTACTATTTGCCAGAGAGGGATCGGGAGTACTTTTTTAGCTTTTAGGATGTCAGAACAAGCATTTTTCATGACAGAATGGAAGTGTGTGACATTACCGAGGACTTCCTAAAATTTCATCTTAATTCGATACCAGATTCTGAAAAAGTACATTTCAATTAACGAATTTGTCAAGACAGATGCTTAATACGAGTCATATAGTGTTTCAAGAATTTCATTTTCACTAATATTTCGCGTTTGTCGAGAGGACCACGGAAGTCCAAGTTTTCGTCGCACTGTCTTCCAGAAAATTCGAAAGCGCGGCGCTTGTACAGATATCTAGATATTTTCTTTGCTTAGCGACTAATTAATCCAGATTTGAGCCAATCGCGCCATAGGAGTCACTTTCTGATTTGAGGAAAATACTCTTCACATCGAGACGGAGAAATCCCTAAAATTTCATCTCAACCCGACACCAGATTCTGAAAAAGTACATTTTAATTAATAGATTTGTCAAGACAGATGCTTAATACGAGTCATATAGTGTTTCAAGAATTTCATTTTTGCACTAATATTTCGCGTTTGTCGAGAGGACCACGAAAGTCCAAGTTTTCGTCGCACTGCCTTCCAGAAAATTCGGAAGCGCGGCGCTTGTACAGATATCTAGATATTTTCTTTGCTTAGCGACTAAGTAATCCAAATTTGAGCCAATCGCGCCATAGGAGTCACTTTCTGATTTGAGGAAAATACTCTTCACATCGAGACGGAGAAATCCCTAAAATTTCATCTCAATCCGACACCAGATTCTGAAAAAGTACATTTTAATTAATAGATTTGTCAAGACAGATGCTTAATACGAGTCATATAGTGTTTCAAGAATTTCATTTTTGCACTAATATTTCGCGTTTGTCGAGAGGACCACGAAAGTCCAAGTTTTCGTCGCACTGCCTTCCAAAAAATTCGGAAAGCGCGGCGCTTGTACAGATATCTAGATATTTTCTTTGCTTAGTGACTAAGTAATCCAGTTTTGAGCCAATCGCGCCATAGGAGTCACTTTCTGATTTGAGGAAAATACTCTTCACATTAAAATAAAGGGATCCATGTAATTTCGTCTCATTCCGACAGTGCACCTCGATTGGCGCGTTCTGCCATAACTGGTGCCGAATGAGGGCCAAACAACGTTTTAAAAATCCAATTCCGACTTCAAAATTATGTGTTAGTCGAGAGAACCCACCGGTCCAGTTTTCAACCGCATGGCTTTCCGAAAATCCCAGAGAACGCGACGCACACACACAATATCTAGATATTTTATTACTTTATTATTATTATTTTTTTAATTAATTATTTTTTAAATCAAATTTTTTTCCTATAAATAGGAAGTTCCGCCCTTCCAAAAAATTGGCCAATTCACTCTCTCCCTTAGGCTTTGTTTGGGAATCCCTAACCTTTCTCCTCTCCCAAGCTCTGTTTGGCTACATTGATCAAATAAAATCCAAACTCCATCATAAGCACCTCTAATGTCATACATACAGTATACATACATGCACTATTCATACGTATAGCACTATTCATACATACTGTACTATTCATACATACCTGCACTATTCATACATACAGTATACGTACGGGTACTATTCAAACATACAATTTACATCTTGACTTTTCCGGCCCTTCCGGACCCAACCATGACGTCCATTTAAGTCGATTTTGTGTCAAAATACGACTTGGGCCTTCTCGAATTATTTCCGCAACGTTTCTCGGATTTCTTTCATTCTTTCTTAACAAACAACGACTGAACTTCAATAATCGCCTCTGCACAGGTAACATCCTCAACTCAAACTCTTAGTGGTTTGGGCTCCCTATAAATCCACTAGTCAGATATTTTTCCTTTTTTTATTATTTATTATTTATTATTTTATTTTATTTTTTTCGCTAGTCGGAAGGAGGCCTCGAACTCCACCCGATTGAACTTTATATCCTGTGTCAGCCGGAAAGAGATCTAATGACCCACCCGGCTGAACTTTATCAAACTGCTATATCCTTCGCCAGTCGGAAGGAGATCTTCGAACTCCACCCGATTGGACTTTATATCCTGCGTCAGTCGAAAGGAGATCTAATGACCCACCCGGCTGAACTTTATCAAACTGTTATATCTTACGCCAGTCGGAAGGAGGCCTCGAACTCCACCCGATTGGACTTTATATCCTGCGTCAGCCGGAAGGAGATCTGATGACCCACCGGGCTGAACTTTATCAAACTGTTATATCTTGTGCCAGTCGGAAGGAGGCCTTGAACTCCACCCGATTGGACTTTATATCCTGCGTTAGCCGGAAGGAGATCTAATGACCCACCCGGCTGAACTTTATCAAACTGCTATATCTTGCGCCAGTCGGAAGGAGACCTTCGAACTCCACCCGATTGGACTTTATATCCTGCGCCAGCCGGAAGGAGATCTAATGACCCATCCGGCTGCCCTTTATCTCTTGTTATAGAATTTCGTTGATAAAATCAGGAAACACAAAAATGATACTTCTCTCCATTTGCATAGGGCACCGACCCGTACTTCCGGTAAAACTTTCACATCACCTTTTTTACATCATAGGGCACCGACCCATACTTCCGGTACACTCTTTTTTTCACTGGGCACCGACCCATACTTCCGGCACCTTTTCAAAGCACTGGACATCGACCCATACTTCCGGTACACTCTTTTTTCACTGGGCACCGACCCTTACTTCCGGCACCTTTTCAAAGCACTGGGCACTGACCCTTACTTTCAAAACACTTTCTCACTCACAAGGGCACCGACCCGTACTTCCAGTAAAACTTTCACATCACCTTTTTTACATCATCGGGCACCGACCCATACTTCCGGTACACTCTTTTTTTCACTAGGCACCGACCCGTACTTCCAGCACCTTTCCAAAGCACCGGGCACTGACCCTTACTTTCAAAACACTTTCTCACTCACATGGGCACCGACCCTTACTTTCAAAACACTTTCTCACTCACATGGGCACCGACCCTTACTTCCAAAACATAAAACAAAAAGACAAAAAAATCATATAAACAAAAAAAAAATACAAAATACGCATCGCACGGTTGATCTACTCCGTCTTTTACTCAAAACACTCTTTCATAACTCATTACTTTCTCAAGGTTAAAGTCCAGGACTACACCGTACAGGTGATGTTGTCAATATCAAGATATAAAAGTATTCTTTACTTTTCAAAAGATTTGCAGTGTGGAAGTAAAGGTCAAACCCACAGAGATTGATTAACTACAGCGACTTAATTTTAAAACCTAACTTTAGTTAATTAAAAAAACAGATTTTGATTTGGTTTGAATTAAACTACTAACAAATAAAAATAAATATAAACTATGAAAGCAATTAAAGTTGTTCTAAATAATGTTTAAGGGAACCTAGGATTGCAAATCCACCACTAGCTTCATAATAGGAATATTTATGAATTACTTTAGCTTATTACGTTGGATGATAATGGGGAATTGTAGCTACAAGCCCAATTCCTCCGACAAGAAGATAATCATGGTTCAAGCACCAACATAATCCATCTTCGGTTAGCACGAATTATCCCACACTAAACTAGGGTTGTGACATAATTCGTCTAATCTAGGCATGGATTATTCGGATACTTGATAGCACAAATCAATAAAGCACCATCACATGTAAACAATCTAAACAAGCACAACAAGCATAGATCGTTGAGCACATCACAGTCAAAATAGATCTAAGACAAGAATAAATTCTGAAAGCAATGATTTAATCAATAGAAGTACGATTTATTTATAAAAATCCTCGGAACATGTGACTGTCATCCATACATAATAAAACTAAAATAAAAACATAAAATACTCTCTATTACTCGACTAGGGCTTCATTGAAACCCTAGATCTATGATCTAGCAGTCCATAGAAGTGATGGATGGCAAGTAGTTGATGGAGGAGGCCATGGAAACCCTTGGTCTTCTTCTTCTTCTCCTTGCTTCCCTCCCTTCAATGGCTGGAAGTATGGTTGTATGGGTGTGTAACAATGTCTAACCCCTAAAAATTATAAAAACTAAGTATATATATAGAGTTTTACACAAGCTTTGGAAGATTTCCCAACCCGAAACGAACTGAAACTGATATAATTTACAATCTGGACGTCATTCAGCAGTTTCGTTTGCACAGGAGTCTTCAGTATACTGAAATACGCATCTTTGATTTTTACACATATCGCGCGAGCGCGACATTTGCTACCTCGCGCACGCGGATCGCTTGAGCGATTTTGGGGATCTCGCGCGAGCGATATCTGGGTTTTCGCGCCCGCGGGTCGCGCGCGCGACTTGGCTTTTTCAGCTTCTTTTCTTCTGCTTTTTTACCCTGTTTAGCCTGGTTTAGTTGATTTCTTCCAAAACCTGTCAGAAAATAAAAAACAAAGTAAAAATATACAAAAATAGGATAAAAAGATACTAACAAATGCTCGTTAAGGCGTATAAATAGGATTTGTTCTCTTCCGATCACACCCCCAAACCTACATTTTGCTAGTCCTCGAGCAAAACTAAAATAAAAACTAACTACTAATAAAATACTACTCCATTTTTGCATGGATCACGATTGCATTTAGCATGTACAACAAGCCTTTTAAACCTCTAGGTGTCCCTAGTCGGACGAGTGAAGTCTCGTGAGGGTTCTCGTCAACAAGTTACCCACAACCATCTTTATTAACTTAGAAATTTAAAAAGTTTTATTAAAAAAAAAAACATAACATTCAATACTCCTTATTATACAATAATGATTTGAAATAGAATAACGAACATAAAAAAAACACAATGAAACATCCACCTAAATCATGAAAAACAATCTCAAGCACATGCATCGTATAAATCAATAGAGTTCCTCATACAATTGCACGTGTGTGATATGGTAGTCAAATAAACATGCGCATGTCATGAACTTGGAATATCACTCGGATAACCATTTAACTATGTCTCGACTACGAATCTCATAATGTTAATTACACTCTCAAATGAAACACTCAGAAACAGGTGTAATTTTTCTAATATATGTGAGTAAAGGAAATATATTTTCAAAACGAGAAATGCTCACATATGACTCGAAAAGGACGCATGACACGAAAGAATAGTAGTCTCATGGATAGGATGCCAACAATCAAGAAAAATTA
Organism: Hydrangea macrophylla; assembly: GCA_033977485.1. Classification (NCBI taxonomy): domain Eukaryota; kingdom Viridiplantae; phylum Streptophyta; class Magnoliopsida; order Cornales; family Hydrangeaceae; genus Hydrangea; species Hydrangea macrophylla. Next base: position 30,796,472 of record CM066987.1, read on the forward strand.
ATCATGACCATGTTTTAATCCCCCTCCCATCGTTTTCATATCCGAACCGTGTTTCCTAAGATCAAATAGGACTTTTCAAAGGTTGTAATGTGGCTCAGGCAATGAAAAATGATAGAACGGATTAATTGGGTAGGTTTAGAATGGCATTATAAGGCATGTTCGATCTCTTTCATTCTTCTTCTACAAACTTTCATCTTTTCTTTCTCTTCATTCCTTTTCATTCATTTTTCTTCTTTTCTTTCATTTTTTTTTTCAACCTTCCTCTTCTTTATTTTTTTCTTTTCCTTTTTCTTTTCTCGCTTCTCAAATGACTATGCATTGAATACCAAGCAACTACCCCAATAGCATCTTATTTTCTTCTTCTCAATCAACACATCGCCTTAATACTACTAAAAGTTGATCACTCTTCCAGTGGTATACTCAAAGTTGATCAAGTTGGAGCTTTTACAGAGGATAATGGTGAACCAAGAAAAAGAATGGCATTTTAATGGCTCAAAGGGCGAACTAAGGAAATTTATCATTTATCGGTCGGCAGTAAACAAAGAGGGCCTAAAATCATTTCCTATGGTAATACGATTCTTCAATGTTTACAATGGAAGATTATTTAGCATGGTAACAAATATTTTAACTTGACTATCAACCAAAACAAGAATAATGAGACTGAACAACAAGTAGATGCGCTATTTCAATGAAATTCGACAAACACAAAATGTATTTATAACCCTCTAAAAAGAAAAAATAGGCTCAATAACTCACAGGGTCTAGTCTCCACCTTGTGTTATCTAGAAATCCGAATCATATTATAGTTCACAACCAACATGTATTCAAATGACTACGTGCAGTGCATAAGTTTATGTGCAAAACTATGATATAAAACTACGATTCTAACAATACATAACTTAAAACGGTTCATCATAACTTCAGCAAATGTTTAATCACATATTCCCTTGTTTATCATTCTATAACAATCATAGTTACATAACAAGAAGTATCAAATCAAGATTGCAAAAACATCGATAACATCGTTTATTTAAACACACTTATTGAAAAATTTTAAAATTTTGCATAAACTAATGTGCATGTGTGTGCATACCCCCAAACCTAAACCTTTCATTGTCCCCAATGAAACAATCAAATGAAAGAAAGGAGAGTACATAAGGAAGGAACGATAGTACCTCGATCTTGACAAGCATAGAACAGGTGAACACAAAGGAATATGGCTATAAAGTTCAATGTTACCTGTTACTTCTTAACAAAAGAAAATTAAACAAACAAAATAATAAAAACAGCTAAAAGAATTATAACTAAGCTAAACGAAACTAAAAAAACTATAAGAAGAAACAAAACTATGAAAACAACACGAAAATAAGCTATAAAAGGAAATAAAACATAACCAGAATTATGAAAACAATCAAAGACTCGATCTAAAAGTACCTAAGAAACAAAAACAGAAAAGTAAAAACTGTGTGACAGGTGTGGGAGGAAATATAAAAAAACAAAAGAAGAAAATGCAGAAATGGGGAGTCGCGCGAGCGGCCGTCGCGCGCGCGAATCCTAAGTTTTTTTTTTTTTTTTTTTTAAATCGCGCCAGCGAGGTTCCTCCTCGTGCCCGCGAGCTACCTCGCGCCCGCGAAATCAGGCGCGAGAAGAACCCGAGGCATCATATAAGAAAAAGAAAGAAAATACCACTAAGTCACAAACTCGCGCCAGCGGACCGCGCGAGCGAGGCCTCGTGCGAGCGGATCGCGCGCGCGATTCGGGTTTTTTTTTTCCATTTTTTGGCTAAAATTATGTATATAATATTAAAATAAATTAATTCTAACCCCCAAACATGTCCAGAAAAACTCCAAAACTAACAAAAACGACCAAAAACAAAGAAAATAGACGAAATTAAGCTTGGGTTGCCTCCCAAGAAGCGCTATCTTTTACGTCTTCAGCTAGACCGTTCTAGCTCAAGACTCACGGAGGCTGTAACTCGGATTTTGTACCCTTTAGGGCATTAGGGAGATTCCGGTGAAACGTCGAAACAAGGTCGCTATGTGTTAATTCATTTGACGACTCACCTTTATCGTTATTACACCGATTCTTTACCTTTCGAGTAAATTCTTCATTAGGGGCCGAGGTATTAGGATTCATCCACTCATCATTCACTATATTATTCCCCTCATTCATATTTATTACGTTCTTAGGTTCAATATTCCCTCTCACATCACATTCTGCCTCACATAGGTTATCGTCGTCTTTAGGAGGTTGATCAGCAGCATTAAAAACATTTAATTTTAATTTTATATTCCCGAACGACACTTTCATCACCCCTGTTCTACAATTAACACGTGCGTTGGCCGTGGCTAAGAATGGACGACCAAGAATAACAGGAGTGTATTTTCTAGCATCTAGCACCGGTTCGGTGTCAAGGACCATAAAATCAACGGGATAGAAACATTGATCAACTTTTACTAGGACGTCTTCGACGACTCCCCTAGGTACTTTAACAGAACGATCTGCTAATTGAATAGTAGCGGCCGTAGGTTTAAGTTCACCTAGACCTAGTTGTTTATAAACATGATAAGGTAAGAGGTTAACACTAGCACCTAAGTCAAGGAGAGCCCGATGAATGATAGTGTCACCTATGACACATGAAATCGTAGGCGTACCGGGATCCTTATACTTTGGAGGAGCGTGTTGAAAAACTGAACTTACTTTTTTCGTGAGGAAGACCTTTTTAGGAGTATGACTACGTATTTTGCGCTTTTGTGTACAAAGGTCTTTTAGACATTTAGCATAAGTGGGAATTTGTTTTATAGCGTCGAGGAAAGGAATATTTATTTTAACTTGTTTAAATACCTCAAGTATATCCTCAGTTTTTGACTTTTTCTTTGTAAGATTAGACGGTTCCTCAACATTGGGTGGAAAAGGTAACTTTGGAACATAGTTAGTTGGGACCGGTTCTTTATCTTTTCTACTTTGATTCACGTCCTCACCCCTCTCTTTATTAGAGTTAATGTTCATATCTATCACATTCTCATTCTTATTAGGGGTTTCTATCACCTCCTCTCGTGTAGTCATCCTAGTTGAGACGGCATTTACTTGTTCATTCGACCCCTTAACCTCATATTGTCCCTTAGGGTTTTGGATTGTTTGACTAGGCAACGTCCCCTCGTTTCTACGACTCACTATAGTAGCTAGTTGTCCCATTTGGGATTCAAGCTTCGCAATGGATTGTGTGTGTGAGTGCACTATTTGTGCTTGCGCTTGTACTTGCGTTTCAATAGTCTTAAGGGACGCCAACACCTTTTCCTCAAAAGCATTACCCCTTGAAGGATTCGAATTAGGAGGCGGGTGTTGGTATTGATTAGGTTAAAACTGAGGTCGATACGCATTTGGAAAATTAGTTGCCTCATTAAGATTATTATTATTATTTTTCCACGAGAAGTTAGGATGGTTTCTCCATGGCGCATCCGGATTGTTAGTAGTTGCATTATAATTATTTCGTGGGTATTGTTGAATAGAATTAATGTGTTGCTCCACGAATTCCGGAAATTGACTTGCCGATGGACATGCAAGGATAGAATGTGAAGGATCGGAACATATTTGACATACCTCATGAGCGGGTGCGGTTGTCGCTTGATTCATTGTTAAAAGTCGGTCAAGTTTGTTAGATAGTTCTTTTATTTCAATTGACTGACTTGACTCAAACTTTACCTCCCTATTAGGTTGGGAATGATATCCCTCAGAACGGACAGACACGGCTTGGTGCATTGAATTCTTGCTCAAAGTTTCAAAAATTTTCCAAGCCTCGTCGGCGCTTTTGTGTAGGAAAGTTCCCCCACAAACGGCATCGACGGTATTCCTAACGGAGGGAATAAGCCCCTCGTAGAAGACTTGAACCAATTGCCACTTGGGAACCTGATGATGTGGGCACGAACGTAATAATTCTTTAAATTTTTCCCACGTATCGTAAAGTGATTCCCCATCTTGCATCACAAAGTTTGTTATGGATTTTCTTATCTGATTCGTACGCATAATAGGGAAAAACTTTTGTAAGAATGCGGTGTGTAAGGCTTCCCATGTTCTAATTGTGTTTGGCTCCAAAGATTGAAGCCAATATTTAGCTTTATCTTTTAAAGAGAATGGAAAGAGCCGCAATTTTAATTCATCATCAGTTAAGTTTTGGATTTTCAAAGTAGAACATATATCTTGAAAATCTCCTAAGTGTTTATATGGATCTTCATTTAAACGGCCATGGAAAGATGGAAGTAGCGAGATGGTAGACGACTTTATCTCAAAGTGAGATGCCGTCGCCTCCGGTAAGTCGATACAAGTTTGTGGCGTGTAAGTCGTCGGAATAAAATAATCTTTAAGTGGAGGAGGTGGCGGTATATTAAGATTATTCATATTAGCTCCGTTGTTATTTTGGTTGTTTTCGTTATTATTTCCAATGTCTGCCATTTTAATTGGTTCTATGTTATGAAAGCGTGGTTTCTTTAGTCTTTGAAGGGTACTACGTATTTCGGACTCAAATAAAGACGTTGGTTTTGGTGTCAAATCGTCGTCTATTAAAAACCTTGTTCTAGAAGTTAAGTTTGAAGACTTGTTAAGTCTTAATGTACGTTCAAGTTCAGAGTCAAAAGGTTTTAATTCCGGTTTGTTTGAACGTGTACCTAACATAAACTAAAAGAAAATAAACTAAAACAAAAACTGACTAAACAAAATAAGCAAATAACAATCACGCAAATAGGGAAACATGCACACAACTACTATGATGCATGCAAATTATCCTGTAATGCAATGACCGCGTCAAGCCCAGCGCCCCGGGTTTCCTAGCTAATGCAGTGCAATTAACCCTAAACTAATGCAAATAGTGCGTCACAGCGCCCTGACTTACAGTGATTTGATGCGAAGTTAAAGCGAGCAATTTACTTAATTTTTATTTATTTTATTTGCGTAAGCTCCTTTGATGTAATTAGCTACTCCACTCGGAAACGTTGAAATTTGATGACTCGAAAACCTATAAAATAAAAGAACAAGTTAGTGATTTAAAACAAAAACGGAAAATAAGAAGAATAAAAACTAATCTAATATTTACAAATTAACTAAACTAAGATTATAAAATTAAAGGTAGTAATGCAATCCCCGGCAACGACGCGAAAAATTGATGTTGTCAATATCAAGATATAAAAGTATTCTTTACTTTTCAAAAGATTTGCAGTGTGGAAGTAAAGGTCGAACCCACAGAGATTGATTAACTACAGCGACTTAATTTTAAAACCTAACTTTAGTTAATTATGAAAACGGATTTTGATTTGGTTTGAATTAAACTACTAACAAATAAAAATAAATCTAAACTATGAAAGCAATTAAAGTTGTTCTAAATAATGTTTAAGGGAACCTAGGATTGCAAATCCACCACTAGCTTCATAATAGGAATATTTATGAATTACTTTAGCTTATTACGTTGGATGATAATGGGGAATTGTAGCTACAAGCCCAATTCCTCCGACAAGAAGATAATCATGGTTCAAGCACCAACATAATCCATCTTCGGTTAGCACGAATTATCCCACACTAAACTAGGGTTGTGACATACTTCGTCTAATCTAGGCATGGATTATTCAGATACTTGATAGCACAAATCAATAAAGCACCATCACATGTAAACAATCTAAACAAGCACATCAAGCATAGATCGTTGAGCACATCACAGTCAAAATAGATCTAAGACAAGAATAAATTCTGAAAGCAATGATTTAATCAATAGAAGTACGATTTATTTATAAAAATCCTCGGAACATGTGACTGTCATCCATACATAATAAAACTAAAATAAAAACATAAAATACTCCCTATTACTGGACTAGGGCTTCATTGAAACCCTAGATCTATGATCTAGCCGTCCATAGAAGTGATGGATGGCAAGTAGTTGATGGAGGAGGCCATGGAAACCCTTGGTCTTCTTCTTCTTCTCCTTGCTTCCCTCCCTTCAATGGCTGGAAGTATGGTTGTATGGGTGTGTAACAATGTCTAACCCCTAAAAATTATAAAAAACTAAGTATGTATAGAGTTTTACACAAGCTTTGGAAGATTTCCCAACCCGAAACGAACTGAAACTGATATAATTTACAATTTGGACGTCATTCAGCAGTTTCGTTTGCACAGGAGTCTTCAGTATAATGAAATACGCATCGTTGATTTTTACACATATCGCGCGAGCGCGACATTTGTTACCTCGCGCGCGCGGATCGCTCGAGCGATTCTATGGATCTCGCGCGAGCGATATCTGGGTTTTCGCGCCCGCGGGTCGCGCGCGCGACTTGGCTTTTTCAGCTTCTTTTCTTCTGCTTTTTTACCCTGTTTAGCCTGGTTTAGTTGATTTCTTCCAAAACCTATCAGAAAATAGAAAACAAAGTAAAAATATACAAAAATAGGATGAAAAGATACTAACAAATGCTCGTTAAGGCGTATAAATATGATTTGTTCTCTTCCGATCAACAGGTTAAAGTTCCTAGCTACACTGACTTTACTCAAACATTATTTTATACACTCACGGTCTAGATCGACCAAACACCCATACATATACACAGCACAGAACTACGTACGGCCTGATTCTCGAGTCGAGATACGTATGCAACCCTTACTCGGGTGCGGCCATAACTATTTTCTTTCAAACTATCTCGTGTCGAGATACGTACATACTTTCAAACTCTCTCGAGTCGAGACGTATACATACTTTCAAACTATCTCGTGGCAAGATACGTATACATAATTTCAAACTATCTCGTGGCGAGATACGTATACATACTTTCAAAACTATTTCGTGTCGAGATATGTAAATCGCCAACTGCGTGTCACGGATACTCGAATCTAATTCTTGTATCTATACTCTATTACTTTGTACTTACGCCCCGTTACTATGAAAATCACTAAAATTGGCAACCGTGTGCCACAGATGCTCGAGCGTGCCTAACACCTTCCCTCGGCATAATCGAGTCCCCGAACCCACTTCAAGAACTCCGGTTTCGCATGACTACTCGAGTCACACTTTTAAAGGGCCTTACTGTTCCAAAACGTTTTTCAAAAGTCAAAGATGACCATGTCGATTGTCTTTGCAGAGATCCTAACTCCCGAATAAGTGTTATGTGGCGACTCTGAACTCTTACTTGGCCCTACTCCCACTTTTCATACACCTCACCTACTTTCACGCATCTCGACGTAAATGGTCGCGACCCACGAGGGGACCGCCCCCCACCTTCGAGGCGAGCGCGACAGCTGGCGATTCTGCTGGGGATTGAGCTTAAGATGACTCAGGCCATCACTTTGGTGGTTTTCATATTCTAAAGGGGAATTTCTTTCACTAACTACTCTATACTTCTATAATTCTTTTTTAGATTATAAACTTGTTTGCATAGGTACCTGCGACTCAAAAGACACTGCAAGGCCAATGCCATACTGAAACTATAAGGCCAATGTCGTACTTTACCGCTATACACACTACACACTTGCATCAAGCATGACATAACCCGTTTCTGAAACTGAAACCTTTTAAGATTAGATAGGAGGATCAGTAAGTGGCATGGCCGTTGCGGTAGTACCGTCGATACCAGCACCAAAAGTTCCTCCGCTCGAAACCACCAACCTGAGAAGGTGTTATGGCACCGGAGGTTTGAAGGTTCGGGAACCAGACCTAAATAAGTCTACATTAGATGTCAACCTCTCCACATAGTCACATTCTGCACGTGTGCATTCAAAAATTTTCAAAATACGAAACGGTACGGTGCCGATAGGCTGTCCGATTCCTTTCTATCATCCCCTTATATAAACCAAGGGTGGAAAAACTTTTCAAAAAATATAATACGGCACCGTTTGGCTGCCCAATTCTTTTTCCATCCTCCCCTTATATAAACTGGGGACGGAAAACTTTTCAAAAACAATAAACGGAGCAGACGAGCTACCAGATCCTTCTCTGTCTTCCCCCTGTGCTTTTACAAACAAGTGGGGAAAAACTTTTCAAACTCAAAACGGCACCGAAAAGCTGCGCAGTCTTACTCATCATATCCTTATATTTTAATAAGGATGGATACACTCTCTCAAATTCATAAAACGGCGCCGAAAGGCTACCCGATTCTTCTTTATCTTCCCCTTACACCTGTATATAGACCAGGGTTGGATAAACTTAAAAAAAAACTCATAAATGGCGCCGGAAGGCTGCCAGACTTTTTTCAAAGCTCATTCTCACCTTTCAAAAACAAAAATAAAACTCCCCAAGGACAAATCCACTTTTCAAAGACATTTGGTGACGCCGAAAGGCTATCCAGATGCATCTCATACCTTGGGAACACACATTATACTAGGGCAGTACTCTCTCATCTCTAACGAGTCACTGGGAGAAGAATCCCCGTTTCTTTTCTTTGAAGCGACTTACTAACTTTATGTCTACCTCTACTTCTTCTGACCTCCGCTGCAGGTACATTTTTGATAGAGGTCAACATGGGAAGCTTCTACACGCTCAGCCTACTCCCGGCATCACCGACTTCTCCACGGATTGAGAAAGTCTGAATGGACAACCAGTCCAAATAGCTCTGATTTTCAAATCCAACTTCCAAATCCAAGCATTTAGCCTGAGCAGGGCAGATGACAAAATCCGCGGAGGTAAAATCCGAGTAGTACCAGCGCATTCGCGATTGTTCGAACCTTTAAGCCGATAACCAATAGGCCTACTTCTACCCATATACATCCACAAGCTCTGTCCATGCCCGAGACGACTCTCGTAAGAGACCCAATACTCGGCCCACTGTCTTGAAACATTACTCCTCATCATCTGCCATACAGGGGCAATTTCTCCATACTATTGAATTTATGCTTTGTCTGCTTTGCATAAGCGCATACTTTCAAACGAAAAACAAAAACAAAACTCATTCTTTGCATCATTCAATAATTGTCATCTGCTCTCATTCCTTAAATCTCATGAGTATGTTGGATATGACTGTCTTACTACTTGTTGAATACGAATTAGACATTGTACTAGACTTCCGGACGTAACAAAGCTATGTTCGATTCTACCTGAAAGTACGATCAACACAAGGTCATGCCGAGAAACGAATTAAGTTCACAAATCGGCCATTTCATCCTCTGACGATGCTCACATCTTAGCAAGAATAAGGTGACAAAAGCATACTTCTCTATGACAGCTTGATGTCATCTGAGGACACAAGAACGGAGCAGACAGCCGACGGGCATTCAAGAACAATCCTTGGTCCATTCTCAGGATTATGACATACATAGACTAGGGCAATCTTTGCCCCCCACATCTCAGCAAAAGAGGTCATCACGATCACTGCTGGCCCACATGGGGCCCCTCAATCCTGGTCAGGAAAGTAAATACTCATTCTCAGGATCTCTAACTTCAATGATGCATATATGTGATCTCTGAACCCGACTCGACTTGTGTCAAAATGATTAGAGGCAATCATTTCAGCTATCTATACACTACTTTCCCTCGTTAGCCCACTTGAGCCATATGATGATTTCTTTTCAAACTTAAACCCCTGAGGATCACCCCCTATACTTGGGCAATGCCAAAAGGAAAAAGAAAGAGAAAACAAACAAAATAGAACTCAATGCAAAGCTGGAGCAAATCCACAAAAGATACGATCTGACTCGGATACATACTTCGAAATGGGGCAATTCTCCCCAGTACATACTTTACTCGGCAATAACGTACCCTACACTAGATTGGGACGAATACAAAAACAAAAAGAAAAAGAACAAAATCAAAAGAAGGAAAATAGCAGGGCATAAGGTGATCTCAAGAATCTCAACCGAATTATTAAAATATACTTTGAGCCTTCATGCGATCCTTTCATTTCTCAACCATGACCCTGGCCTACGTTACAACCCAGTAAAGTCCACTTTGATTGATACAAGCCTTGTTGGGTTCATAAGATCACATACTTGCATCATTCCAAACGACGGGCGTGCCACATACTTTCAAAATCATAAGATACACTGAAGCACAACGATCACATGACCGGATTCGGTGAAAACCCGTGAGGGCACCGAAGGTAAAAATGGTTTCAGAGAGAATGAAAGCTCGAGAGAAATCAAATACTGAAAAATTGGGTCCTTCTGAAGGACGATCACTGGGGCACCGAGCCCACACAATCAAATACTTTGTCTCTGGTACTCAACAGGCGATAAGACGGTCAATATCCACTAACTCATGAGCATTCTTTCACAGATGATATATTCATGCATCATACTCTTGTAAATACTTATACTTAGCATGACATGACTTTCAAAATCCATTCATATCTTTCAGCATAGCAGACAATGCATACTTTCTATAGCAGGGATAACTGGTTCCGACACTACTATCGAATGACCTAAAAAGCTCGCCACTAACTAAGCCACGATATCAACCTTTGCCCAGACTTGCCAACTTCACACTGATCCATCTGCTCAGATCCACATATCAGATCAGTCTTCTCCTTGGTGGATTGTCAAGAAATCTATCCCTCACTCAGGATTAACCATTCACGCTCGAATCAGGATCAGGTATGAGACCCCCAGCGGCATCCTATCTACTATCCACTCCTAGAATCAGGTATAAGACCCTCAAGTGGCATCCTATTCATACTATCTGTCATCGGAATCAGGAGTAAGTCCGTCAAGTGGCATCCTATTCACACTATCTATCATCGGAATCAGGAGTAAGTCCATCAAGTGGTGTCCTATTCACACTATCTATCATCAGAATCAGGAGTAAGTCCATCAAGTGGTATCCTATTCACACTATCAATCATCAGAATCAGGAGTGAGTCCATCAAGGGGCATCCTATTCACGTCATCGTCTATCATTCAATATCAAGAGTGAGTCCGTCAAGTGGCATCCTGTTCATATCACTTACCATCAAGTATAAGTCCCTCAAGCGGCATCCAACTTATATCGACATCAAGCATCAGGTATTTCTCTTACCCTCCCGCACTCTATAGCAATCACGCGCATCGCATTTTACTGTCCTCACCTGTCCAATACAATCATGCATACCGCATTTTGCTAATTTCATCACTCTTCACAGCAATCACACCCCACGTGCCATTTTGCTCTCGAGTCTTCACAGCAATCACGCCCCATGTGGTATTTTGCTTCTCTTATCTCAAACTCTTTATAGCAATCACACCCTACTTGGCATTATGCTCTCTGATATCTTCAACATTCACGTGCATCGCATTCTGTTGATCTTATCTCCACAGCAATCACGCCCTACGTGGCATTTTGCTCTTCTATCCCACAGTGATCACGCCCTATGTGGCATTTCGCACTCTCATATCCATAGCAATCATGCCCCCACGTGACATTTTGCTCTCCTATCCCACAACGATCACGCCCTATATGGCATTTTACACTCTCATATCCATAGCAATCACGCCCCCACGTGGCATTTTACTCTCCTATCTCACAGTAATTACGCCCAACGTGGCATTTTGCTCCTTCGTATCCACTACAATCACGCCCCGACATGGCATTTTGCTCTTCACTATCCCAACATGGCATCCTTTTCACCCTGTTACGAACTACGCACGGTCTGATTCTCTGACAGGAGATACGTAGGCACCTATAAAGGCTTGACCATACCCTCACTTTACTACATTCTTGGTTAAACTTCGAGATTACGCGGCTACGTACTTCTCGACTACACTGTCTCCCACTATCTCTCAACTACCCAGGTTCGTACGAACTACGCACAGTTTGATTCTCCCGACGGGAGATACGTAGGCAGCTCTAAGAGCTCAACTACACCCTCACTTTATTACATTTTCGATTAAAGTTCGAGATTACGCGATTACGCACTTCTTGACTACACCATCCCTCTTCTACTCGATTCTCACATGAATCCTCAACAGAGTCGTTAACCCATTCTGGTAACATTCTCAATCCCCAGCGGAGCTGTCACGCCCCGACGTAGCATAAATATGGAAAGCATTTAATTTCCCTTATGGACCCGTAGGTCGCGACAGTTTGAAGGATCGATTCCGTCCCAAACGTCGAACAACAAACATAATAATCAGAGCAGAGCAATCAAGGCTTATAAAATTTTTCTAACTTAAACAATATTACAGCACCGGGTCATCTAAAGGCACAGACCGCCTTAAAACAAAATAATAACTTAATGTCTATTACAGTCATCCTTATTACAAAATAGTTCATAACTTAAAACATATAACTTAAAACATATAATAATTAAACAGTTTTCTCATCCGAGAGCAACCGTTCTCAATTAGCATAGTCATAAGATTCCTCCTGATTGTAACCTGAAAAGCCTGAACACGAATGTCCAGGACGCATCAACATCGTCAGCTTCAAGAAGCTGGTGAGTATTAAAAACATAACTTTGAATGTAAAACATACTCATTTACCATTTTCCATTTTTTTTCCAGTTTTGTAAAAACAACAGTTTAACCATAGGAAGATTTCAATTATAAAAGTAACAGGGAATATATTTAAAAGTCGTTCATTCATTTAAAACAAATGATCGTGTATGAGACAATGCACCACACTCATCTTACCGACTCTTTTCTCTCGACAAAACACAACAACCCACTATCTCACTCCAGTATCTTTGAAACACTAAGGTAGCCACACTTTAGCAACGGGGTGCCAGGGAATGTCCAGTTTGCCTCACACTTTGGTCCGGGGTACTAGGGAGTGTCCAATGCCTCACACTTTGAATACCTAAACTGCCATGCAAATACTGGAGGAACCCTCACGCAGTATCCAGACTCGAGTATCAGGGAGTGTCCGTAGGCCACACTTTAGCACTACCATGGGGGCCAAGGAATGTCCAAGTTCGGCGTCACACACTTTAACGCTACCATGGGCGTCAGGGAGTGTCCAAATTTGCCACCGTCGCATTACAAAGATACTCTCACCGCAATCTCAACACGTCACAGTTTGGTACACCATAACCAGGGAGTGTCCACCACACAATCTCAATCTCAATCTCATACTCATACCCTTCCCACACTGACCATTACTCTTTTCCACATTGACTGACACCTACATGCATGTACCACTGACTCCACATGTATGTCATGAATTTAAACATAAAGGAATATACTGAATTAAAGGCACAACGTACGTACTGGATTTTATAAGTCTTAATACATCGTTCTACTCGTTCCAACACAACCAATTAAGATTCTGTTTTAATAATTTCCCAAACAGGGCCTTAACAGTCCCTAAAAGTTGAATCAAACAGTCCCTTAACACAAAACAAGCAAAACCAGAATTTGCCAGAAATCGCGCGCGCGGGCCACTCGCGCGAGGGGTCGCTCGCGCGGTCCGCTTGCGCAATTTGCCTCTTTTCCTTTTTATAATATAAATTCTTCTGTCTGCCCGGGGAAACAAGGAGCGCGCGCGCGGGCCGCTCGCGCGAGGGCTCGCTCGCGCGGTCCGCTCGCGCGACCCTCGCTCGCGCGATTGCGCGCGCGAGTTTCAGCAGTGTCTTCGTCTTCTTCCCCAGAATTGCTCTGTTTCAGAAATTCAGGGTCTTTTTGACCCATTTTCAATTCTGTAACTATATATGTCATATAATATATGGATCTCTTTGTTTTTCTTTAAGGATTACGAATATGTAATCAATTAATCATGAATCAAACCATAGCTCTTAAATTTTATGAAATACTAAAAGTTAACAAAACTTAATTTCTTATATACTTTTTCATTTGAACAAATTAGGCTCTAATACTTTGGGTATAGCATATATGATATGTAATCTATCATATTTATCTAACAAAACAGAATTTGATTGAATTTGGAAATTCATGATTTTTCAAGCCATGGAAATTCAACGTAAGAGTTTCAATGGGGATTCACATAATAAGCTATACATACAGAAGTTAGGCATGAAATTACATTCATAGTGAGTTTAGAATACTCACTGAGTTTGTGTTTGAGATAAGTGTTGAGAAAGAGAGACCAAGTAAGAATTCCTCTTGATCTTAGCTATGGTGGATTGAAATTCTTCTTCTCTCTCTAAAATTTGTAGAACTCTCTCAAGCTTCTTCTAAACTCTCTGTGTTTCTCCAGATATGAGAATGTGTGTGTGTGTGTGTGTGTGAGAGAGAGAGAGCTTTATTATATAGAGCTTAAGAACTTGGGCTCCAAGTATATTGGTTTATACTCAACAAATTGAATTTGATTTCCAAATTAACTAAATGCAACTTATTCACAGATTTGCATGTACGTATATTAACTGTAGGAGTTTTGAAGGGGTAGTTTATAGACTAGTAGGGGGCAACTTGGGCTGTTTGGGAAATGAAGCTTGTGGTACAACATTACACATACAAGGACTATTTTGCCAAACAAGGCCCTATCCAAATGATTGGTTTGCCATAAATGGAAAGTAAGGATAGTCACATCAATCTTATACGTCCGAATCAAAACTATGCAAGTTTAACGCGACACGGACGGTTTTGCTCATAAACTGGTATTTTCGGGCGCGGTGGTCACCACAAAAATACAGAAATTTCATTTTAGTGTAAGAATCGATTCCACGGTTTTATAAAAATACTGATTTAGTTAAAAGTAAACTTTTCCACCGTTTTGAAATATAGATTTGAAATTCAATACAGGTATTACTAAATTTACAGAAATTGCAGTTTGACCCCAACAATAATCTTAACTTGAAACCAAGCCAGAAATAAAGTTAGGATATGAGAAATGAAATCAACATAACAGCAGACAATACTAATTGCATTTAAATATGACAATGCAATTATAAATTAAATTTGAAAATGTAATTTAAAATTAAATGGAAATGCAAATTTAAATTTATATGAAATGCAGGTTGTTACATCCTTCCTCCCTTAAACAGGATTTCGTCCCCGAAATCAAGACTAACTAGTCATGAAACAATTCCGGGTATCTCTTCCTCACATCAGCTTCAACTTTCCACGAGGCTTCATTCTCGTCATGGTGATTCCACTGGACCTTCACCAACGGAATGTCCTTATTCCTCAGCTTCTTGATACTCTGATCTAGAATCTTCACAGGTCTCTCCTTGTAGGAAACGTCATGACTCGTCTCAATATCGTCATAACTAACCACATGCGAGGGGTCTCGTATGTACTTTCTCAGCATACTCACATGGAATACATTGTGAACCCCAGACATCTTCGGTGGTAGCGCCATTCGATATGCTACTTTCCCGACACGCTCCAAAATCTCGAACGGTCCGATGAATCTCGGAGCTAGTTTCCCTCTCTTGAGACCAAAACGTACCACTCCTCGGGTTGGTGAAACCTTAAGGAGTACGTGATCTCCAATACTAAATTCCAAATCTTTCCGGCGTCGATCAGCATAACTCTTATACCGGCTCTGAGCGGTCCTCATTCTTTCCTTGACCAAAGAAATCTTCTCGTTGGTTTCTCTAACCAAATCTGGTCCCAACAATTCTGTGTCACCAACTTCTGCCCAACACAATGGAGAACGACATGGTCGTCCGTACAAGGCTTCGAACGGAGCCATACCGATACTTGCATGATAACTGTTGTTATAGGCAAATTCAACCAATGGCAAGTGTGTTTCCCAAGATTCTTCAAAATCGATCACACAAGCCCTAAGCATATCTTCCATGATCTGATTAACACGCTCAGTCTGTCCGTCTGTCTGAGGGTGAAAAGCAGTGCTCATCTTGAGCGAGGTTCCCATAGCTTCTTGCAGACTTTCCCAAAATCCAGAAGTAAAATGTGCATCACGGTCTGACACAATCGACACAGGTGCACCGTAAAGTCGCACAACTTGTTGTATGTACATCCGGGTCATCTTTTCCACCGGGTATGTCATACTGTAGGCAATGAAATGAGCTGACTTCGTTAATCGATCCACAATTACCCAAATGGCGTCATGATTCTGCTGCGATCGAGGCAATCCTACTACAAAATCCATGGTGATGTGCTCCCACTTCCAACCAGGAATAGGTAGGGGTTGCAACAATCCCGATGGTCTCTGATGTTCGGCCTTGACTTGCTGACACGTCAAATATTTGGATACAAACTCGGCCACGTCCTTCTTCATACCTTTCCACCAAAAATTTCTCTTCAAATCTTTATACATCTTCGTCCCTCCCGGGTGAACTGTATATCTTGACTTATGTGCTTCTTCCAGGATATCCTTTCTAAGCTCTCCAACATCCGGTACACATAATCTATTCCTGCAACGATACCCTCCATCGATTCCCACCTTCCATTCTGTCGGGTCTTTCTCTGACATCTTCGCAAACCATGTCTGAAACTTCTCATCTTCTTTCTGAGCTTCAATAATGCGGTCGACAAGAACAGGCTGTAGGATAAGACATCCAAAAAGTTGTCCTTCTCCTCCTTCAGCACTCTGTACATCGAACTCCGCCAACGTCTCCAATGCTCGCCATTCTCTAACCATTAAGGAGGCGATCGTCTCACGAGTCTGTCGACTCAAAGCATCAGCAACCACATTAGCTTTACCAGGGTGGTATTCCAATGTGAAGTCGTAATCTTTGATCAACTCCATCCATCTGCGCTGCCTCATGTTCAACTCTTTCTGTGTGAACAAGTATTTCAGACTCTTGTGATCGGAGAACAGATCAAACTTCTCGCCGTAGAGATAGTGTCTCCAAATCTTGAGTGCGAATACCACTGCCGCCAACTCCAAATCATGAATGGGATAATTCAACTCATTCGGCTTCAGCTGTCTGGATCCATAGGCTATAACTCTGCCATCTTGCATAAGTACACACCCTAGTCCTTGATATGATGCGTCACTAAAGATAGTGAACTTCTCATCAGGCTTGGGTATAGCTAGTACCGGCGCGGTAGTGAGTCTCTCTTTCAACTCTAGAAAGGCCCGCTCATGCTTCTCTGTCCACTCGAACTTCAAATTCTTCTTCGTCAACCCAGTCAATGGTGCATCTATTTTAGAGAATCCCTCAACGAATCTCCGGTAATAGCCGGCGAGCCCAAGAAAACTCCGAACTTCTGTAGGGTTGCTTGGCCTAACCTAGTTGGACACAGCATCGGTCTTGGAAGAATCCATAGAAATTCCTTGAGATGACACCTTGTGTCCCAAAAATTTCACTTCTTGCAACCAGAACTCACACTTACTGAATTTGGCATACAACTGATGGTCCTTGAGCCTCTGCATCGCAATCCGTAGATGTTGCTCGTGTTCTTCTCCTGACTTAGAATAGATCAAAATATCATCTATAAAGACGATGACAAACTGATCCAAATAAGGCTTGAACACTCTGTTCATCAAATCCATAAACACTGCCGGGGCGTTCGTCATTCCAAACGGCATCACCAGAAATTCATAATGACCATATCGGGTTCTGAAAGCAGTCTTAGGTATATCTTCCTTCCGTACCCCCAACTGATGATATCACGACCTTAGGTCTATCTTGGAAAATGTTGTAGCTCCTTGTAGTTGATCAAATAAATCGTCAATCTGAGGTAAGGGATACTTGTTCTTGATAGTCACTCGGTTCAATTCTCGATAGTCGATACACAGTCTGAGTGCTCCGTCTTTCTTCTTCATGAATAACACTGGTGCTCCCCAAGGCGATGTACTTGGACGTACAAAACCTAGGTTCTCGAGCTCTTGAACTTGTTCCTTCAATTTCGATAGTTCAGCGGGGGCCATTCTGTAGGGAACCTTGGTGATCGGTACGGTACCCGGTATAAGCTCAATACAGAACTCTATACTTCTCTCGGGCGGTAAACCAGAAATGTCTTGAAATACTTCTTCGAAGTCCTTGACTATAGGTATAGACGACGCTGTCGCTTCTGTACTGACGACTTCGATGTTTGCCAAACATCTAGTGAGGAACATATCTCCCGAAGGGTCACATTGAAAATCAAAGGGTTTATTCTCATTGTCGGAGAATGTAATTCTCTTCCTCGCACAATCCAACTTTACTTGATTCTGAGAGAGCCAATCCATTCCTAGGATTATGTCGAACTCCTTCATCGATAGGACGATCAACCTTGCAGCGATTTCACGGTCTCTTATCCGCAAAGGACAATCCTTGCACACGTGTCCTAATCTGACTGCAGCTCCTACTGGTGATGTAGCCTTCAAAGCTTTCTCTAAGCGATGAGGTAAGATACCCAATCTCCGAATTGTATTAACAGATATGAATGATAGAGCAGCACCCGTATCAAATAACACTTTAACATGGGAGTTAAACAGAGTTAATGTACCTTCCACTGCTTGCTGATCAGGTTGAGCTTCTCTATAATCTCCTTCTTCGTACACAGTTCCATCATATCCAGCGGTATCAGGGATAACAGCATTCAAGCGAGTCTGACCCTGTTGACCATAAGTCACTTGCTTAGGAGCAGTGCAGAACCTGTTGATGTGACCTGGTTCACCACAGTTGTAGCAGAATATCCCTTGCTGAGCAGCACGCCTTGGTGCCTTGCAATCTCGAGCCAGATGACCAGGGTTGCCACAGTTGAAGCACTTTCCACTACTACTTCCTTCTCCTACTCGGGGTTGAGTCGGATAGGTAATAGCCTGGGTCTTCTTGCTTCCGTCGAAATTCCTCTTCTTCCCTTGGGTACGATTAATCGGTGGTCTATTCCCAAAATTACCCCTCTGAGGCGGTCAAAATTCAAATTGTTTTCGGTTCACTCGAGCATCCTCTTCCAGATCGACAGCCAAACCAACAAGCCCTTCAAATGAATTATCTAGGTGGCCGAGAGTCAGGCGACGAATCTGCGGTGTCAGCCCTTGGTTATATTTTTGTATCTTCTTGTCTTCAGTATCAACCAGGTGTGGAGCGAACCGAGACAGTCTTTCGAACTGTGTGGTGTACTCTTGCACCGACTTGGTTCCTTGGGTCAGGTCCATGAATTCCTTCTCTCTTCTATGCCTCTCCGTAGCCGGGAAGTACTTTTCCAGGAATCTTCCTTTGAATGCAGTCCACGTCATTCCTATAGCAGCTCCATTTCCAATAGTAGCTATGACCGAATCCCACCAATCTGCGGCAGCATCAGTCAATTGAAATGTAGCCAACCTCCTCTTGTCCATCTCATTGCACCGGATAGCCTTGAACATACGGTCCATTTGCCTTAGCCATTGTTCGGCTTTCCATGGTTCTGCGGTACCCGCAAACTGGTCGGGCCTTAGTGCACAGAATCTCTCCAGCAATTTGTCTCCAGTCTGGCGGTCTCGTCGGTTATCATTCGTATTACTGATTCTTTCCAAACGTCTGACAAATGCTTCAAACATCCCTGTAGGATCGGCAGCCTCAGGTGCTCCCTCGATCAAATTCCTGTTCCTCCTTAGTCCTCCAGCCATTCTATGCATGATAGTGATAGTAGAATGAGAAACATGCATGCGACAGTACTACGAAGCAATTCAAATGATGACAATATCCAAAAGAGTATATTATATATATAACTTCTTGTCAAGTTGATACAAAAAGCATGTATGGTCAGATCAATGCCTACCCTACCTGTGTGGGTTAGGACGCATGCAAGAGTTAATGTTACAAAAATGGGGTCATTGCCCTACACCCTAATGCATGTAATTACAGTTTGCAAAAAGAGATAGAGCTAATAGTCAAAAGTAGTTAATATGTATAAGGCTATATCTAGAGCGTCAATTATCTCTATAAGCGGCTATCAGGAGATCTAGCAAATCGACGGGGCAAAATCGCTGCACCAAAAACGGACCAACCCCGTCACAACCGTGAGAGGTCGATGATGAAGCAGGTACAGGGGCATCTGCCTCAACTACCATCTCCTCAGGTAAAGCGAGCTCAAGTGCTAGCTCAGCCTCGAGCTCAGCGGCGAGATCATCTAGACCTATGCCGTCCTCTACAATCTCTCCACCTACTGGGACCACATGAATAGCCTCCGCATCGTCCTCGGCGATGGGAACTACTGGTGGGGGCATCTCTAGCTGAGCCAGATGAGCATGCACAATCTGGATCTCGAGGGGAAGATAGAAAGCATCGCTATCGACCAACCTCAAAATCTCAACCAAAACCAAGCGCTGAGCCTCTGCATAGTAACGAAGCTCTAGGCGGATACGAGTCAGGTCAACTAAGCCTACCACATGGACCTGGTGCCATAAATCAGATACTACGGTCGCTGTGGCCAACTGCTCAACGGCCGCATGATACAAGTCAAGAAAGGCTGGGATCACTGCCCCAGGTGTCACAAAGTGTCCCCCAAATCCGTCTGGTACATATAGTGGATGAGCTGGATCCATACCTGATAAGAAGGTACTACTTAAGTCAGGAAAGAGATAATCTTAGGCGTTTGGGTTCTGAGTCTATCCTCCCTGTCGTAACATCGGGTGTGTAAAGCTTAAGCTATCAGATCGTGGAATCGGGTCTAAACTGGTAAACCCTAACCTGGCTAAACTATCTTGAGATAAATATAACCTGGCTCTGATACCACTAAATCCTGTCACGCCCCGACGTAGCATAAATATGGAAAGCATTTAATTTCCTTTATGGACCCGTAGGTCGTGACAGTTTGAAGGATCGATTCCGTCCTAAACATCGAACAACAAACATAATAATCAGAGCAGAGTAATCAAGGCTTATAAAATTTTTCTAACTTAAACAATATTACAGCACCGGGTCATCTAAAGGCACAGACCGCCTTGAAACAAAACAATAACTTAATGTCTATTACAGTCATCCTTATTACAAAATAGTTCATAACTTAAAACATATAATAATTAAACAGTTTTCTCATCCGAGAGCAGCCGTTCTCAATTAGCATAGTCATAAGATTCCTCCTGATTGTAACCTGAAAAGCCTGAACACGAATGTCCAGGACGCATCAACGTCGTCAGCTTCAAGAAGCTGGTGAGTATTAAAAACATAACTTTGAATGTAAAACATACTCATTTACCATTTTCCATTTTTTTCCAGTTTTGTTAAAACAACAGTTTAACCATAGGAAGATTTCAATTATAAAAGTAACAGGGAATATATTTAAAAGTCGTTCATTCATTTAAAACAAATGATCATGTATGAGACAATGCACCACACTCATCTTACCGACTCTTTTCTCTCGACAAAACACAACAACCCACTATCTCACTCCAGTATCTTTGAAACACTAAGGTAGCCACACTTTAGCAACGGGGTGCCAGGGAATGTCCAGTTTGCCTCACACTTTGGTCCGGGGTACCAGGGAGTGTCCAATGCCTCACACTTTGAATACCTAAACCACCATGCAAATACTGGAGGAACCCTCACGCAGTATCCAGACTCGGGTATCAGGGAGTGTCCGTAGGCCACACTTTAGCACTACCATGGGTGCCAGGGAATGTCCAAGTTCGGCGTCACACACTTTAACGCTACCATGGGCGTCAGGGAGTGTCCAAATTTGCCACCGTCGCATTACAAAGATACTCTCACCGCAATCTCAACACGTCACACTTTGGTACACCATAACCAGGGAGTGTCCACCACACAATCTCAATCTCAATCTCAATCTCAATCTCATACTCATACCCTTCCCACACTGACCATTACTCTTTTCCACACTGACTGACACCCACATGCATGTACCACTGACTCCACATGTATTTCATGAATTTAAACATAAAGGAATATACTGAATTAAAGGCACAACGTACATACTGGGTTTTATAAGTCTTAATACATCGTTCTACTCGTTCCAACACAACCAATTAAGATTCTGTTTTAATAATTTCCCAAACAGGGCCTTAACAGTCCCTAAAAGTTGAATCAAACAGTCCCTTAACACAAAACAAGCAAAACCAGAATCTGCCAGAAATCGCGCGCGCAGGCCGCTCGCGCAAGGGGTCGCTCGCGCGATCTACCTCTTTTCCTTTTTATAATATAAATTCTTCTGTCTGCCCGGGGAAACAAGGAGCGCGCGCGCAGGCTGCTTGCGCGAGGGGTCGCTCGCACAGGCTGCTTGCGCGACCCTCGCTCGCGCGATCGCGCGCGCGAGTTTCAGCAGTGTCTTCGTCTTCTTCCCCAGAATTACTCTGTTTCAGAAATTCAGGGTCTTTTTGACCCATTTTCAATTCTGTAACTATATATGTCATAATATAAGGATCTCTTTGTTTTTCTATAAGGATTACGAATATGTAATCAATTAAACATGAATCAAACCATAGCTCTTAAATTTTATGAAATACTAAAAGTTAACAAAACTTAATTTCTTATATACTTTTTCATTTGAACAAATTAGGCTCTAATACTTTGGGTATAGCATATATGATATGTAATCTATCATATTTATCTAACAAAACAGAATTTGATTGAATTTGGAAATTCATGATTTTTCAAGCCATGGAAATTCAACGTAAGAGTTTCAATGGGGATTCACATAATAAGCTATACATACAGAAGTTTGGCATGAAATTACATTCATAGTGAGTTTAGAATACTCACTGAGAATGTGTGTGTGTGTGTGAGAGAGCTTTATTATATAGAGCTTAAGAACTTGGGCTCCAAGTATATTGGTTTATACTCAACAAATTGAATTTGATTTCCAAATTAACTAAATGCAACTTATTCACAGATTTGCATGTACGTATATTAACTGTAGGAGTTTTGAAGGGGTAGTTTATAGACTAGTAGGGGGCAACTTGGGCTGTTTGGGAAATGAAGCTTGTGGTACAACATTACACAGACAAGGATTAGTTTGCCAAACAAGGCCCTATCCAAATGATTGGTTTGCCATAAATGGAAAGTAAGCATAGTCACATCAATCTTATACGTCCAAATCAAAACTGTGCAAGTTTAACGCGGCACGGACGGTTTTGCTCATAAACTGGTATTTTCGGGCGCGGTGGTCACCACAAAAATACAGAAATTTCATTTTAGTGTAAGAATCGATTCCACGGTTTTTATAAAAATACTGATTTAGTTAAAAGTAAACTTTTCCACCGTTTTGAAATATAGATTTGAAATTCAATACAGGTATTACTAAATTTACAGAAATTGCAGTTTGACCCCAACAATAATCTTAACTTGAAACCAAACCAGAAATAAAGTTAGGATATGAGAAATGAAATCAACATAACAGCAGACAATACTAATTGCATTTAAATATGACAATGCAATTACAAATTAAATTTGAAAATGTAATTTAAAATTAAATGGAAATGCAAAAATTTATATGAAGTGCAGGTTGTTACGGGAGCTATTTGCCCACTTTAGCAATACTCCTAATCCCCAGCTGCCTACTTTGGCACACCAATCACTTGCCTACAATGGCATCTCATACTCACTTGCCTACTTTGGCACGTCTTTTTACTTATTCTCATCACTTAAAAGAAAAAGGGACAAAATGGGTCGTCTGATTTCTTTGTCATGATTTGCTTCGCAAAACATGACAAAGAGGGGCAGCTGTAGACACCCCATTTTGCCCTACCAAAAAAAAAGAGAAAGAAATAACTATAACAGGGGATCCCACCGGGCACGCAAATCGAGGAAGGAAAAGCTGGAGTCCTAATCAGAATATCTGGAGGTCAAATCAAATGTCAAATCAAGTTATTGTCAATTTGAATACCCACCAGCATGGTTTCAAAAGCATGTCGGATCAGCCGTAGACACCCGTTTTTTGCCCACCTACAAAGAGGCGGACAGATAAGGTACATCGAGTCCGACGGGTAGGAAGAGCTCATAAATACAAGGTCCCTAGACTTCAAATCGTCAAAATCGAACCACGGGCGAAGAAATAATCATTGTTTAAAGTTCGGAGGAATCTGCTATTTGCCAGAGAGGGATCGGGATTACTTTTTTAGCTTTTAGGATGTCAGAATACGCATTTTACATGACAGAATGGAAGTGCGTGACATTACCGAGGACTTCCTAAAATTTCATCTCAATTCGATACCAGATTCTGAAAAAGTACATTTTAATTAACGGATTTGTCAAGACAGATGCTTAATACGAGTCATATAGAGTTTCAAGAATTTCATTTTTGCACTAATATTTCGCGTTTGTCGAGAGGACCACGGAAGTCCAAGTTTTCGTCGTACTGCCTTCCAGAAAATTCGGAAGCGCGGCAATTGTACAGATATCTAGATATTTTCTTTGCTTAGCGACTAAGTAATCCAGATTTGAGTCAATCGCGCCATAGGAGTCACTTTCTGATTTGAGGAAAATACTCTTCACATCGAGAAGAAGAAATCCCTAAAATTTCATCTCAATCCGACACCAGATTATGAAAAAAGTACATTTTAATTAACGGATTTGTCAAGACAGATGCTTAATACTAGTCATATAGTGTTTTAAGAATTTCATTTTTGCACTAATATTTCGTGTTTGTCGAGAGGACCACGGAAGTCCAAGTTTTCGTCGCACTGTCTTCCAGAAAATTCGAAAGCGCGGCGCTTGTACAGATATCTAGATATTTTCTTTGCTTATCGACTAAGTAATCCAGATTGGAGCCAATCGCGCCATAGGAGTCACTTTCTGATTTGAGGAAAATACTCTTCACATCGAGACGGAGAAATCCCTAAAATTTCATCTCAATCCGACACCAGATTCTGAAAAAGTACATTTTAATTAACGGATTTGTCAAGATAGATGCTTAATACGAGTCATATAGTGTTTCAAGAATTTCATTTTTGCACTAATATTTCGCGTTTGTCGAGAGGACCACGGAAGTCCAAGTTTTCGTCGCACTGCCTTCCAGAAAATTCGGAAAGCGCGGCGCTTGTACAGATATCTAGATATTTTCTTTGCTTAGCGACTAGGTAATCCAGATTTGAGTCAATCGCGCCATAGGAGTCAGTTTCTGATTTAAGGAAAATACTCTTCACATTAAAATTAAGGGATCCATGTAATTTCGTCTCATTCCGACACCGGATTTTGGACAGTGCACCTCGATTGGCGCGTTCTGCCATAACTGGTGCCGAATGAGGGCCAAACAACGTTTTAAAAATCCAATTCCGACTTCAAAATTATGTGTTAGTCGAGAGAACCCACCGGTCCAGTTTTCAACCGCGTGGCTTTTCGAAAATCCCAGAGAACGCGGCGCACACACACAATATCTAGATATTTTATTACTTTATTATTATTATTTTTTTAATTAATTATTTTTTAAATCAAATTTTTTTCCTATAAAAGGAAGTCCCCCCCCTTCCAAAAGATTGGCCAATTCACTCTCTCCCTTAGGCTTTGTTTGGGAATCCCTAACCTTTCTCCTCTCCCAAGCTCTGTTTGGCTACACTGATCAAATAAAATCCAAACTCCATCATAAGCACCTCTAATGTCATACATACAGTATACATACGTGCACAATTCATACGTATAGCACTATTTATACATACGATACTATTCATACACACGGCCACTGTTCATACATACAGTATACGTACGGGTACTATTCAAACGTACGATTTACATCTTGACTATTCTGTCCCTTCCGGATCCAACCATGACGTCCATTTAAATCGATTTTGTGTCAAAATACGACTTGGGCCTTCTCGAATTATTTCCGCAACGTTTCTCGAATTTCTTTCATTCTTTCTCAACAAACAACGACTGAACTTCAATAATCGCCTCTGCACAGGTAACATCCTCAACTCATACTCTTAGTGGTCTGGGCTGGGCTCCCTATAAATTCAGTGGTCGGATATTCCGCTTTTTTTTATTATTTTTTTTTTTTTATTTTTTTTTTTTCGCCAGTCGGAAGGAGGCCTCGAACTCCATCCGATTGGACTTTATATCCTGCGTCAGCCAAAAGGAGATCTAATGACCCACCCGGCTGAACTTTATCAAACTGCTATATCCTGCGCCAGTCGGAAGGAGACCTTCGAACTCCACCCGATTGGACTTTATATCCTGCGTCAGTCGGAAGGAGATCTAATGACCCACCCGACTGAACTTTATCAAACTGTTATATCTTACGCCAGTCGGAAGGAGGCCTCGAACTCCACCCGATTGGACTTTATATCCTGCGTCAGCCGGAAGGAGATCTAATCACCCACCAGGCTGAACTTTATCAAACTGTTATATTTTGCGCTAGTCGGAAGGAGGCCTCGAACTCCACCCGATTGGACTTTATATCATGTGTTAGCCGGAAGGAGATCTAATGACCCACCCGGCTGAACTTTATCAAACTGCTATATCTTGCGCCAGTTGGAAGGAGACCTTCAAACTCCACCCGATTAGACTTTATATCCTGCGCCAGCCGGAAGGAGATCTAGTGACCCATCCGGCTGCCCTTTATCTCTTGTTATAGAATTTCGTTGATAAAATCAGGAAACACAAAAATGATACTTCTCTCCATTTGCATAGGGCACCGACCCGTACTTCCGGTAAAACTTTCACATCACCTTTTTTACATCATCGGGCACTGACCCATACTTCTGGTACACTCTTTTTTTCACTGGGCACCGACCCGTACTTCCGGCACCTTTTCAAAGCACCGGGCACTGACCCATACTTCCGGTACACTCTTTTTTCACTGGGCACCGACCCGTACTTCCGGCACCTTTTCAAAGCACTAGGCAGTGACCCTTACTTTCAAAACACTTTCTCACTCACAAGGGCACCGACCCGTACTTCCGGTAAAACTTTCACATCACCTTTTTTACATCATCGGGCACCGACCCATACTTCCGGTACACTCTTTTTTTCACTGGGCACCGACCCGTACTTCCGGCACCTTTCCAAAGCACTGGGCACTGACCCTTACTTTCAAAACACTTTCTCACTCACATGGGCACCGACCCTTACTTTCAAAACACTTTCTCACTCAGATGGGCACCGACCCTTACTTCCAAAACATAAAACAAAAAGACAAAAAAATCATATAAACAAAAAAAATACAAAATACGCATTACACGGTTGATCTACTCCGTCTTTTACTCAAAACACTCTCTCATAACTCATTACTTTCTCAAGGTTAAAGTCTAGGACTACACCGTACAGGTTAAAGTTCCTAGCTACACCGACTTTACTCAAACATTATTTTATACACTCACGGTCTAGATCGACCAAACACCCATACATATACACAGCACAGAACTACGTACGGCCTGATTCTTGAGTCGAGATACGTATGCAACCCTTACTCGGGTGCGGCCATAACTATTTTCTTTCAAACTATCTCGTGTCGAGATACGTACATACTTTCAAACTCTCTCGAGTCGAGACATATACATACTTTCAAACTATCTCGTGGCGAGATACGTATACATAATTTCAAACTATCTCGTGGCGAGATACGTATACATACTTTCAAAACTATTTCGTGTCGAGATATGTAAATCGGCAACCGCGTGTCACAGATACTCGAATCTAATTCTTGTATCTATACTCTATTACTTTGTACTTACGCCCCGTTACTATGAAAATCACTAAAATTGGCAACCGTGTGCCACGGATGCTCGAGGGTGCCTAACACCTTCCCTCGGCATAATCGAGTCCCCGAACCCACTTCAAGAACTCTGGTTTCGCATGACTATTCGAGTCACACTTTTAAAGGGCCTTACTGTTCCAAAACGTTTTTCAAAAGTCAAAGATGATCATGTCGGTTGTCTTTCCAGGGATCCTAACTCCCGAATAAGTGTTAGGTGGCGACTCTGAACTCTTACTTGGCCCTACTCCCACTTTTCCTACACCTCACCTACTTTCACGCATCTCAACGTAAATGGTCGCGACCTACTAGGGGACCGCCCCCCACCTTCGAGGCGGGCGCGACAAAACTGAAATTAAGTATTTGGTGTGACTTATAACTTTTAAATTTAAATTTTTTTTAACTTATTTAAGGCCCAGAAGCCAACTTATTTGAAATTGGGTTAGAGGTACCTTTTCAGTTTATAGCTTATTTGTCATATAATGAATGTTTAATTTGACAACTTTGTTTTTTTTTTTTTTTTTTTTTTAAATCTATTGACATAAGTTACCCCCGATCAAATTAAATTCACCACTTGTCTAAAAATCTCACCATTATTTTGAAGTGACCCCACAGTGGTCCCACTGAATTTTGATTGGAGAATGTTAAAGTGACCCCATAATAGTCCCATTAACACATTATTTGGGATGAGAATTTGGGATGAAAATTTGAGAAGCATGGCATTATCCTAATTGTTAATAGGAGAAATAAATGGACCAAATTAAAGTTTTGTAGTACCGTACAATTACATGGGAATATATGGATAAATATTAGAGATAAACATAGATACTAGAGAAAGAGAAAAAGAAAGGGATGAGCTTCCCAAATGTCAGGCGCCAGTTGTTTCTCTTTTTATAAAAAAAAACAAATTGTGTAATGAACAAGGATTAATGTGGGTTACAAAATGCTGAGGCGGAGTGTGCCAATTGGGTGCCGTATTTCCTAGGTAGTACGGCTAAGCAGTTTCAAATTTACTCTCATATATATATATACTAGTTGGGAGTCCTGCGCGATGCGCGGGAAACTTAAGTTTACTGTTTCTTGGGGTTAAGTGATTGTTAAAAGTGTACAATAAAATGTTAATACGGTTAGATAGGAAATTGTAAATGCAGCTAATTTATCTACAATTCATCCTGTAGAAGAAGTTGATAACTTTGACTACTTAGTAAATGAGCAGTAAAAGTACCTGATAAACGATCACTAAAGCTTATAGCGAATCGTTTGCACAATTGCTGATATTTTAGCTTTACGGAGGAAAATTCAAACTTTGATTAAAACTTACACACATGTACACAAGATGACTACAGCAAATATAGATTTAACTATATCCCATACACTCCTGGTTGTAAGCTTATATAGGTTGATTAGTGCCAATGTCTGTGAAAATCCAAAGTCCATCACAGTTAAGAGTCATGTACTTTAGTTGGAGCCATGTACATTTTGGTGTGTTATGGCCATGATCATAACACAAGAGGTTGCACAGATCATTGATAAAAATGGATGACTTAACACAAATGATCAAGTACAAAGGATTCCGAGTAAGATTTATTATGGCCTCTATTTTGTTTTAATTTCCTCCATACCTGGTCATCATGAAGTCGAAAAGCGAAAATACTTTAATTTTAGGATCCATCAAACTACTGTGATGGAAGGGAGAAAGTTGTCCCCTTTATTACACTCTTCTCTCTCTCTCCCTATTTGACTCCATTAAAGCTTGTTCTAACAGAGCTTTTGCCTCTCCATTAAGCGCACTGATGAACTTCAAACGTGACGGGCATGCAAGAGGCTCTGTCGATGAAGGGTTCAACAAGGCTGCACATGCGCTGTGTTTGTGCTTAAGAGCAACTATGTATAGAATTCTTCTGCATATAACCAATGTGGTGTTTCAAAGAGTATCTGCACAAGGAAACATCAATGGCAAAACCACCAAAACTGCAGAAGCATTTGTTTAGCTCCAAAAATAAGAAACTGCATAAGCATTTGTTAAGCTCCAGAAATAAGAAACTGCAGCTCATGGGTATACCATTGGTTTGCCAAATATATCTATTTATACCAGGAAATAGGTAATATTCCCATGCCTTTGGGCATCTAATTCCTTTAATATAGGTATTATATTTACAAGCTGCCAATAAATATAGTTATTATTTACAAGTTGATATCACCTTCAGACATACCATGCAAGGGAAAACAAACAATAGTTTTGTACCTTTTTGGAAAAAAGAGATCCATAGTATAAACAGCAAACCAAAAATGGAATGGAGTGAGGTAACTCATGACTGACACTTGTTAGATTTGTTGTTTGTTATTACAAACATTGTAAGTTTCTTTCTTGCTATTGAAACAAGAAAATGCTACCTTGAAGGAAGGAAAGAAGAAAACCTATACATTCCAACTTAAGGGATATACCAGTGGAAGGAAGTCAAAGTTAATGCCACTGAAGTGTTCCCAATGCAGTGGAATCAATCTCCTCCCATGCTTCATTGCGACCTCCTTCTTCACTACCAACACCTTCCATATTGCAATCCCCACGACCAACACCTTCCATATTGCAATCCAACCATTCACTTCGATTTGCATCTATTAACAAGACCCAGAATCACAATTTAGTATAAGAATTCAGACTTTGGGAAGGCAACAAAATGGATCATTTTATTTACAATAGTAGACTTTGATTGTTTACCACTCCCTCCGTCCCATTTTGTGAGTCCTGTATTTCATTTTGGGATGTCTCAAATTAGTGTCCACTTTCCTAATTTGGCATATAATTTTTACTTACTTTCCAAAACTACCTTTCATTGAAATCTACACCAACAAGACAAAACTAAAAAAGTTGTTGTAATGATTAGGGGCAATTGTGAAAAGTAGCTGTAGATTCTTCTTGTCCCCTTAATAAGTTGAGTTCCCAAAGGTGGACTCACAAAATGGGACGGAGGGAGTATTTGCAATGTATCGATGTAGCCTAGGATGCGTTATAACTGACATTTCAAAATGCATTCTCACTGAATAGTAATCATACTGTGTTCTCCATTTTTAACTTGACTTGGAAGATAGGCCTTTAATATTTTACTGCTTAAAGTTCTCCTTGGTTTATATTGATGACGGAGATATCTTCGGGGTGAACGGGACTTCGTGGTCATGAACTTCTAACGTTAAGTCATTTACACTAAAAAAATAATGCTTTAAATGGAAATCACTCCTTTTGCTTTGCCAATGCTTTTCAGCTTATTGTTTCTCACAATCATCTTGCGATCACGTAAGAAAAAAGCCACATTTAATAAATTAAAAGGCAAACATGCTATGCACATTGTCATCCAGCATATACAGAGAATATGGGAAAAAGGTTCACCTATCCGATTCCAATTACAAATATATGTTGTTTAGTTGCCTTCGCAACAAAGATTGGAGCTTCCTCGAAGGATGGGCTGCTGATCGGTACAATTGTAAACAAAATATATCACTAAAAATTTCTGATTCTTTAAGAACTTAAAGTAGCAACCTAAAAATTCAACATCTACAGAAAGGTTATGGCTTCTTTTATTTCGCCCTTCTCATCAACAGGGTCAAAAGCTATGACATTAATGATACGACCAAGGGTGGCCTTTCTAGCAAGCACCTAAGTATCTGATTGAATGGGAGAAAATAGTGTATTAGCAAACTGAAGAAAAACAGGGGAAAGAGATTGAAAAATATATGCACAGCCCAAAACCAAATGAAATAGTAAAGCTAAAGCGTACGCTTTCAGTTTTATTCATAACAAAGTAAAGCAAGATTGGGAAAAAAAAAGTATGGCATCAATTCAAAAAATAGCATGAAATTGTTGCATTGTACCCTCTTTCACTAAACATTTTCAAATTAAATTGAGAGAGAGAGAGAGAGAGAGAGAGAGAGAGAGAGGGAGAGAACAAAATCCATTTGTTGTTAAACTAATGTAATAGGCACTCAGTCGGACTAATCAAGAAAAATTGGCACATTGAAACATTTTGTGATACATTGCAGTAACTATAAGGCTAAACAAGCGCAAAAATTAGGGGCAATATCATCAACAATAATGCCCTTGCATTGATCTGATAAGAAAATTGTCTATTTGGCACACTATCTTGTGCATTTGACAACAGATTATTCTTGCTGTTAGAGCCCAATTGGGGCGACAGAAAACTTATTTGTTTGACCAACAATAGGAACAGGCAAAGTTATTTTCATGAGGAAGTATTCAAAGTACATGTTTCTAAATATGATTTCAAGAATTTAAGTTACACAATTCTCCAAAAATTGGTATATATCCTTCAAAGCCAACCTTCCCAAAAACACAGTTACTTTATTACTCCTGAGTGAACAAATAATTTCA
This sequence comes from Hydrangea macrophylla, assembly GCA_033977485.1. Classification (NCBI taxonomy): domain Eukaryota; kingdom Viridiplantae; phylum Streptophyta; class Magnoliopsida; order Cornales; family Hydrangeaceae; genus Hydrangea; species Hydrangea macrophylla. The sequence goes on from CM066987.1 coordinate 30,828,207, forward strand.
AAACATTGAAACTAATAAAAAGTCACCTTTAGTGGTAGTTAGAAAGCTGGTTGTTGAGGGGCTTGAACAACATCCAGTGAAGTGAGTCACATCCCTATATATATTTGTATCTAATTGTACATAAATAAGAATTAACAATATGTGAATGTTAAGTCTTTTAACACAGTTACTTTATCACTCCTGAGTGAACAAATAATTTCAAGACATTGAAACTAAATAAAAAGTCACCTTTAGTGGGTAAACCATGGTTACTCATGTAGTTAAGGGAAGAAGATAAAGGCGCGTGCATTGCACATGCTGAATTGGTAATTTTACATGGTGGGTGAAGAAGTTCAACAATACAAAAAGCTATAGCTACATGGGCAAAGTTTAACCTTTGCTTATGATACATATGTTTACATTAATTTGGCATTCTAAAAGAAAGCCTCCACTATAATCTGGGGACACAAAGAATTAATGGTGTCATTCTACCATTCCAAGATGGCATATTACTTTAACTGAACCATATCCTGCTTTACTGCGATTGCTATTCCAAGAAAACAGAAGGATTTACGTTACTGCTAATCTTCTGAAGCATCTCCTTCACACTGGATACACCCAAGATGGCAACCACCATTATACTCTTCGGGAATCAACCCCATCAACCCAAAACTGACTCCACCATAGACCAAGTCTTTCTTGATCTACACCTGTATTCAATATTGAACAAATCAAGTAAAATAACAAACCATGGTTAATTTAACCATTGAATAACCATCCCCAACTTGATTGTTTTATCATTTTCAAAATCTTCAAAGTTTAAGAACTATAATGCCCATTATCTCCAAAAATGAAGTCCAAGTTTTTGTTTTGTTAATACCACACTTTGTTTTTACACTTTCTAGTCTTTAGTCCAATATTTCAGAATCAGCATTCATGCCAATAGTGGTGGAGTTCACCCGACGCTTCCAATCAACAGAAATTGTACTTATACACATCTCTCTCTGTAAGTTTTCTTGCATGCTCAAAATAATCGTATTAAATACTAACAACATTGCAGCATATAGTTATAACTTAAAAAAAAAAAAAAAGAAGTGGGAGGGAAGTGAGTCACAAAATTTAAAAATTTTAATGTACTTCCTACATTTTCTTTACCTTTATGAAATTTTCCACTCTTTTTCTCTATTAACCAAACAATGAAAGTTGTTTTCCTTAAAAAAAACCAATTTAAAAAAAAAAAAAAAAAAAACCTTTCCTTTCCTTTACCCTACTAAATGCATGAACCAAACAGAGCCAAAAGGACAATGAAAGAAAACATACTTTTCCTCCCCTAGAAACTAATTTATTAGCTTGGCTCTAATTCCTTCTGCTTACTTTGCGTTTCATTCTGTGGAACTGTGCCTTTGTATTCAACATATGGCCTGGCAAAAGATGAACTTTTAAACTGTTAACTCGAAGAAAGTAGGTCCGTAAACACAAAATAACTCCACAAACTGATCGGACAAGCACTGCCAAATATAGGAAAACATAAATGGAACTGTTCTATAGCCTGTTTGGTATTGTTGTGGGAATAAGAGATCTTTTCTTTAATAGACTCTTCAACCTCTGATTTAAGCTGTCATTTTGACTTTAAAGTGGAACAGAGTTATAAAAAAACTGAATTTTTTTTTTTGCCGACCCGACTCAAATATCGCAATAATCTCAATAAGTGATTGTTCGAGGCTAATCCAAATGGACTCTTATTATTTATTTTAGAAATTTGAAACGTAAAGCTAGAATAGAGATTATTCCACCAATGACCAAATAGTCAACGTTAAGGGGTGTTACATGCTTACTCACTGACAGAGGCTCTTAATGTATGGTATTAACATACAACATTACTCTTGCCAATTCGATATATCATGGGGCAGCACCAAATATTCTAACCATATTCTAATTAATTACTAAGCTCATAGCTACGAATCCTATAAGACGGTGGATCTCAGGAGAAACCCATGCCTTCCTCAAGGGGGAGCTAGATGTTAAGTCACTGACTCACTAAAACTCGTGAAAAGTTTAGGCCTAACCAAGATATTTACATTCAAATTGTGATATAAATCATATGATAAATCTGGATGTAAAATGTATAATATGGAATACATATTGCTAACAATGTTGGCAATAGTTTCAACAAACAGTTGACCATCTTAATCTTCTTCATAATGGGAACAATAATAGGGCAACAAGGCTCCAAATAGTTGGGTAAGGCTTCATGAAAAGAAACTCCATATAATTTGGGACAAAAGCTTACAGTTGAGTTAAGGTGTACATTGTTTAAATGATTAAATCATACCCATCAGGAAAATGGTAGCCTTTTCCTGGCTTAAGATGATCTAGAGCTGGTTTGCTCAAACATATGTCCAGCAGATGCCCAGCCGAGTGTAGCCTGCGGAAAGCAAAAATTTATTGTGCTATTCACAACTCAAACAACTTTAATAGTACCAAAATAGCATAAAGCAAATTGAGAGAAGTGGAAACAGATGATAAGACAAATATAGACGGACACAAATATAGACATACGTACAGACACATACAGATACCTAAGCATCTTTGTACACCAGCGTAATATCCTCAACAACCTCCTCCTCCTTTGTCCTAGCCTCCAATTCTGCAATAAAACATTTCCTCTCACTCGCCAACGCCTTCGGGTATGAGATGTGCATCCAAAAGCTTCAAAATCCAAGAACAATGCTATGGAAATCAAACAAAATTTAACACTGATGCATAAGGCACTGAAGAAAAAGAACATATACACTGCAACAAAGTCCATAAATCAAGTCTCATATGTGGATTTCCTTTAAAAAAAACTAAATAAATTGTATTACAATATAAATGAAGATGAGGATTATATTAGCCAACAAGTAGTTCTTAGAATAAGACTTGGTGTTGAAGTTGGGAAAGCAAAATGCTACCTTGGTATCAAAAGAATGCAATTTCACCATTTGAGGATTGACAATCAGTTTAGGGTCACTCTCAATCCAAGTGAATGGGACTTCACTTCAACATCTTTGTCAGCCTATGCCAAGACATCAAACACACCTGATAAAAAATCCAATAATGATGGAAAATTTAAATTGGCAAAACAGTCATAAAAATAAGCATATATCAAGGCCAATAGAGAATGCATAGTGATTATTACAAGGTTCATCGAGCATGGCGAGTATGTGATTTGTCTCATAATTGCTTGTCTCTCTCATAAATTTTTTATCACTCTTCTCATGACACACTGTCATCATAGTAAAGACACTTAAAAACATCAAATGTCAATTACATTTCCAAAAATATCAGCATATTTAAGAATTTGTTATTGTAGATCAAGATTATATATATTACCTTTTTTTCGCCGATGTCCTTATCAGTCTGAATACTGAAATTCCACTTCTCCAACACTTCATTGGGGGACTTGCTCATTATCACAAAAACTACCCTCTGCAACTTCCCAGCTTCCAACCATTCTTTACAAGATTCCAGATAATTAGATCTGATTAGTGAAGAACTCTATAAACCAATCAAGAATTTAAAAAAGTAACATAGGCATACACTAATAACATGTGAAATGAGGAACTGGAAAAAAGCACAGGAAAATGTACAGAGAACAAAAACAAACATATGGGTACTATTTCTCTCCCTTTCTTTCGCCGAAGTCAGTCTCTTTGTAATCACAGCCCCCAACCAAACTCCACTGAATACAAATAAACAGGATAAATCTTGTTTAATCTACATCGGAGGATTGAGTCAGACAGAGAAATTAAAGATCTTAAAACAGAGAAATTGAAGATCTTAAGACAAAAAAAGTTAGAAGTGTTTTTGGTTTGGATCAATCAGGGGACAAAATGAAAGCCTAGATTTCTAGTCTGCAACATTTACCTTTCAATCTTGTAATCTTCTCTGCTCTTAGGTTTGGATTCCATAGTGGATGTGCAGAACACAAGGAGTAAAGGTATAGAATTAAAAAGGGGGAAAAGAGGCAGCGGGTGATGGTAATCTCGCATGTCTTCTCCTGCCTCAAGCAGGTGATTGCATGACGAAATCCATGAGAAATTGTAGATGAGGAGACGATGAGCAGTTGTAGACAAGAGCCAGTTGAAAGCCATAGTTTTTGAAGCGGCGCGAGCAGAAAGAGAGAAGACCTTGTTGAACGGCGCTAAGAACAACAAAGAGAGAGAGAGAGACACACAGACGAACACGTGGAGTCGTGAGAGGCCGCTTAGTGTCTATTTGACAGGCAAGCAGCAAGCGTCAAATTTCGGAAACAAGCGTGCCGCTCGAGTAATTGTACAGATTAATAAGGGCAGAATAGGAAGTTCATATTTTTTGACGTGCTTGTTTATTCGTTCTTATAGTATAGTAGATATATATACATATGCACACACACTAGAAATTGCCCGCGTTCATGACACCATCAAAAATGAGTTTTCTTTAAAATCTAAATTAATTACTTTTTAAATAAAAATATTTTGTATAATAATACTGTTTAGAGATAGAGGGTTTTGAGAAAGGGGGATGAAGTATAAAAGAGAGGGGAGGGAAATGCAAAATCTGTAAATTAAAAAAAAAATGGGGGAGTTTAAAATTTTTCAAAAGGTGCAGAAAGTGAAATGAACGCTGAGTTTGTTTCAATGTAAAATGTTTTTACCTACAATTTGAATTCAAATATTTTTTTCAAAAAAAATTTATTTTGAAACAAACGGAGCAAAAATGCAGAAGGTGAAGAAAGTTGTAAAGAGTATAAAAAATTTTGGATCCAGAAAATATTTTATTTTGAAACAAACAGAGCAAAAATGCAAAAAGTGAAAAATGTGGTAAAGAGTACAAAAATTTTTAGATCTTAAATAATGACACCTATCTAGAGTTACAGTGTCAATAAACATCAAAACCATCCTTTTATATAAATATATATATATATATACGAAAAGTCTTCAGAGAGGGCGCCCTCTCTTTATTAAAGAGAGGACCTCTGTTTTGTCAGTCGAATCGTGTTTAAGAATTGGATCTGACGGCCAAAACAAAGGTCCTCTCTTTAATAAAGTGTGAGAGTCCTCTCTAGAACCTGACTGAATATATATATATTATACTAGTATATATAAATACATATATAGAGGGAGGCATGGAGAAAAAATGTTGGCAATACTAGTAGAATTTAATATAAAATGCCAACATGATTGTGTCGTTGTTCAACTATTTTTTCTTTTGGTTTTTGCTTTGGTCGTCAGTAGCTTCCAAACTTGTTTACCACGTAAAATAGATTGAATAAAATGTGATAGAATTTTGAGAAAATAGGCAGGTGATGTTTAGTTTTCAATAGATGCTCGGAGAATTGTAGCCTTTCGGGATAGAATCTTCAAAGCGGTGGGCTATAGATTGAACACGTTTTTTAAAGAACAAGAAAAGAAGTTTTCCACCCTTGACCGGTGTCGATTAAGAGTCATTATCGTTTATAAATTAGAACCTAAGAAAGTAAAAAATAAAATGAGATATTTAGCTCATTAAAATCTTTGAAAACTCCACTATCTTAATTATCTTGGAGTACTAAGATTCTTATTTAAAAGTTCGAATGTTAAAAGAAAAAATAAAGATTAAAAGTGTTTTACTAATTACTAAGAAGTATGGTTAGTAATTATCTACCATCACAAAAATTATTGAAAGTGGTCCTACTGTCATGATATGTGTTTGGGATTCATTTGGGATGCAAGCAGGGACGGCTCAATAAATTTTGGGGACTTAGGCAATGACCCATAAATTATTTGAAAGCATTCATTTTTTATGACTTTTTTTTAGAACTGTTGTAAAAGTAATAATTATTTATGACTTTTTCAACAAACTCGAACTTATTTATGACTAATAATTATTTATGACTTTTTCAACAAACTCGAACTTATTTATGACTGCAATGTTATGACTTATTTTATTGTGACATTTTTTTTTTAAAGTTACAATAAGGGTTTTTTGTTGTAGTGACGCATATTCCAGTAATTATGTTAATAGTACAAGGCAAAATGAGAATGAAATGAAACACATGTCACCCAGTGAAGCCTGGGTGAGCAATGGTAGACCAAAAATAGGTGAGCAAAAATGCTCTTTTAATATCTCATGCAATATAGTTGATCTTAGGTAAGATTTTATCATGTATAATTAGTTTTGAAAAGCATTTTCCTGCGTTGTCGTTAGAAAATCATGTGATTTTTTTTTCTTTCTATTTTGCTTTATGATATGCTTGAAACCTTGAAGTTAAGGATGTAGCGAGTGTTGGAGGCCTTTATTTTAGAAATATTTATATTTTTTAGGAATTGATAGATGTATGTAGTTGGTTACGATTAGTAGGGTTTTTTTTTTCAAGACAATAGTTAAGTGAATAGATATGTAGTAATAAAAGGTTATTTACGAATTATCAATAGGGGCTTTTTTTTAGGCAATACTAGTTAATATTTTCTCTCTTTTCTTTCTTTAAGGTGACTAGTAGGGGCCCACTCAGTATGTGAGTGGGAAGAAAAAAAAAATTTATGCCGTTTTAATTGGTTTTGTTTTGAAAATTTGCATTCCAAATTAGTAACCTTTTATTTATATTTTCTAAGTAAAACTTACTCAGAGCCGGCCCTGGGCATAGGCGACGTAGGCGGTCGCCTAGGGCCCCAATTTTTGGTGTTTAATTAGGGCCCCAATTTGATCAACGAAAATTATAAGGTCCTAATTTTGAAAAACAAAATTATGTGTAACATGTTGGTCCAAAAGACTACCCCCACAATTTAGAAAAAATAATTACATATAAAATATTAGCCCAACTGTAATCCAACACACCCTAAACATTTGTCCCAACTTATTTTCATCTCATCTCTTAGTTTAACCCACCCAAATTATTTTACCATCATACCAAACTTTACAAATTTCAATCAACAATCAACCCTTATTACTATTAGGCTTTATTTGATTCATGGATTTAGTGAGGGAGAGAAAACAAGAAAGGAAATCGAAAAAGAAAATTAATTCTCTAGTATTTTCCCTTTTGTTTCATCCATGATTAATAATATCGAAAACTTATAATATTTAAAATATGAGTAATGCTATGCTTATCAAATTTTATATCCTAAGTGATTCTCAAACACATGGTAGTAAGTCCACCTGATTTTGATTAAAGGATGTTGAAGTCCTCCCACCATTATTGAAGGTGGTCCTGCCGCCACATGTATTTGGTAACCATTTGAGATACAAAATTTGAGAAGCATATCATCACTCTTTCCTCCCTATTTTTCGTAAGTTTCCTTATTAAATAACGAAAAGTGTTTTTCTTGCCAACACCAAATCTCACAACTTTTAAAACGATTGTAAAACATCACAGAAAAAAAAAACCTGTAATATTTTTAATGCAAAAAATCTTACCTCAAAAAATAGGTAAATGATTCAAAAAAAAAAAACCCTCGGGGACATTACCGTGAACTCTCCGTATTGGTCCGTTACAAAGGGGCCTCGCTTGAAGAGCTAGTCTAGGGCCCCCAAATGGTCAAAGCCGGTCCTGAACTTACTTCGTTTAATTGTAAATATATGGTGTAGGTAAAATATAGTTGGTACCTGTCACACCCCCAACCCACCTCGGGCGATTTGGGACACGTGTAACAAGCCCACACCTAAAAAAACACTTAATTTACTAAGAAAAACATGGATTAGACCTTATAAAACAGCTCCATTGACACAAAACAGACCCAAGGGTAAAATGGTCATTAATAAAGTATAGTAAATTTTATACCAAAAGATAGGCCTTTGAGTCCCGGTTCCAACGCAAAAAACGGCTCGCGAATCCGAATTTTCTAGAGAGAGTTATGCTTGTTTCCGTAAAAGTCGTCGGGCTGAACCCAGACTAGCGGATCGATCCGCCCCAAATCCGGATCGATCCGGTTTTAGCAAAAAGTCATTTTCTGCAGCTCCAGATGCCCCGGATCAATCCGCACATGATCCGGATCGATCCGAATTCTGTAGACTAGTTTTCCTGCTGCTAAAAACATCATATTTCAAGTTTAAAACACTCCCAAGTTCTACAATTTGTTCCAAACATCATGAAAACTTTTGAGAACACTTGCCAAACACCCATAAACACATCCACAACTCATGTAAGTCTTTCCTAAAACATTTAAAATATAATCCATGGACATTCAAATGAAGAACTAGCCATTAAAAACCCAATCTCGAAAACCAGCAAGGAAATGGAATTGTGCTTGCCAAGATGAGCTCAAAACAACATGGCTATGAAAAATTATCGGAAACGTTTCCAAAACCATTTCAAAAGTGCTTCCAAGTGTTTCCACCTACCCACCATACATTATAGGAGTTTTCAAAACATTTCAAACCATTTGAGAAATTGTTTTAAACATTCAAACTCATTAACTCTTCACTAGAACACCAATTTGCATCACCTTACTCCCAATACATACATGTCCATTCAACATAAGGAAAACAAGATAAGCTTTACAACCCAAGTTACTAGTTCCTACCACCTTCACTCCTAATATACATAACTTGCAACTTGCAAGCACAACCCATGGTTTGGGCATAAACAACCAACAATACCCAATATAGTATATTACAAGTCTCCCTTCAACCATACTTAACATGTTACAAGGGCTCTAGAACTAGCTAGACATATGAATGTATTCACAAGGACACAACTCCCCCGTCCAACCCATCGTGCGGATCATTTCCTTTTCTCGTCTCGTGCCATACCTACGGTGGTTATTCAATAACCACAACAGAAAACAAATTTTTCGTTTAAGCTTTCGCTTAGTGAGAGAACTAATCATGATTGTAACAACCTGAAAATTCATAAACATTTAATTGCATTGTCATATTTAAATTCAATTTGTATTTGTTGCTTTTATTTTAATTTCAATTCCCATGTGTTAAACTTTAATCCTAGTTTTAATTTGTTGGGGCCAAACTGTAATTTTACAAAATTGGTAACACCTGTGTTGAATTTCAAAACTATATTTCAAAACGGTGGAAATGTTTTCTTTTAATTCAAACTGTATTTTTTATAAAACCAGAAAATCATTTCCTACAGTAAAATAAATTTTCTGTATTTTGTGGTGAACACCGCACTACGAAAATACCAGCTTACATTCAAAACTGTCCGTGCTACTCTGGGATTACACAGATTTTGGACTCAACGTCAATCAAGATTTGACATATGCTTTAAACTCATTAAATTCACCCAATGATTATGTTGTGCCTTGTTTGGAAACATACAACTTGTATGTGTAATGTTGTGCCTTGAACCAAAGTTCCCAAACACATCACTTTACCCCCTATATCCCTATGCTTGGCTCTTGGATAATTGGAAAGCTTATATCATCAGTGCATGTATGCTATATACGTATGTATATCTGTGTAATTAAGGTTTTAGTTAATTTTGTAAAACAACTCAATTTGTAGAGTGAAGATCACACAACTTGGGCTCCAAGTTCACTCATAGGGACTTCTATATATGCACCTTCTACACTCTCACACTACACATTCTGCACTTCACTTACACAGAGAGAAAAGAGATAACACAGAGAGTTAATACAGAATTCATATAGAGGGAGGAAGCTTAGTCCCCATAACCAAAGCTTGGGTTTGAATCTCCTATTTGCTCTTCTTTCTCAACAATTCCTCTATAATCAATCTCAGTGAGTATTATTAACTCACTCCCAATGTAATTCATGTCTTAATCTTGTTTATATGGCTTGATTTTCAAATCACCGTAGTTAATGTCACGTTGATGTTCCATAGCTTGAAAATCATGAATTCTCAAACTCAATCAAAATCTGTTTTGTTAGATAAATAAGAAAGATTATGGTATATATAGACTATGACTGAAGTATTGGGGCTTAATTTGATCACATAAGGAAGTATATAAGAAAATTAGTTTTGTGATCTTTTAGTTTTTCATAAAATTCTTGAGTTATAGATTGATTCATGTTAAATTAGTTGTAGATTCTTAATCCTTGTGAAAAACCGAAGAGAATCATATATTACATGCCCCATTTACTTCCGGAATTAAAAATGGGTCAAAAGACCCCTGAAAATCTGAAACAGAGCAGTTCTGACGAAGAAGATGAAGCCTCTGCTTCATCTCGCGCCACGATCGCGCGAGCGGCCCGCGCGAGCGAACCATCGCGCGCACGCGAGCCGCGTGGATTCAGGCAGACAGGAAAGTTTTTATAAAAGAAAAATAAAATTTGGACAGGTCGCGCGAGCGAGGGTCGCGCGAGAGACCTTTCGCGCGAGCGACCCGCGCGCGCGAGGTGGCTAATTTCAGGCAGAAAGAAAAGTTTTTATAATAAAACAAAAATTGGGTACTTCGCGCGAGCGGCCAGCGCGATCGATACATCGCGCGAGCGGCCCGCGCGTGCGACCTCTGGCAGTTTCTAGTTTCTGCTTGTTTTGTGATAAGGGACTGTTTGGGATAAAATTTATATACTGTTAATGCTCTGTTTGGGAAAATTATTAAATCAGAATCTTAATTGGTTATGTTTGAACAATTTAAACGTTGAATTGTGACTTGTCAATCCCCGTACGCATGTTGTTTTTATAATTCAGTGAATTGCCTCATGTTTTAAAGTTTCATGACATACATGTGGAGTCAGTTGTACATGCATGGTGAGTGTGAATGTTGGTCAGTATGGAAAAGAGTAATGGTCAGTGTGGTATAGTGAGTGCGGTTGAGATTGTGATGTGGACACTCCCTGGTAAGTGAGTACCAAAGTGTGTTGTGATTGAGATTGCGGCGAGGGTGTCTTTGAAATGCGACGGTGGCAAAACTGGACACTCCCTGACGACCATGGTAGCGTCAAAGTGTGTGAAGCCGAACTTGGACATTCCCTGGCACCCATGGAAGTGCTAAAGTGTGGCCTACGGACACTCCTTGATACCCGAGTCTGGATACTGCGTGAGGGTTCCTCCGGTATTTGCATGGCGGATTAGGTAGTCAAAGTGTGAGGCAATGGACACTCCCTGGTACCCTGCAGGGCCAAAGTGTGAGGCAAACTGGACATTCCCTGGCACCCCTGTGCTAAAGTGTGGCTATCTTAGCGTTTCAAAGATACCGGTATGTGATGTTGGGTTGTTGGGTTTTGTCGAGAGAAAAGAGTTGGTCAGATGAGATGGTGCATCGTCCTCATACACGGTCACATATATGTGAATTTCACCTTTCAAATAATATTGTGGTTGTTTCTTAAAAATGAACTTCTTGTTTTAATATTGGATTAAATGAGAAATGTAAAAGGGTAAATGAGTATATTTTACATTCGAAGTTATGTTTTTAATACTCACCATCTTCTTGAAGCTGAAGACGTTGATGCGTCCTGGACATTCGTGTTCAAGCTTTTCAGGTTTCGACTATGCTGAGCCTTATGACTATGCTAATTGAGAACGGCTGCTTTTGGGAAGAGAAACTGTTATCATTATTGCATATTTAAGTTATATGTTTTAAGTTATGAACTGGTTTGTAATAAGAATGAATGTAATAGATGATAAGTTATTGTTTTGTTTTAAGGCGGTCTGTGCCTTAGTTGACCCTGTATCGTAATATGTAATAAGTTAGTAAAACTTTTGTAAGCCTTGATTGCTCTGCTCTGATTATTATTGTTTATTGTTGTTCGACGTTTGGGACGGAATCGATCCTTCAAACTGTCGCGACCTACGGGTCCATAAAGGAAATTAAACGCTTTCCTTATTTATGCTACGTCGGGGCATCTGGCTCAGGTATGGACCCAGCTCATCCACTATATGTACCAGACGGATTTGGGGGACACTTTGTGACACCTGGGGCAGTGGTCCCAGCCTTTCTCGACTTGTATCATGTGACCGTTGAGCAGTTGGCCACAGCGACCGTAGTATCTGATTTATGGCACCAGGTTCACGTGGTAGGCTTAGTTGACCTGACTCGTATCCGCCTAGAGCTTCGTTACTTTGCAGAAGCTCAGCGCTTGGTTTTGGTTGAGATTTTGAGGTTGGTCGATAGCGATGCTTTCTATCTTCCCCTTGAGATCCAGATTGTGCATGCCCATCTGGCTCAGCTAGAGATGCCCCCACCAGTAGTTCCCATCGCCGAGGACGATGCTGAGGCTGTTCATGTGGTCCCTGTAGGAGGGGAGATTGTAGAGGACGGCATAGGTCTAGATGATCTCGCTGTTGAGCTCGAGGCTGAGCTAGCACTTGAGCTAGCCTTACCTGAGGAGATGGTAGTTGAGGTAGATGCCCCTGTGCCTGCTTCATTGTCGACCTCTCACGGTTATGACAGGGTTGGTCCGTTCTTTGTGCAGTGATTTTGCCCTGTCGATTCGCTAGATCTCCTGATAGCTGCTTATGGAGACAATTGACTTTTTAGATATGACCTTGTACATATTAACTACTTTTGACTATTAGCTCTATCTCTTTTTACAAACTATAATTACATGCATTAGAATGTAGGGCAATGACCCCATTTTTGTAACATTAACTCTTGCATGCATCCTAACCCATACAGAGAGGGTAGGCATTGATCTGACCATACATGCTTTTTGTATTAACTTGAGAAGAAGTTATATATAAAATATACTCTTTTGAATATTGTCGTCATTTAAATTACTTCATAATACTGCTTCATGCATGTTTCTCATTCTACTACCACTATCATGCATAGAATGGCTGGAGGACTAAGGAGGAACAGGAATTTGATTGAGGGAGCACCTGAGGCTGCCGATCCCACGGGAATATTTGAAGCTTTCATCAGACGTCTCGAAAGGGTTAGTAATCAGAATGAAAACCGACGAGACCGCCAGACTGGAGATAAGCTGTTGGAGAGATTCCGTGCGCTAAGGCCCGAGCAGTTTGCGGGTACCACGGAACCCTGGAAAGCAGAACAGTGGCTAAGACAAATGGACCGTATGTTCGAGGCTGTCCAGTGCAATGAGATGGACAAGAGGAGATTGGCTACATTTTAATTGACCGATGCCGCTGCAGATTGGTGGGACTCGGTGATAGCCACTATCGGGAACACAACTGCTACAGGAATGACGTGGACTGCGTTCAAAGGAAGATTCCTAGAAAAATACTTCCCGGCTACGGAGAGGCACAGAAGAGAGAAGGAATTCATGGATCTGACACAAGGAACCAAGTCGGTGCAAGAGTACACCACACAGTTCAAAAGACTGTCTCGGTTCGCTCCACACCTGGTTGATACTGAAGAAAAGAAGATCCGTAAGTACAACCAAGGGCTGACACCATAAATTTGCCGCCTGACTCTCGGTCACCTAGATAAGTCATTTGAGGGATTGGTTGGCTTGGCTACTGATCTAGAAGAAGACGCTCGAGTCAACCGTAAGCAATTTGAATTCCGACCGCCTTAGAGGGGTAATTTTGGGAATAGACCACCAATGAACCGTACCCAAGGGCAGAAGAGGAATTTTGACGGAAGCAAGAGGACTCAAGCTATCGCCTATCCGACTCAACCTCGAGCAAGAGAAGGAAGTAGTGGTGGAAAATGCTTTAACTGTGGCAACCCTGGTCATCTGGCTCGAGACTGCAAGGCACCAAGGCGTGCTGCTCAGCAAGGAATAGTCTACTTCAACTGTGGTGAACCTGGTCACATCAGCAGGTTCTGCACTGCTCCTAAGCAGGTAACTTATGGTCAACAGAATCAGACTCATTTGAATGCTGTTATTCCTGATGCCGCTGGATTTGATAGAACTGTGTACGAAGAAGGAGATTATGGAGAAGCTCAACCTGATCAGCAAGCAGTGGAAGGTACATTAACTCTGTTTAACTCTCATGTTAAAGTGTTATTTGATACGGGTGCTGCTCTTTCGTTCATATCTATTAATACAATTCGGAGATTGGGTATCTTACCTCATCGGTTGGAGAAAGCTTTGAGGGCTACTTCGCCTTTAGGAGCTGCAGTCATATTAGGACACGTGTGCAAGGATTGTCCTTTACGACTAGGAGACCGTGAAATCCTCGCAAGGTTGATTGTCCTATCAATGAAGGAGTTCGACATAATCCTAGGAATGGATTGGCTCTCTCAGAATCAAGTAAAGTTGGATTCTGCGAGGAAGAGAATTACATTCTCCGACAATGAGAATCAACCCTTTGATTTTCAATGTAACCCTTCGGGAGATATGTTCCTCACCAGGTGTTTGGCAAACATCGAAGTCGTCAGTACAGAAGCGACAGTGTCGTCTATACCTATAGTCAAGGACTTCGAAGAAGTATTTCAAGACGTTTCTGGCTTGCCGCCCGAGAGAAGTATAGAGTTCTGTATTGAGCTTATACCGGGTACCGTACAGATCACCAAGGTTCCCTACAGAATGGCCCCCACCGAACTGTTGGAATTGAAGGAACAATTTCAAGAGCTCGAGAACCTAGGTTTTGTACGTCCGAGTACATCGCCTTGGGGAGCACCAGTATTATTTGTGAAGAAGAAAGATGGGACGCTCAGGTTGTGTATCGACTACAGAGAATTGAACCGAGTGACTATCAAGAACAAGTATCCCTTACCTCGGATTGACGATTTATTTGATCAACTACAAGGAGCTACGACATTTTCCAAGATAGACCTAAGGTCGGGATATCATCAGTTGAGGGTACGGAAGGAAGATATACCTAAGACTGCGTTCAGAACCCGATATGGTCATTATGAATTTCTGGTGATGCCGTTTAGAATGACGAACGCCCCGGCAGTGTTTATGGATTTGATGAACAGAGTGTTCAAGCCTTATTTGGATCAGTTTGTCATCGTCTTTATAGATGATATCTTGATCTATTCTAAGTCAGGAGAAGAACACGAGCAACACCTACGGATTGCGATGCAGACGCTTAAGGAACACCAGTTATATGCCAAATTCAGTAAGTGTGAGTTCTGGTTGCAAGAAGTGAAATTTTTGGGACACAAGGTGTCATCTCAAGGAATTTCAGTGGATTCGTCCAAGACCGATGCTGTGTCAAACTGGATTAGGCCGAGCAACCCTACAGAAGTTCAGAGTTTTCTTGGGCTCGCAGGCTATTACAGAAGATTTGTTGAAGGATTTTCTAAAATAGCGGCACCTTTGACTGGGTTGACGAAGAAGAATTTGAAGTTCGAGTGGACAGAGAAGCATGAGCGCGCCTTTTTGGAGTTGAAAGAGAGACTCACTACCGCGCCGGTACTAGCTATACCCAAGCCTGATGAGAAGTTCACTATCTTTAGTGACGCATCATATCAAAGACTAGGGTGTGTACTTATGCAAGATGGCAGAGTTATCGTTTATGGATCCAGACAGCTAAAGCCGAATGAGTTGAACTATCCCATTCATGATTTGGAATTGGCGGCAGTGGTATTTGCACTCAAGATTTGGAGACACTATCTCTATGGTGAGAAGTTTGATTTATTCTCCGATCACAAGAGCCTAAAATATTTGTTCACACAGAAAGAGTTGAACATGAGGCAACGCAGATGGATGGAGCTGATCAAAGATTACGACTTCACGTTAGAGTATCATCCCGGTAAAGCTAATGTGGTCGCTGATGCTTTGAGTCGACAGACTCGGGAGAGGATCGCCTCCTTAATGGTTAGAGAATGGCGAGCATTGGAGACGTTGGCGGAGTTCGATGTACAGAATACTGAAGAAGGAGAAGGACAATTGTTTGGATGTCTAATCCTACAGCCTGTTCTTATCGACCGCATTATTGGAGCTCAGAAAAAAGATGAGAAGTTTCGGGCATGGTTCGTAAAGATGTCAGAGAAGGACCCGACAGAATGGAAAGTGGGAATCGATGGAGGATATCGGTGCAGGAATAGATTATGTGTGCCAGATTGTGGTGAGCTAAGGAAGGATATTCTGGAAGAAGCACATAAGTCAAGATATACAGTTCACCCGGGAGGAACGAAAATGTACAAAGATTTGAAAAGAAATTTCTGGTGGAAAGGTATGAAGAAGGATGTGGCCAAATTTGTATCTAAGTGTTTGACGTGTCAGCAAGTCAAGGCCGAACATCAGAGACCGTCTAGATTGTTGCAACCACTACCTATTCCTGGTTGGAAGTGGGAGCACATTACGATGGATTTTGTAGTAGGATTGCCTCGATCACAACAGAATCATGATGCTATTTGGGTAATAGTGGATCGATTGACGAAATCAGCTCATTTAATTGCTTATAGTATGACTTACCCGGTAGAGAAGATGAGTCGGATGTACATACAACAAGTTATGCGACTTCACGGTGCACCTGTGTCAATTGTGTCAGACCGGGATGCGCATTTTACTTCTGGATTTTGGGAAAGTCTGCAAGAAGCTATGGGAACTTCGCTCAAGATGAGTACTGCTTTTCACCCTCAGACAGACGGGTAGACTGAGCGTGTTAATCAGATCATGGAGGATATGCTTAAGGCTTGTGTGATAGATTTTGAGGAATCTTGGAAGACACACTTACCTTTGGTTGAATTTGCATATAACAACAGCTACCACACGAGTATCGGGATGGCTCCGTTCGAAGGATTGTACGGACGACCGTGTCGTTCTCCATTGTGTTGGGCGGAGGTTGGAGATACAGAGTTGTTGGGACCAGATTTGGTTAGAGAAACCAACGAGAAGATTTCCTTGGTCAAGGAAAGGATGAGAATCGCTCAAAGCAGGTATAAGAGTTATGCCGATCGACGCCGGAAAAATTTAGAATTCAGTGTTGGAGATCATGTACTTCTTAAGGTTTCACCAACCCGAGGAGTAGTACGCTTCGGTCTCAAGAGAGGGAAGTTAGCTCCGCATTTCATCGGACCGTTTGAGATTTTGGAACGTGTTGGGAAAGTGGCATATCGACTAGCGCTACCACCGAAGATGTCTGGAGTTCACAACATATTTCATATGAGTATGCTGAGGAAGTACATAAGAGATCCCTCACACGTGGTTAGTTATGATGATATTGAGACAAGTCATAACATTTCTTACAAGGAGAGACCTGTGAAGATTCTAGATCAGAGTATCAAGAAGTTGAGGAATAAGGACATTCCGTTGGTGAAGGTTCAGTGGAACCACCATGACGAGAATGAAGCCTCGTGGGAAATTGAAGCCGATATGAGGAAGAAGTACCCGGAGTTGTTTCATGACTAGCTAGTCTTGATTTCGGGAACGAAATCCTGTTTAAGGGAGGAAGGATGTAACAACCTAAAAATTCATAAACATTTAATTGCATTGTCATATTTAAATTCAATTTGTATTTGTTGCTTTTATTTTAATTTCAATTCCCATGTGTTAAACTTTAATCCTTGTTTTAATTTGTTGGGGCCAAACTGTAATTTTACAAAATTGGTAACACCTGTGTTGAATTTCAAAACTGTATTTCAAAACGATGGAAATGTATTCTTTTAATTCAAACTGTATTTTTTATAAAACCAGAAAATCATTTCCTACAGTAAAATAAATTTTCTGTATTTTTGTGGTGAACACCGCACTACGAAAATACCAGCATACATTCAAAACTGTCCGTGCTACTCTGGGATTACACAGATTTTGGACTCAACGTCAATCAAGATTTGACATATGCTTTAAATTCATTAAATTCACCCAATGATTATGCTGTGCCTTGTTTGGAAACATACAACTTGTATGTGTAATGTTGTGCCTTGAACCAAAGTTCCCAAACACATCACTTTACCCCCTATATCCCTATGCTTGGCTCTTGGATAATTGGAAAGCTTATATCATCAGTGCATGTATGCTATATAAGTATGTATATCTGTGTAATTAAGGTTTTAGTTAATTTTGTAAAACAACTCAATTTATAGAGTGAAGATCACACAACTTGGGCTCCAAGTTCACTCATAGGGACTTCTATATATGCACCTTCTACACTCTCACACTACACATTCTGCACTTCACTTACACAGAGAGAAAAGAGAGAACACAGAGAGTTAATACAGAATTCATATAGAGGGAGGAAGCTTAATCCCCATAGCCAAAGCTTGGGTTTGAATCTCCTATTTGCTCTTCTTTCTCAACAATTCCTCTATAATCAATCTCAGTGAGTATTATTAACTCACTCCCAATGTAATTCATGTCTTAATCTTGTTTATATGGCTTGATTTTCAAATCACCGTAGTTAATGTCACGTTGATGTTCCATAGCTTGAAAATCATGAATTCTCAAACTCAAGCAAAATCTGTTTTGTTAGATAAATAAGAAAGATTATGGTATATATAGACTATGACTGAAGTATTGGGGCTTAATTTGATCACATGAGGAAGTATATAAGAAAATTAGTTTTGTGATCTTTTAGTTTTTCATAAAATTCTTGAGTTATAGATTGATTCATGTTAAATTAGTTGTAGATTCTTAATCCTTGTGAAAAACCGAAGAGAATCATATATTACATGCCCCATTTACTTTCGGATTTGAAAATGGGTCAAAAGACCCCTGAAAATCTGAAACAGAGCAGTTCTGATGAAGAAGATGAAGCCTCTGCTTCATCTCGCGCCACGATCGCGCGAGCGAGCCGCGTGGATTCAGGCAGACAGGAAAGTTTTTATAAAAGAAAAATAAAATTTGGACAGGTCGCGCGAGCGAGGGTCGCGCGAGAGACCTTTCGCGCGAGCGACCCGCGCGCGCGAGGTGGCTAATTTCAGGCAGAAAGAAAAGATTTTATAATAAAACGAAAATTGGGTACTTCGCGCGAGCGGCCCGCGCGATCGATACATCGCGCGAGCGGCCCGGGCGCGCGACCTCTGGCAGTTTCTAGTTTCTGCTTGTTTTGTGATAAGGGACTGTTTGGGATAAAATTTATATACTGTTAATGCTCTGTTTGGGAAAATTATTAAATCAGAATCTTAATTGGCTATGTTTGAACAATTTAAACGTTGAATTGTGACTTGTCAATCCCCGTACGCATGTTGTTTTTATAATTCAGTGAATTGCCTCATGTTTTAAAGTTTCATGACATACATGTGGAGTCAGTTGTACATGCATGGTGAGTGTGAATGTTGGTCAGTATGGAAAAGAGTAATGGTCAGTGTGGTATAGTGAGTGCGGTTGAGATTGTGATGTGGACACTCCCTGGTAAGTGAGTACCAAAGTGTGTTGTGATTGAGATTGCGGCGAGGGTGTCTTTGAAATGCGACGGTGGCAAAACTGGACACTCCCTGACGACCATGGTAGCGTCAAAGTGTGTGAAGCCGAACTTGGACATTCCCTGGCACCCATGGAAGTGCTAAAGTGTGGCCTACGGACACTCCCTGATACCCGAGTCTGGATACTGCGTGAGGGTTCCTCCGGTATTTGCATGGTGGATTAGGTAGTCAAAGTGTGAGGCAATGGACACTCCCTGGTACCCTGGGCCAAAGTGTGAGGCAAACTGGACATTCCCTGGCACCCCTGTGCTAAAGTGTGGCTATCTTAGCGTTTCAAAGATACCGGTATGTGATGTTGGGTTGTTGGGTTTTGTCGAGAGAAAAGAGTCGGTCAGATGAGATGGTGCATCGTCCTCATACACGGTCACATATATGTGAATTTCACCTTTCAAATAATATTGTGGTTGTTTCTTAAAAATGAACTTATTGTTTTAATATTGGATTAAATGAGAAATGTAAAAGGGTAAATGAGTATGTTTTACATTCGAAGTTATGTTTTTAATACTCACCAGCTTCTTGAAGCTGACGACGTTGATGCGTCCTGGACATTCGTGTTCAGGCTTTTCAGGTTTCGACTATGCTGAGCCTTATGACTATGCTAATTGAGAACGGCTGCTTTTGGGAAGAGAAACTGTTATCATTATTGCATATTTAAGTTATATGTTTTAAGTTATGAACTGGTTTGTAATAAGGATGAATGTAATAGATGATAAGTTATTGTTTTGTTTTAAGGCGGTTTGTGCCTTAGTTGACCCCGTATCGTAATATGTAATAAGTTAGTAAAACTTTTGTAAGACTTGATTGCTCTGCTCTGATTATTATTGTTTATTGTTGTTCGACGTTTGGGACGGAATCGATCCTTCAAACTGTCGCGACCTACGGGTCCATAAAGGAAATTAAACGCTTTCCTTATTTATGCTACGTCGGGGCGTGACAATGATATTTGGATGCTTAATATGCAAATGCAACAATCATTATAAACAACAACAATTTGATCTCCGAAAAGTCAAGTCATTGCAGCCACCACCCCCGGGTCCTTCTCACCCCGGATCTTTTTCACTTTCGATGCCTACACAATTTCACGATTTCCCTTTCATGTATACCCTTGTTACCCTTTGCTGATCTCTAATTTTAATCAGTTACAGCAATCCGACATAATAAACATGTTCACAATCATTCACATGTTGGCATCTAAGTCTTGATGACTTTAACAACCCTATCATAAAATTTATTACAGTACATATTCATCTTTACTTGGTCATCAATATCATTTGCAATACTTCCGCAGACCTTCAATATGTTTGTCTTAATTTTTTTTTTCCATTATGCAACACGTTACATAGAGTGGTTTACAATTCTCATCTAAAACAATCGTCACAGTATCTCAGCTTTCAATTAGTAGTACCCAAATTCCAAATCAATCCTTGAGACATATGGTTCCCCTTGTTCTGCTTGCCAAGTCATCGCATACAATAAAATATGGTCAATACCGTTTCATATCCAATTTACTGATAAATTGTTTTCCACGATCTTCTTTAAGACTTCGACATTTTTTTTTCTGGAACTCCTTCCTTGAGCTATCTTCATTCGGAATACATGCTTAACTTCTAGACTTCAACACGTCTTACTGTAAAGAAAAGTCTAATCATTTTTCCTCATCAACTTATTATATCTCTTTTACGGAGCGAGCAACCTACACAGACCTTTAGAGAAGCTTCTTATAATCTGACATAATATTGCCGGTTGAACCCAAATTACGGCCCCCTTTTTTTTCCTCTTCATTCCCTAGGTAGTTTCAGCTTCTAACAATTCTAAATCTTCTCGATTATTTTCGAACAATCAATTCACACACTATCTTTCCCTCATCAATCACTAACTAGTAGCATTAACAACCACCTGACTTTACCTGTTTTGCGTGTAATTTTCACATCATAGTCTAGTATAGGTTCCAATTGTTTTCTCTATCATGTATTCAATTTCTGTCATATAGATCATATTCTGAATCCCAGCATAAACTTCATACTTGTAGAAATATCACTGCCTATTTCAAACCTTATGTTAAATGACATACTCATCAAGTTTGAATTTCAGTCTTCTGTGAAGCATAAGCAATTATTGTATCACCATATAACCTAATCTCTAACATAGAACTTCATTATAGTTAATAAATCTCTCGATGCTAATCAAACTAGTTAAGGTTAGTGCCTTCACAAA
Organism: Hydrangea macrophylla; assembly: GCA_033977485.1. NCBI lineage: Eukaryota > Viridiplantae > Streptophyta > Magnoliopsida > Cornales > Hydrangeaceae > Hydrangea > Hydrangea macrophylla. The sequence goes on from CM066987.1 coordinate 30,849,538, forward strand.
TCAATTCTTAATTTCTCATAAATATTTACACGTACCCCGAATCAATAACCAAACATGTTCTACGATCATGAATATTGTCAACCTCTAGTCTTCTATCATTTCATTTCGTTTTCACAAAGTTTCAACCATTACAAGCATCGAAAATGTCGTTACCACACTTTATCGGAATCTGACTTAGTCTTTAACACAAACTGTCACCTCTAATAAAATTTTCTGATATCAAATAGAGCAGTCGACCCACAACACCATCACAAGTTCATCTCAATACATATCAGATTTTGAGTTCATAACATTAACAGTCACGAAGGGTACTCGGGTTACCTTAAATACCATTACCATCATCGTCTGCTCTGGTTATTCACCAAAATCCTCGTAATATCCTTTACCTTAATCTTTCATTTATCATTCTCGGATCCTAGTCAAATGTACTGACACATCTGAGAGTAGTCAATAATTTATTTATTCGCAATTTATCATCTATTTTCGACTGTAACTTCATTCAATCCCGATTCCCAATACCCCATCTAATTGTTCTATTTGTCTTCTCATAGTAATGCCAATATCCCTTCATTACACTATCCCAAGTACTAATTATAGTTCAAGTTCAAGCCTTTTTGTAGTTCAATTATCCTCTACTAAACAAGTTATTCAATAAATCATCTCATAATTCATTCGAGATTTCAGTCACTATCAAGGTATTTCCAAATCCAATTCAGTGTCTACTCATACTCAGATAAATACAAACTTATGGCAGTTCCTCCTCACTATATGATAAACTTTCATGATGGCACAATACGACATAATTACATTATACCAATTTCTCAGAAAAATAAAAGCTTGTTCGGTTCAACACTTACCTATTATACTTTATACTGTACCTGCAATCATATCATACCCAGTACCCTCTCAGACGTAGAGTAGATATCAACACCATCTAGCGGTTAACTATATTATATTTCCCTTATACCACATTTTCTTGATACGCATGTTTCGTTTGTAGAAACTTTTAACAACCTTCCCTCAGTTAGCCGTTAGACTCCAACGGTCTCGCAATATCGAATGACAACATCATATTGACTGTCTTGAAAATAAAACTCCGTTTTGACTTAGTGAATCATTAAACAATCAACTCTACAATTCTGGACTTATGACTCATTCATACCCAGTTGTGCATTTAAAGGACAACATGGTAATCGATGCTAACGGTCTTGTTTTACCTTCACAATATTTACCCCTGATATGCCAGAACCAATCATGGATACCCCGGATTAACATTATCACTAACTAAGCCAACCTCCCAAGACCCCCAATAATACCCTTGATCATTCAACGATCGTTATGATACAACTAATAGACAGTTATTTCGGAATCAGAAATACTTGCATTGATTATAGACAAATAAATAAATAACCTTACACATTACCTGATATTCATGGTGATTCAAACATAAGTTAAGAACTTCTATCTTCTTGTAGTTCTCTCTTCATTGGTAATTGAATGGGTTCTGAAGTAGTCTTAGATATCGAAAAGCTTGGACCCTCAAAATAGTCATATACCCAGTAGTCTCGTTGACCACATTCATAGCAATTACCCCTGAACCTTGTACCCCTATTTAGACAATTCTTCATAAAGTGCCCGAGTTGTCTACAAGCATAATAGATCATGTAACACATACCCCAATATCGTTTCTTCCGCATCATACAACGCATCTTATTTACTTTCAGAATACCTCCTACCAATGAACTCCACTTCCCTACATTTGTTTGTTTACGCTTGTCTCAATTTTTACTTTGACTTTTTCCCGATCTCTTACCCTCATGTCATTGTCGGAACTCTTTTGGAAACTCTTTTATGACCGGTAGTTCCGTTCTTTCCTCTGACTTTGGAGTTTCTTGTGATTTTTCCACAACACTTTTACACATTCTACACCTGATTGTGATGTCTATATTTTCCCCAATTCCATCACTACTAGACAATTAAGCTTATCATTCTCATATTCATTTACATGCATGTTAACATAAATAACATACTAAGCATGCTAAACAACATTTAAACATGCTAAATAAACTATGCATGATCTACGTATTCCTTCATCTTTTATATTTATTACGCGTCGTAATCGTCACTCGTCCCAAAGACTCTAAACTATTGCTCTGATACCAAAAATTATCACACCCCCAACCCACCTCGGGCGAGATGGGACACATGTAACAAGTCCATACCTAAAAAAAAACACATAATTTACTAAGAAAAACATGGATTAGAACTTATAAAACAGCTCCGTTGACACAAAACAGACCCAAGGGCAAAATGGTCATTAATAAAATATAGTAAATTTTATACCAAAAGATAGGTCTTTGAGTCCTGGTTCTAACGCAAAAAACGGCGCACGAATTCGAATTTTCTAGAGAGAGTTATGCTTGTTTCCGTAAAAGCCGCCAGGCTGAACCCAGACTAGCGGATCGATCCGCCCCAAATCCGAATCGATCTGATTTTAGCAGAAAGTCATTTTCTGCAGCTCCAGATGCACCGGATCGATCCGCACATGATCTGGATCGATCCGAATTCTGCAGACTGGTTTTCCTGCTGCTAAAAACATCATATTTCAAGTTTAAAACACTCGCAAGTTCTACAATTTGTTCCAAACATCATGAAAACTTTTAAGAACACTTGCCAAACACCCATAAACACATCCACAACTCATGTAAGTCTTTCCCAAAACATTTAAAATATAATCCATGGACATTTAAATGAAGAACTAGCCATTAAAAACCCAATCTCGAAAACCAGCAAGGAAATGGAATTGTGCTTGCCAAGATGAGCTCAAAACAACATGGCTATGAAAAATTATCGGAAACGTTTCCAAAACCATTTTAAAAGTGCTTCCAAGTGTTTCCACCTACCCACCAAACATCATAGGAGTTTTCAAAACATTGCAAACCATTTGAGAAATTTTTTTAAACATTCAAACTCATTAACTCTTCACTAGAACACCAATTTGCATCACCTTACTCCCAATACATACATGTCCATTCAACATAAGGAAAACAAGATAAGCTTTACAACCCAAGTTACTAGTTCCTACCACCTTCATTCCTAATATACATAACTTGCAACTTGCAAGCACAACCCATGGTTTGGGCATAAACAACCAACAATACCCAATATAGCATATTACAAGTCTCCCTTCAACCATACTTGACATGTTGCAAGGACTCTAGAACACAAGGTATTATACTTTTACAATAGAGATACATGTTAAACATAACTAGCTAGACATATGAATGTATTCACAAGAACACAAGTCCCCCGTCCAACCCATCGTGCGGATCATTTCCTTTCCTCGTCTTGTGTCGTACCTGCGGTGGTTATTCAATAACCACAATAGAAAACATATTTTTCGTTTAAGCTTTCGCTTAGTGAGAGAACTAATCATGGTGACCTATAATGGTGACCACTACTTGACTTCCCTTTGATATCCGGAAAGTTAAGTCATTCCAGCCACCACCCCTGGGTCCTTCTCACCCCAGATCTTTCTCACTTTTGGCGCATATAGCACAACACACACTCTCTTGTGACCCCGAAGGCGTCACCGGCATTTCATTGTAGACGTCACCATGTCCTACTCATTGAGGACTTCCTATCCCTTACATATGGGACCTATAATGGTGACCACTACTTGACTTCCCTTTGATCCACATAAGCATATAAGCGACTTTGCATATAAGCAAAACAATTTCACATTACTAACATGCTTTTAGCCCAAATTCATCAACACATATATACATGAGCATGAATTAAGCAACTATGAACAATAATTATCACACTAACATAACTAAACACCCAATTTTGAGATTAGAACACTCACCTCTTCGATTTACTAGCAAATTAAGCTTAGAAATCCCAACCTCAAGCAAATTTCCAACCCAAATCCCACCGGTGTAATTCCTACATAAGTTTGGCAGCAAAAGCACCGTCTATCAAGAACAGTTGCCGTAAAAACATTGCCGAAAATAAAAATAAATAACGTGCATATGATCCTCTTATCTCCACGAGTCCATAAGTGGTCTCGGATCAAAAATCCGAAGCCGAACGGCGAAGGATCGACGTTAAATGTCGTTGGAAGTTCCGTCGTCTTCGTCGAGAGCTTTCGGTTCTTTCTTCTCCCAAGTCCCAACTGTAATTAACAATGGAGAGACACATATGCTAGCATGCATATGTGTTGTCACCATTTTTCCTTATTCTCATTTACCTCCCCCAACTTTCTTTAAGCTTTATTATGAAACCCCCAAGTTAATTACATTAACTACCTAACTTTTCTACATGGATTTAAACTAAGTCCCGCGTGGGTCCCAAACGTGGTCCCACATAAATTATGATGTTGCTATTAAACCTACCAATTATCAATTGTTTTCAAATACGCCCTTACATGGGTACCAAACTGATCCCTTTACCTATCATAAGACATAATAATATCTTTAAGAATTAAAACAAATATGCATATCAACATATAATAACATCAAAATGTAAATTATCTTAATCAGACCCTCGTTGGGCCCCACATTAATACAAGTTCTGCCTTTTACAGAACTTTCATCTATGTCCGCATTTGAATACCTTTTTACCTGTTGGTTCATGACCCCCACCTTAAATTATTTTATGCATACATTATCATTAATTAACACATACTAATATCATACTAATCTTCTTTTCCGGGTACAGGTGTTATAGTATCCCTCCCTTTATAACAGTGTAGATATTACATGATATATATTCAAAACATGGGGCCTTAATTTTTTGGGAGCCTTAAGCGGACACTTAAGTTGCGTTATGGTTGAGCCACCCTGGATGCAAAAATTTGGAAGCATCGCACTATTCTTTTATTAGAGGATGTTAAAGTGATCCCATCATTATAGAAGGTAGTCCTACTATGTAAACATGTGTCGAAAATTATTTTTTGTAATACAAAATTTAGGAAGCATAACATTACTCAGAGAATAGTTATAATCATCAGATCCTTCCCCCTCCCTACCCCCAAAATCACGTGGCAAGCACTCTCCAATCACATCGTACCAAATCTTTAACCAAACTGGGACCCAACATTAATTTCTTAAGGATACACTAGAATAGGGCCCACACTCCGTGTGTGCGCCAGTTTGTTTGTTTCTTAGACAGTTTTTTTTAGCCAACTATTTTAGGCAGATTTTTCCCATTTGTTTTTTTAATTGATTGGACATTCTAATACCCTTCTAATATCTGGTTTAATTGTAATTATAGAGAACTTAGAAAATAATGTTAGTACCCTTCTAATAGCTGATTACACCAACAGTGCATCGCCTTTATATCCATTTTTTTTGGGTGGGGGGATAACTACTTTGACCTCTCGAGTTTAGGTCTAATTACACGGACCTCCTATGTGGTTTTCATAATTACATTGATTTAGCTCCCTTCTTTGTAACGGAAGTCTAATTTCATTTAAATTTATGCGAAAATACATATTTATCCTCAATTGGTACATTACACCCACCTATGATCAAATTACATAAACTTCCTTTGAGGTTTATAGTTGTGTAACACTCATCTCCCCTCCTTTAGTCAGCAACCATTGTTGACCAAAAAATTAATAATTTTTAAGTTACATATTTTCAAAATACCAATGTTCATACTTATTACACCTACAATAAAGATTTTGAATGCAATATCTATATATATGTACATATTGCTTGTGGTTCGATTTAGGTTTATACACTAACAAAAATTCGAATATTAACTAGGAAATCTTGGAGAGAAAAAAATCTTAAAATTTAAGCTAAAATGTATATGAAAACGTGATTTTTTTTATGAATCATATAAAAAATATACCCTTGTAAAATTAATATACATAATTGAGTAGGTCTCGGAAAAAAAATGAAATAAAAATTATCTGTACTCACCTAGAGTGCATTTTTGTTCACCCAAATTTTGTCAATTGGGTGAGCATGTGGGACCCACCACTTTTAATGGACAAAATGGGGATAAACAAAAGATCTAAAGTGGTCGGTCCTACATGCTCACCCATTGGTTGTTTAATTCAAACATTATATGTTCATCAACAGATAATATTATTTGTTTAGACAAATAAAAACGCAAAACAAGGCTAATTATAAAAAAGACTCCAAAAGGCTAAAAAATGAGTAAGTTATGGTTGTCTAAAGTTAACAGATAATATTATGCTAAGGGTTAATTACACTTGCCTCCCCTAAGGGTTTCCTTAATTACACGGATATCCCTCGCATTTTGAGAAATTACACGAACCTCCCTTGAGGTTTAGGTTGAGTTACACTCGCCTCCTCTCCGTTAGTTGACTGTCTATCCCCTTAACAGAAATTGATGAAGTAAGCAAATTTTGGTTACCTAATGCCAAAAATACCCTTGCTTCCCTAATAGAAAATAAGAATCATTACACTAACCTCCCCTGAGATATGGCCTAATTACACGAACCTCCCTCATAACAAAAATATATTTTCGTTACTTTTTTTCTCTCTCTCTTCTTCTTCCTCTCCTGTTCTGTCTCTCAACAAAAATTCATTTTTTCCAAAATTTAGAATCCTCAATCTTAATTTTAAAAATGACTATATTTTCCATATCATTTTTACAGTCCCTTCAATTTTACTTGAAGCACAAAAAGTTGTTTCCAAGAAACCAAATTGAAGATTGCCCATATTATTTGCCATATTTATTCCATAAATAAGAGAAACTAAAAAGTAGAAGAAATAAAAAAAACCAAAACCAAATCCAAGATATTTAAATTGTGAAATTGAAAAAAAAAATTGTTTATTTTTTTTTTCTCTTCTTCTTCCTCCCTTCTTCCGTCACTCAACAAAAAATATTTTTTTCAAAATTTTAGAATCGTATCTCTTATTATTCAGAATTACTATAGTACCCTTGCCATTTTTCACAGTCCCTTCAATTTTTCACAAAACACAAGAAGTTCGTTCCAACAAATCAAATTGCAGATTGCCCAGATTCTATTAACCTATCATATCCGTCATATTTATTCCATAAACATGAGAAACTAACAGGTGGAACAAATTATAAAAAAAAAATCAAACCCAAGAAAGTTAAATTATGAAAGTGAAGAATTTGAAGAAATGACTGAAGAAATTGCTAGAAGGAATTTGAAAAAATTGAACAATACACTTCTTAGTAGTATGAAAAGTTTAACCTAAATCCTTTTCTCGTTGCAAAGGGAAATTTTATTTGTGGATATAATACATATGAACAAATTGTAATTATGGGTGATAAGGGAGGTCTGTGTAATTTTTTAAAATTCGAGGGATGTCGTGTAATTAGACCATAGTTTAGGGGAGGTTTGTGTAATTTTATGTAGGGGCATTTTGGTACTTTCATTTATTCCGTCATAGACATTACTCAACCGTTAGCGAGAAGGGAGGTCGTGTAATTTCTCAAAATACGAGGGAGGTCTGTGTAATTAGGGCAAACCTCAAGGGAGGTGAGTGTACTTAACCCTAATGCTAATTATTTTCTGTCTGCTACGATGGTAAAAAAAAAAAGTTTGAAAAAATAAGAGTAATTTTAAATTTTAAATTTCAAAATTTAAATGACTTAGTATAATTTAAATAAAAAAAAAAAACATACGCACACAAGGGAGGTCTGTATTATTTGACAAAACCTCGAGGGAGGTAAGAGTAAATTTTATAGAAACTATAAAGGGCATTTTTGGAAGAATATCACAACTAATTGATGACATAAGCATTTTTCGTTAGGGGTTTAACGATTTTGTAACGGAGGGTAGATCAGTGTTGCCTAAATATTAAACTCAAGGGTGGTCCTTGTAATTATGAAAATCACAGGGGAGGTTCGTGTAATTGGACCTAAACTTGGGGGAAGTTAGAGTAGTTATCCCTTTTTTTTTTTTTGCTAAACTCATCGACTTATATCAGTTGATAACACGATTAAGATATATAATAAACCAACCAATCCAAAAAGAAAATGAGCTGAGCTGGGCTGGGCTAAAGAATTAACTGTGGGTAAGCTTTGTCCTGCTGGGCAAAAAGACACGTAAAAACAAAATTTCAAAAAGTTTGCCCTGGGCTACAGTCCAGTTGAGCCCATGGCTGGGTCTGCCATTGGATGTGTATAATTTTAGGGCCCGTTTTATAACGTTGCAGTTTTGGTTGTCAATTTTCATTTACATTTTTCTGTGTTCAAGATTGATGAAAACTCACTCAAAAATTAAAAACAAACTGATGAACAACACGATAATTTTATTTATGTTGGTTCATTCCATGGAAGTCAAACTACTTAAAGAGAAAATGTTTAATATAATGGTTATTTTGATAAAATGGTATAATAAGCCAATAAGCTAGATATATTTGTCTGCCTTAAATTTAAGAAAAACATGCCTACACTTGTGTGTATTGTTAATAAAGTTATACGGATAACGTGATATCATCATTCTATTAAAGTTATTACTTATACGGGTACTATGTGCAGGGCCGGCCTAGGGGGGTAGGGTGGCAAATCGTCCTGTGTCACCAAAGTTCATTAAATTTTGAGGCCCTCATGAAATTTTTATAATTATATTTTTACCTTGAAATTTTTTAATATTTTACATATAGGCCCCCCTCAATTATGTTTAGGCCCCCCAATTAAAGGAACCCAATGCCCAATTTAGTGCAATCAACTAAATATATATTGATATACATGTATATAAAACTCAAAAGCAAAAACTCTTAGAATTTTGAAAATTACTCTTTTAGTGTATTCGAATTTTGAAAGACACCATACAATATTTAAGTTTCACAAATAGACTCATATTATAAGTCCCTAAAAAAATTGGTCACTTTTAGTAGTTCATCCTAGACCTCCAAATGCTTGGGGTCTGCCCTCACTATGTGTGAGAAATGGAGGAAGATATAAATAAGTACAGTTGATTGACTAGGCCATCAAAAAGTGGAAATACAGAGCCTATTATTGTTAAGAGAAATAGATAACATTAGGCAATTTATTTTGGGGTTTTTTACTAGAATTAAAATCCCCCTTTCTCATCTTTCATGGTAAAAGTCCCTGCATAATATTTTAGAAGTAAGAGAAGTTTTTAGGATTGTTTCATAACTAATATACCCTTTGACTTGTTAAATAAGGTAAGAAGACATATCATTAAAAAAACTCTTTTAATTTGGTAATCCAAATTTGAATTGATTATCAATTTAAAGACTCTTACATATGTATACACACACACACATACATAACCACTTTCTTCTCCAGATGTTCTTATCTATATGATACACACACACAATATATATATGTATACATATATGATACAGAGACAGATGTGAGTAAATTGAGACTTAGAACTCAGAAGTTCAATCACTGGTGGAAAATTTTTAGTCATTTTCGTTGCATATATATGTATGTTTAATTGTTTTATTTGTTTAGCCTTCTATATGTTCTCAAATTTTCAATGTGTTTGTTTTCATACTGCATATATGCAATATATATTCCCACACATGGAGAATTCTTCCATACAAGCAAGTGGTTTGGTTTGTATGGTACAACCAAACAATTGGTAAGAAATATTTGTACTAAGGTACGAAATGTTTGCACATTTTATAACAAATGTTTGTACCAATATAAGAAATATCGTACCCTTTTAAGAAATGCTTGTACCTGGTAAGAAAATGTTGTAGTCTTATAAGAAATGTTTGTACTCAGGTAACAAAATGTTGTACCCTTATAAGAAATGTTTGTGCCAAATCAAAACCACTTGTGGTTTTACCTGTGTAAGAAATCTTTGTACTTATGATAAGAGAGCATTCTACACATGATAAGGAAACTTTGTACCTATGGTAAGGGGGAGTTTTGTATCTATGATAAGAAACCTAGCACCTATGGTAAGAAACCTTTGAACCATACAACCAAACCACTTGATTGTATGGTAGCATTCGCCACCCACACACATAGAGACATGTGTGCTATTTCTTTTTTTTCTTTTTGAGTTTTATTTTACTATGTTTGGTCAATTTTTCAAATTTCTCTAGACAAATAGATTGCCATTTTTCTCAAAACGTACTTTGTGAAATTTCTCAAATAATTTTTTGGATAAACATATTTATACCCACATCATTTTGTACACCTAAGGAAATTTCTCAAACAGTTTTCTGAAAAATTTAGCATTTTGAACACTTGTGAAGTTTCTCAAACAATTTTATAAAAAAAAACACATCTTTTAAATACCTTGTTAAATTTCTCAATCAGTTTTTTAGAAAAATAACACTTCCAACTTTTTGTGAAATTCCTCATCCACTTTTTCGGGGAAATCAACATCATTCTGAATTTTCTCTAACAAATTTCTAGAAATATTACGCAATTTGAACACTTTGTGAATTTTCTTAAATAGTTTTCTGGAAAAACAGAACATTTTTAAACTCTTCGTGAAGTTTCTCAAACATTTTTTTTTGAAGTACTTTGTGAATTTTCTCAAACAGTTGTATGGAAAATTAGCATTTTTGAACACTTTGTTGCACTAACAATGTTTACACAGACACTTTACTATTTTTCTCTACAATGAATTTGAAATAGGAATGGAGGGTAATAATTTTGAAAAATGAGAAAGATTTAGTAAAAAATTTTAAAATTGGCATTAAATATATGACAAATATTCATTTTTTTATTATTACATTAATCAGGGAAATATTTAAGGGATATAATACCCCTTTTTAATTTTGGGGGTATATTGGACTAAAAAAAAAGGGGGGGGAGGGGGGGGGGGGGGGGGGAGGGCGTCACTTCCAACCAAACAGTTCCAAATTTTGGACTTATAACCAAAGAATTTAGTGAACAAACATATATATATATATATGTGTGTGTGTGTGTATATATATACATTACGAAAAAAGAAATGCTAGGCACACAACACATGTCACAACACATTACACAACAGGTTTTTAAATGCATGTATCATGTGCTATGCAAGTGATGCATAGAAAAGTGTAAAAAAATTCAAACAGTACAGGATACAACACATTTAAAGCCCTGTTGTGGAATATGTTGTGTACTTAACATTTTTGTTAAGAAATTCATCCCTATGTGTGTTCAAAAAGTGACTTCAAATTGTAGGGCCTGGTGACATTAGGAGTACCACTCCACATTAGCATGGCAAACTGCTGGTTGGCCATTTCATGGGATGACATGGATCGAAGAACACATATTCACTTGGATCATCACACAATTCATACTCTTTGTGTAAAACCCGTAAAATTTCAATATAATTAATAAAATGGATCCCCGTATTTAGTTCCGTATTTTCATAACCTTATACGAATAATACGTAGTTATAATTACTAACTCAGACTGTAAGCTATAGACTCAGACTGACTTGTCATGCTAACTTGCAAAATCTGTGTCAAACTGAGACTGTACGACACGTAGTTTCTAACGACGGCAAGTCATACAAAAATGGAAAGGTGAAGAACAACCTAAACTATCTTATGCCTACTGGATAAACACCTCCTCTACCCGCCAGTCAATCACCACCACCACCAACCGCCGGCCCCCTTCCCTCCCAAGTACACCTCTCCATCAACTCCTCTCAATCACGCTCATGTCCCCCTCTGTCATCTTCAAACAGATTCTTAGATCTGTGTGTATGTATGTGTGTATATATTAGGAGACCATGGACAGGGAGAGAGCTACCGAGAGATAGAGAGAGTTAGAGAGCACACACATACCATTACCATCTCTCTGCCTCACCACACTCTGCAACTCACAGAAGAAAGGAAGAGGACCAATAGAGAAGAAAGTGGAGAAGGAGGAGAGAGAGAGAGAAACCGAGACTCTAGAGGGAAAAAGAAACCGAGACTAAGGTATATAAACCCCTACACCCCCTCTGCATCATTTCTATATGTCTTGTACACCTCACATACACACCTAGACCCCCTATACATGAACCAAACAGAGCCAAAGGCTTTCTGTGAACTCCGGCCGCCATTAGAGCTCAAGCTTGAGCTCAATTTCCAAACATCGACCAAACAACTCCTAAGCTGGGTCAAACAGACCTATAGGTCTCAGATAGACCCCCCATGAACAACTTAGAGATTAGACCATGTTTGGTCAACCATGTATAGCATTATTCTTGAAAAACCCGAAAGGAATAGTGGGTTCATTGGAACCCTAAACGAATAAGACAAATCGTGGCCTCCTAGTATGTTGTAGAGGACCCTAAACCGAACAATTTGGCGTTGGTTTCATCAATTTTGATGGAAAGATGAGAGAGATATAACCATTTGAAGATTTCTGGCAAAATCGAGCTTCGTGGGCGGCGGGTCATCTTGCCGGAGAGGACCCGACCCGTTTTGGGTTAGGGTTATGTAATATTTAACTTTGGGTCAGGTCAAGTGATGACTTGGGTAGGGTAGATTATAGATATGTATGTGTATATGGGTAAGATTAGATCGGGTCGGGTTGTTTTAAAATAACCCGAGAACAACTTAATGAAACGACGCCGTTTTATTTCGGATCGTACCAGATCCATTTGGGTCGGGTACGAGTCAGGGTCTGGATCGAATACGGGTCGTGTTTGGGTAGATCCATGGGTATTCGGGTTGGGTTATTTCCTTAGTATATATGGTTAACCCATCCACGTTCGGGTCAAGTTAGTTTGACCCACGAGTTATTAAGTATGGATTCTTCCGAGTGTATAAGTAGGTAACCCAGCCTCGGGTTTGTTTGGGTTGACCCGCGGGTATTTAATTTATTTTTATTAATAAATTGGTTTAAAATGTTTGTTAATTGTTTTAAATTATGTAAAATTAGTTTTAGTAATATTTTAAATTTTGGAATATTATAACTTAATATTTCTAATATTCTAAAATATTATTTAAAAATAATATTCTTATGTTATGTAATTATATTGTGTAAAGTATATATTACTCTTATTATTTATTTAATCTAAATAAATAAAAAAAATTAGATTTAAATCAAAATAATTAGGTATTAAATACCTAACGACCATTTTAAGATATGGGGAAATTACATTAACTATTCCAAGGCCTAGTGGCTTCGCCTAGTAAATTATTAATCATAAAAGTCAGACTTTAATATTTTTAATATTACTTTATTATTATAAAGAAATTTGCTTGGTTGTCTTTTAATTAATTTAAATAACAAACGAGCTCCGAAAATTACCAAAAAAATACCACTAGCCTATTTTAAGGCCTAATATTTAATAAAAATATTTATAAGGGCCAAATGCTTGCCTAAAATATATTTTATAATTATAGGGCTCCAAAGTCCTTAATTATGTAGTTAAGACTTCGAAAATTCGTAATAAACAAATCGTAGCTCAAAAAAATACGCGGTCAGTTCCCAGAGTCTTAGAATAATGCCTAGAACATTCTCTCAAGGTTTGGTGACCTTTTGACAGGGTCAAAAATGCAGCTTACGGTTAGGGCCCATACTGGTATAGAAAACCCAGTCTTTTATATGACGAACTCCGATCTGAGTTTAGTCAATGGCGTTAGACTCAGAATGATGCCAGGATCATCATGTTGAGATTTAGAAATCCATCTGGCACAATTACCATTATGCCCTTGTTACTAGTATGCATTTTAACCGCCTTTCTATGTATCAATATGAATTGTGTGGATACAAGCAATACTCGTATTCGCAAACTCACATCGAGGTGAATCGTCCTAACTCACTTGGTATATTATAAAAATACTCCATGTGTATTATGTGAATATCCAGTGTGTCCTGTGTGGACATATCTGATAAGTATTATATATGTGTACGTTAAGATTTACTATTTAGATGATGAACGCATGTTTAGATAATTATACTCCATGTTTGATTGATAACTGTTGTTATGATTCATGCTTATTACGTACATGTTATGCAATCACATGAACACTCATATAGACGTAGTCGAGTCATGATGTCAATGTTGACGTCTGCATGGTTAGTCGAGGAGATTAACCCAATGTTATTGTCATACATGTTTGAGTGGACCGCGGAAGTCCGAGTGGTATAGTCCAATCAATGAGATCAACGATAAAATACTATGGGGCCCTATTAGGCGATGATAGCAAAAGTACCCATTTGAATGAAAAAAGTTAATCATGAGTTGGTGGTTTATACACTATGGGGCCATGTTAGGCGACGATAGCAAAATATCCATCTAAACATTGAATACAATAAGTTACCAATTATAATGCTATGGGGCCCTGCTAGGCGAGATAGCATTGTAACTATTCTATTCTCCAGGCAAGGTTATGAGGACCTGAGAGTAAAGTGATTACACTCTTATAAAACCAAAACTGCTATAGGGCCCTGCTAGGCGACTATAGCAACGTAATCATTCTACTCTAAGCTAACGGCGTTACACTGGTAATGTAACAAGTCACATGAGTCAGTAATGATGTCTGGTAAAGTCGAATACATCGATTCTGCATTGTGCTGTCTCCATCTCATACTATCACATTATTATACGCTTATCAAACATTTCGTTCAAGAGAATTGTTGTACTTATATACTATTGCTTGTATTAGGAGTGATCGGTTAGACCAAATCACTTAGCTTCAAACGCTAACGGCTCTTCCTGCCCTGGACATATTACGTCTAGGTTATAATAAAGAAGGTCATCAAGATAACTATGAAGAGGAGTATCTCGATCCTCAAGAAGGGGACTATCAGGAAAGTTATCCTAAGGGAGACTTTTCAGAAGAGTATGCTGATGAAGGGCATGGGTATGCCAGCTAAAAAGAAGATCCTGACCTATTATCGTATTAAGATTTCTTTTACCCTTTAAGACTATCTTTTGTCTGATGTAATAACTTAAGTGGCGTCAATCACCCAAACTTATATTTTTGTGGTTTTCATTTGGAACTGATGTAATAGCCTAAGTAGCAAACACTTAAAGTTCCCCCATGAATACCATTAGACGTTTTGAGATTTCTTCTTATGTTTTAATCATGTTAGAATACTTGCAAGGACAGGTTAGTCTTCTGTAACTAGTCATGGCTCACAGATTCGGAAAGAAAAATTTTATTCCCCTCTAATTTTCGCTACTCCGTGGCGTGACACTTTGATTCCTCTTTTTCCTCTGCAGCTATTAGCCCTCTGATTCGAACCCGACCCACAGCATGCACTATTCCCTACCTTGAAACCTTAAAAATCACAACAACGAGAAAACATGGGTTTGGTAGCATGAATTATCTATTTTTATTTTTATTTTTATTTTAAATTAGTTGATTCTTAAATAACTTAATTTAAATTTGTGTACTATTTGATTGGTTATCAACCTTAACCAGATAGCTCAGATACATTGGTTGGCAACCTTACTTAGGTATGTGTTTGCATAAATGTATTCACAAATATGTATAATCATCATATACGGTGATTACTAGAGAGGCAGAGAAGGGGGAGAGAGACTCACCATAACTCGACGAAAAAGCACAATAAATGTGTCAAGGCTTTCCATAATAAAAAAAAGTGTCAAGGCTTATAGTGAGTATCAAGACTGGATTACTCTACCTTCAATTATGGTATTCAAGTTTTTGGAAAAATAATCTTATTTGAGTGCTTTTATTTATTTACATAATATAATAAGAGCATCCACAATGGTGTAGCCAAACTTAGGACACATTTAGGCTAAACTGTTGTATGAGTTTTGGGTGTACCGCTGTGGTGTAGCCTACCAAATGGTAAAGACAGCGGTTTGGGTTTCCAAACCGACTTTGTCTTTGCCATTTGAATGACTTCGCCAAGCTTTCATGCTAAAAATCAAGTAAAATGTGTCAAACAATCAATAATAAATTGAAAAACAAACCAAAAGAAAATCATGCTTTTATTTCTATAGTATGCCTATGCTACCCAGTTAACCTTCGTACCGTTTATTCACCATACGGTTGAGTGGCGGCCGTTTGGTTCCAAACAAATAACCCTTGGTCGTTTGTTTGTTAAATGACTTACACTCCATAATTTACTCGTACTATAACTGAATTTACCCATATCATAAACTTAAGTTTAACTATTCACCAAAACATAAGTTTGTGGTATCGGCTACATCATTGTGACGTAAAATTTAAATTTGTGCTAAACTATGGTATCGATAACACCACTATGGATGCTCTTAGTGTTAGGGATGTGAGGTAGAAATGAGTATTTTTTTTTTGTATTTGTCATTTCTCTATGTTACAATGATTGTGTCGAGTTCTTGTGGGTGTTGAGAGTGAGTGTACAAGGGTATTGATGTTGGGTTATGTGATTTAATCCCAAAGTGTCTTTTACCAATTTTATATCTTAATAATGAAAGAACAATTCTCTCGGGTGTGTATGTAGGCTATTTGGCTGAACCATGTATAAATATGTGTGTATGTCTTTTCTTTGGTGTGCATGTTTGTTACTGTTGATGTGCTACTTCACCTGGTTATTGGGGGAATTTGGTTCCACATTTAAATTCTCAACACCCTGTTCATCCTAGTGAATGTTCAAAAAGTGACTTCAAATTGTAAGGCCTTATAAATGAGATTAATCTGAAATATTTGCATTTATATAATGCAACCAACAAATTTATTGAGGTTTAGATATGCTATAAAAATTCCTGACCTCTACGATGGATACAACTAAGATAAATAAGGCTAACTCTATTCATCAATCTAATTTTCCAAGCTAGAAAAGTTCAAATTTTTAGCCTATTATTGCTAAGAAATATAGACAACATCAGGCTCGTTTATTCATATAGTGAATACATATATATATGTATATAATATGATATTTATCCCTGTGTATGTTAAAAAAGTGACTTCAAATTGTAGGGTCCTGTGATCTTTGGAGTTCCGCTCCACATTAACATGGCCATCTGGTGGTTGGTCATTTCAGTGGGATGAATAGGATCGAAGAATACATATTCACTTGGATTATCACACAATTCATACTCTTTGATTCCTCTTTTCCCTCCACAACTATTAATGCTCCGGTATGGACCCAACCCACAGCATGCGCTATTCCCTACCTTGAAACCTTAAAAAATACGAGAAAACATGGTAAGTACTATTTGGTTCTACTAATTGCCAAATTTTAAATTTGTTTTTATTTTAAATTAGTTAATTGGTTGCCAACATTATGTAGATAGGTCAGATAGATCGATTGGCGCCAAGGGGTGGAGCCAGGAATTTGCACTTAAGGGGGCCAAGTTTCTAGGTATGCTACCTAGCTAGTTATACATATTTTTTGTCGTAAATAATACAATTTTACTAAGCATGTACGGTTTTTTTTTGTCTAATTGTCTTGTTTTGAGAGATGAGAGGTTTGGTATTTGTAATATTCAATTGGTATTATAATCTTTTGGCTTATGGTTTATCATAAAGATGTAGTATTGTATATAGTCATAAACTATTTTTCAAAAGAGTAATGCTATGCTTCCCAAATTTGAACCCCAAAGTTGGTCCCAAGTGGCATAACAGTTGTGTCAGTGATTGATATATAGTACCAAATGCCACTGCATGTGATATAAACTAACCAAACATTTGAGAATCAAATTTGGGATTCATATTTGGGAAGCATAGCATTAATCTTTTCAAAAAGTTAAAATTTTATAGGGGCCATACATAAATTGATTCCAAAATTCTACGAACTACATATGCACAATTGTTTTTAAAAAAAAAAAATTGCAGAGGTCGTGGCCCCTCGGCCTATACATAGCTCCGCCCCTGTTGGCAACCTTACCTAGATATGTGTTTGTATATCTACACACAACCACATATACATACATTTATACATACATATGCATCATCTTTATATATGATGATTATTAGAGAGACAGAGAGGGAAGGGGAACTCACCATAACTTGATGAAGAAAAAAGTACAATACATGGCTCAAGGCTAATGGCGAGTGGTGTTGAGATTGAATTCTCTATCTTGAATTAGCGTATTCAAGTTCTTGAAAAAATTACATCATTTGAGCTTTTTTGTTAAAATAAAATAAAATTTGTTTATTTTAACCACCAAACACCAATAAATGAGCTATCTAATAATAGAATCAGTTTAAATAACCTAATTCACATCCAAATTAGTATGACCCATGGTGTAACTTTCATTGGAAAAAATACATAAAAATATAGTCATACCACAAATGTAGATGACTTGGTCAAAGAAAAGGAAAAGGAATAGCCCATTGCAAGAGAATAGTCTTAACATACCATATTTGGATGGATTATCAATTCTTTCACCCAGAGAGACGTAAAAATTAAAGTTTGAGTATTTGAATCCTTCGAGCTGCTTCTCTAGGTTTTGAAGGACTTTAGAGAGAGCACTATTATGTAACTTTACTAGGGATGTAACTTCTTCCAAGCATCCACTATAGTTTCCTGGAATAAGTGATTTGAAAATTGGTAGACAACCTAAAGGCCCCAAATTGAGAAACCCAAATTTCCGCCCTCCTTTCTTATAAATTTCCTGTAAAATGAAGAATAACATAATTACTTCTCTGATTCTCCCTTTATAGAAAGAGAAAAGAGAACAAACCATTGACCTCCCCTGAAGTTTATATATACTTACAACTCCAGTCTTGATATATAAGATTTATTACCAAAACCTCCCTAAATCTAAGATTTCGATAACAACTTCTTCCGATAAATTAACTAGTTATTAGAAAAGTAACGTTTTCTTTGCTATTAATACTATTAAGTAAGTTAACAAAAGACCAAACTTTTATCCCTACACTACAAAGAAAACTAGAATTTTTTAATGACTAGTTTGTTGTGCGGGTGGGTCAACCCCAGACAAGATCACAGTCACATCCACAAGATAATTCACACGAAACTAACAGCAAGAGCAAGATAGATCACGCAACACGGATAATCAATACCATATATGAAAAGAACACAAAGATTTCTATGTAGTTCGGTCAAACATGCCTACATCCACACCGACTTCTCTTTTATTGATCATCATGATTACAAGCTACTCTCAACTCCCTCTATGAGTTCTCACCATGAATTCACTCACCTAGCACTCATCAACAATCACTTGACCTGTCAGGAGCTCCTACCCATAAGGACACACAGACTACTCTCTCTATCTCCCCTTCTCTCTAAGGATTTTCATCGAATATTCTCCGTAAGGATTCATCACCATGGCATCGTATCCATCTTCACCATAACCCCAGTTGGGCCGAAGCCCACCTGTGAGCTAAAGCTCCACACTCTCTCTTACTTGAGTTCCTTCAAGGACCTTGACTCACTTTTCTAGATAGTTTTCTTCTTCACCATGGCTCCAATTTATATAGATTACCTTTCCAAATCCTAGTTGAGATAAGATGATTACCCTCATGGTAATACTTGTGCACCAAGAAAACTTCCCTTACAAGTAATCCTATACAATAAGGAAACCCTTCACCTTTTTGAAGACCAATCATCTTTGAAAACTATCCCAATCTTCTCCAATTCTCACACATAACACCGCTCGGGTGATACACCGAGCGGACGAGATTTCAGTCTCCAAATTCGCACAACCTCGCCCGAGGGACTCGCTCGAGCGACATTCTAGTATGAGAAATTCAAGCCAATTTCCAACAATCTTCACCTTGGATTCAATTTCTCATACCTTTACCATCTTCTCATGGTTGAAATTCCTGTACCATTAAATTCTTCTATCACCTTCTGTGTACCATACAATGAACTATCTTCTCCACGGATCTTGAGAAAACTACCAACTGTCTCTTCCAGGAACTTCACCAAAGCTTAGATACAAATGTTGTGCAGGTGGGCCAACCCCAAACAAGATCACAATCACATCCATAAGATAATTCACACGAAACCAATAGAAAGAGCAAGATAGATAACACAGCCAGAATAATCAACACCACATAAGAGAAGAACACAAAGATTTCTATGTGGTTCGCCAAATATTCATGCCTATGTCCACACTAGCTTCTCTTTTATTGATCATCATGATTACAAGCCAATCTCAACTCTTTCTATGAGTTCTTACCATGAATGCACTCACCTAGAACTCATA
Source organism: Hydrangea macrophylla (assembly GCA_033977485.1). Classification (NCBI taxonomy): domain Eukaryota; kingdom Viridiplantae; phylum Streptophyta; class Magnoliopsida; order Cornales; family Hydrangeaceae; genus Hydrangea; species Hydrangea macrophylla. The sequence continues at coordinate 30,869,558 of CM066987.1, forward strand.
AATAATCACTTGACCTACCGAATACTCTCTCTCTCTCTCTAATACCCACTCCCGCGGATTAAATTAATTGCATTTAACATGCATTATTAGCATTATAATAATAATGTGGATATATGTGTTAAGTAAGTTTTAACTCACTAAGATGTTTAGGGGTGTCCAGCTGGGAACTCAGGATTGGCCAATATGACAGTCCTAGTTTTGGACTGTTATGAGAGGTCCCCATGTGATTGGACAGATATGTGGAGTAATCCTTATGTGTCTAAATATTTATTAAGGCTTATGCATGTGATTAATATTATTATGTTGCTTTAATAACATGTTAATTGTTAGAGACTCTGTGGTTAGTAAGGGATACCTTTGTGAGAGCAAATTTGACACGTTGCATAATTAGTAGGTTAATTAGAAACTTCATAATATAATATCGGACCACTTCTGGGGCCCATACGTGACGTAGACAAACACCCATTTAAGTTTGAGATAGTATTAATAAGTTTTATAACTAGCAGGGTTATAATTGCAAAACTAATGAAACTTGGTGGAGGTTATAATAGAAACACAAAGTGTGGACTTACATGTGCATGATACCTAGCTTATGACTCATGAGCAGCCATTCTTCTTCATTCATATGACCTAAGAGTTACAGAGAAAGAAATACAGAGAATTACGATGAGCTTACGCCGATGCCAAACAATGCACTGTTTGACATCGATTTTCGAAACAGAACACATATTCGGGTTCCTAGAAGTGAGTCTAACACATAGGTACCAACATTATTGAATCTGCAAATTTTGTATAGGTTTGGTACCTAGAACTTGCTAGGGTCTTAATATGGAATTTAAGAGCGAAAAGCAAGAGGTGAGTGACAACTACTATGGAAAATGGATGATTATATGTTTGAGATTATCTTTGTGATGTTAAGCATGTTTAGTTAGTTTAATTCCACATGTTTAGTGCAATTTTGACAATTCGTGAAGAAATTGTGTGAATGTATGGTGCAATGTTATGTGAGCATGTTAAGTCGTTTATATGGGTCGAAGGGGAACTTGTACTTGTCATCGAGTATTGTGATAGAGCCATTTGGCTAGGAGGTTGTACGTCTGAAGGAGAGAGGTGTGGGCCTCGGTTTGTCGTGTGTACTTATGGAGAAGTCGCGGACTAGTGTGAAAGGGTGGTTGGTATTTGTGTTCCCAAAGACCATAGTTATGTGTAAGAGATGAAAATGGGCATGTTATTATTCATAAGCATGATTGTTGTTATTCACTAAGCATATAGTTATATATTATAGTGGTTATTGAATAAACATTGTAGGTGATCAAGGAGACGGTACAAAGAAGAAGTGAAAATGGCAATGGTGAGGTTCGTGGGACTTGGGAATGGTTGTAGATAATGTTAGTTGCTTCTTGTTTTTGAACTAAAATTTGTAATATGGCTAGGATTAGCTTTGTACTCAGATTGGTTTATGTTATAGTATAGTTTGTTAATTCATGTTTAGTTAAGTTGGTATTATAATTTCAAGACTAGGTATGTTAGTTGGTAGCTTGTGTAATTTGGACAATGTGGATCTTGTAATAGTTTGTTAACAAGTTAAATGGTTGTAACCTAAGGTTTATGTCATGATGGTTTAGTTGGGAGTGTTGTGACTCTTTGTTACCTAGCTTAGTTGGTTTGGGATCTGTGAACTTGGAGTTTCACTCAAGAGTTTGACATGAATTAGTTTTATTCTTAAACTTTCATTTGTTGGCACAAATATTTGAAATGTACTCAAGGAGTCCATGATTATGATTCGTTGGTGTTTTCACACGTTTTTGGAAGGAACTTGATGTTTTAAAATGTTTAAAAGTTGTTGAGAATTGAAGTGGTTGAATGCCACTAGGCAAAATTCTGCAGCAGGGGACAATTTTGCCCAGGGGTCATTCGACCAGTCGAAAGGGGTAGTTTGACCTGTCGAAAACCCCTCTAGTTTGTTCTTAGTTCTCCTACTTCAGCTGTTTGGTTTTACTTTGAATTAAATATGAGGATACCTTTGGGACTCTTTGACCTATAAAAGTGTTACTTTCATAAACGGACTTCGTTAGGATGTGTTTGAGTGTGTGAGTTTAAAATCTCTTTGAAAATGTTTAGTAAGTGTTGAGTTCATGAGTCAAAACTTTTACTAATGTGATTTTTAGAACTTTAATGACTTAGGACGTGCCTTGGTGGTGTGTCACGTGTCCCAGAATCGTATGTGCAGTTTTGGCTCGTGACACTCTCCTTCTCTCTAAGGCTTTTCATCGATTACTCTCCGCCAAGGATTCATCACCATGGCATCATAGCCATCTTCACCTTCACCATCACCATGGCATTGTAGCCATCTTCACCATCACCGTCCACTTGGGCTGAAGCCCACCGGCTAGTCGAAGCTCCACACTCTCTCTTACTTGAGTTCCCTCAAGGATCTTGACTCAATTTTCAAGATAGTCTTCTCCTTCACCATATCTCCTATTTATACAAATAACTTTTCCAAATCCTAGTTGAGATAAGATTACCCATATGCTAATACTTGTCCCCCAAGAAAACTTCTGTTACAAATAATCCTATACAATTAGGAAACCTTCACATTTTGGAAAACCAATCATCTTTGGAAACTATATATTCCAATCTTCTCTCCAAATTAGTTAGAAAACCCCAATTCTCGCACATAACAACGTGCCCGCTCGGGCGACACACCGAGCGGGCGATATTCAAGTCTCCAAATACTTACAACCTTGCCTGAGCAGCTCACTCAAGCGACATCCCAGTTTGAGAAATTTAAGCCAATTCCCAACATAGTTAACATATAGAGCGGATGAAATTGTTATTGAAACTTAAGAATAAAGAGATTCTTATTTTATATTATGCTTCGGGAGTAAAAATGTAGTATATGCAAGCCTCGGGAAATGTCAATGTCTTTTACCAAAAAAGAAATTACTACTATGTTGCAAAAAATATGTCCTTACTTTGATCACAGTAGTCAAGTTGCCAATCACCATCTCCACATATTGTTTTTGGGTGTGTGATTGATAGATGGTGGAGTTTGTAATTTGGGGGCTCCCGTAATCGTTACTTCCAATGCTAAATAAGTATACAGCATTCAGTAGCATTTTCTTAGCTTCTTTGTCACCAAATTTCTGCCTCAATACCTTCTCTACATTCTCAAAATTTTTCAGTTGTGTTTTAAGGTTAGTCACCTGTAAAAGAATAGTTGTCAATTAAATCCAAAAGCAGTCAAAGAATCAAAGCTGAAACTTAGGTCCCGTTCGATAAAACTAAAAATTAAGTATTGAAAATTAAAGACAACCTCAAGTATTGAAAAATTCTTCTTCAGGAGATTGTGTCTGGCGTTCTGATTGGGTGTGTTTTGGGTCTATTATGGTGTATTCCTGTTTGGATGTTTTCATCCTCCTAATCAATATTTTTCCTTCGCTTTTCAAAAAAGTATTGAAAAATTAAGTACTAGACTTTTGGTAATGAAAATTTATATTAAGTGACTGAATTTGCAATTCTGAAAATGGTGTTTCAAGTGATTTTTTTTGTGTTAAATACACTTACACCCCTAGTGGTTTGGCCGATTTGCACTTACCCCCTGTGGTTTAAATTTTGGCACTAATACCCCTTGTTGTTCAAACCTAAGTGCAACTGTTAACTTTTCCATCCAAATTAACGTTTCTGCTTTTGGGACCTCATTTGTTTCGCAGGATTAAGGTGGCACAGTGGAGAATTAGATTAATAGTCTCATTTAATTGAATAGTCCAGTGTTTGGCAAGACTACTTTGCTCGAGACTAATTGTCCATTTTAAAAGAATACGGGGGACTAAGTTATACCATGGGGAAGGTGGTATTATTAGTCCTAGGACTATCAATTAAATGAGACTAATTATCCAATCCCCCCTCCGCCATCCAAACGTGGCCAAAGTGCATTACCAAATGTCAATAGAGTGAAGGACTTCCACTTTACACAGCTCTGTTAAAAGAACAGTATGGTCATTTTACTTAGGTGTTAAAAGTACAGTAAATTGTTTTGGGGTAGTATGGTCATTTTACATTGTTTGGATGGAAAACTTAATATATAGTTGCACTTAGGTCTGAACCACAGGGGGTACTAGTGTCAAAATTTAAACCACATAGATAAGTGCAAATCGGTCAAACCACAGGGGGTATAAGTGTATTTAACCCCTTTTTTTCAGTAGAACTTTTTTACTTAGAATTTTCAATAGGCTTTGGCTGTTTTTTTTTTTTAGTAAAGTGGAAACATTATCAAATTTCTTTTTGCAATTTGAATCGAAGAAGTTGCTGCCAAACGACCCTGAGAGAGAGACTCAGAGAGAGAGAGAGAGAGAGAGAGAGAGAGCTGCAAGGGAGATGAGAGGAGAATTCTAGAGAGAGAAAGGGCAGATGAGAGGGAAGAAAATGATGTCAACAACATACCATTCCTGGAAAAGTTTCAACTAGAGCACCAGCTCCACCGGAAGCAAAATTAGCCCCATAATCAAATTGATGATTGTCGGGTTGCTGATAAGGTAGAATCAGTGGCAAATTCGCATACTCAGCTGCAATAGATTAAGCTCCTAAATCAATGTCAGCTAATTAATTAAAAAATAATAATAATTGATTTGTCAAATTAAGGCCTCTTTTAATTGGCAGCAGCGTTTGGAACCTATAAGTTATTACGAAACTCTAAGAGTTAAAATTAAATTGTTTGGCAAATCAGCTTTTGCGATTGCCCAATTAAAATAAAACTACTTTTTGCGATCGACAACAGTTTTTGGTGATTGAATGGCAGAGGCAGAAACCGTTGCCCGACGGACCCTAAGAAATCTAAGCATATATGTAAACCATATATAAGATCATACCAATGAAATCTGGGATGAGACGACCATCAGAAAATCTCCCAGTTGGGTACTTGAAGAATGTTTCTCCATATGGATAAAAATTTGCCTGAAAAAGAGTGGTGGTGTTGATATAATTGTTGTTTCCAGAATTGAAAAATGAATCCCCAAAGATAAAGAGAGCTGTGTGCTTATTGGCATGCCCAAAATGCCCATGGCAGTGTATTGGGGCTAGAAAGTTTGCAAAAAAAATTAAGGACCAGAAATGGAAATTTGAGATTGCCATGTTTAAGCTTGCTTTGTTCATGCAATTCTCCTAGTTTCACTTGTTATATATATACACAAAGATATATAGGTTTTTGTGAGAAAATGCTACCCTATGAGAGCTTGTATCTGGTCTAGAAAAATCATGGTCCCGCAGAATGGTCGTTTTATGGGACAATTGGTGAAAATAATATTATGATAAGATTTGTTTAGAGTTAAGTATAATTAAGATTCTTGATTAGGGAAAGTTCTTCCATAGAAAACTATTAAATAAAATTTCACTTGGCATACATATATGAATATTAAATGAAATTTCACTAAATTCGTATGAATATTAAGTGAAATTTCACTTCTTTCGACCTTTGAGAGACTTTTTAACAAATTAAGAATTAAATTGGATTGGCTTTAAACTTTTGATAGCTACTTCTAGAGACTTTCGCCTAAATTTCTATTGTTTTAATGTCAAAAGTCCTTGAATTTTATTTATTTTTTTTTTTTTTTGAGGGGGGACTAAATATATATGACCCTCAAATGTTATTTAAATGTTTCTTTTCCATTTCCAACCAACTAATTAGCTTAGTTCCCAAAACGGTTTTTTTTTTTAATATAGTTTTTCAATCTTTAAAATGCCTTCACTTTCAAAATACAAATCAGTTTTTGAAAATTTTTATCCGTGATCTATAAAATAAAATCTACAAAAAAAAAGATGCACACTAACTATAAAATTAATTCTTAAAAATCAAAATTTTGTTGCTTAAAAACCGATATCGAAAAAAAAAATTTGTAAAACCAACACTCTTATTGCGTTGATCTCAAAAAATTTACCCAAAATAATCGTTCAAAACGGCAAATGAATCGCAAAGTTATAGTCATTTTAGCAATGTTATTGACTTTATGGGGCTACCTAGGTAAAGAGAGTGACATGGCGTCAAATAGTAGCATTTTTCAAAGACTGTAATATAGTATTGCCTTTACGATACTGCATATGCATGTTATTGTATATCAACGACAAATATATTCATTACGATAAACGTTATAAAATTTTCATAGTCACTATAGATCTTGTTTGGTAAATCTTTTTTTCTAGATTACATATATCTATATATATATATGAATTTTATTAAAAATGGAGTTTCGGTTTGAAAGATATGGCATTTAAAAGTTTGAAAAAAAAACTACATTGGAATGTGTGAATCGCAAAGTTATAGTCATTTTAGCAATGTTATTGACTTTATGGGGCTACCTAGGTAAAGAGAGTGACATGGCGTCAAATAGTAGCATTTTTCAAAGACAGTAATATAGTATTGCCTTTACGATACTGCATATGCATGTTATTGTATATCGACGTCAAATATATTCATTACGATAAATGTTATAAATTTTTCGTAGTCACTATAGATCTTGTTTGATAAATCTTTTTTTCTAGTTACATATATCTATATATATATATGAATTTTATTAAAAATGGAGTTTCGGTTTGAAAGATATGGCATTTAAAAGTTTGAAAAAAAAAACTACATTGGAATGTGTGATGAGCTGTCAAAACTTGAGCAGCATTTTTACGTATGTGAAATTGGGGTAAAGTCGTCAATTACCTTATTTTCAGTTTAAAAAATGACTTAAGGCAAAATAAAACCATAAAATCATATCCTTAACAACATAAAAATGAAAACACATATTCTATGACTAAAGACGTTTGTGTGGCTTAATTATTTACGTATTTTGTTTACTTTCCGTATGCATTGTGCTGGTTCATTTGGAATCTGCTATATAAAAAATAAAAATAAAAGTAATAAAAATAAAGTTAAAAGCACAGAAACTATGATTGGAAATGATCCCAACAAGGACTTTTCAGTAATTAATTTATCCTACATTAAAATGGGTCCCCTTTTTATTTTTTATTATGCACTACAACATGACAATAGGAGGCTGTAGTGCCCTCCCAACCCATAAACCCCCTACCTCATGACCCGCAACCACCTACAGATGGGATAGAATCTCTTACCACTAGGTTATCCCTTGGTCCCTGGCATGAACTTTTTTTTTTTAATTGAAAATTTATTTTTAGATATTATAGGGTATATAGTTGTCACGCCTCAGATTCGCACATATGATTTTAGGACACGTGGCACGCCACCAAGGCACGTCCCCATGTCATTAGAGTTCCATAAAATACATTAACAAAGTTTTGACTTATCATGAACTCAATACCTTTTAAATATTTTCAAAGAGATTTTATAAATACATTTCCAAACATACCCTAACGTAGCTCTTTTTCAAAAGTAATGCTTTTATAGTTCAAAGGGGTCTCAAAGATACCCTTATGTTTAATTAGAAATAAAAAAAAACATCCGAAGTGGTCAAACCAAAAGAGGATCAGTGGGGTTTTCAACTGGTCGAACTACCCCTTTTGATCGGTCGAATAACCCCCTGGCAGAAATCCCTCCTGCTGCAGAATTTGTACCTAAGGACACCCAACCACTTCAAGTTTAACAACTTCAAAACGTTTTAAAACATCAAGTTAACTCCCACTCCCAAAACATGCCAAAGCATCAATGAATCATATCTCCAAGCTCTTTGAGTTCATAACAACCATCAAAGCCAGTCAAGGAAATTCAAATACCAATCCATTCAAATCCAACTCTTGGAGTAAAACTCCGAGTTCATCGCCCAAATTAAACCAACCAAAATAAGAGTAGTCATAACATTTCCCAAACTAACTAACAAGGCTTAACCATATATTACAAGTTATAAAACTCCCTTAGTTACAAATCTAACCATGCATACTACTAAAAGATGCCAAGTCTTGAAGCCAAAGTACCAACTTTACAAAACATGGATTAAAAGTAAACTAATACCATAAGCCCCCAAGTTAAAACCAAATACACCCATATTACAAGTCCTAATCCAAAACATGAGATTTACAATAGTAACCATAACCGTTCTCAATCCCACATATCCTTGCCAACTTTTATTTTTGCTTCTTCGATAGCTCGCCTTTATCACCTACAATGCTTATTCAATAACCACTACACTATATAAGCTATATGTTTGTGAATGACAACAATTATAAACATGAATAACAAACATGCTCAATCTTATCTTTTACATATAATTATGGTCTCCAAGAACGCAAGTACCGGCCACCCTTTCATGTTAGCCCACGACTACTCCATTAGTTCACGCGACTAACCGAGACCCACGCCTCTCTCATTCAGACGTGCAACCTAATGGCCATTTTGGCGCCTAGCCACATTCTCGATGGCATGACCCACATTAACAACTCAATATGCTCAAGTATTTGTATCACTGTACGATTTCACCAATAATACATAAGCTAGCAAAAATACTCTAAACATGGGAATTGAAGCCAAATAGACATACTTAGCATTACAAAGATCATCTCAAACATCCGATTATTCGTCTTTCATAATCAGTCACTCACCTCTTGGATTTACACTCCTAGTCGTAGAATTAAGAGCCTAGTAGTGCTCAAGTACAATTCCTAGAAAAATTAAAATACACAAGTTATGAGCTAAGCCCCCAAATTTGGTGGAAAAAACTATCTCAAAACTCAATAAGACTAATACTAATGCGTTAGACCTAGTTGGTCTAGTGGCAAAACCCTCTTTCTCAAAATCTGTAAGAGGGTGGTTTGAGAAAGGGGGAATGAAGTTTAAAAAGTGAGCGAAGAGAAATGCAAAATCTGTAAAAATAATAATAATAATAAATAAATAAAATGGGGGAGGTTAAAATTTTTCAAAAGGTGTAGAAAGTGAAATGAACGCTCCATTTGTTTCAATGTAAATTGTTTTGTCATACAATTTGAATGCAAAAATATTTTCCAGAAAATTTTTTATTTTGAAACAAACGGAGCGAAAATGCAAAAGGTGAAGAAAGTGGTAAAGAGTACAACAAAATTTGGATCTAGAAAATATTTTATTTTAAAACAAACGGAGCGAAAATGTAAAAGGTGAAGAAAGTGGTACAGAGTTCAAAAATTTTGAAATCTTAGATGATGACAGCTATCTACTGTAGTCACAGTGTCAATAAATATCAAAGTCATTCCTTTTATATTATACTATATATATATATACACACACATATAGAGGGAGGTGGAGAAAAAATGTTGGCAGTACGAGTAGAATTTAATATAAATTGCCAATATGATTGTGTCGTTTTAACTTTTTTGTTCTTTGGTTTTGTTTTGGTCGTTGGTAGCTTTCAAATTTGTTTACCACGTAAAATAAGTTGAATAAAATGTGATCGAATTTTTAGAAAATAGGTAGGTGATGTTTAGTTTTCAATAGATGCTCGGAAAATTGTAGCCTTTCGGGAAGGATAATAAAATCCATTAAAGATGTGTGACCTAGGAATTTTCAAAGGGAGGGCTATTGTTGGAATATTTTAATAAAATAGAATAAATATGCCTCTTAATTAAATAATTCTAAACCAATTAACCATTGGTTTTAATTTTTGGTACTCTACGGTTTTTGCTATTAACCTACAATTATAGATTTTGGATCCCAACGGTTAGTAACCTATGTATTGTTTTATTATCCAATGAATATCACTGTAAAGTTTCATTATTACCCAAACGTGTATGATATTTTTTTTATGTAAGAAATGTCATTGAACGTTCATCTATATATATTGAGTACTTATAAGTTAGAGATGTGATGTGTGTATATATATATATATCCAGGGCATATAGCATGTGTAGGTTGATCTTTTTGGTCAAGAAGTTTTCCTTCTTGGACGGTAGCATTGTTCTCTTAAGGCTTAAAAACACTTTAGTACTCTGCACTTATACCGAAATTTCACTTTGGGCCCTGCACTTTCGATTGCAACATTTTGGGTCCTCGATTTTCAGTTTCGTTTCAATTAAGGACAATCGATCATGCCGTTAGCTAAATTGGACGGAAATCATCATGTAGGGGCCACGTGCATGCTTTTTTGCATCATCTCACATGATTTTTCCCCTTTCTCCCTTAAAACCAAACAGATCTAAGTAGAAATTGAGAAAATCCATTACAGAGAACTTGAAGAAACAGAGGAAAGAGTGAGAAGAGAGAGATGACATGAACATACTCAATACTAGACCCATGTGGATCCCAAAACACATGAACAATCCAATGCTTTATCAAGATGAAGAAGAAGCCTGGACCAAAACATTGATTTGGGTTCATTCAATTTTCATTCGTGGTTTCTCTCATGGTGGTGTTGATTTGGGGTTCATAAAATGTTGCAAAAATCCGAAATAAGCCTAACAAGGTTTTTCAAGAGAACAAAGACACAGAAAAATTAGAGCTAAGCCATAGATACCCTAACTCGCAACCTCATAATTTTATTTTTTAGAGAACCAATCCATAGGTCAGAGCAAGCTTGAAGTTGGGTTCTTCGAAGAAGCCACATTACGATCTTTAAAATCGGCAATTGGAACCTAAAAGTAGAGGGATCCCCAATTTTCATTCCACGCTTGTGATTGTTACAATCACCGGCGGGCGCTTCTCGACTCAGCTCGGCTCAATAGATTCTAGCCAAATTGCCATCAACATTTTGAAATAAAATTACAAAATCACATATATGTTCAGCATATATATGATTATATATCTACAGAAAATTTATATGTTGTTTTGGTGAATTCATGGATGGTCTGAGAGAGACCCGTCAATTTCTGAACCAATGCCATGAAATCGCGAGCATGGGTGTGGATGCTTTTGGGCGAATGGGTGATTATGATTATGGGTTTTCAATTTTGATTTTGATTTGTAATTGAAGAAGATGGTTTTTGGATTCCATGGAAGTAGCTGTGGATCCTCAGTGGTTTGTTTGAGAGAGAGAGAGAGAGAAAATGGAATGAGATGAGGAGTACAAAGAGAGAGAGAGAGAGAGAGAGAGAGAGAGAGAGAGAGAGAGAGAGAGAAAGAAATGGGGTTGTGCACGTGTGTGGGCAACAAATGGGCCCACGAGATGATTTCCGTCCATATTGCATTAACAGAGTTATTGATTGTCCTTGATTGAAACAATATTGAAACTAGAGGGCCTAAGGTGATGCAATCGAAAGTAGAGGGTCCAAAGTGAAATTTGGGTAAAGAACAGGGTACTAAAATGTTTTTATGCCTTCTCTTAAAATAATACTTTATTCTCTCTTCGTATGAGCTTTATTTGGGTAAAGAAGACACTAGTAAGCGAGCTTCTCGTCCTATCAAGTTGTGCAGACTTAACGGGCATATAGCAAGGATGGCCGGGCTGTTGTATCCCGGAGACGGCGTGCTATTTCCTACTGCACTGGGTGTTACCCGTAGAGGGCGCGTATCGTCTCAAGAGAGCTTTGCGCCTCATCTCGGTCACCTTATTATTGGTTTTATACAATGTTGGAATTGACGATTTTGTTTATCTATTGATGAGATTGTTAATTTGAAGGTTATTTTATATTATTCTCCAATAATTTGAGACGAAGCGTACGGAGAGTAATCTGAGAGAATCTGCGCAATTGTGCTTGGTAAGAGTTTGGTTTTCTATTGAAACAAAAGCTAGTAATAAAATATATATATATATATGAAAAAAATTAAAATCATTTTTTTTGTAATAAAAATCTTCACATAGATATATAAGTCCACACTAAAAATCTTCAGCAAATCACTGGTGATTGAAGCTTCCCGTATAGATTGATCACGATTCTAATTATCTTTTTTCTTTAAAGAAGTTTTCCTAGCGTCGGTGTCGATTAAGTGTCATTATCGTTTATAAATTAAAACCTATGAAAGCAACAAATAAAATGATATATTTATCTCATTAAAATGTTTTAAAACTCCACTATCTTATCTTAGTGTAAGATTCTTATTTAATAGTTCCAATGAAAAAAATTAAATAAATAAATAAAATTAGCGGTGTATTACTAATTTCTCAGAAGTACGGTTAGTAATTATCTACCATCATAAAGAATTATTGAAATTGCTCTCACTGTCGCATGTATTTGAGATTCATTTAGGAAGCATAGCATTTCTCCGTTATTAGAAGATGTTGAAGTGATTCCACCATTATAAAAGGTAGTCTCAATACCACATGTGTTGACAATTACTTTTATAATATAAAACTTGAGAAATATAACATTACTCAGACAATAAAGACACACACACACACTTTTCCACACCCATTAATTCTGGTCCTTTATTCTAGTGGATCCCATGTAAATCTCATATGGGTTCTGCGGAAGCACATAAGATCTACTGAAATCAAAGACCAGTGTGTATCATTACTCTTACTCAAGAATACATATACTCATCAAATTCGTCCCAACCCTACCCCAAAATCACGTGGCAAGCTCCAATCACATTGTACCAAATCCTTAACCAAAGTGGGACCTAACATTTCTTAAGGATACTTTACATCAACAACGCATTTACTTATCCGTTGATAACATGATTAACAGATATAATAAATCAACCAATCCAAAAAGAAAATGAGCTGGGCTGGGCTAAAGAACTAACTGTGGGTAAGCTGTGTCCTAGGGCTGGGCTAAAAGACATGTAAAAACAAAACTTCAAAAAGTTTGCCCTGGGCTACAGCCCAGTTGAGCCAGGGAATGGGTCCATCATTGGATGTGTATAGTTTTAGGTCCGTTTAGTAACGTTGCAGTTTTGGTTGCCAATTTTTGTTTACATTTTTTGTGTTCAAGATTGACTAGAACTCACTCAAAAAATTGAAAATAGTACTGATGAACAACACGATAATTCTATTTATATATTGTTTAATTTTTTGTTTCATAGAAGTTCATTCCATGAAAGTCAAACTTCTTAAAGAGAAAATGTTTAATATAATGGTTATTTTGATAACATGGTATAATAATTAAGCCAATAAGGTGTTATTGAAACATTTGTCTACCTTAAATTTAAGAAAAACATGCCTACACTTGGTGTATTATTAATTAAGTTATGTGGATAACGTGATACTGTTGGGAATTTAAAACCTGTAACCAAATTCTCCCAATAAATACACAGTAACACACCAACAATAATAAACAAGTACACCAAAGAAAGTACAGATTTTTACGTGGTTCGGCCAAACATTGCTTACGTCTACACCTGGGAGAACCATTATTTCACTATTGAGAATAAAATCCGGTATAAGAAAATGTTGAATTAAATCCCATAACTCAACCTTTAAAGCCCTTGCACACAATATCCAAAGAACCCTCGCTCTCTCACTCTAGACCATGCTGTAGGATCTTTAATCTTAATATATGTATAACCCTAGGATCATATCATGTCAGATTATCAAGGATACAAAATATTATAATACATACCTGTATCCATGCTAGCAATTAGCAAACCTTAGAAGAAAAATGATGACCGGTTATGTCTTCCTCAGTCAAATCTCCTTAGATCTGTAATGGGTTCCTTCTCTAGATGGGATAGAAGAGGAAGAAGTTGTATATGATTTGACATATTGGGGACCATAACATATAATATCTTTATATACTGTTATGTTAGGGTTCCCATTATTCCTAACAGGGTCAGAATTTGGTATCCACTCATTAAACCCATACCCAGTAGAAGTCCATGGGCTGCTTATAATTAAACCATATAATATAAACCCATTTAATTTAATAGCTCTCATAATATAATTGATATTAATATGTTGCTCACTATCATTAGGAAATATAATTTCCTAACAATCTCCCACTTGGGCTACATATGATTCTTGAAACAATTATATTACGTGTTCCTTAGAGGCGCACCTGTATGCTATTTTTTCTTTAGACTTCACTTTAGTTTCAATATGGTCCATTTCCTATATTAATATGGGATCAAGGCGGCTTTTGTCACACATAATCGTAACTCGACCTTCAATGGTCACCATACCAACACATTCAATGACATAGATCAAGTATGGATGAGTAACATGGAAATTATATGCAATGTGATCTTAAACATGCCTATTTCCAACTGGTCCTACTTTAGTCTTTATTGAGGTCAATCCGAAACAATGCAAAACTGCATATAGAAAACAATTAGATTCAGAGATAAAACCATAATCCATCAACTTTATTCTGCAGAAAATAAAAACCAAATAAATGTCAAAAATAGAACCTCCAAAGTAAACTCCCACTAAACCAAAGTATCATTAGACAACCTAACACCCATATGAGCATTGTGCTCATGAAAGACCTTAGGAGGTAATCCCTTGGTCAGCAAATCCGCAATCATGGAGTTTGTCCCTATATGTTCTATCGAAATTTGACCACTCTGTACTCTCTTTAACAACCAGAAACTTTGATGTCAATATGCTTCGACTTTGTAGAGCTTCTGTTGTTGTTGGAATACAGCACTGCAGATTTATTGTCACAATGTATCTTTAATGGCCTTTCAATACCATCTACCACACGCAGTCCAGTGATAAAGTTTCGCAACTATATCCTATGATTGGATGCCTCAAAACAGGCTATGAACTCCGCAACCATGGTTAAAGAAGCTATGAGTGTATGCTTGGCATTTTTCCAAGATATAGCTCCTCCAGCCAGAATATAAACATAGTCTGAAGTGGATCGTTTACTGTCTTGGCTTCTAGCAAAATCGAATCAGAATACCGGATGATCTCCAAAAGATCTTATCTCCGATACGTGAGCATGTAGTCCTTTGTTCTCTGTAAAATACCGCATAACCCGTTTGACTGCTTTCCAATGATCCATCCTGGGTTACTCAAATATCTGCCCAATACTCCCACTATGAACACAATGTCTGGACGCGTACATACTTGAGCATACATTAGACTTCCTACTGCTGACGCATAGGGAATCTTCTGCATCTCCTTAGTTTCAAGGTCATTCTTGGGGCACTGTCCGTGTCACACCCCAACCCGCCCTAAGGGGATTAGGACATGTGTAACAATGCTATAAGCAGCTCAATATACTAATTAGCAAAGAAAACATGTAAATCCTTAAGAAAAACATGAATTTAACAACATAAAATGACATTATTTTGATAAAACAGCTCCAAGGGCAAAATGGTCATAAATAAAGTATGGTCAAAATTTACATCAAAAGATAGATTTTTGAGTCCCGATTCTAACGCAAAAAATGGCGCGCAAATCCGAGTTTTCTAGAAAGAGTTATGCACATTTCCGTAAAAGCCGTCGTGCTGTGAAATTGCATGCGGATCGATCCGCGAAAAGGCTGGATCGATCCATCTTTTCATTTTTCTAGCAGAATGCCCCCGAAAATGGGAGGATCGATCTGCGGAAAGGCCGGATCGATCCGGCTTCTGCAAAGCACCTTCCTACTGCTAAAAAACATCATTTTTACATATCCAAACCAATTCCAACCTTAACCAAACTTTATGAAACTTTGAGGAAACATTCCAAACACAAATCCAAACCCTCCCAAATGTTAACCAAACATGTAAAACACCCCATTACCACTACAATTGGATCATAACAAACCATCAATTCTAGTTCTTTTGAATCAAAGCAAAGTTCTTAACATTCCATTCTTGTTAAAACTAACATCTCATAGAAACTTGTTGAAAATGGATTCATAAATTTTTGTAATAACTTGTTTACAATCAAAACTCCTTCAAACATATACACAACTTCCTTTGAGTCAAAATAACCCATATAGAAGCATCTAAATCATTTCAAAGGTATTCCCAAATGTCTCCAAATATTAACCAAACACCATGAGAGTTTTCAAAAGTATTTCAAAACAGTTGAGAAGTTGATTTTAACACTCAAATCACATCAATCCTTCACTAGTAACATAAACTTGCATCAAACTTCTCATTTTCCCCAATCAATTTACATAAACATGCAAACATAAGGAAGAATAAGCTTACTAATATCCATAGTTAGTTAAATCCCAAGTCCCCTCCCAATGTATAAAACTTGTGGTTTGCAAGTCCATCCACAACAAAATTCATAAACAACATCAACTTGAACTTGACATACTACACCCTCCCAAAACTCAAGTTGTTCAAACATTAGAGTTATAAGAGATCATTTGCCCTTACTTGATTAGTTATACACATACAAAACTCATAATGCCCCAACTAAGAGCTTAAACATGCATCAAACCACATTTTCCCAACATGAGTATAATTTGTCAAACAAAAGACCCCAAATCTAGTTTGCCTTTCAAAGTTACATAATCTATAAAGTTCCCTCCATACACACACAACTTGTGGATAACATATTACAACCCCTACCACAAGATACAACTAACACTAAGTTGAACTTTATATATTACAAGTTTTCCAAAACATGAGTTAACTATACATCTCCAAACCATAAGTTGCATTAAGAACTTAACCATCTAGATTAATGAACATATTAACACACATCTCATAACCCCCAAGCCCAACCCATCATGTTGATCATTTCCTTTCCTCCTCCCGTGTCGTACCTGCGGTGGTTATTCAATAACCACAACAGAAAATAGTATTTGTTTAAGCTTTCGCTTAGTGAGTAAAACTAATCACATGTATGAGTGTAATGTCAAATTCAATACACAAATCAACAATCAACATATCATTTAGTCTCCAAAAGACCAAATATCAATTCACCGTGTCGTTGCTCTTGCCTTTTTCCCTTATGCGCATATAGCACCTCTAATTCACACCATCTCACATACCCTTCCACAGCTGGGTCGTCACCCACACACCTTTACACAGTTAAGTGGTGAGTACCCTTACACCGTTGGGTTTTTCCACGTCTCCTTATTATGGAGTAATCCACGGTGAATCAACATAAGGCTTTCTTCAACCCACATAACACATAATCACATAATCATCTCAACATGAGAATCCTTGCAAACTTAGGCACAATAACTTCTAATGTTGAGTAAATTAATCAAAACCCACATAGATTTATATGCTAATATCCACAATTCTATATCCATGCACTAATCTACAAGAATTCAACATACTAGCATAAAATTAACACATTAAGTATGATTTTACATTTAGCCCATGGATTAGAGTCACTCACCTCTGGGTTTTCGCTCCTAATAGCATAATTAAGATCCTAGTATGATCCAGGTATAATTCATATACAAATTTTACAAGTTATAAGCTAAACCCCCGAATTAGGTCGCGGAAAAACTGTCTCAGAAATCAATTAGACTAGTACCACCATGTTAGACTCACCTCCAGGAGTTCGAATATGTAACCTGTTTTGAAATTGAACGTCGTTAAGTGCGTCAATCAGAGTCGTGAACGTTGTCGTCGATTCTGTCGAGGTTTTCGTATGAATCTCTGTAACTCATTTGTTTTGTTGAAATGAAGATGAAGAGGAGTGATGACTCATGAGACATGTGTCTCACAACATGTAAACCAAAGTTTGGGTTTCTATGGTTACCTCCCAAAGTTTCTTTAGTTTTGCATTTATACCCCTGTTAGTTATTAAACTTATTAAAACTATCCCAAATTCAAATGTGTGTTTGTCTATGTCACGTATGGGTCCTACACGTGGTCCCAAATATTTTAGGAAATCGCTATCGCGCTTACTAATTATGAATCATTTTTCATTTATGCCCTTATTGGGTTAATAAGTAGATATCAAAAGCTAACATATGAACAATGTGATATGAAAGCAACTAAACATATTTCAATTAGTCATGTAAAATGCATATAATAATTTAAATGCAAATTTCATAACCCGGGCCCTTCACTGGGTCCCACTTTAAACCTGTCCCTCCTCACTGGGACTTTTCCATGGGCGAGTCCAAGCCTCCCCTTAATCTATTCTTATACCGTAATTAATATTAATTAATGCATATTACGAGATAGTTAAACCTTTTTCCCCGGGTACGAGTGTTATAGTTCGAGACTGAACTTGTCTCCTTTAGCTACAGGCGTATCTCCTGATGAACAACCTTTCATGCCGAATCTACTCAAAGCTTTTTCGATATAGCTCTTTTGTGATAACCCAAGGATACCTTGAGAGCGATCTCGCAATATCTATATTCCTAATACAAAAGAGGCATCCCCAAGATCTTTCATCTCAAAATTCTTAGTGAGAAAGCTCTTGGTTTCGTGCAATAAGCCTATATCGCTGCAGGCTAGTAGAATGTCATCGACATATAAAATCAGAAAGATATACTTACTCCCACTGAACATATGATATACACTGTCATCAACCACATTCACCTCAAAGCCATATGATGTGATTACTTGATGGAACTTGTGATACCATTGACGCGAAGCCTGCTTGAGACCATAGATGGATTTATTCAATTTGCAGACCATAGACTTTGAATCTCCGGATACAAAGTTTTCTGGCTGAACCATATAAATTGCCCCATCAATGTTTCCATTGAAAAACACTGTCTTAACATCCATCTGATGAAGCTCTAAATCAAAATGAGCCACGAGTGCCATTATTGTCCTGAAAGAGTCTTTCGATGAAACCGGAGAGAAAGTCTCTTTATAATCTATGCCTTCCCTTTGAGTGAAACTCTTGGCAACTAGACGAGCCTTATATCTCTCAACATTGCCCTTTGAATCCCTCTTGGTTTTAAATACCCATTTGCAACCAATGATCTTCGTTCCTTCAGGAAATTCGATAAGATCCCAAACGTCATTGTCTTTCATGGATTTCAATTCATCATTCATGGCATCAATTCGACTTGGTGAAAGTGTATTGGATCATCTTCGACTATCCCTATGTCAAACTCATGTTCTTGGAGGAATACAATGTAATCATCTGGAATCGCATTTCTCCTTTATATATGTATAACCCTAGGATATATCATGTCAGATTATCAAGGATACAAAATATTAGAATACATACCTGTATCCATGCTAGCAATTAGCAAACCTTAAAAGAAAGATGATGACCGGTTATGTCTTCCACAGTCAAATCTCCTTAGTTCTGCAATGGATTCCTTCTCTATATGGGATAGAAGAAGAAGAAGCTGTATATGATTTGACATATTGGGAACCATAACCTATAATATCTTTATACACTGTTATATTAGGGTTCTCATTATTTCTAACAGGGTCAGTATTTGGTATCCATTCATTAAACCCATACCCAGTAGAAGTCCATGGGCTGCTAATAATTAGACCACATAATATAAGCCCATTTAATTTAATAGCCCTCATAATATAATTGATATTAACATGTTGCCCACAAATCAAGAATTCTAAATCAATGGGATTGTCTCACATGTGATATAATCCCAACAGATATCACCATTATATTAAATATTATCTAATAATTAATGGTACTATGTGTGGGAAATGAAGGAAGACATAAATAAGTACAGTTGATTGATCAAGCCATCGAAAAGTGGAAATAGAGAGCCTATTCTTGTTGAGACAAATAAATAACATTCGGCAATTTATTTAGTGAACAAACATATAAATATATATGTGTGTGTATATATATACATTATGAAATTCTTCCCTGTGTGTGTTCAAAAAGTGACTTCAAATTGTAGGGCCCAGTGACATTAGGAGTTCCACTCCACATTAACATGGCAAACTGGTGGTTTGCCATTTCAGTGGGATGACCTGGATCGAAGAACACATATTCACTTGGATCATCACACAATTCATACTCTTTGATTCCTCTTTTCCCTCCGCAGCTATTAATGCTCCGATTCGGACCTAACCCACAACATGCACTATTCCCTACCTTGAAACCTTAAAAATCACAAACGAGAAAATTAGATAAGTACTATTTGGTTGCACGAATTGTCTAATTTTATTTGGATTTTAAATTAGTTGATTCTTAAATAACTTAATTTAAATTTGTGTACTATTTGATTGGTTGTCAACCTTACCCAGATAGGCCAAATACATTGGTTGGCAACCTTACTCATGTATGTGTTTCCACAAATATATGTTCATATGTATAATCATCATATATGGTGATTACTAGAGAGGCAGAGAGGGGGAAGAAAGATTGATTACCATAACTCGACGAAGAAGCACAATAAATGTCTCAAGGCTTATGATGAGTATCGAGATTGAATTTCTCTACCTTCAATTATGGTATTGCAGGTTTTTGGAAAATTTAACTTATTTGAGTGTTTTTATTTATTTATATAATATAATGAAATTTGTTGATTTCGACAACCAAAGACCATTGAATAGACTAATTCATAATAGCCTTTGTTTAAATAGCCTAATTCACATCCAAACACCATTAGTATGGTGACAGAGATGTGGTGGAATAACCATTAGAAAAATACACATACACACATGTACACATACACATACACATATATATATAGTAACACACTCATACTACAAATGTAGATGGACACGGTAAAAGAAAAGAGAAGGGGAATAGCCCATTTCAAGAGGAGCAATGGTATGTTTTTTTTTTGAAAAAATTTGATTCCCAAATGCTTTGTCTGTTGTACCACATGCATGCTATGGCATATAGTATCACCGATCACTTTCCTAACATGTGGTTCAATTGTTATGCCATTTGGAACCTAAATTTGGGATTGAAATTGGGAAGCATAGCATTATTCTTGTAAGAACATCCACAATTATGGTATAGCCAAACTTAGGACAAATTTAGGCCAAGTTGTAGTATGAGTTTTGGATCACTACAAGAAATTTTTAACCAAACTCCGTCACAAATAGTACTTGTGACGTAATCTTCAAACAAAATCCGTCATAAATACTATTTGTGACGGTTTCAGGTCGACATAAATAATATGTCACAAATAATAAGTATATATGACACTATTATTTGTGTTGGACCAAATTTCGTCACAAATACTATTTGATTTGTGATGGTTTTGAGTCGACACAAATAAACTGTCACAAATAATAAGTATATATGATGCTATTATTTGTGTCGGATCAAATTCTGTCACAAAATCCGTCACAAATAGTATTTGTGATGGAATTGTACCTTTTTGTGACGGATTTTTTCTGTCACAAAAGGCATAGTTTCTAGTAGTGGGTGTACCGTTGTGGTGTAGCCTACCAAACTGTAAAGACAAATGATTCGGGTTTCCAAACCGACTTTGTCTTTGCCATTTGAATGACTTCGCCAACCTTTTGTGCCACAAATCAAATTATTCAAACTGTCAAAAACAAGTCGAAAAACAATCCAAAAGAAAATCATGTTTTTGTTTCTATACTATGCCTAAGCCACACAGTTAACCTTCGTACCATTTGTTCACCATACCATTGAGTGGCGGCCATTTGGTTCCAAACAAATAACCCTTGGTCATTTCTTTGTTAAATGGATTACACTCCACCGTTTACTCGTACTATAACTGAATTCTGAATTTAGCCATATCACAAAGTTACGTTCAACTATCCTACAAAACTTAAGTTTGTGGTATTGGCTACAGCATTGTGAGACGTAAATTTAAATTTGTGCTAAACTGTGGTACTAAGAAAAGGGTAATTTTTGGGATACAACTTTCACACAACCTCCTAAAAGATGTGTCTATCTCTCCTGTGTCATTGTGGGGTCTAGTGACATCACAAGAGAGATAGACACATCTTTTAAAAAGGTTGTATGAAAGTTGTATCAAAGTTGTGTCCCAAGAATTACTCCTAAGAAAATAGCCTTAACATACCATATTTTGATGGATTGTCCATTCTTTCACCAAAAGAGAGGTAAAAATTGAAGTTTGAGTATTTGAATCCTTTGAACTGCTTCTCTAGCTTTTGAAGGACTTTAGAGAGAGCACTATTATGTAACTTTACTAGGGCTGTAACTTTTTCCAAGCATCCACTAGTATTTCTTGGAAGGCGTGGTTGGAGAAGTGGTAGACAACCCAAAGGCCCCAAATTGATAAACACAAATTTCCTCCCTCCTTTCTTGTAAATTTCCTGTAAAATGAAGAATAATCTAATCACTTCTCTGATTCTCTCTTTATAGAGAAAAAAGAAAAGGGAAACCCAAAAACACAAACAAAAAATAATAGAAAAGAATAGAAAAGAGAGAGAATAACACTGACTTCCCATGAAGTTTACATATACTACATCACCACTCTTGATATATGAGATATTACCAAAACCTCCCTACCAGTATAAAGTGCATCCATTTCTGATGCTAGTTCTTCTAAAAAAAATTAACTATCCCTAGAAAAGTAATGTTTTCTTTGTTGTTTATACTATTACGTACCTTAACAAAAGACCAAACTTTTATACCCAAACTGCAAAGATAACAATAATTTTCTAACGGCTAGTTAATATAGTGGATGAAACTGTTATCGAAACTTTAGAATAAAGGAGATTCTTAATATCTCATACCTCAGGAGTAAAACTATACTATACACAAGCCTCGGGGAATGTCAATGTCTTTTACCAAAAATAAAAAATAAAAAAATAATAATAATTACTACTCTGTGGCAAAAAATATACATTGATCACAGCTGTTAAGTTGCCAATCACCATCTCTACATATTGTTCTTGGGTTAGTGATTGATAGATGGTGGAGTTTGTAATTTGAGGGCTCACGTAATCGTTGCTTCCGATGCTAAATAAGTATACGGCATTTATTAGCATTTTCTTGGCTTCTTTGTCACCAAATTTTTGCCTTAACACATTCTCTACCTTCTCAAAATTTCTCAGTTGTGTATTAAGGTTATCACCTGTAAAAGAATAATTGATTCAATTAGATCCGGCCAAAAGCAATCAAAGAATATAAACTGACTTAGGCTCTATTTACTTCATGGATTTTAGAGGGGAAAAAAAGAATAAGGAAACTGAAATGAGTAAATATATATATGACTATAAATTGTTATTATAAATTAAAAAAAAATTAAATATAATTGTTCCGTATGAATAAATGAAGGAAATGATTCTCAACATTTAAAATGTTAAATTTATTTCTCTACTTATTCTCTTTGTTTTTCAAATTTCTTCACCGTTTTCCTTATTAACCAAACAAAAGAAAATATTTTCCTCAATTTTTTGTTTTCTTTTTCCCGACTAAATCCAAGAGTCAAACAAAGCGTAAGTGATTTTTAAAAGGGTTGCTTAGCGTTTAATATTATCGTGAGAATAAGAGTCTTCTTTTTTCAACGACTTTCATAAAAATCTAGTTTTGGATAAAGGTAAAAAGTTGGTTGTTAAACTTAAATGGACTCAACTTTTTTTTTTAATAATTTCAAATAAGTGGTTACCCATTTCAGTAATTATGTTGAACAAAATAGGAATGGAATGAGACGTATGTCACCCAAATGTAGGACTAGATGAGCAAAAATGCTCTCATCATAAATAGATAACTATAACACATCTTTTATAAGAGTAATGATGTGCTTCCCAAATTTTTATCCTAAAAGTGCTTCCTAAATGATGTGGCAGTAGGGTCAGACAAATAACTTCCAATCAAAATTCAACTGGTCCCAATTTATTAGGCATGGCTTGATAGGAATTGTGGAGCCTAATCCCAAGAGCTCGGGATAGTTTCTGGTGGAGCTTCTATTCGCAAAAGAGGAAAGGAGACTGGGCAAGACATTGTCGCCCGGGCAGGCCTCCCTAGCGGACAAGGGGGCGAGTTTGGTGGTGAGTTTTTCCATAAACTCTCGGGAATGTCGCCCGCCAGCTGATCCGCCCGGGCAGGCGCCGCTCGAGCGAGATCGGGGATCTGCTGCGGATTTGTGTTTCCTATTAGGTTTAGGAAGCTATTTTATAAGGAAACTTTGTATAGGTTGTAAATACTCTTTCCTAAGGCTATAAACAGTGATTATAACTCTCTTTGTAACCCTAAGGCATAATACACCTCTGCAATGGTGTAGATGCAGGCACATTGGCCGAACCACGTAGAAATCTGGAGTTCTTGTGTGATTATTCTTTATTTTCTTTTGTTCTTGCATTGATTTCTTACAAATCCTATGGGGTGATTAGATGTGATTTCCCCAACAACTGGTATCAAAGCATTAGGTTCGGGTGAGAACGATGGCAGAAGAAGAAAAAATGAAGATCGATAAATTTGACAATACAGACTTCGGATTTTGGAAGATGCAGAAAGAGGATTATCTTTATCACAAAAAACTCTATGCTCCTCTTTCAAGATAGAAACCAGAAGGGATGAAAGATGAGGATTGGGCATTGTTAGACCGACAAACCCTAGGTGTGATCCGGTTAACGTTGGCTCACAACGTTGCCTTTAATATTACGAAGGAGAAGACGATGAAGTGTCTCATGACCGCTTTGTCCAATATGTATGAGAAACCCTCGACTCCAATAAGGTATATTTGATGCGACGTCTTTTTACCTTACGGATGGAAGAATGTATATCTGTAACAAATCACCTTAATGAATTCAATATTGTAACCACACAGTTGAGTTTGGTTGGTATTGAATTCGATGATGAAATCAGGGATCTACTTTATTTTCATCTTTGCCGGATAGGTAGTGCTTCCGGGAGCAATATGATGAAGTATGGTGATGTTCGTGACTTGGTTCTAAGCGAAGAACTTCTGTGAAGGGAATCAGGTGAATCATCTGAGTCAGCATTAAATATGGATAATAGAGGGAGAGCAACAGGGAGGAATACGAACCGGGGAAGATCAAAATCATAGAGGGGGAGGTCTAAAGGAAAAGTGAAGGTCGCCGATGCAGAATGTTGGGACTGTGAAAAGAAGGGTCATTTTAGTAGAGACTGTGGCACTAAGATGGGTGATAAGGGGAAAGGGAAGAACAAAGAGCAGGATTCCGCAAATGCAGTAACTAGTGACGTTGAAGATGCTCTTATTTTGTCCTTGATACTTAGATGAAATCTTGGGTTATAGATTCAGGAGCCTCTTTTCATGCTACATCAAACATGGAGGTCATGGAGGACTATGTTCGTGGTGACTTTGGGAGGGTTTATCTTGGGGATGATAAACCTTGCAATATTATTGGTAAGGGTGTGGTGACTATGAAGCCACCTAATGGAGCGACATAGAAATTAAATAAAGTAAGGCATGTGCTAGCTTGAAGAGAAATTTGATTTCTGTGAGCCAACTTGCTAGTATGGGATGCACTATGACGTTTTCCAATGATGATTGGAAGGTTACCAAGAGAGCCATGGTGTTGGCTCGGGGTAAAAGGGAGGGCACTCTATATGTGATTACGGGAAGTAGAGATGTCATATCGGTTGCTGAGTCGAGCAACGAGTCCAATCTGTCGCACTGCAGAGTTGGACACATGAGTGAGAAAGGGATGAAAGTTCTATAGTCAGAGGAAAGCTATAAGGCCTAAAATCAGTGGAGATTGACTTCTGTGAAGATTGTGTCTTTGGGAAATAGAGGAATGTGAGTTTTTCAAAGATTGGGAGAAGTTTGAAGATGGAGAAGCTAGAGCTTATTCATACTGATGTATGGGGACCGTCTTCAGTTTCATCACTTGGAGGCTCAAGGTGTTATGTGACTTTCATTGACGATTCTTCTCGGAAGGTATAGGTTATTTTTTGAAAAATAAATCAGATGTCTTTTGCACTTTTAAGAAGTGGGAAGCCTTGGTGGATAATGAGATGCGTCTGAAGGTTAAATGCCTTAGATCCGATAATGGAGGTGATTACATAGACAGGGAATTCATTAATTTTTGCTCAAACAATGGAATTAGGATGGAAAAGACTATTCCAAAGAGCCCATAGCAAAATGTCGTAGCCGAGCGCATGAATAGAACTTTGAATGAACGAGCCAGAAGTATGAGGATACATTCTGGGTTACCCAAGATGTTTTAGGCAGATGCAGTTAGCACGGCTGGACACCTTGTCAATCGTGGACCATTACTTCCTTTGGATAGAAGGTTACCGGAGGAGGTTTGGAGAAGGAAGGAGGTGAATTTTTCTTATTTGCGTGTGTTTGGTTGTGTTTTATATGTGCATATTGATTCAAAATCTAGGAACAAGCTGGACCCTAAATTGAGGAAGTGCACTTTCATTGGTGATGGCACGGATGGCACGGGAAGTTTATTGGTGGAGTGGTATGAAACAAGAAGTAGTAGAATTTGTTGCTAAGTCTATGACTTGCCAAAAAGTGAAAATGGAACATCAACGACCTGGAGGAGAACTACACCCTTTAGAAATACCGGAGTGGAAATGGGAGCATATTATAATGGACTTTGTATCAGGTATTCCGAAGTCTTCAAAGTCAAATGATAGGATTTGGGTCATTGTTGACCGGTTGACTAAGTCAGCCCATTTTTTACCAATGAAGACCAAGAATCCGTCAAAGCTAGCAGAGATTTATATCAGAGAGATTGTTAGACTTCACGGGGCACCAGTGTCGATAGTGTCAGATCGTGACGTCGATTTATGTCGAGATTTTGGGAGAGCTTACAGAGTGCCATAGGGACGACTTTACACTTTAGTACCGCATTTCATCCCAAGACCGATGGTCAATCCCGAAAGGTTAATTCAGATTTTGGAAGATATGTTAAGGGTATATGTTATGGATTTTAAAGATGATTGGGAGACTCATTTGCCGTTAATAGAGTTTTTCTACAATAACAGTTTTCAACTAGTATTGGAATGGCACTTTACGAGGCATTATACAGAAGAAAGTGTAGATCGCCGATTTGTTGGGCGGAAGTTGGTGAGAAATAGCTTTTGGGACCAGAGATAGTTCAAATCACTACTGACAAGATTCGATTGATAAAACAGCGGTTGCAAATAGCGCAAAGTTATTACAAAAGTTACGCAGATACGGGTAGAAGACCATTTGAATTCGAGGTAGGTGACTATGTGTTTTTGAAGGTATCACCTTCAAAAGGCATAGCACGGTTTGGTAAGGGGGTTAAGCTCAGTCCGAGGTATGTTGGACCTTATCTGATTTTGAATTGAGTTGGACTGTTAGCTTATCGCTTAGAGTTGCCGCAAGAGTTGACGATTGTTCATAATGTATTCCACGTGTCGATGCTTTATTGTTATGTATCCGATCCAAGACATGTCATTATTCCAGAACTGCGAGAGATTCAGGAAGATATGACCTACGTGGAACATCCAGTGCAAATCCTTGACCGAAAGGATCAAGTATTGAGAACCAAAGTGATTCCTCTTGTGATAGTTCAATGGCATAGCCATTCAGTCGAAGAAGCTACTTGGGAGCGGGAGGATGAGATTTGAGCAAAATATCCGCACTTATTCGATACTTGAGGTAAAAGTAAGTTTAAGGACCAAACTTCATTTTAGGGATGGAGAAATATAACACCCGTACCCGGGAAAAAGGTTGATTACCATTTAAACATACATTAATTAATATAATTAGTGTGTATTATGGGTTAAGGAGAGGCTTGGACTCGCCTATGATAAAGGTGTTCAGTAAAGAACACAGTTTGAAAGTCTCCAGAGAGGTGGGACAGGTAATAGTGGGACCCAGTGAAGGGCCCGGATAAAATAAATTGCATTTAAATGATTAGATGCATTTATATGATTACTTGGAAATATGTTTAATTGTTTTCATATATCATGATGTTATACATTAGCTTTTGGTACCCATATAAGGGCATAATTGAAAAAGGTACATAATTAGTAGGTACGACAGCAACTCCACAAAAAATTTGGGACCACGTGTGGGACCCATACGAGACTTATAATTGGGTAGTTAATATAATGTTTGGGGGATTTCACAATAAGAACTTAAGAAATTCCGGGGGTTTAACCGAAGAGAAGAGAAATTGAGGTATAGACACCTCATGCTTGTGCATGTGTGTGTGTGTGTCGAGAGGAGGCGAGTCTTCTCCAAAATAGGAAATATAGAAATTTACAGAAATTAAAATAAAATAAAAATAGTCGGCGAAAGAACAGAGAGAAAGAAGCTCCATTACCGTTAATTCGTCATTCCGTTGCCGTTCGTCGTCCAATTCGCAAACCGAAGTCGTATTCTGACTCGTAGAGGTAAGATGATCATTTTTACACCTTTCAATTCTGTTTTAATTGTCAAATTTTGGAGACCCATTTTAATTGGTAACACGTGGTTCGCCGAGTTCGTGTAGGATTTACTCCGGAGAGAGAAGTTGGCTAGGATTTGGTGAAATTCAACTTTTCTAGCTTAATTTGGGTAGAATTCAGCTAAGGTGAGTTTTCTAACCAAAAATCGATTGAGGTTTCATGTGTTTAATGCTTCAATTATAAATAAAGGTGATAATTCATGCTTAGTAGTTATATAAATGCTAAACTATGAATTACATGTTAATTATATGAAAATTGTTGTGGTTATATGTTTATGTGCTTATATGTTTATGTAGTAATCAATGACCAATGGGGAAATGATTCATTTTTGGGAGTAAAAAGGGAGGAGAAGAGGAAGAATCCGATAAATACGAAAGTCCAAGGAATAGAAGTGACCACGAGACCAAGGGAAGGTCTTCGGGTCTGAATGAATCATTGAACCGGTCGTTCGGCGATTGCGAATATAGAATATGTGTTTTATTGTAGCATTGCACATGTTAAACATTCAATCATGATTAGATTGCTCACTAAGCGAAATTCTTAAGAAAACTATTTTCCTATTTCTGTTGTGGTACATAACAACCACTGTAGGTTTGGACCAGATTCCGGAGAGGAGATGAAGAGTTCACGAGAAAAGGTTGGGAGTCACTGAGAGTTCCTTGTAATTAGTTTGAATGGGTTGTAACCGTTAGGATTCTGGAACTTATGTAAAATATCACTTTTGTAATGTGTTAGTTGTTAACTGAAATTCCTTAGTTTGTATGGTTTTGTGACTCGCACGACTCACATCGGGAGATCAACAATGAATAGTTATGTTAATAAATGGGTTGCAAATGTTTTCTTGTTGGGTCTATTTGGAATTGGCTTGGAATTTCTTACGTGGTAGCTGCAGAATGCTCTGCTACTGCTGCAAACCAGTCAACTGATCGGTTGCACAGTTGACTGGATTTGCCCAATGTTTCATAACAATTTTTATACAGTTTGAAACCAGTAGACCGAATGGTCAATGTAGTCGACTGGGTCGTCTTTCAAAAAGTTTGAACCCTTTGTAATTTTCATTTTCAGTCAACCATACTGAAGTTCAGTCCACCAGACCTCTACAAACTCAGTCGACTGGACCAGGCCAGTCGACCGAATCAGTTGCTTCTCAGAATTGACCTTTGTGCATCTTGCATTTCCAGTTGACCGGACCCACCGATCAGTTGACTGGATTCGCCAAATCAAAAATATGAATGCTTCCTTGCTAATCTGATTTGTATTTCCTAAAACCACGTTAATAATTGATGTTTAGGGTAGATAATCCTTTGTTACACGATACTAATCCGCGCATGGGGGAATGGGGTGTAACACAGGTGCTCTTTGCTCATATACCCATTAGTTCCATGGCATTTATCCAAAAATAATATCTTAATAACATTTAACCAAAAAGACATGGATTTCAATAGAAAGACAACATAAGCAAAGAGAACACAAATAAGGATGACAAGGAAAATACTCCAAAGATTTAAGAGAATATTGTACACAACCCCGTACCTAAAAAAATGAAGTTAATTCCCAAGAAAATAATAAAGAGGTCAAACTTTGGTTATGGCTTGAAAACTTCTTTTCCTCTTACTTTTTTCCTTTGTTGAATATCAGTAGCCATTCTTGCCTTTGTGTGTGTGAATTATGAGAGCACAAAGAGCTTTGAGAGTTGTGTGCATGAATCAGAATGAGAGTTTGAGAATGATGTGAGTAATGCTATATGTTCTCTGGGTTTGTGTTGTACTAATACATATATATATGGTATATGGCTTTTGGGAGCTTGAATATGTTGTAGTAGGTATATCATGTGGTGTGTTATACTAGTATATAAGGAGTCTTGTGAGCTTGGAGGAGTCTTGTGAGCTTGGAGGCCAAGACAATTTCTGTGGCTTTAGACTCATACACCAGGCACACAAATTTGGACCACAAAATAACAATCACTGTTTCTCAAATGATTTTAAGTGTTGGGATTATATCACATGTTGGTGAATCCCATTAATTTAGGGATTATAATTTAGCTAGATTCCTATTGTTATTTGGTTTCCTTGATAGAGTTGTATTACTTGTCTAATAAGTAATTGGTTGCAAACTCTATTTAAGGGGATGTTGTATAGGAATTTAGGTAAGCCCTTGGTGTACCAAATTGGGGATCTCCCCTTATGGGGGTGCATGGTCTAGGGTGAGAGAGATATTAATCATTGGGGTTTTCTGTGAGGGTTGTTCACAATGATAGGGATGTGAGGTAGGGATGGGCATTTCTTTATTTCTGTGATTTCTCTATGTTATAGTGATTAATTGTGTCAGGTTCTTTGGGGTATTGAGTGGGGAGTGTGCAAGGATCTTGTATTTGGATTATGGAATTTAATCCATGTAACTTGTACCATGTTTTACTCAATAGTGAAAGAATGGATCTCTCGGGTGTGGATGTAGGCAGGTGATTGGCCGAACCACGTAGAAATCTGTGTGTCTTTTCTTTGGTGTGCATGTTTAATAACTGCTCATGTGTGTATGTTTATTTGGGAGATTTTGGTTTCGCGTGTTAAATTCCCAACATTAAGCTAGTTAGTTTAGTTTGGTTAGTCCGATTAGCTAGTTTTAGGAAAATATCCCAAATATAATCATTAGAAATATTATATAGGTGACGTGATATTTAATAACTTTATCCCAAATCGTAGGGTACCTTAGGGGTGCAGTCTTTAAGCGTTATTAATATAACTAAAATTACGAAGGGTCACAAAATAAAAGACATTGGGTTAACAACTAATAATTCGAGTATAAATTATTTATGGAAATAATACCACAACTATAAATAATACATAGTGATAAAATAAAATTGATATTTTATTTATTATTAGGGACGCGAAAATACAGGTTGCTACAGGTTTAGCAAGGGAGATGCAAAACCAGTGGGTTCTCCTTTGGCTAGTCACTGAAGAAGAACGGAAGTATATTGAAAGAGACTCATACGCTTCAGCAGTTGGGAGCCTCATGTATGTCATGGTATGTACATGTCCAGACATTGCACATACAATGGGAGTTGTGAATAGGTACATGAGCAATTCGGGTAAGAAGCATTGGGAGGCGTTGACGTGGATTCTCAGGTATTTGAGGGGTATTTTGGAGATGACTCTTTGTTTCAAATGAGCAAATATGGTACTGCAAGGTTCTGTAGAAACGGATTTGGCGGGTGATATGAACAACAGAAAGAGTACAACTGTAGCACCTGAATTTCTTTAGAAATTCCCATTCCTGTTTAGTACTATTTGATTTTGATTTCGAGGACGAAATCCTTTAATAGGTGGTGGAAGGTGTAACACCTTTAATTTTCTTTCATTAATAATATCAGTTGTTCAAATTTCTGTATTGGACCGACTATATTATTATTTTATTATTTTAATTACGTGACAGTATGGACGTGTTGTAGTATTACCATATAGACTGTACCAACTATACCGACTCAACCATAATAAGATTTAACTTAGTCCCGTACCCGGACCCGGACATTAGAAATAACACCAGTTTGCACGTAATTCGAGACCGACACGCATACCGAGGAACTTATACACGTAAATCGAGGAAGTGGCACACAACCCAAGGTGGGCCCACATGGCCGGCCATGTGGCAACCACATGACATCCCTTTGGACACATGTCCACTACAAGGACACATGTCCTAGCATGCAATATAGGACACCTAGCACTTGCATTTTCTAGATAACCACACCTATATGCATGCATTACACCCTCTTCCACTCTCATAATCTGCACCTAAGTGAAGAAAGATAGCTGGGAGTTATAAATCCCATGGAAATATAGAAGAAAAACAAGGAGAAGAAGAAGGTGACAGCATCTAAAGTTGAGTTCAAGCTCCATTAAGCTCAAATCAACATCCAAGCTCAATTTCAAGCTTTGGTAAGTAAATTGTGAGTAATAGTGAGTAATCTAACTCAATTTAAAACATATATAGTATGTATTAATGTTTAGTAGGAGTTTGATGTTGTTGTGTTGAGGTTTTCATGACATGCAAGACAAGTGCTTTAAATCTTAGAAACTGAACTTCCAGCAGAATGTAGTTTAGTAAAATGAATGTTTTGTGCAGCTCAAAAATCTGAATTAATCTAGGTTTTTTTGTGAATAACGGTAACTCATTTATCTATAAATAACTCTTCTATAGCTTGGTCTGAAAATCACTCCTTCATGGGTGAAATGCATGTACAACGCAGTGTTATAAACCTGGGAAAACAGAAACTTCCAGCAGAATGTAGTTTAGTAAAATGAATGTTTTGAGGAGCTCAAAAATCGGAATTAAGCTAGATATTTTTGTGGTGAAAGATAACTCATTTATCTACAAATACCTCTTCTATAGCTCAGTCTAGAAATCAATCCTTCATAGGTGAAATGCATGTACAACGCAGTATTATAAATCTGAGAAACTGAAACTTTCAGCAGAACATAGTTTAGTAAAATGAATGTTTGGAGTAGATCAAAAATCTGAATTAGGCTAGGTTTTTTTGTGGAGAAAGCTAACTCATTTATCTACAAATAACTCTTCTATAGCTCAGTCTAGAAACCCCGCCTTCATAGGTGAAATTCACGTACAACGCAGTACTATAAATCTCAGACATAGCAGTCCGAAAGTATAGAAATGTCTAGGTAGAATAAATATTTTGAGTAGCTCAAAAATGTAATTGAAGCTAGATTTTTTTGTACATGAAGATAATCCTATTATCTATAATGTTTTAGTTTTGAGTTTGATCCACAAAGCAATTTATCATTCCCAAATAAATCATGTTAATTCAGTCAACACAGTGAAAATATATCCTGGCAGATTGTACAACTTTTTGTATAATGTTTTGTTTATGCTTGGTGTTGATTGTTGATACTAGTTTTCTAGTACCTGTGTTGTTATGAAAATCTTGTGCTATGGTAATGCTATCGCGTAGATAAGTATGTTAAGGGTTTCATCTATATGTTTATTGGTATTTAATTCATGTTATAAATTCATGAGCTACGTGCTATGTTTTCAATTGTTATGAATTAGTCTAATGACCGTTCAAAGTTCATACCCAAACTATAAGTATGTTATATGGCACGATTATTGTGTTAATAAGTAATCAAAAAAGTTTCCATTGTAAGTACATTGAGAGGTAAAACGGAATGTCGGACGTATAGCGAAATATTAACGGTTATAAATGGATGATATTAATGAACTAAACTACGAACCGTACGAACGTGAAAAATAATGATAAAACCTTCAATAACAGATTTAATGCGAATAAGGGACGTTGGGTTTCGTTTCTAGTCGTGTGACTACCGGTCAAAGTTGATTCCTGAACTTTCGTGTCGTGTTTAGATAATTCTTGCAAAGTTGGTCTCTCGATTATTCCATGGAGTCGATTGGTGAGTTATGTTTTGTTCCTTGATCTGAGGATCGACATGACGTGTTCGGTCAAGTGCGGATGACCTGAGGATCGTCATGACGTGTTTGATAAAGTGGTTGATTATTTTTCTGCACCCTTGGACTGAGGATCGGCATGACGTGTTCGGTTATGTACGGGTGACCTGAGGATCGGCATGACGTGTTCGTCCAAGTGATTATTAATTTCCCGTACCCTTGGTCTGAGGATCGGCATGACGTGTTCGGTAACGTGCGGGCGGCCTGAGGATCGGCATAACGTGTTCGACCAAGATATTGTTAATGTCCCGCACACTTATGCCATTTGGGCGACAGTTTGAATGCCATTTGGGCGACAATTTGAGTGCCAGTTGGGCAACAGTTAACTATTTATTGTTGAGTGTTGTTCTTTCTTGACCAGTAAATACGTTTGGAGTTAAGTCTTCTTTCAGTCAATGTCATTGGTCAGTTCAGTTCTGGGTTAAGTTTCAAAGGGAATGATTGGGTTTTAATAAGACATGGTTTTGAGAATAAGAAAAGACAAACGAGACATAGTATCTAGAATAAGAAATGATGAACGAGATATGGTTTCGAGAAATAAGAAGAGATGATGAATAACTTACCTTGGTGGTGGTAACCTTAAGTGGACCCTCACTTAGCTTAACCGCTAACAGCTTTTCATGCCGCTGGACCTTCCACGTCCAGCCTTGGCAGGCCCAGACGGAGCTGGCTATGATCAAGATACAGATTTTACTACTAAAGACTATGCTGGTGAAGATTACTACGAGAAAGGCTATGGTTTCGCCAGCTGAAGATCTTGGAGTTTTTCTTTTATCATAGTTCTGTTTTAATATGTTTAATGATGTAATAGCTTAGTTGAACTTGTAATATCTATCTTTTGGATATCTTTTAGTCTGTAATATACTAATCATGTAAGACTTAAATGTTTAGATTCTTGTTTTCGCTGAACTTAGTCACTTTCCTATATTATATTATTGTTTTAAGCATTTTTGGACAATCAGGTGACATTCACAACCAGTCACGTGTCTACGAACCCATAAAGGAAATTTATTTTTCCCTATTTTTGGTACTTCGGGGCGTGACAGGGATTTTTGGTATCAGAGCTTTAGGTTTAGACGCGCTCACTGATTGTCCTACACCTTAAGTTATGAGCCTAAGATTTACCTCGTATTAGTACTGACACTAAGTTAGCTCCTCTTTCATGACTATGGAGTCGAGCTTCGTTCATGATGATTTCGGAGGTCACTATAATCGCGACGATCGTATCCAGCTTGCCGACCCTGTACTATATCGACAGCGGATCTGCTAGAGGGCGAGGCATATCTTGGAGGAGGACATACGGAGTACTGTACCTACAGATGCATTGCAGTATCCGGATCGAGTTCAGCCTGAGTCGATCCATGCTTCAGAGACTACCATACTTATTCACCAGGAGGTTATCAGCATGACTCAAGACGAGGCACTATATGACGATATACTCTTCCCGATTATCATGGCTGCACCATTACCACCATTCTCACCCGAGCCTATACCAGAGCCAGATGCGAATTCAGATCCCATGGATACAGACAGCGACGACGACATAGCGAGTGGAGAAGATTCTGCAGGCAGTGACCACTCAGCAGATGACCCATCTGATGGTGATGACACTGATGATGATAATGACCTGATGATTGAGGACGACCCGGCGAGTAGCGACGACGAGCCGATCGAGGAGGCCGATCCAGTAGAGGATGCTCAGGGACCAGAGGATAATGTATACGATCATCTAGTACTGCCAGCTGATGAGCACGTGATAGTACCGATACCCGAGCAGGACCACGGGACAGATCCAGCTGATGTTGATGGGGACCCGGAGGAGGAGGAGGACCCTGAGGAGGAGTTCTTAGAGGACCCGTAAATGATAATAAGAGAGGCAAACTTACCTTAGATACGGTAGGCAAGTACCATAGTAAGCTCATATCCCATATCCTTTCTACTCATTCCACTCCTTTTGAGTAAATCGATGCCTTCTATTCTAATGACCATTTCTTCTGAAAATGGTATCTATATATTTTGTAAAGTGGATCCGATTACCGTCAATAATTATTGTGATACACTCCTTGATAAGTAATTCATTTCCATGAATTTTTTTTTAAATTCCCCAGTCAACAATTCTTGAGTATGTACCTTGATCATCCGATTCTTGACAAATTCTTTTGAGAACAAGTTCTATCACTAGTACTGGAAAGTCATTCTTTTGACTTATTATTCTTTGAACTAAAATCTTGAAAGTTTATTGCCTTTGAGATTATTCTAAATAAATTTGATCACTAATACTGCAAAGTTATTCTTTTTACTTATTATTCCTTGAACAAATTCTTACAAGTTCATTTCATTTGTAATAATCCTAAATGAGTTCTTTGTCCTTGTTCTTGCCATGAACTCAAAAAAAAAACGTTGTACTCTCTGTACATCTTGACCTCTTATTGTCTCTCTCAGTTGTTACCTTATTCTTTATCAGTGGGGTTTCGTTTGAACTATTTCACTTATGAAATACCTAATTCTTATTTCATTCGTTGAAGGCCTTATGCCATCAGTTACTTTCATTTCCTACAAATCTTGAGATACTACGATTACTTCCATAGTAAACAGTCATTCAATCCTTGTTAGATTTACATCTTATTCTTGAATGGATCACATCATTCTACTATTGTACTTCTATCTGTGAGAATTCATATGCCTTTTCGGATTCAGCTTCATTTTGGATCAATCTATTCAATCGTTTCAATCATCGTATTCTAGTTACTGGGATTATGATGATAACTATAATGTGAGATGTAATAGGCTATGATTGCTTCGCATAAGGTATGATAGAAACCTTATAGACACGAACTCATACGTAGGAACAGAAGAATCTTCTCGATCTCTGCAATGGATGAATCATCTCAAACAACTGAGGACCAGTCCAGAAGGCTAAGCAACATAATACCTAAGGAGATCGATCCCACCGGTGTATTTGAAGACTGATACAAGGCTTATGGAAGACTGTTGACAACACTAGCACAAGTGACTACGGAGACGAGTTGTTTAGACACCTCCATATCGCCCATTCAGAATCGCTTTTGAGACCACTCAAGCCACAACCTGCTACACTACCAAGGTCAACCCTACTACAAGGAGCACATGAGATATTGACTTAACCCGAGGTGATGGAAGAATAAAACATACCTTCAACAGATCGAACGACCTCATAGACTGCTGACATCAACCACGTTTAATCACAACGAACGACTCGCACCGGGAACATTATTGAAGATGAGTACTGCATTCCACCTTTAAGCCAATGATCAGATCGCATAGGGCCTACCAAGAGAAGACACGTTTCGGGTTTACAACATCGATGTTCCATCAACACGCTGAAGAAATGCATCTCTGACCCTAGGCACGTTATAAATTAAAACCATGTAAGGTTGAGTAATTATATTCATCTTTCTGATTTAACTCCTTTTGAGTAGACCCACTATTTTCTACCATTGGTTGCGTTAGATCTATTATCCTTATGATGAACCTTGGGATGTCTTTTACTGTTTCACTAATTGACAGTCATTCGTTGTCCTCTCTCTGATTTCACTTAACAAGATTTTGGATCATTCTGATCAGTGATAAATCCAATTGTGAATTCATTTGCTTTCGAATGCTATAAGTCACCTCTTTGGACTTATCATCATGTAAATCGATTCCAACAATTCATTATAAACCACTAACTGTAAGTCATTTGGACGTATGATTTGTCAAATTAATCTTTATAAATCGTTTGGACTGTCAACCGTTTGACCAACTTTCGCAAGTGCATATCCCTTGACATTATTGCAAAGGAGCTCTTTATATTTGTTCACCTAAGGAACTCAAGCATATTGCACCCCTTTGTAAACTAGTCTTCATTTCCTTTCATTTCATGAATTCTTCTTAACTTTTATCATTAAGACTTTACCTAAATTATTGGCTCATGAGACAAGAATTCTTATGTCCTACCTTGGAGGCCTTACGCCTTTAGTCATTGCATTACTATGATTGTCCTATAGTAATCATCTGATGATCATTCTCAGATACTCATTCTATACATTGTGATCCTACGAGTGAGAACTCACATACCTCTTCGTTTCTAACTCAGTACACCATGAGTATTCATTTTGTTATGAATTCAACTCCTTATAAGTGAATTCAATCCAACTCCAACTACCAGTAACACCTTATATGCTATGTATTAATTAATGCACGGGAAAATTGCTTAACGGCTTGTGTCATCGCCTACGATACCGAAACTCCACAATGATTTCATGTCGACACGCAAAGGAACTCAATCACAACAACACGCTTAAGAGGACACCACGACCCCTACAAATTATAGAAGACAATCGCGAGACTAACTAGACTTCTCAACCATCGCATCAAGAAGCTGAGAGGTAAGAATCTTGCTGATCTAAGACGTAGAAGAAATAATGAAAGGAAAGTTAATCAGACTGCCGTTGATACAAATCCAAAGCAACATGATATCTGCGACAGCTGTGGAATATTTGGACATCACTCCAAAGAATGCAAAGCACCGAAACAACTCACAAGTTGATAGGCGCAGTGCTTCAATCATGAAAAAAAAAACTAGATGTGTCCAGAACGAGGAATTTAGAACATGGTTCCACCACAAAGAAGGTCCCAAAAGAGAGCTCGCAGATCATTAAATTAATCCCAGCATTGAACAAGATGAAAGACCAAAGGTGCCATATTCAATGTCAGAACTTTGAAATTCACATGGTGTTGTTTAGCAAAGAAGTTTGGACGTTCGAAAGAATTGGTGAGAATGTTTGATTAGCTAGCTAATGAGAACCTCACAACCTTAAAATCTGAGATATGATTAGTACCTTGTACTTTCTGAGACCTAACAAACTCTAGATTTCGAGGACGAAATCCTCTGTTAAGGTGGGTAGAGATGTAGCACCTGAATTTCTCCAGAAATTCCCATTCTTGTTTAGCACTATTTGATTTTGATTTCGAGGACGAAATCCTTTAATAGGTGGTGGAAGTTGTAACACCTTTAATTTTCTTTCATTAATAATATCAGTTTTTCGAATTTCTGTATTGGACCGACTATATTATTATATTATTATTTTAATTACGTGACGGTATGGACGTGTTGTAGTATTACCATATAGACTATACCAACCATACCGACTCGACCATAATAAGATTTGATACGCCCAAAATTGGCTCTATCTTATGACCGAGCGGTTCAAATCAGCAGCCAGTCCATGCCCCGGGCAAATCATGCACAACTCCACAGAAGCATCAGCCCGAGCGGTTCATCTACGACCCGACCAACAGGTCAGGAAAACTGCACAGGCACAAACAGCCCATCCGGGCCCACAGGCATGATCCCGAGCATCACAGTGATCCCGAGCATTACGGGCAGTTTCCTACTTAAGCTAGAAGACTAATGGAAAGTGCACACTATTTCCTAATCCAATTAGGAAATCCCCATAATTAATGCCAATCTATATCAATAGGATTATATTTCCTTATCCATGTATGAGTAGGTCTCTTACATCTATAAAAGAGACCTCTCACCCCTCATTGAGGGGGCCGCCAACTCTTTAGTCTACACAGCACCTCTATAAAATTCACCATTGTACGCATACACCCGACCGGTATTACTGGTAGTGCCGCCCCTCTTTGTTGGCTCACCAGGTCCGCCGGTGATCTGCTAGTGAACGTGCTCAGACACACCCGTGGACGTAGGTACCTTCATTAACAGGGCCGAACCACATACAAAAAATAGTCTCTCACTCTTTCTCTCTCTTAAAATTGCTCTACTTTACTCTTACCAAATTCTGGCATCATCAAATTGGCGCCGTCTGTGGGAAACGACAAGTTTTCTCATCAACAAATCTCTTGACTGATCGTCATGCCACCGAAGAAGGGTAAGAAGGCTGATCAGCAGTCTGACCGGGATGTTCCTTCGGCCCCGGCACCGGCTGCGGCAGTCATGACATCTGAGCAGATCACCGCAACCCTCACACAACTCCTGGAGGGCCAACGTCAAATCTAGCAACAGATCGAAGCCCTACTAGTCTAGCAAAGCAGTCCTTCAGAGGCCGGGAAACGACCCGGGAACGTTGCGTATGGTCGGGAACCGATCTTGACCAGACAACGTTCCCGAGTCAACCCGTCCCGTGTTGAGGATGCCAGAGACATCAACAGTGGGCGTGCTGCCCGAGAGGAAAGGCTGGAGCATATGGCCCGGAAATCAGTCCAGGGTCACTCGGTCAAGAGCCGAGTCGTCCCCGGGGACACGGTTACCCGGAGTCATAGCCGAGCCCAATCCCAGAGGACAGCACCCCGCCATGAAGAAGCCTCTTCCACCGACCCGACCAACCCCTCGGGTACCGGTCGGGAAGGAGTGGAAGCCCGAATCAAGGACTTACAGAAGCAGATCGATGGAGTGGCCAAGAAGCTTGGTCAAAACCATACTCAGAATCAAGCCAATACCGAGACAGAGTCACCGTTCTCCAACTAGATCACAAAGTTCTCCATCCCGTGCAGATTCAAGCAGCCTCGCCTAGATCCCTATGGCGGCTCGAGAAGCCCGGTCGACCACGTCTGGACCTACAAGGCTCAGATGGCCTTAGCCACCAACTCCGATGAACTACACTGCCTAGCCTTCCCCAGCACTTTGAAAGGCCTTGCCGTGTAGTGGTTTTACTCCTTGGAGCACCGATCGGTCTGCAGTTTCAAACAACTCAACAAGCAGTTCATCAACCAGTTCGCCGGCATGCATGAACGGCCAAAGCCAGACATGCAACTACTGACAGTCAGACAACGGAATAATGAGTCCCTCAAGGAGTTCACCGACCGGTTCAACCGACAGAAGCTTCAAATCCGCAATTTGCACTAGACAATCGCCATCGTAGCCTTCTGCTCGGGAGTTCAACACACCAAGTGCGCCGCGTTGTTCCACAGAAACTGACCGGAAACTTTGGTTGAGCTCTCTGAGAGGGTTGGAAAATCCATTGACACTGAAG
The DNA here is from genome assembly GCA_033977485.1 of Hydrangea macrophylla. Classification (NCBI taxonomy): domain Eukaryota; kingdom Viridiplantae; phylum Streptophyta; class Magnoliopsida; order Cornales; family Hydrangeaceae; genus Hydrangea; species Hydrangea macrophylla. Next base: position 30,910,020 of record CM066987.1, read on the forward strand.
AGTTTCTGAAGACCAAAGACACCGGGCAAGAAAGCAACGAGTCTTCCAGAAATAAGCGAAGGCGAGATCAGCCCGGGAGTTCTGACAGTTCCTTCAACTCACAGCAGACAGGGTCCGGCAGTCCCGACCCGACCTCCAGTTCGCAGGGGTTTGAGTCTGGCAGCCCCGGCCCGATCTCCAGTTCACATCGGTCAGGATCAAACAGTTCTGACTTTGCCTCCAGCACAAAGAAGTCAGAAGCCCGATGATCCTGATCCGACCTCCTGTCTCCATCGGTCTAGAAGAGCCCGACTACATTGGTACTTGCTTGATCACCACATGAGGCTCCACCGATTGTCAGAGAACTCATACAAAGACCTCGGGCTCAACCCCGGGGCATACAAAGACCTCGGGCCTAACCCCGAGGCATAAGAAGACCTCGAGCTCCGAACTCAGGCACTAAGAAGACCTCAAGCTCCGAACTCAGGCACTAAAATGACCTCGGGCTCCGAACCCAGGCACAAAAGACCTCGGGGTCACGCCCGAGGCACTGGCTTCGCTTAGGTCCAATCGACGATGGGGGCAAACCCCCTAGGTGGCTGATGATGGCAAGCTTCAAAAGATCCTACAACCACCATGTTCTAGGTCGGTTACCTACAGATCATAGCCTCTATAAAAGCCTCATCTTAGCGAAAGCTTGGGGGGCAAGACGGCGTAGTGAACTAAACAGGTAATCACACCGGGTATTTATAGGCCTCGCGGATAACCAAGTCAAAATCTTAGACAACCCGAGCACCTACAGTACTCAGAGGCATTAACTCCACTTAGGTCCAGACCGACGATAGAGGTAACTAAATCTCTTAGGTTGGCCGACGATAGAGGAGCAAAAAGACCCTAAAGCAACGTGATTTAGATCGGCTCCGCCAACATGGTCAAGCTCTTCTCCCAACAGTCTTGACGAAGGCTAACTGGGCGGAAGACAACCATCCTGGGGAGTTAACATAAAAGGACCCTAGAGCAATACGCTTTAGGTCGACTTTTCCAATATGGTAAAATCCTTCTACCCACAACCTTGACGAAGGTTTACGGGCAGAAGATAACCATCCTGGGAGCTAACTCAAGAAAAAAGACTCCGAAGTAGGCCGAGCCTCAACTCTCGGTCACTTCCCGAGCATTCAAAGACTCCGAATTAGGCCGGGTCTCAACTCCCGGTCAGTTTCCGAGCACCTAAAGGTCCCGAGCTAGGCTGGGTCTCAACTCTCAGTCAGTTCCCGAGGACTCACCAGGCTCAGAAGCCCCGAGGCAGCTTCTCCAAGCACTCAGACAGTGGCAAGTAACATCAAACTGATTTCCAAACTTGCCCCGATATAGCATCTGGCCAATCTTGGAAATGGGGGGCAGCTGATGCGCCCAAAATTGGCTCTATCTTATGACCGAGCGGTTCAAATCAGCAGCCAGTCCATGCCCCGGGCAAATCATGCACAACTCCACAGAAGCATTAGCCCGAGTGGTTCATCTACGACCCGGCCAACAGGTCGGGAAAACTGTACAGGCACAAACAGCCCATCCGGGCCCACAAGCATGATCCCGAGCATCACAGGCGTGATCCCGAGCATTACGGGCAGTTTCCTACTTAAGCTAGAAGACTAATGGAAAGTGCACACTATTTCCTAATCCAATTAGGAAATCCCCATAATTAATGCCAATCTATATCAATAGGACTATATTTCCTTATCCATGTATGAGTAGGTCTCTTACATGTATAAAAGAGACCTCTCACCCCTCATTGAGGGGGCCGCCAACTCTTTAGTCTACACAGCACCTCTATAAAATTCACCATTGTACACATACACCCGATCGGTATTACTGGTAGTGCCGCCCCTCTTTGTTGGCTCACCAGGCCCGCCGGTGATCTGCTAGTGAACGTGCTCAGACACACACGTGGACGTAGGTACCTTTATTAACAGGGCCGAACCACATACAAAAAATATTCTCTCACTCTTTCTCTCTCTTAAAATTGCTCTAATTTACTCTTACCAAATTCTGGCATCATCAAGATTTAACTTAGTCCCGTACCCGGACCCGGACATTAGAAATAATACCAGTTTGCACGTAATTTGAGACTGACATGCATATCGAGGAACTTATGCACGTAAACTGAAGAAGTGGCACACAACCCAAGGTGGGCCCACATAGCCGGCCATTTGGAAACCACATGACATCCCATTGGACATATGTCCACTATAAGGACACATGTCCTAGCATGCAAGCATGCACTAGGACACCTAGCACTTGCATTTTCTATATAACCACACCTATATGCATGCATTACCCTCTTCCACTCTCATAATCTGCACCTAAGTGAAGAAAGAGAGCTGGGAGTTATAAATCCCATGGAAATATAGAAGAAAAACAAGGAGAAGAAGAAGGTGACACCATCTAAAGTTGAGTTCAAGCTCCATTAAGCTCAAATCAACATCCAAGCTCAATTTCAAGCTTTGGTAAGTAAATTGTGAGTAATAGTGAGTAATCTAACTCAATTTAGAACATATATAGTATGTATTAATGTTTAGTAGGAGTTTGATGTTGTTGTGTTGAAGTTTTCATGACATGCAAGACAAGTGCTTTAAATCTTAGAAACTGAACTTCCAGCAAAGTGTAGTTTAGTAAAATGAATGTTTTTTTTGCAGCTCAAAAATCCGAATTAAGCTAGGTTTTTTTGTGAAGAAAGGTAACTCATTTATCTACAAATAACTCTTCTATAGCTTGGTCTGAAAATCACGCCTTCATGGGTGAAATGCATGTACAATGTAGTGTTATAAACCTGGGAAAACAGAAACTTCAGCAGAATGTAGTTTAGTAAAATGAATGTTTTGAGGAGCTCAAAATTTTGAATTAAGCTAGATGTTTTTGTGGTGAAAGATAACTCATTTATCTACAAATACCTCTTCTATAGCTCAGTCTAGAAATCAATCCTTCATAGGTGAAATGCATGTACAACGCAGTATTATAAATCTGAGAAACTGAAACTTTCAGCAGAACATAGTTTAGTAAAATGAATGTTTGGAGTAGCTCAAAAATCTGAATTAGGCTAGGTTTTTTTTTTGGGAAAATCTAACTCATTTATCTACAAATAACTCTTCTATAGCTCAGTCTAGAAACCCCTCCTTCATAGGTGAAATTCACGTACAACGCAGTACTATAAATCTCAGACATAGCAGTCCGAAAGTATAGAAATGTCTAGGTAGAATAAATATTTTGAGTAGCTCAAAAATGTAATTGAAACTAGATTTTTTTTACATGAAGATAATCCTATTATCTACAATGTTTTAGTTTTGAGTTTGATCCACAAAGCAATTTATCATGCCCAAATAAATCATGTTAATTCAGTCAACACAGTGAAAATATATCCTGGCAGATTGTACAACTTTTTGTATAATGTTTTGTTTATGCACGGTGTTGATTGTTGATACTAGTTTTCTGGTACCTGTGTTGTTGTGCAAATCTTGTGCTATGGTAGTGCTATCGCGTAGATGAGTAAGTTAAGGGTTTCATCTATATGTTTATTGGTATTTATTTCATGTTATAAATCCATGAGCTACATGCTATGTTTTCCATTGTTATGAATTAGTCTAATGACCGTTCAAAGTTCATACCCAAACTATAAGTATGTTGTATGGCACGATTATTGTATTAATGAGTGATCGAAAAAGTTTCCATCGTAAGTACATTGAGAGGTAAAACGGAATGTCAGACGTATAGCGAAATATTAACGGTTATAAATGGATGATATTAATGAACTAAACTACGAAACGTACGAACGTGAAAAATAACGATAAAACCTTCAATAACAGATTTAATGCGAATATGGGACGTTGGGTTTCGTTTCTAGTCGTGTGACTACCGGTCAAAGTTGATTCGTGAACTTTCGTGTCGTGTTTAGATAATTCTTGCAAAGTTGGTCTCTCGATTATTCCATGGAGTCGATTGGTGAGTTATGTTTTGTTCCTTGATCTGAGGATTGGCATGACGTGTTCGGTCAAGTGCGGATGACCTGAGGATCGTCATGACGTGTTCAATCAAGTGGTTGATTATTTTTCCGCACCCTTGGACTGAGGATCGGCATGACGTGTTCGGTTATGTACGGGTGACCTGAGGATCGGCATGACGTGTTCGTCCAAGTGATTATTAATTTCACGTACCCTTGGTCTGAGGATTGGCATGACGTGTTCGGTAATGTGCGGGCGACCTGAGGATCGGCATAACGTGTTCGACCAAGAGATTGTTAATGTCCCGCACACTTATGCCATTTGGGCGACAGCTTGAATGCCATTTGGGCGACAGTTTGAGTGCCAGTTGGGCGACAATTAACTATTCATTGTTGAGTGTTGTTCTTTCTTGACCAGTAAATGCGTTTGGAGTTAAGTCTTCTTTCAGTCAATGTCATTGGTCAGTTCAGTTCTGGGTTAAGTTTCAAAGGGAATGATTGGGTTTAAATAAGACATGGTTTTGAGAATAAGAAAAGACGAACGAGACATAGTATCGAGAATAAGAAATGATGAACGAGATATGGTTTCGAGAAATAAGAAGAGATGATGAATAACTTACCTTGGTGGTGGTAACCTTAAGGGGACCCTCACTTAGCTTAATCGCTAACGGCTTTTCATGCCGCTGGACCTTTCACGTCCAGCCTTTGCAGGTCCAAACGGAGTTGGCTATGATCAAGATACAGATTTTACTACTAAAGACTATGCTAGTGAAGATTACTACGAGGAAGGCTATGGTTTCGCCAGCTGAAGATCTTGGAGTTTTTCTTTTATCATAGTTCTGTTTTTAATATGTTTTATGATGTAATAGCTTAGTTGAACTTGTAATATCTATCTTTTGGATATCTTTTAGTCTGTAATATACTAATCATGTAAGACTTGAATGTTTAGATTCTTGCTTTCGCTGAACTTAGTCACTTTCCCATGTTATATTATTGTTTTAAGCATTTTTGGACAATCAGGTGACATTCACAACCAGTCACGTGTCTACGAACCCATAAAGGAAATTTATTTTTCCCTATTTTTGGTACTTCGGGGCGTGACAACAATAGGATAAATTTATACTTTGGGTGGTACGGCTATCAGCTAGGTATCTCAATTACAGAAGATCGTAGCTCTTTCCACTACTGAAGTAGAGTATATTGCCATGACAGAGGAAAGCAAGGAGATGATTTAGCTACAAGGGTTCTTGAAGGAATTGGGGAAGGAACGTGGAAAAATTGTTTTGCACTGTGATAGTTAAAGTGCTATTCATCTAGCGAAGAATCTGGTTTTCCATTCGAGGACAAAGCATATTCAATTGAGATATCATTTTATACAGTCTCTCTTGGATGATGGAGTGCTATCTCTTGAGAAGATTAGTGGGAGTCAGAATCCAGCAGACATGTTGACAAAGGCGGTGACCATTGACAAACTGAAGTTGTGTGGAACTTCAGTTGGTGTTCAAGCGTAGGACTTGAAGACACGTTGCAGAGGGTGTGATTGTGGCTTTGAGAAGGGTTTCATGTTATGGGTTACAGCAGTGTGATTAGTCTCCAAGTGGGATATTGATAGGAATGGTGGAGCCTAATCACAAGAGCTTGGGATAGTTTCAGGTGGAGCTTCATGCGCAAAGGAGGAAAGGAATTTGGGCAAGACATTGCCGCCCATGCGGGTGCCTCCCGAGCGAGCAAGGGGGTGAGTTTGGTGGCGAGTTTTTCCATAAACTATCGGGAATGTCACCCGCCAGCTGATCCGTCCGAGTGGGATCGGGGATCTGCTGCGGATTTGTGTTTCCTATTAGGTTTAGGAAGTTATTTCGTAAGGAAACTTTGTATAGACTATAAATACTCTTTCTTAAGGCTGTAAACAGTGATTGCAACTCTCTTTGTAACCCTAAAGCATAATACAACTCTGCAACGGTGTGGACGTAGACATAATTGGCCGAACCACGTAGAAATCTGGTGTTCTTGTGTGATTATTCTTTATTTTCTTTTTTTCTTGCATTGATTTCTTACATATCTTATAGGGAGATTAGACGTGATTTCCCCAACATAGCCCCACTTCCACATCATTTGAAAAGTATTTTTGGGATAAAAATTTAAGAAGCATGATATTACTCCTTTTATAAACACTCATACACAAGTATTGCACATTATATTACACCCTTGACACTCAGGCTTCAACTCACAACCTGTTTACACCATAAAATATAATTCTAATATATTACTATATTTTTATATAGTATAGTTATTATAAACTATTTGGCTTGTCATGGAAGTCATTTGGAAAGTACTTGCAAGACACTTGTCATTGTAGGATTCAAGCAAAGGAGGTTACTTGAAGATCAATGGTGATGATGAAGATGGAAGTCATTTTGGAGGGAGCTTCTCTTGGAAGAAACACATGTGTAATTGAATTTAAATTGGTAGTTAAATGTAATAGGAGGGAAATATTCAAATTCAAATGGGTAGTTATAGGTTTCTTCTATAAATAGATGTAATGTACTCCTTTGTAATGGTCCTTGAACACACAAACAAATGCATTAATATATCTACTTTATTTTCTTCATCTATTCGGCCACCATGGCCATTAGTTTAGGTAATTTAATTTAGCCTAGTTAGGAGTAGTGTACCTTTACTTTGTTGTGTTCTTAGGAGTAGTTATAGAATAGTTCAACCACTTCGAAGGTATCCTTCAATCTCTCACTTCTCTTATTCTTCTTCTTCTTTTTAGTATTTCATCTCACACGATTGAAGTCCTTTTAATTAAGGCATCGAACGTCACCACAATCTCCCTGGTGAGGCGCAGTTTGGATAATCACATTTACACATTGGCAATTTGCTTGCCTGGCACGCTCGCACACACTTATAAATTTTCCAACCAAACATTTTTGGCACGCCCGGTGAGACTCAAGTGTCAAGATGAATTTTGATGGGTTGTATGTTTCACTCTCATCAACACCAATCTTTGGTGATAATGAGTTTGAAGGGTTATATGTACCCTCACTAACACCAAACTTTGGTTATAAAAATTTTGATGGGTTGTATGTACCCCCACTAACACCATATTATGGTGATAAAAAATGGTTCACTGATTTAGTTCCATTATTGGAAGAATTAAAGGATCAAGCATTTAGTTTAAAAACTAAAATGTATGAAATGGATCGAGGGGTGTCAACTATTCTTCAAAATTATGAGCCAATGAATGAAAATAAATTTATTATGAAGGAACTTCATGATCCTTTAATGGTGGAAACAAGAAAATCACCAACACCATCATCACCTCTATTGGTTATCCAAATGATTGTGATCAAAATACACTCGGGGGGTCCATTTTACAACCAAATATGGTTGAGGATCATGAACATGCTTTTGTTCATACATTTGGGTTTTTCGACACTACACAAAGTGTTGAAATTTATGACTTATTTAAGCCACTTTATACTTTGGCTTTAGATGGTCAATACCCACTTTGGCTTGTGGTGCTCATCAAAAATGGGTTATGACTATGTGGATTATTCTATGGCAAGATTATTATCAAAGGGAAGAGATTATTGCACCAATATAAATACTAATTCGGTCATCGAATTAGTTGATCACTGATTTAATTGGTCTAATAGGACCAAGACTGTTGTTCATGCCTGGCTCGAACATACAGACAGAAGTAAGCACAGAGTTGGCTTTGTTGAAATTTGCTCGAGCCGAATTTACATGCAACAAATTCTAGATTGTGTTGTAGATGTTGAAGTAATATACACTATACACACAATAGTGTGTATAAAGGAAATGGGCCTAAGTACAAGTCACATTTGGTGGTGTAGAAGCCAGTGTTGAAGACTCGAAGTACATGACACATGACTATGGGGAAGGTGTAAATTGTGGGATCCATTCGAATGCTTGTTAAATGTCTACAGTTAATCAGTGGCATAGAAGTTCCTAAAGTCCAAATAAAGTATAGATATCATTTTCCATTCCAACAAGTTAGCCAAAACCATGTTTGGTAGTAATTTTGGCTTGGTGTTGGTGTATGATTAGTTCTTCAATTGGTTACATGTTCAAACCAAAAGTTTATTCGATTGATGATATACCAATAGTAGTTGGTTAAATAGAAGTATTTTCAGAAATACCTTTATTGGCTTCAAAGCCATTTTAAAACAAATTCATTTTGTTCGAAGTTTTCTTATTAGTTTCGAAGCCAGTTTAAAGTGGTTTATTTGTGTTCCAAGTTATCATATTAGCTTCGAAACAATTTATTTCAGAGGATATTACATTGACTTCAAATTAGTTTAAAAGCAGCCTATCTAGTGTTCGAAGCAACTATATTGACTTCGAATTAACTTTAAAGCCATTTTTTGGTATTCAAAGTTAATTTATTGGTTTTGAACCAATTTAAAAACAGTTTACATTGTGTTCAAGGCTTTTATTTTGACTTCGAAGCAAAATTAAACTCCTTTATTTGTGTTCGAACCCCCTATATTTATTTCGAATACAATGTTAAGCCATCATTTTATGATCAAATCCTTTTCATTGGCTTTGAAGCAACTTTGAAGCCATTGTTTTGTGTTCAAATATTTTTTATTGGCTTCGAATCAAGTTTAAAGCCACTCTTTTGTGTTCGAAGCTATTACATTGACTTCGAAGCAAGTTTACAGTCATTTATTTAATGTTTGAAATTATTAGATTGGCTTCGAGGCAATTTTAAAACCATTTACTTTGTGATTGAAGTTACTATATTGGCCACGAATGCTACTTTAAAGCCATTTTCGTGTTCGAAGTTGTTGTACTGGCTTCGAAGCAAGTTATATTATTTTATGGACATAAGAAATTGGTTCTTCAAAAATTACGTATGCTTCATTTTCAAAGAACCAGGGGGGCTTATGTTTACAGCATAAAATATAATTCTAATATATTACTATATTTTTATATAGTATAGTTATTATAAACTATTTGGCTTATCATGGAAGTCATTTGGAAAGTACTTGCAAGACACTTGTCATTGTAGGATTCAAGGAAAGGAGGTTACTTGAAGATCAATGGTGATGATGAAGATAGAAGTCATTTAGGAGGGAGCTTCTCTTGGAAGAAACACATGTGTAATTGAATTTAAATTCGTAGTTAAATGTAATAGGAGGGAAATATTCAAATTCAAATGGGTAGTTATAGGTTTCTTCTATAAATAGATGTAATGTACTCCTTTGTAATGGTCCTTGAACACACAAACAAATGCATTAATATATCTACTTTATTTTCTTTATCTATTCGGCCACCATGGTCATTAGTTTAGGTAATTTAATTTAGCCTAGTTAGGAGTAGTGTACATTTACTTTGTTGTGTTCTTAGGAGTAGTTATAGAATAGTTCAACCACTTCGAAGGTATCCTTCGATCTCTCATTTCTCTTATTCTTCTTCTTCTTTTTAGTATTTCATCTCACACGATTGAAGTCCTTTTAATTAAGGTATCGAACGTCACCACAATCTCTCTGGTGAGGCGCAGTTTGGATAATCACATTTACACATTGGCAATTTGTTTGTCTGGCACACTCGCACACACTTATAAATTTTCCAACCAAACACAACCATAACAGTAGTTAACACATCCAATCCACAAAACAGACCCAATGCAGAGAGATCTACATCTAGAGAGAGGGGGCCGTAGAAAATGTGGAAAGACATCCGAGGGCCAAAGGCCGATTTGAGCCCAAGCAATAGCTTTGAGCTCATAGTTTAATAGGGTCCACTTAACTAAAAATATAAGAAGGACAATATTTAAGTAACATTTTATCGATGTAAGTTAGTTTTATTTGTTAATTTAAGTAATTTTCTCGTGCGTTGCGTTGGTATATAAATGTCAAATGACAAAAAAAATCAAATATTTATTAAGGACCCTTGTCTTCGAAATTCGCTTAAGACCCCAAAAATGTCCCGACCAGCATCACTGAGGGCCGTTTGTAACAACTTTGACATCATAATTGACTATCAATCCAACACTTAAAAATGAAATTGTTTGTTTTGACAAACTAGTTTCTACGATTCAATCGCAGAAAAATTTGAGTCAATCACAAATTCTTATGATTGGCCAAAAGCTGCTCTTTGCAATTGAATCGTACAAGTTGCTCACAAGAGAGAGGCTGCAAGGGAGAGATGAGAAGAGAACTCTAGAGAGAGAATGAGGTGGGTAAGAGGGAAGAAGATGATCTTAACAACATACCATTCCTTGATTAGTTTCATCCAGAGCACCAGCTCCACCAGAGGCAAAGTTAGCCCCAAAATCTAATTGATGATTGACAGGCTGTTGATAAGGTTGAATTAGTGGCAAGTTCGCATACTCAGCTGCAATAAAAGCTCCTAATGTAAGATAATTAAATATATATTTTTTAATTGATGTGCCAACTTAAGGCATCGTTTCGCAACAGCTTTTGGAGCACATAAGTGATTGTAAAACTCTAAAAACTAAAATGAAACTATTTGACAAATCAGCTTTTGTAACTGACCAAAAGTAATAGCTTTTGGTCAAAAGCAGTTTTTGGTGATTGAATCACAGAGGCAAAAACTATTGCCAACGACCAAAATAAATGTAAAATAAAACTGTTTGACAAATCAACTTTTGCGACGAACCAAAATTTATGTTGGGCAGCTTTTGATCAAAAGTAGTTTTTTGCAATTGAATCACAGAGACAAAAACAGTGGCCAAACAGACCCAGAATAAATCTATGTAAATGATATGATCTTACCAATAAAATCTGGGATGATACGACCATCACAAAATCTTCCAGTTGGGTACTTGAAGAATGTTTCTCCATATGGCCAAATATTTACCTGAAAATTAGTGGTGGTGTTGATATAATTGTTGTTTCCAGAATCCAAAAGTGAATCACCAAAGATAAAGAGAGCCGTGTGTTTATTGGAATGCCCAAAATGCCCATGGCAGTGTATTGGGCCCAGAAAGTTTGCAAGGAAAAGTAAGGACCAGAGATGGAAATTTGGGATTGCCATGTTTAAGCTTGCTTTGTTCATGTCATTTGTCATAGTGTCACTTGTTATATATACACATAGATATACGTATGTGCATATGTTGGGGGAAATGCTATCCTATAATATATGACCAAAAAAAAAAACTTGTTTACCACTCAAGTTGAATACAAAAGTGATAAAATGTAGGGAAAATATGCAGTGGTGCATGTTTATTTTCAATTACAATAATTATTATAATTTTGACTAGTTGAATAAGAATATATTATGGTATTCAGCTAATGACCAGATACAAAGAATTGTAACTTTCCAGATGAGATGATTAAAACTGTTAAAAGACATGCAGTAATTTTTAACAAATCATATTTTATGCCATACATTACTTTGCAAGGGTAAGGCTGCGTACATCTCACCCTCCCCAGACTCCGTAGTGACAAGAGTCTCGTGCACTCGACTGCCCTATTTCATGATCAGGTGATAAGTCTTTATCAAATAATGTACAGCACAACAAGAAGATAATTCTAATTAAATTCTTTATGTTAATTTTCATTTCATAGAAGTTCTTGCCATTACGTGGTTTTAAGCCAATAATTAAATATTTTTCCTAACCTAAATTCAAGAAAAATGCCTAAACATGAGCACCAAACACGTGTGGGTGATATGGATAATGTGTTATCACCGTTATATTGAATATTTTCCCCAGATTAATATGTTAGAAATTTTCTAGATGTATGTTAGAGTCCAAACGAGCTACTCAGACCAAAAACACACTTCGTACGTAGCTTGTTTGTTTTAATTTTATAAGCACTTTAGAGTTTCAAAAGTCTGTTTTGGTAACGATTCCAAAACGTGATTCAAACAAAATTTTATTATTCCTATTTTGCATTTGTGATTAAGACTTCTACTTTTACATGTATGAGAGAAAGAGCCGAATTTGAAGTAGACAATTGTAATGAAGGTTCAGATACAAGTTGAAAGCGAGAGCGATAAATAGGCTTTTAGAATTTTGAATGTGGGTGTAACAACGGAGAGAGAGCTGAATAGACTTGTTTGGGATTTGAAGAGATATAAAATGGAAGGAGACGAAGAAGAGGAAGCATTGAGACGTGTATGACCAATAGGCAAAAAGAAAGAAACAGGAAGTTTAGAAATAAGAATGAATAAAAAAATAATTAGAAAACCGCACTGCACATAACCGGGGGCGGAAGTAGAAGTTTTAGGTTGGGAGGACTTGGTAGGGATGAAATCAGAAGTTAACCTCAGGTGATTGAATTTACTCCGGTTCGGGGCAGCACCCCCAATCCATTTTTTCGAGATCTATTTATCCATTTTTCTGTGTGGATGATATAACCTCATGCTATAACAACTAAAACAAAAACTCAAATACTTTTTTTTTTTCAAATGGCAAAGATTCATATATACTTCATACAAAAACTCAAATACTAATAAAATACCTAATTTTCTGAATTTTTCATGGAACATAAATGTAATTAGAAACTTTTCAGGGGCACCCCTTTGCCTTTAATGGGTCACCCCTGCACGTAACATGTACTCATGCTTTTATTTTATGATATTTATATATGATATGCAACTTTTGACCTCACACATGATGCTGATAATCTGTAGAGAAAAAATCTTTAAGTTGGAAATCAAATATGAATGGGCCGAGGCGCGGACCAGGTCGTTCTTTTTAAGGTTGAATTAGCCTTATGAAAGTCAATCAAAATGCTACTTCATTCGGCGACAACAACCACAATCGCCCTTTCCAGTTCAAAGACCAATTCTTCAAATGATGGAAGACCAAAATGATATTTTATTTGTCTTTGTTAAAGGTTGCCTATGTCCTTGATGAACCAAACCCGAAGGACTCAGGTGTGCTAGAACCCACGAGATCTCAGGATATGTTTGGTTTGGAGATTTACAAAAGAAAAAGAAAGGGGAAGGAAAATAAGAAAGACACTAATTCCATGTGATTTTATTCATGCTTAAATAAGTTTAGAAGTTCAAATCTTTTAAAATATAATTGTAGGAAAATGGTCGGGAAGTAAAATATAAAAATTTTAATTTGTTTCTCATCTATTTTCTTTTCTTCCTATCACGAGAGCATTTTTGCTCACTGAAAAATGATCACCTATTGATTGTCCATATGCCTCCTGTTGGATAAATATGTGTTTTGGCCATGTTTAAGGGCTAATAAAAGTGGGACCCACTTAGAGTTTAAGTGGGGTCCTTGTGGATTTGTGTTCTCCTCGATGAGGAGATGAAGTTTGGAGATTCACATGTCCAAAACTATTGATGGGTGAATGAGAAATTAATGATTAAAGGTTGCCCCTTACAAGAAGTTGATGAAATGAAAGAGGTTCACAATTTGCCTTGTCCCACATAGAAAAACTTGAAGTAGCCTTTAGTGTATTTATAAGGCTACTTCATGTGTTGGGTTTGGGCCCCAAGGGGTACTGTGGATATCGCAGTTTTCTTTCTTTTACCCACAGCTTTTCAAAATCAATTTCAAAAATAAATGAGTCGTCACGTAATTTTTAAAAGGAAAAATTAAGAAACCATTTTAAAAGCAAACTGATCTTTTAGAAACCAGAGATTAACTAGGTCCGGGGATTATGGAATGAGAGAGGAAGGAGCCCGTCGGACTAAAACACCCTCTCTCATCCTATCTTGCGATAGGCCTCTACTTAATATCCTTCTAATCGAATTATTAATTTAAATGTGCCCTCAACTAATATATATGTATAGATATACGTTACAAAAAGCATGCCCAAAGGGGTGTAAAATTGCAATTGATAAAATATCATTCAAAAATCACATATTTCAAGTAGCAAGTAACATGATATGCACTAGGGAACAAGAGAACTTACCCGGGATCCAGCAGCGATATTAAACGTGCAATGCATACAAACAAAAGAAAATCCTAAGAAAGAGTCTCTAATCACATATACATATAAGGCAAGATCCTAATTCTAATGTGTCGCGCATGAGGTTGAAAAAATCAATAAAATCAAGAAATTAAAATAAATTAAAGGGGATCCTAGAGATCATACCTTAATAGCGCTACAAAACAAAAAGTTAGTCCACATGATATACAAGACGTGAAGCCAGAAATAACAATCCTAAATTTCTAGCTTAAACCTATCAAACATGAAATCCAACTTTATTCAATAGCTAGTTCTAATCATGAGCATTAAATGTACATGAATGAATGAATGTGAATAAGAATAAGACATGGATTTATTCACTAATTTGGGTCACTTAGCCTCTGGATTTAAGCTAAATTATCATTATTCAAAGTATAATTTGGGTCTCAATACATTAGGGGCCATTTGAGTTAAAATAAATAAGATTAGACAAAAACAGTAGCAGTTTTTTTATGAATTACAGAGAGCAGACCAGATCTTAAAAAATGGAAAAACCATACTTCCAACGGTTGGATCTTAATAATTTTTGGATATACTATGCCTCTGTGAGTCTAGTTTATAACCCAAAACGAAAATCAAGGTTTGAACGGTTAGATCTCCGGGAATTAGAGGTGTCAAACGGGCCGGGTTGGCCCGGCCCGGCCCGAGCCCGGCCCGAGCCCGGCCCGCTTTTTTCGGGCTAAAAGCCCGGCCCGGCCCGCCACAAGGCCCGGCCTGCTAGGCCCGGGTCACATACCCCGGGCCGGGGTGGACACACATTCTCCCGTCCATGGCCCGGCCCGGCCCGGCCCGAAATGAAGAAAATGCCCGGCCCGGCCCGAAGCCCGCCACTTTTAAGGCCAAAAATCAAAGGAAGCCCGCTAGCCCGTCCGGCCCGGCCCGATGTCCGGCCCGCTAGGCCCGGGCCACCGGTCCGGGGCGGACATCCCCCCTCCCTTCCCAAGCCCGGCCCGGCCCGGCCCGATTTTAAGTGAAGCCCGGCCCGAAGCCCGGTCAAGCCCGCTTTGACCGAGCCCGGCCCGGCCCGGCCCGTTTGACACCACTACCGGGAATATGGAAAACACTAGACATCACTCAGGAATCTGCAACTTTCTGTCCAGAGTTCTTGCTCGATTTTTTAAAAATAGCAAAAAGATCGGAAATGCTTTGTTCTTTTTAGGGTGACTTCCTAACACATTAATCTACTTGAAAAAAATTATTTTGGGCCACAAACACTTTATTAAAACCCCGATTTACTTATTGCAAAAGACCGTTGCTGTGCTGAAACTCTGGGCAGATTATTGTTACTTCCCAAAAATCATGACCAAACCACTTTAAACATGAAATTTCTTTAAAACAAAAATTACAGTGGTAGAACTTTGAGTTATTGACACCCTCCCGTTGGTTTTATTTGATTCCAACGGTTAGATTTCGAAGTAAAAATCTTTGATCAAAAACAGTTTGTGAACTCACTGTTTTCATTTGTCAAGCTCACTTTTATTTGTTAACCCCAACTATTAGACCATGAAGTTGGACTTAAACTAAACCATTTTCTCCTACCATTTAGTGGTCATTGGAGGCTAAAGACCTTCATATTTGTAGATTTCAAATGAAGTATGAATGAACTTCATGAAATCTCAAGATAAAGAATCTAAACCATGGAGATGTGCTTAGACTCAAAACCACTTTCTCCTACCATTTGATGGTCATTGGAGATGAAGACATGACTAATACTTATGAGTCTCAAAGGAATATAAAAAGGATTCCATGAAATATCAAGTTTAGAGGACTCAAGTCATGAGTATGGACTTGGATCCATCTACTTGCTTATAAAATGAAGTGATGATCAAGTTTTGACACTCATGTAAAGCATAAGCTTACATGGGATTCAAAGGATCATACTCAAGAGATGTCAAGAGAGATATTGAAGATCTCCAAGAATCCCAAAAAAAAAAAACATAAACAAAAAGAAATAGAAGAAAGATCAAGGAATTAGAAACAAGGACTTCCAAGTTTACTTAACAAACTCTAAAACTTAATCAATAAAAACTAAAAATGACTTGAAGATTAGAAGCTCAAAAGAAAGAAAACACAACTAAGATTAGAGGGTCACCTCCAAACTATCCTCAAAGTTCTTTTCCTTTGAAGATATTTCAAGCTCTTCTCCCTAGTTCTCTAAACTCTCTCTTTTCTCTCCCAAAGAAAGTTGGTGTAGTGGTGGTTATCTCTTGTGTGATGTGTTGTATCTTGTTCCATGTATTGTGTTGTATGACTCTCCTCTCCTCAAGGAAGATCCTCCCTCTTTATAGACAAAAATTACCAAGTATTTTTAGTGAATTCGGAGTAAAAGACAGGTGTAAACATCTCATTTGGTGGTACAATACGTACTTCCTGAAATTAGACAGACTGCTACCCAGGGCGGCAGTCAAAAATCATCTGCGGCAGTCCGTGGATGCCGTCGCGGCACTCTGTGACTGCCGCCGCGGCACTGCGTGACTGCCGCGCGGCTCCCAGTAAGTGTCGCGCCAAATTATTGATTGTCATATTTTCGTTAACCTTACTTTATCAGTTTTTTGTTTTTATCCGTATATATACGTATTGTACCACAAAATACGGACTTTAAAAGTGAACGGCTGTCAGAAAATGTCGGCGGCACTCAGTAAATGCCGGGCCGGCACTCACTGGATGCCGTTCGGCACTCACTGAGTGCCGCGGTATACTGCCGTGTGCCGTTTTCTGTTGAACTTCCCTTTTTAGGTCTTTTCTTTCTTCCCTTTTTCTTAAAAAACTTATTTTTGAAGATCTTTTCCAAAAATGGTGTTTTATACCTGAATTCTCCCAAATACCTGGTATTTTCTTCTTTTTGTGAAATTTTATCGCGTTTGGAGAACTTTCTGAAGAGCTTGGAATACTTCGAATCTTTTCGGTCCTTATCATCATTGGACGTGGAGGTGACGCTCTCCTAAATTCGACGGTCAGTCAAAATTGGGGTGTCTACAAGTACCCAGTTTTGTGGAAGGGGGAGGACTTAAGGCCCTTTGGGTTTACTCTACACACCCCAATTTTGACTACAACCTTTGGAATTTCTGAAATGATGAATACACAAATATATTCCAACTCTTCTTCATTCTATACACACCTTCAACATCCAACACAACACAGTTGAGATACATACTGTTCTTCAAAGTGTTCTTCCTTCCAGTCCCAGTTTCAGAGAGAGAGTCACAGAATATAGTTGGTTCGCCGGAGCAGTTGTACGTTGTGCAAGTACCACTGTTAGAAGCCGATGTATCCTAGGAGACAGACGCCGACGATTTCCTCAAGCACATCCGGTGAGGCGGCGAATCTGTTTTAAGGAAACTGTGAAATTTCACAGGCCTCGATTTGATCTTATTTTTGCTATAGTTTTTCCTGTTATTGTTTTCAGTTTACATATTGTAATTCTGTTTCTGTTCAAGTTCTATTTTCAAGTTTGTAATCAAGAATCTGTTTCTGTTTTTCAATTGTATCAATGAAATTTTTCCAACAATCTTAAAACAGATTATATATGTTTTACAAAACAAAAACAGATTCGGATTTGGAAAAACAAAATTATTTTTTAAAACAGTCTTACAAAAAACTGCTACTGTAATCCTCGTTTTCTCATGAAACGGTGCAGAATCAGGAAAAATTGCATTTGACGAAAAGTGTGCAGAATCGCATTTTGCTTGGGACTATGCAAGCAGAATCTGAAAATTCATTCGTTTTCTAACAATTATTTGGGAAAAGAAATTCTGCTGCTGTTAAAGTTAAAAGGAAAATATTAGATTTAATTTCTTTTCTCCTGTGATAATTTCAGAAATGGCAAATGAGACCATGAACTCTGTGGAGACCGATGGTACTACCAACACCGTGGTGATTGGTTTGATCATTGTTAAGGTTCCCTCAATCCAAATGGTTCCTGTGAACTACGGGGAGAAACCCGATAAATCTAATGAAAATGAACAAGAACAAGAGGTTGTGCTAGCAATTGATGCTTTGAAGCACTCGTACTTTTTGTGCCGAAACTATGCCTTGAATGACTTAAACGATACACTCTATAATATGTATAGAGTCAAGACCACTGCTAAGGAACTGTGGGAGTCCTTAGACATGGACTCAAAGACTGTGATCAGTCAAGTCCAAGAGGCAAATGTGACGGAGTTAGATTATATCTCAAGGGATGTCTCTGACATTAATCTGTCTGATGTGGTCTCTGAAGTGAACTTGGTGGATTCAAACCAAAGGGAGTGGTAGATAGACACTGGTGCTACTCGCCACATATGCTCCGACAAAGCTATGTTCACTTCTTTCGAACCAATTAATAATGGTGAGAAGATGTATATGGAAAATTCTGCCTCGTCAGATGTTGAAGGGCAAGGGAAAATAATTCTGAAAATGACTTCAGGAAAGGAGCTAACTCTCAACAATGTCCTTTTTGTACCGAAAATTCGCAAGAATTTGGTATCCGGATCTCTCCTAAGCAAGCATGGCTTCCGAATGGTCTTTGAGTCAGATAAGGTGGTGTTGACCAAAGCAGGAATGTATGTGGGAAAGGGGTATATGTGTAATGGGATGTTCAAACTGAATGTAGCGATTGTAGACCCAAAGATTAATAAAATGAGTACCTCTTCTGTTTACGTGCTTGAGTCTTCCAATTTGTGGCATGGTAGACTAGGACATGTTAATTTTAATTCTTTGCGAAGATTAATTAAATTAGACCACATACCAAACTTTCATATTGATGCAAGTTATAAATGTGAAACTTGTATTGAAGTAAAGTAACAAAGACTTCATTTCAATCAATTGAAAGAAGCACTGAACCCCTGGAATTAATCCACACTGATGTATGTGATTGAAAAATGGTTCAATCTAGAGGTGGCAATAAGTATTTTATTACTTTTGTTGATGATTGCACTAAATACTGTTATGTGTATTTGCTAAAAAAGTAAGGATGAATCTTTGGATAAGTTCATTCTATACAAGACGGATGTTGAGAATCAACTAAGTAAAAAGATTAAGGTGTTGAGAAGTGATAGGGGTGGTGAATATATAGCGCCATATGGTGAGTTTTGTGCACAAAATGGAATTATTCACCAAACCACTGCCCCATATTTGCCTCCATCAAATGGAGTTGCTGAAAGGAAAAATCGTACCTAAAAGGAAATGATGAATGCTATGTTAATAAGTTCTGGATTGCCACAGAACTTGTGGGGGGAGGCAATTCTCTCCGCAAATTATATTTTAAATAAGGTACCTCGAAAGAAAGTTAATCAAACCCCGTATGAACAATGGAATGGTCGAAAACCTTCCTACAAGTTCTTACAAATGTGGGGGTGTCTTGCAAAGGTTCTTGTACCTACTCCTAAGAAAGAAAGGATAGGTCCAAAAACTGTTGATTGCTTATTTATTGGCTATGCACATAATAGTAGTGCGTATCGGTTTCTTGTACATAAATTTGAAAACCCAGATATACACAAGAACACGATCATGGAGTCTAGAAATGCGTCTTTCTTTGAGAATATATTTCCTTGTAAAGAGGATTATAGTTCTAAAAAATGCACATTTGAGACTGTTGGGGAAACTAGTAAAACCCAAGAAGAAAATGTTGATATTGAGCCTAGACGTGGGAAACGAGCTAGAACCTCAAAATCTTTTGCTCCAGACTTTCTAACTTATGTTATAGAAAGTGAGCCTCAAAGCTATAATGAAGCTATTAGATCACCAGATGGTCCATTGTGGAAAGAAGCAATCAAGAGTGAAATTGATTCTATCCTACAAAACCATACTTAGGAACTGGTAAGATCTTCCTCCTGGTTGTAAGCCATTGGGCTACAAATGGATTTTTAAAAAGAAAATGAAGATGAATGGTACTATTGATAAGTATAAAACAAGGCTTGTCATCAAAGGGTATAGACAAAAGGAGGGCCTAGACTACTTTGATACGTATTCTCCTGTTACGAGAATAACATCCATTCGTATGATTATTGCAATCGTAGCGTTGCGAGATCTCGAAATACATCAAATGGATGTTAAGACTGCCTTCCTTAATGGAGATTTGAATGAAGAAATCTACATGGAACAACCTAAAGGATTTTCTGCTCCAGGGCAAGAAAATAAAGTGTGTAAGCTTGTCAAATCATTGTATGGATTAAAGCAAGCTCCAAAACAATGGCATGAAAATTTGACAAAGCTATACTCTTTAGTGGATTTAAAATCAACGAGTGTGATAAATGTGTTTATGTCAAAGACACAACTGAAGGCTATGTCATCTTATGTCTTTATGTTGATGACATGCTCATAGTGGGTAGTAATGATAAGATCATCAAATCCACTAAGAAAATGTTGAATTCTAAATTTGACATGAAAGATATGGGACTTGCTGATGTTATATTGGGCATCAAGATCTCTAGAAATACTAATGGACTTGTTCTGTCACAGTCACATTATGTAGACAAGATTCTAGAGAAGTTCAACAAGTCTAATACTAGTATAGCCAGGACGTCTGTGGACTTAAGTCTACACCTATCTAAGAATACTGGTGAGAGTGTTTCTCAACTAGAATATTCTCGAGTGATAGGAAGTTTGATGTACTTAATGAGTTGTACAAGGCCTGACATTGCTTATTCTATTAGTAGACTAAGTAGATATACTAGTAATCCTAGTGCTGAACACTGGAAAGGGATAGTAAAGGTACTGCGGTACTTACGATATACACGTGATTAGGGACTGCACTACATGAGATATCCAGCTGTATTGGAAGGATACAGTGATGCAAACTGGATATCCGATATGAAAGATTCAAAATCTACAAGTGGATATGTTTTCACACTTGGTGGTGCAGCTGTATCATGGAAATCTTCAAAAAAAAACTTGTATTGCTAGATCGACAATGGAATCTGAATTCATTGCGCTAGACAAGGCAGCTGAAGAGGCTGAATGGCTTCGCCATTTTGTAGAAGATATTCCTAGATGGTCAAAACCTGTGCCAGCTATTTACATACACTGCGATAGCCAATCTGCTATTGGAAGGGCACAAAGTAATATGCATATATGCATAATGGTAAGTCTAGACATATTTGTTGTAGACACAATACCATTAAACAACTACTCTCAAGTAGGATTGTCACAATTGACTATGTAAAGTCAAAGGACAATATTGCGGATCCGCTAACCAAAGGGTTAAATCGAGAGTTAGTTAATAAATCATCTAGAGGAATGGGACTAAAGCCTATGACGTTACAAGGGAATGGAATGGAAACCCAACCTAGTTGACTGGAGATCCCAAGATCTAGGTTCAAAGGGACAACCTAATTTCATGTACCTTAAGAGAATCACTGAGAAGAAATATTCTTCTGCCCATTTCTATGATTCAACAGTGATACCTGCATGGTGTGCTTAGCTTTTAATGACTATGTGCGTTGGTATAACCAAGTGGAGTATAGTAGGATACTCTAAATAGTCACCTATGTGAATGTGAAGTGGGGCCGTTTCTAAAAGAATTTGAGAAAGGCAAAATTCTTTGATAAACATTCACTGAACCAAGCGAGTGTTCAAGGCCAAAATGAACACAAGTATAAGAACAAAATTATGTTTGGAAAGCTCCTGTGTGATGTCTGTCGGATGTTTACACTAATGGCAATCAGTTCAAGACTATACGTTCACTGGTCAGCCAGTAAATCTGATAGATTGTCATAAGGGAAGGTTCAAAGCCAAAAGCTACCTATTCTTTGCAGGAGTGATCCGTTGTGCTCTCTCTCTTGTCGAGTCACTGTCTCACATCGTTTCGGTTAATTTCATTCATGTGGGGGATTGTTGGATAAATATGTGTTTTGGCCATGTTTAAGGGCTAATAAAAGTGGGACCCACTTAGAGTTTAAGTGGGGTCCTTGTGAATTTGTGTTCTCCTCCATGAGGAAATGTAGTTTGGATATTCACATGTCCAAAACTATTGATGGGTGAATGAGAAATTAATGATTAAAGGTTGCCCCATACAAGGAGCTGTTGAAATGAAAGAGGTTCACAATTTGCCTTGTCCCACATAGGAAAACTAGAAGTAGCCTTTAGTGTATTTATAAGGCTACTTCATGTTTTGGGTTCGGGCCCCAAGGGGTACCCAGTTTTGTGGAAGGGGGAGGACCTAAGGCCCTTTGGGTTTACTCCACACACGCGCGTGCGCGCCGCCTCCGCCGTCCGACCGACCGGGTCGTGGGTGCGGGTGCGGGTCGCACAGAATATTTCTTTTTAAACCCCTCAAGTTTTTGGTATTTCAATTTTGTATGAAGAAACCCTTGAAATTTCTGCACATGTTTAACATTGCAGAAACCTTTGGGATTTCTGGAAGAGTTACAGAACTCTAAAAGGTTGTAGTTGCAACCTTTGGAATTTCTGAAATGATGAATACACAAATATATTCCAACTCTCGATCCTTCAATCTATACACACCTTCAACATCCAACACAACACAGTTGAGATACATACTGTTCTTCAAAGTGTTCTTCCTTCCAGTCCCAGTTTCAGAGAGAGAGTCACAGAATATAGTTGGTTCGCCGGAGCAGTTGTACGTTGTGCAAGTACCACTGTTAGAAGCCGTTGTATCCTAGGAGACAGACGCCGACTATTTCCTCAAGCACATCCGGTGAGGCGGCGAATCTGTTTTAAGGAAACTGTGAAATTTCACAGGCCTCGGTTTGATCTTATTTTTGTTATAGTTTTTCCTGTTATTGTTTTCAGTTTACATATTGTAATTATGTTTATGTTCAAGTTCTATTTTCAAGTTTGTAATCAAGAATCTGTTTCTGTTTTTCAATTGTATCAATGAAATTTTTCCAACACCTCCACTGGATGACATGTATCTCATTTCATTCTCATTTTGCCCATGTATCATCAACATAATTTCTTATGTTGATGATACATGGGCAAAATGAGAATGAAATGAGACATATGTCACCCAACTAAGACCTAAATGAGCAATGAATGAGCATTTTTAAGCGAGCAAAATATGCTCTCTTTCAACATCATGTCCTTACTGACCAAATAAGAAAAACAATACTTTCCTTTTCTTCCTCTGACCAAATTCATCTTGAACCAAAGATTAGCCTTTAAAAAAAAAAAGTTCAATGTTCAAAGAATGTACCTCTTGTTACATGTAAACTGCTATAGAACATTTCTTGGAAAATGTTTGGGTGGTCAAAGGTAATGATGCCTGTAAAATTTGAAATCAGATGGTAAGAAATAAAATGCGGATACTGTGCGAGCGTTTTTTAACCAAAAAAAAAAAAAAAAGATTAAATACATTTTACCCCCTTGGTTAGGTTTATTTTTACTTTAACCTTGTAGTTTAAAATTGGACAATAAGTCTTGTAGTTTCCGACTAAATTGAAACTATTAAGATTTTCTTCAAAATTAATAAAAACTTTGAAATTGGCCCATATTAACACTTAACTCCCTTTGTGAGGTTAATTTTGGGGTTAATCCTGTATGAGGAGATAATGCTGTCATTTAGCTCACCTATGTTGGGCTATTAATTTTCAACACTTAATCCCAATGAGGGGTTATTAATTGACACTAAATTTTTTTATGTGGAGCTAATTTTAACACTGAATCTCCATATGAGACTATTTTGAGAGAAATTTTAATAATTTAATTTTAGTCCAAAATCATAAGGAGGTTAAACGTTTACTTTTGAATCACAGGAAGTAAAGTGAAAATTAGCCTAATCATATAGGATAAAATATAATTAACCCAAAAAAAAAAAAAAAGTTTGAGCATTTGTCCGAGTGTGTGTGTGCAAGAGAGAGAGATACAATATGCTTTTGGAATAATTCCAAAGTGTGAAACTTGTTTCCGACAATGAGCTGTTTGTAATCAATGTTCACAGTGCAATCCAAAGCAACCTGTGGAGAACAGAAACTCATGAAAAATGTTAAAACGCGCGAGATCTCAATACATGTGTAACCCATTCTTTGTAGGATTGTAATTTGGGCAGGTTAATCCAAATCCGGTTTAGCTTAATCTGTAATTTATTCGGATTTGAGCAATTTTTTTTACGAATTTTGGGCCGATTTGGGCTAGAATATTCAAGTCCGAATTAAATTTGGATTAGGTTTGAATAGAGATTATCACCTCAAGTAATCCAAACCCAATCCCCACTTACACACACACACACACATATATATATATATGTTTATATATTATTAATAGACTATTAAGAGATATGTATTATTTTTAACCATTGAATTAATTAAGTGTTTTTCTTACAAAAATACCTTTCAGATATTACTCAATAACTAAATTTTGTACCCAAAAAAAAAAAAAAAATTAGATTGAAAGATATGGAAAGATTTTTCTCAATTCTAAACCAAAGAATTTAGATATGATATTTTATTTTTGTTGTTTATCTATTCCAACTCGGGTTCCGGTTGGGCAAATCTGGCTCATGTAGTGATGGGGCTCGTGCTTAGGCAAACTCTACTAAACCTCAGGCCAAGTTTGGACAAACCTAAAATGAATTCCAGCGCGCCCGAGTTGCTACCCTAATACATTGTGCTTGTTATGTGCTTACAATTAGGGGTGGCAATTCGGGTTAAACGTGTCATAATCGTGTCATTAATCGGGTTGTGTGCTTTGGGTTTGATTTTTAATTTCAAGTGCTATTAATCTATAATACAAACTATTTTTAATATAATCGTGTCATGTCGTGGCGTGTTCGGGTTGTTTCAATAAAACGTTATCGTGTCAAAAATTGACACTCCTACTTACGATGATATCTTCTTTTGACACAAGTTGTATGTATACGTAGATGAACATATAAATATGAAAAATACTAAGTGTACTAGATTAAGAAACCTAAATTGTTTACATGTTGATGTGTCAATGGCAATTTTGAAATTAATTTATTTTTAAGTTTTTTTGTTTTGAAATTAAAGAAAATCTTTTACTTATCCACGTCAACAACATATGTCGTATTTAGTTGTTTTTTTTAGGTGTATGTAGCAGTACTCTACAAATACATAATATATATATATATATCACCTACTTTAAATTTAATAGTGTGGACACTTTTTGGACAAAAATAAAGTCTGTCACCTCTAAAATGAGGATACTAAAATAATTTTTATTAAGAATAAGATAAAGTCATTTACTTGGGCCATAACTATACATGCTCAATGAATTTCTCATTGCATTTACATATACTTGGGCCATAACTATATATGCTACGACACGTACTTCTTCTCGATCATTGCATGCCCACTCAATTTCCCTCTGCAACCAAATTATTTTGCGGGAAGGAGTACATTAAGCAACATCTTTTTGTTGTATATGAAGGTATAAATAGAAATTTGGTGAATATATATACATATATATTTAGTAAGCATTTTGGAATTCTTAATTGTAGTAGTTCCTCGTTAGAATGGGATGGCAATAACTTTTCTTCTCTATGTAAAAAAAAAATAGTAGGATAGCAAACACACAGCCTCTTCAAACCCCCCTCCCTATACATATATATACACGAGCATGGATATAAAAGTTCACAAAGAAATATGTTAATTTGATTCCCAAATGGTTGAACAATTGTAGTACATATGGTACAACTCTCAAAATATTTGGGATACCCCAAATTTGAGAAACATAGCATTCCTCGTTTACAAATTCTAGGAAGATCAATATTAATGCTAATTGCTATGATTCTAAATTTGTTTTTCAAATATTTTAATAGTTATATCACAGGCTGTGACAATAATTAATAATATCATATACTACTACATATAGTATAATATAAATAAAACATTTACTACGTGCAGTATAATATAAATAGGGAATTGCTATGTACACCGCTAATTTTGTTATGTACACCGCTCATCTTTATAAAGTGTGAATTTTTAGAAGAAAAATTATTAGAATAAAGAAATTTAGGTGTACATAGCAAATATACGAGTGTACATAACAATTCTCTATAAATAAAATATTTGTAATTCAAATCTGAAAATCATTATTATTTTTCCGGAAGAAGTTAATATATTGGGACCAACACAAACCTTTAGCTTTGGCAAGGTGACACGAAACACAAGCACCTGAGCTATAACATCACCTAATATTCTCACTTGAACAATGCTTTTGTCATTTGAATCATCTTGCAATGAAGGCCCATCAATGAGCTGGCTAACGTTGACACACGGTAGCAAAACCTTTATACGGACGCTCACATTTTTGCTATGAGCAGGTTGATAGAAGCCAGGGACTCGAATTTTTCCTATGGGCGCTCCTTCATAGAGAGCATGAAATGTTGAAGGGCTATACTTTATGCCAACTTTGTTTGGGTTTTGTGCATTAAGGGTCACAGAGACAAGAGATGAAACAAAAAGGGTTGAGCCTGAATCAGTACTGTGGAGTTGAAATGAATCCAAATTTATTGTTTGGAGAGAGAAAATGGGGTTTTGGGGCTTCAAAATGAAGACTATGGTCAATGTAGCCAACCCCAATATTGCCACAATGAGGAAGTTGAATAGAAGAAGAAACAAACAACACCTCTTGAAAATATTGAAACAATATGACTTTTGTGTTGATACATCCATGGTAGAACTTCATTTTTGGAGTTTGATCATTTGGGTTAATTAGATGTTAATGACAATGTGAGTAATTTTTATTGTTAAAAATGGTAATACTTCAAAGTGGGGGGAGGAATGTGATGTTTTTCTTTAGAAATGCTCCAATTCCTTTCTTGTAGACACGTATAAGTTTTGTTTCATTTTGATTCCTTTGATTGTTGATGGGTACGTACTTTTAGAATTTTTTTTTTTTTTTTCCTTTTGGTACTTTTAGGTTTTTTCAAAGAGCAATTTTGAGGGGAAAGGATGACTTCTTTCAACAGACAATTCTTTCTTCTTCAACAAGGGAATACTTCTGACATGCACAAAAATATCAAATCAAAGTCAAATCTCGCTATCTCAGCAAAGAGAAGTTAAGTCACCTTGAATCTGGGCTGACTGCTCAATCATCCCGGGCCGTTAGACGAAATCGCTCGGTTTGATCCGCAGTCCGGGTGTTCATCCCGAACCGGCCCCAAAAGGGTGCATTCTCAGGAGAGATGGTGGATTGCCCAGCAAGCCCCTAGACAGTTTCCTATCCCAGCTAGAAGACTAAATAAAAGGAGCAAGTAGTTTCTTAAACCACTTAGGAAACTCCCCTTAAATCATGCTAATCAACTTGTAATTAGATTAGGCTTCCTAATGTACAAACTTACCATGTACGGGTGGTCTCTTGCACCTATAAAAGAGGCCGCTCATCCTCATTAAAGGAGATCGCATTCTGACTCAAAAGGAGAGCATATAAACAACTCACTGCTACGCATAAACCCGGTAGGTTTCTGGTAGTGCCGCCCATTCTATTGGCTCATCATACACCACCGGTGATCTATTAGTGAAAGCGGACTGACGCAACCGTAGATGTAGATCACCTCATTAACGGGACCGAACCACATACAATCTCTTGTCTCTCTCTCTTTAAACCTCTCTTACCAATTTTCGACATCATCAGTTTGGCGCTGTCTATGGGAACTACTAAGTTTTTCACCAACAAATTTCTTGACTGATCAACAAGCCATCGAAGACGGGTAAGAAGAATACCGCCCTGGCCGATCAGGAGAACTTGCAACTCGAGCAGTAGGCCGCCTCTATGACGTCCGAGCAAGTGACAGCGGCGCTCGTGCAACTTCTGGAAGGCCAGCGGCAAACCCAGCAGCAAATCGAAGCGCTGTTGGCCCTACAGGAAAAGCATCCCCAATTCGAGAACCAGCTCGGAAAAAGCGTCCCCGACCGGGAGCCCGCACGAGTCCAGAACCATACCCACTCTGCGCCGGTGTCCCCGTGGGATTGGGAACGCGACAGGGAGGGTGATCGTAGTAGAGCGCCCAGGCGTACCAGACGGCGAGTTCGAACCAATCCACACTGAGTGGATGATGCTAGAGATATCATCAACAAATGACGCGCCACCAGAAGGGAAGAATAAGGACAAAAGGTCCGAGAATCAGCCAAAGACCCTCCAGTCAGAAGTCGGGAAGATCTGAGGCACACGATTACCCAGAGTCGGAGCCGGGTTCTATCCCCGAGGACAACACATTTCGAGGAGGAGGCCTCATCATCGGACTCGACTGTGGACACGCGGAATTCAACCACTTGTTGTTTTGAAACTTGTTTGAAAGGAAAGAATGAAGGTCTGTTGAAAACAGATACAGAGTCGCCACTTGGTCTTTAAGGAACCAAGAAACCTAATTTTGACTCACCCAAATAGATAAAGGGCACCGGCCCTTCATAACCAAAGAACTTGGCTCGGGGTTTTGGTACGAGAGAGGAAGGAGCCTTTGTCGCGACTAAAACACCCTCAACTCACCCCATCTTTCGACGGGTCTCAATTAACATCCAAATAATCATCTTATACTATGTATGGTTCGACAATTAATACTATGATAGCATATTACATCATATAAGAAAATTTGAAATGGAAGATCAAAAGATAAGATATCATTCATAAGATCTAAGCCAAATATTACACAATGCAAAGGTGAAAGACCACACAAACAAACCTAGGAAAAATCGTCTAATCACATATCAAGTAATTAAGTTTCCCTAATATAAAGGGGACATGAATTGTTCTTGAAGCAAATAATCAAAGAAATCAAAATATGCTTACCAAGCTAGTATGATGCATGTTAATCTTTGAGAAAAGAAGATTTCTCAATCCCCGGGACGGATGAGAAAGGAAGACTAGATCGAGGGAAACATGAACGTATTGATCAAGTTCATTCCTTATAATCTTCTTAGATTAGGAACCACAAAAGCCGCAAATCTTTGCATGGATGCAATGTATGTATCTAGAATGTGCTAAGGTTGTAGTGTGCTTTGTGTTCATGGATTCCTAGAATGACTTAGAAGTCTAAAATATGCATGAATGCATGAAGGAAATTATCATGGGATATGTACAAATGTAGTATGAACTACTTCTTAAGACATGAGCTAATTTGGAGTGCATATAAGCATCAAATCAAAGGGAGGAAGTAAAAGTGTGCTTGCTGTGAATAGTGGACAGAACAGTAACATTATCTTGTGAAAATGGAAAAGAGAGGTTAGGAATGTTTTCAGTGCATGATTTTTTATGGAGATCTTCCTTATTGTGTTTAGAACACAACCTTAAAAGACAATCTTTAATAACTATTACAGATTGAGAGAAATCATATGAACAATAGAGGTTACTCAGAATAGAGTTTGTACTGTTGACTGAAATGTTGAAAAATCTTAGAAAATGAAAAAAAAAAAAAAAAAAAAAAAGATCTAGAGGCCCATTTTATACAGAAAGTTCCCTAAGACATTGAAGTTCAAGAGAAAAATAATTTATGATCACTCCTTTTGGAAACGTTTTCTGTAAAACAAGTTGAAAGTTGACCAAGCTGCTGTGACAGCAAAAACAGAATGTCTGTAAAGAATGTTTGGGTCAAAATGGAACCCTTCCAAGTATTTCCAAGTCAAGCCAAAAATCATGGGAGTTCACTAATGAGTTATGAAGACTTTTCAAGTGGTCTTGAATCCATACATTGAGTATTGACTTCTAGAGAAATCTTTGAACTCGGATCACTCACTGCTTTGACTCACTATTTTGAAGATTTTGGAAAAAACTAGAGTTTTTCTTTCTTGAGATCAAAATGAGGGGGTTAAAGAGGGGTTTTGAAATAGAGGTTTTGAAAGTATATTTGTCACGCCCCGACGTAGCATAATACAAAAAAGCATTTAATTTCCTTTATGGACTCGTAGGTCGTGACAAGTGAGTATGACCAATTGTCCCTACCACAAAAATAACTTAACAACATTTCTAAAAGAAAGGATACTAATAAACAAAAGCTCCGAAATTAAAACGTACTAAACTATTACATAAGTCCAGGTCTTAGGCACAAAACGCCCTTATTCAAATGTCCGAAGCTAGTTTATTACAACCCAAAATTAAAAAGGCATAAGAAAATATAAAGCAGCCTCCTGGAAAGTCCCCTGCCTCTAACTAGCATAGTCGAAGTACCCTGGCTGCTCCTGACCCTGAAAATCTGGACATACAGTCCAGGACGCATCAACGCCGTCAGCTTATGCAAGCTGGTGAGCAAAATAAACAAGTGCTCGCGATGTATATATAAGCAAATAAGCAACGATGCAATTTAACTTTAAAAGCAATAGATTCAAGGTTCCAATTCCAACATAAGTCACGGGTGAATAAAGTACGCAATAAATATGCGACCGTGCATGATTGATGTAACATCTCATCTTTTCGACTCTTTTCTCTCAACAAAAACTGACTCAACCAAACCATTACCTCAGATACCAGGAATAATATCCGATCGATATCCAAGACAGCACACCATACCATTGCTTCAGATACCAGGAATAATATCCGATCGATATCTAAGCCGCACTCAATACCATCATTTCGGATACCAGGAATAATATCCGATCGATATCCGAAACGAGCGCCTTAGATACCAGGAATAATATCCGATCGATATCTAAGCCGTACTCAATACCATCGTTTCGGATACCAGGAATAATATCCGATCGATATCCGAAACGAGCGCTCTAGATACCAGGAATAATATCCGATCGATATCTAAGCCGTAACTCAATACCATCGCTTCGGATACCAGGAATAAAATCCGATCGATATCCGAAACGAGCGCCCTAGATACCAGGAATAATATCCGATCGATATCTAAGCCGTAACTCAATACCATCGCTTCGGATACCAGAAATAATATCCGATCGATATCCGAAATGAGCGCCTTAGATACCAGGAATAATATCCGATCGATATCTAAGCCGTACACAACATTATCGCCTTCAATACCACGAATAATATCCGATCGATATTGAGGTCGCACACCAGACCGCCACTCTATACTCTTCTCACGCTTTCTGACACACATGCATGTTGACACAACCTCGACCCTAATATGTATGTCAATGTCCACAATTTGTAGTAATAGTTATTAATCTCAAGTGGGATACTCGTTCAACATAAATCTCGGTCTTAAACATTCTTATAAGTCTAATTTCTAACAGTGAGCCTTTAAAATAGTATATTTGTCAAACAGTTCTTTAAAAACTTTCAAAACCTTTTCCAAACAGTCCCTTATACAAAAATACAAAAATTGTTCAAACTGCCCTGGGTCGCGCGAGCGGGTCGCGTGCGCGAATGGGGGAAACGGGTCGCGCGAGCGAGTCGCGCGCGCGAAGGGTGATGGGTGGTCGCGCAAGCGGGTCGCGTGCGCGAGTTCTTGCAGAACTTTATCTTCTTCGTTTTCCCCTGTTTCTGGTTTTAAACTGAAATTATACCCATTTCTGTTTTCTGTTTCAATTATGTCATGCCATAGATGGATCTCTTCGGTTTTCCGCGTAGATTACGAATATGCAATCAATTTAAACAAATACGGATTATATTTCTAGATATTCGCGATTAAAGTGTAGATGTCAAAACTTTAAATCACCAATACGCCGCCATACGGATAAATTACTGTGTAGGATTCGAAACGAAGATTATTGGGACTAAGATCTTCCAAAATCAATTCACGGAATTGATTTTGGTTGAGTTTGGTAAAACTCCAATTCAAAGCCTTCAATGGTGTATCTATATATATACCCATATACACACATATATACACTGAATTATACTTATATAAACATGGCGAGTGAGTTTAAATTACTCACTGAGGTTAATTAGACTGAAAATTTGAGACCGAGAGTTTCCGCCGTCGATTCCGTCGTTAGAAATTCTCCTCCGTTTTCTGTTGATCTTGATATATATATAGCTATATATCTATGTATGTGTGTATGTATATAGTATATAATCTGTATGTGTGTGTGTATGTGTGTGATCTTGAGAGAGCAAGAGAGTGATTGAGAGAATTGTGAGAGATGAGAGTCTCTGTGAGAGAAATTGTGAGAGAGAGAGACACAAACCAACGTATATATATAAACCAACTGTTTTGGGCTCCAAGTAATAGGGAGATTTCTCCCGGTGAGGTTGAGCTCACGTGCTCCCTCACCCAAGACGCGGTATAAGGCGCAGTTTAAAACAAAAACTGGTATTTTACGGTTGATATAAAAAAAAAATACAGAAAAATTACAATTCACGTAAAGAATAAATTCCGGTTTATACAAAAATATAGATATCGATTTTGAAACCATAGAAAATATTTTTCTATATTTATGGAAATTACAGTTTGACCCCAAATAATTATTATAAAGAGAATTAAAAGTGAAATATTCATTTATTTATGGAAAAGAAAATACAGGGTGTTACACTCTACCCACCTTAACAGAGATTTCGCCCCGAAATCTGAGCTAACTAATCCTGAAACAACTCAGGGTATCTAGTCCTCATGTCCGACTCTAACTCCCACGACGCTTCTCCCTCGTCATGATGCCTCCACAGAACCTTAACCAAAGGAACGTCTCTTCTTCTCAGCCTCTTGATACTCTGGTCAAGAATCCTCACAGGTCTATCCTTGTAGACAACATTCTGACTCGTCTCAATATCATCAAAATTAACCACATGTGAAGGATCCCGTATGTATTTCCTTAACATACTGACATGGAATACATTATGAACACCAGACATCTTTGGTGGCAACGCGAGTCGATAAGCCACTTTTCCAACTCGCTCCAATATCTCAAACGGTCCGATGAAACGGGGTGCCAACTTCCCTCTCTTCTGACCAAAACGTACCACTCCCCGAACGGGTGAAACCTTAAGGAGTACATGATCTCTGACACTGAACTCCAAATCCTTTCGTCGCCGATCCACATAACTCTTGTGTCTACTCTGTGTAGTTTTTATTCTTTCCCTGACCAGTGATATCTTCTCATTTGTTTCCCTCACCAAATCTGGTCCCAAAAGTTCTGTGTCTCCCACTTCTGCCCAACACAACGGAGATCGACACGGCCGTCCGTACAAGGCTTCAAACGGTGCCATCCCAATACTCGAGTGATAACTGTTATACGCAAATTCGACCAACGGTAAGTGAGTCTCCCAAGATCCTTCAAAATCGATTGCGCAAGCTCTCAACATATCTTCCATAATCTGATTAACACGCTCGGTCTGTCCATCGGTCTGAAGATGGAATGCAGTACTCATCTTGAGCGAAGTTCCCATAACCCTCTA
This sequence comes from Hydrangea macrophylla, assembly GCA_033977485.1. Classification (NCBI taxonomy): domain Eukaryota; kingdom Viridiplantae; phylum Streptophyta; class Magnoliopsida; order Cornales; family Hydrangeaceae; genus Hydrangea; species Hydrangea macrophylla. Next base: position 30,943,113 of record CM066987.1, read on the forward strand.
CAAACTCTCCCAAAATCCTGAGGTAAAATGTGCATCGTGGTCTGATACAATCGACACAGGGGCACCGTGCAGTCGCACCACTTGCTGTAGGTGCATTCGACTCATCCTTTCTACTGGGTAAGTCATATTGTACGCGATGAAGTGTGCAGACTTCGTCAAACAATCCACAATTACCCAAATCGCGTCATGGTTCTGTTCTGACCGGGGTAATCCAACCACAAAATCCATAGTTATATGTTCCCACTTCCATCCTGGAACAGGTAAGGGTTGCAACAATCCCGAGGGTCTCTGATGGTCGGCCTTCACTTGTTGACAAGTCAAACATTTAGACACAAACTCAGCTACTTCTCGTTTCATCCCTTCCCAAAGTTTCTCTTCAAATCCTTATACATCTTTGTTCCTCCTGGGTGTACTGTCAGTCTCGATTTATGTGCTTCTTCAAGAATATCTTTTCTCAAATCTCCTAAATCTGGCACACACAATCTGTCTCGGCATCGGTATCCTCCATCGGTCCCAACCTTCCATTCCGCAGGGTCCTTTTCTTACATCTTGGCGAACCATGCTTGAAACTTCTCGTCCTTCTTTTGGGCCTCGATAATTCGACTCACAAGTGTTGGTTGTACCATGAGGCATCCAAAGTGTTTCCCGACACTTCCCTCAGAAATCTGCATATCAAATTCTGCGATTGTCTCCAAAGCTTTCCATTCCCTCATCATCAATGAAGCAATCATTCCTTGAGGTTTCCGACTTAGGGTGACAGCAACTACATTAGCCTTACTAGGGTGGTACTCTAATGTAAAGTCGTAGTCCTTAATCAGCTTCATCCACCGACGTTGCCTCATATTCAGCTCTTTCTGAGTAAACAAATACTTGAGGCTCTTGTGGTCTGAGAATAAATCAAACTTCTCCCCGTAGAGGTAGTGTCTCCAGATCTTGAGTGCAAACACAACTGCCGCCAGTTCCAAATCATGAGTTGGGTAATTCAATTCATTCGGCTTCAACTATCGTGAACCATAGGCGATAGCCTTTCCGTCTTGCATAAGGACACAACCCAATCCTTGATACGAGGCGTCACTGAAAATAGTGAACTTCTCACCATCCTTTGGTATTGCAAGCACTGGCGCTGTTGTTAATCTCTCTTTCAATTCCAGAAAAGCGCGTTCATGCTTATCTGTCCATTCAAACTTCAGATCTTTCTTAGTCAAACCAGTTAACGGGGCTACTATCTTTGAGAAACCCTCTACAAATCTCCGATAGTAACCAGCTAGTCCCAGAAAACTTCTGACTTCTGTAGCATTGGTCGGCCGAGTCCAATTCGCCACTGCATCGGTCTTTGAGGAGTCAATCGCGATTCCTTGTTGTGAGATCACATGCCCGAGAAACTTAACTTCTTGAAGCCAGAATTCACATTTGCTGGATTTAGCATATAGGCGGTGATCTTTGAGAGTCTGCAATGCGATCCGTAGATGTTGCTCATGCTCTTCCTCTGACTTGGAATAGATCAAAATATCATCGATGAAGACAATAACGAATTGATCTAAGTATGGCTTGAATACTCTGTTCATCAAGTCCATAAACACAGCCGGAGTATTCGTCATCCCAAACGGCATCACTAAGAACTCATAGTGTCCGTACCTCGTCCTGAAAGTAGTCTTGGGTATGTATTCCTTCCGCACCCTCAACTGGTGATACCCTGACCGTAGATCAATCTTAGAAAAGGTCGTGGCTCCTTGCAACTGATCAAATAGATCGTCTATCCGAGGTAAAGGATACTTATTCTTGATAATAACCTTATTCAATTCCCGGTAGTCAATACACAACCGCATTGTCCCATCCTTCTTCTTCACGAATAACACTGGTGCTCCCCAAGGTGAAGTACTTGGACGAACAAAACCCAACTTCTCAAGTTCTTGAACTTGTTCCTTCAGCTCCAGTAGCTCTGTAGGGGCCATCCTGTAGGGAACCTTGGTTATAGGTCGAGTGCCTGGTACCAGTTCCACACAGAATTCTATGTCCCTCTCAAGTGGTAATCCAGAAATATCTCGAAATACTTCCTCGAACTCTTTGATCACCGGTATTGATGATACTGTCACCTCTGCACTGACAACCTCAATGTTTGCTAGGCATCTGATGAGGAACATATCACCTGAAGGGTTACATTGGAAATCGAAGAGTCAATTCCCATTGTCCGCAAATGTGATCCTCTTCCTTGCACAATCCAACTTTGCATCATTCTTCTCGAGCTAATCCATTCCTAGGATTATATCGAACTCCTTCATCGACAGAACCACCAATCTTGCCAAAAGTTCACGGTCTCCTAACCATAGAGGGCAGTCCTTACATACATGTAATAACTTGACGATGGTCCCTAAGGGTGAGACAGCACTTAGAGCTTCCTCTAAACGTTGCGGTACTATACCCAACTTCCGAACAATCTTAACAGATATAAAGGAATGTGTAGCACCCGTGTCGAATAAAACTTTAACATGAGAGTTAAACAAGGTTAGAGTACCTTCCACTGTCTGTTGCTCGGGCAGTACCTCCTCATAAGCACCTCCTTCATATCCTGTCTCTTCATAACCAGCAGCCTCGGGGATAACTGCATTCAGGCGGGCCTGTCCTTGCTGGCCATAATTTCCTCTCCTAGGAGCCTTGCATTCCAGACTTATGTGACCTGGCATGCCACAATTATAGCACACAACTCCCGGACGATCAGCACGCCTAGTTATTCTGCAATCTTTAGCTCGGTGGTCGGGATTACCACAATTGAAGCAGTTATTATTGTTGTTCCCTCCTGTTGCTCGAGGTGGATATTGTTGTACTGCTTGTGTCTTTTGAGGTTTCTTCCCTCCATCCCAGGTCCTTTTCTGTCCCTAAGGGTACCCTGGTTTCTGTCCAGAATAACCTTTCTGCGGAGGTCGATTTCCAAATGGCTTCGAATTCTGACAACCATCATTCTCTAACCCTATAGCCAATCTCACCAGAGCTTCAAATGACTGACCCAGATGCCCCATAGTCAGATGTCGGAGAGACAAGTTGAGACCTCGGTGATATTTCTTGATTTTCCTCTGGGGTGTGTCCACCATATGTGGAGCAAAGCGAGACAGACGGTCAAATCGAGTAGTGTACTCACGGACAGTCAGATTCCCTTGAGTCAATTCCATAAACTCTTTCTCTCTCTTGTCCTTCTCTTCTTCAGGAAAATACTTCTCGAGAAATCTTTCCTTAAACACCACCCACGGCATTCTCCTTGCAGCTTCTTCCCCTATGGTCGCCTTTTCTGCATCCCACCAATCAGCCGCTGCATAAGACAGCTGAAAGATAGCCAGAAGCTTCTTCTCCAGATCCGTGCACTCTATGGTCTCAAAGATACGCTCCATCTGGCGCAGCCACTGTTCCGCTTGCCAGGGTTCATCAGTCCTAGCAAAATACTCAGGTCGCAGAGCGCGAAACTCCTTGAGAAGCTTGTCTCCAGTCTGGTGGGCTTGCCTTCCATTCCCGTTATGATTCACATTCTGATTATTGTTCCTTGTGTTCTGATCGCTAACCCTTTCCAATCTCCTTACAAAAGCCTCAAACATTCCGGTTGGATCTACTACCGGGGGCGCAGCTTCAATAGCGGGACGATTCCTGAGATTGCTTCCAGCCATATAATCGAGAGAACGGTACCTATCCATCAATCAACAGAATTCGGTCAGCCTCCAGATGAAAAAGAAAGTTCTTGATGAGGGAAAGCGATTAAGTGCGGAACGAAGTCGAACTATCTTATCTTAATTCTATCTTAACGGGAGATCCTATGTGTTCTGGACAATTGGTCGAGCCAAAACCTGGCTTTGATACCAAAAAGCCTGTCACACCCCGACGTAGCATAATACAGGAAAGCATTTAGTTTCATTTATGGACTCGTAGGTCGTGACAAGTGAGTATGACCAATTGTCCCTGCCACAAAAATAACTTAACAGCATTTCTAAAAGAAAGGATACTAATAAACATAAGCTCCGAAATTAAAACTTACTAAACTATTACATAAGTCCAGGTCTTAGGCACAAAACACCCTTATTCAAATGTCTGAAGCTAGTTTATTACAACCCAAAATTAAAAAGGCATAAGAAAATATAAAGCAGCCTCCTGGAAAGTCCCCTGCCTCTAACTAGCATAGTCGAAGTACCATGGCTGCTCCTGACCCTGAAAATCTGGACATACAGTCCAGGACGCATCAACGCCGTCAGCTTATGCAAGCTGGTGAGCAAAATAAACAAGTGCTCGCAATGTATATATAAGCAAATAAGCAACGATGTAATTTAACTTTAAAAGCAATAGATTCAAGGTTCCAATTCCAACATATGTCACGAGGGAATAAAGTAAGGAATAAATATGCGACCGTGTATGAATAATGTAACATCTCATCTTTTCGACTCTTTTCTCTCAACAAAAACCGACTCAACCAAACCATTACCTCAGATACCAGGAATAATATCTGATCGATATCCAAGACAGCACACCATACCATTGCTTCAGATACCAGGAATAATATTCGATCGATATCTAAGCCGCACTCAATACCATCATTTCGGATACCAGGAATAATATCCGATCGATATCCGAAACGAGCGCCTTAGATACCAGGAATAATATCCGATCGATATCTAAGTCGTACTCAATACCATCGTTTCGGATACCAGGAATAATATCCGATCGATATCCGAAACGAGCGCTCTAGATACCAGGAATAATATCCGATCGATATCTAAGCCGTAACTCAATACCATCGCTTCGGATACCAGGAATAATATCCGATCGATATCCGAAACGAGCGCCCTAGATACCAGGAATAATATCCGATCGATATCTAAGCTGTAACTCAATACCATCGCTTCGGATACCAGGAATAATATCCGATCGATATCCGAAACGAGCGCCTTAGATACCAGGAATAATATCCGATCGATATCTAAGCCGTACACAACACTGTCGCCTTCAATACCAGGAATAATATCCGATCGATATTGAGGTCGCACACCAGACCGCCACTCTATACTCTTCTCACGCTTTCTCACACACATGTATGTTGACACAACCTCGACCCTAATATGTATGTCAATGTCCACAATTTGTAGTAACAGTTATTAATCTCAAGAGGGATACTCGTTCAACATAAATCTCGGTCTTAAATATTCTTATAAGTCCAATTTCTAACAGTGAGCCTTTAAAACAGTATATTTATCAAACAGTTCTTTAAAAACTTTCAAAACCTTTTCCAAACAGTCCCTTATACAAAAATACAAAAACTGTTCAAACTACCCCGGGTCTCACGAGCGGACCGCGCAAGCGAGGGAGAGGGTGGTCGCGCGGGCGAATGGGGGAAATGGGTCCCGCGAGTGGGTCGCGCGCGCGAAGGGTGATGGGTGGTCGCGCAAGCAAGCCTCGCCCGAGTGGGTTACGCGCGCGAGTTCTTGCAGAACTTCTTCTTCTTCGTTTTCCCCTGTTTCTGGTTTTAAACTGAAATTATACCCATTTCTGTTTTCTGTTTCAATTATGTCATGCCATATATGGATCTCTTCGGTTTTTTGCGTAGATTACGAATATGCAATCAATTTAAAAAAAAATACAGATTATATTTCTAGATACTCGCGATTAAAGTGAGGATGTCAAAACTTTAAATCACCAATACGCCGCCATACGGATAAATTACTGCGTAGGATTCGAAACGAAACTTATTGGGACTAAGATCTTCCAAAATCAATTCACGGAATTGATTTTGATTGAGTTTGGTAAAACTCCAATTCAAAGCCTTCAATGGTGTATCTATATATGTACCCATATACACACATATATACACTGAATTATACTTATATAAACATGGCGAGTGAGTTTAAATTACTCACTGAGGTTAATTAGACTGAAAATTTGAGACCGAGAGTTTCCGCCGTCGATTCCGTCGTTAGAAATTCTCCGTTTTCTTGATCTTGATATATATATAGCTATATATCTATGTATGTGTGTATGTATATAGTATATAATCTGTATGTGTGTGTGTATGTGTGTGATCTTGAGAGAGCAAGAGAGTGATTGAGAGAATTGTGAGAGATGAGAGTCTCTGTGAGAGAAATTGTGAGAAAGAGAGACACAAACCAACGTATATATATAAACCCACTGTTTTGGGCTCCAAGCAATAGGGAGATTGCTCCCTCACCCAAGATGCGGTATAAGGCGCAGCTTAAAACAAAAACTGGTATTTTACGGTTGATATAAAAAAAATACAAAAAAATTACAATTCGCGTAAAGAATAAATTCCGGTTTATACAAAAATATAGATATCGATTTTGAAACCATAGAAAATATTTTTCTATATTTATGAAAATTACAGTTTGATCCCAAATAATTATTATAAAGAGAATTAAAAGTGAAATATTCATTTATTTATGGAAAAGAAAATACAGGGTGTTACAATATTTTCAACATCAAATAAAGATTATGACCTCTTGAAATATCAACATCAAACTCATCATCAAGAACCCCCAATATTATTGGAGAGATTCATTTTTATTTTGAATATAACTTCAAGGATACCTTGGAGGTATTGAAGTTATAATCATCACCTATTAAACATGTTTTTGAGGTCAAGAGCTACTATCCATAAGGATTCACTCACCTCAAATTTCATGTCTTCAATTAGATAATGATGAACTATAAGTAAAACAAAGAAAATAAAAAAGAAATGAGGTAAGAGGAGGTGAACATTGAATATAAGCAAGAAAATAAACAATCAATAGATGATATTCAATGGTGGAATCACAAGCATTCAACCTCTCATATATGTGTGTATGTGGGTGTAGATTGCTCTCTAACTCATTGGAAACTCAAAGAAGATGAAGAAAATGAATTGAAATCTTGTAAATACTAGTTTAGTTTTGAAAAAACTAAATAAAAACTCACATTTGGCTTGGATTTGAAGAAAAAAATCTTTATTTCTCTCTCTATTTCTTCCTAACTCTCTATATCTCTCTCTAATGGCTTCCAAGCTCCCCTCTAAATGGAAGCAAATGGGTCTCCTTAATAGGCCAACTTGGGGAGATATTTTGGATTTTAAAAAGTCTCTAATTGGTCCAAAATCCCGGAGTAATCAAAACTATGTCGTTTTATTTGTTGAAAATTTGAATTAAAACCAAAAATTACAAAAAAAAATGAAAAATCACTCGAAGTGTCGTCGCGGCACTTGGCCACTGCCGCCGCAGCAGTGGTCCAGTGCCACCGCGGTAGTTAACTCCCCCGTTGACCAAAAATTGCATTTTGGCCCCCGAAACGCCCAGAATTCGCGAAACGACCCTATTTCGTCCGAAATTCACAGAAAATTCATACGAAATCCAAATTGAGATTGTGATATACCGTTGGAAAGGTATTGGGGTCTAATTTCCATAAAAAATAGTTTGAAGTTGGGTCACTTTGGAAAGTTTTGCGGTATTTGCAATAAAAGCTGAATTGATCGTATTTTTCACCTTCAGAAATTCATAACAAATTTGTTTTAGATCCAGAAATTATGTGCAATATACCGTTGGAAAGCTATTGACCTCTAGTATTTGATAAAAATATTTTAACGTCAAAAAGAAGACTTTGATTTTTGGTCAAACTTGTAGTCAAATCAGTCAAACAGTGCACTTCCAGAAAATTCCGGGAAGTTTTGGGAGCCTCCAAAGACTGGCGTTTCCGTCCGATTTTCTTTTAAAACATATTTTAAGACTTTTCACATTATCTAGGATGATCTCGGAACTTTTTGGCAAATTTGAATGATTTTCGTCAAACCTTGGTCAAACTTGGTCAAACCTTGGTCAAACCGGTCAACGGAGACTTTCCGGGATTTCCGGGGGTCTCTGGGAGCTTACGATTTCAAATATTTATCTTTTAAAATACATTTTTTTTTGTTTGGAACAACATCGAATGATTTCTGAGATTCTGGGCCAATCCGGAGAGTTTTGAGCTTTTAGAGGCATTTTGGTCATTTCTTTGATTTCTTGAGAGTTAGAGGCAATATCTAAAAATCCGATCTTTCTAAGCATCGAGGTTTGACATGCTTGTGGCCTCCTAAATCTGTTAGCCAACAAAATGGGGTGTCTACATTGACATACCTCTCGGATATGGAGGGGAGGACCGGGCGAGATATAAAGGCCCCAGATTGAGGACTTGCAGCATCAAATCAAAAAGTTGAATCGCAAATCTGGCCAAGATCTCACCAACACAAAGACCAAGTCGCCCTATACCACCCAGATAACAGGATTCCCCATTCTGTAGAAATTCAAGCCGCCACATCTTATCTCCTATGATGGTTCGGGGAGCCCAATGGACCATGTCCGCACATACAAAGCTCAAATGGCCCTGGTTACCACGGCCGATGAGTTATTATGCCTGGCCTTTCCTAGCACTCTTAAAGGGCCAGTTGCGCAGTGGTTCCATGCTTTGAAATCCCGAACGATTGATAACTTTAAGACGTTGAGCAAGTTCTTCATCAGCCAGTTTGTGGGAATGTTCGACCGGTCACAACCGGACACCCAGCTGCTGACCGTCAAGTAGCAAAAAGGGGAATCCCTAAGGGAGTATGTGGACCTTTTCAACCAACAGAAGCTTCAGATCCGTAATTTGAATGAAACGGCCGCGATCATGGCTTCATGTTCGGGAGTTCAACACACCAAGGTTGCCACGTCGTTTCACTGCGACCGACCGACAACCCTGGTGGAGCTCTCGAAAAGGGTAGGAAAGTACATCAACAGCGAGGAATTCCTCAAGGCCAAGCGCGCTAGTTTGGCAGAAGACGAGTCCTCGGGATAAAAGCTGAAGCGCGATGCCTCTGAGAAGAACTCGAGAAAGAAGATAAAGCAAGATCAGCCTAAAAGTGGTTGGAATCAGCCCCCGATCAAGTTCGTACCCCTTTCCCGGCCAATTCATGAGGTTATGGCCATCTCCGAGACCCGACTGCTCCTCTAGGAGCCGGCAAAGCTTAAAAGTCCGCCCGGTAAGATAAACCGGGATAAGTTTTTCCGCTTTCATAAAGACCAATGACATAACACAGAGGATTGCTTTAAGCTCAAGATCGCCATTGAAAAACTAATTGAGTAGGGCCACCTATCCGAGTTCGTAGCGGCAGATAGGCAACCTCGGCAAGATACCCAGGACCCCGAGTAGCCGCGACCCCTCGGGCAAAATCAATGTAATCTCCGAGGGAACTTCCGGCGGAGGGGATTCAAAGTCGGCCAGGAAGAGGCATGCTCGGGCATCCCGATCGGATGTCTGGCATGTCCAATCCACCAGCTCCCCCCCCCGACCGATGTGTTAACATTCTCATCTGAGGACATGCTAGGCCTGCACTGCCCTTATAATGATCCGCTAGTAGTGACGCTCTCCGTAGCAAACTATGTGATTAAAAGGGTGTTGGTGGACACGGGCAGCTCCTCCGATATCATGTTCGTCTCTGCATTTGATCAGCTTAGGATATCCAGAGACCAGCTCTGACCAGTAGCCACTCCCCTGGTAGGTTTCAACGGGTCTAGCACCCAACCGCTTGGTATCGTCGAGCTCCCGGTCCTCATGGGAGCCTACCCTCAGCAAGCATCTGTACTGGCAAGTTTTGTGATCGTGGAAGCTCCATCTGCGTACAATGTCATCCTTGGGAGGCCAACCCTCAACAAGGCCAAGGCGGTTGATGGTGTCAAAATCAAGTTCTTAGTTAACCCTATTAAAAACGTAGTATGTTGGAAGTACGGTGTCGAGTCCACAGGGATTGCAATGCAACCAAGCTTGTTGGGCGCTTAATAACCAATTATAAAGCGAGGAACAATTAACAAACTAAGAAATAAAATTGATTCTTTGCAACTTTGAGATTAGTTTAATTTGTATAAGATTATACTACAATGACTATTTAGAAAAAGAAAAAATAAACTTTGAATAAAGCTAAGTTTAATTGACAATTGGGGGTTTTGTAAATGGAGAAATTGAGGTTGGGGGGCATTCCCCCACCTTGGACCAAACAACACATGACTCTCATACTTGTAGCACATTCTAGAGTAGAAAATTCCATTGTGACAAACTATCAAACATGTGGTAGTCAACCAACATGCTAGACAGATGTTCTAATGCAATACATAGGTATGTGGTTAGAGTTTAGAGATTTAACAACTTCCAATGCTTGACATTGGAGTTGGGGTCTCAAGACATTAAACCATACACCCATGAACTTTAGAAATGCTACAAAATGTGAGAGTCCTACAATAAAACACACTGGGTCCAATGGTGGGTTTATGATCCCCAACCTACATGATTTAGCTATTCACAATCATAATGACAACAATATTAAAGAGAGGAGAAGAGAAAGTATACCAACTAGAGTAACCCATAATGAATACCATAAAAATCTCAAGATGCTCTTCAACAAAAAGCTTCAAAGTATTCAATACAAACCCACTCTTCTCTCTCTAACACTAAATGGAAGTAGATAATAGGTAGATGAGGAGTAATGGTGGAGAGAGATGTCACGCCCCGGAGTAGCCAAAAATAGGGAAAATTTAAAATTTCCTTTTTGGACCCATAGGGAATGACGAGTTACAAAGCCGTCCTGTCCTCTAACACAATAAACAACATAAAAGTAAAGGAGAGAAAGCTAATTGTAACTTAAGCTTCAATCTGAACAATTACAAATCACAGGTCCCAGTACTTATACAGCAACTATTCTGAATACACAATGTTGTCGGCTATCTTTGGTCTTCATTTTAGCTTTACACTTCCAGTGTTCCTTAGCATCTTACTCTCAAGACTGAATTGTCCTCTGACCAACCTGCAAGAAAATCTGGACACTGGATTGTCCAGGCGTAATATGCCGTCAGCTTTGCAACAAAGCTAAGTGGGCGTTCATAACTATATTCACTATCAATATACATACACTAACCACTCATCTCACGTTATTACTTTGCATCTTAGGATGCAGTTAGTCCATTATCGATTGACGTCGCTCACACGGACATAGCAAAGGTATCAATTAACATATGATGCAATTACTAAACATCTACCATTAACCAAATAACATGATCAATATAATTCATAACATGTTTGTCTATTTCTGGTGATCATAACCACGTATTAGTATTAATCAATTTCTCATTTCCATTATGTTCGTGCATGTAAATGCATACTCAAAGAACCCAAACCCAAACTCTGGAATATAAAATTCCATAACTAGTGCAACTCGATAACATCGGGTTATAAAACCCACAACAACAACTTATCCTGAACTTACTTTCACAATACAAACCACGCTTCGCTGCGCACTCTAATACTCATTTCATACTTAACATCATCGCCCTACGCCCTCATAGTAACGTCGTCGCCTTACGGCCTCATAATAACATCGTCGCCTTACGGCCTCATAATAACATCTTACGGCCTCATAGTAACATCGTCGCCTTACGACCTTATAGAAACATCGTCGCCTTACGGCCTTATAGTAACATCGTCGCCTTACGGCCTCATAATCCAAATAGTACGATGGCGGAATTGGCTCGATCGTCTATACCCTCGCTGATGAATCATCATCAGACGAGTTGCACGTCAGAATACTAACTGCGAAACGGCAAGCATGGAGGCAAAGGCACGCATCATGTGTACTATCACGGAATCCCACCGCAGAGGACGGTACATTAGTAACTGACTAGCGCATGATATACAGCACGACGGCAACCCATACAACGTGTGTACTATCTCCGGCAAAGCCCCTTGGACGACTAGTACATTAGAGTGCTAACTGCTAAGCAGTGCGACGGTAAACCCAGACGCATGTACCATCTCCGGCATTTACACGGACGACTGGCACAATAGCAGCCCTAACTGTTCTCTTACTATTACAATCACAATCACAATCACAATATTCTGTATCTCAATCATACTGTCCCATTATCACGTATCTTTATCAACTCGTAAGGTTTCCAAATCACAACTCCTGACTCACGATACAAGAATCTCAATCATATCAACTCACACTTCCCAAGACTCCCAATTACTTCAACTCACAACCTCACTTGGCCGGAGTCACTGACTGACATTGACTGCGTCTACTGACACCATGATGTGACATTCAGTTACATGATTCTCGATGACACAATTACATTAGGCAAGACATATAGATAAAACTTCTTTTAACATGCTCTTTATTCTCATTTGCACATTTAGGCATGGTTAACAAATCAATAATAACAACGTGCTCATATAATCAACATTGGTATATAAAACATTCAAGCTAACGTTCTATAACCAATTATCCATCACGACTATCACATATAGTTCGTTTCTTTTACTTCTTATCAATATATTATAATAATATCTAACATGCTTGTCTCATAGCAATCAATTCTATAACAGATATATACCATAACATCTAAGCACATCAAATAACCATCATAAGTACAGTACATACATACAAATACTCTAGTAGTCATTATATATATTGAGAGTGAGGTTAGAAACACTCACCTGGATGTCTTGTCCAGCTTAGGACTCTCCGAACAGCGGATAAGTCACAGTCCTACAACGTATAATAGAACAACGGTGATGAAGCGTATGTGTTATTGATAGGGGTATAATGGTAATTTTACCAAATGAGGATATAAATCTCAAGGTAGTGATCTACGTGTCATTCTAAGTCCAACGACATTGACTAGACTCAAATCGGAGTCCGTCACATAAAAGGCTGGGTTTTCTATACCAGTTTGGGCCCTAGAGATAAGCTGTATTTTCGACCGCGTCGAAAGGTCACCAAACTTTAAGGGGATGATCTAGATATTATTCTAAGACTCTGGGAACTGACCGCGTATTTTTCTGAGTTACGGTTTATTTACTGCGAATTATTGAAGTCCTATTATATAATTATAGCATTCGGAGTCCCATAAAATATAATTTATAAGGACAAGAGGTCCTTAGAAATATTTTTATTAAATACTAGACCTTAAAATAGGCTTGTGATATTTTTCTCATAATTTTCGGGGCTCATTTGGTATTTACAATGATTAAAAGACATACAAACGAGTCCTTATTAACTAAATAAAATACTAAAGTTTGATTTTTATAATAAATAATTTATAAAATCAAGGCATTAGGCCTTAGGATAATTAATATAACTTTCTATATATTTAAAATGGCCATTAGGTATTTAATACCTAATTTTTACCCTTTAAAACTAATTTTGATTATTAATTATGGAATAGCTAATAATCAAGAAATATTAATATCAGTTAATTATTTTCTAAATTAATTAACCTAATAACAAATGGATATTTTAAATATATAGAAATTTAGTGATAAGTCCCTACCTACCCTGGCCATGCATCAATAGGGACTCCCCTTTCTTAATGTAGCAATATATCCCCAACCCCCCAAACGTGTGTAGTAATAGGTCCCTAATATCATTTAAACAATATTTTTTTTTTGACAAATCTACCCTTTTAAACACCAAACCTTCTATATATGCATACATATCTATATATATGTATGTAAACGTATATATGTATTTAAATACATGCAAAACTGTTATGGAAGTTTAATATATATATATATATATCCATATTTTGTAACCATTCCCATTAAACATGCTAAATAAATTAGGTAGCTAGATAATGATATGCAATCTTTTTCCATGATTCAAGGAAAGAGGTTTGGCAGAATCTTTGGCATAACGCGTCCTACCCAAACTTTTCTCATTTATTCTTCTTTACTCATCTCTCTCTCTCTCTCTCACTCTATTGATTGTTAAAGTCCAACCAACCCTTTCTCTTGTAATCCAAAGCTGAATTTACGTGGATGCTACCCCAGCTTCTTTGTGATCCATACGTATGCCAGTGCCACGTTTGGCTTTTCAAAAATTACCACCATCTTCTTTCTTCTTTGTCTCTCTTTCTCCACAAAGACTTTAGGTATCTTCATGGTATTACATGGCATACATATGTAGGACCTTCAAGCTCCAGTCTATAAGAGTTAATTATTTGGGTGGGATCTAACGGGTCTAGATGCTCAATATATGTAGTACATATGTAGTACCACTTGAGGACTGAGTTTTTTTCGAGTTTTGTTGAAAGGAAGAAGAACGGATCGTGCTTGTTCATTCTTTACGGTAAGTGGGTATCATATTCAACGATTTTTTCACGTTGTTTGATCATGTTTTTTTTATTTTTTTTTTGTTTGTTTTTTTTTTTTTTTTCAAATCTGTATATTTTTGTACGAGATATAAATCATTTTCCAGTACAAAAATGATTTTTAGAACTCAATATCATTTTCTGGGATTTTCAATGTTTTCTTGAATGTAAAATTTCTTATCACCAAATTTCGTTTGTTCACACGTTTTATTATAATTTCAAAAAAAAAATTTTACTACAGAGACTGCTTTAAATGGAGGATCATACGATTCTTTGCTGCACAAATGCCGGCGAGACTGCTGTGACTAATATTTCTGTTACAACGAGATTCAATGAATTGATGGATTTTGTTTGTCGAAGATAGCCTAGCGTTGTGAATGATGATATGTCGCTATTTTACAAGCTTGTTGGATATGAGAAATGTATGTTGGATAGTGAAGATGAATTGAATCTCAAAGTCTGAATGTAAATTTTCACATTCCCAACGCATGAAATTTTCCAACAGCAGTCTAAATGTGAAATTTCACATCAGTAACATGTGAAATTTCATAACTGCAAGGGTTTTGTTTTTTTGTTTTTGTTTTTGTTTTTTATTTTTGTTTTTTTTGTTTTTTTTGTGCGTGTTTTAAAGATTGTGAAATTTCATAACAGTAAGGTTTTTTTTTTTTTTTGAAATTTCATAACAGTAAGTTATTTGTTGAATTTTTTGTGAATTTTCAATTAAAATTTCATAACAGTAAGTCTGATTGTGAAATTTCATAACAGTAAGTTATTTGTTGAAATTTCATAACAAAAAGTTTTTTTTTTTTTTTGTAAATTTTCAATTGAAATTTCATAACAATAAATCTGATTGTGAAATTACACATCACAAACATGTGAAATTTCATAATGTGTAATTTCATAACATATATGAAGAAAAAAGATATATGAAGATTGTGTTTGTGTCCTCAAAATATGGAGATGTGGTTTGATTTTACTTGAATATAGTTGAAATTACAGTTGGAAATTATTTGAATTTCAAACATAATTTTTCAATCAATTACAAGTTATAATTGAATCCCAAGATTTTAGGAAAATAATTAATAAGCACTAATTTCTATATATGTATCGTGTATATATATATATATATATATAAGTCATTTATTTAGGTGCATCTATTATGGAATAAGGGCAAAAGTATCTAAATAAAATAGGAGGGACCTATTACTAAGAAGTTTATTGGACTGGACTAATTGCTAGAAAAGCCTAGTAATTTGGACTTTATACTAAATGACCCTTAAATATAACATATACTAATTTATCAATTTAAACTGGAATAATATTAATTTAATACACAAGGTGATGTAATATTTATTATTTATATAAAACAAAAATAAATGATAAATATATGATTTAATTGCTAACATAGTTTTCAGAACAAGGAAATATTATTTAATAGTACTCTTAGAAATTAAACATATTTATTAGATACTAAACATATTTCAATAAAATTTATAAACATAAACAATAACTAATTTGCACCGTACATACGAACTAACTAAAAGCACCGAAGAAAATCTCCTGCCCACTTTATCTTCCATATTCACGATCTGCTCGGCATATATCTATACAAAACTTTAATCGACCATAACTCTCTCAAATCTTAACGAAAATACGCAAATTTTATGTCGAAATCGAGTGCCTCGACAAGCCGGATCTAACGGTATAGGTCTTGAAGGCTAACTCTTAACGGTTTTTCCGTACGGGGGGCAAAAACAGTTGCGTTTTCAAAAGAATAATCGAACCGTAGGCCGTCCAAACGCGACTTAACCTTCGGGCCATTCATCGAGGGTGTTAAGGAAGTCGTTAGGGTCATTTTGGCATTGAGTTTGTGTGTTTTGGTGACGGTCGAAAAATCCGAGCTCGTACGAGCTTTCAATGGTGGTCCTGCCGTAGCGGGGGTCTACGACCTGTTCGGGCTCGGTGTGGTGGTGTGTGTGAGTCTGTGAGTGTATAGAAATACGGAGGAGGTGTTTGGTTTTTACCTGCTGGGTCTCGGGTCGGTCCCGTCGTCTTTCTCGGTGTCCCGCGGCTTTTCTCTCTCTCTATCTTCTCTCTCCTTCTTCCTCCTCTAAGGTTGTGGTCTGGGTATGTGTTTGTG
The DNA here is from genome assembly GCA_033977485.1 of Hydrangea macrophylla. Lineage (NCBI taxonomy): Eukaryota > Viridiplantae > Streptophyta > Magnoliopsida > Cornales > Hydrangeaceae > Hydrangea > Hydrangea macrophylla. The sequence goes on from CM066987.1 coordinate 30,959,415, forward strand.
TGTGTGACAGTGAGGGGCAGAGAGAGTGAGAGGGCTGTGGGTGGTGTTTGGGCATGAGGCAGAGAGTAGTGAGGGGTGTTTAGACTTTCTTTTCTTCTCTCCCTCTTGTTCTCGATCTAACTCTCCGGTAACATTCTCTCTCTTTCTAGTTTTTCTCTCTCTCGGGTCCTCTCTCTATCTTGCTATTTTTCTCTCTCTCTCTCTTACTGTCTTTCTCTCAAAAAGGTGGTCTATGTGTGTATATAATATATACATATAATATGTGTGTGTGTGCAGCATTCATATATCTATATAATAAATTAGGAATGTGTTTGTCTCCAATCGAGGCAAAGACAAACAACGGTGGAGATTGGATTTGGGGGGAGATAAACAACTGCCAGGATTGAGGTTGGAATGTTCGTCTCTCTCTCACCCCAGAATAAAACCCATTTTGAATTTTGAATTGCAACTGATCAATTGAGAAAGGGGACTCCTCTCTTGAACAAGTTTCAACACTCCTCTCTCTCTCTCTCTCTCACACACACACACACGCGTACTCTCCCCTTCGCTGAGCTCATTCTCCCTCCCTCTCATCGGCACCAGCACGACCACCACCACCTCCGCCTTCTCTCTCTCTCTCTCTCTCTCCCCTTCCTCCGGACCCGGCCGAACCTGCGCCTAACCACCACCACTACCTATAACCCGCCGGACCTGCACCTCCGCCCATCTCGACCCTTTTTTTAGGGCTTCTAAGTTTTTGTTTTGCAATTTTTGTTCCTACTTTCGCTGTTTTAAAGTGTTTCATTTAGGGTTCTTCATTTTTTTGGATACTGATTTAGGGCTTCTAAGATTTTGATTTGAATTTACTGTTCCTAATTTCAATGTTCCTTTAATTTCAGGCACTGAAGTTCCTTTAATTTCTGGCACTGTTTCTCCATTTGATTGTTTATTGTGGAGCACCACCACCTCGATACCAGGTAACTATCTCTCTCTCCTCTACGTTTGATAGAAGTTTTTCATAGGTTTCTTTGTTGAAGTTTTTTCAGAATTTTGTGTCCGAGAGTCTTTGATTTTGGGTTTCTAACCATTTGAGCCATTCTATAGACTCTTTTATTTAGGACTTTTCTCCTTTAATTTGAGGCCCTAATTTTTGGGGTTGGGTCTGGCTTGGGGGAGGGGAGGTTACTGTACTACATGGTGTTCACTAGCCTATAAGTCTTATTTGAGCAAAAAAGGTTATAGACACCTACTGTTGAGCCGAGCATTGTTTAGGCATTTTAGTGGCTTAGCAAGCTTATTCTTTATTATTTGAGCAAAAATCAAGGTAGGGTTGCATATACCCTTTTTTCATCAGCCCCTCAATGTTATTTGTTACTTTCACAATTCAGTTTGAGAAGCAAAGATTGCTTGCCAAGGCTTATAAGGCCTGTTTGTCAATTCCTAGGTGAGAAATAAAAAATACAATGGAGTGTTGTCTTTGTTGAATGGGACGGGTGGAGAAGAAATGTCAAAACTAAAGTAATTTAATTAATTTAAGCTATGTTTTCAAATTGTTAAATTTGCGATTGTTTGGAATTGAGTCACATTTACAATTGTTTAAAGATTGTTTTCGTAAGCAACTTGGCTTCGTTGTGCACACACATTCGTACAATCGATTTAGCAAGACCACATTGGATACAGTGGGACACTGGGACCACTTGAATTTTTTATTGGAAGTTGTTGGCCAGTCACATAGAAGTTTTTTTTTTCTAATTTAAGATGGATTGCGATTGTCCATGGAAGTTTTTTTTTTGAATTCCTTCCTAAATTGCCTCATGATCAGATTGTAGTTTGGTCAGATTGTAATTTGGTAGTTTGAAGCCATTAAAAGTGTTGAAACCATGAAATGGTCAGGTTTGAAGGCTAAGAGCTTTAAATTGAATGATAAAAACTTTAAAAAAATTAAAACAATTCCTTTTGGAAATGTGTATATTAATTTTAATTGGAATACTGTAGGAAGCCAAGCAAGTCACCCAGACCAAGTTTCATATTTCGATGTTCTCTTCGATTGCACCTTCGCAGTTTGCTATCGCTATATTATAAAACCTGATATTTGGGTTATTATTTCTGTTCTTTGGGATAGTTTATTCAGCTGTGATTAACCAAAAAGTTGGTTGTTTGTTTGTTTGTTGTTGTTTTTTTTTTTTTTTTTTTGGGTAGGTGCATGTCGCAAGGAAAAATGTAAGGTTGATATTTGGGAAAAGTTTTCAGTGCCAAACGATAGGCAGCTTTCAAGTTCCCTGGAGTAGAGGTTGATATTAATTTAAATCTTGAAGACTATGGGCCGTGAAGACTTGAAGCAGGTAATGACCCTCCACCATTGAATTTCAATTGGAAGTTGTTTAAGGTTGTATGACTATTAAAGCATTTGGGTAACAAAATTTGGACTCAAATTTGGAGCCATAGCATCATTGTCCAAAATGTAGTATGACAATTCAACCTGAGTAATACCATCTCTTTTTTTTTGGTCAGAGAGTGATTTCATATTCGCATTAGCCTTAGGCCTGTTGGAATGGTAATGTCGTGGTCCCAAATTTGTTTCGCAAATGCTTTGATAGTTATACCACCTTTAATTACAGGTGAATCACTGAATTGTCTATGAAATTGATCATTGAACTGATTGTTGGTCCCCAGTTTTTTGTATTGCTGTTTTGAATATGAATGAATCAATTTAGCAGGACCACATTGGATACAGTGGGACACTGGGACCACTTGATTTTTTTATTGGAAGTTGTTTGACAGTCACATAGCTAGCCACATGTGTTTTCCATTTTTTTAAACGAACTAATTTAAGATGGATTGTGATTATAAATGGCATGTTTAGATTAGTTCTTTTCCAATTAGTGCGATTATGAATTATCACAATTGTCCATGGAAGTTTTTTTTTTAATTCCTTCTTAAATTGCCTCATGATCAGATTGTAGTTTGGTATATGCCTACTTTTCTTCCTTTTTGTAATGGAAGTGGCTTTTTAGATCCATTTTCAGCCATACAGAGGCCAAACTTTTCAACCTGGAAGCCATTAAAAGTGTTGAAACCATGAAATGGTCAGGCTTGAAGGCTAAGAGCTTTGAATTGAATGATAAAAACTTTTAAAAAAAATTAAAACAATTCCTTTTGGAAATGTGTATATTAATTTTAATTGGGATACTGTAGGAAGCCAAGCAAGTCACCCAGACCAAGTTTGATATTTCGACTCCTGACTTAAGACGAACGGCTGAGGTTGGTTGGGATTTCAAAAATTTTCAAAACTCTCTAAATATCTACTCCACATTTGCACAGATACCCACCCCTTTTCTATCTCCCTTGCTAAACCCCACCCACTCACTCTCTCTCTCTTTGAGCTCTATCTGGGATTAAAAAAACACTCCACAATCTCACACCTCTTCTCACCCACCTCTTCTCCTTTGAACTCACAGTCAATCTCTCTCTCTATCTTCACCCGACCTCTGCCTCGCCGCCACTCTATTCCACAACCTGACCCCTATCTATTTCCCTCTCGGATCCGGGCTCCTACGTTCCGCCGTCGAACTAAAGTCAGGAACTTCATTTTTGCAAATGAACATTTTGTTTTGTTGTTTCATTGATTTTTGAGCTCATGGGGTTTTTTTTTTTTGTTTTTTTTTGGGTTTTTAGATTTTTTAAAAACCTTGAAACCCCGACTATACTTGTCACGCCCCGACGTAGCATAAATATGGAAAGCGTTTAATTTCCTTTATGGACCCGTAGGTCGCGACAGTTTGAAGGATCGATTCCGTCCCAAAAACGTCGAACAACATAAAACTATTAATCAGAGTAGGGCAAACAGGGCTCATAAAAATTTTTCTAACTTATTACAACTTATGGTACGGGGTTAACTAAGGCACAGACCGCCTTAAAATAAAACAATAACTTAAAGTCTATTACAGTCATCCTTATTACAAAACCAAATCATATCTTAAAGCACATAAACATAAAGCATATAAAAGTAAATTCTCTTCTCAGCAGTTGATCTCAATTAGCATAGTCATATGGTTCATCCTGATTATAACCTGCAAAGCCTGAACACGAATGTCCAGGACGCATCAACGCCGTCAGCTTCAAGAAGCTGGTGAGTATTAAAAACATAACTCTGAATGTAAAACATACTCATTTACCTTTTTCTCATTTCCATTTAAATACCACAAGTTTATATTTATGATAAAAAAACTCGTTTTAGAAAACAACCACAACATTATTTAAAAGATAATTTCACACATATGTGACCGTGTATGAGAACAATGCACCATCTCATCTATCCGACTCTTTTCTCTCGACAACACCCAACAACCCTCTATCCTACTCCTGGTATCTTTGAAATACTAAGATAGCCACACTTTAGCAACGGGGCGCCAGGGAGTGTCCAGTTTGCCTCACACTTTGGTCCGGGGTACCAGGGAGTGTCCAATGCCTCACACTTTGAATACCCTAACCGCCATGCAAATACCGGGGCAACCCCCACACAGGTATCCAGACTCGAGTCATTCAGGGAGTGTCTATAGGCCACACTTTAGCACTTCCATGGGTGCCAGTGAGTGTCCAAGTTCGGCTTCACACACTTTAACGCTTCCATGGGCGTCAGGGAGTGTCCATTTTTGCCACCTTCGCATTTCAAAGACACCCTCATCCTCTTTTTCAACTCCAACCACAATCACATCCACAACCACAACCATAACCACAGCCACAATTACAACCACAACCACAACCACAACCACAACTCAAACTCATACTCTTTCCACACAATCATTACTCTTTTCCACACTATCATTACTCTTTTACACACTACCAACACTCACCATGCATGTACAACTGACTCCACATGAATGTCATCAAACTTTAAACATAAAGGAATTCACAGAATTAAAGAAACAATACGCGTACGGGGATTGAAAATTCGTAATTCATTGCCTTAATCATTTTAAACATAACTAATAGCATTCTAAAAACTGCTACTGAAATCCTCGTTTTCTGTCCAAACGGTGCAGAATCTGAGAAAATTGCATTAGACGAAAAGTGTGTAGAATCGAGTTTTGCTTGGGACAACGCGGGCAGAACCTTAAATTTCATTCGTTTTCCTAACAAAAATCTGAAAACAAAATTCTGCTACTGTTAAAATTAAAAGAGAAAATATTAGATTGAATTTCTAATATACTTTTTCTGCTACTGTAATCCTCATTTTCTGCCCAAACGGTGCAAAATCTGAGAAAATTGCATTAGACGAAAAGTGTGCAGAATCGAGTTTTACTTGGGACAACGCGGGCAGAACCTTAAATTTCATTCGTTTTCCTAACAAAAATCTGAAAACAAAATTCTGCTACTGTTAAAATTAACTACCTAAATCAGTAAATAAGGAATGAGTTACATTTGGAGTGAGTTAGTAATACTCACCGTGATGTAGATTGAAGAAGTTGTTGAGAAAGAAATACAAGAATTAAGAATCCCCAATTTCAAGCTTGGCTATGGAGGATTGAGCTCTTCAAATTCTGAAATTATTATCTCTCTATGTGACTCTCTCAAGCTCTCTATGTTAGGAGTGTAGAATGTGTAGTGTGGTTGGGTGTATAAATACTCAAACTCCCACTTAGAAAACATTTGCCTAACATCCCACTCATTCTCCATTAATCTCCACTAATTACAAAGAAAGTGCAGCAATGATGTGTAAATATACACTTGCAATTCATAATGCTCCATTGATAATTGAAAGGGTAGGTGGAGTTGGTGTGGGTCAAGGTGTGTTTGGGAATCAAGCTTATGGCATAAGGAAAACACACATACAACAACATTTGCCAAACAAGTCCTAAGGGAAAAGCATCAGCATTCATAATTGAGTATAAATAAATTTGTTCAATCATTACTTCCAAAATTCTGTGGAAGTTTAACACTGCGCGGACAGTTTTAAACTTACACTGGTATTTTCGTGATACGGTGTTTATCACAAAAATACAGAGAATTCATTTTAACGTTAGAAATAGTTTTCTGATTTTATAAAAAAATACAGTTTGAGTTTAAAAGAAATAATTCCACCGTTTTGAAATACAGTTTTGAATTTTAACACAGGTATTGCAAGTTTTTATGAAAATTGCATTTTGACCCCAAAAGTAATTTCAATTAGTCAAGAATTAAACTTTTCACATAAGAATCGAAATTAACATATAAACAGACAATATATATTAAATTTTAAATATGATAATGCAAATGATAATGAAAATAAATTTTAATTATGATCATGCAGGAAAATGCAGGTTATTACACCCTCCCCCCCTTAAACAGGATTTCGTCCCCGAAATCAAGACTAACTAGTCATGAAACAACTCCGGGTACTTCTTCCTCATATCAGCTTCAACTTCCCACGAGGCTTCATTCTCGTCGTGGTGATTCCACTGAACCTTCACCAACGGAATATCCTTATTCCTCAGCTTCTTGATACTCTGATCCAAAATCTTCGCAGGTCTCTCCTTGTAAGAAACGCTATGACTCGTCTCAATGTCGTCATAACTAACCACATGCGAGGGATCTCGTATGTATTTCCTCAACATACTCACGTGAAACACGTTGTGAACCCCAGACATCTTTGGTGGTAACGCCAGTTGATAGGCCACTTTCCCGATACGTTCCAAAATCTCAAACGGTCCAATGAAACGCGGAGCTAACTTCCCTCTCTTGAGACCAAAACGTACTACTCCTCGTGTTGGTGAAACCTTAAGAAGTACGTGATCTCCCACACTAAACTCCAGATCTTTTCGGCGTCGATCAGCATAACTCTTATACCGGCTCTGAGCGGTTCTCATCCTTTCTTTGACCAAGGAAATCTTCTCGTTGGTTTCTCTAACCAAATCTGGTCCCAACAATTCTGTGTCCCCAACCTCTGCCCAACACAATGGAGAACGACATGGTCGTCCGTACAGTGCTTCGAACGGAGCCATACCGATACTCGTATGATAACTATTGTTATAGGCAAATTCAACCAACGGCAAGTGTGTCTCCCAAGATTCTTCAAAATCGATCACACAAGCCCTAAGCATATCTTCCATGATCTGATTCACACGCTCAGTTTGTCCATCTGTCTGAGGGTGAAAAGCAGTACTCATCTTGAGCGAGGTTCCCATAGCTTCTTGCAAACTTTCCCAAAATCCAGAAGTAAAACGTGCGTCACGGTCTGACACAATCGACACAGGTGCACCGTGAAGTCGCACAACTTGTTGTATGTACATCCGGCTCATCTTTTCCACCGGGTATGTCATACTGTAAGCAATAAAATGAGCTGACTTCGTCAATCGATCCACAATTACCCAAATAGCGTCATGATTCTGCTGTGATCGAGGCAATCCTACTACAAAATCCATCGTTATATGCTCCCACTTCCAACCAGGAATAGGTAGCGGTTGCAACAATCCTGACGGTCTCTGATGTTCGGCCTTGACTTGCTGACACGTCAAACACTTGGATACAAACTCGGCCACATCCTTCTTCATGCCTTCCCACCAGAAATTCCTCTTCAAATCTTTGTACATCTTCGTTCCTCCCGGGTGAACTGTATACCTTGATTTATGTGCTTCTTCCAGGATATCCTTCCTTAACTCTCCATCACCGGGCACGCACAATCTATTCCTGCACCGATACCCTCTATCGATTCCCACCTTCCATTCTGTCGGGTCCTTCTCTGACATCTTTATGAACCATGATTGAAACTTCTCATCTTCTTTCTGAGCTCCAATAATGCGGTCAATGAGAACAGGCTGTAGGATAAGACATCCGAAAAGTTGTCCTTCTCCTCTTTCAGCACTCTGTACATCAAACTCTGCCAACGTCTCCAATGCTCGCCATTCTCTCACCATTAAGGAGGTGATCGTCCCACGAGTCTGCCGACTCAAAGCATCAGCGACCACATTAGCTTTACCAGGGTGGTATTCCAATGTGAAGTCATAATCTTTGATCAACTCCATCCATCTGCGCTGCCTCATGTTCAACTCTTTCTGTGTGAACAAATACTTCAGACTCTTGTGATCGGAGAACAAATCAAACTTCTCACCGTAGAGATAATGTCTCCAAATCTTGAGTGCAAATACCACTGCTGCCAACTCCAAATCATGAATAGGATAGTTCAACTCATTCGGCTTTAGCTGTCTAGATCCATAGGCTATAACTTTACCATCTTGCATAAGTACACACCCTAGTCCTTGATATGAGGCGTCACTAAAGATAGTGAACTTCTCGCCAGGCTTGGGTATTGCTAGTACTGGTGCGGTAGTGAGTCTCTCTTTCAACTCTAGAAAGGCTCGCTCGTGCTTCTCTGTCCATTCGAATTTCAAATTCTTCTTCGTCAATCCAGTCAATGGTGCGGCTATTTTAGAGAATCCTTCAACAAATCTTCTGTAATAGCCTGCGAGTCCAAGAAAACTCCGAACTTCTGTAGGGTTGCTTGGCCTAACCCAGTTGGATACAGCATCGGTCTTGGACGAATCCACAGAAATTCCTTGAGATGACACCTTGTGTCCCAAAAATTTTACTTCTTGCAACCAAAACTCACACTTACTGAACTTGGCATACAAGTGGTGGTCCTTAAGCGTCTGCATCGTAATCCGAAGATGTTGCTCGTGTTCTTCTCTTGACTTAGAATAGATCAAAATATCATCAATAAAGACGATGACAAACTGATCTAAATAAGGCTTGAACACTCTGTTCATCAGATCCATAAACACTGCCGGGGCGTTCGTCAATCCAAACGGCATCACCAGAAATTCATAATGACCATATCGGGTTCTGAAAGCAGTCTTAGGTATGTCTTCCTTCCGTACCCTCAACTGATGATATCCCGACCTAAGGTCTATCTTGGAAAATATCGTAGCTCCTTGTAGTTGATCAAATAAATCGTCAATCCGAGGCAAAGGATACTTGTTCTTGATCGTCACTCGATTCAATTCTCTGTAGTCGATACACAGCCTGAGCGTCCCGTCCTTCTTCTTCACAAATAACACCGGTGCTCCCCAAGGCGATGTACTTGGACGTACAAAACCTAGGTTCTCGAGCTCTTGAACTTGTCCCTTCAATTCTAGTAGTTCTGTGGGGGCCATTCTGTAGGGAACCTTGGTAATCGGTACGGTACCCGGTATAAGCTCAATACAGAACTCTATACTTCTCTCGGGCGGTAATCCAGAAATGTCTTGAAATACTTCTTCGAAGTTCTTGACTACAGGTATAGATGATGCTGTCACCTCTGTACTGACGACTTCGATGTTGGCTAAACATCTTGTGAGGAACATATCTCCCGAAGGGTTACATTGAAAATCAAAGGGTTGATTCTCATTGTCGGAGAATGTAATTCTCTTCCTCGCACAATCCAACTTCACTTGATTCTGAGACAGCCAATCCATTCCTAGGATTATGTCAAACTCCTTCATCGATAGGACGATCAACCTTGCAGGGATTTCTTGGTCACCTAATCTTAAGGGACAATCCTTGCACACATGTCCTAAACTGACCGCAGCTCCTATTGGTGATGTAGCCTTCAAAGCTTTCTCTAAGCGATGAGGTAAGATACCCAATCTCCGAATTGTATTAACAGATATGAATGATAGAGCAGCACCCGTATCAAATAATACTCTAACATGGGAGTTAAATAGAGTCAATGTACCTTCCACTGCTTGCTGATCAGGTTGAGCTTCTCCATGATCTCCTTCTTCATATTCAGCTCCATCATATCCCGCGGCATCAGGAATAACAGCATTCAAGCGGGTCTGACTCTGTTATCCATAAGTTGCTTGCTTAGGGGCAGTGCAGAACCTGCTGATGTGACCTGGTTCACCACAGTTGAAGCAGACTATTCCTGGCTGAGTAGCACGCCTTGGTGCCCTGCAGTCCCGAGCCACATGTCCAGGGTTGCCACAGTTGAAGCACTTTACACCACTACTTCCTTCTCCTACTCGGGGTTGAGTCGGATGGGTAATAGCTTGTGCCTTCTTGCTCCCATCAAAGTTCCTCTTCTGTCCTTGGGTACGATTCATTGGTGGTCTATTCCCAAAATTACCCCTCTGAGGCGGTCGGAATTCGAATTGTTTACGGTATACTCGAGCATCCTCTTCCAGGTCGGTAGCCAGGCCGACTAGTCCTTCAAACGATTTGTCTAGGTGGCCGAGAGTCAGGCGACGAATCTGCGGTGCCAACCCTTGGTTATACTTCCGGATCTTCTTCTCCTCAGTATCAACCATGTGCGGGGCAAACCGTGACAGCCTCTCAAACTGTGTGGTATACTCTTGCACCGTCTTGGTTCCTTGCGTCAGATCCATGAATTCCTTCTCTCTTCTGTGCCTCTCCGTAGCCGGGAAGTACTTCTCCAGAAATCTTCCTTTAAACGCTGTCCACGTCATCCCCATCGCAGCTGTGTTTCCGATAGTGGCTATGACCGAGTCCCACCAATCTGCAGCGGCGTCGGTCAGTTGAAAAGTAGCCAATCTCCTCTTGTCCATCTCGTTGCATTGGACAGCTTCGAACATGCGATCCATCTGTCTTAACCATTGCTCCGCCTTCCAGGGATCCGTGGTACCCGCAAATTGCTCGGGTCTGAGCGCACGGAATCTTTCCAGCAGCTTATCTCCCGTCTGGCGGTCTCGTTGGTTTTCATTCGCATTACTAACCCTCTCGAGACGTCTAATAAAAGCTTCAAATATTCCCGTGGGGTCGGCAGCCTCGGGCGCTCCTTCAATCAGATTTCTGTTCCTCCTTGGTCTTCCAGCCATTCTATGCATGATAGGGGTAGTAGAATGAGAAACATGCATGCAACAGTACTATGACGAAAATTTTCAAAGTAGTATATATCACTATAACACATACTCGTATTATCACATAAGCATACAATAAAATATATATTGAGTACATATAACACGTATTCGAACTAGGGCTGTCTAATAGCAAAGAGGTCATATTCTTATCCTCTAGACTCTGGGTTGTGGGCCATACTGACTGTTCCGAGATTTGACTCAGGAAGTTGGTCAGTGCCTAAGCTATTAATGAGGGCTATGGTATGCTTTAACTCCTTAGAAACTTGGCTACTATATGTCTGTAGGGGCATCGTAAAATATGGCTATCTCGGCTAATCCTAAATGGATATGTCTGAAGGTATATGGAAATTGCTATCATTCTTGTCGATGTGACAAGACAAACGGGTAATCATTTCTATGATAAAACCAACTTAGAATTTTAGTTTCTGAACTAAGGGTAATCCGTACTAAACTAAAACTAGAACTTGGTTATATAGCTTAGTAAAACTTAAGGGTAACCTATGTCACTAATCTATGGCGTGAAAAACTGAGCCTGGTCAATCTAGAAAACCTATGGCTCTGATACCACCAAATCCTGTCACGCCCCGACGTAGCATAAATATGGAAAGCGTTTAATTTCCTTTATGGACCCGTAGGTCGCGACAGTTTGAAGGATCGATTCCGTCCCAAAAACGTCGAACAACATAAAACTATTAATCAGAGTAGGGCAAACAGGGCTCATAAAAATTTTTCTAACTTATTACAACTTATGGTACGGGGTTAACTAAGGCACAGACCGCCTTAAAATAAAACAATAACTTAAAGTCTATTACAGTCATCCTTATTACAAAACCAAATCATATCTTAAAGCACATAAACATAAAGCATATAAAAGTAAATTCTCTTCTCAGCAGTTGATCTCAATTAGCATAGTCATATGGTTCATCCTGATTATAACCTGCAAAGCCTGAACACGAATGTCCAGGACGCATCAACGCCGTCAGCTTCAAGAAGCTGGTGAGTATTAAAAACATAACTCTGAATGTAAAACATACTCATTTACCTTTTTCTCATTTCCATTTAAATACCACAAGTTTATATTTATGATAAAAAAACTCGTTTTAGAAAACAACCACAACATTATTTAAAAGATAATTTCACACATATGTGACCGTGTATGAGAACAATGCACCATCTCATCTATCCGACTCTTTTCTCTCGACAACACCCAACAACCCTCTATCCTACTCCTGGTATCTTTGAAATACTAAGATAGCCACACTTTAGCAACGGGGCGCCAGGGAGTGTCCAGTTTGCCTCACACTTTGGTCCGGGGTACCAGGGAGTGTCCAATGCCTCACACTTTGAATACCCTAACCGCCATGCAAATACCGGGGCAACCCCCACACAGGTATCCAGACTCGAGTCATTCAGGGAGTGTCTATAGGCCACACTTTAGCACTTCCATGGGTGCCAGTGAGTGTCCAAGTTCGGCTTCACACACTTTAACGCTTCCATGGGCGTCAGGGAGTGTCCATTTTTGCCACCTTCGCATTTCAAAGACACCCTCATCCTCTTTTTCAACTCCAACCACAATCACATCCACAACCACAACCATAACCACAGCCACAATTACAACCACAACCACAACCACAACCACAACTCAAACTCATACTCTTTCCACACAATCATTACTCTTTTCCACACTATCATTACTCTTTTACACACTACCAACACTCACCATGCATGTACAACTGACTCCACATGAATGTCATCAAACTTTAAACATAAAGGAATTCACAGAATTAAAGAAACAATACGCGTACGGGGATTGAAAATTCGTAATTCATTGCCTTAATCATTTTAAACATAACTAATAGCATTCTAAAAACTGCTACTGAAATCCTCGTTTTCTGTCCAAACGGTGCAGAATCTGAGAAAATTGCATTAGACGAAAAGTGTGTAGAATCGAGTTTTGCTTGGGACAACGCGGGCAGAACCTTAAATTTCATTCGTTTTCCTAACAAAAATCTGAAAACAAAATTCTGCTACTGTTAAAATTAAAAGAGAAAATATTAGATTGAATTTCTAATATACTTTTTCTGCTACTGTAATCCTCATTTTCTGCCCAAACGGTGCAAAATCTGAGAAAATTGCATTAGACGAAAAGTGTGCAGAATCGAGTTTTACTTGGGACAACGCGGGCAGAACCTTAAATTTCATTCGTTTTCCTAACAAAAATCTGAAAACAAAATTCTGCTACTGTTAAAATTAACTACCTAAATCAGTAAATAAGGAATGAGTTACATTTGGAGTGAGTTAGTAATACTCACCGTGATGTAGATTGAAGAAGTTGTTGAGAAAGAAATACAAGAATTAAGAATCCCCAATTTCAAGCTTGGCTATGGAGGATTGAGCTCTTCAAATTCTGAAATTATTATCTCTCTATGTGACTCTCTCAAGCTCTCTATGTTAGGAGTGTAGAATGTGTAGTGTGGTTGGGTGTATAAATACTCAAACTCCCACTTAGAAAACATTTGCCTAACATCCCACTCATTCTCCATTAATCTCCACTAATTACAAAGAAAGTGCAGCAATGATGTGTAAATATACACTTGCAATTCATAATGCTCCATTGATAATTGAAAGGGTAGGTGGAGTTGGTGTGGGTCAAGGTGTGTTTGGGAATCAAGCTTATGGCATAAGGAAAACACACATACAACAACATTTGCCAAACAAGTCCTAAGGGAAAAGCATCAGCATTCATAATTGAGTATAAATAAATTTGTTCAATCATTACTTCCAAAATTCTGTGGAAGTTTAACACTGCGCGGACAGTTTTAAACTTACACTGGTATATTCGTGATACGGTGTTTATCACAAAAATACAGAGAATTCATTTTAACGTTAGAAATAGTTTTCTGATTTTATAAAAAAATACAGTTTGAGTTTAAAAGAAATAATTCCACCGTTTTGAAATACAGTTTTGAATTTTAACACAGGTATTGCAAGTTTTTATGAAAATTGCATTTTGACCCCAAAAGTAATTTCAATTAGTCAAGAATTAAACTTTTCACATAAGAATCGAAATTAACATATAAACAGACAATATATATTAAATTTTAAATATGATAATGCAAATGATAATGAAAATAAATTTTAATTATGATCATGCAGGAAAATGCAGGTTATTACAATACTGGCTTTAAAAAAAAAAAAAAAAAGCAGTCCTCTTCATTTTCTTTTATGTCTCCATCAATCCATCTCCTAAAATCTCTCTATGTAGTGGTCTTGATTAAGTCTTACAGGGGCCAATTCAATAGCCTCCATCTACTAAAATCTTTCCATTTTTTTTTTGCCCCCATAATGAGTGTCCATTATCAAAAGCAAAGCATTGCATATCACTTTCTCCTCACTTTCTCCTCTTTCTAAACTTTTGTTTTTGTTTTGTTTTTTGTTTTTTTTTTCCAACCACATGGTTTGATGATAGTGTAGTAGCTCCAAACCGTATCTGAATCTATTTTAGCAAGCAACTGTAGAGGTAGCTTTGGGACTCTCCTGTCCTTTTTTCCTTCTTCGTTTCTTTAATTGTTATTTGGCCTTAGTTCATCTTTTTGCATACTTCAATCTTGCCTATTTTGTAATTAGTTATTTGGACATCCCATCTAGCTAATTGCGGAACTTTGATTTCCTTCTTCTAGGGGGCTAGATCAATGCTTGACACACTCCACAAGATCCCACTCTCTGTGAATTGAATGCTATCGGATATTGCAGAAGTAACATAAAGTAGGCATAAATCGAATCTAATGCTATGTTGATTTTACCAAAGAAGAAAATGATTTTTTTGAAAGTTGGGTTTGTTTCTTTTCGTGTGCTTCGATAACAGTCAAATATGGCTTAATCAATGCAATTTTTTTTTTCTCTTTTTTTCCTTCACCTAAATAGATTGTTTTTCTCTTCACTCTGCAACTAATCTCTTTCTTGGATTTGGGTCTCTGTGCAGCAATTTAAAAGACACCTTTAGTTTTGGGTTTTCTTGAGTTGAAATTATGTTTTGAAAAGAATTCTATTTCTCTATGTTAGATAAATGCTAGGAAGTAGTTTTAAGTGTCAGCTATAACATGAGGGTAATAGAACTGCGAGCTAATATTTTGTTGGTGGAAATCAAACCTAGATGTTTTATAATTTTGTGCAAATAAAGGGCCATTTTGAGTCTGTCTGTTGGGCGTGATTAATCCTTAAATACACTTTCATCTTTTTACAATTTCATCAAATTACACTAGAACCATCTAAATTACAATTTTCTCTTTTCATTTTGTAGGAAGAAAAAGACCTATTGAAATCAAAACCCAATTTTCAGCGTTCTTGCTGTTCGTGATCTAGAGAGGAGCAACTTTGTTTGCAGAGAACAAGAATTTTAGAGGTAAATGAGACATTTTTTTTTCTAGATAAGCTGCATTTATTCTCTCTTTCTCTCTCACTTTGTGCTACAATTAGTAATATTGAGCTTTGCAGAAGTACCAAGTAGGTTCCTTTTTTATTTCAGTCTCATAAGGTGTACTCTGAATATCACACAAATGGGTTCTATGCTTTTGGTCCCCATATGTGTTGGTACACAATTGCGGAAATATGGGTTCCATTAGTTTGATGTTACTAGATTTGCATTCTTGCTTTTGGTTGTTTTTGAGTCATTAGAGTATATTTATGTCGTTCTAATGTGTAGTTTTTACGGATTTTGTCTGAGACAAAACATGTGAATAAAGTGGGCTTTGAAGTTTGGGTAAACACAATCAGTTTCAGTTTGGTTGGGATTATGATTATCTGGTTTTTTGTTTTTGGTTGAGCAGTTGATTCGTTTGTGTTGTGGACCATTTAGATGGGATTTTGGTTGAATTTGGAAATATGAAATGACAAATTTTGGGATTAAAAGGTTGATGTTGACAACTATATGAGTCTTATAAACATTTGGATGGTTAGGATTTTGTTTTGTCTTAATAAGATGGACGGTTGAGATTGTTTGGGAAATTCAAATTTTTCGTCTCCCTCCCACAATCACAGCCTCACCAATGACCAACTTCTCTTGACTCTCATCCCAACGTCCCTCACTCTCTTTACTCCCTAAATTCGGCGCTGTACATTGGGAGTACAACCCCTTTCACCAACTCTTTCTCTCTCCTCTCTCTTCTAAAAGATCTTGGTACTCAATACTCACAACCTCTTCTATTCCCACTTTTTTCACCTCTCTCTGACTCTCGGTACTCATAAACACTCATCTTCTTCCTTTTTTTTAGACTGCAAACCATCTTCTTCTATTCTCTACTTTTTTTTCCTCTCTCTCTCTCTCTCTCTCTCTCTCTCTCTCTCTCAGGCTCACCATCGGTTACTTTGATTCGTGCTATCTAATATTTACTTAGTTGTTGATGGCAGCTTTCTGATTCCAGCTCAGTGTGATTTCATAGTTGAATCTTTAAATTTATTTTGAGTTGGGAATTTTGAGTTTCTAACTCCAGCCAACTTTTGTTTAAACCATTCGATGTTCTTCATTCATTACAGTTTGACTTATGGCTCTCTCTTCGGTGACTAGGATTTCAATTGTGGGCCAAGATGGTAATGTTTTGCTTTGGCAAATTTGGGTTTCTTTTCTTAATCTTATAGAATTGAAATTATGCCAGTGTGGCTAAACTATGGAGTCTGGCAATTCCCTCTATTACTATAATTACATATGAATATCTATATAATAAATTAGGAATGGGTTTGTCTCCCCCCAATGCAAAGACAAAGAAAGGCTAAGATTTAATCTTACCAAAGATAAAGAACGGTCAAGATTTAGTTTGGATTTCAAAATTCAAATGCTCAATTTTTGACTCACCCGACCCCAAACTAAAACCATTTTTTTGACAGACCAAAAAAACAAACCAATTCTCTCTCTCTCTCTCTCTCTCTCTCTCTCTCTCTCTCTCTCTCTCTCTCCCCTACGGATGCCCCTCCTCCCTCCAACTCTAGCTCCAACTTCTGATCTCCTTCGACCCTCCACACTCTC
This sequence comes from Hydrangea macrophylla, assembly GCA_033977485.1. NCBI lineage: Eukaryota > Viridiplantae > Streptophyta > Magnoliopsida > Cornales > Hydrangeaceae > Hydrangea > Hydrangea macrophylla. The sequence continues at coordinate 30,976,245 of CM066987.1, forward strand.
AGGTACTCTCTCTTTGAAAAATGGTGAGGTTTGGTTTCCCTTATTGGGTTTCCTCTATTTTAAGATGTTTGATTTTCTTTATTGGGTTTCCTCTATTTTTGTGTGTGTGTGTGTGTTCTTATTCTCAATGTAATTTCGTTTTTTTTTTTTTTTTTTTTTTTTTTTTTTTTTTTTTTTCAGGCGGTGAGTAATTTCAGTCCCTAATTTCAGGTATTTCCCTCTATCTTCAATTTTACAAAGCACTGCATATGCATATGCCCCTAGACCTCGGGTCCCATTCAGGAGACCAAAAAAAAAAAAAAAACAAAGAAAAGAAGAGTAGAGAAGCTTAAAATAATGACTAAGGTCTCAAGTGCCATGCATGTTAGTTTTGAAATGTTAGTTTTTATTGAAATTAAGAATGATGATCTAAGGTCTCAAGTGCCATGCATGTGGGATTTGAAAGCTTTTAAAGCTTCAAACAGTACCAATATAAGAGCCCCTATGGATTTAGGCAGCTGGGTTTCATGATTTGGAGGAAAGAGAAGTGCTCTTTTATTTTTTGCAAATGTTGAAGTATTTAGATATCATGTGGGCTGAAAACTCTCAAAAGCAAAAGAAATTGAAGACCCAATTCTTACAAAAGGAAAAATGTTACAAGTACTAGGTATAACCCGTGCCTAAAGACACTACAATTCAATACTAACCAAGCATTCGTTTGGTCAATAACTAACTCTACGTGTTGGGCCTATATGACAACATTTTCGTAACACAACTCCTAAGCTAAACCCTTCAACCAAAAGCCATTAAGTGCCAAAATGATAGTTTTTTTGCTTGAGTATTGGGCCACTTGAAGGATGAGCCATGTTTTTTGATTAGCTTTCTTTCCTTCAATTTTTTTTTCCTTCCCAAACTGGGCTTAGATAGTGTTGAGTTAATTATATGATTCTTCCTATGATTGAGCTTAAACATATTGTGATTTATTTTTCCCCTTTATTCTTCCTTGATTGAGCTTAAACATATTGTTTGCAAATGACAAGTGTCCTTTATATATTTGATTTGCTCAACTTTAAACATTTTGAGTACATGTGATTTTTAAAATCCGTTTTGAAGTTATTGCAATTTTTGAAGGAGAGTATAGAAGGCCTTTTGGGCAGTAGTTCTTATAATAAATTAGGATCATGTCTACTCATTGGAATCTTGAAACGAACGTGTTGAACATATCTTATCTATTGATCTTCTCAGTTTTATAGTTTTGTAGATGGTACATTTCTTTGATGTTTATTTTTCCCCCATGTAATAGTTTTTTTGGCCCAATGGATTACTTGGAAAGGAATGTTTTAAACCCCTTTTGTTCTCTTAATTTTGTAGTTCCTACGTTATTTTAACCCCTTTTGAGTTAGATTTTTAAGAAATAAGAAAATTATTGGTAAATCTCCTGTGAACAACCCAAAAACTTCTCTCTCTTTTATCGTGTTACTCTCTCAAAATTTTCCTTCTATTTTTGTGATTTGTACTGTTGCACATTCTTTTCTTTTGGATTTGAATGTTTATAGGTGTGTGTTCTTTGTGTCTACATGGAGCAATAGTTGGGATTGAATTCTTTTAAGGTACATTTTGGGATTGAATTCTTTTCTTTTATTTTTTATTTTTGTCGGTACTGCCCACAAGAACGGGCAATAGTTGGGCTGAAGCAAGAGTTGTAATTTTGCTGTTGACTACTTTGATCTTGCTGCCAGTTTTTCCATTTTGACCTAAGGTTCTATCACAATTATTGTTAACCTTTTTGCTCCTTTTTAATTTATTAGTTGCTTTAATTTTGAGTCCTTTTGCATAGATTTTGTCTTATTTCTCTCTCTCTCTCTCTCTCTTTCTCTCTCTCTCTCTCTCTCTCTCTCATTGGACTTTGTTTGTAATTCTCATTCTCAAGTTTTTTTAGCTCATTTACTTGAGCCCAGTTTTTCAACTCATTTAGTTGCTGTTTTCTTTTCTTTTATTAGTTTTCCTAAAAGCTCCAAGTCCCGAGGCTTTGTGATATTTTATTAGTTTCTCCTACTAATCTTCCAATTTTCTTATTCGGTTCGGTTGTCGCTTTCTAAATTTGATAAGCCTTTTTACTTGATATTTACTTAGTTTATAGTGCTTCTCATATCTCATCTCTCTCTCTCTCTCTCTCTCTCTCTCTCTCTCTCTCTCTCTCTCTCTCTGGGATTTGGTGTGATTCGTTTGCTTGAAGTAGTTATCAGTTTTCCCCTTCTATTTAAGGGGAAACTAAAATTCAGAAACATCAGGGAAAGTATGTGTATTAAGGCCAAACCTCAAGGGAAGAAGCGCATATAGTGTTGTGAAGAGGAAAGAGGAAAGAAAAAAGAAAAAAAACTAAAGGTTGCTTTACTCTTTTCAAACACTTTTGGAGGTCGCTTTAAGCATTGGTTATGGCTTAGTTTTTTTTTTTTTTTTTTTTTTTTTGGGGGGGGGGGTTGTAAGCTAGATATTTCTTTGAATTTTTCCATTGGCCTTTCCCTTTGCTTCCAAATCAGGAATCATTGACAGAGGACAGACTTTATCAAAATTTTTAGCTTTACTTTTGACTGGGTTGTTGTTGATGTGATTGCAGCTTAGTCATTTTCCCCAATTTCTCATTCATTGTATCAACAATTTTAGGCTCCTTCTTTTTCTACTTGACAACGTATTAGGCTGCTGCAACACGTTGGAAGAAGTTACTACTCAACTGGACTATCATGCTTTTGATTTCCATCTAGACATCTAGTAGAATTTTTTTGCCGGCTTTAGTGCTGCACTTTTGAATAGTGAAATTCTTGGTTTGTATTACTTTTTGAAATTGTGGAGCCTTTGTTATTGTGCTTGGCCTGTGGGCCTTTTTATTTTTATTTTTATTTTTATTGTGCTATGCCTTTTTATTGGACAGTGAACCTTTTCATTCTGTCAAATAAATTGCGAGTTAACAGGGTCTAATGTTGAAAAAATAGAGTAGAATCTGTCGAAAATTTTTCAATGTAGGTTTTTTTTTTAAAATAAGATACAGGTTTAGAGTTAATAACATTTTTTACTGCACAATTTAGACTTAGGCAAACCTTTTTTCTGGGGTAGTGCCCTCGGGCACGGGCAATCACTAGTACATATATAACGTGTGAGTGTGGTTTTTGTGTTGGTTGTGGGTAAACGAGGGGGCAGTGAGGGGACAGGTGGCGTGGGGATGTTGTAAAAGCTGGGGGTCCAAGAGGGGGAGGGTGGCGTGTGTGTGTGTCATGATATGAGTGAGGGGATGTGAGGGAGATGGATTTGAGATCGAGGGGGTGGGGGAGTGTGCGGCGGTAGGGGGTGTGTGTATATGTCTGGTGGATTTGAGGGGGTAAGGTGGTAGAGATCCAAGGGTCATAGGGGATGTTTGGGGTAGTGTTTTTACACCAAGGTTAAATGGGGGTTGGGTAGTACAAGACCCATATTAGGCAAGATTCCTATAGTACTACACATTCCATATATGTAATGTTAGTCATCGTCTAGGGGTACGTGCAATACAGTCTAATTCAATACAGATTTTACGAGTCCGCTTGATATTCAGTCCAGGTCTAACTTTAACAGTTTGGGTTTAGAAATTACAGTCGGGTCAATATATATAGTTCGAATAAAAACGCTGATATAATTAAAATCTCATCCCAATTATAGTCACGGTCTATTGGGTACGGATAATACATATAACTTATGATTATAATATAAAAGGCAACTAATATTAGAATACTATATAATAATATACGGGGGTCTAAATTTAGGCGACAACAAAAATATATGTTATAACGCATAATTATAATTCCAAATGGTTACGAATATTAACATAACATATAGTCATATTATTAAGCGACAGTTAATTAATAAACACAAAGTTAATACGTAAGGTCACACTTAGAAATTTATGAAATTATATAAATAAAGTAATACAGATTTTACGGGTACTACAAGAGATGAGGGGATTAGAGAGAGTGAGGGTTTGCAACCTAAAATACAAGCCAAAATAAAAAGCCAACCCTAAATAAAACTTATCTCTAACTATATATACTACATACACAAAATGGCAAAGTTGTAAAAAGAAGAGGAGAACTTCAGTAGAAGCGGATCGATCCCTTTACAAAGGGAGGATCGATCCGCCTTTAATCTGGGCATTTACTAGATTCTCGAGAAAACGTGGATCGATCCGCTCTTTTAGCCGGATCGATCCATCTCGGGATCATTGTCGCAGAATGGCATAAGAAGATCACGGATCGATCCCCTCAAAATGGCGGAACGATCCGCTCTTTTCGAATCTGATAGTAAGTTTAAAAAGAACACACGGATCGATCCCCTCTAAAGGGCGGATCGATACGGCTTTCTAAAATCTCTTCTTTGCCCCTCTTTTACTCCGTGGATGCTACAAGGGTTGGATTTCACTTCACCTAAGCTTGTATAACCTACAAGAAAGAGATCTTTATTAGCTCAAAGAGAGTAACAACAAGAGCAATCAGAAGCACAAATTATCCATTAACTCTCCGGTTTAAGTAATAATTCGTGTCCAATAGGAATAAAATCATGATGTTAAGAATGCAATATTGGACACAAATCAGCGGTCGTGTCAAAATACAGCCTGGTGGTTAAATTCCCAACCCCTCAAGGACCCGGGAGCCTACACGGAGACCAAGCTGTCGCCCAGAGTTGCTATGTTAGTTCGTTGCGCCGGGAAGCCATTACTGAAACACTAAACGTTCAGAAGATGGACCCTAGAGACAAAAGTGACAGAGTGGGCCCAATAGATGAGCTGGAATAGGTGGTGTTGGATCCTTAGAATCCCGATCGGACCGTCAGCATTGGCACTTTCTTAGAGCCAGGCCTCAAGGTGGAGCTGGTTCGGTTCCTGCGGCAAAGCCTGGACGTCTTTGCCTAAAGCCATGAGGATATGCATGGGATAGTTCCCCGGGTCATATCTCACCATCTCAATACTAACCTGGATTCCCAGTCGGTCAAACAAATGTGGTGGGGTATGGCACCTGAGAAACAAGCGGCACTATGTGAAGAAGTCGAGAAGCTCCTGAAAGTAAATTCCATCCGAGAGAGCCACTATCCCGACTGGTTAGCAAATGTGGTACTAGTTAAGAAAAGCAATGAAAAGTGGAGAATGTATGTAGATTTCACTGATCTGAACAAGGCCTGCCCCAAGGACTGCTATTCATTACCCAGGATAGACCTCCTTGTGGACTTCACAGCCAGTCAAGCGCTCCTCTCGTTCATGGATACCTATTCGGGGTACAATCAGATCAGCATGTATCCCGGGGATGAAGAGAAGACTTCCTTCATCACATATCAAGGAACATACTGCTACAAAGTGATGCCCTTTGGCCTCAAAAATGCTGGGGTAACCTATCAACGCTTGGTCAATCACATGTTCAAGGATCTGATCGGGAAGTCCATGGAGGTCTACGTCAATGATCTTTTGGTTAAGAGCCGAGACGAGTTTGACCATCTCGAGCATCTGGTCGGGGCCTTCAGCATTTTTGAGGAAATTCATAATGAGGTTGAACCCGGCCAAGTGTACATTTGGCTTCTCATCCGGGAATTTTCTGGGACACCTAGTCAGCAGGCAGGGTATTGAAGTAAACCCCGAGAAAATCCAGGCCATGATAAACATGCGGTCGCCCAGGTCAACCAAAGAAGTTCAAAGCTTGGCCGGGCGAGTCACCACATTAAACAGATTTGTCTCTCGAGCTACCGACCGGTGCCTGCCATTTTTTAAAATCCTCTGCAAGGCCTTTCAGTGGTCGGAAGAGTGCGAGGAGGCATTCCTAGAACTCAAGAAGTACTTGGCATTGCCCCCTTTACTCTCAACACCCGTGCCAAACGAGGGATTGTTCTTATATTTGGTAGTTTCACCTTCAGCGGTCAGCTCGGCTCTCATCTGAGAAGAGCACGTGATACAATTCCTGGTCTACTACACCAGCAGGGCACTTCAAGGTGCAGAAAGCAGATATTCTCACATAGAGAAGCTTGCGTTCGCCCTCATTACCTCTGCCCGGAGACTCCACCCGTACTTTCAGGCCCACGTCATCGTGGTCCTCACGGATCAACCTCTTTCCAGGATCTTGAGCAGGCCCGAGACGTCTGAGAAGCTTGTTAAATGGTCCTTGGAATTAGAAGAGTTTGAAGGGGTCTATCGACCCCGGACGGCGATCAAAGGACAAGCCATACCAGACTTTCTTGTTGAGTTCACATACCCGGAGGATCCGGTGGAAGAGCTCAACCCGCCAGTTCCACCGCCCGGGCTACAGCCAGGTGTCCCAACCTGGATACTTCACGTGGATGGGTCTTCCAACAAATAGGGCAATGGGGCAGGGATCATCCTGACTACGCCAGATGGGATCCAGCTCGAGTATGCACTTAGGTTTGGATTCCGAGCCTCTAACAATGAGGCCGAGTATAAACCCTGTTGGTTGGACTACAACTAGCTACCTCAAATGGGTGCACAATAGATTCAAGGGTACAGCGACTCCCAGCTCGTGGTAAACCAAGTCAATCAAGAATACGAAGCTCGGGAAGACAACATGGTGGCCTATCTGGCCCTTGTCTGAGCAGTCTCAAAGAAGCTGCAGGGGTTCTCCATTACGCAAATACCGAGAGGAAACAATACTAGGGTCGATCGGTTAGCCCGCCTGGCTTCGTCTTCTGAATTAGACTTGCCTGGGATAAGGATTGAATACCTACCCGAGCTAAGTGTGGCCTACTCAGAATGCATGGAGGTTGAACCGGTCGCCCTAGGACCCAGCTGGATGGATCCAATCGTGATATTTCTAATAACCGGGGCTTTACCAGAGGCGAGAGCGAAAGCCCACTGGGTTAAGTATCGGGCGGCTAGATACCACATCATTGATGGTATCCTCTACAAGAAAGGATTCTCAATACCATATCTCCGTTGTGTCTATCCCGCACAGGTCCAAGCGATATTGTATGAAATCCATGAGGGAGTGTGTGGGAATCACATCAGAGGCCGGGCACTCTCCAGAAATGCCCTACTGTAGGGATATTACTGGCCAACTATGGCCCGGGACTGCTAGGAGTACGTAAAGAGGTATGACAAGTGCCAGAGATATTCTCCGATGATCAACCGCCCGGGAGAGCTTTAGATACTAATTCTCAACCCATGGTCCTTCGCTCAGTGGGGCATCGACATCGTCGGTCCCCTCCCGATGGGAAAAGGGCAAGTTAAGTTCGCTGTTATCGCCGTGGACTACTTCACCAAGTGGGCAGAGGCCGAGCCTTTAGCCACAATCACCGAGAAGAGGATGGAAAGTTTCGTTGAGAAGAATATCCTAAGCAGGTTCGGCATCCCCCAGGTTCTAATCAGTGACAACAACAAACAATTTGACACCCCGGTGTTCCGGTAGTTCTGCTCGGGGTATGGGATATTGAATCATTACTCCTCCCCCAAGCACCCTCAAGCCAATGGCTAGGTAGAGGTGACCGGCTGAACTATTTTGCATCAATCAAAACTAGGCTTGAAGGTGCCAAAGGGCTTTGGGCAGAAGAATTACCAACCCTCCTATGGGCCTATCATACAACTCCCCGAGCGGCAACAGGTGAGACACCGTTCTCCCTTACCTATGGGTTCGAGGCTGTAGTCCCCACAGAGCTCGGGTTGCCTGCTTACCGAGTGAAAAACTTCAGTGAACGGGGCAATGAGGAAGCACTTAGAGGAGAACTAGACTTGGTAGAAGAAAAAAGAGATCGAGCTTATCTGAAAATGGCAGCATACAAGCAAAGAGTCTCTCGGTACTTCAATAGCCGGGTCAAGCACCGCGGTTTCCAGGTAAGAGATCTAGTTCTCAAAGCGGTAAACCAGTCTACCTAATTCCCGAGCTACGGGAAGTTGGGGCCGAATTGGGAAGCACTGTACAAGGTTACCCAAGTTAACCGTTCAGAAACATACTGTTTACAAACTCTAGACGGACGCGACCTCTCTCACCTTTGGAACGTGCTCCATCTCCGCAAGTATTTCCAGTAAAGCATGAAAATAATGTTGGCTAGGAACCATGTAGCTCCACCCGAGCATATCTATTCACATAGTAATAAAAGTTTCCTTTTTCGCCAAACAACTCTTCTCCGTGCTTGCTCACTCAAAAGACCTCGGGGTAAGACCCGAGGCATCCAAAAGACCTCGGGTCCATAATCTGAGGCCTAAGCTTCGCTTAGGTCCAACCGACGATGGGGGAATCAACCTCTAGGTGGCTGATGATAGAAAGCCTCAAAGGACCTTGCAATCACCCACGTTCTAGGTCGGTTTCCTACGGTCGCTCCCTCTATACGCTTGCCTTAGCAAACGCTTGGGAGGCAGGGGAATACTAGGCCAAACAGGAAATCATACCGGGCACTAACAGGACTTGGAATCCTAGGACTCCTAACATTCCTAAGTACCTACAGTACCCTGAGAAATAGCTCGGGTACACTACAACAAAAAGTGGTTTTAGTGAGAATTGATTTTCCTCGCTAAAAGTAGGTATTTCCTCGCCAAATCTTTTTGCGAGAAAATAATTTCCTCACCAATTTTGCCACCAAAGGGTTGTCTTAAAAAGTATCTGGCGAGGAAATAAATTCCTCACCAATGAAAACATTTTAGCGACGAACTTTTTCCTCGCCATTGAGTAATAATTTCGTTGCCAAAATTCAGATGTGTATTCTCAAATTTGATCATTACCGACAAAAAATTTCATAGCAAAAGACTCTCTAAATAATTTTCAAAAATATTTTTGGCGCAGGATTATTTCCTTGCTAACGAGTTTTTACAAAATTTACTTGTCATGCCCGTTCCAGAATTTCATAGTTTAATCATGCATGATATGAAATTTTATGAATTATCATTGATATATGATAATTGAGGATAAGTGGTTGACTGTGGTCAACGGTAAGGTGTCAGTAAGGACACGAGAATATGGAAGTTCATATTGCATAATCATGAGTAAATGACATTTATATGATTTAAATGTTATTTGACTTTATCTGGTATTCCTGTGAATAGTAATTATACCTGTGTAGTATAATTCTGGTAAATTTTGATTTGGTAGTATCATTTTAAGAACTGTGGTGAGAACGTGAGTGATACGTTAATTGAAAAGGTAGGTTGTGTAGAGATTCCACAGAATATAGTTTTCGGACGTTATTTTGGACCCAAACGAAACTTAGTCGGAAACTTTTGAAATTTATAGTTTTCACTCGTAAAGTTATAAAATGGACGTGTGTGAAGTTTCATGGGTGAATGAGAAGTTTTGAGAAACTTGCGGGGAGGTAAACACAATTTCCGAGAAGTTTGCCTATAAATAGAAGTGGATGAGATTTCATTCTCATCCACAACTTTTATAATATCTAGAGAGAGGAGAGAGAAGGGAGATTTGGAGCCAACGGGCTTTGCGACGCCAATCGACGACCGTTCGTCTGTCAGATTTTCTCCAGATTTCAGATTTGAACTCGTGGAGGTAAGATCTACGTTTTGATACCACTTAGGTCATGTTTGGCCAATTTTTGTTAAGATCTTAATTTTAGACTTTTGGAAAAAACAGGTATAAACTTGTAGGAATTGTCCCAAATTCGAAATCCGACGTTTATTTAGCCTCCTAGTCGATCCTTCAAAGTTTGGGGGAAATCGCACGAGGTATGAAGTTCTAACTTGTGAAATATAGGGAAATACATGTTTTATATTTCGACGACGAAATTGTGATCCGGGCAAAATCCATGTGTTATTAGTAGGCCCGTTAATTATGCACGCGCTAAATTGTGAAAAGCATGTCTAAAATTATGCGAGCACGTTAAGTTGTCTATGTGGGTCAAAGGGGAGTCTTATACAAATACATGTCGGAGTAAGCTTCTCGATGTTTGAGAATTTAGTAGCGACGGCTACTGTGCATGGTTGATAGACTTGGACTTGCCATGGCACTTGTGGATACAATGGTTGATAGACTTGGACTTGCCATTGGTATCGCGGTTTAAGGCTTGGACTTGCCGCTACCGGATGAATACGTATTTTTCTCCCTAGAGACTATTGTATGATTTATGAGATTAAAGCATGATTTGTCATATATTGTACATGTTAGACTTGTACGCTCAGCATATAGCTGAGCAGTGGAGATGTACTCCATTGCAGGTAAAAAGAAAGACAAGAAGAAGTGTGTGGAGTGAGGCCGATGAACGCCGGGGAATCACCTTTGTATATGTTTTTGTTTTGAATCCTAATCTTGTGTAAGGATTTGTATATTATAATACGTTGTAATAGATCCTTGGATTAGCTTTGTAATATGGTAATTCTGTACTTGAATGTCTGTAATCGTGTTTTAATATGTTGAAAATCAGTTATGGTTGGGATTGTTGTTGGTATTGAGAAGCATGTGTTATTAGTATTTGAGATACAGGGCTGCCAGCAGGGGAGCAGTCGACTGGACCCAGGGTCAGTCGACTGGATCCCGTATGTTTGAGACACTGTAAGTGAATAACAGAAAAGCAGTCGACTGGACCCCTTCATCAGTCGACTGAACCACTGTTGATTTTAGCTACTGCTTCCAATAATAGAAAAGCAGTCGACTGGATTCTCTGAGCAGTCGACTGGACCCCTTTGATTAAGTTGCATTTTGGGTTCTGCTTGACCCAGTCGACTGGGCAGTCGACTGGACCTCTGTTGAGGATTTAGGTTTTTAGTTTCTGCCAGGCACAGTCGACTGGACCCTAGTACAGTCGACTGGGCAGTCGACTGAACCTTTGTGTTTTGAATTGGATTCTTGTGAACGTTTTAAATTGAACAAATTAATTTCTTTTATAACTCTGATTTCAATGGATTTTTCAAACTCAGAGGGTTTTGTTCCCTAAGTTTTAAATACCCAGGGTTGTTTTAAAGTTCTTTCCGCTGCGTATCGTTAGATGATGTTTGGTTGAGCCTTGGTGGCATGCCACGTGTCCTATTTCCACGCGTAGTGGGATGGGTCGTGACTTTACTACATAGTTTGGCAACAAAAATTTCCATCACTACACATTTTTTTTAAAATATGTTCTTATTCTTGTTTCTGTACCCAACATCACATAATAGAATTAACACATATCATTACAAGATCATGTCCAAAAAACAAATTTCATTGAATAAAAAACTTTGCTTGGGCTATTCACAAAAAAATAAAAAACCTTAACAAACTAATACATCGTGTCTGTTCAAACATAAACTAATGGTTAAAAAAACATGAACTAATGTTTTCCATTGTTCCTAACACCTTAACAAAATAAGATGTAGTCGATCCTCTACAAATCAACATCGTCTTTACCGAATCTGCGACACAAACAAATGGAAAGCATTAGAATACTACAAGTTCTTAAAAAACAAGTACATCAAAATTTTTATAAAAATACAACTTACATTAGAACCAAAGTCCGCTGTCATCATTTGAATCTCTGCTACAACTTCTCCAAAAACCTTCAAGGAAAAGAATTGTCAATATATTTACGAAAACTTGAACAATAAAGTTCCCTATGTTGTAAAGTAATGCCACCACATTGAACAATAAAATTAAGCACACGGATGGACATATAATATAGTTATTGCCCAATGCCAATGTGCTAATATATGTTAGAACAAAGTATTTACGAATATTTCATGTTTGCTAAGTTATTCGTTCGCGGTGCAACTTCTTGTGCTTGATTAACGTTATTTTCTTGCTAACCTCTTATAACCAAAAATAATAATAAATAAATAAATAATATCAATAAACATGTTATACCATATTGACCATAGAGTTCAGTAAACTGTCCAACAAGTCATGAAGACAAGCATTCATTCAAATAGTAGTGTCTGAAGACAACTAAGTGCAATTTACAAATTTTTTAATACTAGGCAGAGAGGTGTATGTAAGGTTAGGGCTGGGTAGAGCTGGGCTTTAGCCCAGTGTAGCGGTAGAACTAACAAAGCATTTAGGAACCAAATTTGAGAAAACATAGCATTATTCAGTAAATTACCTGATTGAGTCCGCTTCAAACCAAAGGTATTGCGGAAAGAGTAATGCTACACTTACAAAATTTCGTGTCCAAAATGATTCTCATACATGCTTGGTTCCCAGTTAGAATATAAAATTTAGGAAACATAGCATTACTCTAGTGATAATTCAATGATTAATGCTATGGTTCACAAAAATATATGCTTTGACAATTGTATCAACATGTTGTGGCAGTGATCGTGGTACCAACTCCGATAGAATTGAGGCTATCTCAAATTTAGGAAACATAGTATTGCTCAACTCTGATACATTAATATGAATGGAATCCTCTACTTTTTTATTTTTTCCAATCATACCTCAAGAAGACTTCAACATACCTACGTCTATTCGCAAATATCCTCTGTGAATACATATTGCAAGGAATTTTGTAAAGAAAGGAACATACCTATATGCGCAACTCCAGACATAAGGATTAATGTCTTCAAAGCCACACATACCAGTGCATAATCCAAAGAGATCGTCTTTTTGTTTTCACACAGTCAATGGTGTCAAAAATAGTTAATGTTTAATATATTTTGATAACAATTCAATGGTTAGGATCTTCAAACACACTTGGATAATCTCCCTTTGTCTACGTATTGATTATAAACTATAAATATGTGTCCCTAAACTAGTAGGCCCATTTTGAGTTCCCCATTGGAGCTCATTATTTTCCCACTGTATTGAAGATGTTCCAAGTGTGTTAAATTTATGGATAGAGTACTGATTACGTCATAATCAAGTTCTTATTTAACCCTATTAAAAATGTAGCATTTGGAAGTAGGGTGTCGAGTCCACAGGGATTGATACAAGAACAACGTTTGGGAGGTTTAGTAACTAATTATAATGCTCAAAAGAAATAAATAAGAAAAGATGATGAAAGGGAATAAAAATGACATTGCGTCTTGCGACTTTTTGTTTGGTTTTTTTTGGAGGATAAAAGGTAAATAAATACTAATCTAAAAAGCAATAGGTTGGGATCCTTCCCCCCATCTTGGGTCACAACAAGATGAAATGGACTAAAGTTTCAAGCACATTCTAAGGTAACATCTCATTGTGGCATATTATCAAACACTTGGAATGCACCTATGTGTTAGATGAAATGAGCTTTAAGATTTCCATAGAAACGGATTTGAAGCTAACGTTTGACTATCAAGGATGCATAACATACAAGATGAAGCCTCTATGGCTTCAAATCCGAATGATTTGTCCCCCCTACACTAACTAATCTACTTGGTGGACAAACCACCTATGAAGCCTTCAAAAGGTAGTATTTAAAACCCAAGAGTTTGAACAATCAAAGATGCTTGACATCTATGATGAAGACTCTAAGTTTTAAATCCCACACACAACATTTATCAAACACATGGAGTGCAAAACACAAGGTTACATAATATTCCATATGAAATACATAGGGTATGATTCAAAGTCTAAGTTTTAACAATCATAGTTGCAATACAAATAAGATGAATCCCTTAGTTTTGAATCCTACACAAATGAACCCTAAAAATGCTACAACACTAAATCCAAGAGTTCATGATCCACAACCTAAGTAAATCTAACTAATAATGAAAAACATAGCAATATCATCAAAAGAGAAGAGATAGAAAATATACCTAGCCATTTAAACTTCAATGAAATCTTCAAGTTATACAAATGAAGAAGAAATAGGAGGGAACCCAAGTGGGTTCCCAAAAATGAGAGAAGAAGAAGAAGAATGATGGGAGAAAACAATACAAAATATATGATATAAGATAACCCTAAAAATCTCTATCTCTATCTATTTATACCAAACCCACACAATGGCAAACTTGTAAATAAAAGAGAGCAGTCTTCAGCAGCCGCGGATCGATCCAAGGCAAAAAGCCGGATCGATCCGCTTCTTTAATTCGCCGTTAGAATCTTCAGCGAAACACGCGGATCGATCCGCGTTGAAAATCCGGATCGATCCGCATTCGGATTTCTGGGCAGAGAGTTCTATAAAACGCGCGGATCGATCCAAGTGGAAGGGGCGGATCGATCCGCTCGGGTAGCTTTTGACTTCTTCCTTTATTCCTCACAAACAAGGCCTCCAACAATGCCTCAATTACCTATAAGAAAAAGGGGTATTATTAGTAAAGAGAGAACATCAAGAAGAACAACAAAAGTACAATTTATCCATTAAATCTCCCAATATAAGTGATAATTTGTGTCCAATAGGGGTAAAATTATGAAGCTAAGAATGCAATATTGGACACGAATCAAGTACACTGGAATTAGTTTATAAAACTATCTCATGTTTGTGAAAAATGGGCATCCTCCACAAACCATTAATAAATTGTTGGAATCTCTCTTAGCAACCAAAAAAAAAATTTGTTGGAATCTCAAAACAAGGTAAACAGTGCTTCTACAGAATAATAATAGTAGATAATCCAAAGAAGGGATATATAGAAAGTAACCTAAAATCAAACGTCAAACACTCAGAAACTCAATCAGGCATTTCCACGAACACATGGTCTACATTAAGACCATTTAGAACATAAGACTTCCTCTGTTAGTACATAATTCCTCTCTGCAAAGGCAAACCTACAAAATCTCAATAAACTCATAAGCCAAGGCAAGAGCAATTATATCCAAACAAACTCAATCATTCACAATCAATTCCTAAACAAACCAAAAAAAAAAAACCTCAGTCCTTAATGCATGTAGAGAACAAATTGAACCACTCTATGATCATTAAAATATCTGCTAATCTAAAATATCATGGGTACAATACTGTTAAGATCATAAAATAAAAATAAAAATAAAAATCAGAAGCTAAGAGCATAATTAAATATGTGTGGAAAGACATTCAAGATACGACAATTCGAAGAATTCCATTTGGCTTCGACCAAAAATTGAAAAAGAAATTGACCTATTATGTTCGGGCTGAGCTCAATATCAATGAAGGACGGCGTGGCATTGAGGTAGTAAGGAAATAAGAGCTTCAACGGCGACGACCTTGCACATTGATGGCGACCTTCGCGCGAGACACAGAAAGGGAGAGCTAGGGCTTTTTTGTCTGAGAGGAAAAATAGTACTCCAATAATCGGTTTTAGCTATATTAATGCCAAAGTCAGTTTTGGCTATTGTCTATTGTGTTGGGGCTTTTTTTTTTTTCCTTTTTTCTTTTTCTTTTTTTCTTTTATCTATAACTTATTACGGTTTTACGAAAATGGACTTCATTAAAAATAATAAAAAATAAAATAAAAATAAATAAAAAAAGGAATCCTTCCTATTTTAAAAAATTATTTCTCAATTTCTTTATTTTTAGTCTCTTCTTCTTAAAAATGTTTTCGAAAAAAATAATTAGTTTAAAGTTGGTTTTAATAAAATCGACTTCGCTTAACCATTTTGATTTAAAATCCATTTTAGGAAGGCCAACTTCACTCAAGTCATTTTCTTGAAAAGTAAGTTTTGGCAAAGAATTTTATTTCCTCGCAAAAATGAATTTCCCACAATTAATTATTTCAACTCAACTTTAGGCAAGGAATACTATTTCCCTCACCAAAACTTACTTTTGGAGAGGAAATTTAAATTCCATCGCAACATAAAGGGAAATTTTTATTTTTTTAAGACTGCACCTTAGGCGAGGAAAATTACGTTCATCGCCAAATAAAGCACATTAGGTGAGGAAAATATTTTTTTGTCACTATACCTTCACCTTTTGCGAGAAAATAATGTTTCCTCACGGACATGACACTTTTGGCGAGAAAATTTTTTTTGTCGCCAAATAAATGGGAAAATAATAATTTTTAGGACTCACTTTAGGCGAGGATAATAATTTTTCGTTGCCAAATTCAACACTATTGGCGAGGAAAATAACATTTCGTTGCCAATGACTTAACTTTCGGCGAGGAAATTTAATTTTCTCGCCAAATTTGACACTTCAGGCGAGGAAATTGAACTTTTGTTGCCAAATTGTTTGCCTTTAAGCCTTTTTGGCAACAAAATTTTATTTCTCACAAATACTCTAGTTTTGGCGAGGAAATTTAAATTTCCACATCATGTTTTGTCGTTAAAACACATTTTTGTTGTAGTGATAGTAAACAGGTTTACAAGCCTACACTACACCCGAGCGAAACCTACTTAACAGGTCCATAAAAGACCAAGTATTCTCTACCGGTTACAGTCCTAAGCCTTTTGCTAAGTCAGGGATTTAGATTGGCTAACAATCGGTCGGGTATTGGCAAACACAAATATAAGTATGGAATAGTAAACAGGTAATGCAAAAGATGGTCTCGACAGACCTTTTCATTAATTAAAACAGCTTGTACAGATACTGGGGGGCAATTGTAGTAGCCTCCAAAAAAAAAAAAAAACGAAGAACCACCAAAAACTACAAAAAGGAAGAAAACAGGCCAGGGACCCTAGTCGTCCACCTCGACCACGTCTTTGGTCTTCCCGGTCTCTCCTTCCGGGGCAGCTCATCTTCCCAATCCCAAGCTACCGCCCAGGGCAGGCTCCTCAGTAGCTCCGGCCAAGGCAGGTGAGTCTCTAGCAACAGGGGGACCAACGTCCCAGTAATCAGAATCAATCCCATCGTAGGACGAGATGTCCCGTTCGGGGGTGATCCCGGGCAAATCACCGCTTTAGATCTTCATAACCCTGGAAGAAGCAGTCATCAAACACTTCCTCTGTGGATCCTGTCGTCGTCATCTCTGCTACGGCCTTCGCTCGGGCCTCCGCCACAACCACAAGTGCTTGGGAAGCCTCCAGATCGGCCAAAGTCGTCGCCAGCTCGGCCTGGGCCGCACCAAGGCTCAAGGCTATGGCCTTGGTTTTGTCCTACTCCATGGCCAGGGCGGTCTTCCCAGGCTATGATTCCGCCCGCTCCTTTGCCAAGGCAGCTTCAGCAGTGCTCACCCTCCAAGCAAAAGAAAAGGGGAGGGACTCAGATCCGACGGCCATACAGCCAACCTACAGTGAAGGGTAGAAGACTGGTCAATTCAACAATACAAGAAATAATAAATAAATACATAGCAGGCAAGAATGAGACAGAAGAGCTTACCAGATGAAAAAGGTTGTACAGCCACCCTTGAAGGTCTTCAGGAGACAGACTGGCGCATGCCTCCACCTGGCTAGGGATGAGGGCAGACTTCACCCTCTTCCTGACTTCGGCAGGTCTCCCAATTGGTAACCCGGATGGCATGTTCGTTCGAGGAATCGTTTCTTCCACAGCTACCACGTGGGAAGCTGATGTCCCCACGGGTTCTGGACAGTTGGCCGTCCCGTGACGGATCCGTCTCAGGGGGCGTTCATCACCTGAGGCCTCTGTGGCAGGCCTTTTTCCCTGTGCCATTGCCAGCCGGGCGACAGCAGCAGCGGCGGTAGCGGCCTACCTTTCCCTCAACTGCTCTAAATTATTCTTTGGGGCCATTTCTGCTAAGGAAATTACATGTCAGTAGCCATGGAAGACAACGGAAGCATAACAAGACAGGCATTCAGCCCAAGCACTCACCAGGGATGATTGGAGAGAAAGTGGGAGCTTGAACGGGCTCTTCCAGAGAGTAGGACCGATGAAATCACTAGTCTGGGACAGCACGTTCTAGATGTTTGTAGGTAGTTCCGCCAAATCCAAGATCCTGGTCTGGCACACCTCGGGGATCCTTGGAGGTTTGGTCGACTCAATTGCAAACAAAAACATAAAATAGTTAACAGATTAATAACCTCCTAAAGTAAAGAAAAACAAAAAGGAGCATACCGGGCGGTCTTACCCCTCAACTCTCCCGCCCAGGAAGTCCTTAGCTGGCTCCTTGGAGCCCGGTCGCAGAGACGAAGGGTGGACACCTGGAAGAACTTGTTCTTCTACCCCTTGTTGTTACTTGGGCAGTTGACAATGATCTTCCTACCTTGTCGGGCGAAAAAAGAAAAGAACCCGACCTCCCGGTGCATGGGGAACGGTCGGTGGGCCATAAAAAATCCTGGAGGTTGAGTTCATATCCGAAGACCTGGGGCCACAGAGAGATGGACCCCATCAAGAATCTCCACCCATTAGGAGCTAACTACCCGGGAGCAATCCCGAGGTAGATCAGGACGTCCTAGGTGACAAGGTGCAATAGAAGACGAAGGCCAGCCATAAGTGCATCCTCGTACAGGGTGACAAAGCCAGGCTGATAGAGATGTGCTCTGCCAGGGTTCACGGCTAAGGAACAACCATCAGGAAAAGCATAACTATCCCTAATCCGGACGAGGTCCTAGGAACACAGAATAGAAGGGGTGGACTCACAAGCGAATACCACCTCGGGGTCAGGCATCCCTAGTGTCTTGTCGCCCCCGCCCTGGGAGGTGGATGTAACTGGGGCTTCCTGGTCTGACTCACTATTGGACATGCGGACAGGGACTCTGCCCTCACTCTGATGGGGTAGGGAAAGGCGAACTTAAACTTGTGTAGGGAGTTCCCAACCGGGACTGCTCATTCTCTGACCTAGACGCGAAGTCAAAAATCAGAATGTTCCATCTCTGGTACTCCTATCGGGGGGTGAAGGAGCAGGCTACGTCTTAGGTATGGGTCAGGGACCTCGATACTAGCGTACAAAGGGGGCAAGGTTACCAACCTGAAAGGCAAACAGTAGATGGTCTTTAAGGCAAGGTGACACTCAGTCAGGACTACCCTGGGAATACCCGCTTGGTTCAACTGTCATAAGGTTCCTCCCGACTTAATGAAGGAACAAAACCTCAGAAAGAAAAAGTCCCACTCCCGTTCTAACCTAAGAGGGTTCATCCTCTCCAGCCTCGCTCAGAAAAGAAGAGAAAAAGGTAGAAGAAGAGGAAGATGATGATGACCTAAAACTGAAAAGGGAACACTTACAAGGATTAGTGCAGAAGAGGAGCTCGGGAAGCTTTACTGGACACTCGGACACTTTTTTTGCTCTCAAACCGCTCGGTAATCTCTAGTTTGGCAGCAAGGAATGACTGAAATGGACAAGTGCTTCTTATATACATGGCACAGATGGTCTAGTTTAGATCAGATCAGATCCAACGGCCAAGAAGTCTTCCCGCCAAAACCTACCGACAGCTGTCACATCGGGTACACAGAACGTTGCCTAAAAAGACGTGCACATTTAATGCCAGACGTGACTGTTCAGTTATGTTCATACCAGACTCGTTGGATCCAGACCTGGCCAGTGACAAGCTAACACGTGGCAGAGTCGGTCCCAGTCCCACATATCCACCGCTTGGTCCAGCCCCCAGAGGACTTGCACGACCGGTCATGTCCCGGGTAATGTCCTGGCCTCTTTCTCGAACAGTTTTTCAGGAGCTGTAGTAATTTTCAAAGCCTTATCTGATGGAGCATCACATTAGTTTCGAAAATGGGGGGCAGCTGATATGCACAAAAATATCGAGTCAAAGTCAAACCTCACCACCTCAGCAAAGAGAAGCCAAGTCACCTTGAATCTGGGCTGACTGCTCAGTCATCCTGGGCCGTTAGACGAAACCGCCTGGTTTGATCCGCAGTTCAGGCGTTCATCCCAAACCGGCCCCACAGGGGCGCAATCCCAGGAGAGATGGTGGCTTGCCCAGCAAGCCCCTAGACATTTTCCTATCCTAGCTAGAAGACTAAATGGAAGGAGCAAGTAGTTTCCTAAACCACTTAGGAAACTCCCCTTGAATCATGCTAATCAACTTTTAATTAGATTAGGGTTCCTAATCTACAAACTTACCATGTACGGGTGGTCTCTTGCACCTATAAAAGAGGCCGCTCATCCTCATTAAAGGGGATCACATTATGACTCAAAAGGAGAGCATATAAACAACTCACTGCTACGCATAAACCCGGTCGGTTTCTAGTAGTGCCGCCCACTATGTTGGCTCACCTAACACCACCGGTGATCTGCTAGTGAAAGTGCACTGACGCAACCGTGGACGTAGGTCACCTTATTAACGGGACCGAACTACATACAATCTCTTGTCTCTCCACTCTCTTTAAACCTCTCTTACCAATTTTCGGCATCATCAACTTCTATGATTATATGCCCTAGTGATTTAATATTTCATGGCTTGAATTTGGTGCCAGATTGTTGGAACTTTTAAAAATGAGTAGTTTTGGTCTTAAATGTGTATGAGTGTGTTTACATGACACATATATGACCAATATGTAAACCAATAGTATCTTGAAATAATACAAAAAGTATAGAGAGAAATGTACTAACGCATTGTCATCTTGTTTATTAAACGGGTCAAATGGATTAAATGGGTAACTCACGTTTTACATAGGTCGCATTTTGGTTTAAATACTTGACACGTCTAATTAAACAACACAATTATAACAATAATACAATAACAACACTGACACAACATAACACTGACGCAATACGAAATGATTGCCATCCCTTAGATCCCTTTTTTGTTTGGTTCATGGATTTAGTGAGAGAAAAGAAAAGAGAAGGGAAAATAAGAAA
Source organism: Hydrangea macrophylla (assembly GCA_033977485.1). Classification (NCBI taxonomy): domain Eukaryota; kingdom Viridiplantae; phylum Streptophyta; class Magnoliopsida; order Cornales; family Hydrangeaceae; genus Hydrangea; species Hydrangea macrophylla. Next base: position 30,996,682 of record CM066987.1, read on the forward strand.
GAAAATTAGTTCTCCCTTCATGCTTAAATAATATTAAAAATTAAAAGTAGATAAAATACAATAGTAAAATAAGAAAAATGGAAGAGAAATTACTTATTCAACTTATTCTCTTTTTTTTTCTTTTTTTTTTTCCTACTTTCCTCATCGTTTTCCCTATTAATCAAAAAAGGAAAATATTTTCCTCTATATTTTCTTTTCTTTTCCCTCACTAAATCCAATAACCAAACAAAAGAAAGAAAATTCTATGCAACTGCCTTTCAAGTTTCAATACTAACTAGTCGAACACCCGTGCATACGCACGAGAATTTGTCAATAAATAGAAAATGCATAACAAATTTAATAGCATAAATTCCATCTAACAATTTTAATTTTTCCATTTTTACCATATTATACAAATTTGTAAGGAGCTTAGTGATTGAAATGAAAGAAATGCACTTCTAGAGAATATCTTACAAAGATTTGTCACAACTGAAAGTCTACTGAATAAACCCAATTATATTTCAAAAAAAAAAAAAAGATAAACATATTCTAAGGAGAAAGAGATTTACACATGGATGCTTCTATTTCAATTCATTGCTTGAATTATTCAAATAGCAGGATTACATATGTATTTATAGGATCCCACATATAATAGATCGATCTATCCATGTTCATGTATTCATTACATTTAATATTATTATTCTTCCAAGACTATTTTAATATTAATACATGAATCTATATAATACATGAATAAACAAATGTAAAAAATAGATTCAATGAACTTAATTGTAGAAAGACATATCCTGTATGCATGAACCATCTAAATATTTAATAAAAAATCACAAAAAAAATGAGGTAAAAAAATGTCATGTAAAATTTTTGGTACAAGAAGAATTGATGATGCGAAAGTTTGTAAATGATTCGTTGGGTTTGATCTTTGTATTATATAAAACAGATATAAAATAGATTTCATCCAAAGTTTTCACGTTTTCCATGTCCAAACAAAAGGGTTTTTGTGAGTGACCCACAAACGAAAAGGTCAAAAAATGTTTATTTTTGCATCTATCCACATAAAAAGTAAACGTCGGTAGATATTTATTTATTTATTCTATCGGAAATGCTAGATGCACAAAAAAAGTGCACAACGAAGTGCACAACTTGTTTAAAATTGTTGGACTTCGTGCTGAAAAGTTTGTACACACAAAAAGACAAAAAAAAAGGTGTACAACTTTTTCAGTACGAGATCCAACAAATTAAAGCAGATTGTGCATTTCATTGTGCACTTTTTTTGTACATCTAGCATTACTCTACATAATTGCTACATTGAACTTAAAGCACGTGAACCACAAAATCACATATGCCAAACATGGCCTCTTGTTTTGGGACTTTGCAATTACAATAGTCACTGTATTGTAGCCACAGAATGCTCTACTTAAATATCCATCACTCCTTCACTTCACAACCCCTCTCTCTCTCTCTCTCTCTCTCTCTCCACATACACACAAGATATGATGTTCCTCAATTTGGATGAAAGGGGTCCTGAGAACAAGAAAAAATCAGCCATTTTAGGCCACTCTGACTCACCCAGTAAGAAGAACTCAGTGGCTGTTGGTTTGCGGATTGTTATACAGAATTCCCGGGGAGAGTCAAACGTCGTCGTAAAACCCAGTTTAAAATTGGGCAGACCCACCTTTCAAATGGGTCAAATTCAAGCTAGCTCTCATGAATCTAATTGTTTTCTCAAAACATGTCATCTATGCAATAAGAATTTAAGCCCTGATAAGGATGTGTACATGTACAGGTAACAACTTAATCTCTTTGAGTGCTCTTGAACAATAGTTAATGAAAAATATTAAGTACACCGGTTTTGTACTATCCAGCTGCTGATGTGTCATGACAATTTTGAAATTAATTCGAAATTTGTTTAGTAAGTGACAAATTATTTTAGAAATTAATCAAATCAACAGGTGTATTATTTAGGTGTCCCGTTCATGGTGCATCTAGCATTACTCTATAAACAATTGTATACATGTTTTATCGTAAAGAAAACCTATTTATTTAATACTTCAAAAATTAATTTTAATTTCTTTTTGTTGATGTAGGGGTGATCAAGGTTATTGCAGCATAGAGTGCAGGAGCAGGCAGATTTATATAGATGAAATTAGAGAAAGGGAAACTTCAACCAAGAAAATATTATCATCCTTTCGGCAGTGTCATAGTGGTGGTGGGCGCGAGACTCGCCTTCTCGTAAAGGAATTCCGGCAGCGGCATAAGCCACTTTCTCGCCGGAGCCATTGGGCAATAGTCTCATAGTTCATATCAAAGCAATAATTTGCCGATAGTATAAAGTAATGGAAAAAATGAGTGGGAAGTTTTTGAATTTTGTCACATTAATTTGGTAGTTTGGTAAGTATCACTTTTAGGCAATGTTTATGTTTCTCTTTCAATTTTAAGATCATTAATGGTTTTAGCCTCTCTGGCTGGCCCACAATAATTTCTCTCTGTATATTAAAAGGACAAATCCAATGAGATTTCGATCGGTTAGATGTACATAGTCTTACTATAGAGTAATATAATTTCTGTAATGTGTAATTATTGATTAAAAAAACATGAGGGGTTTCTAATATCATGTTAAAAGGAAATTCTGTCTATTGTAGAATTTTACCCATTTTATACAATTTTATAGCGTTTTTTTTTAATAGCACTGAAACCTTAGTAATGAGAAATTATTTAGTGAGCCCGTCACGTCATACCACGTCAACATGCTGAGGTGGTATGACTATTTAATCTCAATCACCCACTTGCCCCTCCTTCCAGGGAGATCATGACAAGTGGAGTTTCAAATTTTAATCTAAGAATCACTTGTCATGATCTCCCTAGAAGGAGGGGGCAAGTGGGCAATTGAGATTAAATGATCACACCACTTCAGCATACTGACATAAGCGTGACGGACTCCCTGAATAACTTCTCAATAATCAAGTTAATAGTCTGATAGGGACTTAAGCTAGTATGGGCATGGAATCATGGATGCCTACCCAACACATTTCTTTCCCATAGATATTTCTACCCAAAATTGACACATTTAAAAGCTTTTGGTGGCAGTGTGGGAATCACTTTCATGGCTCTCAGTGGATCTAGTAGATCCTCAATGAAACGCCATAAATTGGTATCTGTTTCTTGCATATTTCTAATTCTAATGTGATAATAAAATGATAAACATAAAAAAAAAAAGGACAACAGCGTAAAGTTGAAAAACTTTACCACAATAAAACAAGAGAAATTCCAAAGAGGTCCCTTGATTTGGACGGAGGGTCCCATAAAAATTAATTATCAGACAACAAACAGTTATCACTACAATTTTGCTTTTATTTTCAGAGTTACGACTAAACAACATACATTAGTGACAGATAAATAAATTCTATGATGCCAAGTTTTAGTAACAGTGACAACGGATTTTATAGTCACCTAATGTGACGCAATTTGAATTTTTTTGACACACGATATTCATATTTCCTGCCACTAAATGTCATTTTTCTGGTAGTGATATTAATAGATGCAAACTGATAGTGACGTCTTGGATATTTTCTTCAGATGTTTTAACTTATTTTCCATCTACATATGTGTCCATCAACGTCCACAGCTGATCTGTTGGAATATTTTAATAAAAATACTTAGTATTATTTTTATGTGTTATGAAATAGTCATTATGGAGTTAATGGTTTTATTAAAGGAGTCATTAAGCTATTCAAACATGCACATGCTCGTTTTATCATGTATAGGCTATTAACAATCTTTAACTATGTATTGAAGTTAACATATTGAATGAATAACTTTATTTGAGTTACAGTTTCTATCCAACGGTTATAATGTGTACATGGAGAGCTACTATGGAAAAAAAAGAACTGATGTAGATCTTTGTAAGTCACCTATATATGTTTGTGCATCTATATATATATATATATATATCTACACAAAGCACACACTGGTTTTTAGTGTTTTTCTTTCTTTTTCTAAAAGAGAGTTTCCTTCTTCTATCTTGCTTAATTAGTAGCTCCATACACATCAACACAGTATGACTCTAAGTCCATAAGATGGAATAGTGTTAATATAATATGTTACTTCTTTTATTATGTGTATATATATTGTATTTTATATTTGGGCAAAGAAAGGTGTTGGGAGAAGTTTCGGTCTTCCCTAAATTGTGTAGATTAGGGACGATCACAGCCTAGAGCTGGATTGTAGTAACCTGGAGGCGACGTGTTATTCTCCTACACCGGTGACTACCGTGAGAGGCGCGAATCGTCTTAAAGAGAGCGACCTAGTCTGCACTCAACCTAACTATATGACTTTTTTGTGATACGATATTCCAAGCGATGTCATACCATTTCGAGGTAACACTATGCGATTCGCGATTCGGTAAGAAGATCTATTTTTCTGTTGTTATTTAATTATTATTTTATTTGAAAAATATTTGTGTTTTGAGATAAACCCCCAACAATTTTAAGACGATACATCTCTCTTATTTTATCAATTGTCACCAATTGAATTTGATGTGTTTGCTGAAATGTGTGAAGTGACAAATTGAGTAGTGACATGGAGATCTCACAAATTAGCGAGTATACGGTAAAATGTTTAATTTCCTTCTCGTGTTAACTCTCTCCATACTAAAGGTATGTTTTTTTTTTTTTTTTTTTTTTTTTTTTTGCATTTTGCTTTCGGGAGAGATACATGATACATATAGAGGAAATAGTGGGGGTTTAATATATAAAAAAAGTTTTTGTTCTCTTGAAAAAGAATAACTTGTTCATTTTATTTGAATATGAACAAGTGTCCTTGGGAGAATTATTTTTACTCACTTAGTTCCTAAAAAATTTCCTAAGAATACTTGTTTAGTAATATGAATTCATGTATTTTGTTGTGCCATCATTGGCCTAGTTGTACTATGCGCTTGCTTGTCTATGCACATGAGTTCACTAGTTTCTGTTCATTCAATGTGATATCATTGTTAAACTGTTCAGCTTACTTGTGGGAAGAAATATATCACATCTCAATATTGTATTGGAAAAATGCAAAGGAAAAAAGGGCATAAGAAATTCTTAGTCTGTTTTCTTGGTAACTTCCTATTGACCCATTTTGTTATTTGCGAGACCAATTAATGTTAAAAGTAGGGGTGTGTTTCGGCCGGAACGGAACGGAACGAGGAGAATCGGAAAAAATTCCGAAAATTTCGGAATGCCAATATGTGTTCCGATTCCGATTCCGAAAATTCGGAATTTGGATTTTCCATTCCGATTCCGAAATTTCGGAATTTTCGGAATTTTCGGAATTTTCGGAATCGGAAATTTTCGGAACATTTTCGGAATTTTCGGAATTTCCTGCCAAAAAATTAAAAAAACTGCATTCATATGAAGGAAAAAAAAAAACCAACTAGCCAATTACCAATCCAACAACACCTATTCTATAGTTCATCATATAATTCACATCACATCACATCCACAATACATAATAGGATCAAATGTAACAATTCAAGAGGACAATCACAATCTGGAAGAAAAAGAAAAAATAAAGATGCCAAATTCAAAATACTTAACATGTTTGTCAAACACAAATTAAAATACTTGAAAAGATAATACAACACTCATAATAAGTTAATAACCCATTCCATTGTAGCAACAAGCCTTCAACTCTGCACTCCACTCGGACCACTCCCAACCGATAAGCCTCCAAACTCTTGGGCTACAGCTACAATGAACAAACACACAAAAATTCATGTATGTATTAAACTTTCCATAATGAAGGAAAATATTTTTAAAAAAAGTCATAAACAACGAACCTTTTTCGATTTCTTCAAGTTCCTCGAGTTTTTCTTCAATGATAACCGATGGTGTTGGAGTTCGTAACCAATCTTGGGTGCACACCAAACACTCCACAATACTAGGTGTCAAAGAACTTCGGAATGGATCAAGTACTCGACCCACTGTACTAAAAGCACACTCAGAAGCAACTGATGTAATAGGAATTGATAGTATGTCCCGAGCCATGATTGCAAGTGCGCAGTACGTTGCAAGCTTCCCTTTCCACCAAGCCAATACATCGAAGTGAGGATCTTCCTCCTCTATCCATTCCGACAAATATTTATCTAAGTCGTTCATCGAATCAAGTTGGTCCTTTCTCTTTAAATCAGCCCTAAACTTATCCTTCTTTGTAGAACGTTTGTTAGTTTTGTCACTTGCAACGGAATTATCACCATCCAACTTATTGCTTGAAGTAATATCAACAAAAGATGTAGCTTCTGCCTTATACTTGAAATAAAGGCGTGACATTGATGCAGTTAAACTAGCAATAAAACTTTTAACCTTTTTGCTCTTTGTATCTTCGGAAAGAAAAGGATCCTCACCCAAAAATTCGTTATACCAAAAGGCCACATAATCAAGTTTATAACGTGGATCTAGTACTATTGAAATAATCAAAATTGGATTAAGAGATTCCATGTTACAATACTTATCAAATTTTGCATTCATTTTGGTGGCCATGGTACAACGATAAACATCATCACTATTCAACTCACGTAAGAGAATTTCTTTAGCTTGTGCTACCTCATCAAAGTAAGTGTTGGATGTCACATAATGGGAACCCGATATGCGGTTAGTTAGAAGATAAAAGTCTTCTAAAAATGAATGTAAACTCTTCAACTTTACCCAATCAATATCTTCCATTACACCCACCCCTTCACACGCCCTTTTAAAGCTCGGATCTTGCTCCTCTAACCTATCAAAAGCTTTCTCAAACTCTATCGCCGCATCTATCATGAGGTAGGTTGAATTCCATCTAGTTTTTACATCTAAGCACACAACCCGTTTACTAATTATATTCTCCTCTGAGGCACATTTTTTAAACATTTGCAAGCACGATGGACTACTCCTCACATATTTAACACTTCGACGTAGGCGCTTGATAGTTGTTTTAACCTCTTCAATTCCCTCCCTCACAACAAGGTTAATGATGTGCGCAAAACATCGTACATGAAAGAACTCACCTCCCAACAACATCATATTTCTTTTGTTCAACCTTCTCCTTAAGTCTACTATGCAAGTGTCATTATTCTTAGCATTATCAAGGGTGATAGTCATGACATGGTCTATACCCCACTCCAACAAACAACACTCCACAGCCTTTGCAATCGCCTCACCATTGTGTGGATGTGGAAGGACACGAAAGTTAATGATTTTCTTTTGCAACTTCCAGTCTTTGTCAACAAAGTGTGCTGTAAGTACTATATACCCAAGATTTTGAATGGAAGTCCACATATCGGTTGTGATGCATACACGAGTTGAATTGTCCTTCAAATAGTCTTTTAATTTATTTCTTTCCTCGTGAAACATTTGCATGCAATCCTTAGTTACTGTAGTTCTAGAATACACATGAAACTTGGGGTTCACATCTTGGAGAAATAACCTAAAACCTTCCTTTTCTACAAGACTAAATGGAAGTTCGCAACGAATTATCATTCTTGCTAGAGACTTTCGACATCTATCTTGGTCAAATTTCCAATTGGAAACTTGACTTCCCATTAAAGAAAGGAGTGACTGTGATTTATCCTCTTGGTCACGGGGAATTTTTTTACAACGCTTAACATGAGACCACAATTTGTTCGTTCCAGCCGAGGACGGTGCAGTAATTTTTGTATTACAAAACTTACACTCGGCTGATCCAATATATTTTCCATTTTCATCTAAAAGCCTATTAAAGTAACCCCATACCTCGGACTTTCCATGGTTTCCAGATAGACCTGACTTTTGACCAGTCTTTTGCCTCTTTTGAGTGACTTCCGCGCTAACAGCAGGAGTAGTACTTTCATCCATACTTGACATACAGTTGAAAAGAGTCAATTGGCAAGCCTATGACATCAAAGAAGAAACAAGACACATCAATTTATAATAAACCAAGATTCAAAATTTTATTAAAATTTGAAACATAAAAGGAAAGGACAAGCTGATTTCTATACTAAGTATATTCTTAAAAACAGAGTAATAGTTCCTATTTGTCAAGCTGATTTCATGTAAGAAATAATCAAATCTAAAACCATATGTATAGCTGGATTCAAATCTTGTTGATATCAAAAGGAAGAACAAAACAAAAAGGAAAGAGAAATGAGTCTTGAAAAATACAGTACAAATATTAGTGGGGTCTTGAGCTCAATGGTAAACCCCCCTATACATGCTATAAATGAGCAGTCGCCCGGGTAACATCAATAGTTATGAAATTTCTACAACAGCCTCTAGACCCTCAAGGTCTAGAAATCACCATATAACTTGATGTGCCACCAATTCCATTTCAATCATTGCATTTATACCCAGAACCAAACAATATAGTAAACTTGGCTCTCATGTTTAGATAACAATAAGATGGGAAAACATCAAAAATAAAAAAAGCAGTTTCTTTACTCAAAAGTCAAAAGTAATGTGACAGTGGTATTCATACTTGAAGAGCTTATTATCAAATGACCCCATTAAATGATGGTCTATCATTCATTTTCTTATGGGAATAAGATAGTAAGAACACACCTATACTAACTCAATAAGAGTAGATTACAAATTTCAAGCTTATTGACACATTCAACATATAAACAATTCTCCAAATGAACTACCGAGGCTGGACCAAAATCCCCAAGGCTGTTTCTGTTGGCCTGAATTTTGATAATCAAGTTTCAAACAATTTCTCACAAGTCACACACACACACAAGGTGGCCTTTATGTGGTGACCCTTTTCATCCTCTCAAAGTTTATTTTTATTTGATGAAGTAAACAAAAAGGGACAAATGGATTCGAGGAAGAAGACACTGAAGTAGTTGGTGGGTTAAAGATTTTCAAATAAACAAAAGAAATAAAAATAGGAGGAAGCAGAATGGTAGGATCATATTATATTGAAGAAGAAGGGAATTAGGGGTACATTCTACCAAGTGTCATCCTCAAGATCTAATGAACCAACATAATAAGATCTAATGAACCAACATCAAATGGTTGTGAGAGAGCAGTGAGGCGCGATGAGAGAGCAGTGAACCTGGGTATATATATATATATATATATATAGAGAGAGAGAGAGAGAGAGAGAGAGAGACGAACCTGTGATGAGAGAGTAGTGAGGCGCCGCGCGATGGTGATGAGTCTGAAAGAGCAGGCGGCGGCGGTGTGAGTGTTTGAGAGAAACCCTAAAGACTGATGAGTGATGAATGAGATTGTAAAGAGTAAAGAGTCTCTTTTAATATGAATGGGTTTCTTTTAATTTTAGTACACAATGTTTACCAAAATATAAAAAGACCCCTTATTTTTTGACAATAGTACAATATATGTATAATTATAAGTACTAAATAGTAAATACACACATATATATATATTCGGAATTATTTCGGAATATTTTCGGAATTTTCGGAACGGAATTTTCGGAACAAAATTTTCGGAATTTTCGGAACGGAATTTCGGAATTTTCGGAATTTTAAAAACAGTTCCGATTCCGTTCCGAAATTTTCGGAAATTTTCGGAATCGGAAAATTCGGAATTCGGAAATATTTTTTTGTAGCCAAATTCGGAATTTTTCGGCTCGGAATCGGCCGGAATCGGAATTTCCGTTCCAAACTGCACCCCTAGTTAAAAGTCATCTTTGTTATATCATGGCAAGTACTGTGGTTTTTAAGGCAATTTGCTGGGGTACAGTTTAAAAGTTCAGCTCTCTCACTATACAAGATGACCTATATGAAAGCCATTTTAAGCTTTATGTAGTAACTATCAATGTCTTCACTTCCACTCATAACTATAGCACATTATATAGATATTGATTTTCTAGTGTGGTTATATTCTTCATCATATTTTAAATTTCTTTAAGTTGCATTGAGCAGTTACAAGAATATTTTTATGTGTGGTTATTTAAGTATTCAAGGCTCACTCTATTTACACCCTCATAATATTGCTATCACTTTAAATTAAGCCTTACAATTATTTGTAAAATTAGTGAACCCCAATATAAGGCTCAAAGTGAGTTCTTGCTTAATACTCGAGTTTTTTCTAAATTTTTTGAGGTGGGCCCAAACAAGAATGTTGTATATTTGCTCGTGTTGCCATTATGCGATATTGTACCTCGCTCTGCGTTTTCTTTAATTAATTATTTGAGCTGGTAATCTCTTTTGGAGGAGTCACCTTCTCTTGCTGGTCTTGAAAATAAATTAAATGGTATTGTTTCCTTTAGTGCAAAGGGGCTATTATTCAACCCTTAAATCATTAGCTCTAGCTGTAAATATTTTGAGAATCTCAAATTATTTCAATATTTGAGATTGTGAATGGGTGTGGTTTTTGGATCTTCTAGAAATGAAGGATAGTGTGAAAAAATGTCTTTCTTGTTTCGAGAATTTAAATTTTGAGCCAAAATTTTTTATTTGATATGATTGTAAAAATTTTGAAAATGAATGGGCTTGGATATTAGAATGAATTCTTTCTAAATGTTTTTGGCATGAAGGATATCTTAATTGGTCCTAAGTTGTGAATTGCTTCAACTTTTATATGGTGGTGATATGATTAAAATAAAAAATGTGCCATGGTATTTTATTCGAAAGATTTTTCAAATAGTGGGGGCTCTAAAAATCTTGAGTGGCTTATCATCCTTTTGATGGATCATACCATTTTGTATGGGTCTTATTAAAGTGTGTTCAAAATAGAGGAACATAAGTTTTGGGTATGACATCACATGCTTTCTCAATTTTAAAATGGTGCATGGTTCATGCTTTGCATGAAGAAAAAAATGATACTGTGCTATTTTGTGTAATGAAAAAATTACTTGGATGTCTAAAATTCAAGTGCACTTACCTTGAGGGTAAAGTGGTTTAAGTTGAACTTTTGGTGTTCACTATATATATATATATATATAAAAAGACATTGGTCATTATTTTGTTTAATGGTGGAGTCTTGAGAAAGTATGCAATTATTATTAAACCCACCATTTGGCATATACTTGAAACATGTTGGCGATTAAATGTACCTACGGGTGTAAAGAATTATCTGTGGTAGCACCTCCATTAAGGCATGGTGCTGAAATCCAAATCTTTGTTACGTGTTATACACACGTGTGAAATAAATTGAGTTATAAAAAGCTAGCTAAGAGGCAAAGGTTTGATGTACATCGAGGGGGATGAGACTTAAGCCCAAAATTGTAATAGACTACCTATGAGGATACCCTACCTAGGGACTGGTGATCCCAAGAACTAGGTTTAAAGGGCCAAACGAATCATAGAGTGGTTTGAATGTGAATCTGCACTTTTAAAGTCTCAATGACATATTGTCCATCCCTATGGTGTAAGTGCATGTGATCTTGTAACGTTAATGGGAGGTTGAGATTTATCTCTTAATGAGTTCTATATCCCTTATGGGTGGGATGTCTTAGTTACAAGAGCATCCTTGATAGACTCGCCTATATGGGTGTGGAAGTGGGGCCGCTTCCTATGAGATTGAGCTAATCTCTAGAGCACTCATGAAAACTGGGATAAAGCACAAGGCCGTAAAACGTGCTGGCTTATGAAGCTTAGAGAACACCTGGAATGTCATGTGTGTGACGTACTTCTACGTATCCTCAAGAAGTCATTGTTTAAAGGCTAAGCCACTCTGACTCTAATACGGGAACACTGAAACACTAATTGAAGGTTTAAAGGCAGTGCCACTTTCATGATGCATGACATTCTATCTTTGCCCTAATATATTGTTTCTTATTTTTATTAAAATAAGTGGGGGATTGTTGGAATATTTTAATAAAAATACTTAGTATTATTTTTATGTGTTATGAAATAGTCATTATGGAGTTAATGGTTTTATTAAAGGAGTCATTAAGCTATTCAAACATGCACATGCTCGTTTTATCATGTATAGGCTATTAACAATCTTTAACTATGTATTGAAGTTAACATATTGAATGAATAACTTTATTTGAGTTACAGTTTCTATCCAACGGTTATAATGTGTACATGGAGAGCTACTATGGAAAAAAAAGAACTGATGTAGATCTTTGTAAGTCACCTATATATGTTTGTGCATCTATATATATATATATATATCTACACAAAGCACACACTGGTTTTTAGTGTTTTTCTTTCTTTTTCTAAAAGAGAGTTTCCTTCTTCTATCTTGCTTAATTAGTAGCTCCATACACATCAACACAGTATGACTCTAAGTCCATAAGATGGAATAGTGTTAATATAATATGCTACTTCTTTTATTATGTGTATATATATTGTATTTCATATTTGGGCAAAGAAAGGTGTTGGGAGAAGTTTCGGTCTTCCCTAAATTGTGTAGATTAGGGACGATCACAGCTTAGAGCTGGGTTGTAGTATCCTGGAGGTGACGTGTTATTCTCCTACACCGGTGACTACCGTGAGAGGCGCGAATCGTCTTAAAGAGAGCGACCTAGTCCGCACTCAACCCAACTATATGACTTTTTTGTGATACGATATTCCAAGCGATGTCATACCATTTCGAGGTAACACTATACGATTCGCGATTCGGTAAAAAGATCTATTTTTCTGTTGTTATTTAATTATTATTTTATTTGAAAAATATTTGTGTTTTGAGATAAACCCCCAACATGATCTTTACCTTTTCTTAGCATATCTCCATTTGTTTGTGGGTGTGCCTGAAGGCCAAGTAGCCACCATGTCACTATAGTGGTCAAACTCTTTCATCTATTAAATGGGTTCCATGAGGGCTATTCAATTTCAGAATTGAGACATGAAAATATCAATATCTTTGTCCACATATCTCAGCTTAATGCTGACTTTATGACCATTTCAAAGTTTTTTTTTTTACACGGCTAGTGAGTGCCTGTTGCTGGAAGTGTTCAAATGTGGAAGGACAATATGTCAAGAACCATAATTGAAAACTTTTAATTTTTGTTTATTTTTATTTTTTCCTTTTGGAAAAAGGACATATCATTTCAGTCTGTTCTTCTTCAAGATTTCGGAATCAATACTCATTGCCATATAATCGTCGTAGGCCAGAGAGACAAACCCCAGAAATAGACACTTTGCTCGCAACATTTGTACTATTTAAGTTAGGAAGACAAAATGACAGTAAGATTCGAAGTTCTAGACTTGGTACGCTAGAACATTGAGGTTCATCCTCCTAACCATCTTGCTGTGACCCCACTTTAGGAGTCCTTGATCCATTTTAGGATATTCTTAAGTTAGGAGTTTCTTTAAAAAAATATATATAATAAAAAATAAAAAGTAAAAATACTTTAACTTCACATTTTTAAGCTTACCCTTTATTATGGGAAATTCTCTCACTTTTCATTTGACATGATTTTGAAATGAGTAAAGATTGGGACACAAACAAACCCACAACCTTTGGGACACAACTTAAATAATGTGTCTATCTCTCTCCTGTGTCACTGTGGGGTCCAGTGACACAGGAGAGAGATAGACACATTATTTGGGTTGTGTCCTAAAAGTTGTGTGTTTGTTTGTGCCCCAAGTATTACCCTTTTGAAATTTAAACATTAAACAAAGATAATAATAAATACGGAGTAGTTGCAAATTTTCACAATAATAAAGTAAGTTCATTTCACTAGGCTTTTAAGCGTATCTCCATGGACTCAATTTCACTTTCTAGAAGATACAATTTTAACTTGGTGTATTTGTTATCTATATTAAGGACTGATATTCTATTCGAGTTGGCCGGCACGAACTCTTACCACATCTTAGCAACGGGTTCGGAATTCCTCCTACTGTTTTAATAATAATAAAATAAAAATAAAAATAATAATAATAAAATAAAAAAAGAATGAAAGCCCATTATTGAGCCAAGCTCAAGCATGTGCTAGTGAATAACTCAGTTGCAACCTATTGGAATTTCAGACTTGATGACAAATTATCAACAATTGGACATAGAAAGAATTTCATGAAAAAGAAATTCGGATCTTGAAGAAGGAATGAATAGAAAAATACTTCAACACGAATCTCTAATTATTAGGGGTCATTTCCATGATATTAAAAATTTTAGAGGTAGCAAAACAAATTGAATTGAAATACGAATCAAAGTACAAGGATCTAATTGATACAGTTTTAAAAAATAAGAACCAAATTGGCACTAACATCAAATTTCAAGGGTGAAAAGTGTAATTAGGCCTCATCTTTCGCGTTCAATTTTCTCAAGACTTTTCTTTTCTTTTCTGCTGCTTGATTTTCTAATGATTTCTCGTCTGGGATTCGGAAATTTATCGATTTGATCTGTTCTTGTGGCTAGAATTTTATGGGTTTATTATTTTTTATTTTTAATTTCACCCAATTTGTTTCCTAAATTGGTCAGAAATTACTGTATTTAGTTAGTTCTTTCCATCTTCCCCAGTGGGTTCTTTCTTGTGAATTGTGAATTAGGGTTTGGTTTTGCTGGATTGTGTTGGGCGAAGGGCGTGTTTGGTTGTTTGCTGTTTTTAGCTTGAAGATGGTTTTGGCTTTGAACTCAAGCCTTAGGTCAGATTAAGACTTATGGGTTATCTGGGTTAGTGTTTTTTTTGGGTGGATTTGATGTTAGATTTAGAGCTTTAGTTTGTGTTCCTCATCATTCTGAGTCAACTTGGCATGTAAACGATGTTCCAAGGAGCTTCAAGGCACACTTGTGGTCTCCTTGCAGTTTTATGTGGGAGCGTTTCAGATAATAAGCAGAATCAAGATGTCCCAGAAGGCCAGCCAAACTATCCCTTTCCAGAAATTGCTTCCTCGGGCCGTTTGGAGGTGAAAAATTAACACCCACTTGTGATTATTGTCTTTAAATGCTTCTATGTTCTGTGGTTTATGAGCTAATTTGTGTGTGTGTGTGTGTGTGTGTGTGTGTGTGTGTTTTGTCCATTGGATTATTGTTTTAATTTTATTGAATGCAGGTTCAAACTCTGAACAACCCATCATTAGATGAGTTTCGGAAAGTTGTTGATTCGTTTCAGCCAAATTTTGTGTATTTTCAAGGAGAACAACTTCCAAATGAGGAGATTGGGTCTCTGGTCTGGGGAGGTGTTGACTTGTCATCTACTGAAGCCATAGCTGGGCTTTTCGGTACCACATTACCTACCACTGTATGTGGCTTATCTCCTCCAACTTGTGAACTATTGGTTTGTTTAGTGTATTTAGTCATTTTTTGGAGTACATTTCTTTTAGAGCAACTCCAACAAGGGTAATGAAATTGAGTAATCAAAACACAATTTTGGTTACCTGAACAGTGTTTTGGATGAACCAAATGGTTATTTTCATTCTATGAACTTCAACAATAGTAACCAAATGAGTATCCATTTGAATATTTTAATATATTTTGAATTTAAAAGTTGGTGTTCCAAAGGTTAGGTACTTTGAAGTGTCCTTCCCACCAAAATTTGATGATCTTCTCCCTTCCCATTGTATGTGTTCTGATGACTCAATTGAACAGTCTGTATCTTGGTTAGCATTTTGATTACTCTGTTGGAGTACAATTTCGAGGATATGGGTGATCAATATGGTAGTTATTGCATTTGGTTACCCATTTGATTACCCAGTTGGAGTTGCTCTTAGAAATTATTTTGGGGCTTCCTGATGACAATTTGGAGGGTTGTATATATATATATATATATATAGTATCTATTGTACTTCTCTTCGTATGCATTAATTACACTTGTTGTGTTTTGCGTTGTTTGTTTCTTTTGAGTGGGAAGAAGAATGGGTCTAAAATCTAAACATGTTGTTAAATTGTGGATGCTTTTGGAATGTATTGGGCATGTATCCTCAAGTTTGAAGGAGTACCTGTATCTACTATAGGCGGAATTTGACTGCAGTTTTCCTATAGAAGCATTTTTGTTCATAGTGATATGGATCATAATCTTGTGGAAAGGGGCTCCGAGGCTGGGAACCAAACAAATAAAATGGTTTTTGGATTTAGTTGAAATTTTGAGCCTAGAACGATATGGTTCCTTCCCCAAGGAGTTAAGTTTTTATTTTTGTGCATGTGTATGTGTGTGAAGATGTACAACGAATAATAAAGGAGCTAGAATGTCCTGTGAGGATGACTGAAAATATATGTATACGATTGATGTTTCTGATACTCTTTCCAGGCTATATTTTTGTACGTGTATAAAATCTAGTATGGCTGCCCTTGTGTTTGTAATTATTTGGAAGGAGATTGTCAGTAGCGTGCCACGAGGTTTATTTGATCGATGAATGATTAGGAGTTAAGAAGTTGGATTTTTGAGAGGCTTAGGGTGTGTTTGGAATGATAACTTTGAAGTGCATTCTCACTAATTGTAAATACAACTTTTGGAGAAGAAAAGATGTGGACTGAGTTTCTTTTTGTGATAATTATTGTTGATGGATACATTAAGTATTTTATGACATTTGAGGATGGAGGTCTCTCTATTTTAAAATAAAGAAGCTATGTTGCATGCACAAAGAAGAGAATAAGTTAATCATACATACATACACGCCATGCGCATGCACACATACACATATTAAATAATACATTTGGATATGTTGCATATTTATTTGTTGAATTGAACACGAGTGTTCTGGTGTTTGATCTGATATCATTTCAAATTTTTATGAAGGTTTATTTGGAAGTCCCAAATGGAGAAAAGTTGGCAGAGGTTATTCACTCTAAGGTAACAGATTACAGGCATTCATTTGTAAAGGCTACTGTATTTAGGATAATTATATGTTTGAGTCTTTGAGGATTGATTTTTGAGAACCCGAATTAGCTCTAAGGTTTTGATGATATTCCTTTTACTATGCATCTGTTTGATCAGGCTGTTCATCTTTTCAGGGGATCCCTTATGTGATATACTGGAAGAATGCATTTGCTTCTTTTGCTGCTTGCCATTTTCGTCATGCAATATTTTCAGTGGTGCAGAGGTATTATTACCATTTACATATACGAATAGAGGAATCTAATATCCGATTATGTATTGTTGTAGTCATTCTTTCTTACCTCTTAAATGAGTCATTGGCCAAATTTGTTCTGTCATTGATGGTCAAGTTTGTCTTACTGGATTTCTGGGAGCAGGAATGACTCGCATGAGTCATCAACTTTGAAAATTCAAATCATGTTGATATAAGAGTGCGTATAACATAGTCATTTATAGCTGTTGCTACAGGGTCCTACCCCCATGGCAGAGGAACCTTATCGCTCGGGCAGCAAAACATCAAGAGTGCGGAGTGCCACTTAACCATTCCCTCCTTCGGCCAGAGTGATGGCGCCAGTAACATCCACCGTTAATGTGTGGAATATTGTCAATAGATTTCATGTGCCAATCATGGTTGATACAACTGGTTAATTTACAAGTCATTTTTTCAGCTTGATTTGATTTTCATACAGCCCAATAGGATTCACGATTCATAATTTGAACTTTTAAGTTTGAAGTGTAAAGCTTTCAATATTTTGAGCCTTGATATTGCATGAAATTGAGTTAAATTGTTATGTTGTTTGTTTTAAGCACCGTATGTATGTTTTCCAATGTATACAATATATACATACACATTATTAAAAAAAAATAAAAATTCTCCAGAAAAAGCGAATCTTACAATTCACAATTCGATAAAATTCATGATTCATTATTTTGGCAAACTGGTTCATGATTTGACAACCAGGGTATCTATTACTACTGGTCGAACATGACCTGTTTATTAAGCAGTTATGTCAGCAATAGTGTCTCTACCCATGATGAACTTAAATTATTGGTTTCTGCGAATTGAGTCATGTTCCTTATCTGTTCTTTCGGGGCTTGTAGGTTGCCCTTTATCATCTCTCCGTTTGTGCATCACCAGGATAAATTTGGACATTGTTATCTTTTAGTTATACCCATTCAACCATGGAAGTTATTAGATCAACGGTATTAATAATGTTCTCAAAGTTAGATGTTTTTTCCTTTTGTTGACTGCAGTTCATCTAGCCATACTTGGGATGCTTTCCAGCTTGCACATGCATCCTTTAGACTTTACTGTGTAAGGAACAACCTTGTCCTTCCTTCTAACACACAGAAAGTCAGTGATAAGATGGGCCCACACCTACTTGGCGACCTTCCAACGATCAATGTTACTCCACCTGAGACAGCTGCTGGAGATGATGAAGATAGCTCCTCTGATGCTCTTCCTGCTATAAAGATTTACGATGATGATGTGACCATGAGGTTTCTCGTATGTGGACTCCCGTGCACATTGGTAGGTTTATATATATATATATATATATGTATGTTTGTACTTGTACACAATGTTCTTTTGTATAAATAGTTGTTTAACGGACCTACTTATTTTCAGGATACATGTTTACTAGGATCCTTTGAAGATGGCCTGAATGCCCTATTGAACATTGAAGTAAGTATTATGAAATAGCTATGTCATTATTGTCTGTTCTCACTCAATACTACTTTCATATGATTCCTATTTGCTCCCTTTAATTCTTTGTGCTGTTTCAGATGCGGGGAAGTAAACTTCATAACCGGGTTAGGTATGCTCTGCTTTGAAATTTCTGATGTATGTAAGGTTGTATGCATATATAGATTTGTTTCTTCTGAAATTGTGTGTGATGTGTGAGGGGAGTGTCTTCATTCTTTATTTAGTTCATCTTTCATTTACTCTAGTTAAAGATGGATCATCGACTCTATAGCTTTAACTGCAACTTTGCATTGTGGGTATGGAAATAGGATATGCCTATGCTTCTGCAATGCATAAAACCACACACACACACACACACACATATATATATACACATACGGTCAGGCTCTTAAGTGAATAGGATTGAGTGAACGTATCCAGTGAATATGTTTTTTAGCCTAAAAAACCTGCGGACTGCCCCGCTGACCCCACACGCCCCGCTGACCCGTGGGTTTTTTAGGCAAAAAAACATGTTCACCGGGTAAGTTCACTTAACCCTATTCAGTTAAGAGCCTGACCGTATATATATATATATATATCTATATATATCTACTATACTATAAGAACACATAAGCAAGCATGTCAAAAAATATGAACTTCCCCTTACGCTCTCGTGTTTCTCGTGAATTACTATAAAAAAACACAAATGAATAAACTGTATTACGTCTAATTACATTTAGGTTCACAATATGACGGCTAATTATATTTTGGTCAACTTTCCCTCCTAAAAATATATTTTAGTCAACTTTAATTACAGTCCAGTCAATTTTATTGCGGCTATTTACAAGTGAATCAACTATATTACATCGAATTACATTTAGGTGCACAATATGCCGACTAATTACATGTTGGTCAACTTTTCCTTTTAAAAATTATATTTCAGTCAACTTCATTGGGGCTATTTACATTTAAGTCAACTATTAATGAATTCATTCATTTTTTTAATGCAAATTTCAAAATCAATCTGCGAATCCACAAAATTAAAAATCATCAACTTGCCATCAACAAAATTTAAAATTTGCGTTGGTTCTTTAAACTTTGTAAAATTTGAATCTTTTACTTGACGTTTGTAGCAAATATTTATAACGAAAGTTGATGCTTCTTAATTTGTTTCATGACTTTTAAATTTATAAAATACTACTTCAAAATAGAATCCACAGAATAATTTCTGTATACAAATTTGAAAATCAATCTACTATATTTCGTCTTTTGGTCTTCGGTACCATTTCATATGAATAATTACATTTAGTCGACTTTATGGCTTGAAAATTGTATACAATAATTTTTTTATAAAAAAAATCAACAAAAAGTTTAAAATTGAATGTTGTCAAATCAATCTCATGTACGCAATGTCGAATAAATCTATACTACGAATCCAGAGAATAAATAAATGTATATAAAAATAGAATCTAAAACGGGAGCTACTGCGTGCAGTAACACACTAGTATATATATATATATATATTTCCGCATGCATTTTTATATATAGATGATAGTCCGCTCTTCGATTTTAAGCATCTTGAATGTGGTCATTTTCTAACTCGAAGTTTCTGCAAAGTCTCTTAATGAAGTCTGTTGGGCAAGTAATCATTGATTTCATTGTATGTTTCAGTGCCCTTCCACCTCCTCTTCAGGCAGGGACATTTACTCGGGGTGTTGTGACCATGCGATGTGATTTATCAACCTGTAGTTCTACCCACATCGGGCTTCTCGTATCTGGAAGTGCAGAAACTTGTTTTGATGATCAGGTGGCAAAACATTCGTGTGTGTGTGTGTGGTTATTTTGATCATGGAAAATGGGATGTGGGAGGGTTTTATGGCATGAAGTTTTTTTGAACATTAGGTATTGTAATTTTTCAGCTCTTGGAGAATCATATAAAGAGTGAAGTTATTGAAAATGGCCAGCTAGTTCATGCACTGCCAACTAATGAGGAAAACAAGCCTCCTTTGTCTGAACCTCGCAGATCTGCTTCAATAGCTTGTGGGGCAACGGTATTTGAAGTTTGCATGAAGGTCCCTACATGGGCTTCACAGGTTCTTTACTTTGACTTATAGTTCATTTTCCTTTTCTCCTCCTTAATTTTAAAAAATAAATAAATAAAAAATCATTTACTGTTAATTTTGTATTGTCAGTTTCGGTTGATGGTTAAACTTTGTGTTCCGGTACTAGAAATGTTCTATTTTTCTGTACCTCGGTTGAATTATTTTTCTTTCTTTTGATGTGCATTTGGCGGTCCATACTTAGTTGGGCCCAAGCGCAGTTAGATCATTAATCAAGTTTTTCTTTTCGGAAATGTTTATGGTTTAATTGCTTTGAAACAGAGCTAAACAGTAGAAAGTAGTTCGATTCTAGACAACAAAAAAAAAATAATAATTATAATATGTATATATATTTTTTTAATTTCAGGTATTAAGGCAGCTAGCACCGGATATTTCTTATCGTAGTTTTGTTGCTCTTGGTATCGCCAGTATTCAAGGGCTAGCCGTGGCTTCATTTGAGAAAGACGATGCAGATCGGCTTCTTTTCTTCTGTTCAAAGCAGGAGAAAAAAGATGTGTATTCAAGAAAACTTGATTTCAGCATCTCTCCTAGCTGGTTGAGACCGCCGCCTCCTACTAGAAAGAAGTCTGAACAGTCGCAAGGAACAAAGCCCAGTTCTCACAACGGTTTGCTTCCCGGAAATCAAAATGCTTTCAAAAAAGAAGATCAAGATAGTAGAGAAAGTCAATTTACGAACGGGTCTCACATGCCTTTGGTACCGGCTAGAAAGAAACTGAAAGTTGCTGCAATGAGGCCAGTTCCTCATATCCGACACCAGAAAATGCTTCCTTTTGCTCGAATATCAGAGGCCGATGGGAACGATGGAGGCCAAGTGAAGCCTAACTTGCCACTTGCTCCTCCCTCGAAGCACAGTATTGTGGGATCAAATCCGGTTACCCATCGGAAATCATATTCTAGCTCACTTCAGGCTAAGCAGCAGATTATTTCTTTGAATCCCCTCCCTCTGAAGAAACATGGTTGTGGCAGAAGTCCAATACACGTTTGTTCCGAGGTGAATTTATCATATTTCTTCTCAGTTCACTACTTATTGTCCTTTCAAATTATACGATTCCACTGTCGCAGACCATGTCTCTAAAGCTAAAGAAACCTATCCCCCATCAAGAATTTCTTTTTTGTCTACAGTTTGAAGCATTTCTGGGTTCTCTGAACCCCAGATATAAAGGTATTTGCACAAGGTTGATGCAGATGATTCTTAATCCGCCTTCCTGGTAGACTGGTTCTGCAACCAAGGCTCTGTTTGCTTTGCGGATTTAGAGAAGGAAAAGAAAAAGGAAAGGAAAACTAGTTCTGTTTTGTTTTCCCAAGTGGTTTCCTCCATGCCTAAATGGGATTAAAAATTTAAATTTTCAATATAATTGTAATGTAACTTAAGAAAGAGGAGGGAAGTGACTCACAAAATTCAAAATTTTAACTTTATTTCTCAGAATTTTATTTTCCTTCCTATTTACCTCAATATTTTCCTTATTAACCAAACAAAGGAAAATGCTTTCCATAGACGTTTTCTTTCCTCTCCCTCGCAAAATCCATGAACCCAGCAGACTGGGTCTGACGTAGTCATTGGAATCTGTCTCTTGGTTTTTGTTTTGCCATTTAAGTCCACAATCACCCTTTGCACACATAGCACGTATAGTGATTAGTTCATCACTTGAGCTTGGTGGGTTCAATGGCCTTTTGGTTCCTCGTTATTTTGTCCGTGCTTTTTTTTTTTTTTTTTGTTTTGCTGATGGCGAAGCACTCGCATGCGCCACACACTTTTAAAACAGCCAGGGGGGCCACGGGCCCACTTCAAAGGGACTTTCTCCCATAGACGGCTGAAGATGACAAATCCCCCAAACAATTCCCCACGAGGGGAATCGAACCCCACCCCTCCCACATGGGCGAAAGGGGAGGATATCATTTTGTCTCTGCTTTTTAACATTAGTAAGATATCTGTGCTGAAGCCATTGACTCACAGTGGATTAAGTGCTAGCATGACATCTAAAAAGGTAAGCGTAAAAGGAAATTGATCCGTAAGAGTATCTAATAAGGGTACCTCGGCCCTAGAACATTTCACTTTTGGTGTCATCAAATTGGTTTTTCTCTCAGATTGTGTCTTCTTGCAGGACGAGTTTCTAAAGGACGTGATGCAGTTTTTAATCCTCCGAGGACATACCCGCCTTATTCCCCAAGGTGGACTCGCCGAATTTCCAGATGCTATACTAAATGCAAAGCGTCTTGATCTCTTCAACTTGTATAGAGAGGTATATATTATACTTGCAGGTTTGCCTGTAGAAAATTGTCCTACTATAGAGCCCGTTTGGATCTGCCTACTATTTGGAACCGACAATCACTTATTTGGGATTATTGAGAGATTTGAACCCGCTAGGCAAAAACTTATTCACAGCTTTTTAAAAAATTGAATCAACTATAAAGCTGAAACAACAGCTTTAATCAGAAGTGGCAGTTAACTGTGTTTTCAAAAATCTATTAAAGAAAAAAGTCTCTTATTCACAATATCAAATGGGCTTTATATAGTAGACCCTTCACCTTTTTTTTTTTCTTTCTGAAATACTGAAACTAGAGAGTACAATGGAATGACCCTATACCATTTAACCTTGATTAGGTGGTTTCAAGAGGCGGATTTCATGTTGGCAATGGAATCAATTGGAAAGGACAGGTTTTCTCAAAGATGCGCAATCACACAGTGACCAACAGAATGACAGTATGCTCTGCAACTTTGCTTGTTTGATTCCTTTTGAACTCTTGAATTATATCATGCTGCAAAAAGTTTGTAAGTATGACGTGAGACGGGTTATAACTGGTAAGGTCAATCTGAATGCTCAGGTTTGACTAAAAGATGTTCACGTATATACATTGCACACAGCTGAGCCTATTCTGGGATATGTGATATCCCAGATTTACGTGATTCGTCCAAAACTAGGTCTACGTCCACAGAGCTGTTGAGATTCACTGTGTTCAAGGGCCAAAAAAAATAGAAGAAGGATTACAGAGTACATCCATAGTTGCCCATTAGTAACATAAACTAAGGCTGTAGGCTGTGTGAAAATTACCAAAATACCCCTCGGAAGAAGTTGGATTTGGGAAAGTGGGGTACCCATCATCAGGATCCACACTATCATAAAATTGGCAGGGTATATATTTCTGCGTAAATTATACTGGAAAAGACAAAGGACTCAAAAAAAGACCCTTGATTATTCCAGAATTGTCACTTGGAAATTTGTATGATTAATTGCTCCAAGTTTTTGACCCATTTGAGTTCACTTCTGCCGTAAAGCCCCATTGTTGAGCTCTTGCTAATTACTTGTTTAAAAACTTGATGCAATTCTCGTTTTGAAAGATTGTATAGTTTATATTGAGTTGCATGGTATGACTTTCAGATGTATGCAATCCATGGTTATTATATTATTTATATGGTTATTTGAACCAGGGTGTGGGGAATACCCTAAAAAGGCATTATGAAACTTACCTTCTGGAATATGAATTGGCTCATGACGATGTGGACAGGGAATGCTGCTTGTTGTGTCATAGGTTTGTACTTTTCCACCTCATTTTTATTTCCTGAAAGTATATAAAATGTATACGTATATATTATAGTTTGCTAACTACGAAGCATCAAACTTTCAACAGTAGTGCAGCTGGGGATTGGGTGAACTGTGGTATTTGTGGCGAGTGGGCCCATTTCGGCTGTGACAGAAGGCAGGGTCTTGGTGCCTTTAAGGTATGTATCAAAGCTCCATACACACATCCAGTCTAGGGTCTATGGAACTGATGCAATGTTTTCGTACATTTTATGCTATGTTTGGTAGTAAAGACGGAAAAGTGGTAGGGAGTGGAGGATGGAGGGAAGAGGTATCCCTGGAAAAGGAAAGTGATCTTCCCTCCATTTGGTTGGTTGAGTAACAAGGAAAGGATGAAGGAAATAAATAATTTTTATTTTATTTTATTATTTCACTGTTACATATCAAAAGAACGGTTTTTATCCCCTATGGACAAAAAAGTCATCAAAAGAGGGAACCTTCTTCTCTCTCCAATCCCTATACTTTTTGGAGGGATTGGAAATGGTGGGCCTTGAGGGGGGATTACCTCTCCTCTTCCCTCCCCCCTTTCCTTCCTCCCTCCATTTCATATCCACAATGGGGTGCAGCTCGCAGTGGTGTAGCAACGAAACGGTGAAAACTCTTCTGTTTGATGATCCAAACGAATAACTCTTAACCGGCTCAATAATGCATAAGAAACGGTTGTCTTTTATCAGGTCCCACAATACTTTAATGGCTGCAGAATGCATCCAACAAAAGATAATGGAGTCACCACACGGTTGAGAACTTGAGACTCAACCGGCTAATCACCACACGGTTGTGTTTCAACCGTTTGATTGTGGACGGTTAACATTTGACCGTTTGAAACGGTGACCTTTCAACTTTTTCCCTATCGCAATACTTAAAAACTTTGCGGTACATTAACTTTAAGGTACACCATTGTAGGACATCATCTAAGTTTAAGCTATAAGTTGTGGTACGATCAACAACATTGTGGATGCTCTTCGAGGATATTTTTCGTTCAAATTATGAGTTGTGCAACCAACATCAAAGTGCTATATTGATCTGAATTTGCAGGATTATGCAAAAACGGATGGATTGGAATACATTTGTCCACAATGCAGCGTTTCAAATTTCAAGAAGAAACCACAGAAAGCTGCTAATGGTTATTCGTGAGGCATGACGGTTAGAAAATATGGCAATTTGTTATACGAGTAAGTCTCTTGTAATATTAAGTTCTCATCATTGATTTCAGTCCAAGGGTGGATTTGGAAAAAAAGTGGGATATATTTGAATATAGCCGAAAGGAAAATAGAGAGAGGGGAAACTGACGGATTGCGGGCTTAAATTTACAGTAGGGAGAGGAGGGAAAGATGGGGGAGAACGGAAAGGACATTTTCTGCTAGGGACATGTAACGTAATATCATTTTCTGGATCACAACATTTTGTAGTTGTAGCAATATGAAATTAAATAATTATTTCGAGTTCTTTTTAGTTTTACCCTTTTTCGAAATGTTTCAAGTGCTTGGTTTTGTGTAGTATTTTATATTGAGTAATGTTAGGCACACTTTGAAATCCATACTGAATTTGACATCTTATGCTTCGAGTACATGTGCCTTGTGCTGAGTGAAATTTTCACACTTTTCTGTGCACCACTTACACAGCTCATGGTATATGCATTTAAAGCTGGGTTTCAAATTCAATGTGGATTTCAAAGTGTGCCTAACATTACTCTTTTATATTCTCACCAGTTAGTTAACTATGAAACAGTGTTAAACTTGGTATTGGTGGTTGTCATGTTGATCAATCAGGTACGAATTAAACTTGTTCCTCAACTGAGCTGCAAAGTCTATAGGATCAAAATCAATCCAAGTTTTTTTTTTTTTTGGGAGATTTCCAAAAACAATAATTTTTTTTTTTTTTTTTTTTGGAGTCATTGGGCAATGTAGGTCCTGATGATCAGCATGGGTGATTGTTTCAAAGTTCACATTCCAATGTGCTAAATCCTAAAGGTTAGATTAGTCTATGTCTAGTTTCCTGATTTTAGAAAAGGAAACAGAAACGAAAATGAGGAGAAGAATTATTTTTCTAGAGTGTCTTTCCATCCAGGGATACTAAAAAATTTTGAAGTATAATACAAACTCAAGAAAAAGAAAGGAAAGTAATTCAAAAAATGTTAAAAAAATTTAATTTTATTATTTTTTTTTCGCTATTTTTTTACCCTTGTTTCTCATGAACCAACCAAAGTAAAGTTTTTTTCTTAGGGTTTTCAAAGTACTTCATTTATGTACTCACTTAACATAGCGTAAAATCACCCATTGACTTGATATTTCCTAACTTTAGAACTTTGACTTGATATTTTCTAACTTTAGTCTTTATAGCGTAAAATAACCCATTTTCATTTAATTAGAACTCGATATGAGAAAGTTTAAAATTTTACCACAATTAAGTGACATTCCTTTTAAAGGTAAGACTATGCTTCTCTAATTTTTTTAAAACTAAATGCTTCTCAGATACATAGTAGTGAGATCACTTTTAATAATGGTGGGTTTACTTCAACATATATATTTGAAAAATCATTTAGAATGAAAATTTTGGAAAGCATAGCATTACTTTCCTTAAATATTTAAAACTTCCAAAATAGTCCTTTAATTTTGCAACAGATGGAATATTTAAGATTTGATCAATTTACTGACCAAACTATCCCTATAATTATGAATATATTTTTGCTCATCTATTTTTGCTCTCCCATGCCTCCACTGGGAGACATATGTTCAATTCCATTCCAATTTTGCCCATGTATTATTAACATAATTACTGGAATGTGACACATATCAGTCATCCAATGAAAACCTGAGTGAGCAAGGGTGAGCAAAAATGCTGTCAATTATTGTACTTACCTTAAAGCATACAGTTGAAAGTCAAACTTGAAAATGTGATCCCCAAAGTAATTACTTACTCCAAATTACATATGTTCTAAGTGTATTTAACCTAATTAATTCAAAACACTATAATCACAAGCTAATTTTTATTTTTTATTTTTATTTTTATTTTTATTTTTATTTTTATCAGTAGTCACATGCATACTATTAAATCACACTACAATCCAATAATTACAAAAACTAATGTAAGTAACCAACCCCCAAAACAAACTCCACGTTTTCCCCAGAAATCAATTCAGGAAATCTTTAGCACAATAAAAAAATTTAAAAAAAATTTAAAAAAATTAAAAAAAGAAACTTGCCTTGCTCTCCAAGTAAGTAAGAAGAGGCAGTGCTGATAAGGAAACTAAATTCACGCATATATGTATTTATGGGTATGAACCTACGTGCGTATATAATATATATACATCGAGAGAGAGAGAGAGAGAGAGAGAGAGAGAGAGAGAGAGTCCACAGTACTGTCTCTCCATGGCAAAGAGAAGGAAGGTTAAGAAGTTTATACCCAAACAACCTGTCAGGTTTTTGAAGAATGGCGGCACCCGCTTTTCACATATGCTTTACGAATTAAGCGACGAAGAAGATGAAGATGAAGATGAAGATGAAGATGAAGATGAACAAGAAGAGAAAGAACAAGAAAAGCCTCTGTTTTTCAGAAGAAACAACAAACCAGAGTCACAAAAAGAAGAGACAATCGAAGATTTCGACGAAGAAGATTTGGCAATTCAAGAGGCTCTGCTTTACTCTGCACTAAGCTCAAGAAAAATCTCTAAGCAACCCAGTTCGGAAATCGAAGGCAATGAAGATGAAGATGAACAAGAAGAGAGAGAAAAAGAAAAGCCTCTGTTTTTCAGCAGAAACAACAAACCAGAGCCGCAAAAAGAAGAGACATTGGAAGATTTCGACGAAGAAGATTTAGCAATTCAAGAGGCTCTGCTTTACTCTGCACTATGTTCAAGAACAATCGAAGATTTTCCCAAGAAAACCCAAATTGATCTTAAAAAGAAAGGTAAAATAGACTCATCTTTCTCAATAAATTACCGGTATTTTGATACATATCAGAGCAATTACGAAAGGGGTGAGTCTTCACACAGTTACTGTGTGATTTGTAATGATAAAAATCCATCTGGGTCGATGTTATTTAACAACAAATGCTCACACCCTTTTTGTAAAGATTGTATCTTTACATATCTTGGAGAGAAGTTACAAGAAAATATTTCAAAAGTGAAGTGCCCTGAATCGAAGTGTAAGTGTGTGTTGAAATCTGAATTGATTAGCCAAATTGTGCCAGAAGAAGTGAATGATAGAAGAAAAAGTGCCATTATTGAGGCTTCTGTTCTTGGGTGTCCGAGAATTCTTCGGTGTCCATTCGAAGATTGTTTGGAGAATTTTCTTGATGATGGAAAGGGGTTCTTGATCAGAGCTTGCCCAAAATGCTGGAAAATCTTCTGTGTTCAATGCGAAAGTCGGTACCATGGATCGATTCCTTGTTGGGTGTTTCAGGTTTTGGAGAGAGAGAGAAAGAGAGGGAGAACAATTATTATAGTGAAGAGACTGTAAAAATGGTGATATGCAGATTCAATATCAAGTTCCTTGTTTGCCTTAGGTAGATAAAATTTTTGGAAATTTTGGTCAATGTGTTTTAATTTTTTTCATTAGCAGTGAATTAACAGTACTTTCATCATTTTACAAGCATACTTGAAATTATTTTATTTTATTTTATTATTATTTTTTTCTTTTCTGGGAATTTGTAAGGATCATATAAGTAAATATTTTTTAGCTATTAATTGATGGTATTACCATTACATATGTCTGTTGCTGCAGAAAGTAAAATGAACAATTTTACCAATATCAGTAGCCTGTGACGTTTTTCTTGGGATGAGTCGCGGACTTAGTCGCTCTCTTTAAGACGCTTCGCGGCTCTGCCCAAGTTGTGCAAGCAGTTCGGATGAAGGCCACGACGTCCCCAGGATAAAGCAGCCCAGAAATCGCCTCTGTCTCGAAAATCCTTGCACGGAGGATGATCGGAAAACCCACACCCTTTCAGAAATTGTTGCTCAGAAACTTGTATATAGAAACTGTGTATAAAAATATTTCTGTAACACTTCTCCACTTCTCTCTGTAAACTGTATGTTTTTTTCTGTAAGCAGTTTGTGTATATATAAAGAATATATTCTGAACGTTGCAAAAAATAACGTTGGGAAATTCTGAACGTTGGGAAGGTTAACGTTGCAGAACGTGGAGAGAACTGTGGGAACGTTGGAGAAAAAACGTGGAGGGGTTGGTGGGGAGACTTGGTCTCCAACTGTAATTAAACTCTTTATAATTAAAAAAATTTATTTTCCAAATAAACTTTGTATAAAAGATATATAGGAGTAGGACCACATCCACACCCAAAACCAAGCCCGGCCCGGAACGGAGCGGAGCGGCGGCGGCGCGCGCGCGCGTGTGTGTTTTGTGGTAAACCCAATTGGGCCTAGGTCCTCCCCTTTCACAAAACTTGGTACCCCCAAGGGGCCCAACCCTTACTCCAATCTCCACTTATATATGTCCTTCCCACTTCCTCTAATTTTCCTATGTGGGACAAGCAAAATATCATTTGAGTTAGTTTGTGAATAAGACAAAACTCAAAACCAAATTTCAAAGTTTTTCCCTCAACCTTTCCCTCCATATTTTAAAAATACACTTTTTTCAACAATCCCCCACTTGTATTTTAAAAATTGATTTAAGATCATTGAGCAACGTATCATAAGACTGTGCATAAGTAAAGGTGTTTTTCAACTTGAATATTTACGTAGTGATAGTGCTTCCGATTATACTAGAGTAACCGTAGTTTTGAACTCTATCTCAGACAGCACCACACACACAATCCTACTAGGGTGAAGTTCAAAAACCAGCACTTTACGGCCGTGTGCTTATATCCCAGTATAGCGAATGATCTAGAGAATTTGCCCAAAATTTCATAGGAAGCGGCCTCACTTCCACATTCGCCTAGGTGAGTCCAACAAGGATACTCATGTAGCTAGGTATCCCACTCCAAATGGAGTTTAGATCTCATTAAGAGTTATAAATAACTCAACCTTCTGTCCTTCAGGATGTCATGCTTCGTAGGGATGGACTTGGAGTGTTACCCCCATATATATATATTAGCATGATTCTATTCATATCACTTCATGACTTGTTATTACCTTTTGAACCTATTTCTTGGGATCTCCAGTCTATAGGTTGGGTTACTATCACAAGTGACTCAGCTATCTAAGGGCTTTAGTCCCATCCCTTTCGAGGTTTTACAAACCTTCTCTCGTGCTAGTCCTTTCGTCAAAGGATCAGCCAAGTTCTCCTCAGACCGTACATAATCCACTCTTACAGCTCCAGAAGAGAGAAACTCTCTAATAGTGCTGTGCTTGCGACGTATTTGTCGCTTCTTGCCGTTATAGTAACGGTTCTCAACTTTTGCAATAGCCGCAGTACTATCACAGTGGATTAGGACAGCTGGTATCGGTCTTTCCCATAAAGGGGTATCTGATAGCAGATTTCTCAGCCAACCTGCCTCCTTACTAGCTGTAGCTAGTCCTATCATCTCTGACTCCATAGTGGACTGAGCCAATATAGTCTGTTTCTTAGACTTCCATGAAACTGCGCCTCCAGCAATACAAAAAATGTATCCACTAGTGGCCTTGGAGTCATCTGATAGGGTATTCCAATCAGCATCGCTAGATACTTCAAGGACAGCGGGAAACTTCTGATAGTGTAATTTAGGTTCATCGTCCTTTTTAGGTAACGCATGACCCTTTCAATAGCATGCCAATGCTCTATACTAGGTCTACTAGTAAACCTACATAGTACTCCAACAACATAAGCTATATCTGGCCTAGTGCAATCAGTAGCATAACGGAGGCTACCAATGATGCTTGCATACTCAGTTTGTCTAACACTGTCACTAGTGTTCTTGAACAATTTTACACTAGGGTCATATGGAGTACATGCTGGTTTACAGTTAAAGTAATTGTATTTCTTTAGAATCTTCTCAATATAATGAGATTGATCTAAAGAAAGTCCCTTTTCGGACCTAGTAATATTAATTCCAAGAATTACACTAGCTTCTCCTAAATCTTTCATATTAAAGTTGGCACATAAGAAAGATTTAACTTCATTAATGACATGAATATTTGATCCAAAAATAAGTAAGTCATCCACATATAAGCAAATAATAGTGCAAGTGTTGTTTTCAAATTTGTAATAAATACATTTGTCACTTTCATTTATTTTAAAACCATTTGAGATGACTAAACTATCAAATTTGTCATGCCATTGTTTAGGAGCTTGTTTCAAACCATAAAGAGATTTATCTAATTTGCAAACTTTATTTTCTTGACCAAAAATAACAAAACCTTCAGGTTGGTCCATATAAATCTCTTCTTCTAATTCACCATTTAAAAAAGCTATTTTAACATCCATTTGGTGTACTACTAAGTCATGAATAGCAGCTAAAACAAACAGTACACGAATAGAAGTAATTCTAGTGACAGGTGAATAAGTATAAAAGAAATCAATATTTTCTCTTTGTCTATAACCCTTAGCTACAAGACGTGCCTTAGAGCATCTCCAATGCAAAAAGCTATTTTTTTCATCCCAAAGCTATAATTTGACACTGCTACAGTACCAAAAAGCTATATTTTGACAATACTGCTCCAATGGTAAATTTCATCCAAACTGCCAAATTTGTGGATTGTTGATTGGTTTCCACAGTAAATGCCTTTCCCCTCTTTGTGGATTGTTGATTGGTTTCCATTTTTTCTTCTAAAAAATTATAAGGAAAAAAAAAAATTTGAACAAGAGAGCATAATATAAAATCGGGTTCAAGTTTTATATTTATAGACATTTGGAATGGTATAAAAATAAAAGCACAAAAAAAAAAGTAGTTGTTCAAAGTCTAAAGTCTGAGCATAAAAACAAACAATAGCCATTGAACTTGAAAGTCTGAGAAAAAAAAAAAAAAACCGTTGATGCGACACGTGCATGGGCCCGCGTTGGTTTCCTGCAAAAAAGTATACAAATTATAGCAGTTGTGGCTTTTGTTTAATTTGGCAGCGCATGGGGCCCACATTTGCAAAAGTTATTTTAGATTTCAAATATAACAATGCAAATGGCTTTTTCATTTTTTGGTAGACTGTTTGACTGTGCGTTGGAGTGGGTGAAAGTTGAAGAGTTGTCATTTTATGACTTTGATAGTGTATTTGGTAGGTGGGTTGGAGTTGTTCTTATATTTATCTATCGTGCCATCGGGTTTCAATTTCTTTTTAAGAATCCATTTGCAACCTATTGTCTTACAACTAGGTGGAAGATCTACTAAGTGCCAAGTTTTATTTGATTCCAATGATTCCATTTCATCATTTATGGCTTCTTGCCATAAATCAGCATCTATAGAAGTCAAAGCTTCTTGGAGGGTGTTAGGATCCTCCTCTAAGTTGTAAGTATAAAATTCGGTCCCAAAATCTTTCGCGATTCGGGCTCTTTTACTTTTTCTTGGCTCTAGTTCATATTCGTTTGGTTCTACTAATCTAGGCATATCATATGATGTTGAACCCCCACTATTTTTAAATTTAAAAGGAAATTTATTTTCGAAAAAATCAACATCACTAGATTCAATTATAACATGATTCTTTAAGTCATAAAATCTGTAAGCTTTACTATTAATAGCATAACCAATAAAAATACACTCATAAGCTCTACTAGCTAATTTGGACCTTTTAGGGTCTAGAATTCTAACATATGCCAAACAACCCCATGTTCTAAAATAATCCACATTTGGTTTTCTTCTTTTCCAAAATTCATAAGGGGAAATATTAGTTTTAGAGTTAGGAACTCTATTTAAAACATGACAAACAGTTAATAATATTTCCCCCCACCAATGAGAAGCTGCCCCTGAATTTAATAAAATAGCAACTACTAATTCAGTAAAAGTTCTATTTTTTCTTTCAGCTTTTCCATTCATTTCAGGGGAATAAGGGGCAGTTTTTTCATGAATGATTCCATTAATTTTATATAAAGCAATAAATTCATCAGAATCATATTCATGTCCTCTGTCACTACGAAATCTTTTAATTTTTCTATTAAATTGATTTTCAATCTCCTTTAGGAAAATTTTGAACATGTCAATGGCTTCACTTTTATTTTTCATAAGATAAACAAATGAATAATTTGAGCTATCATCAATAAAAGTAATAAAATACCTTTTTCCATTTCTAGTTAAAATTCCTTCATATTCACAAATATCTGAATGAATTAAATCAAGAGGTTCAGATTCCCTAGTGACAGATTTATGTGGTGTTTTAGTGATTTTAGCTTGGCTACAAAATTCACATTTTTCGAATTCATTTAAGGACAATTGTGGAATATATCCTAAACTACTCATATTTTTCACAAGCCTTTTATTCACATGACATAATCTAGCATGCCAAATATTAAAAGAACACAACATGTAAGCAGAAGAAGAAACTTTATTAAAATCAACATTTAATTTAAACATGCCCTCAGTTGCATAACCCTTTCCAACAAACACTCCACTCTTAGTCAAAGTAAAAAGATCAGCCCCAATAGTTTGAGTAAATCCAGCCTTGTTGAGAAGATAGCCTGAAACAAGATTTTTCCTCATTTCTGGAGTGTGCAAGACATCCTTCAAAATGACAGTCTTTCCAGAAGTAAACTTCAATTCAACCTCTCCAATACCAGCAACAGTAGTGGTGTGGGAATCACCCAACAACACTTTCTTGTCCTTAGCTTCAGAATAGGATTTGAACATGTCACGGTCATAGCAAACATGGCGAGAGGCGCCAGTGTCTACCCACCACCCCTCGGATCCACCAATAATATTGACCTCGGAAATCATAGCAACGAGCTGCTCTTCGGCAAGATTTGCTTGGGGAGCAACTCGTCGTTGATTCCTACAGTTTCGAGACATATGACCTGGTTTACCACAATTGTAGCAAACAAACAGTCCAGCTTCATTTATTCCTGAGAGGGGTATGTTCCTATTCTGATTTGGCTTCGGATTCTGATTCTTGTTGTTGTTGCGGTTCTTGTTCTGATTTCGATTTTGAAACTTCATGGTTTTTGCAGGTGGTTTCAGAACAACAGAGGCTTTGTTTTTAGAAAAATTTTGAGGTTTCTTGTTGTTGGAAACAACAAGAACCTGTTCTTTCAAATCTTGTTTTCTTGCCTCCTCCTCAATTCGAAGGCGAGTTATCAAACTTTCCAATGAAAATTCTTTGGTTTTGTGTCTCAAAATATTTTTGAAATCTTTCCAACTTGGGGGAAGCTTGTCAATAATGACAGCAACTTGAAACTGATCATTTAAATCCATGCCCTCAGAAATTATCTCATGAGCAATTTGTTGCAGCTCATGGGATTGAGCTTCAACAGATTTGTCATCCGTCATTTGGTATTTCAAATAACGGCTGACTGCAAATTTCTTTGCTCCAGCTTCTTCAGTGTCATATTTTTTTCTGAAGGGCATCCCAAACCTTTTTTGCAGAATCATAGTTTGCATAATAGTCATAAAGACTGTCAGAGAGTCCATTCAAAATATAGTTTTTGCAAAGAAAATCATTTTCATTCCATATGTCAGACTCTCTGATTTGAGCAACAGTGGGATTTTCAGAAAGAGTGGGTTTTTCAGAAAGACAAACAGATTGCAATTTTTTCGTAGTTAAGAAAAACATCATTTTCATCCTCCACCGTTTAAAGTGAAGGCCCTCAAATTTAAAGGGTTTGTTGAGGTCATGGGTAACAGAGAGCATTGAAGATTCCATGGCAGATGTAAAAACGTCTTAAAATTGTTGCTGCAGAAAGTAAAA
Organism: Hydrangea macrophylla; assembly: GCA_033977485.1. Taxonomy (NCBI): domain Eukaryota; kingdom Viridiplantae; phylum Streptophyta; class Magnoliopsida; order Cornales; family Hydrangeaceae; genus Hydrangea; species Hydrangea macrophylla. The sequence goes on from CM066987.1 coordinate 31,031,470, forward strand.
GGAACAATTTTACCAATATCAGTAGCCTGTGACGTTTTTCTTGGGATGAGTCGCGGACTTAGTCGCTCTCTTTAAGACGCTTCGCGGCTCTGCCCAAGTTGTGCAAGCAGTTCGGATGAAGGCCACGACGTCCCCAGGATAAAGCAGCCCAGAAATCGCCTCTGTCTCGAAAATCCTTGCACGGAGGGTGATCGGAAAACCCACACCCTTTCAGAAATTGTTGCTCAGAAACTTGTATATAGAAACTGTGTATAAAAATATTTCTGTAACACTTCTCCACTTCTCTCTGTAAACTGTATGTTTTTTTCTGTAAGCAGTTTGTGTATATATAAAGAATATATTCTGAACGTTGCAAAAAATAACGTTGGAAAATTCTGAACGTTGGGAAGGTTAACATTGCAGAACGTGGAGAGAACTGTGGGAACGTTGGAGAAAAAATCTGGAGACAAAAACGTGGAGGGGTTGGTGGGGAGACTTGGTCTCCAACTGTAATTAAACTCTTTATAATTAAAAAAATTTATTTTCCAAATAAACTTTGTATAAAAAGATATATAGGAGTAGGACCACATCCACATCCACACCCAAACCCAAGCCCAAGCCCGGCCCGGAACGGAACGGGGCGGCGGCGGCTACGCGCGCGTGTGTGTGTTTTGTGGTAAACCCAATTGGGTCTAGGTCCTCCCCCTTCACAAAACTTGGTACCCCCAAGGGGCCCAACCCTTACTCCAATCTCCACTTATATATGTCCTTCCCACTTCCTCTAATTTTCCTATGTGGGACAAGCAAAATATCATTTGAGTTAGTTTGTGAATAAGACAAAACTCAAAACCAAATTTCAAAGTTTTTCCCTCAACCTTTCCCTCCATATTTTAAAAATACACTTTTTTCAACAATGTCAAACTTTTTTGGGTGTCTTTTATAGTAACAATTGTCATTTGTTAGCAACCTTAGTAGGTGCTAATTGTAGATATCATGTCAACTTTCTAGGCATCACTTCTTAGCAACTTTTTAGGTATCATTTGTCATTTGAGAATTGAGAGTAATATTTAGCGATAATGCTACGCAAATTTCTCTAATCATACTCCAAATTTAGTGTGAATTTCAAAGTGTGCCTAGTATTACTCTTTAAATATATGTCCTTTGTGTGGTGTGAATTTTTTATACAATAAGTCTACACACACATCTCCTTTCACAACCCATTCCACAAAAATGGTTTATTAGCAAAAAATAAGTTGTGGGATCCACTCACTTCTTACATTTCGGTCTCTGATCAAGGCAAAACATAAAATCCCCTCTCTCTCTCTCTCTCTCTCTCTCTCTCTCATCCAAACCCAATTTCCAGTACTGTTTCACAAAACTTTACTCTCCAAAACCCCACTTTCAATCAATTCTATCTCAAGTTTATGCAATTCATCACTCTCATGCCTTTATTACTCTAAAGAACTCCAATCTCTTCAAATTTGGCCACACCCACTTTATCAATTCCATGAAATTTCACCATCTCAAGAATCTCTTTAACCTGTATCTCTAATTCTACTTCTATTTTGCCAAACTCAACCTTCTCAGGACTTTCTTCAACAATGTTCTCCAATTTTATATCTGTTTCACAAAACTTCACTCTCTCATAACTTTCATCAAACAAGTTATCTTCAAACTCAGCCTTTTCTATTTCCTCCTTACAATCAATCTCTTCAACTCCAACTTTTCTATTAAAGTCAATCTCAGTTTCATTATATAACACTGATGACCAAATTGTATCATTATATATTTTCCTCGATTTCGTCACAGTTAATCACTTCTTCAACGAATCTCTCTCTTTTCTCGCTGTCAAAACCCCTGTACTTTTCGGTTTCAATCAGAACCGGTTTTTTCACGACCTCAGACTTTTCGTCGGCGACGTCATCTGAAGACGCCATGGAAAGAAGCTTGGCAGGAAGGAAAGAAAGCAGGAGAGAGAAAGCGATGGTGAAGAGGAGTTGTAGAAAAAGCTCCATATCAACAACAGAGACGACGGAAGAGAAAGACAGAGAGAGGGTTGGGATAGTACTGGGAATTGGGTTTTAATGAAAGAGAGAGAGAGAGAGAGAGAGAGAGAGAGAGAGAGAGAGAGAGAGAGAGAGAGAGAGAGAGAGAGAGGATTTTATGTTTTGCTTTGACCAGGACTGAAATGTAAGAAGTGAGTGGGTCCCACAACTTATTTTTTTGCTAATAAACCCTTTTTGTGGAATGGGTTGTGAAAGGAGATGTGTGTGTAGACTTATTGTTTTTCATATAGGGCCCAAACTTTTTGGGAAGTACAAAGAGTATGCATTTATAGCATAATTGTGGTTTGGAGTATGATTGAAGGAGTGTGCATAGCATTGTTGAAGTGCATTGGCTAGTAACCAAGTGCCTCTTTTTGTGTAGGTATATTATGTAACCAAATTGATAGAAAGACCCTAAAAGTTTCATTAATGAATGATGCTATGCTTCTTAAAGTTGAATCCAAATTTTGATTATCATTTCACATGAAGTGTAATGTGGCATCAGTGATCACTATCACTACATGTGATTAGTGGCATAGCCAGGAATTAAATTCAGTGGTGCAATTAATCAATAATGTAGGTCCCATTTGATAAACTAAAAATTAGGTACATTAACTTAAAGGGTTAATTGCAAAAACACCCCCTCAACTATAACCCGTTTTTGAGTACACCCCCTGATTTAAAAAAGTGAACAACTTTACCCCCTCAACTATCAATTTTTTTTTAGTCTCAAACGCCGTTAACGGAAGTAATGAAATGACGCATATACCATTGGTCTGAATTGCAAAAACACCCCCTCAACTATGACCCATTTTCGAGTACACTCCCTGATCTAAAAATGGTGAATAACTTCACCCCATTCCCCTCCCTCTCTCTCTCTCTCTCTCTGCAACTTCTCTCTCTAAATTATAAGGTCCCAATTTAAAAAAAAAAAAAACTATGTGTAATATGTTGGTCCAAAAAATCAACCCCACAATTTAGAAAAAATAACTACATATAAAACATTGGTCCAACTGTAATCCAACACACCCTAAACATTTGTCCCAACTCATTTACATCTCATTTCTTAGTTTAGTCTACACAAATTGTTTTACCATCATGCCAAACTTTACAAATTTCAATCAACTATCAACCCTTATTACTGTTAGGCTTTATTTGGTTCATGGATTTAGTGAGGGAGAGAAAAGAATAAATGAAATCGAAAAAGAAAATTAGTTCTCAGGTATTTTCCCTTCTATTTCATCCATGATTAATAATATCGAAAACTAATAATATTTAAAATATGAGTAAAGCTGTGCTTATCAAATTTTGTATCCTAGGTGGTTCTCAAACACGTGGTAGTAGGCCCACCAGATTTTGTTGGAGGATGCTGAAGTCGTTCCACCATTATTGAAGTTGGTCTTGCCGTCATATGTATTTGGAAACCATTTGAGATACAAAATTTGGGAAGCATAGCATTACTCTTTCCTTGTAATTAAGCCAATGTATTACATATAATAAGGTTTTTTGGGTCTATTTGTAATTAAGCCAATATATTACATATAACAAGTTTTTTTTTTTTTTTTCAAATTTTGAGAGAATGAAGTATAATTGGACCAACATCTTACATATAAAATCATTTTCTTTTAGCCTAACTGATTTTTTTGGAGGGCTATTTAACAAGTTTACTTATTTTGGGGGGGGGGGGGGTGTGTGGGGCAAAGCTTAATAAAATTTAAAATTTTTCTAAAATACACATGTAAAAGTGTAATTTTTCAAAAGCCAAGGGTCTCCCCCCCCTACATCCGCCAATAGTCGTGGTGGTGTGTGGGGCAAGGGAATGAGAGAGAGAGAGGGAGAGGGGAGAGTGAGAAATCAGGGTAGACTGTAAGGAGAGATCAAACTCATTTTGGATACAAAGGGTAAAAGTGTCCATTTTTGCTCTCACGTGATTGGCACATGCCCATTTTCATTTGCAAACAAACGGAGGGGGTCAACTTGTCGAATAAAACAAACGGAAGGGGTAAATTTGTCGGAAAAAAAAGTTCAGGGGAGCGAGTTGAAAACGGGTCATAGTTGAGGGGGTGTTTTTGAAATTAACCCTAACTTAAATACTAAATTATTAGTGCTAAAAATTTAATCTATTGAATTTGTAGTACCAAAAACAATGCTTCAGGAATCGAAATATCAGTGTTTTTTTGTGGTATATTTTTGTACTAAAAGTTTTTAGTAGGTTTTTGGCTTATTTTTTAGTAAAATGTTACATTGTCAAACGCATTGAAAAAATAAGTACATAAATGCTTCATTTTAAACACTGAATTGGGTTATCAAATCTACTCTTAGCATTGTAACAAAAGATGTATATTTTTGTAGAGAATGTGTTAAATTTAACTTTTAACCAAGTGAAATGACAATTTGACACCCTTAAATTACAAAAAATGCACTTTTTTTTTTTTTTTTTGGTTTTTATTTCGGTGGTGTCATTATATATAGGAAAACAAGTGTCAATATATACAAAATTACGAGTAAACATTTTTCCCTCAAATTTTGAAATAGGTTCCCACTTCTCAAACTATGGCCTTGCCAGTGCATGTGATATAATACAACTGACAAATCATTTGGGTGCTAAACAATATTGCTCTTTCATTAATAGGAAACTGGGTAGTGCTCAAAATGGTGAGTATTGCGACCAGTTATTATAGTCATTTGGGGGTGTTCTTAAGAATGGGGAGATGGATCTCCTCTTGGGGTCTTTTTTTTTTAGGGTTAATTACACTTACACTCCCTATACTTTGGGTCATTTTCACTTTGACCCCTTGTAGTTCAAAACGTGACACTAACACCCCCTATACATTAATGCAAAGTGTCACCGTCAGGAATTCAGTTAAAGTTAACGGAAAAAGTGACACTTACACCCCCTGTACTTGTAAAAGACCAAAATGCCCTAAATTTTCTCCTTCTTCAGCACAAGAATTCTCCAGCAAGGCCCCAAGCAATGAAATCAAAATCAAAAACAAAAATTAAAACCCAATCAGGCAACCACTAGAAAAGAAGAAGAAAGAGAGGTCGTTGACTTCGACCATCACCACCAGCGACCATTTCTAACCTCCTTCAAATATGTGAACATGCGAGAGGTAGAGAAGAGGGTTTGAGAGATTGAGATAGTGAAAGAAGCTAAATTCCCGGACTGGTTTTTGTGCAGAATGTATAGAGGGTGTTCTTGATTTTGGTATGTATGTTGGGTTGATCAATTTTTTTTGGGTTGATCAAAATTTTCAAGTTGTTTGATGTTTTGGTATGTTTTGGGTTGTATTTAAAAATTCGATCAACCCAAAAAAAATTGATCTACCCAACATACATACCGAAATCAAGAACACCCTCTATACATTCTGCACAAAAACAAGTCCCAGAATTTAGCTTCTCTCTCTATCTCAATCTCTCAAACCCTCTTCTCTACCTCTCGCATGTTCACAGATTTGAAGGTGGTTAGAAATGGACGCTAGTGGTGATGGCCGAAGTTAACGACCTCTCTTTCTTCTTCTTTTCTGGTGGTGGCCTGATTGTTTTGATTTGGGGCTTTGATTTTTGTTTTAGTTTTGATTTCATTGCTTGGGGCCTTGTTGGAGAATTCCTGTGCTGAAGAAAGAGAAATTTTAGGGCATTTTGGTCTTTTACAAGTACATGGGGTGTAAGTGTCACTTTTTCCGTTAACTTTAACGGAATTCCTTACGGTGACACTTTACATTAAAGTATAAGGGGTGTTAGTATCACGTTTTGAACTACAAGGGGTCAAAGTGAAAATGACCCAAAGTACAGGGGGTGTAAGTGTAATTAACCCTTCTTTTTATGAAGAGTCTTTGATTTATGTATCTGACATATTGCTCATGCTTCGCCTAATTTTCTCTCTAATAGAAGGAAAATGATTTTCTATTATTTTTCTTGATACTTTTCTTCATCTTTCAATATATTTTTTTTTTAATTTTAAAAGATGACCAGAACTCAACAAAAGTGGATGAAAATTGATTCACCATATTTATCGTTTTTAATTTGTTTTATCTTGATTTTCGTTTTCTTTTTTCTTTTTAATTTGTTTTCCTTTTATTATTTTTTCTATTATTAATTTGTTTTCATATTATTATTTTTTCTATTAATCAAACAAATACGGAGTAATAGTATTATCTTATAATATATTTGGTATGAGGAAAAAGACAAAGAAGAAGAGGTCATAATCGTTTTCTCTTCTTCTCTATCACTAAATGCACTAACAATACTTTAAGGAGGAGATAAACTAACAAGTAAACAAAATATTTAGAGCCCATTTGGCATCTTGGCGGTAATAAGAGAATTTTCGAATGGATATCTTTCTAGAGAGACTTTTTGAAAAACTGTTGGGATATTTATATTTCAGTCAATTTTTTGTATACATTTTAAAAGTTAGTCTACTACTTTTTTAAAATTAAAAAAATTAGCAACAGTAGTTAAAAGAATTAAAAAGTCATCAACAATATTAAAAAATATCAACTTTTAAATAGTTATTTTGTATTTAAGTCTACTTAATTTATATTTTCAACGTTATAAACTTACACCAAGACGTTATGATAATTGCTCTCAACCTTGTAAAGAATTGCACCCGACTTTGAACGAGTTGCTCCTTACATTCTGAAGTGTTTCTCCCAACATTCCAAAGAGTTGCTCCAAAATGTTATGTCAATTTGATGATTTTTTTTTATTTTTACAAAGAAAGTTGATTTTTTTTTTATTTTGTAAAAACATTAGACCGACTTTTAAATTCTATACAAAACATAAACTGAAAGTTAATTATCCAAAACTATTTTAACATTTGGCATTGTAATGGGAATAAAGGTTTTATGGAACTTGCAGCCATCCCTTATGGGCTCTCTCATCCACCATGGAAGAGTCTTTAATAAATTTTTTTTGCTGTTTTTTGTTGCTTTCAATAATATATCCCCTCTTGTGAGGCGGTTGGTCCATCTTTGTTGGGGGTTCTGTCCCCTCCTTGTTGGGGGTTTTGTCCCTCCTTGTTGAGGGTTTGTTATGCTTTTGTTTGGTTTGGTTGATTGATACAACTTGATCTCTTTGTCTCTGCATTTTGTGGTTGGATTTGGCCCTATTCCACACAGATCTGCGTTAGATCTATTGTTTGTTCAGGCCCTCTTCGCAGTCACGGTGGTTTTGATGTTCGGATCTTTGCTGTGATTGTTGGCAGTTTTCTCCTTTAGACGACTCAGTATTTGAGCTATGCCACGGTCTGCAATATCATAGTTTTGGATATTGCAATAAAAACCAGAAGATTGCTGTGATTTATTATGTATTTTTTCCTTCTTCTATTTTGTACTTGTTCCTTGTGAATTTGCCTTTTATTTGGCATCATACCAAAAAAGGTTAGTTTCTAAATGAAATGACTATAAAAAGACATTGAAACATAAATTCCCATTTACTGCACACAAGTTTTTTTTTATTATTATTTTTTAGATATGGGAAGGTTAAGTCTTCACACAGACACACACACACACATATATATATATATATATATATAAAAGGTTAAGTTTGATTTACTCATAACAACTAGGGGTGGGCAATCAGTCGGTTCGAGTTAAAATGGTGCTGATATCCGAACTGAACTAAACTTCAAAAATTCAGTTCGATTTCTGTACTTTTAGTTCGGGTTTGGAAATTTTTGAGCCAAATACCCAATTTGAGCCAAACTAGCAAACTAAATTGCAAACCCAAATACCTAATTTGAGCCAAACTCCATTGCAAACCCAAATATCCAATTTTGAGCCAAACTCCATTGTCACTGTGAGACAAGAAGACTTATGCTGAGTCTCTTTTGTGTCTATGTATGTAAATAATGCTGACCCAAATATCCAATTTTGAGCCAAACTCCATTGTCTCTTTTGACAAGAAGACTTATGCTGAGTCTCTTTTGAGCCAAACTCCATTTTTAAGTATGTAAATAATTATTTTAATTAATTTTTTTCATTTAGCAATAATATATGAGTGTGTCTATGTAAGGCATGTGTTGGAAAATTTAAGTGTTTGGTGGACGTATCAATTAAATCATGAGTGAACACGTTTAGTTTGGAAGTTATATTTTATTAATTTATATTTGTTAAAAAATAAAGTGAAGGGTTGATATGTATTTTTGTTATATAGTGTTTACAGGCCCGCGAATGTGTTAAATAATGTAATTAACATTAAAACTTAGTACCGGGGTTATAGGTACCCATTGGGCTACTCATTTTAACACTTTGTACTGCATTTTGGGCTCACATGAGTCTCTTTTGTGAGCCCATAAAAATAAAAACGGGATTATTAATGTTGTGTGAGTGTTACAATTATATGTTGAGTGTATGTACCATAGTATATACTAATATGTTAAGTATGCTTCATGTATATAGATATATAATACAATAATAGGGTTTAGGTAACCCTTTTCCTTGGGCAGCCGCAATCGAGAGAGAGAGAGAGAGAGAGAGAGAGAGAGAGAGAGAGAGAGAGAGAGAAGAAGAAGAAGAAGAAAAGAAGAAGAAGGAGAAAGGAGAAGGGAGAAGGGTCCCGGGTTCATAGTCACGTGGGGAATCGCGGAGCATTCGTGGTTGTCAATTTTTGATCAACTAGGTGAGTTAAACTTTGTGTATCCGAGTATATATATATACACGTATGTATATATATGTATGTGTATGGGAGTAAATTAGTGCATGTTAAATTTAATGGTTAGGGTCAAATCTTTGTAATGGATCGATACACGTTGCTATTGTTGAAGTAATTTAGATACATTCTTTCCCTTCGTGTGACTTTGCGATCATGACATTAGGGTATTCGAAAGGGTTAGGTGAATCATTAGTTTGATCAAAACTATAGGTGAAATATTCATGTTTGTTAGAAAATATATGCGAAATTCGTTTTATGTGTAATTCACACAGTCGCAGAAACTTTAGAAAATTATTAAAAAATCGTGGCTTTGAATTTGAATATTCTGTCTGCGTGTCTTATGTAAAACGTGATTCTGCACACTTTTCGTGTTTTAAGTTTTTTCTGATTCTGCACCGTTTGGGCAGAAATTTAAGATTACAGTAGCAGTTTTCAATATAGTTCAACGTGCAAATTGGAGAATATTATTTCTTATTATGTGTTTTATGTATGCTAATATGGAATGTTGAGTTGAGTTTATTGTACCTGAAATAACTGACCTTGTTGTGTGGTCATTTTGATAAAAAGGAGTAAATTAGATACGCAGAATAGTATATTGGAATCTTGTAATTTGATTGAAAATTATTGAGGGAAGAATTGTTATGGGTTAATTGATAAAACCCTTTTATTGTAAGAAATTGGAATACATCTAAAAGTTAGAGATGTGATTGGATGATAACACGGAACTATGTAATAAACGTGAAATTTACAATTATTGGGATAATACGAACGATAAGTGATAATTGCAACATAGTTCTTTAGTGTTCACCGCTCCCCGTTGTGTGATATGTTTTTTTTGGTAGCTCGACTTGCTGAGTGTACCCTTTTGCCAGTGGCTTCGTGATCAAGCTGGCCTAAGCCTTATGCCCGGCTTATTTGTTAGACGTCTAGGCATATTGACTGGCCTTCTGTGTGTATACCTGGTTTGGTTGATACCCCAACCAAACTAGCACCAGAGTGGATGTTAGTAGTATGTCCGGGCACACATGGGATATATGTGTGGGTGTACCATGGAGGGTGGCCAAGTGGTGAACCTAGGGAACACAAAGATAAATTAAAGGCTAATAAATAATGACAATGGAGTATTTCATAAGACTGATAAATTTGGAATAATGAATGCGACATTCAAGTTAGAATGTGGAAATGTTGTTTACGGACTTGTTTACTTGGTTTGTGATAACTATATATTACAGGATGATGGGTCTACTAACTTTTATGCAGGGCTGACTCACCATAGATATTCGACCGGTAAGTATTCAATTGTGTTTATTCGGGGTTAGAGCCACTGCCACCACATTAAAGGAAACTACTGTTCTGTCCTGAAATGTGCGTGGAACTACTGTTCTAACCCGATATGAATTATGTGTGATGACATTGTTTATTTTTTTTTGTGCAACGATCTTGTATGATGTGAGGTGGTTATGTTTTTTTTTTTGTGAGTATTTTTGGGAGTCTATGGGACACCATTGTTCCCTAAGACTCGTTTCATATTTTTTTTTTTTAACTCATACCAGTCATGTGACTGACCCGAGTGTGTTATGCATTCGGGTGCGTTTCTATATGAAACGTAGTTGGATGCACTTGTGCAGGTTTAGTATTTGGACATTTCCTGTGGAGCTTTTGATGTCTTGGAGTTGCAGTTGTGTAGAAGTGTAGTTTGTATTTGGTTGTATTTTTATTTATTTATTTATTTTAGGCATTGTGGCCGTATTTGGATTATTGTAGCATGTATTGTATATTGGGTACTGGGAACGTTGTAGTTACGCTGACCAATGGATGTATAGATTTTTTTCTTATTTATATATTTTTTTTTTCCGCTGAACTCTGTACGTGGACATTTTATTTATGAAAATGATATATTTTTTTTTAAAATTGAAAAGTGATATAATATTTATAATGGAACTTTAGTTCTTTTATAATGAAATGGATGTTTGGGAATACAGGTTTATTAATAAAGAGTTTGTATTTATAATGGAACTTTATTTCTTTTACAATGAAATGGATGTTTGGGAATACATATTTAATAATAAAGAGTTTTCTTTAAACACAAGATCACATGTCCTTATTTAAGGAGTATTAAATACTGTTTTCAATAAATTTTCTGTTAGCTTATGGGAGGGTGTCGCTCTCGTGATTTTTGGTAATTGAATATTAGTTCGGATACAGGCTCTGGATTGAATATTTGGTTGTCCAAAAATTGGGGTGTGACAGGTGTGGAATGAGTGCACACCGTAGTGCCGCACGAACTCGAGCAAGCCCAAAAGTCTCAACCTCTGACACTAACTACCCCTAATCAACCCCATCGTTAACAACCACACCTACCATGTGTGTTCAAACACCTTCATTACCAAAAATGGTCTAAAGTATCATACCAATTCAAGCCATGGAAACTACAAATTTCCATGGAGAGCTTGAGTATTCTAGAAAAACCAATTTTCTTTGAAAATTCTTAATAAATTCATTTCAAGTTTATGATTGAGATAGAGAGGATGAATTACCATAGAGGCAGAGCAAAATGTAGAGCAAGCAGTCCCAAGCCTTCGAGCTAACTGGAAATATGATTTTCTGAGATACATGTCTCTTGAGTGATGAGAGTGTTTTCAATATGCAATTAAATCATTATAATGATATCAACATATAAGTGAAATGGAAATGAAATTACAGCAAAAACTCAAAAATTTAAAAATAGAGACCAAACAAATACCCCTAGAGAATCCCCAAATTGAATTACAACCTTATTATATGAAATGAAAAAGTATTTTAGACTATAAGATAACCTAGAAGGGGTGGATTTAGGGTTTCTCTGTCAATAAAGTAGAAAGAAAAACCTTAAAGAGAGAGGAAGACAAAGTAAATGGGTTGCAAAACTGAAGTATGGATCAAAATATGTGTTATATATACATATATATACATACACATATATAAATGTATGAATGTGGGTTTTTGAGTATAGTACGTGTTGTATGTGTGGGGGTGTGTGGTTTGTGTACTCAATGTTTGAGAGCAGGTGAGCACATTGATGGAGTTACAAAGTGTAACAGAGTAAAGAGAGATATGATAGGAAGAAGAAGGAGAGAGAGAATATTGGGTGTTTGTGTCCACATTGAGGCAAGTTTTGGCTGATGTATGACAATGTAAAAAGCAATTGATATTCTTACTCAATGGTACCACTATCACAATATGTGGTCTCACATATTCAATGAAATCGATGGAGTGCAAATAGCAATTTCTATTTAAAAAATAAGGAAATTTGGTGATAGAACTTGGATGGAAGTATCTAGTTGTGTCATACCTGTCCCGGAAATGTATTCATTTTAATAAAGCATTTTTGGAATCATGTGAATTATTAATATTTATTAATAATTGAGATGAGGTTGTTGTGGGTCAACGGGGAGTGTCAAGTAAGGACACGAGGATTTGATAATCCATGAGGCATTGACATGAGTAAATGACATTAATGTGCATTAATGTTAATTGAATTATCTGGTATTTTGATAAATAGTAATTATACTTATTTTGTATAATTTCTGGTAGTTTTGATCTTGACTTAGATTGTTTCGAATACTTTGGTGAGAGCGTGAGTGATACATTGCATAAAAGGTAAGTTATCTAGAAAATCTATGAGAAATTACAGACCCAAACGGAACTTTTGACGAAAACTTTTATAATTTATAGTCATGAAATCAAGACTAACTAGTCATGAAATAACTCCGGGTACTTCTTCCTCATATCCGCTTCAACTTCCCACGAGGCTTCATTCTCGTCATGGTGATTCCACTGAACTTTCACCAATGGGATATCCTTATTCCTCAACTTCTTGATACTCTGATCTAAAATCTTCATAGGTCTCTCCTTGTAAGAAACGTTATGACTCGTCTCAATATCGTCATAACTAACCACGTGCGAGGGGTCTCGTATGTACTTCATCAGCATACTCACATGGAACACATTGTGAACCCCAGACATCTTTGGTGGTAGCGCCAGTCGATAAGCTACATTCCCGACACGATCCAAAATCTCAAACGGTCCAATGAAACGCGGAGCTAACTTCCCTCTCTTGAGACCAAAACGTACTACTCCTCGGGTCGGTGAAACCTTAAGAAGCACGTGATCTCCAATACTGAATTCCAAATCCTTCCGGCGTCGATCGGCATAACTCTTATACCGGCTCTGAGCGGTTCTCATCCTTTCCTTGACCAAGGAAATCTTCTCGTTGGTTTCTCTAACCAAATCTGGTCCCAACAACTCTGTATCTCCCACCTCTGCCCAACACAACGGAGAACGACATGGTCGTCCGTACAATGCTTCGAACGGAGCCATACCGATACTCGTGTGATAACTGTTGTTATAGGCAAATTCAACCAACGACAAGTGTGTCTCCCAAGATTCTTCAAAATCGATCACACAAGCCCTGAGCATATCTTCCATGATCTGATTCACACGCTCAGTTTGTCCATCTGTCTGAGGGTGAAACGCAGTACTCATCTTGAGCGAGGTTCCCATAACTTCTTGCAGACTTTCCCAAAATCCAGAAGTAAAACGTGCGTCACGGTCTGACACAATCGATACAGGTGCACCGTGAAGTCGCACAACTTATTGTATGTACATCCGGCTCATCTTCTCTACCGGGTATGTCATACTGTAAGCAATAAAATGAGCCGACTTTGTCAATCGATCCACAATTACCCAAATAGCGTCATGATTCTGCTGAGATCGAGGCAATCCCACTACAAAATCCATGGTTATATGCTCCCACTTCCAACCAGGAATAGGTAGTGGTTGCAACAGTCCCGAGGGTCTCTGATGTTCAGCTTTGACTTGCTGACACGTCAAACACTTGGATACGAATTCGGCCACGTCCTTCTTCATACCTTCCCACCAGAAATTTCTCTTCAAATCTTTGTACATCTTCGTCCCTCCCGGGTGAACTGTATATCTTGACTTATGTGCTTCTTCCAGGATATCCTTCCTTAGCTCTCCATTACCTGGCACACATAATCTATTCCTGCAACGATACCCTCCATTGATTCCCACCTTCCATTCTGTCGGGTCTTTCTCTGACATCTTCGCAAACCATGTCTGAAACTTCTCATCTTCTTTCTGAGCTCCAATAATGCGGTCGATAAACAGGCTGTAGGATAAGACATCCAAAAAGTTGTCCTCCTTCTTCAGCATTCTGTACATCGAACTCCGCCAACGTCTCCAATGCTCGCCATTCTCTAACCATTAAGGAGGCGATCGTCTCACGAGTCTGTCGACTCAGGGCATCAGCAACCACATTGGCTTTACCCGGGTGGTATTCCAACGTGAAGTCGTAATCTTTGATCAGCTCCATCCATCTGCGTTGCCTCATGTTCAACTCTTTCTGTGTGAACAAATATTTCAAACTCTTGAGATCGGAGAACAAATCAAACTTCTCACCATAGAGATAATGTCTCCAAATCTTGAGTGCAAATACCACTGCTGCCAATTCCAAATCATGAATAGGATAGTTCAACTCATTCGGCTTCAGCTGTCTAGATCCATAGGCAATAACTCTGCTATCTTGCATAAGTACACACCCTAACCCTTGATATGATGCGTCACTAAAGATAGTGAACTTTTCATCAGGCTTGGGTATTGCTAGTACTGGTGCAGTAGTGAGTCTCTCTTTCAACTCTAGAAAGGCTCGCTCATGCTTCTCTGTCCACTCGAACTTCAGATTCTTTTTCGTCAACCCAGTCAAAGGTGCTGCTATCATGGAGAATCCTTCAACAAATCTCCGATAATAGCCTGCGAGTCCAAGAAAACTCCGAACTTCTGTAGGGTTGCTCGGTCTAACCCAGTTTGACACAGCATCGGTCTTGGACGAATCCACTGAAATTCCTTGAGATGACACCTTGTGTCCCAAAAATTTCACTTCTTGCAACCAGAACTCACACTTACTGAACTTGGCATACAACTGGTGATCCTTGAGCGTCTGCATCGCAATCCGTAGATGTTGCTCGTGTTCTTCTCCTGACTTAGAATAGATCAAAATATCATCAATAAAGACGATGACAAACTGATCTAAATAAGGCTTGAACACTCTGTTCATCAGATCCATAAACACTGCCCCGTTCGTCATTCCAAACGGCATCACCAGAAATTCATAATGACCATATCGGGTCCTGAACGCAGTCTTAGGTATATCTTCCTTCCGTACCCTCAACTGATGATATCCTGACCTTAGGTCTATCTTGGAAAATGTCGTAGCTCCTTGTAGTTGATTAAACAAATTGTCGATCCGAGGTAAGGGATACTTGTTCTTGATAGTCACCCGGTTTAATTCTCTGTAATCGATACACAACCGTAGCGTTCCGTCCTTCTTCTTCACAAATAACACTGGTGCTCCCCAAGGCAATGTACTTGGGCATACAAATCCTAGGTTCTCGAGCTCTTGAACTTGTTCCTTCAATTCCGATAATTCAGCGGGGGCCATTCTGTAGGGAACCTTGGTGATCGGTACGGTACCCGGTATAAGCTCAATACAGAACTCTATACTTCTCTCGGGCAGCAAACCAGAAACGTCTTGAAATACTTCTTCAAAGTCCTTGACTACAGGTATAGATGATGCTGTCGCTTCTGTACTGACGACTTCGATGTTAGCCAAACATCTTGTGAGGAACATATCTCCCGAAGGGTTACATTGAAAATCAAAGGGTTGATCCTCGTTGTCGGAGAATGTGATTCTCTTCCTCGCACAATCCAACTTCACTTGATTCTGTGAGAGCCAATCCATCCCTAGGATTATGTCGAACTCCTTCATTGATAGGACGATAAACCTTGCAGGGATTTCACGGTCTCCTAACCGTAAGGGACAATCCTTGCACACATGTCCTAATCTGACTGCGGCTCCTAATGGTGATGTAGCCTTCAAAGCTTTCTCTAAGCGATGAGGTAAGATACCCAATCTCCGAATTGTATTAACAGATATGAACGAAAGAGCAGCACCCGTATCAAATAACACTTTAACATGGGAGTTAAACAGAGTTAATGTACCTTCCACTGCTTGCTGATCAGGTTGAGCTTCTCCATAATCTCCTTCTTCGTACACAGTTCCATCATATCCAACGGCATCAGGAATAACAGCATTCAAGCGAGTCTGACCCTATTGACCATAAGTCACCTGCTTAGGAGCGGTGCAGAACCTACTGATGTGACCTGGTTCACCACAGTTGAAGCAGACTATCCCTTGCTGAGTAGCACGCCTTGGTGCCTTGTAATCTCGAGCCAAATGACCAGGGTTGCCACAGTTGAAGCATTTTCCACCACTACTTCCTTCTCCTACTCGGGTTTGAGTCGGATAGGTAATAGCCTGGGTCTTTTTGCTTCCGTCAAAATTCCTCTTCTGCCCTTGGGTACGATTCATTGGTGGTCTATTCCCAAAATTACCCCTTTGAGGCGGTCGGAATTCAAATTGTTTTCGGCTCACTCGAGCATCCTCTTCCAGATCGGTAGCCAAACCAACAAGTCCTTCAAACGATTTATCTAGGTGGCCGAGAGTCAAACGACGAATCTGCGGTGTCAGCCCTTGGTTATACTTACGGATCTTCTTCTCCTCAATATCAACCAGGTGTGGAGCAAACTGAGACATTCTCTCGAACTGTGTGGTGTACTCTTGCACCGACTTGGTTCCTTGCGTCAGATCCATGAATTCCTTCTCTCTTCTGTGCCTCTCCGTAGCCGGGAAGTACTTTTCCAGAAATCTCCCCTTGAACGCAGTCCACGTCATCCCCATTGCAGCTCCATTCCCGATAGTAGCTATGACCGAATCCCACCAATCTGCGGCAGCATCGGTCAACTGAAACGTAGCCAATCTCCTCTTGTCCATCTCGTTGCACTGGACAGCTTCGAACATGCGGTCCATCTATCTTAACCACTGTTCCGCTTTCCAGGGTTCCGCGGTACCCGCAAACTGCTCGGGCCTTAGTGCACGGAATCTCTCCAGCAATTTGTCTCCAGTTTGGCGGTCTCGTCGGTTTTCATTCTGATTACTAACCCTTTCGAGATGTCTAATGAAAGCTTCAAATATTCCTGTGGGATCGGCGGCCTCAGGTGCTCCCTCGATTAAATTCCTGTTCCTCCTTAGTCCTCCGGCCATTCTATGCATGATAGTGATAGTAGAATGAGAAACACGCATGCAACAGTACTATGAAGCAATTCAAATGGCGACAATATCCAAAAGAGTATATTATATATATATATAACTTCTTGTCAAGTTGATACAAAAAACATGTATGGTCAGATCAATGCCTACCCTATCTGTATGGGTTAGGACGCATGCAAGAGTTAATGTTACAAAAATGGGATCATTGCCCTACGCTCTAATGCATGTAATTAAAGTTGCAAAAAGAGATAGAGCTAATAGTCAAAACAGTCAATATATACAAGGCGATATCTAAACGGTCAGTCATCGCCGTAGGTAGCCATCAATAGATCAAGCGAGTCGGCCTGATGAAAACGCTGAACATGAGAGGAGCATGCCCCAAAGTTACAGCTATGAGAGGTCATCAATGAAGCAGGTACAGGGGCATCTGCCTCAGGCAAGGCTGGCTCAAGTGCAAGTGCCTCCTCAAGGTCCACTGCAAAGTCGTCCCATCCTAAGCCATCCTCCTCGGCATCCTCAGAAATAGGAGCGAACACAACGTCAACGTCACCGTCATCCTCAACAGCGGGGACGACCGGTGGAGGCACCTCCAGCTGTGCAAGGTGGGCCTGCACAACCTGAACCTCAAGGGGAAAATAGAAGGCATCACTGTTAACCAAGCGAACCATCTCAATGAGTACTAAGCGCTGGATCTCTATAAAGTAAAGAATCTCAAGGCGAGCACGGGACAGGTCGACCAGTCCCAACACGTGAATCTGGGGCCAGAGATCTAGCTCAATGGTAGCAGCTGCACGCTGCCCAACAGCAGTGAAGTAAAGGGTCGCCGAAGCCGGCACTATCGCTCCCACAGTAACCCAATGCCTTCCAAAAGCATCAGGTACAAACAGGGGCTGAGCTGGATCCATACCTAAAAAGGTACTACTTAAGTCAGGACAGAATAATCTTAGGCGTTTGGGTTCTGAGTCTATCCTCCCTGTCGTATCATCGGGTGTGTAACACTTAATGGAATGTGGAATCGGGTCTAAACTGGTAAACCCTAACCTGGCTAAACTATCTTGAGATAAATAATAACCTGGCTAAACTATCTTGAGATAAATAATAACCTGGCTCTGATACCACTAAATCCTGTCACGCCCCGACGTAGCATAAATAAGGAAAGCGTTTAATTTCCTTTATGGACCCGTAGGTCGCGACAGTTTGAAGGATCGATTCCGTCCCAAACGTTGAACAACAAAACATAATAATCAGAGCAGAGCAATCAAGGCTTATAAAATTTTTTCTAACTTATTACATATTACAGCACGGGGTCATCTAAAGGCACAGACCGCCTTCAAATAAAATAATAACTTAGTGTCTATTACAGTCATCCTTATAAAACCAACAGTTTAAAACTTAAAACATATAACTTAAAGCATATAATCAATAAACAGTTTTCTCATTCCAAAGGCAGCCATTCTCAGTTAGCGTAGTCATAAGATTCCTCCTGATTGTAACCTGAAAAGCCTGAACACGAATGTCCAGGACGGATCAACGTCGTCAGCTTCAAGAAGCTGGTGAGTATTAAAAACATAACTTTAAATGTAAAACATACTCATTTACCTTTTTCCATTTTCAATTTGTAAAATCAATAGTTTGACCATAGAGAGAATTTAATTTATAAAACAATGAGGAACATGTTGAAAGTCATTCATTCATAAAGCATATGATCGTGTATGAGACAATGCACCACACTCATCTTGCCGACTCTTTTCTCTCGACAGACACAACAATCCACTATCTTACTCCTGGTATCTTTGAAACACTAAGATAGCCACACTTTAGCAACGGGGCGCCAGGGAGTGTCCAGTTTGCCTCACACTTTGGTCCGGGGTACCAGGGAGTGTCCATTGCCTCACACTTTGAATACCTAAACCGCCATGCAAATACCGAAGCAACCTCACGCAGTATCCAGACTCGAGTATCAGGGAGTGTCCGTAGGCCACACTGTAGCACTACCATGGGTGCCAGTGAGTGTCCAAGTTCGGCGTCACACACTTTAACGCTTCCATGGGCGTCAGGGAGTGTCCATATTTGCCACCGTCGCATTTCAAAGATACCCTCACTGCAATCTCAACCATAACCACAACCGCAATCTCAATCTCAACCACCAACACAATCTCAATCTCAATCTCATACTCTTTCCACACTACCATTACTCTTTTCCACACTGACTGACACCCACATGCATGTACCGCTGACTCCATATGAATGACATGAACTTAAACACAAAGTAAATCGCTAAATTAAAGGAATAACGCACGTACGGGGATTGATAACTTGTAATTCATTACCTTAATCATTTCAAACATAACTAATAGCATTCTGTATTAATAAAATTTACAAACAGAACCTTAACAGTACTTAAAAATTGAACCAAACAGTCCCTTAACCCAAAACAAACAAAAACCACAAACTGGCAGATCGTGCGGGCGGGCCGCTCGCGCGGGGGGTTGCTCGCGCGATATGCCCATTTTTCCTTTTTATAATATAAACTCTTCTGTCTGCCTGGGGAAGTAAGGATCGCGTGCGCGGGCCGCTCGCGCGAGTTTTTACTGAGGCTTCATCTTCTTCGCAGAAACTGCTCTGTTTCAGATTTTAGGGTCTAATTTGACCCATTTTTAATTCTAGAACCTCCTAGGCCTTATTATATATGATTCTCTTTGTTTTTCAACAAGGATTAAGAATCCAAAACCAATTTAACATGATTCAATCTATAGCTCTCCCATTTTATGAAATTTGAATAGATGACAAAATTTCATTTTCAATATACTTTGTGGTATGAACAAATTAGGCTCTATAACTTGAACTGTATACTCTATATACTATAATCTTTGATATTCAACTCTGAAAACGGATTTAGATTAAGTTTTGAAAATCTTGATTTCAAGCTATGTAATTTCAAACGTATGATCATCAAGGGATATATCAAAATCAGTCAAGCATAAAGAATTTAAAGCATTAATTACATTCTGAGTGAGTTCTAAATACTCACCGTGATAGAGATTTGAAGTATGTGTTGAGAAAGATAAGAATATAAGAGGCCCAACTACAAGCTTGGCAATGGTGATTAAGCTTTCTCTCTCAGGAAACTTAAACTCTCAAGCTCTCTCTTAACTCTCTGATATTGGGTTTACTCCAAGAATGCAGATTAAAGTGTGTGTATGAGATAGAGTGTGTGATTATATAGAAGTATGAGAACTTGGAGGCCAAGTTTAGTAACCTATACTCAACAAATTGAGTTTAGTTCTCAATTCCACAGCAATTATACATACGTATGTGTATATGCATTGATGATATAACTCTACTGTGTATCCAAGAGCCAAGCATAGATTAGTAGGGGCCAACTAGTGTTGTTTGGGAATTTAGCTTTTGGCACAACAAACACACATGCCCAAATGTAATATCCAAACAAGGCCTTATCCAATGATGAGTTTCCATAATTAGAAATAAAGCAATTGTCCAATCAGTCACTTCCAAAATCTGTGGAAGTTCAACACAGCGTGGACAGTTTTAAACATAAACTGGTATTTTCGTGGCGCGGTGTTCGTCACAAAAATACAGAAGATTCATTTTAACGTAAGAAATGGTTTCCTGGTTTTATAAAAATACTGTTTGAGTCAAAAGGAAATATTTCCACCGTCTTTGGAATACAGATTTGAAATCCAACACAGGTATTGCTAAATTTACAGAAATTGCAGTTTTGACCCCAACAATAATTTTAATAGCAATTGAAACAAGAATTTAAAGTTTAACACATGGGAAATAGAAACTAAATAAGACTAGAAATACAGATTAAATATGATAATGTCAAATTAAAAATAAATGCAAATGCAGGTTATTACACATTGTGTACATGCTCTAGCTCAGATGATAAGGCTAGTCGGTAAGCTATCGGTCCTACTTTCTCTAGGATCTCAAATAGTCCTACGAATCTGGGGTTAAGTTTTCCTCGCTTTCAAAATCGGACAATGCCTTTTGAAGGCGATACCCTCAAGTATACAAAGTCTTCTACCGCAAATGCATCAGTCGTCGTTTAGAGTCCGCATAATTCTTATAACAACTCTGAGCCACCTTAAGTCACTCCTGGATTAACTTCACCTTCTTAGTAGTCAAATGTATTATCTCATGTCCTATCAATGTTCTTTCTCCAACCTCAGTCCAAAAAATCAGTGAACGACACTTACACCCATACAAAGCTTTATACAGTGCCATTCCAATACTCGATTAAAATCCATTATAGTAGGCAAATTCGATTAATGGTAAATGTTTCTCCCAGTCACTCGCAAAGTCTAGAACACACAATCTAAGCATATCCTCTATCATTTGAATCATTCGCTCTGACTGTCGGCTGGTCTGAGGATGAAAGGCGGTACTGAAACTCAATTTCGTATCCATAACCTTTTGCAATCTTCCCCAAAACCTTGATGTAAAACTACTATCACAATTTGATACGATCATTGCTGGAACCCCGTGTAGTCTTACAATCTTTTTCACATATAACTCCGCTAGTCTAGTCAATTTAGTCGTTTTGATCGGTAAGGAAATGAGCTGATTTCGTCAATCTATCAACTATAACCCAAATCTTATCATTCTAGTTAGACGACCGTGGAAATTCAGAAATGAAATCCATCGTGATCTCATCCTATTTCCACTCTGACATAGGCAATGGATGTAGTAGTCCCGCGGGTACTTGTCTTTCTGCTTTGACTTGTTGACATGCCAAACACTGGGTTCCACAATCTCTTTCCTCTCCCCACTGGTCCACATCAGAGTGTGGATTAATGGGTGTAAGATTTGGGTGTGGGTCTAGCATTACACATATCTATAGAGTCTTGCTCTAGTGCGCATTGGGCTTTTAAGCCTCAAAAACCGCAAGCCACCCCACTAACCCGCGCCCCATCCTGCTGACCCGCATTGTTTTTAAGCTTAAAAGCCTAGTATGCTCACCCAGTAGGCACTAGAGCCAGACTCTATATCTATCTATCTATATATATTAATATCCATATGAGTGTAGGGGTAAAATAGTCAGTAAATATAGAGATAATTAGGGTTATGGACTAATCCCAAAAAACTTTCAGCATATTAGATGATTTTTTTAATGAATCTAGGTAGATTTGGACTTATTGCTAGATTTCTATAATTAAACTCTATAATGTCTAAAATACTTCACATTAGTATGTCGAGTAATACTTGGGACACAACCAAAAAACACAACTTTGGGACACAACTCCCATTTTGTCTATCTCTCTCTCCTAATGGGCACCAAGTTGTGTCTTTTGGTTGTGTCCCAAGTATGAATCTTAGTACCCTCTATATTTTGTCTAAATTTTATTTTGGGTGGGGCTATTCCTACTACCATTTTCCTATTTACACCATATTTTTTTGCAAAAATACCCAAATTACCATTGCTTTCCCTGAACGCCAACCATTATCAGTTCTCTCTCTCTCTCTCCCTCCCTCTCTCTCTCTCCCTCCCTCTCCCTCCCTCTCTCTCTCTCTCTCTCTCTCTCTCTCTCTCTCTCTTTCTCCTCTGTATTGAAGTAGATTGGTTTTCCACCTTCTCATTAATGGCGTCTTGGACCATCACTGCATCAATATTAATGCCAAAAACAACATAGGAGGTTAATTAAAACCCGTGTATCAAAGTACTGAACGTCTTCGTTAAAAGTTGCTTCTAAGTACTTGATCCTCATTTTTGTGGATATCCTCTCTTGGCAGGTCCACATCCGACATGAAATCTTTGCAAAACCCAGATTTGAGTTCCTCCAATTTAAGTGAAAAGTTCATGAAAAAACAATCAAAAATAAAAACCCACCAAATTAATTTAATCAACAGAGTGTTTAGAACTCACCTGCCTATGAAGGGGCCCATATTGCAGCTCCAACTACAAGAAAGTGATTTTCTCTGTCCTCCTTGAGAGATCTTTTCTTTTCTTGGATGTTCATCTCTATCCCCTTTCTCCCTCTTCCCTTTTCCTGTTTTCATCCCCCCTTCAAATCCTATTTTCCAATTTCTTTTCCCTTGTTCTCTTTTTTCGATTCCAGTTGGGGGACCTCCAATAAAGACCACACATGGAACGTCGTGGTTTTTGATTTTCAATTTTGATTTTCATTTTTTGTATTGAATTAGAGCCAAACATCTAATTCAATGCAAAAAAAATTAAAAACGAAAACCACAACATTACCATGCAAGATCATTTGTAAGGTTTTTATTTTGTTGTGGACTTCATACGTCTCCTATTTGATGATTGTCATTGGTCGCCTAAGCCGGCCACACAAAACCTAGGGTTTTCCCCCTTGATTTTTAGGGCTTTCGGAAGGTCTAACTTTGAATCTTAAAGGTTTGGGCTAAAAATGCTTTGGTTTGTATTGGTACTTAGGTTTGGATAAGGGAAAATGGGAAACTCCTCCCATTATTCAGTCCCTGTTTGTTGCAAATTTGGTTCTTTAATCCAATCTTTTCCAATCCCAAAAAAAAAAAAAAAACTAGGAGAAAGTAAAGGACAAGACTTCAGTAAAGTTTCTTCAATACATTTCGTTAGGTTCCTCTCACATAGAGGCATAATTTTTTTAAAAAAAATGTTTAAAAAAAATACAATGTTAAAAAAAGCGGTTTTAAAAACTGTGAAAGGAACCTAACGAAATGTACTGAAACAACTTTACTGAAGTCTTGTCCGAAAGTAAAATGCATACTGCAAATTTCTTGAACTAGAATAGATACATGGTTAAGATATATTAGTCAATGGCACAATAAAGACTTGAATATGTATATATAAATAGTTTCCAAGCATATATGGGAGAGAGAAGATAGTAGAGAGATAGAAAGTGTGGTTTTTTTTTTCCTCGGATATGAGGACAAATCCCTTATTTTGTCCTCCGCGACTTCGAGATCAGTACCTATTGTCATTTTTATCGGAACAGATCGGGAGGCAAACTCCGGGCAAGTGCACTGACCCCACAACACAAGAATTAGGTAAATCAGGGAGGCAACTAGCGATAAGATCTGAACCCATACCAAGTTGGACATTGTAACACCCGTACCCGGAAAACGGGTTAATTATCATTTTTATGTGCATTAATTAATATAATTAGTGTATAAAATGGATTAAGGGGAGGCTTGGACTCACCCGTGAAAAAGTGTTCAGTAAAGGAACACAGTTGGAAAAGTCCCCAGTGAGGTGGGACAGGTTCGGAAGTGGGACCCAGTGAAGGGCCTGAATGAAAATATTTGCATTTTATGTGATTAAATGCATTTATGTGATTACATGAATATTTGTTTAAATATTTGCATATTATATGATGATATATGCGTTAACTATTGGTATTAGTTTGGATACTCAAATAAGGGTATAACTGAAAAAGACTTATAATTGGTAGGTGCAATAGCAACTTCCAAAATATATGGGACCCACGTTGGGACCCATACGAGACTTAGACAAACACTCATTAGATAATTGGGTAGTTAATGGAATGTTTGGGGGATTTTATAATGAGAACTTAAGAGTTCCGAGGGTGTAAACAAAAAATGAGATAAGTGAGGCTTAAGACACCTCATGCTTAATGCATGGGTGTGTGTCAAGTGGAGGAGAATTGTCTCCATTTACAGAAAATTCAGGAAATTAAAACAAAGAAAAGAGGGAGAGCTCGGGAGAAGACGGAGACGAGACGCCGACACCGTTTTCTTGCCGTTCCGTCGCCGTCGTTCGCCGGATTTACGATCCGAGGCCACTTTTGGACTCGTGGAGGTAAGGAGATTACATGCACGTAACTTATTTTCTGTTTAGGCAACATTTTTCTGGTAACCATTCTTGATAAATGATATTTGTTGAACCAAAACCATGTAGGATTTACTTTGGGTAAGAATTGAGCAAGATTTGTGAAGGAATTCTTCATTTCTAGCTTGAATTTGGGTAGATTTTGCTAAGGTGAGTTTTCTACACTAAAGAATGGTTGTGTTTGACTATGTTCAATACATCAATGGTGTAGAGATGATAATTGATGCTTAGGAGCCAAGAGAATGATCTTATTGTGTTGATTACTCATGTTTAGAAATCATGTAGTTACTAAATTGTGAATTTCATGCTAATTTTATGAATGTTATATGTGCCTACATGTGTATGTGGTCATGTGGTATTCAATGAGCCCGGGACAATGATTCATTAGTTGGGAGTAATAAGGGTGGTGAAGAGGAAGAATCCGAGAAAGACGGAAGTCCAAGGAATAGAAGTGGCCACGGGACCAAGGGAGGTCCCGGGTCTGAATGAATCATTGAAACGGTGACTCGGCGATCACAAATATGATTTATATGTTTATTGTTGCATTGCACATGTTAAACATTCAGCCATGTTTAGATTACTCACTAAGCGTAATGCTTAAGAAAACCGTTTTCTGTTTCTGTTGTGGTAAATAACAACCACCGCAGGTACGGAGCAATATCCGGAGAGGAAATAGCGTGCTCGGGAGTGGGGGAGAGATTTGGGTCTTGTAAATATGTTCATAACTTGTAATATAATGTAACTAGTGGATTAGTATCCTTTACTTGTGGCTTGGAGACCTAACTCATGTGTTTAATGTCAACATGAAAGAACTCATGTAAATTTTCCATGTTAATGTGCATATTGGGTACGTTGTATGTTTGGATCATTCCGACGAGTTCGGTTACATGGGTTGTAGACTTTAGTCAGGTTTCTTTTTGTAACCAAATGTTTTGAATGGTTTATAATCACGTTCCGGAGAAGTTATGTAAATGGTGGTTCTTAAAGTTAACTTGGTTTTGATTACTTACTTAACTCATTTGAAGTTGTATACATTTGTTTTGAAAGAGAGATAAAACCTTGTATAGATTATTAATATGTTTCTCAAAGGTTTACAAAGTTTGGAGAAGTATTGAATTGGCTTGAATCCATTCCTAACAAGTTTATGTAAAAGAGTTGTCATGGGTTAATTTGATCCAATTCTAGTTGTGGATATGTGGTACATGCTTGGTTGATGTTTGAAAATGTGTGGGAATGTTTAATTATGTTTGTGGACATGTTGTGGAAGTTTTGGAGGTGTTCTCAAGTGATTTAGACATGTTTTGGTGGGGTTTAAACTTGCAAAACAGGTTGGGGGAGTTGCTGCAGAATTTTCTGCAAAAGAGCTCTCTGTCCGGTCGACCGGATATTTTAAAGGTCTCTGTCCGGTCAACCGGACTGGTGTGTTTTCCAAATAACCATGCTTTGTCATCATAACTTGAGCTAGGAAGCTCGGATTCGCGAGCCGTTTTCACCGTTGGTTTTTAAATGAAAAGTACTGTATTTTGACATTGGGGTTGACTAAAATTTCAAAATGACCATTTTATCCTTGGGGTTAGTTACATACAAATGAGCTTATAAAGAGTTTAAAATAGAGTTTAAGACTTGTTTTATGTTATATGTTTTGGGGACGTACCTTGGTAGCATTGTTACACGTGTCCTAATCCGCACAAGGCGGGTTGGGGTGTGACAGACATTGTCCATCTTGAAATTCATCTCTCCAACTAGTTTTTCGAAGGCATCCCTTAAAGAAGCCATAGGCTATGGTCAAATCTCTTTCATTAACCAAACACTCATTTAACATGGTCGGTCGGGCTAGATTTTGAATTACCAGGCCTAATTGAGGGAGCACATTTCTTTTTTAAAGAGTCTATGATTTAGTGATTCAAAAAAAAAAAAAAAAGTCTGATTTATGTATGAGAATTGCTAACTCCTTGTCTTGGTTTGTCTCTAAAATTTGAGTTTTGTTCTCAACTTTAAGACTCTGCTTTGTTTTACTAATTAAGAGAAGGAAAATGATTTTCTATTCTTTTTCTTTGTTAATTTCCTTCATCTTTGCATTTTTTATGTTAAAAATAAAAAATTAAATATTAAAAAATTAAAAATTAAAAGAAAAAAAAAACAAAGAAGAAGAGAAGTGACTCACCAATTTTCAAATTTTAACTCTTTTTTCCCCCCCCTTCTTCTTATTCCTTTCATTGTTTTACTTATGAACCAAACAAAGAAAACTGTTAGTCGCAATGTTTTCGATTCTTTCTCAGACTAAGGCTTAGTTTGGCCCCCATTTTGGTGGTTCTTCTTTTTTAAAACACAATTTCATGTTAATTCATTGGTAACATTTTATGAGTTTTGCAAAAAATTGAACTTAGGGTTTTTTTTGGAGGAACTTTTAAAAGCTCTAGAATGGAGCTTTGAAAAGTTCAATGTTATTTTTTGGTTTTATGATGTTTTTTGGAAAAGCAATCTGTCGCTTGTACAAAATTATTAAACAGCTCAATAATAAATTTCATAAGTACTTTTAAAAAGCCACGTGGAGGCCAAAATAAGCCTAAATCTAGTAACTTAGTGGATTTTTAATTAGGTATTTCAATTCCTTTGTATTTTTTATTACTTTCATCACACTTAAATAACACATGTATCAAAAAAAAAAAAAAATTCACACTTAAATAACACGGAAATAAAAGTATTTAAATCAGGATATTCAGAAAAGAGGAAAGTAAACCATTCATCAAATTTAAAGTTTAATATATGTCACCATTGGTATTTTGCTTCACATTTTTGTAACTGATTTTTTTTTCTTTTCTTTTTCACTACGAAAAGAAAATTGTTTCATTCGGTGAGCAATTCTGAATGAATACATGGTACCATCGATCACTGTCACAATATGTGATACAACTATTAAAGCGTTTAATTAAAAGCTAACTTTGAAATTCAAATTTAGTGGGAAACATAGCATTTTATTCTTATAAGATCCCCTTTTTCTTCTTTCTCAACTACCGAGATGCAATAACGCTCTCACCAATTAATATGTACGTATAGACGTATATATAGGTGCATATGCACAAGCACGGCCTTTTCTGCTCCAAAGGTGCAGGGGTCGTTCACTACCGAGATGCAATAAACCCTCTCACCAATTAGTGGTTTGTTGAAGCAATGTAGAATATATATATATATATATACAGTTAGGCTCTAAAGAGGGCGCCCTCTCTTTAATAAAGAGAGGACTTCTGTTTTAGCCGTCGGATTGTGTTTTCATTAATGGCACTTTTTGTCATTTCACAATTTTTAAACACAATCTGACGGTCAAAACAAAGGTGCTCTCTTTAATAAAGAGACGTGGCCCTCTTTAGAGAATCTTTGTATATCAGTTAGGCTCTAAAGAGGGCGCCCTCTCTTTAATAAAGAGAGGACTTCTGTTTTAGCCGTCGGATTGTCACTACAACAAAAATGGGTTTTTGCAAAGAAAAAGTTCCTTGCTAAAGGCCACAATTTCGTTGCAAAACCTTTTTGCAAGGAAAGTTGTATTCCTTGCAGAAGCTTCCTCTCTAAAGCTTCTAGCAATGAAAACAAATTTCCTTGCAAATTCTTATATTTGGCAAGGAAATTCTTTCCTTGCTAGTGCTCAGGTTTTTCGTTGCTAAATGCCTAATTTCCTTGCAAAAAGTCTATCTTTGTGCTGTAATTTGGACAATTGGCAAGGAAAAAATTTTGTTGCTAAATATCCAAGTCTAAGGCAAGGAAATATGTTCCTTGCTAAAAGTCATTTTTAGCAAGGAATATGATTTCCTTGCAAATAATATTAACATAAGGCAATGAAATAATTTCCTTGCGAAAGGAGACTTTTAGCAAGGCAAAATTTGTTCCTTGCCAATTAAATAACCCTAGGACAAGGAAATAATTTCCTTGCTAAAGGTTATTTTTAGCAACGAAAATATGGTTCCTTGCCATTTTGTTCTCTTAAAAGTAATCGCAACAATATCTATGCGCGCAATCCAATATTAATTTTTAATCCTGTAATATTTCAAAACCTGTTCAGTTTATAAATATAGAATAATCCAAACTTGTCCAACATAAAATAATATTAAACATCACATCCAACATTACACAAGTTTGATGTATCGAAAAAATACATAATTGGTCACAAAAGAATCCTACATAACATAAATTTTTATATATCCGACATCCTAAACCCTAAATAAGTCCTATAACACATGTTTAGTAAAAACAATAAAAGTCCCACAACATAAAGACAATAATGAACTGTTGAACACTCTAACGAGCAATCCACCAACTCTACGCGACATCTGCATAAAAAACAATAAAAGAAGAACGTTAATATCTTATAAATTAATAAAAGAAGAGAAAAAAAAAACACGGAATTATCCTATGTAACATCAATTTGAGCATCTAGTTTACAGAGTTCGAGTATATCAACACTTTGCACTTAGATCTTTTACATCACGTGTAAAATGTTCCAGATTTGAATGCTAACACAAACAATTCCCGTAACAAATTGTTCAAGTTAATAAATTCTAAGTTAGTTTTTGTTGTATTTTATTGAGAAGTACAAAACAACCATAACTAATTGGTATTCAACTTATCTATAAGCAACCCCACAGTATGTGGCATTTACAGTAGTATAGGTACAAAAGATTTATGAAGTCAATTACCTCTTCTTAGACATCCTTTCCTAAGTCGTCTTTGATTTTCTTACACTATCTAAATTCAGTTCTCTCCCTACCCTACTTCTTTGTTCTCTCGCCCTCTCTCTCTTTCTCTCATTCTCTCCCTCTCTCCCTCTCTCCCTCTCGATTTTGGCTTCCTCAGTTCATCTCTTAAGAGTATTACCAAATGAAGGTTGTGTTAATAGTATGAAACATCATCATGCTTATAAGAAATGTATATTTTCAAAGCATCTAGGACAACATATTTTCAAAGCATCTAGGACTCTAGAAAGGTATGCTTTATAAGAAATGTATATTTTCAAACTCATCTTGAGAAAGATATTTCTCCTAACTTTCAGGACAACATCTAGGTAATTATAGTTTGAGTTCTCTATACGTAAACTATGAATGGGAAACTTCAAGAAATTAAAAAAGAAAGAAAATTAGAAATATTCAAAACGAGGAGGGAGAGAGAGAGAGAGAGAGAGAGAGATAGAGTGAGTTTGAGAGAGGGAGAGAGGGAAGGAAGAGAGAGAGAGACAGAGAGAAAAAGAGTCTAAGAGAGAGAGAGAGGGAGAGACAGAAGAGGGAGAGAGAGATAGAGAGGGAGAGAGTCTGAGAGAGAGAGGGAGGGAAGGAAGAGGGAGGGAGAGAGAGAGAGGGAGAGAGAGAGATAGAGTGAGAGGGATGGATGGAAGGAAGAGGGGGAGATAGAGAGATAGAGAGGGGGAGGGACGGAAGAGGGAGAGAGTCTGAGAGAGAGAGGGAGGGAAGGAAAGGGAGAGAGAGAGAGAGGGAGGGAAGGAAAGGGAGAGATAGATAGATAGAGAGAGAGAGAGGTACAGAAGAGGGAGAGAGAGAGAGAGGGAAGAAAGAGGAAGCGAGAGAGAGAGAGAGAGAGAGAGAGAGAGAGAGGGAGGGAAGGAAGAGGGGAGAGAGAGGGGGGGGGGGGGGGGGGGGGAGGAAGAGAGAGAGAGAGAGAGAGAGAGAGAGAGAGAGAAAGAGAGTGCTACTTACCAAGAAGTTCCATTAGCTGCAGATGAGTCCCCAGGGCCGTCATATCCATGTCGCTGAATCCATTGATACATGCTTGTCATCTGAGCAGCCATCTCCTCTATCTTTTGCTCAAGATGCTTAACATGCTCACGAGCCTCAACAGATGTGGTCGTGGAATGAGATGAAGTGGAAGGTCTCATGCCGAGTCCCTTCAATAAACCAGATCTTGCACCCAAACATTGAACAGATAGCTCCTCGGCACTTAACGGTTTTGAATTGGGCTGCAAATTACGTTCTTGTTGTAGCTTTTTCATCTCCTCCTATCATTTAAAAAAAAATACATTTAATCAATCATTTCTAATATATAAATTTGAATCAATCAACTACTTATTACTAGTAAAGAGAGTATATTTACATGGTAAGTCCCGCAGTCCGAAGACACCCAATCGTTCTTCGCTTTACTGAAGTGACAAGAGTGGTAGAACTCCGGAAAATCGATATCTCCATCTTTTAACTGATATATTAAGTATAAAGTTAGTAATTAATAATGTATAGCAGTAGTATAATTTGAACAAGTAAATAATGTGCACCATCTTATGAGCCCTAGTTGCAAATGAACTTGAGCCACATGAGTGATTTGTCCTTGAACGCGCTCGATTGGCCGAGTTCACGGCGGATTGGTGCTGCGTGGAACATTAAACATATAAACATAAATAATTTTGTTCATAATCTTCAAACTTATGTATGGATTTTGTTTACAAATGATTTGCTTACCAGAAACTTTGGGTCACTCCATTTATTATCAATTAAATCTAGCCATTGATCAAGGTTGCAATTCTTTGGGTGGTTGTTCCTGGCATATTCCTCACCCTCAGTGTCTCTTAGACGTTTGTACTGCTTGTACAATCTGTGACTCCAAAGACTAAGTAGTGCACCACATTTTGCATTCATCGCTTTCTGGACAACCACCTCATCGCCTTGTACGTTGAACTTATCCTGAAAATAACATTATAGATGATTACGTATCATATAGCGTATCCTTTGAAGTATATCTATAAATTTAGAGTTGTTTTTACTACATTAACCCGTTGAATTATCGGGCCGACTGAAGTTTCTGGGACTTTAGACCATCTACGGACGCCCGGGTGCTGTAGATTCTGTCTAATCTGCATGCCTGTAGAGGAAGCAAAAGAAGTAGCATACGGCCCCACCGGCTGCCTAAACTCTGGAGGGATGAGCACTGAAAGCTTGCCTTCTCTCTCAATGCGGCGGTCAGTCCCAATGCATCGTGAAAGCCCCCGTCTATTGGTCGATGATCCTGTTTAACACATAATTGTTATTCAATTAGATAATGAAGAGATCAAGTAAATCATATTGAGAAATGATAAATCTAAGTAATTTGAGATTATACCGACGCTGCTAGCTCGTGCCTCACTACTAGCTCGTGGCTCATTGTGTAGGAAAAGTGGTTTAAAGTTAGAGTTTAAACGCGCAGCGGAAATAGGTTAAGTTATAAAACTTTTGGTATTCTAGGATCTACTACTCGTCAATTCCATAGATGCGTACAAGGGGTGCAAGAATTATACCTTAGTGTCTTGAACCCAATTCTGAAACTTCAACTTCCAGCAGCCTCCACTAGATGATCTTCACCCTTATGACTCCTGCGGATGCCTTCCGGAAAGACTAGGGTTGGTGGGAACCCTAATAGAGAGGATAGGAAGGTTTTGGGAAGACTATGATAGTTTCTGCAGCTTCTGCGTATAAAAACGACGATCACTTACTACCAGAACGCAGCTGCCCTATTTATAGATTTCCAGAACCGACCTAGACTTCGATCGATCGAAGTGAGTTCGATCGATCGAACCTTCGATCGATCGAACCATTCTCGATCGATCGAACCTGAAGACTTCAATCGATCGAACATGCTTCGATCGATCGAACCTGTCTTAACAGCTTCCTCAAGTGTCTTTCCAAGCATCCTAGCGGAGCTAAGAGTGGGACCTCCTAGGCTCTTTATTGTTGGCTCAGACCAGTTTGTTAATTACCATGACCAAACTCTTTGATCAGCAAACTAACTAACTGGTCAGTTAACGTTTATTCCACTATAAAACGATAACTGAACTCCAACGCAAAAGAACATATCCGAAGCGATAACTAGACTTGTATGGTGTACTAATGTCCCTCTACCGTCAGCATTCGTAATCATATTCAGGTAGTCGGATAACTGTTACTGTCATCCTGAATCATGATTACTTCTTGTATTCCTTGAGTCCCATTCACTACTCATGATTACCAAACATGTTGATAACTCTTATCAACAAGACTGCAGTACTCAGTAATCAACTTGGTGACATTCTCAAGGGAATGCTTACTCTGAATCAGAGGGTAGATTCTATCTTGACAATATATGTTCACAACCCTATGGACATGACATACCCAAGATACCCAGGTGTTGATCTTCTATAGACCTCACTGATTGGTAAGTCAAAACAGCCATATCCATAGTCTGTGTTCATAATCATCTCAAGATTGAGAACACGTACCTTATACAAGTTATGAGTTCCTATTGACTGTTGACAGCCTTAAGCGTCAATAGGAAAGCTCAGGTCCGTCAATGCACTATAAGCACTAGCATATCAACTAAGAGCTACACTCTAGTGATTGAGATTAATCACTCCATCCAATGGTAGTTAATTATGCTACAGTGTAGACCTGATGAGGTATCCAGTCTCATCATCCACTGTGACATATTCTAAGTATCAAAGAATAGTAATTCGTATCTCACTTGTGTGTATCTCATACACACACGAACTGCTTACTATGATACTTAAGGATAAAACAATCATCTCATGAAAGAAACATACACGATGAAATGTAAAGCTGATATCCATATATTATAATGCTAATGTCTCATACATAAAGTAATGGTTTGAGGGCACAAACCCAACACATTGAGGATGGGCCCGACCTGAAGGAGAGCCCCCCCAACAATGTCCTGAACACCCATATCAGTGGCCATAATATTCTCCTCAAGTGGTGCATCCCTCCCATGAACTGGTCGGGAGACCGAAGGCTCAGAAGGCTCAGAAAATGTAAGGCGACGTGCTGGAAAGAAATTCCTCAAGTGGCCATAATATTCTCCTCAAGTGGTGAACCACATTTTGCATTCATCGCTTTCCAAACTCATTAAGTGTACCAAACACAAAAATATAGTTTCGTGGAAAGAAATTCCTTTCCTAGGCTCCATTCCATGCGAACCAAAGGGAACCTAAGAGTAATGCTATACTTTCCAAATCCTAATCCCAAATTCATATCACAAATGTTGTAGCAGTGGTCCATTGGATTTTGATTGGATGATGTTGAAATGGTCCAATCATTAATAAAGGTGCTCCCACTCTGCCCACTAAATTTTGATTAGATGATGTTGAAGTGGTCCCATCATTAATAAAGGTGGGCCCATACATTGATGCCACATCATTTGGGAGAAGAATTTGGGATTAGAATTTCGGATGCACAACATTACTCAATCCCTACACTTCATGTATATGTTAAAAGTCACCATGTATAATATTAACCACCTACAAGCAGTAACCTTTCAGTCCTGACTCAATCCCTACACCTAATTACCAAGACGAATAGCCCAGTAACTTCGTGGAACCAAAGAGCAAAAGTCCTATTAACTACTTAGCTCATTATAAGAGGGTTCCACAAATCAAGTATCCAAACAAATATCATGTTTAGCAATGTAAAGGATATTGATTAGTTGGGTAATATCAATGCAAACATCTATCTACAAATCCCACAACTATGGACTGAAGCATCTCTACATATAGACATATAGTTAATATGTACCTTAATCCACAGTGCTATGTGTTTAGGAACAAAAAAAATTAAGGTTCTGACTGTAGTTTGAGGTAAGAAATAAAGATCTACAAAAAAGAAAAACAAAGAGTCAAGAACATATTCTTATGCACAATTATTAAGGACTCCAAAGTATAAATTTGCACAATTATTTAATATATGCTTATGCTTATATGTCCAGCCACTAGCAAAACAAAGAGTGATCAAGGACTCCACATTTTAGACTTTCAATAGCAAAAGATAAATTTATAATTTCAGAGAAGTACTGCCATATAGTAATTATTAAAAGCACTAGACATGAAACATCTCAAAACTTATGACTTATTTCCTGTTTTTCATTTATATGGAAAACTAAG
This sequence comes from Hydrangea macrophylla, assembly GCA_033977485.1. Classification (NCBI taxonomy): domain Eukaryota; kingdom Viridiplantae; phylum Streptophyta; class Magnoliopsida; order Cornales; family Hydrangeaceae; genus Hydrangea; species Hydrangea macrophylla. The sequence continues at coordinate 31,066,023 of CM066987.1, forward strand.
CCAAGAACATAAACAATAAGAAAAATAGGGGGGGGGGGGGGGGGGGTGAACTGAGCTTTATAGCAACTAAATGTAATTTAATCACCTACGATAATTTTGAACTCTGTGTAAGATTCTATTCCTTTGCCATATAAGATGAATGCATCCACACACATATATGTATCGATATAGATGGTACGCAGAAATGAAACCAAAAGATAATCTAAAGTGCTAATTAAGTTCAATAACCCAAATATAAAAAGCTTCACTTAAATGGAACGGGTTATAATAAAGCATTGAATTACCTCTCTTGGACAAGCATGGAAGCGTTGGATTGATTATAATGAAGCTTTTGTTATGAGAAAATGCATTTTCTTTTTCTTTATAAAGTCACGTGACTATAGAGTCTCAATGCTCAGGCTTACTTTTTTTTTTTGATACGTGGGGAGGGGGATTTGAACACTCACCACTTGGGTGAGGATGGTGGGCTTTTGCCACCAGGGTAGGACCGTGGTGCTAATGCTTAGGCTTAGTTGACAAAATAAGAAAAATCTATATATCTTAAGAGATCCTTCACACATGCACAATAAATCTTTAAGAAAGGGAAAAAAGTACTCAAGAGGAATAAGTGATTTGATACCAAATAATGACTTGCCTAACCTGAACCTTTCCTATCACCATTTTCCTGCAATATCGTCAACCTAAAAAAATAAAAAATAAAAATAAGAATAAGAATATCTAGAACCTCAAGGAATATGGTAATATTAACCATCGAATATCAAATGATGAGTTGATGGATTAACCAACTTTTCTTTTAAGAAAAAAAAAAGGGAGAAGAAGAAGAAGAAGAAGATTAACCAACTTGTACCTATTGTGATTGGTTTGGGATTAAAAAAGGAAAGAAGCAGTAGAGTTCTGCCACATATGTCAAGCTTCTTGGCCTTTGCATTTGGCCTGCCCACACCTGTAAAAGTTTATATCAGACACTTGGCTGTTTACATACTGCATAATCTCAACATCAACCAAATGCCCAACTTACAAATGACCAAGATTGGCCTAAATTAGTGACAAACATTTAAACGTGGATGTACCAACAGAGTTCGATGCTATACACCACAGCCCTCAACAAACAGCAACCTGCAAATAAGAATAGTTTCAATAAGCAATAAATATCTCTTCAATGGGGAATAGTTTCCAAAGTCAACACTTATTCAAGCATTATAACAAACACCTGATGAGTATAAAAGCAAATGAAAGACACCCATGTCTATTGAAATAGAGAAAACCCCAAATCCACATCAAAACCCAATATTCGAACATTGTTAGAAAATTATGTCAGCTCTCGTCGACTTGGGTTCATAAATATTCAATCCCAAGTGGATTTAATGTCCAGAAAAACTCAACAACAGCGCTGATATGCAACAAAAAAAAACATAAGTTCTCTCTCTGAAATTCGTGAAAATAGGGGATTTTGGGGAAGAACAGTAATTTGGTGAAACCCTAGCTTTGAAACCTCATATATGTAAATTATAATCCTAATCTCAAGAAAACCTAATCTATATTTTTAGCATACATATATGTAATCCAGCATATATTATATATATATATATATTCAGCATTACCTAGGAATATGAGATTGATACAAGATGAAGAAGCCCTAGGAGAGAGAATGGTTGGCGGTGTGAGTCTGGTCACTGTCGACGATGGTGAGTCCGGTCAGCGGCTAGTGTGAGGTCGGCGGTCGGTGAGGCTCACTGAGTATATGACTCTTCAAGTCATCATTTCACAGAGAGAGGTGAGGACCAGAGGAGTTGTGGCACTGGCTCTTCAAGTCTTCATTTCACAGAGAGGTAAAAGTAAGAATGAAAGAGGGAAAACGTTTGTGAGAGGGAAATGAAAAGTGGTTAGCAAGGAAAATTAGTTCCTTGCAAAACATGGTTTTTCTCAATTTATTTATTTTAGACCGCACTTTAGGCAAGAAAGAAATAATTCCTTGCTAAAACATGCTTTTTGCAAGGAAGTACGTTTCCTTGTCATAATTATTTTCACAATATTTACTTAACTTTAAGCAAGGAATAACAATTTCATTGCCGAAACATACTTTTAGCAAGGAAATTATTTTTTGTTGCCAAATAATTTACTATTTGCAAGGAAAATAATATTTCGTTGCCAAAAACTACACTGTTGGCAAGGAAAAAAGATTTTCGTTGCCAAATGCATATATCTTTCAGCCCTTTGGCAACAAAATAATATTTCCTTGCTAATACTATACTTTTAGCAATAAAATTTACCTTTCCTTGCCAAACTTCCTTGCAAAACCTCATTTTTGTTGTAGTGTGTGTTTTCATTAATGGCAGTTTTGTCATTTAACAGTTTTTAAACACAATCTGACGGTCAAAACAAAGGTGCTCTCTTTAATAAAGAGATGTGGCCCTCTTTAGAGAATCTTTGTATATCAGTTAGGCTCTAAAGAGGTGATGTATCCAAGAAGAGTAAGGATTGGGACACATGCATGTGTCCCAAGTATTACCCATCCAAGAAAGCAAATTGTATGATTGTAATTTGTTTACACCCTAAAATATAAAAATTATATTTTTATATTTTGACCGGTTATATTTTATGTAAGTGGGATATTAACCACACATTAGTGGAGAGTTTTGCTAGTAGGTAGTGGTTAATGGATGTGGAAGTTATCAACTTAGTGGGGTGCTAACTAAGTGGGGAAGTGGCCAACTTAATGGAGGTTATTTTCAGCACCTCTATTTATTCACAATGACAACCATCAAGAAAGGAGGCTACACACAGCCCAAGCCCCTACGGCTACAGTTGTATAGCTGTTTACTGATTTTTATTTTCTTCTCTCTCTTGCTTCCAGCCAGTGTACTAGTGCTTTTGTCCTTTGCTTTGTTACATTTTCCATATTTGTATTTTGTTTAATGAGCACTTTGAGTTTCAGTATCTCATCGACCATGTAATGGTGTTCCTTTTCTTAATGTTCCATTTTCGGTTTATTTAATGAGTCCATGTTCCAAATGCACCAGCACTAGCTTGTTCGTCATTTGTTTGATTAGCTTTCATATTTCATATTTCATTTTCATCACTCAATCAAATCACTTACATCGCTTGATCCATTTCAAGCGCTTGATCCATTTCAAATAATCTTTAGGGATCGTTTTGGTTACACATTTGTATCTTCGTACAAAGTCCCTGGCACGCCTGATCAAATTAATTTTTAGCCAAAACACAATTATTCCAATACCCAAATTGTATGGAGGTTCCCCATTCAGCATATATCACAGCAAAAAATGGATGGAAATGATATACAAAGACTCAACTAAGTATGAATATATTCATATATATATATTTATATATATATATATATATCTATCCTAAGTCCTAAAGTTGGTGATAAATGAAACCAAAGATTAAACAAAGAAGCTTTTGGACTTGGTTAGCATATATATATAAGATGTGGCTACATGCAACGAATTAAGCGCGTGGGTATATTATCTTGTAAGCCAAATTTCTAAATCGAATATAACTACTTGGCTAAAATTTACGAAAATATTTTATTCTAACAAAAATCTTTTGAAAGGAACAACACTTTGATTCTAAAGAGTACTCCTTTTGGTTCCAATATTTATCAAAACTTTCTTTCTACAAGTAAACAAGTTTGTTTTCCAAATTAAAGAGTACTTTGTAGGTTGTTAGTGCGCAAAGTTGATATTGTGCGACGCACCGATTATATTTATTTATTTGTGATTAAAAATTATCATTGGATCAACTCTCCCCACACCTTTTGTTGCACCTTCGAATCCTTCCGCTCCCTTTGTAATTATTAAAAGCATAAACTAAATAAATAAATAAATAAATAAATAATATCATCAAATTTACAATTACATTAAATACATGGATGGATATATATGATTGGTACATCGATCACATGACCACATCAGCACGATGACGTGGTCTAATAGTTTCTCATAGCTCTCTCTCTCTCTCTCTCTCTCTCTCTCTCTCTTAGGGGTGGCAACCATAAGACAACTTAGGCGACCGCCTAAGGCCCCATTTTTTAATTTGTCATATAATGTTATATTTTTATAAATAAATAAATAAATAAAAAAAGAAAGCAAAAGAAAAAATCAATTACTATTGCCTTTAAAAAAGGAAAAAAAAAATAACTAAAGTCCCCTATTAATTGTAACCAGCTACAATACATATTCCTGAAAAAAGATAAATATATTCCTATCATAAAGGCCCATAACATATCATTACCTCCTTAACTTCAAGACTTCAAACCCATCATAAAATATTAAAAAATATATATGATTTTCCCTCCAAAAGTTTTAAGACAAATTTTACGAGAAACGATAATCACATCAATTTCAAATAATAAATGTTCTTTAAAAAAAAATTTAAAATTCCTAACAATACATGTAATAAAGAAGTTTTTATGAAAATTAGAACTGATAACATCTTACCTAAGATAACAATGTTGCAGGAGAGATTAAATAGATTAGCATGATATCATGTGAAAAGAAAATATTATAAAAACTGCACTATAAAACGTTTTCAAAAAGTGAAAAAATAGTAATATTGAATTAAAATAATATATAGTTATTAAAGTACAAAAATATAATAAAGGCCTAGTTTTAATTCTTCACCTAAGGCCCTAAAATGTGTTGCATGAACCGCCCTTGCTCTCTCCTTTAATAACATTCTTGGAATAAATTCATCAACACGCCTTAGATATACATTGCCCAGTGGTGTGGTTTATTAATCTTTTATTAATGAATTAAATTCATCATAATCTTGACATCAGAATACATACATCATGATGGGTTGTAACTTTTGTGACCTTATATGTAGAATATATTCTTCCAATTCAAAAAAAGGATGTTGAAAATTTTGGCGTGTAACAATTACGTAACGTGAGCAACGTGGGATTCCAAAACAGAACATAAGGTGTAAATCATAATGGTAGACACACCATTGTGGCATCACATGAGATAATTTTTTCATGTTGCAATACTAACTAGTAAAATTCTCAGCTCATCCAATCCGTATATTTAGTCATACAAAATCCAAAAATAGTACTTAATTTTAAACAAATTGGACCACATGCAATTTCTAAATTTATACATATGTTGACAACCCCAATTTGCTATTTTAAAATTTTTAGGAAAATACAGCTGCGCTAAACGCAGAATTAATTTTCAACTGACTAATCATATCATCATCGCCACAAAATTTATAAAAATAAAATATAAATAAATAAAATATTATAATAATAATATAATAAAAAATTGATAAAAAAAATTTTAAAACATGAACTTCTATTGCTAGTCATGTACATGTAACATATTAATATGGGTAATACTTGGGGCACACCCAAAGACACAACTTTGGGACACAACCTAAGAGATGTGTAATATATATTATTGGATACCGCATGTGAGTATAGAACTTTCATAAAAAAAAAAAAGTCCAAATTAGGCAGACTTCTATAACAGGAAGTCACTAAGATTCTTGAGGGTTTAAGTTAAAGATGACAACTAAGTTAGACCACCTTGTTGCCCTATAAATAACACTTCTATCTTTAAGACTCGATACGTATAAAACCCTACAACTATTTAGTCTCTCTCTCTCTCTCTCTATATATATATATATATACATACATATCTATATCTATCTTCTTCATCTGTTAAAACATGGCCAAGTTTCCTATCAACACCTTTTTCCTTCTCAGGTTAGCTCCATGTGTTATTCATTTAATTTCTCTACATATTTTAATTGACATCTTATACTCCGTGGCATAACAACTTCGAAATACATTTAAGTCGATTGTAATTGCATGATCATGATTTGGGAGTTAAGGTAACCCTATACTCCCAAATCATGATCATGATTTGGGAGTTAAGGTAACCCAATATTAATATATTACTTTGAGGAAAAAAGTGACTTTCATACCAAATAGAGCAGTAATTAATGAGTACGTTCTTCTTCTTCTTTAATGGTATTTGGGCCTATTTGAATTAGAAGTCCTAATCATAAGGGCGTCAAAAGGATTATGAAAAGTTGCTTAAAATCCCAATTTGCTTCTTGTATCACGTGTGGTCCCAAACTCATTATTTCAGCCACACCATGTTTCTGGGGTGCTCTAAGAGGGTGTTGGAAAATTTTTAAGTTCATAAGCAATTATGGAACTCCAAAAACTTAAATAAAACTACAATAATGCTACACTCACTAAACATTACCGAAGATTTGCACCAAATTTGGTGGGGCTCTCTTACTTTACCCACTTTGGGTCCCCTCTCTCTCTCTCTCTCTCTCTCTCTCTCTCTCTCTCTCATTCGCTTGATTTCTAAATCTAATATCAGAAATCCCCAAACTCCATTCAATATGTCGTCAACCTCACCTTCATCATCTTGAAACACCATCATATCACCACCATTGTTGCCACCAGCCAAGCCCCATCGCCATTATCACCTTACCCAACTCCCCTCACAATTACAGCTTCAAAACAACCTCAAAAAGTCCTCCAAATAGAGCCCAAACCAAATAGCTCATTAAAGCTTCACCCAGAAATTGAAATCAAGCCAAACAGGCAAAAAAATAAAATAAAAAATCAATCATAGAAATTTGTGATTGGCCAAAAATCAACCTTGGACAGCTTTTGGTGGAAGCAGTTTTTTGCAATTGAATCGCAAGCGGTCCCTAAAGTACTCTCCAAAGTAGTTAATGCAAACAAGTTTTTAAACACAATCCAACGGCCAAAATAGAGGTCCTCTCTTTAATAAAGAGAGGTGGCCCTCTTTAGAGAATCTTTGTATATATATATATATATATATTAATAGTTCTTAATCTAAAAGTGAGTTTGGAATTGATTCCAAACAGACGCTTAATTTCTTTTTTTTTTTTCTTTATTGTTGATACCCTTATATATATGAAATGGTGTCATCTATATTTGTATCAGCCGAAGAACATTTACTGTTGCAGCTGAGAATGTAAGAGTGATGAGAAAGGTGGAGGCGGAATCAGGTAGCTCAGGCAAAGAATCTCCAGTGAGAGAGAGAGAATTAAGCTTTTGGATGAGAGATCCGAAGACCGGTAATTGGAAACCGGAGAGTCATTTTGAAGTGATTGATGTTGCTGAGCTTAGACACAAGTTCCTCCCCAACAAAGCTAACGTTTAAGGCTTTTGTCTGGTATTTGAATTTAGTGAAGGAAAAGAAAAGAAAACTAGTAATAGAAACTCTTTCCTTTGTTTGGATAATACTCCGTAAGAAAACCAGTAAAAAAATAGAATATGAAGAAAATAAATAAAAAAATTTTAAATTTTGTGAGTCATTTTTCTTTCTTTATTCCCACACATTAAAATTATATTTTAGAACAGAGCCCAAATATTTGTATTGACTCTTTCTTTTCTGTTCTGTTTTTTCTGCAACGGTTCTGATTCTGGTTTCAACTTACAGATAGTTGAGATTCAAACACATGCACCTATAATTAGTATTATTATTTTTTTAGAAGAAAAAAAATTATAAATGCATGGGTTATTTATGTTTGTGCTGAAGCATACGTTTAATACCTTAAAAGACACTTTAGTACCCTGTCGTTTGACAAAAGTTTTATTTTGAGCCCTCGACTTTCAATTGCAATATTTTGGACTCCGTTGTTTCAATTTTGCTGCAATGTAATTTTGTGAGTGCTAACTCTAATTCCATCATTGAAATATGACGGAAAAGATTAATTTTGGCACCAGCTCATGAATCTTTCTCTAAAAAAACAGTTTGCCTCTCTTAAAACAGCCTCTCCTCTCTCTCTCTCTCTCATACAGATCCATGAAAATCCAAAATAGAGATAGCTCAAGCCACCATGTAACCACAATTCACTCTTCCACTCAAATTGACCGGTCAAAATTTATTTCTACTCCCAATCCAGTGGGAGTGGTGGTGCTTGGGATTGTGGGTAGTTGAAATTGGGCTCCTCTGTTCTGCAACTAAAAGATCTGTTGAAATAATACATATATATCACATATATTTTGTATGGATAATTATGATATAATCAAGACTAAATGAATTGGTGTGCATGTTTAATTACTGCTCATGTGTGTGTTTATTTGGGAGAATTTGGTTCCGCGTGTTAAATTTCCAACAAGATCTAGTAAAAAACAAACCCAACAACCAAATGAATATTGTGAATAACAGGTGTCAATACAATATTAATATACAAATCAAATGAAAATTAAATTACGAAATATGTGTCTCCATTAAATTTACAAGCATGTGTATGTAATATCAAAATATAACATTTCATTTATATACATTGTGTGTGTAATATGAAAATATTAAATTAAATAATAGCCATGCGTGCGATATCATAATAAATAAATAACTCAAATACATAAATATAGTAAAACGATTTACGAAAAGCAACTAAATTGTATAATATCAAAATATGAAATGAAATTTATAGGCACATTTATGTGTAAATTAAATTTATACGTGTGTGGGAAATACTAAAATAAAAAAAATTGAATTTATACACGTGTGTGATTTGTGAACTAGCAAAACATTAAATTAAATTTACAGGGCACAACCGATTTGAGCCTTTTGTGTGTGTGTGTACAATGCTATAAATTTAAATGCCTATAAATTTAATTATATATTTAGATATTACGCACAATCTACAATATTACTTTTGTGAATTTTATTTTATATTCATATTGTTGCTATTACACGTGCACATGCCTATAATGGCCCGTTTGGTTCATGGATTCTTAGGGTGGATTTTGATACCACCCGAAGATTACTAGTAATCTTAAAATATATCTTTGTTTGGTTCATAGAATATTTAAAGAATTGTGGGTCCCACTGGATTTAGAATCCACCCAAAGGTGGAAAATAGGGTGGATTCTAAATCCTAGCTTAGAGGTGGTATTCCTAAGGAATACTGGGGTTTTGATTTACTATTTTCATAATACCTAAACTAGCCTTTATTAGACTATTAAACAAACAAATAATGTGATCAGAAGAAATTTATGATTATAATTATTATTATTTTCTAAAATGAAGAGATTGGTAGATGAGATTGTTTATGATGATTTCTTATGCTTGAAACATTATATTTAATGTTAGTTTAATGACTGAATTCAAATTTGGGTTGTTATTTGTTAATGATTGAAAAGTCTATATGATATTACAATAACTACATATTTGGCATATTGTGATTTGTACATTAGACCTATACATGTTTTAAGATTAAAAATATAATATATATTTTGTTATTATTCAAATATATTTTAACTAAATGTAATAGTTTAGACTCATGTTCATGTCTTAATTACTCTATTTATCTCATTTTTTATGTGTCATTGATTTTTAGATTTATACCATTATTTGTTTTCAATCACCCTCCATTTTTAGAAGGTTGACAATTTAATTTTAACTCATACATTCTTTTAGCCTTCAAGGGTAGCTTGGGTATTTAACAATATTTCCATTTCATTTTCCTTGACCTAACCAAACACTGGATTCTAAATCCAGCTAGAATTCTATTGGTGAACCAAACATTCTACAGGGATTCAGATACCTGGTAAAGTGATTACTGGTATTATGATTCCTAGTAATCAGAATCCACCTAAAATAATCCGTGAAACAAACGGGCCGTAAATACAATTTACACACACCCATGCATTGAACACCTATGCCTATAAATATCTATAAATTTAATTTATACACACATAGAAATTTAATAAAATAAAATTGATCAAATTAATGTTGGATTACACACACATGCCTAAATGGAATTTATTGGCTATAAATTTAATTTTATATTTGGTATTACACACACATGCCTATAATTTGAATTATATATTTTGAATTAGAAATTAAATCTTATTACACTTCAATTGAACACCCGTGCCTGCAAATATCTATAAATTAATTTACAAACACATAGAAATTTAATAAAATAAAATTGATAAATTTAATATTGGATTACACACACATGCCTAAATTGAATTTACAAGCTATAAATATAATTTCATATTTCGTATTACACACACATGCCTGTAAATTGAATTATATAAATATTTTGAATTAGAAATTTAATTTTATTACAAACACATGCCCAAATTTAATTTAAAGGCTATCCTTTTTTTTGGGCATGTTTTTTTTTTTTTTTGGGAACCCAAAAAACAACAACAACAAGATCGATTTGCCAAACATGACATAGCCAAAATTGTTGCCTTAGGCATATTAACAAAGAAAAACAAAGGCAAAAATGGGTGTGCCAAACATAATTATTGACTTTTTTGTTCAAGGAATTAGTAGCTTATTTGGGAAATAAAGAAGAAGAAGAAAGCCACAAGCAAAATTTGGCTGAGCCAAACAAATATTGTAAATATTGAAGCAAAAGTTATTGAATCCTCATTTCTGGTATAAAAGTAAATTTTAAAGTTGATTGAATCCTTATTTTGATATTAAATAAAATTTCAAAAAGTGATCTAAAGCTAATTATCCTCTTGAACTGACAGAAATACCCCACACAAATCCATAAACCCCCCAAAAGTATCAAGATGTAGGAAATTGTGGAATTTGAGAAGGAAAAAATGGTAAAAGTAAACAATTAAGAAATATAAAATAAGGATAGTTGGATTGAAAATAAGACCCTTTTATATGAGTAATGCTAGAGTCACAAAGAGATGCTCACAAAAGGATGTGGCATCCTGTTTGCTGTAATTTGCGCGGGTGTGCCAGAACCAATCTGTGATTCGGTGTGTGTGTGTGTGAGCGTGCAAACTAATTTCCTATCTGCTTGTGTCAGTGATACACAAGGCTTTTGGTGAATCTGACTTCTAAACTGGTGATTGTGTGTAGTGAGTAGGAAAGTACCCTCACTAAAAGTCCTTTAGCAGTACTGAAGCGCACAAGCTAAAAAGTATCAAGTTTAAACAAATTAAACAAATCACAAACGGTTTAATAAAAATAGATTTTTATTAAATGCTTGGAAAACTAAAACAGATCTCAAGAACACCAGAATGGACTGATCATTCAAAAGAACAGAGAATAAAAATAACAAAAAAGTTACAGACCTAATTGCTATTAAAGCTAGGAAACAAAGACTTAGAGAAAGTGCTCTGAATGCCTTGAATGTGCTGAATACTGAATGCTGTGTATGCTTTTGTCGAAGAGACGCGGAGTCCTTTGCTTGAAGGGCCTGCCTCTATATTTATAGCGACCTGAACTGATTCCTATTTGGACTATGATTCCTTCTCTTACGCCCCAAGCTATTGATTGATTGGCTGATTTGAAGAAATCCTTCTATATCACCACCTCCTACCTTATTCTGAACTTAATTGAATTAATCCCTTTAATTTAGGGATTAGACGCTCCAACCCAGCTGGCAACTAACAACTCCTTTCCCAGACGGACTCTTGTTTCCAAAAAACTCTCAGAGATGACATCATCATGCCAACTGTGAATAACAACGCCCTGTCCTTCGTCAATCGACCTCTCCCTGTTGGATGAATCGGGCTCATGACTTCTTCCATGTCCGATCATATTTCTTCAACTTCCTATAATCAATCGGATACACTCTTCCTTTTCATGATGTCCGATTAGTTATAACGTTGCTTTACTTTTCCATCGGGCTCTCAACATGATAAGTTATGTTCTCATAGCCCGATGATGCTTACACTTGCCACATGCTTCCATCGGACTCTCCTCATCTCCCAACAGTTGTTCCCCCCATCGGGCTTACCTCTTGAGTCCGATGAGTCATCACTACTTGCCCCAGCGTCTCCTTCACCCAACTTCAACTCCACTCGGGCTCAAAAATCATTTGCGATTTTTGGGTGCAAACAATTGCCCCCCAAAAGGTCATATCAAACGTCCCGCCTTGATTGATGTGACGTTTTGAATTTCAAATATGCCACGCGTCAAGCACGCAGCTAACGTCAGGTTATGGAGAATCCCACCAGTCACCCTACTTTTAATGCGCCATGATTACGGCATCGTGATATTTAAATATCACCCAACTTCCGAAAACTCCTTACACATTCACATTTTACTCTCTCCAGAATTCAAGCAAAACACAGAGCTTCTCACTCTATCTTCATCTTTTCCGGCGACTTTTCTTCCTTCCATAGACATGGCTCCCAAAACCGCTCCAGCCATCTCCAAAGGAAAAAAGTCTTTCGCAGACGCTCCACCGCCACAAAACCGCTGCAGGGAGGTTAGGGATTTGGCCAAAGCTCACGCTGCTGACATATCCACTGAATACCTCACCCCCTACAGTTCCTCCGACGGTTCTCCCGTCGCACCAGGCTTGGGCGCGGCGTTTCTGGGCCACCCTCCGGCGGCTTTTCTTCCTTTCTTTCCTCCGGTAGAAAACGAAACGTTCCTACAAGTCCCTGCTCATTGGGCCAAGGTCCAGACTGCGAACCAACCAATTCGAGGATGGCCGACCCCCGCCGCTGATTGGGACAAGTGGGTAACTAGGGTTTCGGCCTCTAAGGCCGCTATCTGGAAGCAAACGGGCATCTATGATGCAATCATGCTCAGCCGGTCTCGCATTGAAATAGACCGGCCTCTTCTTCTGTCTGCTCTACTCTTCTGGTCCTCGTCTTGCAATGGCTTTCTTTTCCGTTGCGGACCAATGGCTCCCACCGTCAAAGACATTAGCTACCTGCTCGGCCTTCATCCCCACGGCCCAGAAATCATTCCCGGTCTTGACGTTGGAACGGCCAGCTTTGCCTATCCACAACAGGAAATTGTCAGGGACGGGGCCGTTTCTCACAGGCCGATCACGGCCTTTGGAGGTTTCCTTGCTGCCTGCATCGGGGCAGATGATACGGCGGTGTCCGATGCAGAACACACTGCCTTCCTCATCTATTGGCTCAACAAATATCTCTTCTGTTCGGCCTCCCAAGCCATTACCAAAGAATATACAACCGTAGCCCTAGCTCTCGCATCGGGGAAACCCTTAGCCATGGCTACGCTGGTTTGGGAACATTTGGTCCGAGGCACAACAGATTTTGTTCACTCGGGCTTCGGAGCTGGTGGAAGCCCGATGTGGGTGCTCCAATTGTGGCTTTATTCCTACTTTCCTAAATTCCAACCCACCATCAGCCAATTGGTCGATGTGCCTATCTCTGCCGTTCAGTTTATGAACGTAGCTCCCTCTTCACACTCTTTTGAAGAGTGTTTTACTTTCTTTTACCAGGGCTGCTCCCCTCGGGACGTCAATCTTTTCACCCCATTCTTTTCCCTTCAATTCTCTTCTTTTCTCCAGCTTTCCAATAACCCTTCAAACTGGGGTTCGGGCACCCAGTCTACCTATAATGAAATTTTTTCTAGCTACTTAGTAGCTAGAGACATTATTTTTAGCCCAAGCATCCCGTCGGCCAACAATAAATGCGGGGCCGAGTACTACTTCGCTCCTCTATATGCCCGCCAATTCGGGCTTACTCAACTCGTGCCCGTTCCTCCTGGTATCACCGTCAACGTTGACTGGGTTGAACGTGGCCTTATTGTAAATGACGGGCAGGTGAAAAAGATAACAGAGAGGAAAGACCGGCTCAAAGCCGCGTTCAACTTTACACCCTTCTCTGCCCGGCCAATAGTATCAGAAGAGTTCACCCAGTGGTGGGGTGAACGGGCTCGAAGCATATTTTCACGCACCGCTGCTGAGGCCCTGGTGCCTTTTACTGCAACATCAGCCACGGTGGCCGATGTCCCTATACCAGCAGCAGCTCCAATCCGACGTAAACAAATCGCCAAGAGACCGGCTCGCAAACCAACCCCGGGCAAAGGTCCGTCTCAAAAGAAACAAAAAACACCGGCCTCCGTCCAGGTTTGCTCTTCCCTTTTGATTTGAGCCCGAATTCCTTTTATTCAATATTAATCCTTTTGTTCTATCTTTGCAGCTTGCTGACGAAGACTCGGGAGAGGATCCACTTCCAAACCTCGCTCAGACTCTTCCCCCAACTCTCCCTTCATCACCGGCCTCTGCAACGGCTTATCTAGAGCGAGTGGCCGTTCGGGTGATGCCACTTCACATCGTGCCTCCTCTAACTCCTTCAAGTGGAGATGAAGACCTTGCTCATATCGGCCAAGTCCCTGAGCAAGTTGTTCTTTCTTCCAGCACTGAGGGTGTGGCCGGTGCTGAACCTACCACAGAGGCCGCTGGGGAGGAAGTAAATCAAGCCGTCCCTTCTGAAAACGAAACTCCAACCGGACAAGGGGAATCTACCACCGCCATCAGCTCTCCTGTTCACATAATACCAGGACCGGTGGTGGCCGAGGTCAGTCCTCCTGAAGCGTCTGCCGTCGAGGCCGGTGATGATAATTCGGGCTCTGTCCCTGAAACAGAAGCCCCACAGACGACAATGGCCTCGATGAGTCCAGACGTGGGAACCGGCCTCCCTTCTTCTTCTCAAACATCTTCTCAACCAAGCGAGGCCGATATTCGCGAAACAATCTCGGCCTCGCTTCGTCCTCACACCCAGGTATTGCCGTGTTACTTTGCGTTAATTCGTATGATTCTAAAAACAATGCCTGACTGTATTCTCTTGAACAGGCCGATCCTTCAGACCCAGTGCCCGTTATTCCCTTCAATGACTTCTTCTTGGGCCTGGACCTGGGAGCTTTTGACCTCGGCCCCCTGGAGCCCGAAGCGGTTTCTCCTTCCCTGCTGCAACAATCCAAGGACTTACTCCTCGGACTGGCGGACCAGGAATTTTCCAACCTTCCTGCTACTACTGACATTGACTCTGCCTTGAACACTCTCATGGCCGATCCTTCCCTTTCTGACGGGCAACTATCCTTACTGTTGGAGATAAAAGAGAGACTTCCCAATGCCCGTCTCATGGACAGATCGGCCTTGAAAATTCAAGCTGATGCAGAACTTCACTTAGGCTCCCGGCAGAAAGCATTAAATTTCTTGGAAGGGGCCAAAGCCAAATTTGAAGCAGGGAAGGCCTCTCGGGCTCAGGTTCTAGCAAGGGATACTTGGCTGCGGAACCGTATTGCTGTATTAAAAGCTCAACTTGCCCAATGTGAGGCCGATGTCATCACCAACAGCGCCGCTCTTGAAAAAATTGACGAAGCCCTTTCTTCGCTAGGCGGTGACGCTCAGAAGTGCAGTGATCAGTTACAAGCCAGCGTCCCCATATCCCGGGCTAGGGCCCAAAAGCTGGAAAAAGCCAAGCGAGACCGGTCTGGAGCCATCAAGACATGGGAAGACTTGAAGGCTAAACTTAGGAGTTTTGGGTCGGCCTAGAGACCGACTCCTGTTTATATATACTTTGTAAAAATTTCTTCTTTTTTTTTTATTATTACTTTGTAAGTAAGCTGTGCTCAGCCTATCAATACAAAATCACTGTTCATCTAAATCATTCGGGCTCCGGCTCATAATTTATCAGCTGATCATACTCCAACCCAGGATTAGGTTTATAATCTAGATCAATGGTCTCCCATAACGTTGGATAATAAGACTTTAAATACTGACTAGGGATGTAAGAAATTTTCGCCAGACCGAACCGACCGACCAGAACCGACCAATTCTGTCAATTTTGGTCGGTCCTAAGTCCCCATGGTCGGTCCGCGATTTTCAAAATTTTATTTTCGAAAGTGACGGTCGGTTCTCGGTTTTCATCCAAAAAAAAAGCCGACCGACCGAAAACCGACCGCCACTTAACATACATTTGACTGATTTGAGTTTTTTTTACATATATGATATAATAGTATAATACAATAATATAATACCCATATAAATACTCTCTTATAAAGTGAAACCCTAGCCTCCATCTCAAATTTTCATTTTTTGTTATGACTTAGAGCAGTGAGAGACTGAGAGGAGATTTGAGAAACAATCAAACAAAGGTCCACTCAACACCACCTCACCCTCCGGCCACCACAGGTCCACGGCACCACCACCTAACCCTCCTAGATCTGGCAGTCGCAACCACCCCCTCACCCTCCTCCTCCGGCGCCGGACTGATCTTGGTTCAGGTATGTTCGTATGTGTATATAACTATATATATATGTATATATTGATCTCTCTCTCTTGATCTCTCTATATGATTTTCAATGGAATCATCCCAATATAATGGGAGAGAAATGTCCTTCAATGCCGTTCATCCAAACATGTCCTTGACTAGTCACTATGAGATTGATTCGAATGGGCTTGAACTGTTTGTGGCGGAGTACTATCCTAGTGGATATATTAGATAGTGATTTTCATGGAAACTCTTAGTGACTTGAAAGTTTTGAAACATATTTTGTTTAGTTCAGTTTAGTAGTTAAAACTACGTTTTTGCTTCAAAAAAATATATTAATCTCTCTCTTGATCTCTCTGACTCACTTGATCTCTCTCTGACTCTCTTGATCTCTCTAATATTTAATCGAAATGTATACCCGAAATGTATACCAATGGATCAACAAACTACTATTATAATACACATGTATACTCAAAATGTAAGATTACAACTTGTCCCCTTTTGGTTGGGTGTTGAGTCAACTAATATTTAATCTTTGTTTTTGTTTTGGATTTTTCAGAATCAAGACATTACAGGATTACCAACCCAAGGTATGGACCCCTTTTCCTAATTATTTTAATTTTTTCCCCTTCTTCTCAAATTTGGATGGAAAATTTATTGTTGTGATAGAGAATTACTTGTATTTGTTATCATTGATGAATATGACCAATTTTTGGTTTTCAAATTTAGCTACTGCTAGTCTGCTATGGTACCAATGATACATTTATAATTTTTCAATTCATCACTTTGATCCACAAGTTCCGAAATTGTGTTAATTTGGGACTTAATTAAATGTAGAAAATGCAGGGCTCAAAGTGCAATATCGCTAAATTTACCCCTTTTTTTTACCCCAATGACTGAAATGAAGCCTTTTACTCTGTTTGCATTGATTTTCATCTTGATTGAAATTTAATCTATTACGTAGGTTACATATGGAATGCAGCCAAAATAAAGTTATTTAAATGACTACGTTCTATATATAGACATGTAAAGAGACGTTTTCTCCTTTGTTTCTTTAATCCAACCTAATTCACCCATTTAGCACATTATTCTTAGGAGCTGCTATTTCCATAACCACAGATAGTATGCAGCTTTTCTTTCACATTACAAATATGAGGCCCCCATATATGTGATGTACGAGAGTAATGAGTACACCAATTATGGTTATGGATTTCGCATTTCGCTCATTGCTATTGCTATCTTTAATAATTTGTTAATGTCTCAATAGAAGTCGTAAATATATTGGAAGATGGGTTCTTGGTTGAAATGGAAAACAAGAATTTTGTCCTTATTTTTGGTATCTTTACAACTTTTTTAATTCATAGTTAAGTTTAGCACTGTTTTTTTTACCCCAATGACTGAAATGAATATCATTGAATGCATCTTTTGTTGTTCTAAAGACATTGCATAATAAATGCCATATTATTTTGTGGCAAATTTGAAATATTGATAACAAACAAAATAAAGAAAAATAATTTCATGCAATCTCACTCTTAAATTGTTCCCTCTCTTGTTTATTTCATGACTTAAGGCCCTTAATTTTTATACCGATTTTCATTGAGGACAACCATTAACATATATGATTGTTGAAGGCCTAAATTTAACTCTATTTAACTCTTGTAAAAAATTAGGGGCAATCTATGAAGGCTAATAATCACTTGGTTTGTGATAGTGAAATTAGGGGCAAAAAATACAGTCCCATTTTATCAAGTTTCTATTTATTCATTTGTTAGTGTCCAACAAATGATGTTTCTGTTTATTTTTATGATATTTCTCATTCTTTTTTTTTTGTTGCTAATCTCTTATGTATAATATAGATGGCTGATAAAGATTCTCCAATTGACGTGGATGCTAATCGAGTGGATGAGACAAAGAAAGACGACCCCCACCCTTGTCCACCTCTCCCACCCAAGGTGAGTCAAGCTAAGAAGAATAATCCGGGTGGTAATAGGAAAAGGTCTTGGGTTTAGGATCACTTTACTATTGTTGAGAAGAATGAAAATCCGGGGTCGAAACGTAGGGCGTCATGTAATTATTGTCCTAACACTTATGCTTGTGAACCTAAACTAAATGGGACAACCTCTTTGTCCCATCATTTAGAGCACCAGTGTCCGAATTACCCATATCGAAAAGCGGAGAAGGGCCAAACCACTTTGGGATTCAAGCCTAAAGTGGAAGGAGAAGCTACTAGCGGTCTTGTTCCAATTGCATTTAGTGTTGATAGATGTAGACTAGCTTTAGCTGAGATGTTGATAACTGATGAATTGCCCTTTAGGTTCGTCGAAGGTGAGGGTTTTCGAAAGTATACTCTTGTTACATGTCCTAAATGGACTAAGATCCCAAGTCGGGTGACCATTGCAAAAGATTGTTACAAAGTGTATGTGAGAGAGAAAAAATTGTTGAAAAATGCTTTAAAAGGGCAACGGATTTGCCTTACCACGGATACATGGACTTCTTTGCAAAATTTGAATTATATGTGTCTAACTGCGCACTTCATAGACAATGATTGGAAACTACACAAAAGGATTCTTAATTTTAGTTTGGTTGAAAGTCACAAGGGTTCTATACTTGGTAAGGCATTAGAAATGTGTTTACTTGATTGGGGGATAGATAAAATTCTTACACTCACAATTGATAATGCTAGTTCGAATAATACTATGGTTGAATTTTTAGTGAGAAAGACTAAGGATAGGAGGAGTACTATCTTACAACATGAGTTCTTGCATATGAGATGTTGTGCTCATATCTTGAATCTTGTTGTTCGTGACGGGTTGAAGGACATGGATGATTCTATTGTGAGGGTGAGGAATGCGGTAAGGTATGTGAGGTCCTCTCCGCAAAGGATGAAAATGTTTAAGCTATGTGCGGAGAAGGAGAAACTTCCATACAAGAACCAAGTAGTCTTAGATGTGCCTACTAGGTGGAACTATACTTACTTGATGTTGGATAGGGCAGAAAAATATCAAAAAGCATTTGAGAGGTTGGATGAGGACGACTATAACTTCAAGAATGTCATGGGGGAGGATTTGGGCCCTCTCACTTATGAAGATTGGGACAAATGTAGGTTATTTGTGAAATTCTTAAAACTTTTCTATGATGCAACTTTACGATTTTCGGGTTCAAAACATATTACATGTAATGCTTTTTTAATGGAGATGGTGTTAATTCAAGAAACAATTGAAAAGGAGGTTAAGGAAGGTGATTTGTTTTTGAAATCTATGGCGGAAAACATGAAAATAAAGTTTGCTAAGTATTGGGGAACTACTAGTAATATGAATGCATTGTTGTACGTTGCTATGGTTCTTGACCCTCGTTGGAAAATGCGGTATATCAAATTTTATTTTGGCTCATCCGATCCATTGACAAAGAAGGTAGAGGATACTTTGAATAGGTTGTTTGACTTGTATGTTACAAATGAGGAAGGAGTGGGTCCAATGAGAGGTCAATCAATGGAGGGATCAAGTAGTGAGCCTGGGCCTATGGATATGAGGGAAATGATGATGTCTGAATTTAAGAAGCACTTGAAATCAGAGGATTCGGTGGAGAACAAGACCGAATTGGAAAAATACCTAATGGAGAGTTGTGAAGAAGATAGGGATGGGTTTGATGTGTTAGAATGGTGGAAGGTGAATTCAAGTAGATTTCATGTCCTTTCTTTAGTTGCACGACATGTGCTTGCTATTCCCGTGTCTACCGTGGCTTCTGAAAGTGCATTTAGCACGGGAGGTCGAGTCCTTGACTCCTTCCGTAGCTCATTGTCTTCGAGTATGGTTGAGGCTCTCATTTGCGCACAAGATTGGCTTCGTTCTTCATCTACTCCAATAAGTCTTCAAGATACATTGGAGGATGTTGAGGAATATGAAAATTTTGAGTCAGGTATATATTATTCCATGGATATTTTATGTCTTTCAACTTTCAAGTATGCTATATTTGTTGTTACTAGTCAAAATAATAATCTTGTGCATTTAAAATGTTTTGTTTTGTATTAGAACTTGTGGCGGAAGATACTCAAATGAAAGGTGACCCTACAACTATTGAGGAAGTGGAGTAGTTATATTTGGTGAGACATCTCTTTCAATTCTATATCTCTACTTTTCAAAAAATGTATTTGTAAGTTAACTTTCTTTTTTTACTTGTTCATTTTGTAGAATGAAGATTACTTATGGGCAAGATGGATGGTAGACAATATGGTGTATTTTATTTTGAATGTTATTTGAAGTATGGACTTGGTGTTTAATTTTAGTTAACACTTGGGGTAGTGTTGGCTATGTAATATCTATTTAGTGACTTGATTCTATGTTCTAAGTATTTTGCCATTTGGACGTGTGTTTGTTAGACTTGGACATCCACTTAATGGTGTTATGTATTTGCCTTATATGTGTGTTTTAAGTATTATGTGTTTGTTTGTTTTATGACTTATGGTTGTTTGTTGGATGGACAATGGACATCCACGTAGTGATGATTTTATTTTTTTGTTCATAAATAGGTTCCAAAAGGCCTTAAACAGCCTCTACAAGAGCCCAAAAAGGCCCAAAACATCCCAAAACAGTCCCAAAAGGCCCACAATTTGATGAATTTTTGGCCCAAATTTTGGCCCATAGTCCAACCGAAAACCGACCGAAAACCGACCGTGTTTACAACGGTCGAAAATAACCGACCGTTTCGGTCAACGGTCGAAAACGATTTCATATTATGCAAAACCGAACCTATCGGTTCGGTTAGATTTTTAGGGAAAATAACCGACCAAACCGACCGTTTACACCCCTAATACTGACCATTGATTAATCGGACATGGATAGTCCCATCTAAATCACGAAGCCTGTAAGCACCTCCTCTTTTAACTTGGTGAACGATGAACGGGCCTTCCCAATTGACTGACCATTTACCGTATCGATTATCCTTATCTCCAATAGGTAACACGGCCTTCCACACCAAATCATCGGTGCAAAAAGATTTCTCTCTCACCCTTTTATTGTAAGCTCGGGCGGCCCGTTGTTTTTGTACTTTTAATGCATCCAAGGCCACTAGCCTCATTTCATCAAGCCCTTCCAACTCAGCTATCATAGCCTCCGTATACTCAGCGGGCTCTAGTTGATTCTGTAAAGCCCTTCTGGCCGATCGGACTGTAACTTCCATAGGTAACATCGCGTCATGCCCGTAGGTCAGCATGAACGGTGTAACCCCAGTACTTGATCTCTTTGACGTCCGATAGGCCCATAATGCTTCGGACAAAAGCTTGTCCCATTCCCTAGGATTCTCCACGATCATCTTTTCAATGATCCCCTTAAGGATCTTGTTAGTAGACTCGGCCTGACCATTAGCCTGTGCATAATAGGGTGTAGAATTAAGAATCTTGATTCCCCTACTTTCTGCAAAGGCGGAGGTCTCCGTCCCTGTAAACACAGATCCTTGATCGGCCGTGATTGTTTCTGGAAGGCCAAACCTATGGATAATGTGTTCTTCAATGAATTTTATGACGGTGGCTTGTGTCACCGTTCTACAAGGTATGGCCTCGGCCCACTTGGTAAAGTAGTCCGTAGCCACTATTATGAAACAATGCTGGCCGGATGATGGTGGTAAGACTTTGCCAATCAAATCCATCGCCCATCCCCTAAATGGCCATGGTTTGATTATAGGTTGCAATACTTTGGCCGGCACATGTTGAATCGGACCATGCTTTTGACAAGGTTGACAACCCTTGGCATAGCTGATGCAGTCTTTCAACATGCCAGGCCAATAATAATTATACCTCCTCAATAGCCACTTCATCTTGGTGCCGGCTTGATGCGCTCCACATATCCCTTCGTGTACTTCGGCCATAACCTGCATGGCCTGCTTCTTCCCCAGGCACCTCAGGACCACGTCGTCACCGATCGGTTTCTTGAATAATTCCCCATCTAGTACCACGAATCGGACGGCAAACAACCTGACTCTTCGGTCTACTCTGACATTTGGGTGACTCAGGTATTCAATAATAGGAACTCTCCAATCGCTATCCTCCATCAGGACCGAATTGGTAGTAGCGTACCAACCCCTCTTTGCAACGGACGGTAATGACCGGACATTGACCGTGATGAGTTGGTCTTCTGCACTCTTCTGGGAGGGTGAGGCTGATCCTGTCTTTGCCAACTTATCGGCCTCAGTATTGGTTGTTCTTGGGATATAGCTCACACTAATGTCATCAAATGCTTCCATGAGCTGAGTAGCAACTGCATGGAACGGGCATAACTCCCAACTTCTTATCTGAAACTCTCCAGCAATCTGTCCGATCACCAAACCTGAGTCGCCTTTTATATGCACAGATGATGCCCCCATTTCAAGGAGTATTTCTAGTCCGATTATAAGTGCTTCGTACTCGGCCTGATTGTTAGTGCATTTGAAGTTGAGCCGAAAAGACATTTTTGTCTTTTTGTACTTGGGTGATACAATCACCACTCCTGCCCCAGCACCTTCTGCGTTTTTGGACCCGTCAAAGATTAAAGTCCATGGGACTAAGGATGTGCTCAGAACTTTGGGTGTTGGAGGCAGTGTTCCCAAATCAGCAGGATCTGGGTGATCGGCCAAGAAATTGGCTATGGCCTGGCCTTTTACCGATTGCTGTGAACGGTATTGGATGGCAAACTCCATCAAGGCCAAGGTCCATTTCCCAATTCGGCCTCTCATGATTGGTCTTGATAGCATGTATTTTATCACATCCGTTTGACATATTATATAAGTGGAAACAGGAAGCATATATGTTCTTAATTTCTATGAAGAAAAATACAAAGCCAAGCATAACTTCTCAATCGGCGCATAACGCTGCTCGATTGGAGTCAAAATTCTACTTAAGTAGTAAACAGCCTGCTCGTTACCTTGCTCATTATCTTGAGCTAGCATACTACCTATAGAGCAATCAGAAGCCGATATATACAATTTTAAATACCTACCCTTTTTTGGTGGCATTAACACTGGAGGCATTGACAGATACTGTTTGATTCCTTCAAAGGCTTGTTGATGGCTGTCTTCCCACTTGAAGTCTTCATCGGTCTTGATCTTCAATAGTGGGGTCCATATTTGGGTCTTCCCAACACAGTTTGATATGAATCTTCTTAAGAAATTGATTTGCCCGAGCAATCTCTGGAGTTCCTTCTTATTAGCAGGCGGTTTTGCTGCTTGGATAGCCCGAGCCTTATTTTTATCAATCTCTATCCCCCTTTGATGTACCAGGAAACCTAAGAAATTTCCTGCTGTAACACCGAATGCGCATTTGAGAGGGTTCATTTTTAATCCGTGAGCCCGCATTCTTTCAAACGCCTTTTCCAAATCTCTCAAATGATCGGTGTAATCCCCTGACTTTACCACTACATCATCTATGTAAACTTCCATGAACTGCCCGATCATGTCATGGAAGATTGAATTCATTGCCCGCTGATAAGTGGCTCCAGCGTTCTTGAGTCCGAAAGGCATGACAACCCACTCAAAGGTTCCAATTGCCCCCGGGCACCGAAAAGCAGTCTTCGGGACATCCTCTTCGGCGATGTAAATCTGGTTATACCCCGAATGCCCGTCCATAAATGACAGAATTTTGTGTTTAGCGGCCGAATCGATTAACTGATCGGCCATAGGCATGGGATACTCATCTTTTGGGGTAGCTAAGTTTAAATTCCTGAAGTCTATGCAAACCCTTAGCTTCCCATTCTTCTTCACTACTGGCACTACATTCGAGACCCATTCGACATATCGGGCTGTCCGAATGAAGCCAGCGTTCAGTAATCGTTCGATCTCTTCTTTCACCTTCAATGTCACTTCTGGTGACATGCGCCGAGGCGGCTGTTTGAACGGCCTGAACCCCGAATTAATTGGCAATCGGTGTTCCACCAGTTCCCTTGACAGACCAGGCATCTCGTCATATTCCCAAGCAAAACAATCCTTATATTTATGCAGGAGTGCAATCATATCGGCCTGACCCTGAGGATCCAACATCTGACTCACATAGGTAGGCTTGTGCTCTCCTTCTTCGCCTAAGTTGACTTCCAAGAGAGGGTCCTGGACATCGGCCTTAAGATCATCCAGCTTAGCCATGGCCGTTTCCAACTCATGTATCTGAATCTCTTCTTCCTTCGGGGCTTCTTCTTCGTAAATGCAATCAGCCAGATTGACCGTTCCGTCAGTAGGGCCGATTTCCAATCTTCGATCGGCCAAGAATGCACACCATCTGGCCATGCTGGCTCTTAAGGCCAGCAGCTTCCGTTCTTCAATTATCGGAATCTCCATGGACGTCTTCTTGTTCAACGATCTCGATCGGCCTTGATTCTTCTGTCCGACTGAGATTATGGAAATATGCCTTGATGTCCGACGAACTTCCTTTAAGGAAGGTCGCCGCATTTGGCCTTCCCAATTTGTTACACCCCAACAACTTCACTGGCCCGATGTCATCTTCATACAAGACTGCATCGGCCGTCTGCACCCGGGCTACAAAGGGCTTGGTGTCTGCCCCCACCACTTCCACCTCATCTCCTCTCCAGAAAATTAACAACTGATGAAGGGTGGAGGGAATACAATAGTTTGGGTGTATCCAATCCCGGCCTAATAAAGCATTATAGGCCGCTGAAGTTTCCACGATGAAAAACGCAGTCATGACCGTTTTGCTGCCAACGGTCAGTTCCAAGGGTAGGATCCCCTTCGTCCTTGAAGGTGCCCCCGTGAAGCTTTGGACATTCATTTCTGTCGGAATCAGCTCCGACTCCGATTTCTGCAAGATCCTTAACATGATTTGGGGCATGATGTTGATAGTAGACCCCCCATCAACAAGAATCCTGTTTATCGGGACGCCCTCTATGTGCCCTTTTACATACAATGGCTTTAGATGTTGGGACATCTGGTGTGTTGGCTTTTCAAACACTACTTTAACTGGTCCGGTCTTCACTCCTTCCTCAGTCTGTTGTTCCTTCGGCCTTAAGATAGTAATCTTTGGCCGATCGGTCTGCCCATCGGTGGCGTCCACACTTTTGCTAGTGGCTTCCACCACTTTAGGCTTAACGATCTCTCCCCCGCTCCAAAAGTTTTCCATCACGGCCGAGTCCTTAGTTGAGCCTTCAACCACATCCCCTTCCATGGCCGATGGTTGATCCGGCTTGGCCATGAAAGACATGGGTAGCGTAAACACCATGTTAGAAGACAGGCCTACTGGAATTGTCCCGAATTGGATTGGCGAAAAACTAGAATCCGACCCATCTCCATCGGACTCAATCATCTTGTCCGCCGTACCTGTCCTCTTTTCCTGTGAACTTTCTTGTCGGACTCTCTCCTTCCGAGGCTCGGTGGGAGCAATCGGACCCCCTACCTGATTCTTCAACAACTGGCGTTCCCGCTCGGCCTGTCGCATTCTCTGATATCTTCTTTTCTGGGACTTGCTATATTGCGGCCGTACTGGGAACTTGGAGTGTTCAGCTCTATGCCATTTTTGATCTTCTACCCTAGGCGGTAGCACCATCCTCGGGCTCCTTCCAGAAATTGTTGCTTGCATCTGAGGCCTTGGGATCACTTGGGAACTACTTTCCCCCAGTCGGCCGTATTCTCGCTGGCCGACTTGGTGTCCCAACGGATGTTTTGCACGCCACTCGGGCTTGGCCCGGCCTTGCCACGGTAATGACAATCTTTCATGTACAGGCCTTCTCGGGCTTGAGTCCCGATGTTCATAGCTTCTCGGCCTCTTACTCGGGCTCGAGACTTCCTTCTTGATGTCAGCCTTGCACCTCGGGCAAAGGCCTTGTTCGATGAATTCCAGCTGTCGCCGTAGATCGGCTATCAGATTATCCGTGCTAGATTTGGCCGTCTCTTCGTTAGCTTTCTGTACTTCCGTCTTGCGTTCTTGGTGACTCTTTCGGAGGTCATGTATTGTAACCTTCGGCCCATTGGTGGCCGAAGTAGCAATTTGTTTACCCTCCCTTTGTGTTGGCACAAATTCCTCGTCAGATAAGTCAATCTTCAGTCTTGGCCTTGACAACCTAGTTAGGTCGGGCATCACCATGTTTGTGCCCGTGATCTGAGGAAAAGGATTTGCATCGATCCCCATTGCTTTGTCCGAGAATTTGAAGACCCCCTTCTCGACGTTTTCCTGTATAAAATTGTGAAAAACAACACAATTGTTAGTAGCGTGCTTCCAAGAATTGTGCCATTTACAATATTCTTTGTTTTTTATGTCATCGGCCTTTGGGATCCGATGACCTTCACTTAGCTTGATCACTTTATCGGCCAACAGGGCATCGAATATTTGATCAGCCATTGTTATATCGAAAGTATAGTTTTTTCCCGCCTCTAACGCCATCTTCTTTGCAGCAGCGTTATTATTAACACGCTTGTTCAAGGCGTTGCATACGATTGGCCGTTTGCAAATTAATTCGGCCATATCGCATTCTGTTTCAAGGTCACACTCTGCCAAGTGGACCTCGTAATTGGGGTCTTTGTAATATGTTCCCTTGGAAGAGTTCTTCTTCTCCTGCTCATCCAAGAGAATACGTTCGTAGCGACCCGCCCGTGTGGCAAGCTCGAACAGATCACGGAAGTCAGTTCCTTCAAACCTCTTGCGAAGCTCAAAGGACATGCCCCCCATGGCCATCTTTGCATACTCCTCCTCGGGCAACACTGTCTTGCAACGGTATTTTGCCTTTCGGAAATGGGCTATGTATGTTTCTACGGTCTCCCCCACCAGTTGCATCATTCGCGACAAATCTGCCAATGATGTCTCGGGCTCAGTCCTATAGAACTGTCCATGAAACAACTCCTCCATCCCTTGCCAAGTTAACACCGAATTGGCTGGGAGGTTGACGTACCACAAAAACGCCATGCCCGTTAGCGAATTTGGGAATAGTCTTAACTTCAATGGGTCACTGTGACCCACATGGCCGCATTGAACAATAAAACGGCCAATGTGCTCAACTGAGGACTGTTCACTCTCTCCTGAGAATAGAGTGAAATTCGGTACCTTATACCCCTGAGGAAATATGACTCGGTCAATCTCCGGCGGGTACGGCCGTCTGTAAGTCGGCCTTTCCAGTCTCCGCATAAACGGGCCATACTCCTCGTGTATGGCCGCTACCAGCTCTTCCCTATTGATGGGTTGAACTACGGGCTGAACATTCCTTATCGGGGGTATCAACGGCGGCGGTCCGTTCTGTTGGTTATTCTGGACCTGATGGGTCCAAAACCCACCGTTGTTCCTCTGCCCCCCATGGCCATTCCCTTGGGGCTGTGTGTGGCCGACTGAACTTTCAGTCTGGCCGGCAGATCCTCCAAACCCTGGTGTCGCCGATCCGTTGGGATCGGTGACCACCAAACTGCCAGCGATGCCGGTCTGTGAATCAGATTGCTTTCCTGAGCCATTTCCTTCTCTTAGGTTCGGACAGACATATGGTGGGCTCTTCGGCTTATCGGACTCCAGCGAGGTACCCGAGCCCGAACCGTTGACCTGTTCTCCTCTCCATCCGGCCTTATAGGTTTCAATCATCTTTCCGATTGTTTCCGTCAGTCGGTCCAACTTCACGTGCGTGGTCCTGGTTTCATGGATCAGATCAGCCTGACTTTTATGGATATCGGTCGTTTGCTGCTTGACCGATTTGAGGTTGCCCATAGAACCTATGAGGGCGTTGTACTCATGCCACATGGGCTCTACGTTAGCCCTCATGGCTTCCGAGATGGCTTCTAACGTGATACTACCGTCCTGTGGAGAATGGCCGGTGCTCTCCTCCGTGGGCGGATCCATATGCTGATCGTCCTTTGTCGTCTTATCTTTCTTCGGAGGCATGATTTGACACTGTGGGTCCCACCGGGCGTGCCAAAAATGTTTGCTGTAATTTGCGCGGGCGTGCCAGAACCAATCTGTGATTCGGTGTGTGTGTGTGTGAGCGTGCAAACTAATTTCCTATCTGCTTGTGTCAGTGATACACAAGGCTTTTGGTGAATCTGACTTCTAAACTGTTGATTGTGTGTAGTGAGTAGGAAAGTACCCTCACTAAAAGTCCTTTAGCAGTACTGAAGTGCACAAGCTAAAAAGTATCAAGTTTAAACAAATTAAACAAATCACAAACGGTTTAATAAAAATAGATTTTTATTAAATGCTTGGAAAACTAAAACAGATCTCAAGAACACCAGAATGGACTGATCATTCAAAAGAACAGAGAATAAAAATAACAAAAAAGTTACAGACCTAATTGCTATTAAAGCTAGGAAACAAAGACTTAGAGAAAGTGCTCTGAATGCCTTGAATGTGCTGAATACTGAATGCTGTGTATGCTTTTGTCGAAGAGACGCGGAGTCCTTTGCTTGAAGGGCCTGCCTCTATATTTATAGCGACCTGAACTGATTCCTATTTGGACTATGATTCCTTCTCTTACGCCCCAAGCTATTGATTGATTGGCTGATTTGAAGAAATCCTTCTATATCACCACCTCCTACCTTATTCTGAACTTAATTGAATTAATCCCTTTAATTTAGGGATTAGACGCTCCAACCCAGCTGGCAACTAACAACTCCTTTCCCAGACGGACTCTTGTTTCCAAAAAACTCTCAGAGATGACATCATCATGCCAACTGTGAATAACAACGCCCTGTCCTTCGTCAATCGACCTCTCCCTGTTGGATGAATCGGGCTCATGACTTCTTCCATGTCCGATCATATTTCTTCAACTTCCTATAATCAATCGGACACACTCTTCCTTTTCATGATGTCCGATTAGTTATAACGTTGCTTTACTTTTCCATCGGGCTCTCAACATGATAAGTTATGTTCTCATAGCCCGATGATGCTTACACTTGCCACATGCTTCCATCGGACTCTCCTCATCTCCCAACAGTTGTTCCCCCCATCGGGCTTACCTCTTGAGTCCGATGAGTCATCACTACTTGCCCCAGCGTCTCCTTCACCCAACTTCAACTCCACTCGGGCTCAAAAATCATTTGCGATTTTTGGGTGCAAACACATCCCATGTGACATCCAGTGACAGAGTTAAGTGTCCTACTACCACATGGGTGCCACATGGGATGCCACTATCCTTTTGTGTCACTGGATGTCACATGGGATGCCACATCCTTTTGTGAGTATTTCTTTGTGACTTTTGTGACTCTAGCATTAGCATTGCTCCTTTTATATGGAGGGAAATAAGGCTATTTAGTATGGAAGGACAGATACAAGTTACTACTTCAGATTGATTATGGCTTCTCAACTCTGTATCAACTTAGTATTTTCTTCTATTTACAATAACTTGATATCTCATATTCAGTTTCTCCGTGGCCCATAATTGTATTTGTAGTTTATCCCAAATCAAAATGGTGGGAAAAAGGGTGCACCTTTCTTACAAGCATCCACTGCAGAAGGTAAATCCTGGCCCCAAACTCAATTTCATTGTTTGTTTTCCTTTAAAAGTTTATTCTTTTGACTATTTTGATAGTATTTGTGTCTTAGTAGGGCATAAGTAGTGGATGCATATTTTGTGAATTTTCCTGGTTATACATTTGATATATCATCTTGCAGTTGAATGGACTGGTTTGGTGAATTTGTTAACCATCTCTTAACTTTCTATATGGGGCTAATTATTTATTTATTTATACATTTATTTAAATTTTGTTGATTGTGTGAAAAGAGATACCAGAGTGGAGAGGATCGGATTAGTCCACTACCAGATGAAACTTGTTTGCATACTACAGTATCTTATTTTACACTCAAGGAAGCGGCGGCTACTAGTGTTCTTTCAACTCCATGGACATACCTGTGGATGTTCTTCTCGGCTCAATTTTGACGCCGAGAGCGCATTAGACAGAATAGCTCTGGATGAGGAACCCAGTGTACTTAAGAGGGAAAGACAAAAATATGTCAAGTGGGTAAAAGGGGTCTTGAAATTACATAAGACCTCAATGCTCGAAGAATTCAGGATTTGTTTTGATCTTGACAAAATCTCCAAAAATTCCATTAATAAGTCGCTCGGGTTTGCATTATCAAGGGGAGTTCAAAGCCTTGAGTTGGAATTGTTACTATATGGCAATTACATTCACAATTTCCCGGAATCTTTCAATTTTCCTAGTGAATTTTCAAGCAAAAGTAGCCACGGCCGTTGTGAGCTCTGTGCTTGAAATGTGTAAATGTGTCCGGTGATGTTCTTGAGTTCTTTTTGTCAAACAGTCCTGTTCTTGAACGATTAGTTGTTCATGGCTCGGGGGATTTGGTGAATTTAGAAGTCACCGGTCCATCCGTCATGTTGAAATACTTGGACGTATCTCAGTGTTATGCTCTCAAATCCGTTAGGATAATTGAAGCAATTCACCTGGTGTCACTCAAAACTTTTCGGAATTGCGATGGATGTCCTACTTAAGGATGTCCCATTGCTTACTGAAGTAGCCATTGATATTGGACGCACACGCACTAATACTTTGAGAGATGCTTTCTCCAAGCTATCATGCTGCCTTCATCAACTATAGTTTAAGCAAAACGTATTATAACCACTTTCGATCTTTTACTTTGCTACTTTTTCTTGTTGCTAAAATTTACTTTGCTACTTTATTCTGTGCAACAAAGTGTTAGTTTCAATTTGGATTGACCTCAGAAGCACTAGTATGGATACGGGGACATGGGCACGACAAAGTCTAAAGAAAGACGACACGGCGGCGACACAATGTCATGAGTGAAAAAAGTAGTCAATAATTCATTGACTGAGAATAGTAATCCTGTATCTATCGAGGATAATGCAGCACACCGAAAATGTATCCCATATGCTAGGAATCTAGGATTCTAAGACTCCAAGTCAGAGATATGTCCCAATGTCATGAATGGTGCCTAGGCCTTCTCAACCTCGAACCCCGAGTCTATTTGGAGAGAAAGGAACCAAGGAACGTGTTCTTACCAACTCGTTGCTGGATTCATTCGCACCCGCAACTCGATACAAGATGTTCTCACTTCTCAACACTCCTCCAAACAAATCTTCAAGTTCTGAAAAGCTGGTATAAATGCCTCCCTAGCTAGCCCCTGGAAATGCCGAACAAAGCTCAAGGAATGAGCAAAATGTGAAAGGTGGAAACATATCCATGCAATATACATGTTGACTTCTATGAAACTAGATAATAGGTATAGAACAAATATGGTAGACAAATAGGTAGGGATGGCAATGGGGCGGGTTTTCCGGGTTCCCCGTCCCGCCCCGCCCCGTATAGGTAGGGTATGGGGGGGCTTAATAGGGTTAGGGGCGGGTATGGGGGAGGTTTTCAAAATCCGAGTCGGGTTCGAGTCGGGGTCGGGGTAGGGTCAAAAAACCCGAACCCGCCCCGAATATACTTGTATTTATATTTTTACCCCTCAATAGTTATGTGTATTACTATTTTAAAAAAAAAAACTGCACTATTGGGGAACTCATTGGGTAAGTTAAAAAAAAACTGCGCTATTAGGGAAAAAAATGCATTAAAAAAATTGCTTTTTCAGTTTGTGTACCAAAAAAAAAAAAAATCATAATTGGGGCGGGGCGGGGCGGGGCGGGGGCGGGGGGAGGGTTTACTAAAGCGGGACGGGGGCGGGGTATGGGGGCTCCGTCCCATACCCGCCCCGTTGCCATCCCTACAAATAGGTACTTCCAAATAAAGGCAGTCTTTGGTGAAATGAAGAAAAAAGGATGGATTGTTTACTTGTATAAAGCTCCTCTTCTATACTAAAAACCATTGTATAAGGATGGAAAGTTATGTGTCCTTGCTTAACCCTGCCCTTATTGGAATGGATTTGGGAGCTGCATGACTAGGGGCATGTTCGGTAGTGAAGGAAAGTGGGGTTTTGAGAAAGCTCCTAGAGAGAAGATTTCTTATTTCTAGGGAGAAAATTAAACTACTGAAACACTACCACACTCTTTCTTACTTTAGTTTTTCCCAAACTTGGATGGAATTCCACCCACTCCCTTTTGGTGAGTTATCTACTGATATGAATGACTATACTATAGAAAGGCAGAGAGAAAATGAGGGGGAAAAAAACACATATTTGCCAAGTGTGTGGAATAACCAGCTTGCGGTTGTGATTCTTTGAAATGGTTCAATTGTCATTCAACCTCGGAACATCAACATGACTGGAGCATCAAGTCAATCTCGTTGTAGCTTTTCTTTCTTTCTTTATTCGCTATGAATTTTGAAACTTGGGATCTTCTATTATCTTCTGGATGGAACTCATTTCAAATGCTGAAAAGATTGTCTTGGAAGCGTTTTTAAAATATTGTGGCTTTTTGCTCCGTTGTGCTCTTATATTTGAGCAAAAGCATGGGATAACTGATTTTTTTTTTTTCACCTGTTGCAGCTAAAATGGTTCAAAACCAAGGGGACGAAGAAAGACTAATGTGAGGGCTGTTAGAAGTCACCATCAACACCTCCAGGTGGTGGAGTTGGCTGGATACTATGGTCGTACAAGTGATCTTGAATTCGCCATGTACTTTCTAGATAATGCTGTCGCACTCGAGAAACTTGTTATTGATCCGCGGAATCAATTAACTTCTCGAGTTTCGTTGGAGATTGATAAAATTGAGGAGGAAGTTACCGCAAGAAGCCGTGCCAAGCAACAGCTTGAAGGCAAAGTACCTCCACAAGTTGAACTAGAGATCCTTTAGTTTTAACTTTACATGTTTTAAATTTATATTTACTTGAATTTGGGGTTTTTCTTTTTTAATTATTGTTGTGGAGAGAGGAATAATTTATCTCTATGAAGCTAGGTTTGGTCAGCTGTGG
Source organism: Hydrangea macrophylla (assembly GCA_033977485.1). Taxonomy (NCBI): domain Eukaryota; kingdom Viridiplantae; phylum Streptophyta; class Magnoliopsida; order Cornales; family Hydrangeaceae; genus Hydrangea; species Hydrangea macrophylla. Next base: position 31,098,763 of record CM066987.1, read on the forward strand.
AGGTTTAGCTTTTTTATTTGTTTATTTATTGCTGTATGGATTACCAGAGATTTTGTAAATTCAAGACATTAATTATACATAGCGTTAGATTAATCTTTATCCATTACGGCTTTGTATGGTTCCTGGATTTAGTGAGGAAAAAGAAAGGAAAACATAGAGGAAAATCTTTTCCTTTGTTTGGTTATTATGGAGAATGGTGAGGAAAATAGGAAAAAGAAAAGACAATAAGTTGAGAAATAAACTAAACCTTTTATTGTCATGTGTCATTTCTCATACTCTATTCACATACTACAATTATATTTTAGAAAATTTTAATTTTTAATGTTATTTAAACACGAGAGAAAACATAAGGGAAACCACTAGTGAGCTAGTTTTCCATTCACTTTTATTTCTCTCACGAAATCCATGAACCACACAAATCCTTTCTTTCTTTTTTTTCTTTTTTTTTTTTTTTTGGAACATTCACTTCCCTTGTGTCATAGTAACGGACTTTGTTAATTTGCTAGTTTACCTTTATTTTGTTTGTAGTGTAGATATAATAATAAGAAGAAGAAGAAGTCTTTTTGTCACTTCAAATATTCAAATCTTGCAATAGACAAAATAATAACCTGATAATAGAAATATGCAATCAGAGGTGACAATGTTAGATTTCTCAAGAATGCATTTGTATCTGTGGCAAATTTGTACACAATTCTCTTTATTCCTCCATTCATATGTATTTTATACATTCCATTCTACATATGGAGTTGGGTTCATTGTTCAGACATTGACCACACTCGGTTGACAGGGGCAAAGATTTGCGTTTCATTAGGGTTCACTCGCAACAATACCAACGAATCTCGCAATCACAGCCTCGAATTGCATGCATCTCATAACAATCGTAAACTTGAATTGTACTAAAATGACCTATGTATGCATAGACTACATATAAAATAACAACCTAAGCAGACAACCACCTAACCACATCTCTTGTGGCCGAGAAGTAAGCTTCTTGGGTACTGTACTACCCAAGAGATTTAGTGTTCGAGTCATGGGAAGTGTGGCCACTGGGGAATTCACCCGGCAACTCCAGGGTCTCGGAGATTAGTCGAGGTGCGCGCAAACTAGCCTGGACACCTCCGATTACCAAAAAAAAAAAAAAAACATAAGCAGACAACTAGAGAGAGAGAGAGAGCCTACCATAAGAAACCAATTATTATAGAATATTTAGCCTACCTTCTTTTACTTTATCTCATATTTTCACTTATGAATTTTGATTTTAATATATGTATTTGTATTTTTTTTTTTTTCCTCGCCTTTGCATGTGAGGTTCGATCCTTCAATCTCCTTGTGAAAAGTTAAAAAAAGAAACTTACTTTTATAAGTCTTTGAGTAACATGCTGATAACTGATAAGAACTGAGTGAGTTCGTGGATCTGTGGTGTCTTCTTGTGAGAACTTTCTCTTCGACTGCGTCCAAAGTTATTTAAAACCATTCCAATGAGGTCTATTGTGCTATAGGCCTATAACCCCTTGACTAAAATTTTGTTCCTTACCTGCTAATATTAGGTGCCTTTTATTAAACATAGATTTTGCATGTCTACAATGGAATTGCAATAAAAATATAAAGGATTTTGGTTCATAATTTTGGAAGTACTATTGGAAATATCTAGATGAGCTTGCTAAAACATGGATAATTTGGACAAATCATTGCTGCAGTAAATTGAAAATTGAAACATCCATCTTCTTGTTAATTAGAGCCAGAATCTATGCAGGAGTAGAAAAGAAAGTGTTAATGCAATATATTATATATATGTATATATATACAGATGCGAAAATCTTGTTACTCTATCTTGCAATTAACAAATGAGGTAATGGTTCTTATTTTTATACTATATTTTTGGGGGTCTGGGGTGTGTATTGTTTTGGGATGACAGATTGAGATAATTTTTCAAAGGTATATATTGCTTTGACACGAGGGAATCTGCTATCAAGAGACCTTGGGCGATTTAGAAGCAGCAGTTGAAAAAGATGCCACAAAAACTAGCTAGCTACGTGATAAACTATGTGAAGTTTCTGTTTGAGTAAGTTCATCACTGATTTTTAAAATCTTGCTTCTCTGGTTCTTTTCTATTGGATGCTTCAGATTGTTGCATTTAAGTGCTGATATTTATTCCATGATTTGGTGAGGAGGTCATAAGTAATAACTATTTCTTATTTGAATTATTTGCTTTAAGAAATATGTCCAATCGATTTTGACTTTGCGGCAAACCTTATATTTTCTTGATATTTTGTCTTTAGAATTCTTACGAGTTTAAGCATTAAAGGTGCGTAACTATCAATCAACACTGAAGCAACTTTTCCAAGAAACTAGAAAAAATTGACCTTTACCAATAAAATTCAGAAGAAAAACAAGGAAAAGGAAAAGGAAAAAAGTCATTTCTCTTAATAAAGAATTTAAGAACATAGACTTGACATAGAGACAAATAGAAATATATATATATATATTCAATCTTGAGCAATACACGAAAACCCACCAACTGAATTTGAAAAATTACAATCTTCAAGCAAGTCTATACATGAACAAAATCCATCAATGGAGATTGAAAGATAGAACATCCAGTGAAGAAGAGGGTACCAGTAGTAATCAACTATTTGGTAAAATTTTGAGATTGTGTTCTTCAAATAGACCAAAGATGGGCATAGGGGTGATGGTGGTGGTGTTAGTTGATGTGTGAGTGTGAGACAGGGGTTGGCTTTGGGAGAGAGAGAGAGAGAGAGAGAGAGAAGAGATGCTATTTTAAGAGAGAGAAACTGAAATCGCGTGTTGAAGCAAAAATTATTTTCCGTCATATTTCATTGACGGAGTTGGGACTAGGGCCTACATTGCAACGAAATCGAAATTACAGGACCAAAAGTGTTGTAATTGAAAACCCAAACAATAGGGTACCAAAGTGTCTATAAGCCTAAGTTTGATAATAATAGATTCACTCTTAAGATGACAAATTTACCCCTATCCAACAACTAAAATGACTTTAAAAAATCACAAATGGTGATGTGGGGGCGAACTTCAAAAAAATTGTATGCAATGTAAAGAAAAAAAGGCAGGCCTTTTCTTTAAAAAAAAATTCTTTCCATTTTCCTGGAACCTTCAAAAAATTGCAGGGTAATTACCATTTTTACACCAAAAAAAAAAAAAATTCATAGCAATATCAAACTCTAAACAGCCTTTTAAAATATAGTCACAGAAATAACCTCGAAAAAAATCTCTTAATCCCACAGCTATCCTAAACGGGCTTTAGATCTATTAACCAAAAAGAAGGTTTGAGAGAAAATAACAGAAACAGATTGAGCAAATTAAGGAAGCTTTGAAATCAATCCCAACATGGATTTACCAATTCACATCATACCTTGCAAAATTATACAACAATTAGAAACACCTAAACTGTTATGATCTAAAGAAACAATACAGATTTCTTGAGAGAATTTGAGGAAATAACCTTAACCCACAAAGTAATCAGTATATCCTAGTTGTAGCGCCTAACAAAAATTAGAGTCAACAATGGCTATAAGTATAGCTGGATGAGCTCATCACTTACTGCAGATGGTGTCAAAACACCCAGATCAGTGAAGAGTAGAGTAAGATATTGAGGCGGCGTGTAATCTCGGGCTGATGTTTCAACCTCAACCTTGGATGGAATGGGTACCCCAAAATCGATTGGCCGCAAAGCTGGAGCCATGTCTTTTTGGTCCAACGGATAGAGACGCGCAAACTGCAAATGCAAGATATGAATTAATTATGATTTGTTCAGTGACATGAAAACAACAGTTAAAGGCATTATAAAACAATCAAGCACAAAAAATCGGTTTTAAATAGTACTTTATGTAGCTGCTTTTTGGTTACACATTCTAGCTAAAGATACCACAAAAACTAGTTCTTTATCAAACAATTACTGGTTTTCGTAACATAAAAAGGTGATATTGGGTCTAAACGTGATCCTGTTTTAAGCCTTGCCAATCAAGCCCACTCAAGAATGTGCTATAAACAAAATAATCCCAGCTTCTATTAGGGACTGTTTGTGAAAGCAAAGAACCGATTTTGTGGTTCATAAAGTGAGCTAGTTCTATAAACTGAAGTGTTTGGTGCATGTCAATAGGAGTCCATGCCCGCTCTAACATTTGTCTTAACGATTGGTTCTTTAACCTTGGTTCTCATAAAAACTGGATAAAGGATAAGACTAGGATTAAATCAAAACTGATTTTAACGATTCCCAAAATAGACCGTAAGAAACAACTTCACCTAGGTAGTACATATCATGCATGATTTCTAGTCAACCTTACAAAAGCAGATTTTCTTTTGACATACCTTGTAGCTTTCAGCAGCCACGTAGACCGGTTTGTTCATGCTACTTGCCACCAATGCAATTTGATATGTACCCATCATGTTGATTATACCACCACTTTCAACCACTCCATCTGCCCCGATGAATACCATGTCCACTTCATCCATACTATATGCCACGGCAGAGTCTATTAGAAGCTTCACGGGAACATCAAGCTTAGCTAGCTCATTGGAAAATCGTAATCCCGACCTGTCTGGCCTTCCCTCTGCATTTGAAAGCAAGTATCTTGAGAGCTCAATGCAGAAAAAAGAGTTCAGGCATAAATACATGTGTGTGTGTGTGCAGGTGCCCTTCCTTTTTCTTTCACACCAACTCTCCCAACCCCCCCCCCCCCCCCCCCCCGCTCTCTCTCTCTCTCTCTCTCTCTCTCTCTCTCTCTCTCAATCTCTCTCTCTCTCTCGATTTGATAGAATACATCTTTTTTATTTCTGAACAAGTATGAAAGTCATAGGCTTACAATGTAAACAGATCCATAAGAATATATTCTTGACGTACTTTTTTTTTTTGGTAGAAATACTTGAGTTTGAAATTTACACCTATAAAAAGTTTTCAGATTTTCCAATTAAAAGCTCCTTTTACTCGGGCAGACGACACTACGACGTAACCCTACATTAATATTCATTGCCACCATTTCGTCTATGTAGAATGTGTTTGGTTTTTAAGTGTTTTCCTTAGAAATGTTCTATATGATAAAGTTTTCTGAGTACACCTATATCAAGCGTTCTGGTTTTGTGTAGAATGCGTTTATGATTTTAGGACAATTGATGAAGGATGTAGAGAGTGGTGCGAACTAAGGAACAAATTTTTTTCAGCCATTCTTACCAATATATATATATATATATATTGCAGAGGACATAATGCACAAGATGTGGGTGATCCCATACTTTTAACCATTTTACAAGAACCATTTTACAAGAAATGTCTACTAGTGAAAAAATGTAATGCTTAATTTCAGCTTGATTATTGGTCACCATAAACGAGGAGGATAATTACAACCATGCATAGTAAATGGAGGGGGGAAAACTCCAAATACCTAAAATGCCAAATGCCTTGATCTTTTGACTAAGATTAATGTAATATACATAGCCAAATGCATAGAAAGAGGATGCTCGAAACCAAACCTGTGCAGAAAACTCGAAAGACTTTCCTACTTTGTGCTGCTGTTTTCAAAACTTCCAACACCACTCTGGAGAAACCATGAACCAGAATGGTACAGTTGTCGAAAATAAAATCTTGACTGAGCATTGCAATGATTCTGCGTGCCTACAATAGGAGCTCAGGTACAATATTTTTATGTGAGAATTTCGAAGTTTTCAGGAACATAATTACAAATTGATAGAGTGGTGAAACAATTTGCTTCTAAAACCACAATTAGATTCAATACCTTGTAAGAAATCTCCCCAAACTTCTCTGCACGTTCAATAAGGCGAGACTTTGCTGAGTTGAAGTCTTCATATTCCAAAGCTGAAGTTCTCGTTACATAGCGCATGAACAAATCACAGCCAGCCGTCAATGAGATGGAGGTTGTGTCCCATGACTGAAATAAACACATACGTCTCAGTAAAATAATAGCACATTTGATCTTGTCAGACCGAGTGATCAATCAATGTCAATCAATCGCTTTCCCCATTATATTACTTATCTTACTCAGCAAATATCAAAATGCATTAGTTAAATTCAGCAAATAGGTGCTTCTATAGTCAAATATATACACCCAATATATAAATATACGCTCTTATCAAGTTCAAGCTAACCAACCACTGCCCATCGATCTCAATTTTTGGCAACAAACCTACCCATGAGTTTCCAATGGACAATTCATATCCAATGTTCAGGACTGTAGGCCATCATCCATTTGTATGAATTCTAATCGTTGATAGCTCAACACATGTACTCTTTACCTGCTTAGCACAAGACAAAACTCTCTCAAGGAATTTTAACCTTTTTCCTCCAAAAGACTGGGTTACAGCACCATCCTTGCACATCTATTATTTTGTCAAATTGCTTAAAGATCCAGGTAATCTTCTATATAGTACCTAGTTTTACTTCCAATTTCAATTTAAATAAAGGAATCAATCAAAATTACTCGTGGAGTCCAACTGTCAAGGTATCTATCTCGTAGGGAAGGAACGTTACTACTAGTTGTGACTACATCAACTGAGAACTAATAAGGTTTCCCAAAAAAGATATGGACCATTCACTACTTCCAAAGCCATCACGTCTGGAGATGAAATAAACACTAACGACCGTCGAAATTATCCGCATTCTTCACAAAGTATTACAAAGTGAATAAAATAAACTCACCTAAACCATCATTGAGATCAGCTATACTAGATCAACTATGCCATGAAGGGCTATATGAAGCACCGCATTTTTTTTTCCCACTAGGCTAACAGATTTCCACAGCTTTCAACACTTCAGCTCATTTTCTCTTCATCATACTTGTCCTTGAATGCAATAATTGCATTCTATCGTTTGCATAGAATTTTACAAAAAAAAATTATGGTGAGCTTGAATGGTTCCATTTAGAAATAGGATGCTCGTCTCAGAAATGATGCTTGTAATCATAAATTCTGACATTCTAGAAAAAGATAAAAATGGCCACATAACAAGAAATATGGTGGAGTTTCTTATTTTTTAAAATGGAGTCATTCATGGTGATAAATTTTGCTTCAAGATTCAACATGAAATCTGAATGAAACTAATCAAATTCAAGTGACAAATCAAAGTATGCATTTTCTTTTTTATGCGAAGTTTGCTTAATCAAGATGTGAGCTGTGGGTGATTTGGAAAAATGAAATTGCATCTCTTAAATTGTACTAGTAATTACAAATTGAAAATCTGAAATCCCATTTTTTTATTCAAAACAAATTAACAATCACATACACAGAATAGCCAGAGACATTTGATACAGCTTTTCAATTTCTTCAAACCAACTCAAATATGCATTGGGTTCATGAATTGCATAAAATGCAATTCCAATGCCAAAAACAAAAACAACCAACCAAACAAAACAAGTTAATTTGATGATTATCTGAACAGTACAGTTTTGAAAAGAAAATGAAAAAAAAAAAAACACAAACACACACACATACTTTGAGAGAATCTGAAGCCTTCTTGAGTTCAATCTCGAGCTCCATCATCGTAGTAGCCTCACTGAACCGAATCACCGAAGCCAAAGCCCTGATCGCCGCCACAGCCTCCGCCAAATCAGGCTGTTTCCGCCAATTATTAAACTCATCAACGACGCTGAACGTCTTCTCCGACGCATTGGACTTCAAAATCTCCTCCGAAGGCCGTTCGTCGGAGTTGTTGCCGACGACGGCGGCGGCAGCCTGTGCCTGGGAGAGCCAGTCGCTGGTGACGACGCCGTAGTGGGCCGCCCTGGTCTGGTAGTAAGCGGAGATTTGAGGGTTAGGGTTTTGGAGGGTCTCGGCCATGGACGAAGCGGAGGTTGGAGAGAGAAGATGGGTTTCGGAGTTGGGTACGGCGTCGTATTGGTGTGGTGGTGGTGGTGGTGGTCGTGTGTCGACGATGAAGGATGCTGATCTTCGCCACATAGTAATTGGTGTTTTAGTGTGTGTAACAAACTTGTAATGAAATGGCCGCCGGAAGCGAACTTACCGGCGAGGTTTTGTCAGATTCCGGTGGTTTTCTTTTAGACAAATGGTACTAATTCTGATTCTTATACATTGATTGATTTTAATATTCTGATTCTTATTCAGTGATTGTCAACATTTGTGAATTTTAATATTTTATATATACAGGCTCCGACGGATTTAAAGGGTCGGGTTTAGGACGGACTTTTTTAGTGAGGAAATTTTCATTTTTAGCCATGAAAATTTTTGTCACAAAAAGCGATCATATTTTGTGATCCGTTTTTGGTCCGCACGTTAGTGGTCCGCACTTGAACGCCTCCGTATATATATATATATATATATTTATTTTATTTGTTTTTCAGTACCAAGGATTAGTTCTATCTTGTACTTTACATAACCGGTAGAAATGATAAGAAAAGCAAATGGTGATGAGAAGATCTGAATCTTTGCAAGCATGAAGATCACCTCAATATTATTTGTTTGTTTTCGATCTCTAATAAATTTTGATTTTTATTTTTATTCTATGTTTTATTCGGCCATTATTTTTAAGTTAATTCAGCTTATTAGAATACAATAATATTCATTCTTCGTGCAGGTTTCAAGAGCTGGTATTGTATTTTTGAATATCATGTTATTGTTCAAGTTCTTGATTTTTCACGATTATATTGTTTTCATACCAGTGTCGATGCTTGACTCTGTTGATCTCTTTCGTTGCTATGGCTATAAGGGAGTTTATATATTTTTTGGACGTGAGTTTTGATTTATGTTGCGCATGTCGAGAACCGTGTTGTACTGATTTTTGTCAGGTGAGAGTGGTTCAAGTTTAATTTGTATTGTGGTTTAAATTTATTTGTAAAATATAATATATTAAAGGATTAAATATATTTTACACCCTTGTAGTTTGTCACCAGTGTCAGTTTGGACTCTGTAATTTAGAAAGTGTCACTTTAGTCTCTGTAGTTTTATAAGTGTGTCAAATAAGTTCAATAAATCCTTTAATGACGAATAATTTTGTCACTGAAAGTAAAAAAAATTGTCACAAAAAGTGTTTGAGGGACTAAGATGACACACTGATAAAATTACGGGGACTAGAATGACACTTTCTAAACAATAGGGACCAAAGTGACATAAAGGGCAAACTAAGGGAGTGTAAAATATAGTTAAGCATATAATATATAGTAAAATAAGTGAGGTGCCTTTATCAATTAAAGTAAAAACTAAAAAAATTGATTTTTTAACTCAAATTAGGAGCCCTAATTAAAAAATGAATGTACATTAATTGCCAGCCAATGATTATTAGCTACGAAGTGGTATTATTAGAGTATCCACAGTGGGTATCCTATACAACAAACTTAAGGCTAGTTTGGATGGGGACGCTTGCAATGGGTCGTTGGTACAATAGTATACAACAATGGAACTTAAGGAAACTTAAGTTTAGTGTACAGCTAAGTTCAGCTATTGTACAAGGCTGACGGCACAAGGAGCACCGTGAGGCTCCAAACGGCACACATTGTGCCGTGTGATATCCAGACGGCATAATGTGTGTCGTGTGAAGTTGTCACTTTTACAGAGCCATGTGATATCACACGGCACACATTGTGCCGCCTACTCCCACACGGCACACTGTGTGTCGTTTGATATCACACACAGCACACTGTGTGCCATTTGATATCACACACGGCACTCACATTGCCGTTTGAACAAATACACATTGCGAGTGTATTTCATCTGTACACTAAACTTACCAAACACCAGCCTTAAGTTTGCTATACCCACTGTGGATGCTCTTAGCTACGAAGTGGTACATTGTTTTAAACATTTTTCATTAAGTACCTTTTAGTTTTAGCGAGTTTCACTTTGTACTTTGCAATTTCACTTTCAATATTTTGATCTCTCAAAATTCAAAATCCTTTCAATGTGAGATTTGGGGTTAATTCAAATCACGTCAGTGAAAACAACACATAGCTATTGGAAATGCAGGCCATGTGAGTGTTTTGCATCAATTTTCATTGACGGAGTTAGCCTCAGGTCTGACATTGAAACGATTTTGAAAATTAAGTAACCAAAGTGTTGCAATTGAAAATGCAGGGTTCAAAGTGAAACTTCGCTAAAACTAGAAGGTTCTAAAGAATTTTTTTATGCTTTTTTTAAAAAATGCCTAATTACACTTTATATCGTTATTCTATAATCGAGTTTTCAGTTGGATACATGCCCTTTTTCTTTATTCAATTGAACCCTTAAACTTTAAAATTTATTCCCAAAGTCTGACGCTATTGCTTGAAACTAATAGAAATAATTAAGTAAGTTGTACGTAATGATTCCTTTCACAAATTAGGTTAAGACAAATGAAGGAGATTGCAAATGACTCAAAAATTATGCAATTTTGGGTCTAATTGAATACGATTTTGGAACTGATTGCATGAAATTTTGGATATAATCGAATGCGATTTTTTGCACCAGTCACACTCTCTGATAAGTAAGCATCATGCACAACTCACATAATAATTCTGTTAGTTTAAGCCAACGGCGTCAAGTTTTAGATCTAACTGAATAAAATTTGGAAGTTCAAGTGTTCAATTGAGGAAATGAAAAAAGGGGTGGTGGTGGTTTAATTACACTGACCTCCCTCGAGGTTAGGCCTAATTACACTGACCTCCCTTGTGGTTTTCAAAATTATATAGACCTCCCCTGAGTTTAGTATTTAGGTAACAATTTGCCCCCTCCGTTATCCTCCGTTAGTAAACCGTTAAATATAATTACACAGACCTCCCTTGAGGTTTTTCAAAACTACACAAACCTCCACTGACTTTAGTATTTAGGTAACAATTTACCCCCTTTGCTAGTAAAAGACCATAACAAGACATGCTTAGGCCAGCAAATATTTGTATTAATTTTTCCAAAATACCCTTATAAGCTTTCCAAATTACCCTTATTTCCCTCGAGGTTATGTCAAACAACACACACCTCTCTTGTGTTTTTTTTTTTAAAAGACACTAACGGCGTTACACTGGTAATGTAACAAGTCACATGAGTCAGTTGTGGTGTCTGTGGTCGAGTCAAGTCGAACATATCGATGGTGCATCATGTCGTACCTCATTCATATTACCATGTCACAAATCATACGTATTGAGATAATGCTTATCAAATATTCAAGTTCGAGATATTTGTTGTACTTGTATATTATTTGTATTAGGAGTGATCGGTTAGGTCAACTCACTTAGCTTCAAAAGCTAACTGTTCTCCTTCCTGCCCTGGACATATCACGTCTAGATTTCATAGGTGACGACTCTCAAGACGAGGTCTACCCAAAGGGACGCGGCAAATGTACAAGTTGAAGCGAAGGACTCCGATATAGACTTATTTAGAATTACTTAACTTGATTTATTATCTTCTATCTGAGGTAATGCTTTAGATATGTATTTTATATAGATCGCCCTAGACTGCCTTATAGATCTTTTATTTAGACTCATGATGTAACAACTAGATCCCCGACATTTGAGTTCTATTGAAGAATACCAATAGGTGTTTTTAGGCTTCCGCTTACTCTGTTAACGATGTGTAGAATGTAGAAAGGACGATAAGCTAATGTAACTCGTCATTCCCTATGGGTCCAGAAAGGAAATTTTAAATTTTTCCTATTTTTGACTACTCTGGGGCGTGACAGATTAAGGTCCCAACAAACATAAAATCTAAAGTCAAACCAATTTAGTCCAAAGAATAACGTATTTAAGCAAAATAGCCTCAAACAAGAAACAGTCAAAGTGGCAGAGAGAGAGAGAGAGAGAGAGAGAGAGAGAGAGAGAGTGTGTGTGTGTGTGTGTGTGTGTGTGTGTGTGTGTAGTCAAAACTATAATAGACAAACGTCCCCAAACAAGACTCATCACCAGTCAAAGTCTCTAAGAGACACCACCCACAAGCAGTATATATGATCACATTTACTAAAAAAAATGACCTAATTCTGATTGTTCATCACTAATTTAGAACTGTCAATCTTTATTCAATACATTAGAACCAAAACAAAATTTGTTAATTGAGGGGCATTATCAGACTGGAAGAAAAATATAAATTGCAAATGGTGACAAAATACTGGATACATCCAAAGATGTTTAATTATCTTTCATTATTTTTTTTCCCAAAAAACAAGAGGAAGATATTGGAAGTATTATAGACTAGTTGAGATTTCTTTTGCCTTCAATGTTTAGGTTTTCTCTTCCAAAAAAGCTTATCATATTGCAGAAACGTCATAATTATATTTTTCTTTAATGGCATAAACATCATATATATGGATCATGGCCTAAATTTACATAATGAAATTTTGCCGGTTAATTTGGGTATATCAAAAGGGTATTTTGGGTATATTAAAAGAGTATAATTTTCTAGGAAAGTAAATGATTTTAGTATTTAAAAACTATTAATATAAAGCAAAAGTGGTGTAAATAGCAAAAATGTGGTAGGATCAAATAGCCCCACCCTTGTTTTTATATCAGAACATAATTCGAAAGCATCAAACCATACTTTTGATTTTGAAAAGGGTTGAAAAACATAACACAATTTTGGGTGAAGACTGATGTTGTCAATATCAAGATATAAAAGTATTCTTTACTTTTCAAAAGATTTGCAGTGTGGAAGTAAAGGTCGAACCCACAGAGATTGGTTAACTACAACGACTTAATTTTAAAACCTAACTTTAGTTAATTATGAAAACGAATTTTGATTTGGATTTAATTAAACTAATAACAATAAAAGTAAATCTAAACTATGAAAGCAATTAAAAGTGTTTTTAATGAATGTTTAAGGGAACCTAGGATTGCAAATCCACCACTAGCTTCATAATAGGAATATTTATGAATTACTTTAGCCTATTACGTTGAATGAATATGGGAAATTGTAGCTACAAGCCCAATTCCTCCGTCAAGAAGATAATCATGGTTCAAGCACCAACATAATCCATCTTCGGTTAGCACGGATTATCCCACACTAAACTAGGGTTGTGATCTAATCCGTCTAATCTAGGCATGGACTATTCGGATACTTGATAGCACGAATCAATAAAGCACCATCACATGTAAACAATCTAAACAAGCACAGCAAGAATAGATCGTTGAGCACATCACAGTCAAAATAGATCTAAGACAAGAATAAACTTTGAAAGCAATGATTTAATCAATAGAAGTACGATTTATTTATAAAAATCTTCTAAACATGTGACTGTCATCCATACATAATAAAACTAAAATAAAAACATAAATAAAACCCTATTACTCATCTAGGGCTTCATTGAAACCCTAGATCTATGATCTAGCCGTCCATGGAAGTGATGGATGGCAAGTAGTTGATGGAGGAGGCCATGGAAACCCTTGGTCTTCTTCTTCTTCTTCTCCTTGCTTCCCTCCCTTCAATGACTGGAAGTATGGTTGTAGAATGTGTATGTATGGGTGTGTAACAATGTCTAACAATGTCTAACCCTTTAATTGTAATAAAATAGGGTATATATAGATTTACAACAAGTTTTGGAAGCCTTCCTAACCTGAAACGAACTGAAACTGATGTAATTTACAGTCTAGACGTCGTTCAGCAGTTTCGTTTGCACAGGAGTCTTCAGTATACTGAAATACGCAACTTTGATTTTTCCACATATCGCGCGAGCGGGTCGCGCGACGCGCGACAATTGGACTTCGCGCGCGCGGATCGCGCGAGCGATTCTGGGTATCTCGCGCGAGCGGATCGCGCGAGCGATTTCTGGTTTTCAAGGGCGCGGGTCGCGCGCGCGACTTGGCTTTTTCAGCTTCTTTCTTTCTGCTTTTTCACCCTGTTTAGCCTGGTTTAGTTGATTTCTTCCAAAACCTGTCAGAAACTAGAAAACAACGTAAAAATATACAAAAACAAGATAAAATGGTCTAACAAATGCACATTAAGGCATATAATTAGGATTAGTTCTCTCCCGATCACACCCCCAAACCTACATTTTGCTAGTCCTCGAGCAAAACTAAAATAAAAAACTACTAATAAAATACTACTCCATTTTCGCATGGATTGCGATTGTATTTAGCGTATGCAACAAGCCTTTTAAACCTCTAGGTGTCCCTAGTCGGACGAGTAAATTCTCGTGAGGGTTCTCATCAACAAGTCACCCACAACCATATTTATTAACTTAAAAATTTAAAACTTTAGTAAAAATGAAAAACATAATATTCAATACTCCTTATTATAACACAATGATTTGAAATAGAATAACGAACATAAAAAAAAACATAATGAAACATCCACCTAAATCATGAAAAACAATCTCAAGCACATGCATCGTATAAATCAATAGAATTTCTCATAAAATTGCACGTGTGTGATATGGTAGTCAAGTGAACACGCGCATGTCATGAACTTGGAATATAACTCGGATAACCATCCAACTATGTCTCGACTACCAATCTCACAATGAATTACACTCTCAAATAAAACACTCAGAAACAGGTGTAATTTTTCTAAAATATGTGAGTAAAGGAAATATGTTTTCAAAACGAGAAATGCTCACATATGACTCGAAAAAGACGCATGCCATGAAAGAACAGTAGTCTCATGGATAGGATGCCAACAATCAAGAAAAATTAATTATTACCATGTTTTAATCCCCCTCCCATCGTTTTCATATCCAAACCATGTTTCCTAGGATCAAATAGGACTTTTCAAAGGTTGTATTGTGGCTCAGGCAACGAAAAAGGATCGAAAGGATTTATCAAGTAGTTTCAGAATGGCATTGTAAGGCATGTTCGATTTCTTTTATTCGCTCTTCCACCAACTTTCATCTTTTCTTTCTCTTCATTCCTTTCCATTCATTTTTCTTCTTTTCTTTCATCATTTTTTTTTTCAACCTTCCTCTTCTTTATTTTTTTCTTTTCCTTTTTCTTTTCTTGCTTCTCAAATGATTATTCGTCGAATACCAAGCAACTACCCCAATAGTATCTTATTTTCTTCTTCTCAATCACACATCACCTTAACACTACTAAAAGGTGACAAATCTCTCAGTGGTGAACTCCAAGTTTGTCAAGTCGGAGCAAAAACAGGGATAACGGTAATCAAAGAAAGAAATGACATTTTAACGGCTCAAGGGGCGAACTAAGGAAATTTATCATTTATCGGTCGATAATAAACAAAAAAGGCCTAAAATCACTTCCTATGGTTATATGGTTCTTCAATATTTATGACGGAAGATTATTTAGCATGGTAACAAATATTTTAACTTGACTATTCACCCAAAATAATAATAATGAAACTAAACAACAAGTAGATGCGCTATTTCAATGAAATTCGACAAACACAATATATTTATAACCCTCAAAACAGAAAAGATAGGCTCAAAAGCTCACTGGGCTTAGTCTCCACCATATGTTATCTAGAAATCCGAATCATATTATAGTTCACATCAGACATGTATTCAAGCGACTACGTGCAGTGCATAAGTTTATGTGCAAATCTATGATATAAAACTACGATTCGAACGATACATAACTTAAAACATTATATCATAACTTCAGCAAATGTTTAATCACATCTTCCCTTGTTTATCCTTCTATAACAATTTAAAGTTACATAACAAGAAGTATCAAATTAAGATTGCAAAAACGTCGATAACATCGTTTATTTTAAACACACTTATTTTAAAATTTTAAAATTTTGCATAAACTAATGTGCATGTGTGCATACCCCCAAACCTAAACCTTTCATTGTCCCCAATGAAATAATAAAATGAAAGAAAGGAGAGTACATAAGGAAAGAACGATAGTACCTCGATCTCGGCAATGACAAACAGGTGAACACAAAGGAATATGGCTATAAAGTTCAATGTTACCTGTTACTTCTTAATAAAAGAAAACAAACTAACAAAAGAATATTAAAAGTACATGAAACCAAAATATAAAATATAAATTCAAAAACTAATCTAAACGAAACTAAACTAGCAAATGGAAAATAAATAAAACGAAAAAGTCTAAATGTAACAAGGAAAACAACAACTAACTCGATCTAAAATGACCTAATAAACAAAAACAGAAAAGAAAAACAAATAAAACAGATAGAGGGAAAGATATAGAAAACAAAAGAAAATATCTGAAAAATGGGGAATCGCGCGAGCGGTCCGCGCGAGCGGCCGTCGCGCGCGCGAATTCCTGGTTTTTTTTTTTTATTTTTTATTTTATTCTCGCTCCCGCGAGCTACCTCGCGTCCGCGACATCAGGCGTGAGGAGAACCTGAGGGCTCATACAAAGAAAACGAAAGAAAAACACTAAGGCACATTCTCGCACCAGCGGGCCGCGCGAGCGACGTCTCGCGCGAGCGGGCCGCGCGCGCGAGAATGGTATTTTCCATTTTTTGGCTAAAATTATGTATATAATATTAAAATAAATTAATTCCAACCCCCAAACCTGTCCAGAATGTCCAAAACAGACCCAAACAGACTAAAAAACATCCAAAAATAAGAAAAACAAATGAAATAAAGCTTGGGTTGCCTCCCAAGAAGCGCTAACTTTTACGTCTTCAGCTAGACCGTTCTAGCTCAAGATTTTATGGAGGCCGTAAATCGGACTGTGTACCCCTAAGGATGTCAGGTAGAGCTCGATGGTAAGCAGAAATTACGTCGCTTCGAATTAATTCTATTGACGGTTTGTCAGTATATTCAAATCGATTTCTTACCTTCCGAGTAGATTCAGCATTAGGGTCCAAGGTATTAGGGTTCATCCACTCATCATCCACTATATCTTTTTCGTTACTCACGTTTATTTCTTTCGTAGGCTCAATATTCCGTCTTACCTCACCTTCCGCCTCACATAGGTAATCGTCATCTTTAGGAGGTTGATCAATAGCATTAAAAACGTTCAATTTTAAGTTCATGTTCCCAAACGACACTTTCATTACCCCCGTCCGGCAGTTGACACGTGCGTTGGCCGTGGCTAAGAATGGACGGCCTAGAATGACAGGAGTGTGTTTCCTAGCATCTAGCACGGGTTCAGTGTCAAGGACCATGAAGTCTACGGGATAGAAACATTGATCAACTTTTACTAGTACGTCTTCGACGATTCCTCTAGGTATTTTAACAGAACGATCCGCTAATTGAATAGTAGCGGCCGTAGGTTTAAGTTCACCTAAACCTAATTGTTTATAGACGTGATAAGGTAAGAGGTTAACACTAGCTCCTAAGTCAAGGAGAGCCCTATGAATGATAGTGTCACCTATGACACATGAAATCGTAGGCGTACCTGGATCCTTATATTTCGGAGGAGCGTGGTGGAAAATTGAACTTACTTTTTCCGTGAGGAAGACCTTTTTAGGAATATGACTGCGTATTTTACGCTTTTGTGTACAAAGGTCTTTTAGACATTTAGCATAAGCGGGAATTTGTTTTATAGCATCGAGGAAAGGAATATTTATTTTTGACTTGTTTAAACACCTCGAGTATATCTTCTATTTTTGACCCTTTCTTGGGCAAATGTGACGGTCCCTCAACGTTTGGTGGATATGGCATTCTCGGAATATAATTCGTTGGGTCCGATTCTTTTTCTTTCTTATTTTGGCTCGCGTCCTCACCCTTCTTCGTATTAGAGTTGATATTCATATCTTTCACATTCTCATTCGGAATTTCTATTACCTCTTCCTCTCGTGTAGTCAACCTAGTTGATACGGCGTTTACTTGCTCATTCGACCCCTTAACCTCATATTGTCCCTTAGGGTTTTGAATTGTTTGACTAGGCAACGTCCCCTCATTTCTACGACTCACTACAATAGCTAGTTGTCCCATTTGGGATTCAAGCTTCGCAATGGATTGTGTGTGTGAGTGCACTATTTGTGCTTGTGCCTGTACTTGCGTTTCAATAGTCTTAAGGGACGCCAACACCTTTTCCTCAAAAGCATTACCCCTTGAAGGATTCGAATTAGGAGACGGGTGTTGGTATTGATTAGGTTGAAACTGAGGTCGATACGCATTTGGAAAATTAGTTGCCTCATTAAGATTATTAGTATTATTTTTCCAAGAGAAGTTAGGATGGTTTCTCCATGGCGCATCCGGATTATTAATAGTTGCATTATAATTATTTCGTGGGTATTGTTGAATAGAATTAATGTGTTGCTCCACGAATTTCGGAAATTGACTTGCCGATGGACATGCAAGTATAGAATGTGAAGGATCAGAACATAATGCACAAATTTCATGAGCAGGTGCGACTGTCGTTTGATTCATTGTCATAAGTCGGTCAAGTTTTTTAGATAATTCTTGAAATTCAATAGAATGACTCGACTCAAACTTCACCTCTCGTTTGGGTGGAGGAAGATATCCTTCCGAACGTACCGACACCGCTTGGTGCATCGAATTCTCGCTCAAAGTTTCAAAAATTTTCCAAGCCTCGTCGGCGCTTTTGTGTAGGAAAGTTCCCGCACAAACGGCATCGACGGTATTCCTAACAGAGGGAATAAGCCCCTCATAGAAGACCTGAACAAGTTGCCACTTAGGAACCTGATGATGTGGACACGAGCGTAATAATTCTTTAAATTTTTCCCACGTGTCGTAAAGTGATTCCCCATCTTGCATCACAAAGTTTGTTATAGATTTTCTTATCTGATTCGTACGCATAATAGGAAAAAACTTTTGTAAAAATGCGGTGTGTAAGTCTTCCCATGTTCTAATTGTGTTTGGCTCCAAATATTGGAGCCAATATTTAGCTTTGTCTTTTAATGAGAATGGAAAGAGCCGCATTTTTAATTCATCATCAGTAAGATTCTGGATTTTCAAAGTAGAGCAAATATCCTGAAAATCTCCTAAGTGTTTATATGGATCTTCATTTAAACGGCCATGGAAAGATGGAAGTAGCGAGATGGTAGACGACTTTATCTCAAAGTGAGATGCCGTCGCCTCCGGTAATTCAATACATGTTTGTGGCGTGTAAGTCGTAGGAATAAAATGATCTTTAAGCGGCGGAGGTGGAGGGATATTAGGATTATTCATATTAGCTCCGTTGTTATTTTGATTGTTATCGTTATTATTTCCAATGTCTGCCATTTTAATTGGTTCTATGTTATTAAAGCGTGGTTTCTTTAGTTTTTGAAGAGTACTACGTATTTCAGATTCAAATAAAGACGTTGGTTTCGGTGTCAAATCGTCGTCTATTAAAAACCTAGCTCTAGAAGTTAAGTTTGAAGACTTATTAAGTCTTAATGTACGTTCAAGTTCAGAGTCTAAAGGTTGTAATTCCGGTTTATTTGAACGTGTACCTAACATAAACTAAAAGAAAGTAAACTAAAAACAAAAATTAACTAACAAAAGAAACAAATAGCAATCACGCAAATAAGACGACAATCAAGCACACAGTACTACTATGATGCATGAATATTATCCTGTAATGCAATGACCGCGTCAAGCCCAGCGCCCCGGGTTTCCTAGCTAATGCAGTGCAATTAACCCTAAACTAATGCAAATAGTGCGTCACAGCGCCCTGACTTACAGTGGTTTAAAGCGAATTTCAAAAGAAGCAATTTACTTAATTTTTATTTATTTTATTTTTGCATAAGCTCCTTTGATGTAATTAGCTGCTCCACTCGGAAACGTTGACTACCAAATAAAAGAACAAGTTAGTAACTAAAAACAAAAACAGAAAATAAGAAAAATAAAAACTAATCTAATATTTACGAATTAACTAAACTACGATTATAAAACTAAGAGTAGTAATACAATCCCCGGCAACGGCGCCAAAAATTGATGTTGTCAATATCAAGATATAAAAGTATTCCTTACTTTTCAAAAGATTTGCAGTGTGGAAGTAAAGGTCGAACCCACAGAGATTGGTTAACTACAGCGACTTAATTTTAAAACCTAACTTTAGTTAATTATGAAAACGAATTTTGATTTGGATTTAATTAAACTAATAACAATAAAAGTAAATCTAAACTATGAAAGCAATTAAAAGTGTTTTTAATGAATGTTTAAGGGAACCTAGGATTGCAAATCCACCACTAGCTTCATAATAAGAATATTTATGAATTACTTTAGCCTATTACGTTGGATGAATATGGGAAATTGTAGCTACAAGCCCAATTCCTCCGTCAAGAAGATAATCATGGTTCAAGCACCAACATAATCCATCTTCGGTTAGCACGGATTATCCCACACTAAACTAGGGTTGTGATCTAATCCGTCTAATCTAGGCATGGACTATTCGGATACTTGATAGCACGAATCAATAAAGCACCATCACATGTAAACAATCTAAACAAGCACAGCAAGAATAGATCGTTGAGCACATCACAGTCAAAATAGATCTAAGACAAGAATAAACTTTGAAAGCAATGATTTAATCAATAGAAGTACGATTTATTTATAAAAATCCTCTAAACATGTGACTGTCATCCATACATAATAAAACTAAAATAAAAACATAAATAAAACCCTATTACTCATCTAGGGCTTCATTGAAACCCTAGATCTATGATCTAGCCGTCCATGGAAGTGATGGATGGCAAGTAGTTGATGGAGGAGGCCATGGAAACCCTTGGTCTTCTTCTTCTTCTCCTTGCTTCCCTCCCTTCAATGGCTGGAAGTATGGTTGTAGAATGTGTATGTATGGGTGTGTAACAATGTCTAACAATGTCTAACCCTTTAATTGTAATAAAATAGGGTATATATAGATTTACAACAAGTTTTGGAAGCCTTCCTAACCCGAAACGAACTGAAACTGATGTAATTTACAGTCTAGACGTCGTTCAGCAGTTTCGTTTGCACAGGAGTCTTCAGTATACTGAAATACGCAACTTTGATTTTTCCACATATCGCGCGAGCGGGTCGCGCGACAATTGGACTTCGCGCGCGCGGATCGCGCGAGCGATTCTGGGTATCTCGCGCGAGCGGATCACGCGAGCGATTTCTGGTTTTCGCGGGCGCGGGTCGCGCGCACGACTTGGCTTTTTCAGCTTCTTTCTTTCTGCTTTTTCACCCTGTTTAGCCTGGTTTAGTTGATTTCTTCCAAAACCTGTCAGAAACTAGAAAACAACGTAAAAATATACAAAAACAAGATAAAATGGTCTAACAAATGCACATTAAGGCATATAATTAGGATTAGTTCTCTCCCGATCAAAGACAAAAAAACTTTTTGCTGTAAAAAAACAAACACTTCCAGCTTCCTCCACCAAAGACTCAACAAATATGGTACCCTTTTTTCCTTATTCCTTCTCCGCGATTCATACCATCGCAGTTGCTCCTCATTTTTCTGTCCGATCTCTTCCTTTATAAGGGAATTATTAGAGCCATTATCCAAGCAACTCTCTCCTTGTCAATATAATTGATCCCCAAGTGGCAACAAGTTCTTCTTCTACTATGTTTGCATATTCTCCTAATTAAGTTTCCATTTTTGAAGGATAACACTATGAGTATTGGAGCAGCCAAATGAAGACTATTTTCACCTCTCAAGATCTATGGGAAGTGATCGAGGAAAGCTATCCAGAACCACCAGAAGTAGCAAACTCTTCAAGCTCAACATGGACTGAGGCCCAAAAGCAATTCAAAGAAAATCTAAAGAAGAAGTACATGTGTTCTCAGATTTCTACATCAAGGTGTAAGTAAATCCATCTTTCCTAGAATTTTTGGAATTAGTAAAGCTAAAGTTGCATGGGAATTTGGAAAAAGAATTTCAAGGTTCTGAGAAAGTAATCTCCATAAAGTTGCAATCTCTATATATAGAAAGAATTCGATAACATTCAAATGAAATAAAGTGAAAATGTTATAGAATTCTTTTCCAGAGTTGCTGAGATAATTAATCAAATAAAGAATTATGGAGATACCATTCAAGACAAGAAGGTGGTCCAAAAAATTCTTAGAAGTCTTCCTCCAAAATTTGATCACATTGCTACTATAATTGAAGAATCAAAAGATTTGACAAAGATTTCCTTGAAGCACATGAGCGGAGGTTGGGTAGATCTCCAAACCAATCCATTGAGCAGGCCTTTCAATCAAAATCAACCTTTCTGACAAGAAGAATATCAAAGTCGAGCAAGGAAATAGAGGGGGCTTATTCCAAAGGAGAGGACAATATGGAAGAGGACGTCCAACGCAATACAACAATTGGGGAAATGGAAGAGAAAGAAGAAATGTGCAGCAAAAAGCTGGTAACTCTAACCCTCACTGTCTTATTTGCAAAAGGAATAACCATGAAACAAGAGATTGTCGATACAAATGTACCAAATACAAAATACAAAATCATTCTCAAAGAGATTGCTGGTACCAAATAAAAAGGAAAAAGAGGAAGAAAATTTCACAAAAGGAAATGAAGAAGAACATTTATTTTATTCTTGCATGAATGCTGAACTTAAATCTCAAGATATTTGGTTCTTGGATAGTGGATGCAGTAACCATATGATAGGTAATCGAGACATCTTTGTAGAACTTGATCACAAGTTCTCCACTCAAGTAAAGCTTGGCGATGGAAAGCTTCAAAGTGCTGAAGGTAAAGGTGTTATTGCTGTCCACACAAAAGGAGGCAACAAAACACTCATCAGTGATATTCTATATATGCCTAATTTGACTCAAAAACCTCCTAAGTGTTGGTTAACTTATACAAAAAGAATACTCGATGTTTTTTGAAAATAGTAAATGCAAAGTATTTGATAAGAAAAGTAATCTCATAGTGGTAGAAGTGGCTATGACACCAAACAAAAATTTTCCTCTTGTCATGCCACTAAATGATAAAGCTACTTTCAAAAGTGAGACTTTAAATAAGTCATACTTGTGGCATTTGAGATATGGTCACTTGAATAATATGGGGCTTCAAAAATATGGTGATTGGACTTCCCTCCATTAAGAGGCAAGAAAAAATTTGCGAAGGTTGCATTGAAGGCAAAATGCATAGGCTTCCTTTTCCAAAACATCTTGGCATGCTAAAGCTCCACTAGAGTTGGCACATGCTAACATATGTGGTCCTACTAGGACTCCTTCTCTTAACAACAAAAGATATTTCCTTTTGTTTGTTGATGACTATACAAGAATGATGTGGGGGTATTTTCTAGATGAAAAGTTAGATGCCTTCTCATTTTTTTCTTCACATCAAGGCTCTAGTTGAAAGGCAAAGCGAGAAGCAAATCAAGACCCTTAAAACTGATCGTGGAGAAAAGTTCATCTATACTCTGTTCTTGGATTACTGCAAAAATAACGAAATTCAAAGGCAACTCATGACTATTCAGCGTAGCCCTCAGTAAAATGGAGTAGCGGAAAGAAAAAATCGCACAATCATGGAAATAACTCGCAGCATGCTGAAAGGAAAAAGACTACCAAACAAGCTATGGGCTGAAGCAGTCTACACTGATGTATACATTCTCAATCGCTCTCCAATAAAGTAGTTCAAAACATAACACCATTTGAAGCATGGAACAAGAAGAATCGAGTGGTTGATTTAAAGGTTTTTGGCAGCACTGCTTATGCACTAGTTCTTCCACAAAACAGAGAAAAGTTTGATGAGAAGGGAGAAAAATATATTTGTATTGGCTACAACAATGAGTATAAAGGATATCGTCTTCTGAATCCAAAGACTAACAAGGTGATTGTTCCAAGAGACGTGGTGCTTGATGAAATAACTGTCTGGAATCGGGAAGAAAATTCTTCTCAAGCACCAATCACATATGAATTCTTAGAACCAACAGCTCCTCAAGAAGAACAACCTCAACATCAAGGCCGGCCCTTGGGCCAAGCAGACCAAGCCATTGCTGTAGGCCTCAAAATTTGTAGGGCCTCAAAAAAAAATTACTTTCTATACTTGGTACTTACAGACTTCACAAAACCCAATTCAAAACCCAATTCAATCCCATTATGACATTAACCCACTGCCTCCTACCTCACAATCATTACCATGACACCACCCAAAACACTTTCTCTTTCTAAAACTACTCACAAAACCCAGATCACTCCCAACCTCAACGGCTCAACCACTCTCTCACTCTTTGCTCTCTTCACAGTCCCCCATGAGGCCAAAGCTCTAGACCTCTTCAAGTAATTTCATATAATTTCTACAATTTTCTTCAATTTCAGTCACACCCATTTGATCGATTCGATTCGATTTTGTTGTAGGTTGAGAAGACAATTGATCAATTGCAGGATGTGAGTTCAAATATTTTTGATGTGGTGAGCTGCGCAGTCAGTGAAGATTGCTTCTCCGGTAATTTTGGAATTTGAAGTTCAACTGAAATTGCACCCTAACTTTTTTTTTCCTTATCTTTTCTTCTAATTTCTTCCTAAATTATTCTTTTTCTTGAGCTTTCAGAACTCAAAAGTATTGATTTGATTAAACTCATAACTCATTGAACTGATTGAAGTATTTAATATTTGAGCAGTCCGGAGAAGCATCAGCTTCAATCTGACCGAGCATGTAACCGTATAGGCATATAAGGCTTTTTTTCATTTTTTGCCAGTGAGCAATTTAATACCATGTCTGAGAATTTTTGCTTTTTTTCGTGTGAGCATTTAATTGTCTTTCCTATGTGAGCATTTTTTTTTCATTTTTACCTATGACTCTGTGAGCAATTGTTTATTGTTGTGAGCTTTTTTTTTTTTTTTGGTCTTTGTTTATCAAGGTATGAAAAGATATGAATCTGGGAATGAAAAAAGGAAGAAAAAAAATAGGGAAGAAGAATTGATAGGAACACTTTAATTATGTGTTTATCCTCTCATTTTAATGAAATTATTTTGCACTTATAAATTTTTGTGCTTATGAAACTTTATGTATAGAGGCCTAGAGGGGCCTTGTTTTAAAGTTCGCTTGAGGCCCCGGGAGATTTTTGGAATCTCAGGGTCGGCCCTGCTCAACATGCTCCAGTTCAAAGTCCAAGTCCAGTAAGGTCACCTACCTCAAGCTCTTCAAGCCAAGAAAGCTCAGTCTTACCACCAAGAAAGGTACGATCGTTAAGAGAAATTTATGATGCATGTGATGTTGCTATTTTTTGTTGTGAACCACATAATCTGTTGCTCTTTTTTTAATTAGACTTTTGCACCTATTGTTCGAATGGAGAGTATACAGACAGTTCTTGCTCTAGCAGCTCAATTGGAGTTAAATGTTTATCAATTGGATGTCAAATTGGCCTTTCTCAATGGAGAGCTAGAAGAAGAAGTATACGTGGATTGAGAAACCTCAAGGCTATGCATTGGAAGCATTTGAATGAAAAGTATATCGGCTTCGAAAGGCTCTTTATGGCATAAAACAAGTGCCAAGGGCATGGAATAGCAAGATTGATGGATATTTTTCAAAAAATGGATTCCAAAGAAGTTCAAGTGAGCCATCACTCTATGTGAAAAAGGAAGGTACGAAAGACTTTCTTATAGTTTGCTTATATGTTGATGATCTAATTTATTTTGGCACAAATATGAAGATGGTTGAAGATTTTAAAAAGAATATGATGAGAGAATTTGAGATGACCAACTTGGGTCTTATGAAGTATTTTCTTGGAATCCAAGTTAAGCAATCAAAAGGGAAGATCTTTATTTTTCAAGAAAAGTACATTGAAGATTTGCTAAAGAAATTTCATATGAATAAGTTCAAATCGATGTCAACACCCATGGCATTAATTGAATGAAAAGTTAGAACAAAATGATGGCAAGGAAAAAGTGTATGCCAAACTCTTTAGAAGTCGTGTTGGATCCTTGATTTATCTCACAAATTCAAGGCCAAAGATTAGGCCTTATGTAAGCTTAATTTCCAGATTTATGAATGAACTAAGCAAGCTTCATTATGCAGTAGCAAAAAGAGTGCTAAGATATCTTCAAGGAATGAAGAAACACGGTCTTTTGTATGTGAAATAAGATGACAACAAACTAGTTGGGTTTAATGACAATGATTGGGCTGGTTCGTTGGATGACAAAAAATAGTACATCAGGATACATATTTTGTCTTGGCACAAAGGTGATTTCTTGGAGTTCTAAGAAGCAAAAAATAGTAGCTTAGCTTTATCCTTAGCAGAAGTCGAGTACATCGCAGCAACAGATGCAACTTATGAAGCTATTTGGTTAAGAAGATTTCTCTCAGATTTGCATAATATGCAGGAGGAGCCTACTATTATTCATTGTGATAATATGTCTGCAATTGCTTTAATGAAAAATCCGATGTTTCACGCTCGAACAAAGCACATTGAGCTTCGACACCATTTCATTCGAGACATGGTGAGCAATGGAGAAATTGTTTTGGAGTTCATCAACACAAATGACCAACCAGCTGATATTCTTACCAAGCCTGTCACTACAGAAAAGTTGGAAAGGTTTAAGAACAAATTAAAAATTACAAATTAAGAAGGGGTGTTAAAAGTAATTTGTAATTTTAGAATAATCTAGTAAATCTAGAATAATCTGGTGGGTTATCCAATGGGGTTAGTTGTAAGTTGTAATATGTTTAGTTGGGAGTAATATTAAATGTGAGTAGTTGAGAGCTATAGTCTAGACCTTTTGGTAAAAAGCTATATAAAGGGGATTTTCCCAACTATTAATGAAATAAAACAAAAAAGAATAAACTCCCAAGGTTTGAATACTTCTCCAGCAATTCCATTTCTTCATGTTCTACATGAATCTTCTTCCACTCTAATCAAAACTAATATGGTTTTCCCCCAACAATAAGATCAACAAATCCGCCCCCAGTGCTTCAACCACCATGTTGTCACAGGTAAAATTCATTATTACCTTGGCTCTAATACCATTTGTTGGAAAATATCATGTCGCCATCGGCAGCTATCCCATTGTCGTCACCTGAGAGGTTTTTAGGGTCTCACATATGAGAGAGAGAGAGAGAGAGAGAGAGAGAGGTTATAGGTTTGGGTTGTTCTGGATGCATGTATTCAACCACTTTGGAGGGGAGGCTTGCATGTCATCTTCTTTCTTGCTTTTGGTTCTCTGACCACTCCATGAAGTTTCAAGAAAGCCTCTACCAAATTGTTCACGTCATTGAGGCAAAAGGTGAAGAAAAGATATTTGAGATAGCTGGAAAAGTTGCTGAATTTCACTTCTCTTTCTCAGTTTCTGTTTCAATCTTTAGAGTCGTATGTATGGGTTTGAAGCTTCTCAACTGGTTCAAACTGCTACGTGGCAGACGCAGGAGTAATCACTCTCCTACCGTCACCTATACGCTCTCTCTCTCTCTCTCTCTCTCTCTCTCTCTCAAATGATGACGTTTCAAACATGAAGGAATCGAGCGAGTATATGTGCTTCGCTTGTTACTTTACAGCCAATAAAGAAGAAAGCCTTTGAGAATATCACTGGATATTTAACTCGATATATACACATTGAATATTTATCCCACCACTATTTCTTATCATTTTTTAACTTAGTTTAACTCAAATTGTTTTACCATTAGTCAAATTTGACAAATTAAAATAAACAATCAATTGTTATCATACAAAAACAGGGCTATACCAAAAAAAATAATAATAATAATCCAAGCAACAAATATAAATAAATTGACGGAAACAAAATGGTCGATCGCTGCCCTGAATCTCCTTATAAATATGTCATTGAATGTATGCCCATTAATAAATCTTAGCCCCGCCTATCTAAAATTCACAACTTCACCCTTGTATATATCATAGACACACCTTCCAAAAAGTCGCACATTGAAGGAGCAGAAGCCACAAATAGTCATAATCCACCAACAACGAGAACACAAGTTTTGAAGAAAAAATCAATTTTTGATAATAATAATAATAATAATAATAATAAGAGGTTAAGGCAACGAAGTTGATCTCCGCGTTGTATCTAATCAAATATGGGCAATTTTGTGCAATTTT
This sequence comes from Hydrangea macrophylla, assembly GCA_033977485.1. Classification (NCBI taxonomy): domain Eukaryota; kingdom Viridiplantae; phylum Streptophyta; class Magnoliopsida; order Cornales; family Hydrangeaceae; genus Hydrangea; species Hydrangea macrophylla. Next base: position 31,126,519 of record CM066987.1, read on the forward strand.
GCTTCATTATAAGTCTTCTGGCGACCCCGTTTGTTGCGTGTTCTACGTCACACTTTTCACATTTTATGGTTGATGAGAGCAAACACAACAACGAGCCCCATAACAATAGAGTGATTAATATGAGGTTGCACAACCATTGTCAAAACATCATCTCCTAAAACAACTCCAGATGTTGATCTTTTTCCCTTTACCTGTTCAAGTAAAGAATACATACTTTAAAGTCAACTAATTAAGGCTATGTTTGCTTCATAGCCTTCTTTGATTTGTGAAAGTAAAAGAAAATAACGAGTAAATCATTTTTTTTTTGTTTGATTAATAAGAAAAATAGGATGAAAAATAACATAGGCAACAATAAATTAAAATTTGAAAATTTGTGAATCATTTTTCATCCTCTTTCCTTTAGATCCTACAGTATTTTCAAAACCTTTAATTTCTATTTCTATCTGAAATATGGAAGAAAATATCGACTAGGAATATAGTCCTCCCATTCTCTTTTCCTTATCTAAATCAGTAAACAAAACAAAGCCTATATAAGAGAAATGAGGTTAGTTCTAGTGGGCCTGGGAAAATAATAATGCTAATGCTTCTCAAATATTAAATCTCAAATGCTTTGTCATACCAAGTATTTAGGAACCACTTTGAGATTCAGAATTTTTGGAAGCTCGGGGAAAAAAGGATAAAAAAAATAAAAAAAAATAAAAAAATAAAAACACACCAAAGTCCACTCATACCTCTGCAACAAGGCCTCCCAAGTTGTCAACTATATTGCATGATGACTGGGGATTCCAATTTTCCATCTTATAGTGATGAGGTTGATTTCTATCCAACCCCACAACAATATTACATGTTGAGTCTCTTCTCTTCAGTCCAAAGGCTTTTCTTACTCGGAATTCAGGCTTTCCCTTTTTACAATCTGTAGCACTACTCAACTTGTATCCCTCCCAACACCCAAACAAATTAAGTTTCTGCAATACCAAAAAAAAGATGAATTAGGATTCTTTTTGGTAAGACTGCGTCCATCTAACCCTCGCCAAGTGTTGGAGTACTAGTGAGAGCCTCGTTCACTGGGTTTGCCTTTTTTTTTTTACTCAAACCAAGGTTACTCGGATAGTGGATCGATTCGGTACGAGGAACGGGAACGGGAACATAGATCGTGGAATATGATACGGTGGGGGTACACTTCTCCCATTCGCAAAAAAGAACGGAGTACTATAGGTTAAAATGTGACATCATTTTTAAGATCATTTTCATATATATATGTATATATTTACATATACATATTAAAAGTCAAAGCTTAAATGAGTAGGTGGTATCTTTACAGTATGACGAGATTTTGGTAGTCTGAATACAATACAACATGATTTAAAACTGGAATGCCAGAAGAGGCGTCCCAGTTCGCTAGCGTACCATGATCCGGATCACTCAATCCAAAATAGGGATTGCTAGGGTATGGAAGTTTTCTATTAATACTGACTGAAACTTTACTAGGATTTCTTTTGGTTTTTTGCAGATCTAGGAGGTTGATTGGGTATGTAACACAATAAATGGTTTCGTGACTTAGAGCCAGGACGAGTTCTAAATAGTTTTGTGTTTGGCTTAAAAATAATGTAAGAACTGATTCTTTATCAAACCAACATAACATTAGTATTCACAGAGATCAACAAAGTGAAACTTGGTTTAAACCTAAATTATTTTCATTATTCCAAAACCAGTCCCAGTGAAAGACATGGAAAGGGGAAGAGGGAAAAACTAAATAAGGGACGTGTTCTACCTAGTTTGTTCCTCCATGTTTAAATAGCATTAAATTTTATAATTTTGAGGAAAAAAATACAGGAATTGATCATAAAAGAGAAAGGAAGTGATTCGCAAAACCAAAATTTGTAATGATATCCTCACTTTATTTTATTTTCCTTCCCATTTTTCACATTATTTTCTTCTGAACCAAAAAATAATAATTTGTTTTCTCAATAATCATTTTATTTGGCCTCACTAAAAATTCATAAAACAAACTGAACTCTTTTTTTATTAAAAGGGGAAGGGGAAGGGGAAGGGGAAGGGGAAGGAGGTCAAGGGCGGATGCAGAAATTCAAAGGGGGAGGGCTTGGCAAGGGTCGAACCAGGATGTTGTACCTAAGGGTAAAATACATGGGGGTTCGCAGGCAGGTAATATTTTTGGGGCTACTTATATATACTTTTGTGTAAAATGTTTTCGAAAGTTTTGAATGATTTTAAATCAATTTGACTTAAGTTAAGCTAAGAAGTGAAAAGAAAATGTATTAGAGCAAATATTTTAGGACGAGTTGGATAACAATTGCGTTAATTTAGCTTAACTACTCTTTATTTTTGCAATAAGTGTTGCAAAAGCATTACTAAGAGCATCTCCAATGCAAAAAGCTATTTTTTCCATTTCAAATTAAGCTATAATTTGATACTGCTACAGTACTAAAAAGCTATATTTTGACAACACTACTCCAATGGTAGATTTCATCCAAACTACCAAATACTTTTCCCCTCTTTGTGGATTGTTGATTGGTTTCCATTTTTTCTTCTAAAAAATTGTAAGGAAAAAAAATAATAATAAAAATGGACAAGAGAGCACAAAATAAAATTTGGATTCAAGTTTTATATTTATAGATATTTGGGAGGGTATAAAAGTAAAAGTACAAAAAATATCTGTTGCTATTACAAATATACGTTGCTTCCTGCAAAAAGAAAGGAAAAAAAATAGCCGTTGGTTGAAAGTGGCAGTTGGCCGGCATGGGCCCACTCGCCGAAAAGGAGAAAAAGAAAGGAATTGGGCTTTGTTTGATTGACAACTGGCCGACTGAAATGGGGTCCACTAATTTGACAAAAACTATTTGAGTTCTCATATTTAACAATACAAATGACTTTGTCATTTTTTGGTATGACTTTTAACCTAGCGTTGGAGTGAGTTCAATGTGATGAGCTACCAATTTTTGACTTTGACAATTAATTTTGGTAGAGGCGTTGGAGTTGCTCTAAGGGTAAAAAAGAGAGGAAAAGCCAAAGTCCACACATACCTCTGCAACAAGGCCTCCCAAGTTGTCAACTATATTGCATGATGACTAGGCATTCTAATTTTCCATCTTATGGTGGTGAGTTTGATTTCTATCCAACCCCACAACATTATTACATGAGAAATGCTACACACACATTTTAAACCACACCCCAAACCACACCCCTGCTTTAAATACATGTACCCTGTGCTGTGTAAGTGGTGCACAGAAAAGTGTGAAAATTCAAACAGCACAAGGTACATGCATTTAAAGGAAGGGGTGTGGTTGGGGGTGTGGTTTGAAATGTGTGTGTAGCATTTCTCTTATTACATGTTGAGTCTCTTCTCTTCCGTCCAAAGGCTTTTCTTACTCGGAATTTAGGCTTAATTCCCTCTTTACAACGTGTAGAACTACTCAAATTGTATCCCTCCCAACACCCAAAAAAATTAAGTTTCTGCAATACCATAAAAGGATGACTTAGGATCCTTAGGTTGTGTTTGCGTGCATCGATCTAACCCTCACCAAGTGTTGGTCAGAGGGTCTCGTTCACAGATTTGCCTTTTTTATTCAAACTTAGGATTTCTTTTGATTTTTTTTTTTTTTTTGGCGGATCTAGGAGGTTGATTGAGTAACACAAGATTTGTAATTTTGAGAAAAATCAATCCTAAATAATTATGTGTTGGTGTAGCTGCATGTGTTTTAGGGATATATATAAAAGTCTGTGTTTGACTTAAAAATGACGCAAAAACTAATTCTTTGTCAAATACACATAAGAGACGTGGTTTGAATCTAAACCAGCTTCATTCTCAAAAGTCAAACCAATTTTGGATAATTTAACATGAAAGGTGAAGAAAAAAAGAAAAAGAAAACTATTTAGTGTTTTACCTTGTTTTTTCCTCCATATTTAAATTAACATTAGAAACTGAAGTTTTGAGAATAAAATAGAGACAAAAAAAAAAAAAAAAAAAGGAAGTGATTCACAAAATAAAACTTCGTAATTTATCTTCACATTATTTTCTTATTAACCAAAAAAAAAAAAAAAAATTTCCTTGGTATTCTCTTTTCTTTTACCTCACTAAAATTCATGAACTAATTACTGAATTTTTAATAAAACATAAAAATTTCTGTACCTTTTTACGGATGGTGAACAGAACTTTGCCTTTAAAATCCATAAGATAAACTTCATCACTACATTTCTTGTTGTAGTTATCAACTCGATATACAATTTGGCCATCTGAATCAAAGACTGTGCAACCATTGCCATTGAGAATAAGGGACTTCATCCATATGGTGAAGACTTCTTTCTTTGAAGAAATATTTGAAGAAGCAAGCGCTTGTGGATAAACCTTTGCCATCTAAAATGATTGTTCTTTTTCGGGTGCTAAAAATTAAGAAGTGTTCATATATTTTATATGGTTCAAGACCATGGTGATTGGAGCTGAATTATATATTACATATTACATAAATATCCATGTGGTTATTTATGGCCGACATTAATGATCTGTAGCAAGGGCAGTGATTGTTGAATAAAAATCTTTAACTGAAGAAAGTGAAGAAAAAATGGTTTTGGATTTTTTTTTTTTGGATACTGGTGGACTTTATATGGAGATATTTTTAGGTACTTATGTATGTGGCAATTCTAGTTGTATTGTGCAGTCAATTGCAATGGAATTCAGATAAAACCCATACCGCGGAACCCACAAGCAATGGGACAAGTGGGTTCCACCATTTAAAATACTCATTGCAATTGATTGTAGAGTGTCACGTAAGATTCCTGCATGTACCCGAAAACCTAAAAATTTAGGGAATTGCTAAATGCACCACTTTTTTTTTTGCTAAATATCACTACCTTTATTCATAAAATTTTCATCTTTTTACACTATAGGGTGGTATATTTAGCAGAAAATGTGGTATATTTAGCAATTCTCAAAATTTATCCATATAACATTGACATATTTGGATTTCATTTTTTTTCCTTTTCTTTTCCGATGATGAGGGCAAATTCCTCAGTCTGTCCTCTGCGACTTTGGGATCTCTGCCAGTATTTTAAATGGTTTACTTATTGGCTATTGTCATTTTATCGGAGTGGAATAGGGGCAAACCTCAGGCACGTGCATCGATCCCGCAACACACGTACTATGTAATTAAAAAGGGGAGTTGAGTGGGCGTACGATTCGAACTCATGCCAAGCTCTGAATATGGTTCGTCTAGCTACTCGAGATTCGTCCTTCCAACCCACTCACACGACTCCTGAAGGTTTCAAACCCTCGATCTCTCATTGGGAGACCAAGAGCTCTAGCCAACTCGACTAGCCGAGCTAGTTTTATTTGTTGGGATTCACGTAGGAAAATGAGAATTAGAGCTCCAAATCGAAAGAAATAAATAAACAAGGAAAAAGGAAACACACAAGATAATTAACGTGGTTCAACAAAGCTGTTTATTAGGAGACTAGTTCTTTCACTATTGAAATATATATAAATTAGTACAAAACACTTTTAGATTAAATCACATAACTCAACCCCTTTTATACACCCACTCTTAGTGCCCTCATGCCACGTTTGGATAAGAAGGAGAGGCCGAATTGGACAAATATTTTCATTTATTTGATAGTACAGGCACTAATAAAACTAATAAACTTCATTATTTATTTTTTAAAATTGACAAATAATCTTAACTGAAATAATCACACCAAACTTCACTATTCAATTAAAATACACTATTAATCAGTCAACGAGGCCCCTAAGAACCAATATACTGACACTCAACTGGGACCCGAGTGATTGATCCTATATCTCTTCCACACATGCATGCATGTCAACCTTTGGCCAACCTAGGACATTTCCAAGATACTTCATTCCTATAAGCATGACACACAGTTGACAGAAGCATATAGGAGATTAATAATGCTACACACATTTTGAAAAACACATTAAAATGCACAAATTTGTTTTAAAATGTTAGATCTTATGCTAGACAGTCAGCACACACACAAAACACTCACTTTTGTGTATACAGACTTTTCAATATAAGATCCAACTTTTTCAAACAAAATTGTGCATTTTAATATGCTTTTCCGAGTGTGTAACAATACTCTATAGGATATTACATCACTTGGTGGTCAATATTTTCCATCTACGTAGGCACTAAACAACCAAGCTGCAAACCATATGAGTGCATTAAATGCACACTATCTCATGCGGCTTATGAGGCCGTTTGTTGGGCGTTTGCCCAACGATACTGTTGAGAACAATATGAGATTGTGAACTTATAATCTAATTACTTAATATATAAGTTTAAGGGTTATTCTATTTATTGTTAATTAATTTTGAGTTGGATGCTCTAATTTAATATGGTATCAGAGCATGTTATTGTTGGGCTCAATTATTGTCAAGTGTGCTCCACGTCACCCTATCTCAGTAATCAACGTATTTGGCTCTCAATCATGTCACACGTGCGGGGGTGTGTTGAAATTGTCCCATATCAAGGACTTATAACCTAGCTACTCAATATATAAGTTCAAGGGGCTACTCCACCCATTGCCAATTAGTTTTAGATTTGATGCTCCAATTTAACAGATACGATATGATAGCTTTTGGTGCCCAATCCAATTTTTGTGGTGTTTGGCAAGTAAGATTACTTTAGCTTTTGTGATGGCCAACGCTTAAATAGCGTTTTGGTTCAAGCTGGTTGATACTAAGAGCCTGTTTGTCTTTGCTTATGTTTATGCGATCTAGATCATTATTGGTTGAACTGTTTAATAGTAAAACTGCTTATTATAGTTTGATATTTGGTTATTATGTTGTGGAATTAGTTAACAAAGAGATAATCTTGAAACGCAAACCAACCCCCCCCCCCCCCCCCAACCTTCTTATGGCCCAACTGCTTTGGACTAGATCTACTTATAATATTGATGAAACAAATAGATCAATAGCAGTTTGGGTTACCAGAACTGTTTAAATGGACCAATAAACAATAACAATCAGCCTCTAACTTTTGACCAAAACGGGTCAAACATTGATTGACCACATTCAGTTTTTACACTTTTGTCCTTACCTAATTGTACTACTAATTATTAAACAACTAATATTACCAATTATCATTAGTAATGTAATGGTTGTGGCAGAAAATATAAATGGCATAGTGTGCTCGATCCGGCGTGCTAGGGGCTTTATACAAAGATTCATATAAATTGTATATCAAACTTATCCCTATAAGTGTAGTGTACAAAAAATAGTGATCAACGATGGCGTTAAGTAATATAGGGATGAACCCTTACTAGAACTCCTCAAATTGTACTGAAGCGTATAAGTTTGAAAGTGATGAAAATAATAAAAAGTAAGACTTTTGAAATGAAAATATATTGCATTACAAAGAAATAAGAAATTACAATCACTTGAGAAAAGTAAAAGATAGTTAAAACAGTGGACCACTAATGAAAATGCAGAGCCTAAGAAAGTAAAATAAAAACAATGTAAGAACACTAAGGAAAAGCTTAAGTTAAAGCCAAAAAAGAGCTACTGGTTGCTAAGTGTCACGATGCTTTCTTCGGACCCACGATGCTGTCAAAGTGATGATGTTGTTGATATTACGCTGATGCTGCTATGTAAATGGTGCTGTAATGTTATGGTTAGTCTTCTTGACAAGGAAATCACTTAAAGCTCTCGGGTAGTGTGGTGTTTCAGTTAGTTTTCTTAGGGTGCTATCTATTTGGGATTGTGCTTGGGCTAATATCTTATTTCTTGGGATTGGTGTTATGTTCTTATTTTTTAATGGTCTAAGGGTTCAGTGGTATAGGGAGGTGTTAAGCTAGGCTTGTTTGTGTCTTGTGTTTGGGTTTTTGTTTATGGGGTGGACTGGTTTTGGGGTGATTGCTTATTTGTTTTTTCAAAGAAAAAGGGGGTTAGGCCAAAGGAAAGGTAGTGCTGCTTGGGGGTGTTTTCAAATTTTATGTGTAACTTTCAATTTATTAATGACAATGCTGATTTGCCATTCAAAAAAAAAGTGTCACGAACTATCCTGCTATGGGCGGAAATAGGACACGTGGCACGCCACCAAGGCTTATCCAATTCATTAAACAACTACACACAGCAGAAAAGAACTTTAAAACAATCTTGAATATTTAAAACTTTAGGAAACATTACCCTCCGAGTTGTAAAATCTGTATAAAATTGAAAACGTAATTATATTTCGAAACGGGTGAATTGATGTTGAAAGGGGTCCCAAAGGTACCCTAAGAACCAATCAAAACATTTAAATTATTTCCGGAAGGGGGAGAAAAATGTTTCATGCAGGAGTCATTTCGACCAGTCGAATGACCCTTTACCAGAATTCCTTCTAGCAGCAGAATTTTGCTAAAGTATCACCCATCATTCACCCATTGCAACACTTAAAGCATATTCCAATCCTTTCAACCATTACTAAAGTTATGAGGACAAGTATAACACTTGCCTAAGTTTGGAAAATGTTAACTAATTAAGTTAAGGGTTCGATTAGATCAAATCTCATAAGTGCTACAACAAATTCATAAAACATGAAATTCAACGTGTTAAACATCAAGACTTGAACTCAAGAGTTCCGAGCCACTTCCAACCAACTTAAAAAGGTTTGCAAAGAATATTACATCAACTCAATAATAATCCAGAGCTTCTATAATTCGGTTACAAAATTCTATACCCCAATTCCTCCGAATAATCCCAATGGCCTCATCCCTCGCATTCCATCTTTCCTTTCTTCATACCTACAATGAAGCAAATCTCCATTGTTAAGCTATATGCTGAGTGTACAATTCTAAACAAAAGCATATATGGCAATTCATGTTTTAAAAATCCTAATCACATAATTTAATCTCTAGGGAGAGAGATACACATTCATCCAGTATATCGGCAAGTCTTAAATCTTAAATCGAGTTGCCAATGGTTAGCCAAAGATCACTCAACCATTGCATCATCTGCTCTGGTTGGCCACTTCCCACACCAAGCAAGTAGTCATCACTACTATAAACTCTCAAATACCGAGAGGCGTGCACCTGCATGAAATTATACCAAACTCCCATTTGACCCACATAGACATTTAGCATACTCACATAATCATATTACCATGCTTTTCTATACATACTTGATAAAATTAACGGGCCTACTTTAACACATGAATTTTGCCCGAATCACAACTTCATACACTTTGTTCAGAACATCCAAAATTGTCTATATTACATAGGTTCGGAATTCATACCTCGAGCTATCATTCTATAACTTTGAAGAATGAACTGCGGCACTGATTAAACGTCGGATCTCTAATTTCGAAAGATTCCTACAAGTATCAAAACGTAGTTATTACATCGAGGAGTCCAAATACAAAATTTGGTTGAAAATAAATGGGCAGAAGTCCGTCGATTTGTGTCGAGAAGTCCTAAGCATCAAAATCCCCAAATCTTCCTTAAGCCCCAATGTTGATTTTGGATAGACACGAGTCTCAGAAATTACGTTTAACTCCCCACGAGTTTTTCAAAAATTCTAATTATCACCCGAAATGTCTTACACGTCTATTTTATTGCTTCACGAGTGAAAACTATAAATTACAAAAGTTTTCGACTAAGTTCCGTTTGTCGCCATAATTATGTTCCGAAAACTATTTTCATGAAATTTTTAGATAACCTACCTTTTATGCAACTTATCACTTACGTTATTAATAAACCAATCAAAATGATCTTAAACAAGATCAAAACTATCAAATATTATACTACACAGGTAAAATCACTATTCACATATACCAGATTACGTCAAATAACATTTAATCACATAAATGTCATTTAAGTCATGTCAATGCCTCATCGCGTGTTAGATTACCATGTCCTCACTTGACACCTCCCGTTGACCACAGTCAATCACTTTCACAATTATCAAATAATATTGATAATTTTCAAAATCCCAAAAATACATTTAAAAGAATATATTTTTACGGGACTAGCGTGACACTAAGTTGAATGAATTTAAGAAATTGTTGTGTGGTCGGGCTGCTGGAGAGTTTTATCAGCTGGAGGATGTATGTATTTATGGGAGAAGAGTGAAGCTTGGTGGTCTTGAGATGATCAATTTGCCACTCCCAATGCTTCTTGGGACTCTGGCCCATTTGCTATGTTTAATGCGTCTTGAAACTCCCAAACAGGGAAAGATCTAGGAATTTAGCCTAGGGAGCAAGGACATACGGGGGCTGCCCCCCCCCCCCCCCCCCCCAAAAAAAAATAATAATAATAAGTAAATAATAATAATAATAATAATTTGGCGCTTATTTGTACATTTTTAATAATGAGATAAGAAAAGATAATGAAATAAATATATAATAAGAGATAAATACAAACTATTGAATTAATAAGGTATGGAGCAATTAATGGTAGAGCGATTTACAAACCAAATTTAGAATTTATATTTATAAACGCACACCAAACTTTTTCAAAACTTACATATGCATATCAATTTTTTTTAAAAAAAAAAAATCTAAGGGGCGCATGCTTAATAGTTTTGAAAATATCTAGGGGGTAGAGTATAATACTTAATCTGTATTTTTGAATAATATTAGTATAATTAAAAGATTTTTCCGAATCTAGGGGAGGGTCGCCTCCTCTAGATCCATCCTTGCTCCCCAGATATATTTGGGCCCCACCAACTTGGCTGTATTAATATTCATTGTGCCCGAACTTGTGTTTACCCGTTGGAAAATGTGCTTTCCGTTGGGAGTCTTTGGCACTATAGATTGATGTTAATCTCAGACCAATTGACAACTTCATATTTAGTATGAACCTTGGCCAACCATCATATTGATGGTTGATGAATGAATGGAGACTTTTCAAGTGATGCATTAAAATAAACTACATGGTCCCGCGGATTTGACAATGTTGGCAAACCTAGCTATCAATCAATTTGCATTTGCTCAGCAAATATGACAAAACCAAAAGGCCATTATAGCCGAACACGGAAACACCAATATGCTGTCATGCATGGCTGGTGGTGTCATACCGTTGACACCATGTCCGATGGACAATTTTTTCTCCAATCATAATTGTTATTTTCATATTTTTAAATATTCATGTGTTTGGGCATTTCAACATTTAGGGTGCGTTTGATAAAACTGAAAATTAGGTACTGAAAATTAAGTACTGAATTTTAAGTACTGAAAATTTTAAGTGATTGAATTTGTAATACTGAAAACAGTGCTTCAACTACAGAAATAGAATGCATTCAGTGATTATTTTCAGTAGAAATTTTTCACTTAAAGTTTTCAGTGATTTTTGACTGCTTTTTCAATTAAGTGGTATGTTATCAAACGCACTGAAAAAGAATAAGTGCTGAATCTTTTCATTTTCAACATTTAATTGGGTTATCAAACATACCCTTAGTCTAGATGGCAAGTGTTGTAGTCCGAATGTTCAACATTCATTCGGTAATGTCTAGCGCATTTGACCAAATGCTTCCAAATAATCGGTCATGTGATAAAATATATATATATATATATATATTTTTGTGCAAATAATGGTATATATATTGGTATTATGTAAAATATATTTAACTAATGAATTATGATAGTAAAGCTATATTTTTTAAATTTTGTATCCCAAATGAGTTTTAAATACATGTGGTAGTGAGATCACCTTCAACAAGGGTGGGACAACTTCAACATCACTCAATCAAATTCGGTGGGCCCACAACCACAAGCATTTGTGAACCATTTTGGATACAACATTTGGGGAGCATAGCATTACTCATTAATTACGTAGCTAATTAATTTTTATTAATATGTAATAATAAAATAAATTAATCATGTGCAATACAACAAGGGCACAATTGTCTTGTGAATATTCAAACCACTTTTGCATTTATGTAACCAAACACTCCAACTATCAAAATCAATTCTGTCTGCAATCTATTCTGACACAAATAATTGCAAAACACAAGTTGCACCAAGCAGGCTCTATATATGCGCCCACCAAAAGCCAAGCCAGCAAAACTAGTGGTGGGGATTTGGTCGGTTCGATTTTGCTTATTTCAGTTAAATATTTCAATTTTTTGGGTTCGGTTAACCAAATTTTGGTTAACTAAAATATATTTTTGCTCACCTCAAAATTATTCACCATTTGCTCAGTCTCCTCTCTTATTGGCTAATTATGCAATGGGGTCCAGTAATGAGAGAGGAGAGTGAGCAAAAATGCACTCTAACTAAAATTGTAAATCTTTTTTTTTTTTATGTGGGGGGTAGGGGGCGTTTTGGCTGTTCTCATCTCACAACTCACAACTCACAAGTCACATGACATGACATATGATATAACCATGAAAAAATTCAAATCCACCAATCTACAAACACAGTACAAATTTAGAAGGAAAAAAAAAAAAAAGAAAAAGAAAAACGATGACATATATATATGCATTTTTTTTTCTAATATTTGATTCGTATCCTTAGTAACCGAACAAATAAATGTGTTCTCTTTAGTGTTGTTTTTTTTTTCTTTTCTTCATTAAGTTCATGAAAAAACTTAACCCTAATCATCCATAAAAAAATCATGAATCTGTTAATGCATATTTGCATTCCCTAGCTACCACCCCGACTCAATGTGCTCAGCTTCATTGAAAAAATGTTCCACTCATCAACAATTGAAAAAAATGTTTGAAACCTTAATTTTTATTGAAAAAATGTTTTAATAAAAAAAAACTGGTTTAGCAATTGATGCCTAAAATCCGGAACTAGATGAACTGGACTGCTGGAGAGAATCCCTCTAAATGATGACCTGCAAAAAGGCAAAAGAAAGGCCACAAAGGGGGGTTTGGACCCCTGAGCCTCCTCCGATGGCTAAGTTAGTCTCACATAAAGTTTGAGTACGAGGGAATCCCAAAGGGAAGAATTGTGTACCTTCTCATGAGCTTGAGTTGTGCATATATAGGGCTTGAGGCTTAACTGTCTACACTTTTCTAGGAGCACTACTCCCACTACTCCACTACCCAGTCATGGGCTAGACTACCCTTTGTTTGGGCTATAATCATGGGATTATGCATATCATTTTCTCCCTCCATGATCACTAACGGCTAGTCATGGGCTAAGGTAATGGGGTTGACCCATTATTCAGCTCCACTTGTCGATAGATGACTGGGGTGATATTTGTGGGGCAAATCAACTACTCCCCCCAAGCTCTGGTCATTCGAAGAAAGACCTGAGTTGGTTTCATCTGTGAAGCATTTAAAACGTCTGGCACAATCATACATTAGAGGCCATTGGAGCTTTGGAACTGACGTCTATCTGCATCATGGACATTCTTGTCCTTTTTAAGGAGTCAAAGTCGAAATCTTGGATATCTGGCCTAGAAAAATCTTACACGAGAAGGTCTTGCTCTTAAAAGCCCTAAATATGAGAGTCTTTGTCGTTGACGACATTAACTATATCTCATAAGAGGCAATTCTGAGGAGGTTAGAGAGATTGAGGCCAAGCTGAAAAGCTTTAGGCTCAATAAGTTGAGACCAAGCAAAAAAAGTTTGAGGTCACATAAGATGAGGCCAAGCTGAAAAACTTAGGGCCTAAGAAGTAAGGCCAAGTTGAAGTGCTTGGTGTTATTAAACAAATTGGCTTTAGGAGTAGAGCACCTGAGTGCTCGGCTAAGGTACTTGGTGTAATTGAACCAAGGTTTTAGAAGCAGAGCACCTGGGTGCTCGGCTTAGGTACTTGGTGTGATAGAACCAAGGTTTTAGGAGCAGAGCACCTGGGTGTTTCGGCTGAGGTACTTGATGTGATGGAACCAAGGTTGTAGGAACAAAGCACCTGGGTGCTCGGCTAAGGTACATGGTATGATTGAACCGAGGTTTTAGGAGCAGAGCACCTGGGTGCTCGATTGAGGTACTTGGTGTGATAGAACCAAGGTTTTAGGAGTAGAGCACCTGGGTGCTCGGCTAAGGTACATGGTATGATTGAACCAAGGTTTTAGGAGCAAAGCACTTGGGTGCTCGGCTAAGGTACTTAGTGTGATTGAACCAAGGATTTAAAGAGCAGAGCACCTGGGTGCTCAGATGAGGTACTTGGTGTGATTGAATCAAGGTTTTAAAAAGCAGGCGTGCCCAAGACCAGTGCCGAAGCGACCTAGCCATCTGGGGATTGCCCAAGGTTTTTGTTGGGCAAGAACACTAAGTATCAATTAAGTGTTTGCTTAATGTTAAGCTAATTGATGGAGCTTCGTTCCTCTTATACGTTCAAGAGCTAGGCTCGAGAGCTATAGATCAATGTAAAATTTAGGAAAATGAGCCCCAAATATGGTAAAGATATCAAGGTTGAGCCGAGGAGCATAAGCCCTGAGCCAAAATTCTGAGTCCAAGTTGAAAAGTATAAGCCTAAGCCAGTTATTTGAGTTAAAACACTTGGGCGTAGTAGCTTGAGGAGAAACCTTGATTTTGAAGTACTTTGGGATTTTATCCAGTACTTTCGAGGTGTGTGCCTCCGTTTGCCTAGTATGGCTAGGGCTTTGTCTTTCTAGCATAGGTCTAGCATACCTAGCTGTGTAGGGCTTATGTGCCTGGCTATGTAGGGCTTTGCCTGCCTAGTCTGATTAGGGCTTTTGCCTGTTTGGTACAGGGCTTATGGTTGAGCTAATTCGCTTAGTGTGGGCTAAGAGTGAGCGCGAGCTCTTCTGATCTTTTGGCCATATCAGGTTTGAGTGCCTACTAGGCATAAGGCTTTTAGTCGAGCTAATTCGCTTAGTTTGGACTAAGAGACAGTGTGAGCTCTTTTGATCTTTTGACCAGATCAGGTTTGAATCTAGATCTTGTGCTACCTTAATAAAATCTTAAGGAGATCTGCTGAATAATCAAACTTCTCGAATAATAAATTTTGATATGGTATAAGATATGATCTTGAATTTTTTTTCGATGTTTAATCACTTTCTTGTGGTCTTGACCGTAATAGAGCTCGATCTGCACGAGATCAAGATGATTTGTGCAAGATCTGCTAGGTAGTATCTTGATCTGGGATCTAAATTAGATATGAATAATTGTGATCTGATATAATGCACGACATTCATCTTAATTTGAGCAAAACATGTGGCATGCATCTCGAACTAATTATGCTCTGAATAATAAGGTTACGGTATGTCCGATTTGACTAAGTTCTCAATAATAATCTTGAAGCATGTCTTACTATGGATACTCGCAATTTTACCCAAGCCTTTCTAAAACTTTTCAAATTTCAAATTCAAAAACGAGTCGTCACTTAATTTTTAAAGAAAAATTAAAAAATCATTTTAAAAGTAAGCTGGTCTTTTGGAAACCAGAGATTTCTAAGTCCGGGGATTATGGAATGAGAGGGGAAGGAGCCAGGCTGACTAAAACACCCCCTCTTATCCTATCTCATGATAGGTCTCTACTTAACATCCTTTTAATCGAATTAATAATCTAGACATGCCATCAACTAATACATGCATATATATACATTACAAAAGCATGTCAAAAAGGGTGTAAGATTGTTAATGGTAAAACGACATACAAAACCACATAAATCAAGTAGCAAGTGGGATGATATGTAATAGGGAACAAAGAACTTACCCGGGATCCAGGTGCGGTATAGAAACGCGCAATGCATACACAAAATACAAAGCCTATGAAAATGTCTCTAATCACATATATATACACATAAGGTAAAACATAATTCTAAGGTCGCACATGAAGTCGAAAATCAATAAAATCAAGAGATAAATAAACTAAAGAAAGAGTTGAGAAATTGTACATCAAAAGCTCTACAAAACAAAGATTAGTCCACATGCTTCAAATATGATATCAAATAATCAATCCTAAACTTATAGCTTAAGTCTATCAAGTAGAGGAGGAAGTGACATAACTACGAATTCCTTTTAACTAGTTGGAACCATAGAACCTCTATAGATATTGTAGACACCCATTTTTGCCCAACAAAAAATGTTAATACTACTTACCACATTTTTACCCAACCAAAAAAAGAAAGAAAGAGGATTTTTTTTTTTTTACTTCTTTTCTTTTCACCAAGCTAGGTAGTTTTTTTTTTTTTTTTAAAAAAAAGAAAAAAATAGATGTTGGGATTCCTTCTTGTAGTAATAAAAAAAAAAAAAAACAAAACACAAAGATGTTGGGATCTCTTCTTTTAGCAAAAAAATAAGATAAAAAGATGGTGGAGTTTTCTTTTCAATAAACAAAACTTGGTGGATTTTTGTTATTCCATAAAAAATGCAAGTAGTTTGGTTCTTTTACTTAAAAAATAAAATGGGTGGGTCTTTTAATTTTTAGTGGAGAGTTTTAAAATACAAAAAATAAATAAATAAATAAACAAAACTTTTGCTTGGCCTATAAATAGAGACCAATGCAAACCAAAAAAAAAGGGGGACGAAGAAAGCCAAATGCTTCCTCTCTGTATCTCTCTTACTCTCTGTGTCTCCCTGACACTCTATATCTCCCTCACCTTCCTCTTCATCTCCCTTACTTCATCATTAAAAAAAAAAAGAGTGTACATTTTTTCCACGACCATATCACATTTTCTAACCACCACTATCAAGGTCACCACTACAATCACTAACCTCCACCTAGCTACCACATCATCACAATTCTCATCAACAAACCTCACGGCCACTGTACCATCGCCATCCTCATACCGCCTCAAATCATCAACTGCATCCCCGTCACTTACCATTAATATTCTAACAAATTTCTCGAGTTCCTATAATAACTCAGTTTTTTTTATTATTATTTTTGTACTTATCATTTTTATTCCTGCTTGATAATAAAAAATAATGATAATAACATCCACGTCATACTCGGAATTACTTGGTTTCCAATATAAAAGTCACGTCCGACTCTGGATTACATGGTTCACAATACAGGAATCCCACATGGTTTCTAATAAGGAGAGTTATGTTCTGCTGGGGATGACGCGATTGCTAATACGGGGACCAATGTTCTATTGGGGGCTACGTTTTTTTATACGGAAATTCATGTCTAAATAATGAAGATCGCTTAATTCGCATAAATAAAAGAATAAAAAGAAATAAACGATTAATCGGACCCAATAGTCCCTTTTGCACTACGAGATCTTCACAGGTAAGTATTTTTATCCTACACACACTTTACATTTCTTCTTTCTTTTTTTTGGACACCGACCCTTAATTCTGGCATAAAAATAAAATACAACAAAAAACTCTATGTTCTTTCTTTTAGGCACCGACCCTTACTTCCAGCATAAAAATAAAAATACAAAAAAAAAATCTCTTTTCTTTCTTTTGGGCACCGACCCTTACTTCCGGCATAAAAATAAAATACAAAAAAAAAAATTCTCTTTTCTTTCTTTTGGGCACCAACCCTTACTTCCGGCATAAAAATAAAATACAAAAAAATCTATTTTCTTTCTTTTGGGCGCCGACCCTTACTTCCGGCATAAAAATAAAAATTCAAAAAATCTCTTTAAAGCCTCTTTTCTTTCTTTTGGGCACCGACCCTTACTTTCGGTACATTTTTCAGTCATTTGGGCACTGACCCTTACTTCCCCCATAAAACTAAAAATACAAAAACAAAATTCTCTTTTCTTGTTTTTCTTTTGGGCACCGACCCTTACTTCTGGTACATTTTTCAGTCTTTTAGGCACAGATCCTTATTTTCGGCATAGGAATAAAAGCATAGGAAAAAATAAAAAAGTACAAAAAAAATGCATCATTCTCCAATTACTTACATAGACTCATTTCAATCTCAATCATTTTTCAAAGGTTAAAATTTAGGACTATACCACGTGGGTTAAAGTTCCTAGTTACACCAACTCTTTCTCAAATCACTATATCACATGTACATGGTCAAACAGGACCACTTTTCTTTCTCTAAAAAAAAAAGCATGAATACACTCGCACACACAGTTTAGAACTACGTATGGCCTGATTCCCGCCTTGGGATATGTAAGCAACTCTCAAGGAGTGCGGCCATACTTATCACCATTTTTTGTCCTATTCACTTTCTAAAAAACAAAAAAAGAATTTTTTTTTTTCTTTTTCAATCGAAATGCCATATTTTAATAAAAATCACTAAAATTGACAACCGTGTTCGCACGGATGTTCGAGGGTGCCTAATACCTTCCCTCAACATAATCAAGTCCCTGACCCCATCTTAAAGTCTATGGTTTTCGTATGGCTATTAAGAGTCATACTTTTAAAAGGGCCACTTTTCTCAAAACTATTTTTTTCAAAAGTCAAAGATGAATTACTTTAATTGTCTTTGCAGGAGACCCTAACACCCAAAATGTTAGGTGGCGACTCTGAACATTTCAAATAGGCCCTACCATACTCTTTTCACCCTTCCCAATAAAAATCAAGTCGCAATTCACCCACTCTCAGGAAGCCAGGCCCACACCGACGACCCTGGCACTCTGAAAACGCGGGCGCGACAACTAGCGACTCTGCTGGGGACATCACTTATGAAGACTCATGCCATCACTTTCGTGATTTTCATTACAATGGAGCATTTCTTTTGTACTAACATTTTTTTTTTGTTTCTCATTTTCTTTGTAAATTTATATTCTTTTGCACAGGTGTTCGCGACCCAGGCTAAAATAAAACTGCAAGGCCAATGCCAAAATTGCAAAGGCCAATGCCATGATCTTTAACTATCACGCACACTATACACTGACGTGCAAGCATAACATAACCCTTCTTTAAGAGGAAACCTTTAAGATTAGATAGGAGGATTAGTAAGTGGCATGGCCGTTGCGGTAGTACTGCCGGTACCAGCACCGAAACTTCCTCCGCTCGAACCACCAACCTGAGAAAGTGCTTCGGCACTGGAGGTTTGAAGGTTTGGGGACCGGACCTGATTTAAGTTTGCATTAGACATCAAGCTCTCCATATGCTCTCACTCTCTACACGTGCATCAATATTGACACATCACTCTCTCACATGCTCTCACTTTTGGCACGTGCATCAATATTGATACATCACTCTCTCCTCATGCTCTCACTCTCGACACATGCATCAATATTGATACATCACACTCTCCACGTGCTCTCTCTCTCTCTCTTCTCTCCATTCATTTATAGGTAGTGATCAACAGTCAAAATTTTGAGAATACCGAAAGATTGGTCGTAGCCCTATCCTAACTTGAGGATACTTCCTAATACAACAAAGAACTCTAAGTGGCATCGAAGCAAATCAGAATGAGGTTACGGGCACCACTCAAAAATCCTAATTACCAGAGTCTTCAACAACAGATCAACAATCTAGTCATTCTGGTCAAGTAAAAGGCAACCCAACAACCGACATTCATTGCAGGGACCAACCAGATACTCAAATTGCTGATCCAACTTTCACTACTAAGCAAGATGGACAATGCCCCATCCACTCATTCAAAGCTTTGGGACAACCAATCTTTCACTTCCAAGATCCAGTCACAGGACACAAATTCTTTGATCATTGTGATTGTGATGAGTGTTACTATGATGAACTTTATGGTGACGACGATTTTCCTCGAAAAGCAAAGAAGAAGTCCTCCCAGACACTTCTTCAAGAACGATATGAGTCTGGAGATTCCAGTGTTGGTTTACTTAGTGAGCCCTCAGGAAAATTTGATTACTATGTGCTATATTCTGATAAGCAACAAAAGTCTTCCCAACCCAAAGTGGCCTCGGACTATAACCAGTCTGGAAATTCTTACAATAAAAAGGGTAAGAAGGGAAATGAGAGAACATTTGGCTCTGGCCAAGTCGCTCCAGTGAACTTCATCCAACGGCCCATTCTTCCAACCTTCCCTTATCAACAGGCCATGCCTCTGTATCATCAACCAGTAGTACATAATGTGGTCCAGGGCCAGTCTCAACCCATCAAGAATCAATATCAGGGTTACAGACGACCACCTCAGCCATTCCAAAACACGGGTTATTAAAGGAAACGGCTCGACAAGAATCAAAAGTTCTCTCCCTTGGCAGAATCACTGAGCTCCATCTTAAGCAAGTTGTTGCCTCAGAGAGTCATTAAAATAGTTTCAGTCGGACGAGTCCCAAAAACTCTCCCTAAGATATTGATCATAACAAGCATTGTGAGTTATATTCTGGGATGATTGGGCATTCAACAAACGAGTGCTTCACCTTGAAGCACAGAATCCAAGACTTGATAGATGAGGGAAAAAGAACTCTTCAACAGACAGAGCAGCTTGCTATGCTGCCTCCCATGTACCAGCATGCCTTTCCCCTGAACCAGCAGCCGATGGTACAGCAAATAACCCAGGGTTTGCCGCGGCCCCTCGCACCTCAGTATCAGGGTTACAGGTTGGGATCGCCGCAACAAGTCCAGAATATAAACTTCCAAAGGAAACCATTTGACAGAAGTTGGAAGTTCTTGCCACTAGTGGAATCATCGAGCTCTATTCTGGGCAAGTTGCTGACTGAGGAAGCCATTGCAATAGTCCCTGCGGGGCGAACTCCAGGCCCTCTCCCGAAGACGTATGACCTTACCCGACATTATGAGTTCCATTCCGGAATGATCGGACACTCAACAGATGATTGCTTCACATTAAAGCATAAAATCCAAGATCTGATCGATGAAGGGAAGATAACTGTCAAGCCATCGGAGCCACTCACCGATGTGGCCAACAACCTACTCCCTCAACAAGGAGCCGCAACGCCAACTATCAATGTGGTGACGGTCGAATATGAGGAGGTTGCCATGTCAGTCACTCAACATCCCCCACCAAGATGGGTCGGTAACTCGATTATGATAAACCTGGAAAAGGGATTCTCGAACCTCAATATGAACTCTGCACCGATAAGCTCTCATTTCCCCGTTTCTATACCAACTCCAACTGTTCCCGTTTCACCAATCCATAGGCTAACCATGCTCGTCTCTATACTTGTACATTCCCTCCCTCTCATGTCTGCACCACCAATTCCTCCCCAAGCGAAAGCCCAAAAGGCAACCAAACCTATCTCCATATTCGCATACGCTCTTCCACCTACTTTTCCCCACTCAGGAAAAGCAACCTGGCCAGTATCTACACAGGTCAAGCCAGTACTCGAGGTCCTCATTACTCTGGTGACCTCGATAGTCATCTATACAGCCGAATGAGGACACTTATGCCATACTAGGGGTATATCAGATCCCAGACCAGGATGTGGGAGGGCCCATTCATCATCAACAATGCATTATCCAGAGGAGCTTTGATACTTCCATAAATGGACGGTGATGTGTTTCCAGAGCCGATTAATGCTGACTCGGTCAAGAGATTTTACGCTTAACGTTAAACTTGTGTGTCTAAATGCTTTGATCAAAATAAAGAGAGGCATTCATCTCTACTATCCATTTTACCAGTAAACTCATTCATTAACCACTTTGAGCCTACTTTTTTTTTTATCTGCCACACAGGGGTTGTTTCTCCACTACTAAATATATGCATTATCTGCTTTGTATAAAGTACATACTTTTCTTTATAAAAATAAAAAGCACAAATTAAAAAATAAATAAATAAATAATAAAAACAAAAAAACTTTCTCCATCATTCAGTAATTATCATCTTACTTTAAAATCTCATGATTCATTGGATATTACTACCTTGTAACTTGTTGAAGCCAATTTGGACATCGCAATTAGACTTTTGGATGCAACACGTGTCCAATTTACCATGCAATCGCAGTCCATGACAGAACATGCCAAAAGGCTTCACTTCTAGGATTAATCATTACACTATCTGACACTGCTCATCATCGCAAGTGCATGCTGCTCTACCACTCCTGCAGGCTGTAGCATATGGACAGTACACTTTCAGGGGTAAAAATACCTCAACTCAAGGCATGTCACACATCACCAAGTACCAACTGGGGCGACCCATTGCTCCTCATGACATTGCACAAATTTCAATGTTGCACATACATGATTTCTAAAATCTAACTATACTCGTGTCAAAATGATGAGAGGCAATCATTTCAACTATCCAAACACTATTATCTACTTGCTAGCCCACTTGAGCCATACAACAAAAATTTCTCTTCAAATTCAAACCCCCTGAGGATCACCCCCACACTGGGGCATTGGAAAAGAAAAACCTCAACGAAAAAGCAAAAAAAAAATAATACGAAAACTGGTAAAATCCACTAAATACTATCCAAGTTAGGATACTCACTTCAAACTAGGGCAACTCTCCACAAGTCGCGTTTCACTCAGTAATACTCACCCCATACTAGATTGAGGCAGGCAAAAAAAAAATAAACCAGAGCATAAAGTGATCTCAGGCATTCCAGGCAATCTTTTTTTAAAAAAAAATTAGCCTTCATGCGATCTTTCATTTCTTACCCCATGACTCTGGCCTACACTACAACCTACTAAAAGACCACTCTGATTGACACAAGTCTTGTTGGATTTATTAAATCACACTTTGCATCATTTCAAAGACATGGGCCATCACATATTGTAAAATTCAAGATGTTCTGACGGGTGTAGTGAAAACCTCAAAAGAGCACTACGAGTAAAAATCAAGACTATGGCAAAATTGTCGACACCACAAATACAGATAAGGACTGGACATTCACCAAATACCGGAGCACTGAGCCCATAAAGTCAAAATGCATTGTCTTCTATAGCTCCAACAAGCAACAAGACATACAATATCTACTAACTTATGAACATTCTTTCGCAGATGATAAACTCATTCATCAAACACTTTTATAAATACTCTATACATAGCATAACATCACATTCAAAAACACAAAAAATCGTTCATACTTTACCATATAGCAGAAAATGCATATCTTTTGTAACAGGGACAGCTGGTCCCTATACTTCCATCATCCTTGTAAGGAGAACACTCACCTCTAGCCCAACATACTTTCAAAGCCCAACCACTGGCCTAACATACTTCCAAAACCTCCTTACTCAGGCTCGCCAACTCTACAATAACCCCTCTGCTCAGATCCACATGTCAAATCAACCTCTCCTCTATGGATCATCAAGAAGTATGTCCCGTACTCGAGATCACCAAGTTCATCTCATCCAGTCTCTGTTAAGGGACATCCTGTTCATATCATCCAGCTTCAGGTGTGAGTTCATCAAGTGGCGTTCTGTTCATCTCATCCAGTCACAGGATTGAGTCCGTCAAGGGCATCCTGTTCACAATCTCACTATTGGGAATGAGTCCGTCAAGTGGCGTCCCGTTTACATCTTCAGCACAGGAGTGAGTCTGTCAAGGGGCATCCTGTTCACAATCTTACTATTGGGAATGAGTCCGTCAATTGGCGTCCCGTTTACATCTTCAGCATAGGAGTGAGTCCATCAAGGAGCATCCTGTTCACAATCTCACTATTGGGAATGAGTCCGTCAAGTGGGGTCCCGTTTATATCTTCAACACAGGAGTGAATCCGTCAAGGGGTATCCCGTTCACAATATCACTATTGGGAATGAGTCCGTCAAGTGGCGTCCCATTTACATCTTTAGCACTGGAGTGAGTCCGTTAAGAGGCATCCTATTTCACAATCTCACTATCAGAAATGAGTCCGTCAAGAAGTATCATGTTCACAATATCACCGTTGGGAGTAAGTCCGTCAAGTGGCATCTCGTTATCATCAACATCAACCTTAGTTTAGAATTACGTGACTTCACACTTCCTGACTACATCCCTCTTTCCCCAGCATGTACAAACTACGCACGGTCTGATTCTCCGAAAGGAGATACATAGGCACCTATAAAAGCTCGACCATACCCTCACTTTACTACATTCTTGGTTAAAGTTTGAGATTACGCGGCTTTGCACTTCTCGACTACACCGTCTCTCACCATCTATCAGCTACCCAGGTTCATATAGAGGTGTCAAACGGGCCGGGTCGGGCCTGGTCAAAGCAGGCCCTGAGCGGGCTTTAGGCCGGGACGGGCTGGGCCGGGCCGGGCTTCACCAAACATCAGGCTAGGCCGGGCGGGCTTGGGAGTGGAGGGGTGTGTTCGCCCCGGACCGGTGGCCCGGGCCTAGCGGGCCAGACATCGGGCCTGGGCGGACAGGCTAGCGGGCTTTATTCTATTTTTGAAGTGGGCCGTGGCGGACTTCAGGCCGGGCCGGGCTTTTTCACCATTTCGGGCCAGGTCGGGCCATGGACGGAAGGATGGGTGTCCACCCCGGCCCGGGGTATGTGAACCGGGCCTAGCGGGTCGGGCCTTGTGGTGGGCCGGGCCGGGCCGGGCTTTTAGCCCAAAAAAAGCGGGGCAGACTCGGGCCGGGCCAACCCGACCCGATTGACACCACTAGGTTCATACGAACTACGCACGGCCTGATTCTCCGAAAGGAGATACGTAGCCACCTATAAAAGCTCGACCATACCCTCACTTTACTACATTCTTGGTTAAAGTTTGAGATTACGCGGCTTCGCACTTCTCGACTACACCGTCTCTCACCATCTATCAGCTACCCAGGTTCATACGAACTACGCACGGTCTGATTCTCCGAAAGGAGATACGTAGGCACCTGTAAAGGCTCGACCATACCCTCACTTTACTACATTCTTGGTTAAAGTTTGAGATTATGCGGCTTCGCACTTCTCGACTACATCGTCTCTCACCATCTCTCAGCTACCCAGGTTCACACGAACTACGCACGGTCTGATTCTCCCGACAGGAGATACGTAGGAAGCTTTAAGAGCTCAACCATATCCTCACTTTACTACATTTTCGGTTAGAGTTTGAGATTACGCGGTTATGCACTTCTCGACTACGCCATCCCTCTTCTACTCGATTCTCACATGAATCCCCAACAGAGTCGTTCACCCTTTCTGGTAACGCTCTCAATCCCTAGTGGAGCTATTTGCCTACTCTGGTGGTACCCACAATCCATACTTGCCTACATTGGCACCTCATACTCACTTGCCTACGATGGCATCTCACATTCACTTGCCTACATTGGCACCTCATAATCACTTGCCTACGATGGTATTTCGCATTCACTTGCCTACATTGGCACCTCATGCTCACTTGCCTACGATGGAATTTCACATTCACTTGCCTACACTGGCATCTCATAATCACTTGCCTACGATGGCATTTCGCACTCACTTGCCTACATTGGCACCTCATACTCACTTGCCTACGATGACATTTCACATTCACTTGCCTACATTGGCACCTCATACTTACTTGCCTACGATGGCATTTCACATTCACTTGCCTACGTTGGCACCTCATACCCACTTACCTACGATGGCATTTCATATTCACTTGCCTACAATGCGGCACCTCATACCCACTTGCCTACGATGGCATTTCACATTCATTCGCCTACGTTGGCACCTCATACTCACTTGCCTACGATGGCATTTCACATTCACTCGCCTACGTTGGCACCTCATACTCACTTGCCTACTCTGGCACGTCTTTTACTTATTCACATCACTTAAAAGAAAATGCGGCAAAAATGTTTTGTCTCATGTCTTTGCCACGATTTGCTTCACAAAGCATGACAAAGAGGGGCAGCTATAGACACCCATTTTTGCCCAACAAAAAATGTTAATACTACTTACCCCATTTTTACCCAACCCAAAAAAAAAAGAGGATTTTTTTTTTACTTCTTTTCTTTTCACCAAGCTAGGTAGTTTTTTTTTTTTTTAACAAAAGAAAAAAAAAAGATGTTGGGATTCCTTCTTGTAGTAATAAAAAAATAAAAATAAAAAAAGAACAAAACACAAAGATGTTGGGATCCCTTCCAATAAACAAAACTTTGTGGATTTTTGCTATTCCATAAAAAAAATGCAAGTAGTTTGGTTCTTTTACTTAAAAAACAAAATGGATGGGTCTTTTAATTTTTAGTGGAGAGTTTTAAAATACAAAAATAAATAAATAAATAAAACTTTTGCTTGGCCTATAAATAGAGACCAATGCAAATAAAAAAAGAGGGGGGGAGGGGGGGGTAGGAGACGAAGAAAGCCAAATGCTTCCTCTCTGTATCTCTCTTACTCTCTGTGTCTACCTTATACTCTATATCTCCCTCACCTTCCTCTCCATCTCCCTCACTTCATCATTAAAAAAAAAAAAAAAAAAAAAAGAGTGTACATTTTTTCCACCACCATATCACATTTTCTAACCACCACTATCAAGGTCAC
The DNA here is from genome assembly GCA_033977485.1 of Hydrangea macrophylla. Taxonomy (NCBI): domain Eukaryota; kingdom Viridiplantae; phylum Streptophyta; class Magnoliopsida; order Cornales; family Hydrangeaceae; genus Hydrangea; species Hydrangea macrophylla. The sequence goes on from CM066987.1 coordinate 31,152,618, forward strand.
CACAACAATCACTAACCTCCACCTAGCTACCACATCATCACAATTCTCATCAACAAACCTCACGGCCACTGTACCATCGCCATCCTCATACCGCCTCAAATCATCAACCGCATCCCCGCCACTTACTGTCACGCTCCGAAAATTCACTTACAAAATAATATAAATAATTGCATTAAAATTGTAAATAGTCAAGTGTATTTTAAAAAAAACAATAAAAATAATTACACTTGAGTGCCCAAAATTACAAATAAATTCATTTACACGGCTAGGACTCAAATAACTCAAATCCACATGGTACTCTAATGTGCTCCAATTTGACTGCTACCAATGGTACCTGCATCTAAAATAACACACGGGGAAGTATACAATATGGCAGAAATAATAAAGGCTCAAAAGTACAATGAACAACCACGGCGGATCAAATAAAATAGATCAATCACTCAACCCACCCGTTCACACAATTTATCCGCTCACCCACAAGAGCATCATACCAGGTTCCTCTTGGTCACATAGCAAAGAGTCACTTCACCTCACCTCACCCGTCACAAGTACGTCGGTCCCTGAGGCCTGTTGGACTATTGGTAGATGCTCCTTACTCATGACCCTTTAGTCCCATAGCACTTAGCCAAAATAATATTAGTATTATTTAACCAAAAAGACATGGATTCCAATAAAAAGAAAACATAAATCAAAGAGAGTACAAATAGAGATGACAAGAAAAATACTCCGGAGATTTAAGAGCATATTATACACAACCCCGTACCTTAAAAATAATGTTGATCAATTTCTCCACTCTCTGAATATATATAGTTGTGTGAGTATATATAACTATATGTGTGTGTATCAATATGTGTAATCTGTGTGTGTGAGTTGCCGAGAGAGATGGCAGAATGGAGAGACAGTTGAGTTGTGAGAGTTATATGAGGTTGGTGTGTATATATAATATTTAATTGCTTGGGCACAAAGCATTGTGAAGCACAAGCTTCACACATATACTAATACCATACAAACGCACACACAGTGCACAACAAAAATGTTTGGGCTCCAAGTTCAATGGGAAAATCCTTGTGTGTGTTGAGCTCTCGCAATGATACACACACAGGTACAAACTATACTGTCAAAAATCTCAAAACTGGTATATTTTCTAATGAAAATAAATATATATATATATTCTTTTTAAAATACGTTTTAAATTTCCGGGTCACTACACTTACCATTAATATTCTAGCAGATTTCTCGAGTTCCTCTAATAACTCTTTTTTTTTTTGTACATATCATTTTTATTCCCGCTTGATAATAAAAAAATTAATAATAACATTCACGTCATACTTGGAATTACTTGGTTTCCAATATAAAAGTCACGTCCGACTCTGGATTACATGGTTCACAATACAGGAATCCTACGTGGTTTCTAATAAGGAGAGCCATGTTCTACTGGGGATGATGCGATTGCTAATACGGGGATCAATGTTTTACTAGGGACTACGTTTTTTTTTATATGAAAATTCATGTCTAAATAATGAAGATCGCTTAATTCGCATAAATAAAGGAATAAAAAGAAAGAAACGATTAATCGGACTCAACAGACCCTTTTGCTCTAGGAGATCTTCACAGGTAAGTAATTTTATCCTACACACACTTTACATTTCTTCTTTCTTTCTTTTGGGCACCGACCCTTAATTCTGGCATAAAAATAAAATACAAAAAAAAATCTCTTTTCTTTCTTTTGGGCACCGACCCTTACTTCCGGCATAAAAATAAAATACAAAAAAAAATCTATTTTCTTTCTTTTAGGCACCGACCCTTACTTCCGGCATAAAAATAAAAGGGTAAATATCACCTACACCCCCTGAGGTTTGCCCCGATCACAGACGCCACCCCTCACGTTTCAATAATAACACATACCTCCCTCCAGGTTTGAAGTGAGTATCAAATCCACCCTCCGTCAACTATCCGTTAAAGAAATTGACGGAGAATGTATTAATTTGTTTAAAATGCCTAAAGTACCCTTACTCTCATTCTCAAAATTTAAGGGTAAATATCATCTAGACCCCCTGAGGTTTGCTCCACTCACACTCGCTACCCCTCACATTTCAATAATAACACATACTTGTTAATGGAAGCTTCAATTTTTATCTTGGATCCAAAATTTCAATCCATACAGTACAATACCAAATGCATCTCCTAAATCATAACCCACAACAAAAATTTCCTCCCTTCTTTCAAAACCCATTTCGTAAATCAAGGCCAAGTCTTTTTGTTTGGACCAAAAACATTCCAAATTCAATTCTAATTGATTACATATATGAATATTCTAGACAATTTTTTAGAGAGAAGTTAGGGTTCCAAAAATGCATTGGCGTTGCAAAGACCCATTTTTTGTGGACAAAAATTTCCATGAATTGATACATTGAGAGCAATCCAAATCAATTTGTTAGAAACTTCATGAATGCAGATTCGGTTTGGTTTTATGGAAGTGGGTTTGCATTCATGAAGTTTCTACCAAATTGATTTGATTGCTCTCAATGTATCAATTCATGGAAATTTTTGTTCGCAAAAAATGAGTCTTTACAACTCCAATGCAATTTTGGAACCCTAACTTCTCTCTAAAAAAGTGTCTAGAATATTCATATATGTAATCAATTAGAATTGGATTTGGAATGTTTTTGGTCCAAACAAAAAGACTTGGCCTTGATTTACGAAATGGGTTTTGAAAGAAGGGATGAAATTTTTGTCGTGGGTTATGATTTAGGAGATGCATTTGGTATTGTACTGTATGGATTGAAATTTTGGATCCAAGATAAAAATTGAAGCTTCCATTAACAAGTATGTGTTATTATTGAAATGTGAGGGGTGGCGAGTGTGATCGGTGCAAACCTCAGGGGGTGTAGGTGATATTTACCCTTAAATTTTGAGAATGAGAGTAAGGGTACTTTAGGCATTTTAAACACATTAATACATTCTCCGTCAATTTCTTTAACGGATAGTTGACGGAGGGTGGATTTGATACTCACTTCAAACCTGGAGGGAGGTATGTGTTATTATTGAAACGTGAGGGGTGGCGTCTGTGATCGGGGCAAACCTCAGGGGGTGTAGGTGATATTTACCCAAAATAAAAATACAAAAAAAATCTCTTTTCTTTCTTTTGGGGACCGACCCTTACTTCCGGCATAAAAATAAAAATACAAAAAAAAAAGTCTCTTTTCTTTCTTTTTGGCACCGACCCTTACTTCCGGCATAAAAATAAAAATACAAAAAAGTCTATTTTCTTTCTTTTGGGCACCGACCCTTACTTCCGGCATAAAAATAAAAATACAAAAAGTCTCTTTTATTTCTTTTGGGCACTGATCCTTACTCCCGGCATAAAAATAAAAATAAAAATAAAAAGTCTATTTTCTTTCTTTTGGGCACCGACCTTACTTCCGGCATAAAAAAAAAAATTCAAAAAATCTCTTTAAAGCCTCTTTTCTTTCTTTTGGGCACCGACCCTTACTTTCGGTACATTTTTCAGTCATTTGGGCACTGACCCTTACTTCCCCCATAAAACTAAAAATACAAAAACAAAATTCTCTTTTCTTGTTTTTCTTTTGGGCACCGACCCTTACTTCTGGTACATTTTTCAGTCTTTTAGGCACAGATCCTTATTTTCGGCATAGGAATAAAAGCATAGGAAAAAATAGAAAAGTACAAAAAAAATGCATCATTCTCCAATTACTTACATAGACTCATTTCAATCTCAATCATTTTTCAAAGGTTAAAATTTAGGACTATACCACGTGGGTTAAAGTTCCTAGTTACACCAACTCTTTCTCAAATCACTATATCACACGTACATGGTCAAACAGGACCACTTTTCTTTCTCTAAAAAAAAAGCATGAATACACTCGCACACACAGTTTAGAACTACGTATGGCCTGATTCCCGCCTTGGGATATGTAAGCAACTCTCAAGGAGTGCGGCCATACTTATCACCATTTTTTGTCCTATTCACTTTCTAAAAAACAAAAAAAGAATTTTTTTTTTTCTTTTTCAATCGAAATGCCATATTTTAATAAAAATCACTAAAATTGACAACCGTGTTCGCACGGATGTTCGAGGGTGCCTAATACCTTCCCTCAACATAATCAAGTCCCTGACCCCATCTTAAAGTCTATGGTTTTCGTATGGCTATTAAGAGTCATACTTTTAAAAGGGCCACTTTTCTCAAAACTATTTTTTTCAAAAGTCAAAGATGAACTACTTTAATTGTCTTTGCAGGAGACCCTAACACCCAAAATGTTAGGTGGCGACTCTGAACATTTCAAATAGGCCCTACCATACTCTTTTCACCCTTCCCAATAAAAATCAAGTCGCAATTCACCCACTCTCAGGAAGCCGGGCCCACACCGACGGCCCTGGCGCTCTAAAAACGCGGGCGCGACAGATATACAAGTCTCAACTAGGAGCCAATGTAATGTCCATATAGGGGTGCCATATCCCCAACATGATCATAAGGTACCCCTAGTCGTGTTCAATTAGGTTCAATTTAGTGCAACTTAAACCAAAAAAATGAGTCCTACTTATGAGTATCAATATATATGAATGAATGCATGAACATGAGCTATGAGATATTCATTAGTTTGGATCATCTAGCCTCTAGATTTAAACTTAATTGACATTATTTAAAACATGGTTTAAATCTTAGGACATTAGGAGACCATTAGATTAGAATTGTTCAAGATTTATCAAAACTGTGATAGAATTGTAAGAATTACAGAGAGCAGACCAGACTTTCAAAAATAGAAATAAAATACTTCCAACAGTTGGATCTTAATGATTTTTGAGTATATTGTGCCTCTATGAGTCTACTTTCTAACTCAAAAAGAAAATCAAAGATCCAACAGTTAAATCTCTGGGAATAGGGTCATAACTAGACATCACTCAGAATTTTGCAACTCTCTATCCAGAGTTTTTGCATGATTTTCTAAAAATAGCAAATAAATCCGAATGACTTTATTCTTTTTAAGAGACTTTCTTTCTTAGAAAAAATTATTTAAGATCAAGAAAGCTTAGTTAAGGTTCTGATCTATTAAATTTAAAACGGACTTACCGTTCTGAAATTTTGGACAGAGAACGGGTATGTCACAAACTATAAGACCAAACCATCCTAAGTATAAAATTCCTTCAAGACAAAAATCCTAATGATGCATATACAAATTATGAACAATATCCAATTGGTCTCACTCAATTCCCATAGACAATGATTTAATTAAAAAAATCCTTGATCTTAGTGAGTTCATGAGTTCACTGCACCAATGTTGATTTGGTATTCATAAAAAATTATTAAGTCAATCTCTCTCTCATAATTAATGATCCTCGAGGGATATGAGTTTATTATATCCTATTCTCCTCTCAAATTAATGGTCCTTGGAGACTAAAACATAGCTAATCCACCTAAACCTCTATGGAATATGGAGAGGATTCCATGAGATTCTTAGGCTTAGTTTGGCCCCTATGTGGCTTTTTAAAAGGAGCTTATGAAATTTACTACTAAGTTGTTTGATAATTTTGTACAAGTGACACACTACTCTTAAAAAATATATCATGATACCAAAAAGCCACCTTGAGCTTTTAAAAGCTCCATTCTAGAGCTTTTAAAAGCTCCCCCAAAAAAGCCCTAAGTTCAATTTTTACAAAGCGCATAAACTAGTTACCAAATGAATTAACATGAAATTGTGCTTTAAAAAAGGAGAAGCACCAAAAGGGGGGCCAAACTAAGCCTTAGTTGGGAGATCTAAATCATGGGCTAAGACTTGGATCTACCCACATATAAGTGAATATAGCTACAATCAATCTTAATCCCCATATAATCATAGGATCATAAGGGACTAGAGGATCAAATTCAAAAAGATCCAGTGAGATATTGTAAATCTTACGGATTTCCAAAGAGAAAGAATCTTAGCAATAGAAATGAAATCAAGGTTTATTTGAAACTTTAAGTCAAAAATCCTTTAATCTTAAATTCAAAGCTCTATTTAGATTCAAATTAATGAAAGCAAACAAGGATTCAATCACAATTCTATGTGGAGTGTGATGAAATGGGGTAGGAAGAGAGTTTTTGAAAATATGTAAAAATCCTAGATCTATGAATTGTGATTGATTTCCAACATAAATCTAAATAAAATCAGAAGGTTACTTCTAATAACCTCAATATTCTTCTTGATACTTGAAGAGAGTCTTCTAAATTCTTCTAAGTCCTTCTTCCAATGCTTCAAAATCTTCTTGATTTCTTCAAAAATCTCTTAGTTTTCTTCAATCTCTCAATATTTCTTGTATATCTCTTGCATATAGATTAGGAGGATGGGAGAAGATGAGAACAAAGATCCTTGTAATGGAGGTGAGGGCCTCCTTAAATAGACCAACATCTCAGGGTCAATTGGGTAATTTCGGGTAAAATACCCATGTGTAAGAATATTCCATACGTATTTGAGAAAAACAGGTTGTTACAGCGAACGACACTCACTGAGTTATCTGCGGTACTCAGAGAGTGCCGCTGCGGCAGTCAATGAGTACCGGTGCGGCACTCAGCGAGTGCCGCCGCCTATGCCGCATGCCATGCGGTATTATCACTTTTTATTTTATTTTTCAAATATATTCATTCATATACTAAGTACATACTTATATATATATACTTAAATACTAATATACTTTAATAGATTATACTAATATACCTATATACTTAATAGATTATGTATATACATATTTTTGTTTTCTTCTTCTTTCCTTTTTTTTTTTTCAAAATTCTCTTCTTTCTCTCCCTTTATATATATATATATATTTTTGAAATCAATTTCCCAAAGCGTTTTCTCACACGTATTTCAATATCTATCCTCGAACACCCGATTTTTCTTCTACTTTTCTCTATTTTTTTTAAGAACTCAATTGGAGCTGCAGAATCTTCTGAAGGACTTCGAATTACTTAGAAAAAAGTCTTCAAATTTTTCCAAATGGTGCCATCATCAGTCTAGAGGTAGCCATCCCTTGAATTCGGCGGTCGGTCAAAATTGGGGTGTGTACATTTACCAAATCAAGCATTGAATAACAAGATCCAATTTGGAAAAATCTAGAACGTGCCAGATCTGGCTTATTTGGTTGTGTTGTGCCCAATATTTTTTAGAGGGCTACAATGTTCAAATCGGGATCTACAATGTTCAAATCGGGATGCTTGGTCTCGGAGCCCTGAGCTAAACGGGGGTTAAGATGATATCTTCTACTCCCCCCTTTACTCTCAATACTAAGCATTGGGTTGAGAGATGCAAATGTGTCAGATGAGATCCAATTAAATAACTTTGAAATGAACCCGATTTCCATGACGATGTCTCATCAAACATCCAAAGAAAATACCAAGGGTAGAGGATGGTTGAGCTAATCGACAGAGCTCGTGAACTAGAGAGTTGAGGCACGAGTAAGAGTCCAAAACTCAAGGGTCCAAAATAAGTTGAAGAGCACTAGTACAATGCTCAAGCCGCATACCTAAGAAATTGATCTTGGAGGCTTTATATATAAATGTAATATTGGTCAAGCCCAAGAGTTGAGACCGATCCAAATGAGCTTTGGATAAACTTTTGATGTGGTAACTTGGTATGAGGGGAGATCGTAAAGAGGACCCGATGTTTAATAGCAGAAAGTGCTTAATAAACCCATATTTCATGAGAGGTATTTGATGATACCAATTAAATCAGGTTAGTCTAGAGTAGTGTGACCCAACCAATGAATTCAACTAATTGAAGAAATGTTCATTGGTTTGGAACATAAAGTACTAGAAAATAATATGCCTGTGACTTGCACAAATAATTCTTATATCCCAGTGAATGGGTGATTCCATTCAAGAGGTCTATAAAATGAAAGGAGATATAATGTTACATGATCTGCCATAATTAATTTAATTTAAGATGTTTGTAAATCTCAGCACTTGCCATGGCATAAGCTAGTAGAACTTTAATGGTAAATTTTGTGCATCGGCTTCATATATATATGAGATATGTAGGCATATCTTCATACACAGAAGATGCCTATCTAGTTTGTTGTTTACATTTGCGGAGAGCGATAAGTGCCTTTGACAGCATGTTTATTGTGTGTCTGTCAGGCTAGCGATGGAATTGTACCCGCCGGGCTCCTACTTATCAGTGTTACAATAGTCGTGCTCATATATGTGATCCATGTATTTTAATTTCCACAAAAGGTTCAATTAAAGCAATATATCCTATGAATATGTTTGCTTGATTGTTATATGCATCTACAAATCATATCCGTAAGTCTCATTCTGTGGACTTTAAGGACTTTCCCAAACTTACAAAGATTGGTTTTCTAAGAATATGCCTAAGCTTAATGCTAGGACTGGATGTATAAATAGAGTATGCTTTTATATAAGCAATGTTAAGTTTGACTAGTCCACCTCTAGTCATCATCTAGTGAAAAGCTTAATAAAAACAAGTTTGAGGAATGTATGCTACGTACCTTATTTCCGTAATGATTTTTGGCTTTAAGGAACTTACATAGAAATCCAGGCAATTTTTGGTGAATGGTTATCACTCCGATTCTCTTCTAAATGTAGCATATTGTGGACACGCGGAATTCCACTTCTTTTTGTTTTTGTTTGAAATTGATTTGGATCAAAAAAAATGAAGGTTTGTTGAAAACAGATACAGAGTCGCCATTTGGTCTTTAAGGAACCAAGAAACCTAATTTTGACTCACCCAAATGGATAAAGGGCACCGGCCCTTCATAACCAAAGAACTTGGCTCGGGGTTTTGGTACAAGAGAGGAAGGAGTCTTTGTCGCGACTAAAACACCCTCAACTCGCCCCGTCTTTCGACGGGCCTCAATTAGCATCAAAATAATCATCTTATACTATGTTTGGTTCGACAAATAATACTATGATAGTATATTACATCACACAAGAATTTTGAAATGGAAGATCGAAAGATAAGATAGCATTCAAAAGATCTAAGCCAAGTATCACACAATGTAAAGGTGAAAGATCACACAAACAAACTTAGGAAAAATTGTCTAATCACATATCACGTAATCAAGTTTTCCTAATCTAGGAGGGGACATGGATTGTTCTTGAAGCAAATAATCAAAGAGATCAAAATATGCTTAGCAAACTAGGATGATGCATGTTAATCTTTGGGAAAAGTAGATCTCTCAATCCCCGGGACGGATGAGAAATGATGATTAGATCGAGGGGAAGCATGAACGTGTGATCAAGTTCATTCCTTATAATCTTCTTAGATTAGGAGTCACAAAAGCCCCAAATCTTGCATGAATGCAATGTATGATCCTAGAATGTGCAAAGGTTGTAGTGTGTTTGTGTACATGGGTTCCTAAAATGACTTAGAAGTCTAGAATGTGTATGAGTTAATGGAAGAAATCATCATGGGATATGTACAAATGTAGTATGAACTACTTCCTAAGACATGAGCTAATTTGGAGGGTATGTAAGCATCAAATCAAAGAATGAAAGCAAAAAAATGTTTGCTGTGAATAGTAGACAGAACAGTGAGTTGATCTTGTGGAAAATGAAAAGTAGGGTTAGGAATGTTTTCAATGCATGATTTTTTTTATGGAGATCTTTCTTATTGTGTCTATAACCCAAAAAGCCAATCTTTAATAACTATCACAGATTGAGAGAAATCATATAAACAATAGAGGTTATTCAGAAACAGAGTCCGTACTGTCAACTGAAATGTTGAAAAATCTTAGAAAATGAAAACAAAAGATCTAAAGGTCCATATTATACAGAAAGTTCCCTAAGACATTGAAGTTCAAGGAAAAAATAAGTTGGGACTACTCTTTTTGGAAAAGTCTTCTGTAAAACAAGTTGAAATTCAACCAAGCTGCTATGACAGCAAAAACAGAATATCTGGAGAGAATGTTTGGACCAAAATGGTATCCTTCCATGCATCTCCAAGTCAAACCAAAAATCATGGGTGTTCCATAATATGTTAGGAAGACTTTCCAAGTGGTCTTGCATCCATACATTGAGTATTGAGTTCTAGAGAAATCTTTGAGCTCAGATCATTCACTGTTTTGACTCACTGTTTTAAAGATTTTGGGAAAAACTTGAGTTTTCTTTATTGAGATCAAAATGAGAGGGTTTGAGTGGGGTTTTGAAATAGAGGTTTTGAAAGTATATTTTCAACATCAAATAGTGACCTCTTGGAATATCAACATCAAACTCATCATCAAGAACCCCCAATATTATTGGAGAGATTCATTTTTATTTTGAACATAACTTCAAGGATACCTTGGAGGTATTAAAGTTATAATCATCATCTATTAAACATGTTTTTGAGGTCAAGAGCTACTATCCATAAGGATTCACTCACCTAAAACTTCATGTCATCATTTTGATGATGAAGAGCAAGTAAGTAAATAAAGAAAAAAAAAAGAAATGAGATTAAGAAGAGATGAACATAATATGAACAAGCAAGTAAATAACAATCAATAGATGATAATCAATGTGATTTTGGACTTGTAGCTTGGTGTTTCACTCATAGATATTGACATTTAGACATGTAATTAGCTCCCTAACTCATGAATTCTTAGAGAAATGTGTATTGATGATGAAGTATAAAGAAGGATGATGAAGAACTTGAGTTTAGAACTCACTTTCTATAGAAAATTTGTGTATCTCTATCTCTACAACTTTCTAAAACTTTCTCAAGTTTTGCACTTGGCACCCCTCAAATGAAGAGCAATGGGAGGTTTATATAGGCTAATTTGGGGAGGTTTTTGGATTTAGAAAGTGTTCCCATTGGTCCCAAACATCTGTGAACATAAAACTACATCGTTTTGGTTTTTAATTAATCAAATTGAACCCCCAAATAAATTACAAAAATGGACTCTGCGAGGGTTGAGTGCCGCCGCGGCACTGGCCATGTGCCGCTGCGGCAGTGGCCCAGTGCCACCATGGCACTGTTCCTCAGATGCCCAAAAAATTGTATTTAGGCCTCCAGAGGTTTTGATATTCGCGAAAAGGCCCTATTTCATCCGAAATTCACAGAAAATGCGTACAAACTCCAAACTGAGCTTGTGATATACTGTTGGAAAGGTATCGGAGTCTACTTTCTATATAAAATATTTCGGAGTCAGGTCACTTTGAAAAGTTTTACGGTATTCGCGATAAAAGCCAATTTGATCGCTTTTTCACCTTAAAAAATTCATAATAAATCCGCTTTAAATCCAGAAATTATGTGCAATACACAGTTGGAAAGCTATTGACCTCTAGTAACCATGAAAAATGTTTGAAAATTGTTACGGTGCTCCGGTTTCAAAGTCATCTTTTGGTCAAATTGGTCAAACTTGGAATTCCCGGGAAGTTCTAGAAACCTCTGGGAGCTCCCAGGAGCTGACGTTTTCGTTTGATTTTCTTTTAAAACTCATTTTAATACTTTTCACATGATCTAGAATGATTCTGAAACTTTTCGGCGAATTTGGACGATTTTGGTCAAACCTTGGTCAACCTTGGTCAAACCGGTCAATGGAGACTTTCTGGGAACTTCTGGGACTTCTGGGGGTCTCTGGGAGCCGACGATTTCATCCGGTCTTGCTTTAGAACTCATTTTATTGTTTTTCTTACAACTTAGCGGTTCTAGGCTTTCAGGGGCATTTTGGTCATTCTGAGCATTTTGAGAAATAGAGCTAACTTCTAGGAGTCCTTTTGAGTCTTTTTCGATCACTATGAATCACCAAGCTATGGGTCTCATAAATCTGATGGCCGACAAAATGGGGTGTCTACACATATGCTTGAGCTATTGATTTTAGATAGGAAAACTGTGACTTTAGCACATGTCCAATTCTGAGGATGCTCGAACTGCATATCTAATAACTGATCTAGAGCCCTACATATAATCGAATAGGCCACTGGCCGAGCTGATAAGGTAAGACTGATCTGAATGCGCTCCAAATAAATTGGTCTATGTAGAATTCATACAGTAAAATGGTAATTTGAGCATGATACAGTTGAACCATACCAGTTACTACCCCCCTCCCCTCAATAATGGACCAATGATGGTCTCCAGATAGAACTAATAATCTAGCTTTGAAAAGATAAGATCTCAATAATATTTGTATGTAAACATCAATTGAGTAGTGTACTGATCAATTTGGCCTTAGGTGCAACAGAATTGGTAAATAAATTAGATATGGGTCTGCTCAACATAGAACAAGGGTCTACTTTTCTTTTTCCACGCAAAAGCAAGGACTAACCAAGTACCTCGGGCCTGGTGAATGTCACTACTCATAAACTTGATTTGTCTATGGCTCAGATCCATGTAGATATAAGCTCGCCTATGTACTTTGGTTTGACTTGGAGTGTTGACTGCGTTCAGATCTTGACATGGTAAAAATCTTGCCAAGTCTTTGGTAAAACAATTGTATAACATTCATACCCAATATAATAGACACTTGGCCTTATGTGATAATGTCACGCCCCGACGTAGCATAAATATGGAAAGCGTTTAATTTCCTTTATGGACCCGTAGGTCGCGACAGTTTGAAGGATCGATTCCGTCCCAAAAACTTCTAACAACATAAAACTATTAATCAGAGTAGGGTAAACAGGGCTCATAAAAATTTTTCTAACTTATTACAACTTATGGTACGGGGTTAACTAAGGCACAGACCGCCTTAAAATAAAACAATAACTTAAAGTCTATTACAGTCATCCTTATTACAAAACCAAATCATATCTTAAAGCACATAAACATAAAGCATATAAAATTAAATTCTCTTCTCAGCAGTTGATCTCAATTAGCATAGTCATATGGTTCATCCTGATTATAACCTGCAAAGCCTGAACACGAATGTCCAGGACGCATCAACGCCGTCAGCTTCAAGAAGCTGGTGAGTATTAAAAACATAACTCTGAATGTAAAACATACTCATTTACCTTTTTCCCATTTCCATTTAAATACCACAAGTTTATATTTATGATAAAAAAACTCGTTTTAGAAAACAACCACAACATTATTTAAAAGATAATTTCACACATATGTGACCGTGTATGAGAACAATGCACCATCTCATCTATCCGACTCTTTTCTCTCGACAACACCCAACAACCCTCTATCCTACTCCTGGTATCTTTGAAATACTAAGATAGCCACACTTTAGCAACGGGGCGCCAGGGAGTGTCCAGTTTGCCTCACACTTTGGTCCGGGGTACCAGGGAGTGTCCAATGCCTCACACTTTGAATACCCTAACCGCCATGCAAATACCGGGGCAACCCCCACACAGGTATCCAGACTCGAGTCATTCAGGGAGTGTCTATAGGCCACACTTTAGCACTTCCATGGGTGCCAGTGAGTGTCCAAGTTCGGCTTCACACACTTTAACGCTTCCATGGGCGTCAGGGAGTGTCCATTTTTGCCACCTTCGCATTTCAAAGACACCCTCATCCTCTTTTTCAACTCCAACCACAATCACATCCACAACCACAACCATAACCACAGCCACAATTACAACCACAACCACAACCACAACCACAACTCAAACTCATACTCTTTCCACACAATCATTACTCTTTTCCACACTATCATTACTCTTTTACACACTACCAACACTCACCATGCATGTACAACTGACTCCACATGAATGTCATCAAACTTTAAACATAAAGGAATTCACAGAATTAAAGAAATAATACGCGTACGGGGATTGAAAATTCGTAATTCATTGCCTTAATCATTTTAAACATAACTAATAGCATTCTAAAAACTTCTACTGAAATCCTCGTTTTCTGTCCAAACGGTGCAGAATCTGAGAAAATTGCATTTGACGAAAAGTGTGCAGAATCGAGTTTTTCTTGGGACAACGCGGGCTGAACCTTAAATTTCATTCGTTTTCCTAACAAAAATCTGAAAACAAAATTCTGCTACTGTTAAAATTAAAAGAGAAAATATTAGATTGAATTTCTAATATACTTTTTCTGCTACTGTAATCCTCATTTTCTGCCCAAACGGTGCAAAATCTGAGAAAATTGCATTTGACGAAAAGTGTGCAGAATCGAGTTTTGCTTGGGACAACGCGGGCAGAACCTTAAATTTCATTCGTTTTCCTAACAAAAATCTGAAAACAAAATTCTGCTACTGTTAAAATTAACTACCTAAATCAGTAAATAAGGAATGAGTTACATTTGGAGTGAGTTAGTAATACTCACCGTGATATAGATTTGAAGAAATTGTTGAGAAAGAAATATAATTACGAAATTCCCAAAATCCAAGCTTTGGCTATGGAGGATTGAGCTCTTCTCTCTCTCTACGAAATTGAAGAACTTCTCTGCACTCTCTAAACTCTCTGTGTATACTGAATTATGTTGTGATGAATGTGCAGAAAGTGTAGTATGGTTGGGTGTATAAATAACCAAATTCCTACCAAGAAAACATTGGCCTAACTTCCCACTCAATCTCCATTAACCCCCATATAATACCATGAATGTGCAGCAATGAGGTGTATGCATTGCCCTTTATTCTCCACTACTGAAAGTAAGAGGTAGGTGGAGATGAGGTGGGTCAATGTGTGTTTGGGTAATCTAGCTTATGGCATAAGGACAATACACATACAACAACATTTGCCAAACAAGACCTAAGGAAAAGCATCAGCATAATAATTTGGGTATAAATATATTTGTTCAATCATTTACTTCCAAAATTCTGTGGAAGTTTAACACTGCGCGGACAGTTTTAAACTTACACTGGTATTTTCGTGATACGGTGTTTATCACAAAAATACAGAGAATTCATTTTAACGTTAGAAATAGTTTTCTGATTTTATAAAAATACAGTTTGAGTTTAAAAGAAATAATTCCACCGTCTTGAAATACAGTTTTGAAATTTAACACAGGTATTGCAAGTTTTTATGAAAATTGCATTTTGACCCCAAAAGAAATTTCAATTATGAAATTAGTCAAGAATTAAACTTTTCACATAAGAATTAACATATAAACAGACAATATATATTAAATTTTAAATATGATAATGCAAATGATAATGAAAATTTTAAATATAATAATGCATGAAAATGCAGGTTATTACACCCTTCCCCCCTTAAACAGGATTTCGTCCCCGAAATCAAGACTAACTAGTCATGAAACAACTCCGGGTACTTCTTCCTCATATCAGCTTCAACTTCCCACGAGGCTTCATTCTCGTCATGGTGATTCCACTGAACCTTCACCAACAGGATATCCTTATTCCTCAGCTTCTTGATACTCTGATCCAAAATCTTCACAGGTCTCTCCTTGTAAGAAACGTTATGACTCGTCTCAATGTCGTCATAACTAACCACGTGCGAGGGATCTCGTATGTATTTCCTCAACATACTCACGTGAAACACGTTGTGAACCCCAGACATCTTCGGTGGTAGCGCCAGCTGATAGGCCACTTTCCCGATACGTTCCAAAATCTCAAACGGTCCAATAAAACGCGGAGCTAACTTCCCTCTCTTGAGACCAAAGCGTACTACTCCTCGTGTTGGTGAAACCTTAAGAAGTACGTGATCTCCAACACTAAACTCCAGATCTTTCCGGCGCCGATCAGCATAACTCTTATACCTGCTCTGAGCGGTTCTCATCCTTTCCTTGACCGAGGAAATCTTCTCGTTGGTTTCTCTAACCAAATCCGGTCCCAACAACTCTGTATCACCAACTTCTGCCCAACACAATGGAGAACGACACGGTCGTCCGTACAGTGCCTCGAACGGAGCCATACCGATACTCGCGTGATAACTATTGTTATAGGCAAATTCAACCAAAGGCAAGTGTGTCTCCCAAGATTCTTCAAAATCGATCACACAAGCCCTAAGCATATCCTCCATGATCTGATTAACACGCTCAGTTTGCCCATCTGTCTGAGGGTGAAAAGCAGTACTCATCTTGAGTGAAGTTCCCATAGCTTCTTGCAGACTTTCCCAAAATCCAGAAGTAAAACGTGCGTCACGGTCTGACACAATCGATACAGGTGCACCGTGAAGTCGCACAACTTGTTGTATGTACATCCGGCTCATCTTTTCCACCGGGTATGTCATACTGTAAGCAATAAAATGAGCTGACTTCGTCAATCGATCCACAATTACCCAAATAGCGTCATGATTCTGTTGCGACCGGGGCAATCCTACTACAAAATCCATCGTAATGTGCTCCCACTTCCAACCAGGAATAGGTAGCGGTTGCAACAATCCTGACGGTCTCTGATGTTCGGCCTTGACTTGCTGACACGTCAAACACTTGGATACAAACTCGGCCACATCCTTCTTCATGCCTTCCCACCAGAAATTTCTCTTCAAATCTTTATACATCTTAGTTCCTCCCGGGTGAACTGTATACCTTGATTTATGTGCTTCTTCCAGAATATCTTTTCTCAAATTCCCACAATCTGGTACACATAATCTGTCTCTGCATCGATACCCTCCGTCACTCCCCACCTTCCATTCGGTCGGGTCTTTTTCTGACATTTTTACAAACCATGTCTGAAACTTCTCATCTTCTTTCTGAGCTTCAATAACGTGGTCGATAAGAACAGACTGTAGGATAAGACATCCAAAAAGTTGTCCTTCTCCTCTTTCAGCACTCTGTACATCGAACTCCACCAACGTCTCCAAAGCTCGCCACTCTCTAACCATTAAGGAGGCGATCGTCTCCCGAGTCTGCCTACTCAAAGCATCAGCGACCACATTAGCTTTACCAGGGTGGTATTCCAACGTGAAGTCGTAATCTTTGATCAACTCCATCCATCTGCGCTGCCTCATGTTCAACTCTTTCTGTGTGAACAAATACTTCAGACTCTTGTGATCGGAGAACAAATCAAACTTCTCACCGTAGAGATAATGTCTCCAAATCTTGAGTGCAAAAACCACTGCTGCCAACTCCAAATCATGAATAGGATAGTTCAACTCATTCGGCTTCAGCTGCCTGGATCCATAGGCTATAACTCTGTCATCTTGCATAAGTACACACCCTAGTCCTTGATATGATGCGTCACTAAAGATAGTGAACTTCTCACCAGGCTTGGGTATTGCTAGTACTGGTGCGGTAGTGAGTCTCTCTTTCAACTCTAGAAAGGCTCGCTCATGCTTCTCTGTCCATTCGAATTTCAAATTCTTCTTTGTCAACCCAGTCAATGGTGCAGCTATCTTGGAGAATCCCTCAACAAATCTCCTGTAATAGCCTGCGAGTCCAAGAAAACTCCGAACTTCTGTAGGGTTGCTTGGCCTAACCCAGTTGGATACAGCATCGGTCTTGGACGAATCCACAGAAATTCCTTGAGATGACACCTTGTGTCCCAAAAATTTCACTTCTTGCAACCAGAACTCACACTTACTGAACTTGGCAAACAAGTGGTGGTCCTTAAGCGTCTGCATCGTAATCCGAAGATGTTGCTCGTGTTCTTCTCTTGACTTAGAATAGATCAAAATATCATCAATAAAGACGATGACAAACTGATCTAAATAAGGCTTGAATACTCTGTTCATCAGATCCATAAACACTGCCGGGGCGTTCGTTAATCCAAACGGCATCACCAGAAATTCATAATGACCATATCGGGTTCTGAAAGCAGTCTTAGGTATGTCTTCCTTCCGTACCCTCAACTGATGATACCCCGACCTTAGGTCTATCTTGGAAAATATCGTAGCTCCTTGTAGTTGATCAAATAAATCGTCGATCCGAGGCAAAGGATACTTGTTCTTGATTGTCACTCGATTCAATTCTCTGTAGTCGATACACAGCCTGAGCGTCCCGTCCTTCTTCTTCACAAATAACACCGGTGCTCCCCAAGGCGATGTACTTGGACGTACAAAACCTAGGTTCTCGAGCTCTTGTACTTGTCCCTTTAATTCTAGCAGTTCTGTGGGGGCCATTCTGTAGGGAACCTTGGTAATTGGTACGGTACCCGGTATAAGCTCAATACAGAACTCTATACTTCTCTCGGGCGGTAATCCAGAAATGTCTTGAAATACTTCTTCGAAGTCCTTGACTACAGGTATAGATGATGCTGTCACCTCTGTACTGACGACTTCGATGTTGGCTAAACATCTTGTGAGGAACATATCTCCCGAAGGGTTACATTGAAAATCAAAGGGTTGATTCTCATTGTCGGAGAATGTAATTCTCTTCCTCGCGCAATCCAACTTCACTTGATTCTGAGACAGCCAATCCATTCCTAGGATTATGTCGAACTCCTTCATCGATAGGACGATCAACCTTGCAGGGATTTCTCGGTCTCCAATCCGTAGAGGACAATCCTTGCATACATGTCCTAAACTGACCGCAGCTCCTATTGGTGATGTAGCCTTCAAAGCTTTCTCTAAGCGATGAGGTAAGATACCCAATCTCCGAATTGTATTAATGGATATGAATGAAAGAGCAGCACCCGTATCAAATAATACTCTAACATGGGAGTTAAATAGAGTCAATGTACCTTCCACTGCTTGCTGATCAGGTTGAACTTCTCCAAGATCTCCATCTTCATATGCAGCTCCATCATCACCCGCGGCATCAGGAATAACAGCATTCAAGCGGGTCTGACCCTGTTGTCCATAAGTCGCTTGCTTAGGAGCAGTGCAGAACCTGCTGATGTGACCTGGTTCACCACAGTTGAAGCAGACTATTCCTGGCTGAGCAGCACGCCTTGGTGCCCTGCAGTCCCGAGCCACATGTCCAGGATTGCCACAGTTGAAGCACTTTACTCCACTACTTCCTTCTCCTACTCGGGGTTGAGTCGGATGGGTAATAGCTTGTGCCTTCTTGCTCCCATCAAAGTTCCTCTTCTGCCCTTGGGTACGATTCATTGGTGGTCTATTCCCAAAATTACCCCTCTGAGGCGGTCGGAATTCGAATTGTTTACGGTATACTCTTGCATCTTCTTCCAGGTCGGTAGCCAGGCCGACTAGTCCTTCAAACGATTTGTCTAGGTGGCCGAGAGTCAGGCGACGAATCTGCGGTGCCAACCCTTGGTTATACTTCCGGATCTTCTTCTCCTCAGTATCAACCATGTGCGGGGCAAACCGTGACAGCCTCTCGAACTGTGTGGTATACTCTTGCACCGTCTTGGTTCCTTGCGTCAGATCCATAAACTCCTTCTCTCTTCTGTGCCTCTCCGTAGCCGGAAAGTACTTCTCCAGGAATCTCCCTTTGAACGCCGTCCATGTCATCCCCATAGCAGCGGTGTTTCCGATAGTGGCTATGACCGAGTCCCACCAATCTGCAGCGGCGTCGGTTAGTTGAAAAGTAGCCAATCTCCTTTTGTCCATCTCGTTGCATTGGACAGCTTCAAACATGCGGTCCATCTGTCTTAACCATTGTTCTGCCTTCCAGGAATCCGTGGTACCCGCAAATTGCTCGGGTCTGAGCGCACGGAATCTCTCCAGCAGCTTATCTCCCGTCTGGCGGTCTCGTTGGTTTTCATTCGCATTACTAACCCTCTCGAGACGTCTGATAAAAGCTTCAAATATTCCCGTGGGGTCGGCAGCCTCGGGCGCTCCTTCAATCAGATTTCTGTTCCTCCTTGGTCTTCCAGCCATTCTATGCATGATAGGGGTAGTAGAATGAGAAACATGCATGCAACAGTACTATGACGAAAATTTTCAAAGGAGTATTTATCACTATATCACATACTCGTATTATCACATAAGCATACAATAAAATATATATTAAGTACATATAATACTCGT
Organism: Hydrangea macrophylla; assembly: GCA_033977485.1. NCBI lineage: Eukaryota > Viridiplantae > Streptophyta > Magnoliopsida > Cornales > Hydrangeaceae > Hydrangea > Hydrangea macrophylla. The sequence continues at coordinate 31,172,329 of CM066987.1, forward strand.
ATTCGAACTAGGGCTGTCTAATAGCAAAGAGGTCGTATTCTTATCCTCTAGACTCTGGGTTGTGGGCCATACTGACTGTTCCGAGATTTGACTCAGGAAGTTGGTCAGTGCCTAAGCTATTAATGAGGGCTATGGTATGCTTTAACTCCTTAGAAACTCGGCTACTATATGTCTGTAGGGGCATCGTAAAATATGGTTATCTCGGCTAATCCTAAATGGATATGTCTGAAGGTATATGGAAATTGCTATCATTTTTGTCGATGTGACAAGACAAACGGGTAATCATTTCTATGATAAAACCAACTTAGAATTTTAGTTTCTGAACTAAGGGTAATCCGTACTAAACTAAAACTAGAACTTGGTTATATAGCTTAGTAAAACTTAAGGGTAACCTATGTCACTAATCTATGGCGTGAAAAACTGAGCCTGGTCAATCTAGAAAACCTGGCTTTGATACCACCAAATCCTGTCACGCCCCGACGTAGCATAAATATGGAAAGCGTTTAATTTCCTTTATGGACCCGTAGGTCGCGACAGTTTGAAGGATCGATTCCGTCCCAAAAACTTCTAACAACATAAAACTATTAATCAGAGTAGGGTAAACAGGGCTCATAAAAATTTTTCTAACTTATTACAACTTATGGTACGGGGTTAACTAAGGCACAGACCGCCTTAAAATAAAACAATAACTTAAAGTCTATTACAGTCATCCTTATTACAAAACCAAATCATATCTTAAAGCACATAAACATAAAGCATATAAAATTAAATTCTCTTCTCAGCAGTTGATCTCAATTAGCATAGTCATATGGTTCATCCTGATTATAACCTGCAAAGCCTGAACACGAATGTCCAGGACGCATCAACGCCGTCAGCTTCAAGAAGCTGGTGAGTATTAAAAACATAACTCTGAATGTAAAACATACTCATTTACCTTTTTCCCATTTCCATTTAAATACCACAAGTTTATATTTATGATAAAAAAACTCGTTTTAGAAAACAACCACAACATTATTTAAAAGATAATTTCACACATATGTGACCGTGTATGAGAACAATGCACCATCTCATCTATCCGACTCTTTTCTCTCGACAACACCCAACAACCCTCTATCCTACTCCTGGTATCTTTGAAATACTAAGATAGCCACACTTTAGCAACGGGGCGCCAGGGAGTGTCCAGTTTGCCTCACACTTTGGTCCGGGGTACCAGGGAGTGTCCAATGCCTCACACTTTGAATACCCTAACCGCCATGCAAATACCGGGGCAACCCCCACACAGGTATCCAGACTCGAGTCATTCAGGGAGTGTCTATAGGCCACACTTTAGCACTTCCATGGGTGCCAGTGAGTGTCCAAGTTCGGCTTCACACACTTTAACGCTTCCATGGGCGTCAGGGAGTGTCCATTTTTGCCACCTTCGCATTTCAAAGACACCCTCATCCTCTTTTTCAACTCCAACCACAATCACATCCACAACCACAACCATAACCACAGCCACAATTACAACCACAACCACAACCACAACCACAACTCAAACTCATACTCTTTCCACACAATCATTACTCTTTTCCACACTATCATTACTCTTTTACACACTACCAACACTCACCATGCATGTACAACTGACTCCACATGAATGTCATCAAACTTTAAACATAAAGGAATTCACAGAATTAAAGAAATAATACGCGTACGGGGATTGAAAAGTCGTAATTCATTGCCTTAATCATTTTAAACATAACTAATAGCATTCTAAAAACTTCTACTGAAATCCTCGTTTTCTGTCCAAACGGTGCAGAATCTGAGAAAATTGCATTTGACGAAAAGTGTGCAGAATCGAGTTTTGCTTGGGACAACGCGGGCTGAACCTTAAATTTCATTCGTTTTCCTAACAAAAATCTGAAAACAAAATTCTGCTACTGTTAAAATTAAAAGAGAAAATATTAGATTGAATTTCTAATATACTTTTTCTGCTACTGTAATCCTCATTTTCTGCCCAAACGGTGCAAAATCTGAGAAAATTGCATTTGACGAAAAGTGTGCAGAATCGAGTTTTGCTTGGGACAACGCGGGCAGAACCTTAAATTTCATTCGTTTTCCTAACAAAAATCTGAAAACAAAATTCTGCTACTGTTAAAATTAACTACCTAAATCAGTAAATAAGGAATGAGTTACATTTGGAGTGAGTTAGTAATACTCACCGTGATATAGATTTGAAGAAATTGTTGAGAAAGAAATATAATTACGAAATTCCCAAAATCCAAGCTTTGGCTATGGAGGATTGAGCTCTTCTCTCTCTCTACGAAATTGAAGAACTTCTCTGCACTCTCTAAACTCTCTGTGTATACTGAATTATGTTGTGATGAATGTGCAGAAAGTGTAGTGTGGTTGGGTGTATAAATAACCAAATTCCTACCAAGAAAACATTGGCCTAACTTCCCACTCAATCTCCATTAACCCCCATATAATACCATGAATGTGCAGCAATGAGGTGTATGCATTGCCCTTTATTCTCCACTACTGAAAGTAAGAGGTAGGTGGAGATGAGGTGGGTCAATGTGTGTTTGGGTAATCTAGCTTATGGCATAAGGACAATACACATACAACAACATTTGCCAAACAAGACCTAAGGAAAAGCATCAGCATAATAATTTGGGTATAAATATATTTGTTCAATCATTTACTTCCAAAATTCTGTGGAAGTTTAACACTGCGCGGACAGTTTTAAACTTACACTGGTATTTTCGTGATACGGTGTTTATCACAAAAATACAGAGAATTCATTTTAACGTTAGAAATAGTTTTCTGATTTTATAAAAATACAGTTTGAGTTTAAAAGAAATAATTCCACCGTCTTGAAATACAGTTTTGAAATTTAACACAGGTATTGCAAGTTTTTATGAAAATTGCATTTTGACCCCAAAAGAAATTTCAATTATGAAATTAGTCAAGAATTAAACTTTTCACATAAGAATTAACATATAAACAGACAATATATATTAAATTTTAAATATGATAATGCAAATGATAATGAAAATTTTAAATATAATAATGCATGAAAATGCAGGTTATTACAGATAACATCAATATGTATTAAAATGTAAGAAAAAAATCCATGGCAGACTAATCATGGCATAGAACAGATGGGCCGTTGCTTATATTGGGATAAACCATGAATGTTGACCCTAATAGAGCTCGGTCTGACCTTGATAGTAAGGTTCGGGCAGTAAGCTCTGATAAAAATATGTTATCAATGTTAAGTTATGACCATGTTCTTCTTTAGCTCTAAAAGAATCTAATCTGACTTAATCCTGATATGAGGGAGATCATAAACTTTTGAGCATGTCAAATGGGAATAGGGTCTGAAAAATAACCCCCCAACATATTCGGTCTTGAATGAGATCTATATAATAAGATCAGGACATAGTCGATTCAAGATACTTTCAGTGGCCTAGCTCGATGTGAGGGAAGCCCGCGAAGAGGAACCAGTTTGAATTAGCTTTCAATAATAAGCTTGGGATGTGCCTTGTCTTGATCAGATAAGCTAGAGAAGGTCCAAGTAAATAAATTATGACTTTATAAAATCTAAGGCAGCAATTTTAGCTCGAGTGAGGTATGCCCACTGAGTTTGAATATGATCTCCATAATATGGTCTAAATATGCCTCATCTGAATGAGATCACTATGATAAACATGGGACATGGTCCGTTTGAATAAGATGAGCCTGTGATTGAGCCATGCCATTTTGCATAGAAAAGGCAATAAACCGTAACACCAATAGAATATTTTATCTAAATATAGATTTGAACGTTCAATGATCAATCAAATAACACTCAATCAAATAAAGCGTTCACTTCAATACCAATCTAAAGCCAATTAACCTCGAGAGTATAGACATTTAATGTATTGGCACAGTTATCATAATACATTGAGTAGTATGCATCGGGCTAGCATTAAAAGTGCTTTAATTCAGAGTGAACGAGCAATGCCACTAACAAGATCCGTAACCAGTAAGAAATTTTGCACTGCTCAATATGAGCAGAACTAGTTTTTACCCTTTTCACTGGAGATGGTCCTCCATATATATGTAAGAATACACGTATATATGTTGGAAATATATTCACAGAAAATCTTGATCCCTTATTCAGATCTTAAACAAGCAAATCAGATGTTGATCTCGATCGTGCCGTATCTTTGTACTTGAAAAAATACCAATCTGAGAAAGTTATTGTGGATACCGGGCTTCGGACCACTTCTCTCGTTCGAGATTGTTTTGAAAAGGAAAAGAAAAGGTCTGTTGAAAACAGATACAGAGTCGCCACTTGGTCTTTAAGGAATCAAGAAACCTAATTTTGACTCACCCAAGCGGATAAGGGCACCGGCCCTTCATAACCAAAGAACTTGGTTCGGGGTTTTGGTACGAGAGAGGAAGGAGCCTTTGTCGCGACTAAAACACCCTCTACTCGCCCCGTCTTTCGACGGGCCTCAATTAGCATCCAAATAATCATCTTATACTAGGTTTGGTTCGGCAATTAATACTATGATAGTATATTACATCACATAAGAATCTTGAAATTGAAAATCAAAAGATAAGATATCATTCATAAAATCTAAGTCAAATATCATACAATGTAAAGTGAAAACCACACAAATAAACCTAGGAAAAATCGTCTAATCATATATCAATTAATCAAGTTTTCCTAATCTAAAGGGGACATAAATTGTTCTTGAAGCAAATAATTAAAGAAATCAAAATATGCTTAGCAAACTAGAATGATACATGTTATTTTTTTTTAGAAAAGAAGATCTCTCAATCCCCGGGACGGATGAGAAAGGATGATTAGATCGAGGGGAAGCATGAACGTGTGATCAAGTTCATTCCTTATAATCTTCTTGGATTAAGAGTTACAAAAACCCCAAATCTTGCATGAATGTATTGTATGAACCTAAAAATGTGCAAAGGTTGTAGTGTGTTTTGTGTTCATAGATTTCTAAAATGACTTAGAAGTCTAAAATGTGCATGAATGAATGGATTAAATCAACATGGGATATATACAAATGTAGTATGAACTACTTCCTAAGATGTGAGCTAATTTGGAATGCATATGAGCATCAAATCAAAGAATAAAAGTTGAAATGTGCTTGCTGTGAATAGTGGACAGACTGCATATGGCACTTTGCAACATTATAATGGGAGGTCAAACGTGCCTAGAAAAATGTGAGAAAAATCTGAGATCATTCTTATTGTGTCTAGAAAATAACCCAAAAAGCCAAACATCAATAGCTATCACAGATTAAAAGAAAAAAATCAGAATGTACACATGACTCAGAAACAAAAGCTGCACTGTTGACTGATTTTGTATGATTTTTCATAAATCAAAGAAAAGGTTTATGATGACCCATTATATACCAAAAGTTTCCTAAGACACCCAAGTTTTATAAAAAAAAAATAGAAAAGGTATATGTACAGTGATGAAAATGTCCAGAATAAGTGCAAGAAGTTGGGTGAACATTCTGTGAGAACAGAGGCAGATTATGAATGTGAACTTCTCACATCCAAAACAAATACTCTCATATTTCTATAATTGATGGGAAAAATTAGGGACAAACTATGATGTATTAGGAAGGTTTTCCAAGTGGTTTCATCATCATAACTTGAGTATTTAATTCAAAACAAATCTCTGAATCTGAACAGCTCACTGTTTTGGGTCATTGTTTTAGAGATATTGAAGAAAACAAAGTTTTATTTCTTGAAATCAAATGAGAGGGATTGAGAGGGAGTTTTGAAATAGATGTTTTGAAAACATATTTCCAACACTCAATAAGGATTATGACCACTTAGAATACTAACACCAAACTCATCATTAAGAATCTCCAAGATTGTTGGAGAGATTTATTTTATTTTGGGGCATAACTTCAATACATTCCAAGAATACCTTGGAAGTATTGAGGTTATGATCATCATCTATCAAACATGTTTTTGAGGTCAAGAGCTACTATCCATAAGGATTCACTCACCCCAAACTTCATGTCATCACTTAGATGATGATGAACTAGTAAGTAAATAAAGAAAATAAAAAGAAATGAGATGAGGAGAGATGAACATATATATAATCAAGCAAGTAGATGATAATCAATAGATGTTATTCATGAAGCATGAGACTTGTAGATTGGTGTATCACTCATATGTAATGACACTAGACATGGAAGAAGCTTCCACACTCTTGAATGCTCACTAAAATGGTGGTTGGGAGTATTGAATGTTGAAGTAAATGGAAGTAATGAAGTAAAAACAAAGTTAGAAACTCACTTTTGTTTTGAAAAATCAAAGAAGAAAGCTTCTTTTCTCTCCACTCTAACCTTATCTCTACACTTTCTCTCCCAAACTTTCTCTAAACTTGCATTTGACTCCCCCAAAATGAGGAGTAATGGGGTGTTTATATAGGCCAACTTGGGGTGTTTTTGGGATTTAGAAAGTACTCCCATTGGTCCCAAACATCTGAAATCATGAAACCACGTCGTTTTGGATTTTAATTAATCAAAATGGGACCACCAAAATATTTACAAAAACTTACTGTTCTGGAGGTGAGTGCCGCGGCGGCACTGGGCCACTGCCGCGGCGGCAGTGGGCCAGTGCCGCGGCGGCACTGCTCCTCCCTTCGTCTGGATAATGCTGTTTAGGCCCCCCGAAGTTCCGGTATTCGCGAAAAGGCCCTATTTCGTCCAAAATTCACAGAAAATGCGTACGAACTCCAAATTGAGGTTGTGATATACCGTTGGAAAGGTAATGGAGTCTACTTTACATAAAAAATAGTTCGGGGATAGGTCACTTTGAAAAGTTTTGCGGTATTCGCGATAAAAGCCGATTTGATCGCCTTTTTCGCCTTTAGAAATTCATAATAAATTCGTTTTAAATCCAGAAATTATGTGCGATATACCGTTGGAAAGCTATTGACCTCTAGTATCCATGAAAAATATTTGAAAATTGTTTCGGTTCCCCGATTCCAAAGTCAAATCTTGGTCAAACCGGTCAAACTTGGGATTCCCGGGAAGTTCTGGGAACCTCTGGGAGCTCCCAGGAGCTGATGTTTTCGCTTGATTTTCTTTTGGAACTTGTTTTAATACTTTTCTCATGATTTAGAATGGTTCTGGTGAATTCAGACAATTTCGGTCAAACTTGGTCAAACTCTGGTCAAACCTGGTCAAACCTTGGTCAAACTGGTCAACGGGGACTTTCGGGGAACTTCCGGGACTTCCGGGGGTCTCTGGGAGCTGACGATTTCTTCCGGTTTTATTTAAAAACTCATTTTATCACTTTTCTTACGACGTAGTATGTTTTCAGAACTTTGGGACCAAATCTGGGAATTTTCGGACTTTCAAGGGCATTTTGGTCATTCTGAGCATTCTGAGAGATAGAGCTGACTTCCGAGAGTCCTTTTGAATCTTTTACGATCATTGTGATCCACCAAGCTATGGGTCTCCTAAATCTGATAGCCGACAAAATGGGGTGTCTACAGTTTGCCCCTCTTTGGCAGGAACTTGCGAGGCAACGTATGTCGCAAGCGAGTGCCAAAGTTTTGAAGAGACAGGACTTTTTGGAGGCTATAGATTTAGGACAAACAGCGTTGCAAAAGATGGAAGGATGATGCTGGTCTTGCTTCGCGTGAGCTGCCTACGTATCCCGAGGGAAATCAGACCAGGACGTAGTTCAGGACACAAAAGGGATAAATCACATATGCACATACACAACAATCAGGCGGATGCTATGCTATATGAGGATGATATGCAATGTGTGGACGCGATATGATCTCATACATGAGTCCTATCATGCCTAGTTCTCCGATCCTAGAATGAGCAGGTGCCAAGGGGTGTGCCACTCCGAGTGGGCTAGTGTTGTGCTAGTGTTTGTGATTGTGACGTGGTGGGTGACTCAGATAAGGGCATTGAAGTCTAGAAGACTCCGGGTTTTAGGGGCAAACTTCTGGAAGTACGCTTTGCGAGCGAATGTAATTGGGTGTGGGGTCTCAGAGGACTATGATCGAAGACGTCTTTTGGCAAATAACCGACGGACACAGGGGCTCCGGAAATTAAGAGACTGACATAGAAGTCATGGGACGAATGTGAAATCCTGGGACGTCCTGTGATGAACATGGAGGCACCGACGGTGTGATGAGAGCGATGGACCGACGATGTTTGCATTGAGATGACGAGTCGACAATGGACTACTGACGGTGTAATAAACCCGCTGAGGATTAATTTGAATCTACTGGGGATGAAGCGATACTTTCTAGGATCTCCTTTTGATCGAATCTTTCGGGCTTGCCGGGGTCTCTGGGAGCCGGTATCTGTCTGCTTTTGTCTTCGGAGGATGACGCAGGGTTCACGGGGAACCTCTTTTGGCGCTCAATCCAAGAGGGCCGGTCAGGGCCTCTGGGAGCTGGTATCTGTCTGCTTTTGTCCTCGGAGGATGATGCAGGGTTCACGGGGAATCTCTTTTGGTGCTCAATCCAAGAGAGCCTGTCAGGGCCTCTGGGAGCTGGTATCTGTCTGCTTTTGTCCTCGGAGGATGATGCAGGGTTCACGGGGAATCTCTTTTGGTGCTCAATCCAAGAGAGCCTGTCAGGGCCTCTGGGAGCTGGTATCTGTCTGCTTTTGTCCTCGGAGGATGATGCAGGGTTCACGGGGAATCTCTTTTCTTCCTTCGGTGCAATAACTAAAAATCAGGATCAGTTATCGGCATTATCGGAATTCGCGACGATTGTCCTGAAACGACCGATTCGGGTCTTCGGGAGCCGATTTTTCCCAGTTTTTGCCTGCTGGAGGTAGTTCTGACAACTTTTAGTCTGCTTGGGGTAAAACCTCATAGATCTTGATTGGAATGGGCCATCGGGGCTGATCGGGGCCAAAAACGGGCTGAAAAAGGCCAAAACGGGCCAAAACGGGGCGAAACGGAGCAAAACGGAGCGACGCGGGGCCCACGGGGAGCAGTGCCGCGGCGGCACTGGGCCACTGCCGCGGCGGCAGTTGGCCAGTGCCGCGGCGGCACTGGGTGGCCGGACTTCATCTTCTTATATGTCGGGTTTTTGAGCTTTCCAAGCTCACTCTTGGCCATTTTGAGGTGTTTTTGAAGCCAAAATTCACCAAAACGCAGCTTGTGCGTGCTCAGGTGAGTAATCTTTCCCCGTAGTTGGATTTTTGATTGGTGTTTTGGTTTGCCCAAATTTTCAAGAAGAAAGTTAAAATGTGACTTCCATTTTTCTTGTAGATCCATGGCTTCGAGCTCAAGGAGACCGTCTAAGAAGGCCAAAGGACGAATGAAGGCCGAGATGCACACCCCGGACGTGATTTTGCGAGACCCCCAACACCACCTTTCGGCCGCGGCTCTAGCGAGCTTGGTATGTGAAACTTTCGACATTTTAGGACCACTTTTATGTACTATGCTAGTTTTGTGAGCCGTAGTGTGCACTTAGAGACCGTTAGAAGCTTGACTTGTGCTCAAATGTTGATTTTGTGAATTTTTGCTCTCGGGTTGTGAATAGTGATTTTGTGCATCTTTTGTCGCCTTTGTTGTGTGCAGGTGCCGGAAGTGGCCTTGAAAGGCCATGGTAGCCTTGCCCATGCTTTCTTATGGTATACCCAGCTTTCGCCCACCGTTAAGAGGATGGTTGATGACGCCGGGTTCGGAGGCTTCATCCGCTTGGTTTCGAAAAGTAGCAACGATCTGGCTCACTTCTATGCACTGGCCGAGAGGTGGTGGGACACTACCAATACCTTCCACCTGCCTTTCGGAGAGATGACTATGACGCCTTTCGACTTCTCCATGATTACGGGCTTGAGGGTTGGCGGGAAGCGCCTGATTCTGGATTACTTTTACGAGATCGACCCGGAGGCGGTGGAGATGTTGATTGGGGCTGTTCCCCCTAACTTGGAGAGGCATTGGTTCCCCTGCGGCTGGCTTTACCGGGCCTATGGTAGAGGTAATCACAATCTGAACAATTCCCAGCTTTTGAGGGTTTACCTTCTGTATGTCCTCGGGTGCTCCATCTTTGCGACAAGGAACGACCGGGTGAGCTTGAGGCTCCTTTCTTGCCTGGCGACCATTGATGAGATCCCCTCCTACAACTGGGGCGGTGCTGCCCTGGCCCATCTCTACAAGCATATGGGGGAGGTTTCTCGGGGCGATGTTAAATCTACTGGGGGATTCTGGCGAGCTTGGGAGGTATGCACTGCTTCTTCTTTTATTTTCCATCTCTTTGATTTTCATATTTGTTCTGATTTCTCTTTTGTCTGTGCAGCTTTGGAGTTTTGAATACTTGAAGATGTTGGCTCCCTCCCCAGCGGACGAGTCAGGCGAGGATGAGGATGGTATGGCTCCTGTGCCTCTATTCCCACGAGGCTTGAGATGGCGGAGGGACGTTGTTGGGGTGAAGAGCGGGGCCCATCGGATTGTTTTGCTTCGGAACTTCTTAACTGGGTTGACAGCCTCTAGTGTTGATTGGGCGCCTTGGGAGGGCGTCGCTTATGCCGCTACTGAGGAGATACAAGCGGTTAAATCTCTTACCTCTTGCCGCCTTCTGCTGGAGAGTACTGAGTGCAGGCAGTGGTTTCTTGGTGAGCGGGTGTCTCGGCAGGTGGTCGGTGGTTCCCAGTATCGCGTCCCTCATGATCCTCCTGTGATGGATGCTAGTGACCTTTCCGGAGATGCTCTGCTGGCGGCTTTAGCTGGTACCGATGTTTGGGACCATTTTCTTTCTGAGACCAGTTATGAGGCTTACCGTGGCCGTTTCCTGATGCCTAACTTCCCACTCCTGGAGGTGAGTTCTTTTTGTATTTTTTGTTTATATTGTCCATGTTTTTTATTTATCTTTTCCTAACTTATTCTGTGCCTTTAGCTTCGCGAGATGTACAGGAGACAGGCTCCTCAGGCTCCCGACCCTATCCCCCCTTGGGATTGGACTGTCAATGTTCTAGGCGCTGATGGCACTCCCCAAATGATGGAGGTGCCGCGAGTCACATGTGGGTACCCTACTCAGCCAGCGGGCGTCCTCAATGTTCCTTGGAGTTACGCTGAGGAGGGTCACGCCTTGGCAGCTAGCCTACGGTCCCTGGTCCTTACACGAGACCACCGGGTATGTCTCTAATTTTGCACTTTCTTAAGGTTACGAGGTTCTAACCCTGGATTTTTTTATTTTGACAGATGGATGGTATGCGGCAATTTGCCGCCAATCAGATGGCGTCCTTGGTAAGTCTCTGACTCGACTCTGTTTTTGTACTTTTTGTTGTTCCCTTACTGATTGCCCTCATTTTTATTTGTGTGTGCAGTATCGTGGAGGCGGGGCTGGCTCATCGAGGACTGGTCCAAGATGTAGAGGCGGTAGGAGGAGGCCGTCGCCGACGTATACTCCGGGTGGTCCGACGGAGGACGAAGAAGAGGAGGACTGAGGCTTCCCACGCGGGAATTATTATTTTATTTCCTTTTCCTGTTTTCGATTGGGTTGTACTGAGGATATGATTATTAGGACAGTGTAGGACGATGTGTAGCACAATTTGTGACCTTTTGACAGAGTATTATGATGTTTTGCCTCCTAGGCCGGATATCTTCCGGTTTAGAGGCGCAGTTGTGTGCTTGTTGATATATGTGCATTGTGATTGCTGGATGTTACTGCGATGGGCAGTTTTGTGATAGTGAGTGCTTTTGCCTTGCAGGTGGGATAGTCCGTGAAACGGGGAGGTGCTGCCGAAATTTTGAATTTTGCTAGAGCCGTGACAGAAAATATGGCTTTGTATGATCCTGCTCATCTCACAGCTTGGCTGAACATTACGGATGGCGTGGAGCGGATCAACCTCTTCAGCTATGGCTTGACCGAGCTGTTTTCTCTTCGCCAGATGACCCTGAATACAGAATTCTTGCGTGCTGCCATTGCTTACTGGGACCCAGTGAACCATGTCTTCAACTTCAACGGCCTGGAAATATGCCCCATGCTTGAGGAGTTCTGCGCTATTCTCGGCTATGATTCTGACTCGGACTTGGTTCTCCCTTCTGTTGATACCCTCAGCCCTACGCGAGCCTTGGCTGAATACCTGAATTGCTCTGTCACTATTTCCCGCCGGCTGATTCAAGGTGAGGCTCTCAACATTGCTTCTATTATTGCCCGGTATGCCAGTCCTGGGAATCCCAGCATGTATGATGCTTCCCGTGGGGCCGCTTTGATATTGTGCATGACTTCGCACTTCCTGTTCTTGAGCACTTCCGTTGACTTGGTGCATGTATGCCTCGGGCTGAAACTTAGCAGGAATCCCATGGCCATGGTTCTAGCTGAAACTCTGAACGGTTTGGATAATGCCTTCAATCAAGGGACTCCTCTTCTTTCTGGGGCACCTTTGGTGTTACAGGCTTGGCTTTACGAGCGCCTTCAGTTGTGGACGGGCCGTATACCACCAGTTTACTTTCGTCGAGCCGTGCTTCATTCTCACTATACCTTTGCCGATTGGGTGGGCATGATGAGCACCTTATCTGAGGCTGACATTTGCTGGATCGTGAGGCGTTGGGGCCTCTATGCTATCACCACGAGCCTCAGGGGTCACCAGAGAGTGTGGTTGATGGGTCTGAGAGAGACTTCTTTCTATCATCCCCGCCGTTTGGCCCGACAGTATGGACAGGTTCAGGAGGTTCCCCGGGGGTTTACTGAGAGGGTCTTTGCTTCCAGGATCAGAGCTACCACTATTGCTGCTTTTATTGATGGTTGGACTGACCGAGTAAAGGCCTACTTCTAAAGACCTTTGAAGAAATAAAAGACACTAAGACAAAACTAGTCCTGACTGATTTTGCTCATTCCTCCAAGTGTCTTTGAACATGTGGTTGCTTTTTGAAAGACTTTTATTTCTTTGATTATTCCTGCTTATGTAATATTCAAAGTTTGTTTATCGGTGAACCTTGGTTATTTTGGGAATCTCATTTTATGCATTTTAGCTTTCTGAAAACATGTTGTAACTTGAGATTTCAATTAGTTGTTGCTTTTGGTACTTGCTTGAGCATGCTGGGGTTGTTAGAGGCAAACGAGGCGGGTAGCCGAAGTTTGCCCCTAGTTTGGGATATATATGGTTGTGAGGCAAACGAGGTAGATGACCGACGTTTGCCCCTAGTTTAGAAGAGGTTCAGGCAAACGAGGCGAGTGGCCGAAGTTTGCCCCTAGTGTGGAGGGTGGTTTTTGGGTTATGGTAAGGACCGCGACTTTATTTTCTCACGTGCTCATAATTTTTGCCTAGGCACCAAGGAGGTGACCTAGCGAGCTATTTTCTCTCTTTTGTTATTGCTCACTTTGGATTTAGCTCTAATTTTTGCCTAGGCGTCCTTTCGGATTTTCGACCTAGCGAGCCACCCTTCTTTTTCTTTTTGAAAGTCTGCCTACGTACCCCCGAGCGGGGATCAGGTCCAACGTAGTTCGGGCCAAGGTTTTGAAAGGAAAGGTTATTTTTGAGCGGGGATCAGGTCCAACGTAGTTCGGGCCAAGGTTTTGAAAGGAAAGGTTATTTTTGTTGGCGGAGCGACCGAACCGATGTGGTTGCCTACGTATCCCCGAGTGGGAATCAGGTCGAGCGTAGTTCAAGGAAGGCTTGAAAGGAACGGTTATTTTTGTTGGTGGAGCGACCGAACCGATGTGGTTGCCTACGTATCCCCGAGTGGGAATCAGGTCAAGCGTAGTTCAAGGAAGGCTTGAAAGGAACGGTTATTGGATAGTCAAGCATAGTACTTTTTGAGGCGATCCATGTTGATCGGTTCTTTGAATTCGACACCATCGAGGTCCATGAGATAAGTTGCTCCTCCGGAAAGAACAGTCTTGACGATATAAGGGCCGACCCATTTTGGCTTAAACTTCCCACGGGGATCAAAGATCGGAGCTCGCAACTCCTTAAGGACAAGGTCGCCCTTGACAATCTTCCTTGGGCGAACCCTTTTGTTGAAGGCACGGGCTATCCTCTTTTGATAGATTCGGACATGGTCCACCGCCGCTAGGCGCTTTTCATCTATGAGGGCCAATTCTTCATACCTTTCTCTCAACCAATCTGATTCAGAAATTTCACATTCTGCCATCACGCGTAGGGATGGTAATTCTATCTCCACCGGCAGTACCGCTTCCATCCCGTACACTAGTGAGTAAGGAGTCGCTCCTGTGGACGTTCTTATCGATGTTCTGTATCCCCAAAGTGCAAATGGTAGCTTTTCATGCCAGTCTTTGTAGGTATCCGCTGATTTTTGCAGTATGGCCTTGACATTCTTGTTTGCAGCTTCGACTGCCCCATTGGTCTGTGGTCGGTATGGCGATGACTTGTGATAGGTGATTTTGTATTCCTCGAACAGGTCCCTGACTTCTGCCTTGAAATGACTTCCGTTATCCGAAATAATCTCATGAGGAACTCCATAACGGCAGATGAGATTTCTCTTGATGAATTTGGCCACTTCCTTGGCCCCCAACTTGGTGTAAGATGCAGCTTCTACCCATTTTGTGAAGTAGTCTATGGCCACCAGGATGTACCGATTTCCATTTGAGGCTTTCGGAACGATCTCGCCAATGATGTCGATTCCCCAGGTTGAGAATGGCCAAGGCGAAGTCATGCTGTACAGAAGGGATGGTGGTGTATGCATCATGTTTGCATGAATCTGGCACTTGTGACACCTCCTCACGTACTCACAACAATCTTTCTCCAATGTTGTCCAGTAGTACCCTTGTCTTATGATTTTCTTAGCCAGCATGTGACCGTTCATGTGTGAACCGCATACCCCCTCGTGTATTTCTTCCATCATTCTTTTGGAACCCTTTCCGAACAAGCAGGTTAGGTTGTGACCATTATATCCTTTCTTTAGCAATTTCCCACCGCAAATGACGAATTGTGCGGCGAATCTTCTAATGGCCCTTTTGTCTTTCTCGGTGGACTCTTGGGGGTATATCCCCTTTTCTATGAAATTCCAGATGTCCTGGTACCACGGTGTTTCATTCTCTTCTTCTTCGATCATGGCGATCATGCTGAACGAAGGCTCGTACCTCTGCTCAATTACCAAAGGCATCATCTTGACCCCCACAGGAATCTTGATCATGGAGGCTAAGGTAGCCAACGAATCTGCCAACTGGTTCTCTTCCCTGGGCAAGTAGAGGAATGTGATATCCTTGAACTGCCTCTTGAGCTGGTCGAGACGATCATGATAGGGCTTCAACCTTTCTTCTTTTACTTTCCATTCTCCTCTAGCTTGAGATATGATGAGGTTTGAGTCCCCGAAGACGTCTAACTTCTGAACCCTCAGTTCTAAGGCTGATTCCATCCCCAGAATGCACGCTTCATATTCGGCGGTGTTGTTGGTGGAGTTATAGTTGAGCTTGACCGCTAATGGAGTATGATCCCCGCTTGGTGATACGAGAATCATCCCTACTCCGTATCCTTTCATGTTGGCCGCTCCATCAAAGTACAACTTCCACTGTTCTTCCTTGATTTCCATGATATTCTCGTCCGGAAACGGAAAGTCCCCACTTTCTTCGGAGTCAACGGCATGCTCTGCGAGATGCTCAGCTACGGTTCTCCCTTTTACTGACTTGCTCGTAACATACTTGATATGAACTCGGATAATAGAAGTAACCAACGGGATATACGACCGGTCAGGGCGGGTTTTTCGAGAAGGTATTTTAGAGGATCCATGCGGGATATGAGCATAACTGGAAAGGCCAGCATGTAGTGCCTTAGTCGGCGGGTGCACCAAACCAAGGCCCAACAAGTTTTTTCGAGGGTAGAATAGTTGAGCTCATACCCAGTCATCCTCTTGCTGAGGTAATATATGGCTTTTTCGGAGTGGCTTTCTTCTCCTTCTTGGGCTAGCATGCAACCCATGGCATTTTCGGAGACAGACAGGTAAAGGAGTAAGGGCTTACGAGGAGTAGGTGGTGAAAGGACAGGTGGATTTTGAAGGTAGGTTTTTATTTTATCGAAAGCGGCTTGGCATTGGTCATCCCATTGGAACTTCTCCCCTTTTCTCAACAATCGGAACAGAGGATCGCATGTAGCTGTGAGTTTAGAAATGAAGCGGCTGATGAACTGGATTCTTCCGAGGAACCCCCGTACTTCTTTTTCATTCCGTGGTGACGTCATTTCGAGGATTGCCTTGATCTTAGAGGGGTCCACCTCTATTCCCCTTTGTGTGATGAGAAAACCCAGGAGTTTACCGGAGGTTACACCGAAAGTGCATTTCTTTGGATTCAGCCTCATCTTGTATTTGCGCAACCTTTCGAAGAACTTTTCCAGCGCTACCAGGTGCCCTTCTCTATCCTTGGATTTTACAATCATGTCGTCTACATATACTTCTACCTCTTTGTGAATCATATCATGCAGCAGAGTGGTGGCAGCTCTTTGGTACGTTGCCCCCGCGTTCTTGAGCCCAAAGGGCATTACTCTATAACAGTAGGTTCCCCAAGGGGTGGTGAACGTCGTCTTTTCCCGATCTTCTGGCGCCATTAGAATCTGATTATACCCTGAGAAGCCATCCATGAAAGACAGTAGCTCATGTCCTGCGGTGTTATCTACCAAAACGTCAATGTGGGGAAGCGGGAAGTCATCCTTGGGACTGGCCTTGTTTAGATCACGAAAGTCGACGCACACACAAACTTTCCCATCCTTCTTCGGGACTGGCACGATGTTGGCAACCCATTCCGGGTATTCGGTGACAATGATGAACCCTGCCTTGAACTGCTTCTCCACCTCTTCTTTAACCTTGAGTGCCCATTCCGGTCTCATGCGCCTCAGTTTCTGCTTGACAGGTTTAGAATTAGGGAGGAGAGGAATATGATGTTGGACGATGTCGGGATCGACCCCAGGCATGTCTTCGTAAGACCAAGCAAAAACATCTTTGAACTCTTTTAGCAAGAGGGTTAATTTTTCTTTTTCTTCTTTATTAAGGGTTGAGCCAATTTGCACAATCTGTGGATTATCTATTTCACCTAGGTTAACTGATAAAGTATCTTCGATTATTTCATAAGCAGGTGGTTTTTCAATTAGTTGCTTTAGTTCGATTGGGAGATCCTCGGAGGGATCTGTGCATTCACAAGTGTCAGACACAGAGGAGTAAGCAGAATCGTCTTTCATTTCATTCATGACAGGTGAAGTGATTACATTGGATAGTGGTGGGCTTACAGCAGCCGACTCCAGTACAGACTCGATAACTGGTAGTACAGACTTTGGGGGGATAGGGGATTGGGAGACACAGACAGATGACTCTACAGCCTGGTTGCTCAGACCCTCCTCAGCAGGCTTGATCTGATCATCTTGGCTCTTGGCCCTCTTCTTCTCTTCCTCTTCAGCGGATTCTTCCCACATCTTCTTGATCGCCTCAGTGTCAAGGTATTTTAACCAGTCTTCCTCTGGGGTCTTTCCAACTTCTTCGGGGTAGAACGGGTCTTGATATGGGGGCCTCTCGCAGTCAGCGAAGATTTCAAGCCCAGGGTGCCTTCTCCCGGTGGTTCGATGGATCCATGGTTCAGGGAACCCAAAGTAAGGGAAATCATCCCCTTCCTTGACGAATTGTCCATTTAAAGTCTTGCGGTATGGCGGGAGACCCTTCACCCTCTTCTTCCATGGCCTTTGTAGCTCGACGTCCTCATCAGTGGGCTTGTACCCCAACCTGAAAGTGCCTTGTTGTCCTTTGATCTGCGGGAATTCCCGAATTCCTTGCTGGCGCCGACCCAACCCCATTCCGGGGAAGTAGTTCATCTTACGGACAATGTTGACGACTGCGGAGTGGACCTCAGGGAATCGGTCTTCGTCTTTGATCACATGAACTTCTTCCATGAAGAATCCTCCGATTTCTCCTTCTTCCAGTTCAGGTATTTGGACTTCAAAAATGGGAGCGTAATTCGGGAAGGCCTCACTTCCCCAACTATTACCAAGGATGACCTTTACCTCCCTCTCATGAATGTACTTGATCATTTGATGCACAGTGGATGATACAGCTTTGTTGGCGTGAAGCCAGGGTCTCCCAATTAGCAGATTGAACGAGGCGGGTATGTCCATGACTTGAAAAATCTCGGTGCTCACCAAAGATCCCACCCGGATTTGGAGAGAAACAGTTCCCATCACATTTCTTCTAGTGTTGTCATAGGCCCTCACGGATTGCACAGATGGCGTAATATCGAGGATACTGACCCCCAAAGCAGTGGCAGTTCTTAAGGCACAAACATTCAAAGCAGAACCTGTATCGACTAGACAAAACGGCACCTGTTGCTCCTTACATCCCACAGTAATGTATAACGCCTTGTTGTGCGCGGATCCCTCTGGCGGCAAGTCCTCGTCGGAGAATGTAATGATGGGGTCGGGGGTAAGTGCGCCCAAGAAAGTTACCATGTCCTCTGGCGCGGCGTCGATGGGGACTTCAATCCCAGCCAAGGCATTTAACACGGCTTGCCTGTGCTTATAAGATGTCACCATAATATCCCACATCGAGAGATGCGCTTGGGTTTTCTTTAGCTGCTTGATCAGCTCATTGTCTTCTTCGATGACCTCATCCATCTTGCCCTTCCCCTTGTCTTTAACTGGACCTTTTTCGATGGCTTCGGTGGCAGGCTGTAGAGGCTGATAATGGCGGCCTGACCTGGTTAGGTGATCAATCTCAGCAGGAGTAGGCCCTTCTACAGTCCCATCCTTTTTAAACCAATCACAATCCGTTCCCACAAATGGCTTTTCTGGCTCGTTCCAGATGGAAGCATCACTCTCGTCGTTAGGATCATACCATTTGAGGTCTACCGCCCCTAGGTCATGCTCTTCCAGGAAAAACAAGTCTTGCTCGTCGTCAAGTTGCTGCTGCCACTCGTCATTCTCCCCTCCGATCAGATGAATCCCCTCAGAATCCGGGATGTCAATGTAAAGCAAGGGTTGTCCTAGGGGGGTGATATAAGTAGCAGGGTTGAAGGGTACGGGACTGGACTCAATGAGGTTGACATTTTGGTGGTTTGGTAGAGGATTTTGGGTGATATGAGGCTGCTTTGGTGGTGGCTCGATGATATTCTGGTCGATGAGGTCTTGGATGTCGTGGCGGAGGCGCATGCAATCATCAGTGTTATGGCCGGGGGCTTGGTGGTAAGTACATCGCTTGGACATATCGCAGTTAGGCGGGAGCGGGGTATTTCGAGGCTGGAGTAATTGGAGATGGCCTTTTTTGAGGAGGCGATCTAGGGCTGAGGAGAGAGAGATTTCTAGCTTGGCAAAACTGCGAAGGGGCTTTTTCTGGAAAGGGCGGTTGGAGGATTTTGCCTGGTTGGAGGGTTGGTATGGCCTTGGAGGATATGCCATGGGTTGGCCGCTAAGGGCATTGACATCCGGGGGATTCCGGGGGTAGTTGGGCCTTCTTGGCTGGCTCGGAGGGTCTTCCTTCTTGATCTTCCCCTCCCTGATAGCATCTTCGATTCGGGTTCCGACTTCAAACAACTCCTCAAAGGTGGAGATGGACTGGTAGAATAATTTCTCATGATAGAGCGGCTGCAGATTCCGGATGAGCATCCTTACCTGTTCTTTCTCGATTGGCCAGTGGGTCATTTGGGCTACCTTGTTCCTCCATCTGCTCAGAAATGCAGCGAAGGATTCATTGTTGCTTTGCCGGGTTGTTTCCAAATCCCTGACGGTGACGTCCAGCTCTTGATTGTAAGAGTAATGATCGACAAAGACTCGGACAATGTCCTCCCAGGCCCGGGTTTTGGAGGCTTCCAAGGTTAGGAACCACGATAGTGCAGATTTTGCCAGAGTTTGCGGGAATAGCATCGCAATGTGCTCGTGGGTGCAACCCATGGACTGGAAGATACTCATACATAGCTTCACGTGGCTTTTCGGGTTTCCCGTTCCATCAAAGCGATCGATGGCAGGCATTTTGAAATTCTCTGGCAGTTTCAGCTTGACAGGCTCGAAGAGGCCTTCCAGATCCAACATGTAATCGTCGATACCCTTGCTTTTTCTGAGTACGCTTTCCAGTTTATCGACCTTGTCCAACTTTTCTTGGAGCTTTTTCTCATACGTAAGCGGTGGGACCCCTTGAAACCAGTTTTCCTCCCCATTATTCTCGTGTAGAGGAGGCTCAAACCCTGGTGGCGGAAACTCGGGCGGAGGTCGCGGCTGTTGCTGCTTCAGTTCTTCCATGAATTTTAGGACTTGGGCTAGACTGTCTGATTGTTGGCTTATAGTCGCTCCCAATTCAGTAACCTTGTTTTCCAACTCTTCCCTATTCATGCTGACGTAAGCTGTCGGACTGATTCTGATTAACCGATTATCCGCACTTCTGACCCACGAATAAGACCCTGACTGCTGACCTTGGGAATCTATACTGACCTGACAGATTTTGAAAGGGCTAGATTAGATCTTTGACAGTGGTGACTTTAGGCAGACAAAGATAGTGATGTGGACCGACTCGAAACAGTGCGTGCAAATTGATGGGGAATGGTGCATGCAAATGGGACAAACATGCGGATGTAAGCCCTAATCTATATGATGCTCCTATTTCTAACAGATAGCAGCTAAACAAATAAGGTCCTAGCCATACAGAGTGTGCTAACCTTACTTTCTAGTATGATCACCAAGGGATAACACGGATTTCCAAGATACCCCGGAAATTCGGACAGAGTTTCTGGGAGAAACTGGTTAATGTGGTTATATCTGGGATATTCGGGCAGAGTTTCTGGGAGAAACTGGTCAATGTAGTTGTATCTGGGATATTTGGACAGAGTTTCTGGGAGAAACTGGTCAATGTAGTTGTATCTGGGATATTTGGACAGAGTTTCTGGGAGAAACTGGTCAATATGGTTATATCTGGGATATTCGGACAGAGTTTCTGGGAGAAACTGGTCAATGTAGTTGTATCTGGGATATTTGGACAGAGTTTCTGGGAGAAACTGGTAAGTACGGTTATAGTGATCATACTTTCTAGCAGGTTTTCATACTCCTATGTCTCAAGACCGACAAACAAGGTGTGCGGTGTATATCTTTGCGAGCATGGAGCAGACATCCTTGTCATGATGCTTAGGCAGGTCAACTCAATGTGACCACATACGAGTGATTGTCTTGGGAATCATAAGAAAGAGGTTCTGTTCTGTCACACAAGCGTCTACATCGCTCAGGTAATCCCATCAGGGCATACAGCAGTTATATCATGTTGTCCTATCTGAAAAGATAAATGAACAGTCCTACGAAAGGTTCTACAGGAATCTATATGCAAAGGCTGGGTTTAGTCAAAGAGGGTCCGTTGACGAGAGTTCCAATATACCGTCAGGGAGACAGTACGGAGGTTTTTACTCTTTTTGATATACCTTGGAAGGTACAGTATCAACGGTGACTTGTGCCCTGGCACAGCAAGACCTGAACAATGTCAGCGCCGTGTTTCAGACACAGTCGGGGGGAAAAATGCAAGAGTGCAATGCGGTGAACCAAAACACAGTAAAAAGATGATTTTAAGGATGCTTCTTATGAGTCAAACCTCTGTATTATTTTGTTTTAAAAAATAAAATCCCCAGCAGAGTCGCCAGATTGTGGATACCGGGCTTCGGACCACTTCTCTCGTTCGAGATTGTTTTGAAAAGGAAAAGAAAAGGTCTGTTGAAAACAGATACAGAGTCGCCACTTGGTCTTTAAGGAACCAAGAAACCTAATTTTGACTCACCCAAGCGGATAAGGGCACCGGCCCTTCATAACCAAAGAACTTGGTTCGGGGTTTTGGTACGAGAGAGGAAGGAGCCTTTGTCGCGACTAAAACACCCTCTACTCGCCCCGTCTTTCGACGGGCCTCAATTAGCATCCAAATAATCATCTTATACTAGGTTTGGTTCGGCAATTAATACTATGATAGTATATTACATCACATAAGAATCTTGAAATTGAAAATCAAAAGATAAGATATCATTCATAAAATCTAAGTCAAATATCATACAATGTAAAGTGAAAACCACACAAATAAACCTAGGAAAAATCGTCTAATCATATATCAATTAATCAAGTTTTCCTAATCTAAAGGGGACATAAATTGTTCTTGAAGCAAATAATTAAAGAAATCAAAATATGCTTAGCAAACTAGAATGATACATGTTATTTTTTTTTAGAAAAGAAGATCTCTCAATCCCCGGGACGGTTGAGAAAGGATGATTAGATCGAGGGGAAGCATGAACGTGTGATCAAGTTCATTCCTTATAATCTTCTTGGATTAAGAGTTACAAAAACCCCAAATCTTGCATGAATGTATTGTATGAACCTAAAAATGTGCAAAGGTTGTAGTGTGTTTTGTGTTCATGGATTTCTAAAATGACTTAGAAGTCTAAAATGTGCATGAATGAATGGATTAAATCAACATGGGATATATACAAATGTAGTATGAACTACTTCCTAAGATGTGAGCTAATTTGGAATGCATATGAGCATCAAATCAAAGAATAAAAGTTGAAATGTGCTTGCTGTGAATAGTGGACAGACTGCATATGGCACTTTGCAACATTATAATGGGAGGTCAAACGTGCCTAGAAAAATGTGAGAAAAATCTGAGATCATTCTTATTGTGTCTAGAAAATAACCCAAAAAGCCAAACATCAATAGCTATCACAGATTAAAAGAAAAAAATCAGAATGTACACATGACTCAGAAACAAAAGCTGCACTGTTGACTGATTTTGTATGATTTTTCATAAATCAAAGAAAAGGTTTATGATGACCCATTATATACCAAAAGTTTCCTAAGACACCCAAGTTTTATAAAAAAAAATAGAAAAGGTATATGTACAGTGATGAAAATGTCCAGAATAAGTGCAAGAAGTTGGGTGAACATTCTGTGAGAACAGAGGCAGATTATGAATGTGAACTTCTCACATCCAAAACAAATACTCTCATATTTCTATAATTTATGGGAAAAATTAGGGACAAACTATGATGTATTAGGAAGGTTTTCCAAGTGGTTTCATCATCATAACTTGAGTATTTAATTCAAAACAAATCTCTGAATCTGAACAGCTCACTGTTTTGGGTCATTGTTTTAGAGATATTGAAGAAAACAAAGTTTTATTTCTTGAAATCAAATGAGAGGGATTGAGAGGGAGTTTTGAAATAGATGTTTTGAAAACATATTTCCAACACTCAATAAGGATTATGACCACTTAGAATACTAACACCAAACTCATCATTAAGAATCTCCAAGATTGTTGGAGAGATTTATTTTATTTTGGGGCATAACTTCAATACATTCCAAGAATACCTTGGAAGTATTGAGGTTATGATCATCATCTATCAAACATGTTTTTGAGGTCAAGAGCTACTATCCATAAGGATTCACTCACCCCAAACTTCATGTCATCACTTAGATGATGATGAACTAGTAAGTAAATAAAGAAAATAAAAAGAAATGAGATGAGGAGAGATGAACATATATATAATCAAGCAAGTAGATGATAATCAATAGATGTTATTCATGAAGCATGAGACTTGTAGATTGGTGTATCACTCATATGTAATGACACTAGACATGGAAGAAGCTTCCACACTCTTGAATGCTCACTAAAATGGTGGTTGGGAGTATTGAATGTTGAAGTAAATGGAAGTAATGAAGTAAAAACAAAGTTAGAAACTCACTTTTGTTTTGAAAAATCAAAGAAGAAAGCTTCTTTTCTCTCCACTCTAACCTTATCTCTACACTTTCTCTCCCAAACTTTCTCTAAACTTGCATTTGACTCCCCCAAAATGAGGAGTAATGGGGTGTTTATATAGGCCAACTTGGGGTGTTTTTGGGATTTAGAAAGTACTCCCATTGGTCCCAAACATCTGAAATCATGAAACCACGTCGTTTTGGATTTTAATTAATCAAAATGGGACCACCAAAATATTTACAAAAACTTACTGTTCTGGAGGTGAGTGCCGCGGCGGCACTGGGCCACTGCCGCGGCGGCAGTGGGCCAGTGCCGCGGCGGCACTGCTCCTCCCTTCGTCTGGATAATGCTGTTTAGGCCCCCCGAAGTTCCGGTATTCGCGAAAAGGCCCTATTTCGTCCAAAATTCACAGAAAATGCGTACGAACTCCAAATTGAGGTTGTGATATACCGTTGGAAAGGTAATGGAGTCTACTTTACATAAAAAATAGTTCGGGGATAGGTCACTTTGAAAAGTTTTGCGGTATTCGCGATAAAAGCCGATTTGATCGCCTTTTTCGCCTTTGGAAATTCATAATAAATTCGTTTTAAATCTAGAAATTATGTGCGATATACCGTTGGAAAGCTATTGACCTCTAGTATCCATGAAAAATATTTGAAAATTGTTTCGGTTCCCCGATTCCAAAGTCAAATCTTGGTCAAACCGGTCAAACCTGGGATTCCCGGGAAGTTCTGGGAACCTCTGGGAGCTCCCAGGAGCTGATGTTTTCGCTCGATTTTCTTTTGGAACTTGTTTTAATACTTTTCTCATGATTTAGAATGGTTCTGGTGAATTCAGACAATTTCGGTCAAACTTGGTCAAACTTGGTCAAACTCTGGTCAAACCTGGTCAAACCTTGGTCAAACTGGTCAACGGGGACTTTCGGGGAACTTCCGGGACTTCCGGGGGTCTCTGGGAGCTGACAATTTCTTCCGGTTTTATTTAAAAACTCATTTTATCACTTTTCTTACGACGTAGTATGTTTTCAGAACTTTGGGACCAAATCTGAGAATTTTCGGACTTTCAAGGGCATTTTGGTCATTCTGAGCATTCTGAGAGATAGAGCTGACTTCCGAGAGTCCTTTTGAATCTTTTACGATCATTGTGATCCACCAAGCTATGGGTCTCCTAAATCTGATAGCCGACAAAATGGGGTGTCTACAGTTATTGTAAAATGTTGTTTTATTATTGAAAGTGGGGCTGCGGTTCACTCATTGATAATTTAGGCAGAAGAGATCTTGTCACCGCTATACAAGAAGTACGTTTTATTTAAGGCATAAATCATCTAGGTAGTAGAGTAGCAAAGTTGCCATGTTATGCTTGTTTTAATCTTTGATTGATCATAGGAGTAGGGCTCATAGGCCCAAGTATTAAACATACAATTAATAATACAGACATGTCATGATTATAGATGATTGATAGATATGCTCTTTAGGGGTTGTAAGCAATCCCATGGAAATATTTGGACGGGCATGTATGTAGCCCAGCTATCTAAATTTTTAATTGAGCCTTGCTAATGTGAGCGGATATGACTAAGTCAAATATGTGTGCAAGTTCTGTGCAGTTTGCACGCATCATCCACACGAGCACACCAGTTTGATTTGGATACGGGCATGTCTTGTATGCTAGTTGTTTGCATTAGTCTTCAATGTGAGTGCAATTTTTTATAAAAGAATTGACACACCATTGAATGCTTGCATCACCAACATGCAATAAACAGAGCTTCTTTCCTTTTTTAAAGATTTGACAAAGATCTCGGATGTTCTAATTGACCTAGCCTTGGGCTCAGCAATAAGTATGTTTATTGCCAGATGATACTACAGTTATTCATCCAGATCCATGTATTCATATGTGTGTGTATATATATATTTATATACATATACTGATATTTACATTCGATGACTTAGCTAGATTTTCATTACTCTAACAGAGGAAAAATAAATTTACTTTCGTAAAGAGTGTCGATGAACTTGAGAGAAACACCAACTTCAAATGTCGTTTCCCACAGAAGGCGCCAAATGATGTTGCCTAAAATGGTTGATCCGTGACTAGATGAACTGGACTGCTGGAGAGAATCCCTCTAAATGATGACCTACAACAAGGCAAAAGAAAGGCCACAAAGGGGGGTTTGGACCCTTGAGCCTGTTGGGTTTGTGCTCTCAAACCATTACTTTATGTATGAGACATTAGCATTATAATATATGGATATCAGCTTTACATTTCATTGTGTATGTTTCTTTCATGAGATGATTGTTTTATCCTTAAGTATCATAGTAAGCAATTCGTGTGTGTATGAGATACACACAAGTGAGATACGAATTACTATTCTTTGATACTTAGAATATGTCACAGTGGATGATGAGACTGGATACCTCATCAGGTCTACACTGTAGCATAATTAACTACCATTGGATGGAGTGATTAATCTCAATCACTAGAGTGTAGCTCTTAGTTGATATGCTAGTGCTTATAGTGCATTGACGGACCTGAGCTTTCCTATTGACGCTTAAGGCTGTCAACAGTCAATAGGAACTCATAACTTGTATAAGGTACGTGTTCTCAATCTTGAGATGATTATGAACACAGACTATGGATATGGCTGTTTTGACTTACCAATCAGTGAGGTCTATAGAAGATCAACACTTGGGTATCTTGGGTATGTCATGTCCATAGGGTTGTGAACATATATTGTCAAGATAGAATCTACCCTCTGATTCAGAGTAAGCATTCCCTTGAGAATGTCACCAAGTTGATTACTGAGTACTGCAGTCTTGTTGATAAGAGTTATCAACATGTTTGGTAATCATGAGTAGTGAATGGGACTCAAGGAATACAAGAAGTAATCATGATTCAGGATGACAGTAACAGTTATCCGACTACCTGAATATGATTACGAATGCTGACGGTAGAGGGACATTAGTACACCATACAAGTCTAGTTATCGCTTCGGATATGTTCTTTTGCGTTGGAGTTCAGTTATCGTTTTATAGTGGAATAAACGTTAACTGACCAGTTAGTTAGTTTGCTGATCAAAGAGTTTGGTCATGGTAATTAACAAACTGGTCTGAGCCAACAATAAAGAGCCTAGGAGGTCCCACTCTTAGCTCCGCTAGGATGCTTGGAAAGGCAAATGAGGATGATGTCTAGACAGGTTCGATCGATCGAAGATAGTTCGATCGATTGAAGTCTACAGGTTCGATCGATCGAAGATTGTTCGATCGATCGAATGTTCGATCGATCGAAGCCACTTCGATCGCTCGAAGTCTAGGTCGGTTCTGGAAATCTATAAATAGGGCAGCTGCGTTCTGGAAGTAAGTGATCGTCGTTTTTATACGCAGAAGCTGCAGAAACTATCATAGTCTTCCCAAAACCTTCCTATCCTCTCTATTAGGGTTCCCACCAACCCTAGTCTTTCCGGTAGGCATCCGCAGGAGTCATAAGGGTGAAGATCATCTAGTGGAGGTTGCTGGAAGTTAAAGTTTCAGAATTGGGTTCAAGACACTAAGGTATAATTCTTGCACCCCCTTGTACGCATCTATGGAATTGACGAGTAGTAGATCCTGGAATACCAAAAGTTTTATAACTTAACCTATTTCCGCTGCGCGTTTAAACTCTCACTTTAAACCACTTTTTCCTTCAGAGCCTCCTTCGATGGCTAAGTTAGTCTCACGTGGAGTTTGAGTACGAGGGAATCCCAAAGGGGAGAATTGTTTACCTTCTCATGAGCTTAAGCTATGCATATATAGGGCTTGAGGCTTAACTGTCTACACTTTTCTAGGAGCACTACTCCTACTAATCCACTACCCAGTCATGGGCTAGACTACCCCTTGTTTGGTCTATAATCATGGGATTGTGCATATCCATGATCACTAACGGCTAGTCATGGGCTAAGGTCATGGGGTTGACCCATTCTTTGGCTCCACTTCTCGATAGATGATTGGGGTGATATTTTTGGGACATATCAGCAATAATCATAATCTCACAATTGAATTCAACATTTAATATTCCACCCAACAACACCTTCCGGTGTTGGACACAATGTCACAGAGGCGGTGCTCATTAACCTTACAAGTTACAATAACTGACTCAAGACTCATGAGTCCTAAGTATGAACGTGTGATAACAAATTGGACTAGAAACCAAATCAGTCACTTGATACAATTTTGGATTTTAACTTTAGGAGAAGATCCTTATAAAGTATATGAGTAATCACTCGCATCCACTTACACCAAAAAAAACTCACAAATACTCATAATAACTCCTGTGTGGCAGTGTACGGCCTACTAGCACTGCCAGGAGTGATTGTGAGTGTTTGTGAGTTTTGGGTGTAAAGTGCGTGTAGGCATTACTTTAAGTACATACACATTAAACTACAAAATTGAATCAATCCATCTATGTAAAAGTACTGAAGACATTGAGAACAAAGAAAGCAATTAGGGAATTTAGGGCATTTACCTATTTTAATAGGCCATTGAGAGGTGAGGTATTGAGGTCTTCGCTGTCGTCGGTGCTCGTTGTGAGGGGAGGTAAGGTACTACTGTCACGCCCTGACGTAGCATAAATAAGGAAAGCATTTAATTTCCTTTATGGACCCGTAGGTCACGACAGTTTGAAGGATCGATTCTGTCCCGAACATCGAACAGAATAATAATATGAATCAAAGTAAAAGCAATCAAGGCTAACAAAATTTTTTCCAACTTAATAAATATTACAGTACGCGGTCATCTAAAGGTGCATCCCGCCTTGAAATCAAATAATATCTATTACACTCATCCATATTACAAATTCAATTCATTAAATAAAACAGTAATTAAATAATAACAAATTTCCCCTTTGGGTAGATATTCTCAGTTCTCATAATCATACGGGCCAGCTTGATTATCACCTGAAAAGCCTAGACACGAATGTCCAGGGCGCATCAACGCCGTCAGCTTTATGAAGCTGGTGAATATAAAAAAAAACTTATGCTTGAATGTAAATCATACTCACTTACTATTTTCCATTTCGCAGTTTCATTATTCAATAGATTAACAGTATCGAAAATGAATTCACATTAAAAATAGTAAGGATAATATTAAAACCTTCAATCCATAAATTATGTGACCGTGCATGGGAACAATGCAACCATCCTCATCTTACCGACTCTTTTCTCTCGATCAGCACATCACCCAACTCTCTCATTCCAGTATCTTAAAATACTAAGGTGAGCATACTTTAGTACAGGGGTATAGAGAGTGTCCAGTTTGCCTCACACTTTTGTACAGGGCACCAAGGAGTGTCCAATTGCCTCACACTTTATCCAAAACCACAGATGCCAGGGAATGTCCAATAGGCCACACTTTAGTACTACCATGGGTGTCAGGGAGTGCCCAAGTCAGCGTCACACACTTTAACGCTACAATGGGCGCCAGGGAGTGTCCAAGTTTTGTCACTGTTGCATTTCAAAGATACTCTAACTGCGTTCTTAACTCATCACACTTTAGTGCACAAGTACTAGGGAGTGTCCAACACAAACTCAACCATTCACCCTTTTTACACTAACCAATGCTTACCGTGCATGCAAAACTGACCCCACGTGTATGTCACGTAACTTTATACAGAAAATGTAAAGTACTGGAGGCGATAACCATGTACGTACGAGAAGAATCAAATCCTTAACCCTTCCTTTATAATAAGAATGTAACTAATAGGATTAACATATCTCCCAAACAGTACCTAAAAACCCATAAAACTTCATCCAAATAGATCCTTAGCAGAAAAATAGCCAAATGTTGGAAAAAGGCAGATCGCTCGTGCGGGCCGCTCGCGCAATATGCTGCTTTTTCAATTTTTTTCTTATAATGCAGTAGGGCTCAAAATTAAATAAGAATTAATTAATGGTAAAAAGTAATGGATCCCACTGTATTAGTCAATAGAAGAGTTGACTGAGCAATGGGGAAGAAATTTTAAGAGTAAGCAAAACTGCACTCATTTCTATTCCAAGCTCGAGCCTGCCCAAGTATGTTTGCTAGGGCCACTTTGGGCTGTGGGCTGCGGCAGCCCGAGCCCAAATATTGCACACACCAACCCTCCGGTCCTAACCCGAACCCAGTTTAGGCCTGACCCTTTTTACATGCTTCGTATTTGATCATATGGAAGTTGGTCTACTTTATGGTGGTTTTGATCCATTTAAAGCCATATCAGATCCGCTTAAAATTTTACCTCCATAGGCCCGACCCAAATCAAATTGAGGCCCAATTTCTTTTTCCTTTTCAGACGCCAGTATAAAAAATCATAATCACTTCCAATTTCACTTGGAAAACCTAAATCAGACAACCCAACTCAATCGTTCGATTCGCGCACAGAGAGCCCATAAACCTATAAAAATCAAACTTTTGATCATCGATCTGGATCTCTCTTGAGCGATATATGAGTTCTTCTTTGTGATTTCTGATTGATAGGTAGATTGATTTTTTTTTTTTTTGGTTCTGTCTAATATATACTATATGTGTATATATATATATATGTATATGTGTATATATGTTGGTGTAGATTGCATCTGGCCGAGCTGGTTGACTCGAGTAATGTCAAGCAGTAAGTAATCACAGCTGCAAAATTAAAAATTTTGGGGGCACAAAACCAGCTCTTGATTGCTAGAGTTCAAGCAATGCAAGATTGATAGTGTTGCACATATAATTTTTCACTCTTTTTCACTCCAAATCACATTTTTCAGTTCTTATTAAGAATGAATTATTTGTCAAATTCTTTTTAGTTTTTTTTTTGCTGGGCTCAAGCAAATCGGAGCAATCCATGATTGAATATCAGTGATGGTGGCAGCAATACCACTTTGCCACTTATAATATCCCAAATTATACGTCAATTCATATATCTCATTATTAGCTCTCTCTGTTTCCTTGATTTTCTCTCTCGTCTTCCTTTTTCTTCTTTTCTGATTCAGTAAATATAGCAATGAATTGTGATTTATTAAACTGTATGTTGATCCCAACTTGAGTTTGCTAATTTTCCAAGTCAAATGTGGATTTTTGCTGATTTTTGAGGTCAAATGTGGATTCAGTTTTGCTTGTGCAGGTCATTGATATAGAATTTTAAATAGTCTCATTATCTTGGAATTCTTCTTGATTCCTGTGTTATTGTTGTGACTATTGAGATCCTAAAGAGGCCCTTCGTGAAAACAAATAATCAGTTCCACGGTCATATTTGAACCGGTTTGATAAATTCTAACTGAGTGTCAATTTTATGCGCCATGTTCATCTCGAGTCTAATAACTCTTTTACAGTCCGTTTGGTATGATTGTAAAATAGAATTGAATAGAATAGAATAGAATAGAATAGAATAGAATAGAATTGAATTGATTTGTAATTATAATTCTCTTGTTTGGTTAAAACAAAAATGAAAAGAATAGAATTGAAAAGAATTAATGCAATTCCTAAAATACCCCAGACCTACATGACCCAAACAGACCTTAACTAACAGACGAAGAAGACGAGACGAAGAAGAAGAAGATTCGAAGACGAAGAAGAAGAAGAAGAAGATTCGAAGACGAGACGAAGAAGAAGAAGAAGAAGAAGAAGAAGAAGAATTCGCAGAAGAAGAAGCAGGTTCGAAGAAGAAGAAGAAGAAGAAGAAGAAGAAAGAAGAATTCGCAGAAGAAGAAGAAGTAAAAGAAGAAGAAGATTTGCAGAAGATGACGATTCGAAGAAGAAGATGAAGATTCGCAGTTCGCAGAAGAAGAAGAATAGGGTTGCGATGAAGAAGATGGCGGTATTTTGGGAAGAACACATATTTAGATTGAATTCTCATCAAATCCGACCATTTTTGGTCGGATTTGTAAACAGCCCAAAACAAGATTTGGGTAGAATTCAAAATGAATTCATTTCTTGTTTTGTATCATACCAAACACAAGAATTCCACAAAATAGAATTGCAAATGAATTCTATTCTACTTTGTGTCATACCAAACAGGGGGTTAAAGAGTAAAGATTTGAACACAATTGAAGACAATTTTTAGACATAACCTAAAAGATGTGTAATAAAAACAACTTTTGTCTCAACAGTTGCACATCTTTTGGGTTTTGTTCTAAAAGTTGTGTTCCAAGAGTTGTGCTTTTGGTACACATCTTTTGAGTTGTGCCCCAAAAATTGTCTTTGGTTGTATTTTAAGTATTACCCTTTTTTAAAATGGTTCTTTGTCATGTACACTATCTTGGTTCGGACAAGAATCACAAAGAAAAAAGTGAGACATGAATTGAACCAACTTAAAGAGAGAGTTATTAGATTAAGTACGGACTCTTATGCAAAAAAAAAAAAATTGGCATTTATCAAATACTTAAATTTGTATAATTGATTCACTTGTGACAACGTAATTAGTTCTTTGTTTTACGAAATAAACCTCTAAAGTTTTCGAGTTTTATCTACTTATTGAATTTAGAGACCATTTGGGTTCGTTGAAAAATAGAAATTAAGTGATGAATTATGTATTTTGAGAAAACAAAAAAGTAATTGTTTTGTAAAATTGAATTATTTGAGTTAGGTTAAGATTTTAGCACTTGAACAAATTAGCAGAAAAATTAAGAAAAATTAAGTTGGAAAAAAGTAGCTTGCTTTTCACACAATCACTTAATTTCACTTTTAAGTTGTTAAAAAACAACAATGCCTGAAAACAAAGAGTTGAATGGCATTTACATGTTGTCTTTTTTGTTATTTTATAAAAACAATCACTTTTTCAGGTTCTTTGCCAAACGTTTTTGTTTACGCTTTTGTATTTTAAGTGATGAATATTTCAGCTAATTCAAACACCTAACAGTTTAATATTTTATTATTTAAAATTTAAACACTTAATATTTCAGCTAACCCAAACGAACATTTGGTTGGAGTATATAACCATGTAAATGAGTTTGTTGCTCATGTAAATCTTCATTTCATGATGGATTCTATATGCTTCAATGCTTAACAATGGTTAAGACTTAAGGGTCTGTTTGGTTATCACTTGAACTTAAATAGTTTCATTCAGATTTTATGTTGAAACTTGAAGTAAATTCATCATGATGAATGCCTCTATTTATAAAAATAGGAAATTTTACCATATTTCTTCTTATGTGGCCATTTCTACCTTTTTTAGAATGCCAAAATTCACGATTGCAAACATCATTTTTTAGACGAGCATTCTTTTTTCTAAATGGAACCATTCAGGCTCATCGTCTTTTTTTGTAAGGTTCTATACAAATGATCAAATGCAATTATTGCATTCAAGGACAATCAAGCATGCCCTAGGCTAAAAAAAAGGGATTCAAGTCTTATGAACTATTCATACAGATTCTTCGATTCAGTGATATTACTCTGTCACGCCCTGTAACCACACAGATGATCCCAGGAAACGTGGCACGCCACCAAGGCTCAACACAAGTCATTAAAGTTCCAAAAATAAGTTTAAATAAGCTTAAACCAAAGAAGTTCAACTATCAAAGGACAATTTCAAAAGTTTAAAACCACACGCATCCAAACACACCTTAACCACATACATTTTCAAAGTTTTTTTCAAAGTCCAAAGGAGTCCCAAGAGATCCTCTTTTAAGTAAAAAATGTTTGAATTATAAACATTGGAAAGATACAGAAAAAGAAGTATGGCAGGGGTGTTTTGACCGGTCGAACGGTCCCATTGGACCGGTCGAATGACTCTCTGCAGAACAACCTCCCAGCCTGGAGGTGATATCACGTTGAAAACTGTAACACCCTGTAATTTTATTGGCATAAATAAGTAAATATTACATTTCATTTCAATAAATATTTCTTTTATAAATATTTTATTTGGGGTATAACCGTAATTTCTATAAATATAGAAAATACATCCTATGGCTTTGAAAACAATATCTATATTTTTGTATAAACCGAAATTTATTTACTACACTAATATGATTTTCTGTATTTTTATTTCAACTGTAATATACCAGTTTATGTTTTGATCTGCGACTATACAGTGTCTTCACGCGAGCTCAACCACACCGTGCCATTCCTGTGGCTTGCTTGGAGCCCAAATAATTTTCTCTATATATGTATATCACAGTTTCTTTCTCTCCCTCACAATTCTCTCACAGTCTCTCAAACACTCTCAATTTCTCTCAACTCTCTCCATAGATAAATACACACATACAACCAGAATACATGATATACACATACATATATACATAGTTTTATATAAATATATCAAAATCAAGAGGACGGAGAAGTAGAAATTGGACGACTGAATTAACGGCGGAAATTTCTCGGTCTCAAATTCTCAGTCTAAACACCTCAGTGAGTATTATAAACTCACTCCAACGTGTATATATGTATATTTCAGTATATATAGTTGTGTATATATGTGTGTATATGGATACACCATTGAAGCTTTGAAATTGGAGTTTTACAAAAGTTAACCAAATCATTTTTGTAAGTTGGAAATGAAATATATTAGTCCCAATAAGCTGTGGTTCGAATCCTACGAAGTGATTCATCTGTATCGCGACGTATTGTTGATTTAAAGTTTTGTTACCTCTCGGTTTTACGTGAAATCCGAGAGTTATGATTGAAATTAGTTAAAACCGATCACGTATTCGTAATCCTTGCGGAAAAACGAAGAAATTCATATATTACATGTCTTGGTTGAATCAGAATTCAGAAAATGGGTCAAAATAGGCTTTAAATTCGTAACAGGGGAGAAACTGTTGATACCAATCGATTGGTATGATTACCAATTGATTGGCATGATTACCAATCGATTGGAACTTTTGTCAATCGATTGACATGTTTCAGCACTAACGACTTTTACTAAAACGATCATAACTTCCTCTAAAAAAAACTCGAAAACGCGCACCGTTTGAAGCATTGGAAACTAGACTCAAAGACCTTTCATTTGATATGTAATTCATTCATAAAAATTATAACTCATTTTTTAGGGCATTGCTTCAAAGTGAATCTGCTTGTGTATTAGTAGCTGTAAAAGCATATTAATGTAGTTTTTGATGAATTTATCTCTTGTTTCATATATGACTTGATAATTTAGATCGTGGGTGCTAACTTAATGATTCTAAGTACATTGTACCTTGTTAATAAAGAAGAATAAAAAGACTTGATTTCTCGTACATTTGTTTGGTGTTACAATTTCATGGACACTGACATGCATGATAGGGTCGAGGTGGAGTCGACATTCATGGTGTGTGAGAAAGCATGAAAAGAGTAAAAAGTGGCGGTCTGGTGTGCGATTCCAATATCGATCGGATATTATTCCTGGTATTGGAAGCGACGGTGTTGTGTACGACTCAGATATCAATCGGATATTATTCCTGGTACCTGAGGCGCTCGATTTAGATACTGATCGGATATTATTCCTGGTATCTGAATCAATGGTATGGTGTGCGACTCCAATATTGATCGGATGTTATTCCTAGTATTGGAGGCAACAGTATTGTGTACGACTTCGATATTGATCAGATATTATTCCCGGTATCTAAGACAACGATGTGTTGTGCGACCCAGATATCGATCGGATATTATTCCTGGTATCTGAGGCGACTATGTAGTGTGTAACCCGGATGCTGATCGGATATTATTCCTGGTATCTGGGGTAATGGTAGGTTTGAATCGAGTTTGTCGAGAGAAAAGAGTCAGAAAGATGAGATGATACATTGTTCATGCATGGTCACATATTTACTGCTTCTTATCTTCCCGTGTGATATATTGGAGTTGGAACCTTGAAATTATTGTTTTAATGATTTAAACTGTAACGTTGTTATATGCTTATATATACATTGCGAGCATATGTTTATTTTGCTCACCAGCTTGGATAAGCTGACGACGTTGATGCGTCCTGGACTCTATGTCCAGATTTTTTAGGTCAGGAGCAGCCAGAGTATTTTGACTATGCTAGTTAGAAGCGGGAGACTTTCCAGGAGGGCTGTTTTATATTTCTTGTGTCTTTTATTTTTGGAGTTGTAATAAACTTTATTAGATATTTGTATAAGGGCGGTTTGTGCCATAAGACTTGAACTGATGTAATAGTTTAGTAAGTTTTAATTTGGGAACTTATGTTTATTAGTATCCTCTTCTCTAGAAATGTTGTTTAAGTATTTGTTGCAGGGACAATTGGTCATTCTCACTTGTCATGACCTACGAGTCCATAAAAGAAATTAAATGCTTTCCTGAATTAAGCTACGTCGGGGTGTGATAGGCTTTTTGGTATCAGAGCCGGGTTATGGCTTGACCAATTGTCCA
Organism: Hydrangea macrophylla; assembly: GCA_033977485.1. Classification (NCBI taxonomy): domain Eukaryota; kingdom Viridiplantae; phylum Streptophyta; class Magnoliopsida; order Cornales; family Hydrangeaceae; genus Hydrangea; species Hydrangea macrophylla. The sequence goes on from CM066987.1 coordinate 31,208,250, forward strand.
GAATACATAGGACTTTCTGTTAAGATAGTGTTAAGATAAGATAGTTCGACTTCATTCTGTGTCTTGTTACTTTCCATTGCTGAGAATTTTCTTTTGTTTCTGGAGACTGACCGAATTCTGTTAATCGATGAATAGATGCCTTGTCCCTGAACTTATGGCTGGAAGAAATCTCAGGCCTCGTCCCGTTGCTATTGAAGCTGCACCCCCGATAGTAGATCCAACCGGGATGTTTGAAGCTTTTGTAAGAAGGTTGGAGAGGGTCAGCGATCAGAACACCAGGAATAACAATCAGAATGGGAATCATAACGGGAATGGGAGGCAAGCCCACCAGACTAGGGATAAGCTTCTTAAAGAATTTCGCGCTCTACGACTTGAGTATTTTGCTAGGACCGATGAACCCTGACAAGCAGAACAGTGGCTACGTCCGATGGAGCGTATCTTTGAGACCATAGAGTGCACTGATCTGGAAAAGAAGCGTCTAGCTATCTTTTAGTTGTCATATGCAGCAACAGATTGGTGGGATGCCAAAAAGGCGACTATTGGGGAAGAAGCTGTAAGGGGAATGCCTTGAGTGGTGTTCAAGGAAAGATTTCTCGAGAAGTATTTCCCTGAAGAAGAGAAGGACAAGAGAGAGAAGGAGTTCATGGAATTAGCACAAGAAAATCTGACTGCCCGCGAGTATACTACTCGATTTGAGCGTTTGTCTCGCTTTGCTCCACACAGAAGAAAATCAAGAAGTATCACTGGGGTCTCAACTTGTCTCTTCGACATCTGACTATGGGGCACCTGAACCAATCATTTAAAGCTCTGGTAAGATTGGCTATGGGTTTGGAGAATGATGGTTGTCAGAATTCGAAACCATTAGAAATCGACCCCTGCAGAAAGGCTATCCCAGACAGAAACCCGTGTATCCTCAGGGACAGAAAAGGACTTGGGATAGAGGGAAGAAACCTCGGGCAATAGGAGGTAACAGCAACAATAACTACTTCAATTGTGGTAATCCCGGTCATTGAGCTAAAGATTGTAGAGTAGCTAGATATGCTGATCGTTGACGACATCCTATTGACGCGTTTTCTTATCACACCCAAGTGTAGGTGATCGTACAAGTAATAAAGTTCTGGAAGTCCAGGTCGAACCCACAGGGAACGGAATAAAATTTTATAAAGTTAAGCAGATAACTATTTTGTCACTAAAAAGAAAATAAAAGATGATGGATTTTTGTGGGGTTTTACTAAACTACTAATTTTTATAGTTTTGCAATAAAAGTAATTAAAGCTATTTTTTCCTAATTAGTTTATGGTAAAGATTTTCACAGTGCAAAATAAATTAAATAACTACTAGTAAGAAAAGGAAGAAAAATATATAAAAGCTAAATTTTTATGAAATAAACTTTTTAGATTTAATAATAGCGAAAGATGGAAATAATACAGATATTTAAGCAAAACTATTATAAAACAGGAAATATTAATTAACTAGAGGAAATGATTTAAAGGAATTGGGAATATGCAAACCAACACTAGATCCCACAACTTTTGTGCATTTGAAAAGCATTTGGCATTTAAGACCGCAGAGTCATTCTTTATTTAAAAATAAACTTTCACTAGTCAGGGTCATATCAAGTGTGTCAGGTTTGATATGAAACGACATCGTTTGGTTTAAAGAAAAATAAAAAGGCAATTGGGCAGTAGCCAGGTTCGAACCGTGCCCCGCCGCGGACGTGGGTTATTCGGCGTCCAGTCCCCACCACTCTGCCATTACACAATTGCCTATCCATTATTGGATAGAAATATATATAAACACATATTTGAAATATTAACTTTGTCATATGAGTTGTTTGAGTATGCTAGGTGTTTTTTATGACAAAAGGCATAGTTTGACAATCCACATAATTAGGCTTTTTATTTCAAATATGTACTATTTTGAGCCCAATATAGCCATAGTATATAAACATGTTAAATGGTCATAAACTATAGATACATAGATATTTTTTGCCATAAATGGAAAAACAACCCATCTAGATAAATTTGCCCATTTAAGTTTAGTGCACAGAAGTTGTGGTTTCTAAGTTTTTATTATTACATATCCCCAATTAAAGTTTTAGCCTACCATTTTGGAATTGAAACTGTCTTTAAAATAAAAATAAAAGATAAATTAAATAGATGCACGCAATCACCGTCTAATTAAAATTAAAGTTGTAAAACCAAGGTAAGGGTGAAAACTAATATTATTATATTATTTTCTTTACTTAACATGAGCTGGGGTTGAATTTGTGGAATCTGCAAAATAGCAAAGTTTAGTACAACTAGGCTAATAAAATATACATAAATGGAAATACTGAACCAAAAATAAAATACTAAACCTTTGACTTTGGATTCTTGTGGGGTCACAGTGGTTGAACTCCAAGAACACAAATAAGGCCAAACCAAATCCAAGTATACTTTTGGAGTGAGATATGAATATGGTGTGGTTGGGGCTTTGGTAGGTGATTACAACAACTACGTGGCTAAGAAATCTGGCATTTAATCGCAAAATTTGTCTTTTAGTGAATGAAAAATTTTGCTATAAAAACTGAAAATTTGGAGTTTCTAACTATTTTAGGGGACAACTATAAGTACTACTAGACTAGAAATATTAAATCTAATTTTAAATAGGACTATTTTTACTACTACAAATTGACAAAGGTCATACAAGAAAACAAATATTTTAAATTTAAGAAATACAGTACACAAAGTTTTGCTACATATTTTTGAACATAAAATCATCAATTACATAAAAGTAAAATTTTACAGCTACTAGAACTAGAAAAGGCAAAGAAAAATTAAAGTTTCCTATTTGTAGGGACAATATAAAGTGCTCACATAACAACCTCCCCTAAACTATTCTCTCCAAACTGTGATTGTGAAGCTGTGTGTTGTGAATTCTGTGAATGGTGAATGGTGCTGAGCTCTCCTTTTGTGGAGCTTGTTTCGTCCATTTTATAGATGAAATCATATGCTGATTTCGTCACTGAGATCGTCACGTTGGCAATCTTTTTCTTCTTCTTCGCTTCAAATTTCTTCAGTCCTCTGACAGCTATGTTGAAAAGAGAGAGAGAGAGAGAGAGAGAGAGAACGGAATCAAAAAAAAAAAAAAACTGATTGTTATCAAAGCATCACTGTCTTCAACAGTGATGCCTTTGGTTTTTTTTTTTTTTTTTTTTTTTTTTCTTTTGGACGTTTTTTTCAAAAATTTTACTATTTATTACTATTCACTACTATTCATCTACTATTCATTACTATTCATATGAATATACTATGGTGTGGTCGCTACTTCTTTCCTTCCCTTTATTTCACTTCATTTTTACCTAAATATATAAAATATGTAAAAACACATAATTACACGCATTTGAGTGACATCACTATTAAATTATATTAATTCAAATATGCATGTAAAACTAGGAATTTGGGGGATTAAATGAGCATTATGTCTATTATATTGGCACATAAATGTACAATATTCAATGTTTGTCACACCCGTCAACTAACTTATTGCTAGTCCCTAGCAATGAAGTGAAAGAGAAATTGTTCTAGAAGTTTTATTAAAGAGTAGGAATAAACTAAGGAAAATAAAATTACCTAACTCACTGTCGCAGGAATCGCGATTGCATTTAGCGTATGCAACAAGCCGTTAAACCCCTAGGTTACCCCTAGTGGACGAGTGTTGTCTCGTGAGGGTTTGCAGTGAATATACCCACAAAATTTATTAAATTTTTTTTTTAAATGTAAAAATAAAGTAAAATCAAAATTAAGGTAGATTTTCTCCTTTTACAACAGATAAGATTAAATTTGGCAATAAAATAAAATTTCCAAGTATGTAATAGTAATGCAACACATATACTCACAGTTTGTCAATGGTAGCATTTTTTATACTCTTTAAACTTACAGTGTGTACTTGAAAAGTCAAGCAACTGATCTTAACTTCAAAGTTTACATAACTATTAACAGTCATAAAACTTGTAGTTTTAACTCAAATCTCACTAGGATTTTACTCTTTTAAGGAGAAACTCTCAGAAACCGGTGTAGAGAACATCTCATTTCGTAGGGAAGCAAAGATAGAGGAATTGCTTCCAAAATATATATATATATATTTTGATGACTCAATATATAGGCATTTGGAGTACAATAAGTCTCATGAAAGAATACTTAGCATTAGAAGAGCGATCTACCGTGGAGAACATCCTTATCACTTAAATTTAAAAATCAATTTCTTTTAAATCATTAGGACTTTGACTGGTAGGTTAGAAATTAAGATGAGTAGGAGATTTGGGGTGTATTTGTTCTAAGCATGTGATTGGAGTGTTTGCGCAATTCATTCCAACCTCTTCTTTTCTTCTCCTTTTTTATCATATGTACAGTTGATTTTTTTTTTATTTTTTATTTTCTCTTTTTATTTTCATTTTTTTTTTAAATCAACTCCTTTCTTTCTTTACCACTTCTTGCAATATTATTACAGTTCAATCACATACCTGGATATAGAAGTGAGGTTTGTACTCCCAGGTGGAGTAAGGCATGATTTGGAGAGAATTGAGAATAAGGCAATATAAGGTGAAGGGGGGGTGCATTTGAAAGAAAAGATGGCCTAAATCATTTTAAAAATAGATTGACTTTGTTCATTTAAGCAATTTAGACGTTCTAATGGTAAATCCTGAACATTCTCTTCTAATGATCAGTCAAAGAAAAATAATGAGACTTTCAACGAGTGATATGATAAAGAGAATAAATGAGATTGAAAAGAATAGTAACCCTCATAAAGAAAAATTGGCACAAAAGCTCACATGGGTTAATTAGTTTCCACTACTTGTCTTTAAACTGCATAGTTTATGCTTATTCATCCATTTAGATTCAGTAAATATTTTCACACTGTTTCAAAATATTTAATGTTTAAAGAGTTTCTAGCATTTGAAAATAGTAAAATATGTGACAATGTGTTGTATGCTATTAACATACCCAAAATAACATTAACGTGTCAAATTTATCTTATATAGAGTAAAAGAAAAATTTCTGAAAAATCCTAAGCATATCCACTAAGTTGGATACATATATGGTGCAACTAGTATCCTCTGCACATATACAAAAGAGGCTACGCAATCCGGAGCGTCCAAGTTGTCATGATTACCCATCCACCTCTAGTAAAAGAGATGAGTCTAGAACCATTAGCAAGCTAAAAACATCAGTAAGAGGCTAAGAGATAACTCTGGCTTTACTTAGTTTTTCGCTACTTCTAGGAATATTCACCGCACTAGACATATCTGGTGATGCTTGGATCATGCAAATTACTCCTATCGAACCAGCTAATGAAAGTCAGATGTACACGTAGGATCATTTTAAAGTCTGTCCTGACTGAAAATTATCGACTGTACAAAAACTAAAAATAAAAATAAAAATAAATAAGGGATGAGAAAACAAAATTTATTTGGGTATCAAAGGATCCCGTCATCTTTCTCAACCAAAATTTTCTTTTATTTTGATTTGAATTGTCTTTTGTAACAGTAGTAAACTTTAGAAGATGTGCCATTGTGAGCAATTAAACCAGGACATTCTTCTCTATAACAATTCAAACACCATCCTAACCTTCTAGCTTTCCTTTTGATGGCATAAAGGCTAGTGCCAGCAAAGGGTTTCTTCTGCTCAGAAACAAGTGAGCGACCCATTAACGTCTGGTCATCGACTATTGGATCCATTTTTTATACTCTCAGCCAACAAGAGAGGCTAGACTCAACCCTCCACTCCTTCCAACTATCAACTAAGATCTAATTAAAGAGAGCTTAAAGGGGGTGGGTGGGAATTTTATTTAAAAACTAAAAATATTTAAGAAAATGAAATACATTCAGAAACGAAAAAATTTTTTTTTTTTTTTTTTTTAAACAAAAAAAAACTAGAAAACTACATTTTTCTCTCTCTCTTTTTTTTTTTTAGAAAAGTCCAAGACAGCGTATCATTACAATAACAATAATAAGGAAAATTATGGTATAAACTTCGAAAATCATAAGAGCGGTGACGTGTTCGTCATTCATAATTTTTTTTTTTTATTTAAAAAAATAGAAAACTTGGATTTTTTTTTAACAAGGGCAACGCAATATTATCATAACAGCAATTAAGAAAATGATAAGGTAAAGTTCAAAATACATAAGACCAATAGCTATCGCGTCGTCCTTTTTTTTTTTTTTTTTTAACAAAGAAATGGAAAAATATCACCTGTCTCTTTGAAAATCTGAAAACCTGGTAGGGCCGTAGATCGAGTGATATTTCCAAGCTTCTTTGGTGCGTGGGTACCTACAACTTATGGATATCATTTTTGTTAGATAATGGAAAAGAGAGAAAATAAAAATCTAAAAAATAAAAATAAAATAAGCCGAAATTGGAAAAATAGAGAATAAAATCAAAATCAAGCTTTTCTCTGGATTATAGATCTTACTTTTAGTAATCAGTAGAGTGGATCTTGATTTTGGATCGAAGAAAATTAAAAAAAATTGAAAAGAAAATGAGAGAGATCGAGAGATTGGGGGAAGAGAGTGAGAGAGTTGCAGAGAATGAGAAAGAGAGAGAGATCGCGACGAGAGAGTGAGAGGAAGAAGAAAAAGAAAGGAAAAAGGAAGAAAAAGAGAGATGGGAAAGTTTTTAGGGTTCAAAGCCCTATATAAAGCCATTTTCTCTTTTTCAGTGTATCTCTCTCTAGAGACACTAAATAATTTTTTTTTTATGAAATAAAGATAAAATAAACAAACAGGTGTTAATCGTGAAATCGTCCCCCCCAACTGAGTCTGACATTGTCCTCAATGAGTGAGATGAGAAAAAGAAGCTAAGGATAACACCTGTAATAAAAAGAAATACAAAAAAAAAATACAATAATAATGACAAAGTTAACTTATATATAAAAAGTTACTTAATTAAGAGTATAGGACTTATGAAAATATAAATATTCTGATACACTATGTCCTATACCAATTATGTTTTAAGATATTAAACAGCATTATAGTTGGGGTCCTCCAAAGGAATGGACTCCAACTCAGGTTCAAATCCTTCTAAAAATGACTTTAATCTATGTCCATTAACTTTAAATGTATTTCCATCTTTAGGGTCCTCAATCTCGACAGTTCCATAAGGATAAACATTTTTTACAATATATGGACCAGTCCATCGAGATTTCATCTTTCCTCTAAAAAGATGTAGTCTTGAGTCATATAATAGAACTTTTTGCGCGGGGGTAAATCTTTTGCGCAAAAGATTCTTATTATGATACATTTTAGTTCTTGCTTGATAAATTCGAGCATTATCATATGCGTCTTTACGAATTTCTTCAAGCTCACTTAATTGTAATTTTCTTAAAATTCCTCCCTCTTCAATATTACAATTTAAAGTTCTAGTAGCCCAATATGCCTTATGTTCTAATTCTACTGGTAGGTGACAAGCTTTTCCATAGACAAGTCTATATGGAGACATCCCTAAATGGGTCTTATAAGCAGTTCTATATGCCCATAAAGCATCTGTTAATTTTAAAGACCAGTCTTTACGATTAGAATCAACAGTTTTTTCGAGAATATGCTTAATTTGCCTATTAGCTAATTCAGCTTGTCCATTTGTTTGTGGATGGTATGCAGTTGACACCTTATGGGTCACTCCATGTCTTTTCATTAATTTTTCAAATGGCTTTGTTACAGAAATGAGTTCCTTGATCACTTATTATTGCTTTTGGAGTTCCAAATCTAGAAAGTATATTATCTTTTAAAAATGCAATAACTGTACGGTGATCATTCTTTCTTGTAGGAATAGCTTCTACCCATTTTGAAACATATTCGACTGCTAATAAAATATATTCATATTGGCAAGATGGAGGAAAAGGTCCCATAAATTCAATGCCCCAACAATCAAATATTTCAATTGTAATTATAGGGGTCATTGGCATTTGATTTCTTTTCGTAATACTGCCCAACATTTGGCAGCGGCTACAAGCTTTACAGTATAAATATGAATCTTTAAATAGAGTGGGCCAATATAAACCGCTTTGTAAAATTTTCATAGCAGTTACTCGAGATGAAAAATGTCCTCCACAAAAGGACGAATGACACATGAAAAGTACATTTTAGATTTCTTCATTAGGAACACATTTCCTAATTACCTGATCGGCACAATATTTAAACAGATATGGGTCATCGAAGTAGAAATGCCTAGTAATAGCTAGAAATCTCTTTTTATCTGATGATGACCAATTGCTTGGTATTTTTCCAGTTACTAAATAATTAACAAGATCAGCGTACCATGGTAGGGAAGTCACAGAAAATAATTGTTCATCTGGAAAAGAGTCTTGAATAGGTAAAGGCTCACTAGTATTGTCTTCAAAAGTGAGGCGGGATAAGTGATCAGCTACCACATTTTCTACTCCTTTTTTGTCTTTAATTATTAAATTAAATTCCTGTAGTAGGAGTATCCACCTAATAAGCCTAGGTTTACTATCTTTCTTTGAAAGTAGATATTTAAGAGCTGATTGGTCAGTAAAATAGACAATAGGGGAACCAATCAAGTATTGTCTAAATTTATTAAGGGCGAATACCACGGCTAGCAATTCTTTTTCAGTAGTTGAGTAGTTCATTTGAGCACTATCAAGAGTTCTACTGGCGTAGTATATAACTGATGCCTTTTTATCCTTTCTCTGCCCTAGGACAGCTCCAATGGCAAAGTCGCTAGCATCACACATTAATTCAAATGGTAAACTCCAATCAGGAAATTGTATAATAGGTGCAGTAGTGAGATGCTCTTTTAATTGCTCAAAGAAGTTTTGACGTTCTTTAGTCCATTCAAAAGGTGTGTCTTTGGCCAATAATTGACATAAAGGTCTGGAAATAGTACTGAAATTTTTAATGAATCGGCGATAAAAACCTGCATGTCCTAAGAATGAACGGATGTCTTTTACAGTCTTGGGAATGGGTAAATTAGCGATAAGATCTATTTTAGCTTTGTCTACTTGTATCCCATTTTCAGAAATAATGTGTCCTAAGACAATACCTTTAGTGACCATAAAATGACATTTTTCCCAATTTAAAACTAAATTTTTTTCTTCACATCTCTGGAGAACTTTTTGAAGATTGCTAAGACAATCATCATAGGTTTTCCAAAAATTGAAAAAGCATCCATAAAGACTTCTAAATTCTTTTCTACCATATCGCTAAAAATACTTAGCATACACCTTTGAAAAGTCGCAGGTGCGTTGCAAAGACCAAAGGGCATTCGGCGATAGGCGAAAGTTCCAAATGGACATGTGAAAGTAGTTTTTTCCTGATCTTCTGGTGCAATCTCTATTTGATTGTAACCACTATAACCATCTAGAAAACAGTAATACTTATGACCCACTATTCTTTCTAACATTTGATCCATAAAAGGTAAAGGAAAGTGATCCTTACGAGTCACAGCATTGAGTTTTCTGTAGTCTATGCATACACGCCATCCAGTAGTGACACGAGTGGGAATTAATTCTCCCTTTGAATTCGGAACAACTGTAATTCCTGCTTTCTTCGGCACAACTTGTGTTGGACTTACCCATTTACTATCGGATATTGAATATATAATGCCCATGTCGAGTAGCTTGAGAACTTCCTTCTTAACTACTTCCTGCATAATAGGATTAAGTCTTAATTCTTTGCATTTCTCTTGAGGTTTTAGCATTATCTTCAAGATATATATTGTGAGTGCATATTGAAGGGCTTATTCCTTTTAAATCTGCTATACTCCAACCAATGGCACTTTTATGCTTCTGAAGCATACTAATGAGTTTATTTTCTTGACTAGAGTCTAGAAGAGATGATATAATTACGGGATAAGTATTATTATTATTAAGGAAAGCATATTTAAGCTCTTTAGGGAGTTCTTTTAATTCCAATTGTGGAGTTTGTAAATTAGATGGAAGTGTTAATGTAGTCTTTGGTGGTAAAGGTTCACAATATGTGGTCCACATTGCTTCTTGAATTATTTCTTCTGTTGAATCTTCATCAAAACATACTTGACTCATAAGATGCTCTTGTAGATTATTACTGTCTAGTTTTTGAATAGAGTTATTAATAACAGATTCTACTGGATCATTGTAACAAGTCAAGTTAAAATATTCTCGTGATAGAGATTCAATAGCATGAACTTCTCCAATATTCTCATTTTCTTCTTGATGTTGTGGATTAGAAAAAACTTTAATATTTAAAGTCATATTTCCAAATACTACAGTCATCATACCACTGCGGATTCGAATAGTGGCATCAATGGTAGCCAAGAAGGGCCTTCCAAAAATGACTGGTATTTGCACATTAGTATCTAATACTGGTTCTGTATCAAGGATGACAAAATCTACTGGAAAAATAAAATTTTCAACTTTGACAAGAACATCTTCTAGAATTCCTCGCGGGTATTTTGTAGATCTATCAGCAAGTTGTAATACCATGCGAGTAGGCTTTAGCTCACCTAATCCAAGTTCTTGATAAACAGAATAAGGAAGCAAGTTCACACTAGCTCCTAAGTCAAGGAGTGCGTGATTAATTTTGTGATTTCCAATAATACATGATATTGTTGGTGTACCTGGGTCTTTAAATTTTGTTGGTAAATTATGTTGTACGATGGAATTAATTTCTTCAACGAAGTCAGCAGAATACGCATCCTTTCGTACATTTTGTTTACGTTTGACAGTACATAAATCTTTTAAGAATTTTGCATAAGCAGGTACTTGATTAATTGCATCTAAGAGAGGAATATTAATATGCACTTGTTTAAATAATTCTAAATATTCCTGATTCTTATCATTTTGGTGTTTTCTTAAACGTTGTGGATAAGGAATTTGAGGAGAATATTCGGGAGTTTCCTCTGTTTCTTTTTCCACTGGTAAATCAGATGTTTCAATTTCTTGAGAAATTTGTTGTTTTTCAAGGGTTTCAACTTCAACTTCATCAGTAATTTTATCTTCATTTATTTCTTCCTCAATTTCTATCATATTATCTTCCTTATTTGTATGCTCAATTTCTTCTAAAGAAGGTGAAATTTCTTGTCCAACAGCCTTACCACGTCTTAGTATAGTTATAGCTTTTACTTGTTCATGTTGATTATTACCAAAAGTTGAGGGATCACTTTGTGGTTGTCCCCTTGGATTAGGTTGTGGTTGGGCAGGAAAAATACCTTTTCCTTTAGAATCGTGTTGATTATTAATCCTATCCACAGATGTTTGTAGTTTCCCCATGATTTGTATTAATTGTTGCATCATAGACAGTAAAGGCTCTTCTTGCACTTTCTTGTGCGGAGGCACATAAACATTAGAATTTTGCTGTGTATTAGGATATGTATTTTGTGTTTGTTGAAATTGAGGCGGAGGAGGTAAATATTGATTATTTTGAGGAGGTTGATGCTGAGTTTGAAATTGTAGAATACCCTCTTTTGTATACATATGATTTGGAGGATTTCTCCAGTTAGATTGGTATGAATTACCATAGGCGTTTTGGGGACCCCTATAATTATTCACAGCGTTTATCTCTACTGGAGTTGTTTCCTGACAATTTGAACTATTAGGACATTCATTCGCAGAGTGTCCTAAAGTATGACAACTGTCACAAAGTTCTCTTTTCTTCTTAGGTAGATTATTTTTTTCTACTGTTATAGCTTCTACTTTACGTGCTAATTCTTCATATTTCAGTGTTAATTCATCTTCTGACTGTAATTGGTATAAACTTTTAGCTTTTTCCGTCCTACCAATTTCTTCTTTTTCCCACTGGGAAGCATTTTCGCTAAGCCAATCAAAATATGATTCAGCTTCATCGGCAGTTTTACTCAAAAATTCTCCTTGACACATAGTTTCAACTAATTTCTTTGATTTTGGTTCTAATCCTTCATAAAAGAAATTAATTAGTCGCCATTTTTCAAATCCATGATGTGGACAAACTAGTAGGAGATCTTTAAAACGTTCCCAAACTTCAGGGAATGGTTCCTTTTCTTTTTGAGTAAAAAGTTTAATTTGACGCATCATGCTATTAGTTAAATTTTTTGGATAGAATTTCTTTAAAAATGCTTCATTCATATCATGCCATGAAATTATAGATCCAGGACGGAGAGATAAAAGCCAAGCTTTAGCTTTATCTTTTAAAGAAAAATGAAAAAGCTTAAGGCGAATTATTTCAATAGGACAGCTCTGATCAGAGAACGTACTACAAACTTCTTCAAATTCACGAATATGAAGATAGGCACGTTCTGACCCCATTCCATGGAAAGTTGGTAAGAGTGGAATCATGCCATGTCTAAAGTGAAAATTTTCTGTGTGTCTAGGTAGAGTGATGCAAGAAGGAGTGATGTTTCTTTCTGGGGTAAATAAATCATGTAAAGGACGTTGTTCACGTTCTGGTAAAACAAATTGTGGTATATTTTCCCCCTGCTCACTATGAGCATCATCAGCTATTCCTTCTATGCCTTCAATTTCAGCCATGATTCTAGAAAACTGTATACTAGATGATTCACTAGAAATATTAGAATTATGTTGTACTTGATATAAAGCCTCAGTAGTATCTAAGGACATAAGAAGTAAGTGAAAACTAACTGATAATAATATTATTATGATTATTATTATTATTAGCTAAGTAAAAAAATAAAACTCTTTTTTTTTATTTTAAATTTTCTTCTATTTTTATGGTTTTTTTTTAGACGATGCACAAGTACATATATATAAATATATATTTATATATATTTCACAAGGAAAGAAATTATATATAGTTTTTTTTTTAATTTAATATTTTTTTTTATGTTATCATTTTTTCTTAAAAAGAAAGCTAGTTTATTTATAAGATAGAATAAGTATATATAGATATAAATATAGGTGTAATAGGAGAAAATAGTTTTAAACCTAACTTATTATTTATTTATTTTTTTAATTAACCGATCCCCGGCAACGGCGCCAAAAACTTGACGACATCCTATTGACGCGTTTTCTTATCACACCCAAGTGTAGGTGATCGTACAAGTAATAAAGTTCTGGAAGTCCAGGTCGAACCCACAGGGAACGGAATAAAATTTTATAAAGTTAAGCAGATAACTATTTTGTCACTAAAAAGAAAATAAAAGATGATGGATTTTTGTGGGGTTTTACTAAACTACTAATTTTTATAGTTTTGCAATAAAAGTAATTAAAGCTATTTTTTCCTAATTAGTTTATGGTAAAGATTTTCACAGTGCAAAATAAATTAAATAACTACTAGTAAGAAAAGGAAGAAAAATATATAAAAGCTAAATTTTTATGAAATAAACTTTTTAGATTTAATAATAGCGAAAGATGGAAATAATACAGATATTTAAGCAAAACTATTATAAAACAGGAAATATTAATTAACTAGAGGAAATGATTTAAAGGAATTGGGAATATGCAAACCAACACTAGATCCCACAACTTTTGTGCATTTGAAAAGCATTTGGCATTTAAGACCGCAGAGTCATTCTTTATTTAAAAATAAACTTTCACTAGTCAGGGTCATATCAAGTGTGTCAGGTTTGATATGAAACGACATCGTTTGGTTTAAAGAAAAATAAAAAGGCAATTGGGCAGTAGCCAGGTTCGAACCGTGCCCCGCCGCGGACGTGGGTTATTCGGCGTCCAGTCCCCACCACTCTGCCATTACACAATTGCCTATCCATTATTGGATAGAAATATATATAAACACATATTTGAAATATTAACTTTGTCATATGAGTTGTTTGAGTATGCTAGGTGTTTTTTATGACAAAAGGCATAGTTTGACAATCCACATAATTAGGCTTTTTATTTCAAATATGTACTATTTTGAGCCCAATATAGCCATAGTATATAAACATGTTAAATGGTCATAAACTATAGATACATAGATATTTTTGGCCATAAATGGAAAAACAACCCATCTAGATAAATTTGCCCATTTAAGTTTAGTGCACAGAAGTTGTGGTTTCTAAGTTTTTATTATTACATATCCCCAATTAAAGTTTTAGCCTACCATTTTGGAATTGAAACTGTCTTTAAAATAAAAATAAAAGATAAATTAAATAGATGCACGCAATCACCGTCCAATTAAAATTAAAGTTGTAAAACCAAGGTAAGGGTGAAAACTAATATTATTATATTATTTTCTTTACTTAACATGAGCTGGGGTTGAATTTGTGGAATCTGCAAAATAGCAAAGTTTAGTACAACTAGGCTAATAAAATATACATAAATGGAAATACTGAACCAAAAATAAAATACTAAACCTTTGACTTTGGATTCTTGTGGGGTCACAGTGGTTGAACTCCAAGAACACAAATAAGGCCAAACCAAATCCAAGTATACTTTTGGAGTGAGATATGAATATGGTGTGGTTGGGGCTTTGGTAGGTGATTACAACAACTACGTGGCTAAGAAATCTGGCATTTAATCGCAAAATTTGTCTTTTAGTGAATGAAAAATTTTGCTATAAAAACTGAAAATTTGGAGTTTCTAACTATTTTAGGGGACAACTATAAGTACTACTAGACTAGAAATATTAAATCTAATTTTAAATAGGACTATTTTTACTACTACAAATTGACAAAGGTCATACAAGAAAACAAATATTTTAAATTTAAGAAATACAGTACACAAAGTTTTGCTACATATTTTTGAACATAAAATCATCAATTACATAAAAGTAAAATTTTATAGCTACTAGAACTAGAAAAGGCAAAGAAAAATTAAAGTTTCCTATATCTAGGGACAATATAAAGTGCTCACATAACAACCTCCCCTAAACTATTCTCTCCAAACTATGATTGTGAAGCTGTGTGTTGTGAATTCTGTGAATGGTGAATGGTGCTGAGCTCTCCTTTTGTGGAGCTTGTTTCGTCCATTTTATAGATGAAATCATATGCTGATTTCGTCACTGAGATCGTCACGTTGGCAATCTTTTTCTTCTTCTTCGCTTCAAATTTCTTCAGTCCTCTGACAGCTATGTTGAAAAGAGAGAGAGAGAGAGAGAGAGAGAGAGAGAGAGAGAGAGAGAACGGAATAAAAAAAAACTGATTGTTATCAAAGCATCACTGTCTTCAACAGTGATGCCTTTGGTTTTTTTTTTTTTTTCTTTTGTTTTTTTTCTTTTGGACGTTTTTTTCAAAATTTTTACTATTCATTACTATTCACTACTATTCATTACTATTCATATGAATATACTATGGTGTGGTCGCTACTTCTTTCCTTCCCTTTATTTCACTTCATTTTTACCTAAATATATAAAATATGTAAAAACACATAATTACATGCATTTGAGTGACATCACTATTAAATTATATTAATTCAAATATGCATGTAAAACTAGGAATTTGGGGGATTAAATGAGCATTATGTCTATTATATTGGCACATAAATGTACAATATTCAATGTTTGTCAATCGTCAAGGAGTGGTGTGCTATAATTGTGGCATGCCAGGTCACATAAGTCCGGACTGCAAGGCTCCTAGAAGAAGTAATTATGGTCAACAAGGACAGGCCCGTCTAAATGCCATTATACCCGAGGTTGCTGGTTATGAAGAAACAGGGTATGAAGAAGGTACTTATGAGGAGGGACCGCCTAAACAAAGAACAGTGGAAGGTACTCTAACCTTGTTTAATTCTCATGTTAAAGTTTTATTTGACACGGGTGCTACACACTCATTCATATCGGTTAAGATTGTTCAAAAATTGGGTATAGTACTGCAACGTTTAGATGAAGCTTTGAGTGCTATCTCACCACTCGGGACCACAATCAAGTTATTATATATATATGTAAGGATTGTCCTATAGGGTTAGGAGACCTTGAACTTTCTGCAAGATTGGTAGTTCTGTCGATGAAGGAGTTTGATATAATCTTGGGAATGGATTGGCTCGAAAAGAATCGTGCGAGGTTGGATTACGCAAGAAAGAGGATTACATTCATAGACAAGGAAAATCGACCCTTTGATTTCCAATATAACCCTTCGGGTGATATGTTCCTCACTAGATGCCTAGCAAATATCGAAGTTATCAGTACAGAAGTGACGGTGTTATCAATACCGGTGATCAAAGAGTTCGAGGAAGTATTTCGAGATATTTCTGGATTACCACCTGAGAGGGACATAGAATTCTGTGGGTAACTAGTGCCAGGAACTCGACCTATAACCAAAGTTCCCTATAGGATGGCCCCTACCGAACTACTGGAGTTAAAGGAACAAGTTCAAGAACTTAAGAAGTTGGGTTTTGTTCGTCCAAGTACTTCACCCTAGGGAGCACCAGTGTTATTTGTGAAGAAAAAGTATGGGACCATGCGGTTGTGTATTGACTACCGGGAACTGAATAAGGTTACTATCAAGAATAAATGTCCTTTACCTCGGATAGACGATCTGTTCGATCAATTACAAGGAGCCACGACCTTTTCCAAGATAGATCTACGCTCAGGATATCATCAGTTAAGGGTACGAAAGGAAGACATACCTAAGACTACTTTCAGGACGAGGTACGGACACTATGAGTTCTTAGTGATGCCGTTTGAAATGACGAATGCTCCGACTGTATTTATGGATTTGATGAATAGAGTATTCAAGTCCTACTTGGATCAATTCATTATTGTCTTTATCGACGATATTTTGATCTATTCCAAGTCAAAAGAAGAGCATGAACAGCATCTACGGATTGCGATGCCGATTCTCAAAGATCATCGCATGTATGCTAAATTCAGCAAGTATGAATTCTGGCTTCAAGAAGTTAAGTTCCTCGGGCATGTGATCTCTCAACAAGGAATCGCGGTTGACTCATCAAAGACCGATGCAGTTGTGACTTGGACTCGACCGACCAATGCTACAGAAGTCACAAGTTTTCTGGGACTAACTGGTTACTATCGGAGATTTGTGGAGGGATTCTCAAAGATAGCAGCCCCGTTAACTAGTTTAACTAAGAAAGATTTGAAATTCGAATGGACAAATAAGCATGAACGCGCTTTTCTGGAGTTGAAAGAGAGACTGACAACAGCGCTAGTGCTTGTGATACCAAAGAGTCATGAGAAGTTTACTATTTTCAGTGACGCTTGTTATCAAGGACTAGGATGCGTTCTTATGCAAAACGGAAAGGTTATCGCCTATGGCTCACGATAGTTGAAGCCAAATGAATTAAATTACCCAACTCATGATTTGGAACTAGCAGATGTCGTGTTTGCGCTCAAGATCTGGAGACACTACCTCTATGGGGAGAAGTTTGATTTATTCTCAGACCACAAGAGCCTCAAGTATTTGTTTACTCAGAAAGAGCTGAACATGAGGCAACGCCGGTGGATGGAACTGATTAAGAACTATGACTTTACATTAGAGTACTACCCTGGTAAGACTAATGTAGTCGCTGACACTCTAAGTCGAAAACCTCAAGGAATGATTGTTGTATTGATGGTAAGGGAATGGAAGGCTTTAGAGACAATTGCAGAATTTGATATGCAGATTTCTGAGGAAAGTGATGGGAAACACTTTGGATGCCTCGTGGTTCAACCAACACTCCTGAGTCAAATTATCAAAGCCCAAAAGGAAAACAAGAAGTTTCAGGTATGGTTTATCAAGATGTCATAAAAGGACCCTACGGAATGAAAGGTTAGGACCGATGGACGATACAGATGTCGAGATAGATTGTGTGTTCCAAATTCAGGAGACTTGAGAAAAGATATTCTCGAAGAAGCACATAAATCGATACTGATAATACACCCAGGAGGAATGAAGATGTATAAAGATTTGAAGAGAAACTTCTGGTGGGAAGGAATGTAGCGAGAAGTGGCCGAGTTCGTGTCTAAATGTTTGACTTGTCAACAAGTGAAAGCCGAACATCAAAGACCCTCAGGATTGTTACAACCCTTACCTGTTCCAGGATGGAAGTGGGAATACATAACTATGGATTTCGTAGTTAGACTACCTCGGTCAAAACAGAACCATGACGCGATTTGGGTAATTGTGGATCATCTGACGAAGTCTGCACATTTCATCGCGTATAGTATGACTTACCCAGTATAAAGGATGAGTCGAATGTACCTACAACAAGTGTTGCGACTGCACGGTGCACCTGTATCCATTGTGTCAGACCGAGATGCACGTTTTACCTTGGGATTTTGGGAAAGTCTACAGAAGGCTATGGAACTTCGCTCAAGATGAGTACTGCTTTCCATCCTCAGACCGATGGACAGACTGAGCGTGTTAATCAAATTTTGGAAGATATGTTCAGAGCTTGTGCAATCGACTTTGAAGAGTCTTGGGAAACACATTTGCCGTTGGTTGAATTTGCGTATAACAATAGCTATCACTCGAGTATTGGGATGGCGCCATTCGAAGCCTTGTACGGACGGCCATGTCACTCTCCATTGTGTTGGGCTGAAGTGGGAGACACAGAACTTTTGGGACCAGATTTGCTGAGAGAAATAATGAAAATATTTCACTGGTCAAGGAAAGAGTGAAAGCTGGACAGAGTAGGCATAAGAGTTATGCGGATCGACGTCGAAAGGATTTGAAGTTTAGCATTGGAGATCACGTACTCCTTATGGTTTCACCTGTGCGGGGAATAATATATTTTGGTCAGAAAAAATGAAAGTTGGCACCTCGTTTCATCGGACCGTTCGAGGTACTGGAACGTGTTGGGAATGTGGCTTATCGGCTCACGTTGCCACCAAAGATGTCTGGTGTTCATAATATTTTTCATGTCAGTATGTTAAGGAAATATATACGGGATCCCTCACATGTAGTAAATTTTGATGATATTGAGACGAGTCAGAATGTTGTCTACAAGGATAGACCAGTGAGGATTCTTGACCAGAGAATCAAGAGACTGAGTAGAAGAGACGTTCCTTTCGTTAAGGTTCGGTGGAGGCATCATGACGAGGGAGAAGCGTCGTGGGAGTTAGATTCTGACATGAGGAATAGATACCCCGAGTTATTTCAGGATTAGTTAGCTCAGATTTCGGGGTGAAATCTCTGTTAAGGTGGGTAGAGTGTAATACCCTGTAATTTTATTGGCATAAGTAAATAAATATTACATTTCATTTCAATGAATATTTCTTTTTATATATATTTTATTTGGGGTCTACCCGTAATTTCCATAAATATAGAAAATACTTCCTATGATTTTGAAAACAATATCTATAATTTTGTATAAACCAGAATTTATTTACTACGCTAATATGATTTTTTGTATTTTCATTTCAACCGTAATATACCAGTTTATGTTTTGATCTGCGACTATACAGTGTCTTCACGCGAGCTCAACCACACCGTGCGAATCCTGTGGCTTGCTTGGAGCCTAAATAATTTTCTCTTTATATGTATATCACAGTTTCTTTCTCTCCCTCACAATTCTCTCACAGTCTCTCAAACACTCTCAATTTCTCTTAACTCTCTCCATAGATAAACACACGCATACAACCAGAATATATGATATACACATACACATATACATAATTTTATATATATACACATCAAAATCAAGAGGACGGAGAAGTAGAAATTGGACGACGGAATTAACGGCGGAAATTTCTCGGTCTCAAATTCTCAGTCTAAATAGCTCAGTGAGTATTGTAAACTCACTCCCAACGTGTATATATGTATATTTCAGTATATATAGTTGTGTATATATGTGTGTATATGGATACACCATTGAAGCTTTGAAATTGGAGTTTTACAAAAGTTAACCAAAATCATTTTTGTAAGTTGGGAATAAAAGATATTAGTCCCAATAAGCTGTGGTTCGAATCCTACGAAGTGATTCATCTATATCGCGACGTATTGTTGATTTAAAGTTTTGTCACCTCTCAGTTTTACGTGAAATCCGAGAACTACGATTGAAATTAGTTAAAACTGATCACGTATTCGTAATCCTTGCGGAAAAACGAAGAAATCCATATGTTACATGTCTTGGTTGAAGCAGAATTCAGAAATGGGTCAAAAATAGGCTTTAAATTCGTAACAGGGGAGAAACTGCTGATACCTATCGATTGGTATGATTATCAATCGATTGGCTTGATTACCAATCGATTGGAATGAATACCAATCGATTGGCATGTATACCAATTGATTGGAACTTTTGCCAATCGATTGGCATGTTTCAACATTAACGACTTTTACTAAAACGGTCATAACTTCCTCTAGAAAACTCGAAAACGTGCACCGTTCGAAGCGTTGGAAACTAGACTCAAAGACCTTTCATTTGATATGTAATTAATTCATAAAAATTATACTCATTTTTTAGGGCATTACTTCAAAGTGAACATGCTTGTGTACTAGTAGCTGTAAAAGCGTATTAATGTAGTTTTTGATGAATTTACCTCTTGTTTCATATATGACTTGATAATTTAGATCGTGGGTGCTAACTTAATGATTCTAAGTACATTATACCTTGTTAATAAAGAAAAATAAAAAGACTTGATTTCTCGTACGTTTGTTTGGTGTTACAATTTCATGGACATTGACATGCATGATAGGGTCGAGGTGGAGTCGACATGCATGGTGTGTGAGAAAGCATGAAAAGAGTAAAGAGTGGCGGTCTGGTGTGCGATTCCAGTATCGATCAGATATTATTCCTGGTATTGGAAGCGACGGTGTTGTGTACGACTCAAATATCGATTGGATATTATTCCTGGTACCTGAGGCGCTCGATTTAGATAATGATCGGATATTATTCCTGGTATCTGAATCGATGGTATGGTGTGCGACTCGAATATCGATCGGATGTTATTCCTGGTATTGGAGGCGATAGCGTTGTGTATGACTTAGATATTGATCCGATATTATTCCTGGTATCTAAGGCAACGATGTGTTGTGCGACCTAGATATCGATCAGATATTATTCCTGGTATCTGAGGCGACTGTGTAGTGTGTAACCTGGATGCTGATCGGATATTATTCCTGGTATCTGGGGTAATGGTAGGTTTGAATCGAGTTTGTCGAGAGAAAAGAGTCAGAAGATGAGATGATACATTGTTCATGCATAGTCCCATATTTAATGCTTCTTATCTTCCCGTGTGATATGTTGGAGTTGGAACCTTGAATTTATTATTATTTTAACGAATTAAACTGTAACGTTGTTATATGCTTGTATATACATTGCGAGCATATGTTTATTTTGCTCACCAGCTTGCATAAGCTGACGACGTTGATGCGTCCTGGACTCTATGTCCAGATTTTCCAAGTCAGGAGCAGCCAGAGTATTTTGACTATGCTAGTTAGAAGTGGGCGACTTTCCAAGAAGGCTGTTTTATATTTCCTGTGTCTTTTATTTTTGGAGTTGTAATAAACTTTATTAGATATTTGTATAAGGGCGGTTTGTGCCATAAGACTTGAACTGATGTAATAGTTTAGTAAGTTTTAATTTGGGACCTTATGTTTATTAGTATCCTCTTCTCTAGAAATATTGTTTAAGTTATTTGTTGTAGGGACAATTGGTCATTCTCACTTGTCACAACCTACGAGTCCATAAAGGAAATTAAATGATTTCCTGAATTATGCTATGTCGGGGTGTGACAAAAACATTTATACAGCAATACCAAAACACAAGTTGGATTCAACACCAAACTTCATAACCATTTAAAATTAACCCAAAATCATAAACATGAGCTTCCAAATTCAAGCAAGAGTTTCAAAACGTTTTCAAGCAAAAGTACTAATTATAGCCATTTATAACAAAATTCTATCGAGTAATCCCTAAGCTCAAACATCCTAAACAACAACGTGAATACTAAACACAACCCACCGATCAACTCATAAGGCAACCACAACTCTTATAAGACAAGAGCTAGATTATGCAACTAGTTACTACCTAAGTTAAAGATTTACTTACAACATGATATTAAACTAAGAATATTACACAAGGTTTGCCAACCAATATATATCATACCCTATTCCCAAATTTAAACCGATTACAAACATATTACAAGTTTAAAGGAAAAGCAAGAAACTATAAACAAAGTTGCAACGACCCCTAATATTCACGAACTAGCAAGCTACCACCCGTTTCATTTCCCCGATTCCTCGCTGCGATCACTTACGATGGTTATTCAATAACCACTACAACATATAAGCTATATGCTGAGTGAACAATGCTAATTACGAACATGGATAACAAACATGCCCAATTCAACTCATTACACAAAATTATAGTCTCCGGCAATTACTAATTCATTTCCACCACTACCAGCTAGCCCGCAGCTCCACTCCCCAAGCCCACATGACTAGTCATGACCCACACCCTCACACGTGTCGTCCCATAGGTCTCTAGTAGTCGTGGTTGTCACCACAAAGATTACCTCATGGTGGTATAGAACTAGCAATCCCATTAACCCAAATAGGCAACTCAACATGCTCATTTAACATCACACTGTGCAATCACAATCAGATTGGGCCTAATTTAACCACATGAATTTTGCCCAATAATAAAGTATGTAAACTAGATTAAGCAAATTAGGCATGCTTTGGCATCACAATTGAACCCAACATGGAAACTATCCAATTATCAAAATTAACATCACTCACCTCTTAGGTTTCGCTCCTAATCTTGAAATTAAAGTCCTAATAAGAACTAGGTACAAATCCTATACAAAAACTACAAGTTATGAGCTTAAACCTCAAAATGGGTCGCAGAAAAACTGTCACAGAACTCAATAGAATTGGTACCAATGGGTTAGGCTCACCTCCAGGAGGCCGAAATTCAATAAGAATGAGGAAGAAGAGATGACTCATCTCTTACGTGTCTTATGCACATAACTTTCCATTTTAATTATACCAACCCCGCAGGTTTCCTAGTTTACAATTATATCCCTGCTAATTATTAAGTTGTATTAAAACTATCCCAAACTTAAATGGGTATTTGTCTATGTCTCGCATGGGTTCCATAAGTGGTCTCATATAATTATATAAAGTTGCTAATTAGCCTACTAATTATGTAACGTGTTCAATTTGCTCTCAATAAGGTACCCATAATTGACCCCAAAAGTGGTCATCATCTAATAACATGATATTATCAACAATAAAATAATAAATCATTTAAGTCTTAATAACATTTAATCACATAGGATGTTTCATTTATTGTTGTCTCATCTCAATTGGGACCCATTAATATATGTTCCAACTTAAGACTACCACTCTAACCACAATTGGGTTCTCAATTGGACACCCATAATTAACTTAGTGGGTCAAAACCCACATCACATATACATTTTTAACATTATTATATAATTAATAATGCATACTAAATATGATTAAAATAATCCGCGGGAGCGGGTGTTACACCTCTCCCCTGCTAAAAAGGAGTTTGTCTTCAAACTCGTAATATCACAAGGTTCAGATAGAGCCGAATATTTCTCTCGCATATCATATTCTTCTCCTCACAAGACTCTCATTCTGTAACTAAGAGAACAATTTGTTCCACAGCATTTGATCTTCTGCATTTAAGAACTCAATTGAATTCCATAAAACGCATTTCTCTTCGGATTCCTCAATGATTTGCATACCATCATATAGCTCAAATTTAATCAATAATGTCGTAATATCAACACATATAACTCATCACACACATTAATCACCTATAGCAATTGTGGACACGCGGAATAGGGAAAAGAAAAGGAAAAGGTCTGTTGAAAACGGATACAGAGTCGCCACTTGGTCTTTAAGGAAACAAGACACCTAATTTGACTCACCCAAATGGATAAAGGGCACTGGCCTTTCATAACCAAAGAATTTGGTTCGGGGTTTTGGTACGAGAGAGGAAGGAGCCTTTGTCACGACTAAAACACCCTGAACTCGCCCCGTCTCTCGACGGGCCTCAATTAGCATCCAAATAATCATCTTATACTATGTATGGTTCGACAATTAATACTATGATAGTATATTACATCAGATAAGAAAATTTGAAATGGAAGATCTAAAGATAAAATATCATTCATAAGATCTAAGCCAAGTATCACACA
Source organism: Hydrangea macrophylla (assembly GCA_033977485.1). NCBI lineage: Eukaryota > Viridiplantae > Streptophyta > Magnoliopsida > Cornales > Hydrangeaceae > Hydrangea > Hydrangea macrophylla. The sequence goes on from CM066987.1 coordinate 31,232,206, forward strand.
ATGCAAAGTGAAAGATCACATGAACAAACCTAGGAAAAATTGTCTAATCACATATCAAGTAATAAAGTTTTCATAATCTAAGGGGACATGAATTATTCTTGAAACAAATAAATCAAAGAAAACAAAGATACTTAGCAAGCTAGAATGATGCATGTTAATCTTTGAGAAAAGAAGATCTCTCAATCCCTGGGACGGATGAGAAAGGGGGATTAGATCGAGGGGAAGCATGAACGTGTGATCATGACCATTCCTTATAATCTTCTTAGATTAGGAGTTACAAAAACCCCAAATCTTTGCATGGATGCAATGTATGTATCTAGAATGTGCCAAGGTTGTAGTGTGTTTTATGTTCATGGATTCCTAGAATGACTTAGAAGTCTAAAATGTGTATGAATGAATGAATGAAATTATCATGGGATATATACAAATATAGTATGAACTACTTCCTAAGACATGAGATAATTTGGAGTACATGTAAGCATCAAATCAAAGGATGGAACTAAAAGTATGCTTGCTATGACTAGTGGACAGAACAGTAACATGATATTTTAGAAATTGAAAAGAGGGGTTACGAATGTTTTCAATGCATGATTTTTTATGGAGATCTTCCTTATTGTGTCTAGAACACAACCCAAAAAGACAATCTTTAATAACTATCACAGATTGAGAGAAATCATATAAACAATAGAGGTTATTCAGAAATAGAGTCCGTAATGTCGACTAAAATGTTAGAAAATCTTAGAAAATGAAACAAATGATCTAGAGGCCCATATTATACAGAAAGTTCCCTAAGACATTGAAGTTCAAGGGAAAAATAAGTTGGAACAACTCTTTTTAGAAATGTTTTCTGTAAAAAAACAAGTTGAAAGTCAACCTAGCTGCTGTGACAGCAGAGGCAGAATGTTTGGAAGGAATGTTTGGACAAAAATGGACCCCTTTCAAGTGCTTCCAAGTCAAGAAAAAAATCATGGGTGTTCTATAATGAGTTAGAAAGAATTTTCAAGTGGTCTTGCATTCATATATTGAGTATTAAACTCAAAATAATTATTTGAAGTTAAATGACTCACTGTTTGAAGGTTTTGAGAAAACAAGGTTTATTTCTTGAAATCAAAATGAGGGGTTTAAGAGGGGGGTTTTGAAATAGGGGTTTCGAAAACATGTTTTCAATACTTAATGAAGATTATAACCACCCAAAATGTCAACATTTGACTCACATCAAGAACCTCCAAGATTATTGGAAAGATTCATTTTTATTTTGAACATAACTTCAAAGATACCTTGGAGGTATTGAAATTATAATCATTATCTATTAAATATGTTTTTGAGGTCAAAAGCAACTATCCATAAGGATTCACTCACCTCAAACTTCATGTCATCATTTAGATGATGAAGAGCAAGTAAGTAAATAAAGAAAAAAAAATGAGATTAAGGACAGATGAACATAATATGAACAAGCAAGTAAATAACAATCAATAGATGAGTACGATATACCGTTAGAAAGCCTCAGAGGTTCTGGTATTTGCGAAAAGGCCCTATTTCATCCGAAATTCACAGAAAATGCGTACGAACTCCAAACTAAGCTTGTGATATACCGTTGGAAAGGTATCGGAGTCTACTTTCTATATAAAATATTTCGGAGTCAGATTACTTTGAAACGTTTTACGGTATTCGTGATAAAAGCCAATTTGCTCGCCTTTTTCACCTTCGAAAATTCATAATAAATCCGTTTTAAATCCAGAAATTATGTGCGATATACCGTTGAAAAGCTATTGACCTCTAGTATCCATGAAATATTTTTGAAAACTGTTATGGTGCTCCGGTTTTAAAGTCATCTTTTGGTCAAACTGATCAAACTTGGGATTCCCGGGAAGTTCTGGAAACCTCTGGGAGCTTCCAAGAGCTGACGTTTTCGTTCGATTTTATTTTAAAACTCATTTTAATATTTTTCACATGATCTAGAATAATTCCAGAACTTTTCGGCGAATTTGGACGATTTTAGTCAAACCTTGGTCAAACTTGGTCAAACCTTGGTTAAACCGGTCAACGGGGACTTTCTGGGAACTTTCGGGACTTCCGGGGGTCTCTGGGAGCCGACGATTTCATTCGGTCATGCTTTAGAACTCATTTTATTATTTTTCTTATGACGTAGCGCGTTTTCAAAGCATTTGGTCCAAATCTGGGAGTTTTCAGGCTTTTAGGGGCATTTTGGTCATTCTAAGCATTTTGAGAAATAGATTTAACTTCCAGGAGTCCTTTTGAGTCTTTTTCGATCATTGTGAACCACCAAGCTATGGGTCTCCTAAATCTGATAGCCGAAAAAATGGGGTGTCTACAATTTGCCCCTCTTTGGCATGAACTTGCGAGGCAACGCATGTCGCAAGCGAGTGCCAAAGCTTTGAAGAGACAGGTTTTTTTGGAGGCTATAGATTTAGGATAAAATGCATTGCAAAAGATACAATGATACTGAGTCTAGTGCTGGTCGCGCTCTGTATGAGCTGTCTACATATCCCAAGGAGAATCAGACCAGGACGTAGTTCGGGGCACAAAAGAATAAATCACACATGCACAACAAGACAGGCGAATGCTATGCTATGAGGATGATATGCAATGCGTGGATGTGATATGAATTATGTCATGAGTCCTATCACACTTAGTGTTCTGATTCTAGTATGAGTTGGTGCTATGGGGTGTGTGCCACCCCGAGTGAACTTATGTTATGCTAGTGTTGAATCTAATGTAGTGGTTGATCCTGATAAGGATACCAAGGTGTTCAAGACTCTGGGTCTCGGGCAAACTTCTTAAATTACGGGAAGTGTGCTTTGCAAACAAATGTAATCGAACGTGGGGTCTTAGAGAACAAAAATTAAAGATAATTGACGGACACAGAAGTCATGGATACCAAGCGATGGATGAGAAAGTTCAAGATAGCCAATCGGAGAAGGGTTTCGCGATAACCGACATGCGAAAAAGCTCACAATAGATGATGGGTAGGTGAGGGGGCTCATAATTTTTGACAAGGGAGTGAGGAAGCTCACGATAAGGGAGAAGCTCACGATTTTTACTTGTTGAGGAAGCTCATGATCTTTATTTGATGAAGCTCACGATAACCGATGGGTAGGTGAGGGGGCTCACAATTTTGGACAGAGGAGTGAGGAAGCTCACGATAAGTGAAAAAACTCATGATAAGTGAGAAAGCTCACGATTAGTGAAAAAGCTCACGAGTTTGGACAAAGGAGTGAGGAAGCTCACGATAAGTGAGAAAGCTCATGATTTTGGATGAAGGAGTGAGGAAGCTCACGATAAGTGAGAAAGCTCACGATTTTGGACGAAGGAGTGAGGAAGCTCATGATAAGTGAGAAAGCTCACGATTTTGGACAAAGGGGTGAGAAAGCTCACGATAAGTGAGAAAGCTCACGATTTTTGGACAAAGGAGTGAGGAAGCTCACGATAAGTGAGAAAGCTCACGATTTTGGACGAAGGGGTGAGAAAGCTCACAATTTTAGAAAAAGGAGTCAGGAAGCTCATGATAAGTGAGAAAGCTCACAATTTTGAATAAAGGAGTGAGGAAGCTCATGATAAGTGAGAAAGCTCACGATAAGTGAGAAAGCTCACGATTTTGGACAAAGGGGTGAGAAAGCTCATGATTTTGGACAAAGGAGTAAGGAAGCTCATGATAAGTGAAGAAGCTCACGATAAGTGAGAAAGCTCACGATTTTGGACAAAGGGGTGAGAAAGCTCACGATAAGTGAGAAAGCTTACGATAAGTGAGAAAGCTCACAATTTTGGACAAAGGAGTGAGGAAGCTCACGATTTTGAATGAAGGAGTGAGGAAGCTCATGATAAGTAAGAAAGCTCATGATTTTGGACTAAGGAGTGAGGAAGCTCACGATAAGTGAAGAAGCTCACGATAACCAACGGATGTGGAGCCTTGAATTGTGAATAGGCAAAGCTTGCCCTAGGAGTCGGCGTCTTTGGACTGTGGGCGGTATTTTTCAATCGTTAGCCGATTTTTATGATGACCAATCCGGAAATTTGGTTCAGGTTCTGTTGGGGATGGTATGGGATTCTCTGAGAATCTCTCTTAACTATTTTAATTCTTGACTAAGAACCAGGATTCAACTCCAATCTCTCACGGTTGATCAAATCTTGCAATGGTCAGTCCGAAATGCCTATTCAGGCCTCCAAGATGATTGACGGACGTGGAAGCACTAATGATGAACATGGAATCCTTAATTTGTTGTGTTGGGTGAAGTGACCCTCTTGACTCGACTCGTGCTCCCCTTAATCGTGATACTATGGACTCAGTGACTCTCAGATTCTCAATGGTGTTTCTCAAATTTCATTGATGATCCTCAATTCTCAACGGTGCTTATGTTGTTCCTCAATTCTTTGACGGTGTTTCTCAATGCTTCTTGATTCTCAACGGTGTTCTTCAAATCTTAACGATGCTCCTCAAATCATCAATGATGCTCCTCGACTTTTCAATGGTGCCTTTTAACTCTTCTGATGCTCCTCAACACATTTAATGTTATTCTATTATTCAATAATGCTCCTCAACACACCTGATGCTCCTCTTCAACAATACTCCTCAACACTTCCGATGTTCCTCGATGTTCCAACAATGCTTCTCAACTCTTCTGATGTTCCTCGATGCTCCAACAATGCTTATCAACTCTCTTGATGTTCCTTGATGCTCCTCTAATCTCTGGGTTCTAAAAGATCCTCACAAAAACATCTCATCAGCAAACCTGGACTCTGAGCCCTAAGACACCTCAACAATACATCTTATCAACACATCTAGACTCTGGGCCATAAAACACCTTAATAACACATCTTATCAACACATCTAGACTCTGGGCCATAAAACACCTCAACAACACATCTCATTGACACACCTCATCAATACATCAGTAATAGTTTCTTGGTGTTGGCAATATTTCCTCCAGTCAGCCGTCTTGAGAAATAACTATCGGTTTGTAGTTTGCAGCCACTTACGAGTTTATGCCACTCGTACCTGGGACATTTCTCATGTTGCGACCTTAACTGGTGTAGGAATAATGTTTGGTACTTCTGCTTGTATCCAAAGTTTTTTTATAATTGGGAATCACCTTTAACCCACACATTTGAGACCATTAGGACAAATGGACTTAACAGGAATGACGAAGACAAAGAAAGTTGGGTTAGTTTGCATGAAACCTCGATCTCTAACACACTTTGATTAGATTACTACTGACTCAAACAAAAAAGGATTGACTTGGACATGAAATTCTCAAATTACCACGATCCAATGTGCCTTCATCGTGAATGATGTACCGCTCATCTTTTATGTTCACTCCTCATCTTAATATGACAGCACTTTGCTGATAAATCTGGTTTTTAAAAATTCTTCCCTGTTGATCTAATCAATTCTCTACTTCTCCCAAGAAGTGCTTTGAATTAGTGCCTTAGCTTTTAGAATAAAAGATGCTCCATTTCAAAAAATTTCAAAAACAATTAGGTGACTTAAAAACTCGCCCTTGGTGTGAAGGGATTATGTTAGGCAAACGGAGTTTGCCCCTAGTTTGAGGTGTAGGAAGTAGAATTCATAGGCAAATGAGGTAGATGACCGAAGTTTACCTCTAGTTTGGACGATGGTTTATTGGAGGTTTTGGGCAAACGAGGTTGGTGACCGAAGTTTGCCCCTTGTACGAAGGGTAGATAGTAAAATTTAGGCACACGAGGCGGGTAGCCGAAGTTTGCCCCTAGTGTGGGAGATGTTTTCTGGCTTGAGGCAAAGACCGTGACTTTAATCTCTCAGATGCTCATAACTTTTTCCTAGGCACTAGTGAGGTGACCTAGCGAGCTTTTTTCTCTCTTTGGTTATTACTCACCTTTAGCTCTAATTTTTACCTAGACGTCCTTTCGGATTTTCGACCTAACAAGCTATCCTTCTTTTCTTTTTGAAAGTCTGCCTACGTACCCCCGAGCGGGGATCAGGTCCAACGTAGTTCGTGTCAGGACCTTGAAAGAAGGAGGGGTGATTTTTAGGTAGATGGGATGACTGAACCGATGCGGTTGCCTACGGATCCCCGAGCGGGAATCAGGTCGTAGTTCAAGGCAAGGCTTGAAGAAAGTTAGGTTATTTTTAGGTAGGTAGGATGACCGAACCGATACGGTTGCCTACGTATCCCCGAGTGGGAATCAGGTCGAGCGTAGTTCAGGCAAGGTCTTGAAAGAAATTGGTTTGATTATGATGATGTTGACCGAATCGATGCGGTTGCCTACGTATCCCCGAGTGGGAATCAGGTCGAGCGTAGTTCAAGGCAAGGCTTGAAAGAAGGGGTTTGAGGTATGAGGGTTTTTCAAACCAATCGTCAAAAAAGTTCAAACTTGGGTTACTTATGGTAGCCTTGAAGAGGAGGATTCAGTTTCCATCTCCCTTTCTTTTCTTTTCTTTTCTTTTCTTTTTCTTTTTCTTTTTTTTTTCTTTTTCTTTTTCTTTTTCTTTTTCTTTTTCTTTTTCTTTTGTTTTGAGGATTGATCCTTTTCACTTTCGCCTAGCCAGTCAATTTTCCTTTTCACATAGTTAATTTATGTGAGATCTTCCGATCATAATCTCGAAATTCCAGAATGTGCACGTCAGCTCTCGGGATTTATGTGTGGTTGTTCTGAGCCTTTGAAATGTGATCTAGGTACTTTTTTATGATGTACCTTGAATCGTACAATTCTTTTATTTGTAAAATCATTTTGGCTGGCTAGGGTCAGATCTTGGAAATCAATACCTTTTCAGCTCTAACTTTTGCCTAGGTGCCCTTTCGGGTTTTCAACTTAGCGAGCTTTTCTTTTTTCCTTCTGTTTTTATTTTTTTGAAAGTGGAGATGAAACTCACTGAAATGTTTGGCTACCATTAAGGACCAAGTACGCACAGGTTCACATGGTCATCAATTGGGTTGAGCCCAAGGCTTTAAAATGGTAGAAATGGTGGAAAGGGTGTTGGGCAAGCCCCAAATCAGTCTCAAGTATGTCTTTTCGAGATTTGAGCAAAAGCATCTTTAAATTCTTAAAGTAAGACCATTCAATTCTCAGCTCTTCTTTGGGGTCAGCGCGAAATTGACTTTGGCCTTTTTGGGATTCTCTTTTTTTTTTCTATTTGATGCAAAAATTTATTAGCAGAGTAATATTCATGGTAATTTGAAAAGTGACATTTCCAGTTCAACGATTCATGCACTTATGACTATACACATCAGATTAGGCAAAATGAGACTTCATTTCATCACAAGAGAAGGATTACATTACTCGATACGACTCACAACAACTCGATGACAGACAGACTCGACCACAAGATCAAACTTGAAATAGACTCAAAATATAGAGCAGACTCGTCTTGGTCTCAAATGGAGTGTCTTTGTGACCCATTTATTATTATTGTTTTTTTTTATAGCAGAAGTTCTAGAAACTATCGCTCCACTGCATGGATTTAACATTCATAGGTATCAATGAAAGGGATCATTTGAAAGAACCGGCCAGGGGCTTAGGTGACATGGGGTTGAATGGGTGGTGGCTCAATGATTCTTCGGTCAATGAGGTCTTGGATATCATGGCGGAGACGTATGCACCGGTCGGTGTCATGGCCTGGGCCTTGGTGGTATGCACATCGTTTGGACAGGTCACAGTTAGGTGGTGGGGATTGGAACAAGGTTGAAGGAGTTGGAGGTGTCCCTGTTTTAGCAGGCGGCCTAAGGCTACGGAGGGGGAGGTATCTAGCTTGGAAAATTTACGGGGTACCCTATTTTGGTGAGGGCGGCTAGGTGAGTTGGTTTGGTTTGTGAGCTGGTATGGTTGGGGAGAATAGGCCATGTGTTGGTTACTAAGGGCGTTATCCGAAGGGTTTCGGGAGTAGTCAGGCCTCTTGGACTGGCTTTGTGATTCTCCATTCTTGATTTTCCCTTCCTTGATTGCATCCTCAATTCTAGTCCCAATCTCAAACAGTTCTTCAAATGTTGAGATGGACTGGTAGAATAGTTTCTCATGGTACAGCGATTGTAGATTCTTGATCAACATCCGGACTTGTTCCTTTTCGACTGGTCGGTGGGTCATTTGGGCCACCTTGTTCCTCCATCTGCTCAAGAACGCAACGAAGGACTCATTGAAGTTCTGCCGGGTAGTCTCCAGATCCCGAATGGTGACATAGAGCTCTTGGTTATAGGAGTAATGATCAACGAAGACCTGGACTATATCTTCCCAAGTCCGTGTCTTAGAAAGCTCTAAGGTCAGAAACCAGGATAGAGCAGCCTTGGCGAGGGTTTGAGGGAACAACATTGCGATGTGCTCATGGGTGGAGCCTATTGATTGAAAAACACTCATGCAAAACTTTACGTGGCTCTTTGGATTCCCGGTTCCATTAAAACGGTCAATGGCAGGCATCTTGAAGTTTTCTGGTAGCTTCAGCTTAACAAGCTCGAAAAGTCCTTCCAAGTCTAGCATGTAATCATCAACCCCTTTACTCTTCCTCAATACGCTTTCTAGTTTGTCGACCTTGTCCATTTTCTCTTATAACTTTTTCTCATATGCCGGTAGTGGGGCCCCTTGAAACCAGTCTTCTTCTCTATTGTTCTCGGGATGCGGTACGAATCCAAACGGTGGTGGTAGAAACTCAGGGGGACACTGCTGCCACTGCTGTTTCATTTCTTCCATAAACTTCAGAACCTGGGCTAGGCTGTCGGATTGTTGGCTTATAGTGGCTCCCAATTCGGTGACCTTGTTTTCTAGTTCTTCTTGATTCATGCTGAAATAATTCGGCGGGCTAATTCTGACCAAACGATTATCTGAATTTCTGACCCAGGACGAGGATCCCAGTTGCTGACTTTGAGAATCTATAGTGACCTTATAGATTCGAGAGGATTTGCATCAGATTCTAACAGTGATGACTTTAGATAGACAAATGATAGTGATGTTAACAGACATGGATCGACTTGTGTACAGCCTAACTGAAATAGTGCGTGCAGACCGATAGGAATGGTGCATGCAAATGAGACAAGCACGCGGATGTAAGCCCTAATCTATATGATGCTCCTATTTCTAACAAATAACAGTTAAACAAATAAGGTCCTAACCATATAGAGTGTGCCAACTTCACTTTCCAGTATGATCACCAAGGGATAACAGGGGTTTCCAGGGTTTTATGAAGGCTTCTAGGAGAGACTGGGCATTTCTGGTTGGTTTGGACAGAGTTTCGGAGAGAAACTAGCATATCTGGGCATTTCTAGTTGGTTTGGACAGAGTTTCGGAGAGAAACTGCATATCTGGGCATTTTTAGTTGGTTTGGACAGAGTTACGGAGAGAAACTGGCATATTTGGGATATCTGGACAGAGTTTTGGGGAGAAACAGGTTGATACGGTTATATCTGGGATATCTGGACAGTTTCTGGGAAGAACTGGTCATTTCTGATGGGGGTGATGATGGTGATCATATTGTCTAGCAAGTTTTCATACTCCTATGACTTTGGACCGACAAACAAGGTTTGTGGTGTATATCTTTGTGTGCATGTAGCAGACATTCTTGTCATGGTGTCTAGGCTGGTCAACTCAATGTGATCACATGTGAGTGATTGCCTTGGGAATCATAAGAAAGAGGTTCTGCCTCATGCCACATAAGCATCTACACCGCGCAGGTAATCCCGTCAGGGCATACTAGTTATATCAGATTGTCCTATCTGAAAAGATAAATGAACAGTCCTATGAAAGGTTCTACAGGAATCTATATGCAAAGGCTTGGTTTAGTCAAAGAGGGTCCGTTGACGAGAGTTCCAATATACCATCAGAGATACAGTATGGAAGTGTTTACTCTTTTTGATATACCTTGCAAGGTACAGTATCAACGGTGACTTGTGCCTTGGCACAGCAAAACCTGAACAATATCAGCACCGCATTTCAGACACAATCGGAGGGGGAAAATGCAGAGTGTAATGCGGTGAACCAGACACAGTAAAAATATGATTTTAAGTATGCTTCTTATAAGTCAAACCTCTGTATTATTTTGTTTTGAAAATAAAAATCCCCAGCAGAGTCGCCAGATAGTGGACACGCAGAATCGGTTATCCAATCTTTTTGTTTTAAATTGTTTTGAAAAAGAAAAAGAAAAGGAAAAGGTCCGTTGAAAATAGATACAGAGTCGCCACTTGGTTTTTAAGGAACCAAGAAACCTAATTTGACTCACCCAAATGGATAAAGGGCACCGGCCTTTCATAACCAAAGAACTTGGTTCGGGGTTTTGGTACGAGAGAGGAAGGAGCCTTTGTCACGACTAAAACACCCTGAACTCGCCCCGTCTCTCGACGGGCCTCAATTAGCATCCAAATAATCATCTTATACTATGTATGGTTCGACAATTAATACTATGATAGTATATTACATCACATAAGAAAATTTAAAATGGAAGATCTAAAGATAAAATATCATTCATAAGATCTAAGCCAAGTATCACACAATGCAAAGTGAAAGATCACATGAACAAACCTAGGAAAAATCGTCTAATCACATATCAAGTAATAAAGTTTTCATAATCTAAGGGAACATGAATTATTCTTGAAACAAATAAATCAAAGAAAATAAGGATACTTAGCAAGCTAGAATGATGCATGTTAATATTTGAGAAAAGAAGATCTCTCAATCCCTGGGATGGATGAGAAAGGAGGATTAGATCGAGGGGAAGCATGAACGTGTGATCATGACCATTCCTTATAATCTTCTTAGATTAGGAGTTACAAAAACCCCAAATCTTTGCATGGATGCAATGTATGTATCTAGAATGTGCCAAGGTTGTAGTGTGTTTTATGTTCATGGATTCCTAGAATGACTTAGAAGTCTAAAATGTATATGAATGAATGAATGAAATCATCATGGGATATGTACAAATATAGAATGAACTACTTCCTAAGACATGAGCTAATTTGGAGTACATGTAAGCATCAAATCAAAGGATGGAAGTAAAAGTATGCTTGCTGTGAATAGTGGATAGAACAGTAACATGATATTTTAGAAATTGAAAAGAGGGTTAGGAATGTTTTCAATGCATGATTTTTTATGGAGATCTTCCTTATTGTGTCTAGAACATAACCCAAAAAGCCAATCTTTAATAACTATCACATATTGAGAGAAATCATATAAACAATAGAGGTTATTCAGAAACAGAGTTCGTACTATTGACTGAAATGTTAGAAAATATTAGAAAATGAAAACAAAAGATCTAGAGGCCCATATTATACAAAAAGTTCCCTAAGACATTTAAGTTTAAGGGAAAAATAAGTTGGGACCACTCATTTTGGAAAAGTTTTCTGTAAAACAAGTTGAAAGTCAACCTTGCTGCTGTGACAGCAGATGCAGAATGTTTAGAAGGAATGTTTGGACAAAAATGGACCCCTTTCAAGTGCTTCCAAGTCAAGCCAAAAATCATCGGTGTTCTATAATTAGTTAGAAAGAATTTCCAAGTGGTCTTGCATTTAAATATTGAGTATTGAACTCAAAATAATTCTTTGTAGTTAAATGACTCACTGTTTTGAATGTTTTGAGAAAACAAGGTTTATTTCTTGAAATCAAAATGAGGGGTTTAAGAGGGGGGTTATGGGGGTTTTGAAAACATGTTTTCAATACTTAATGAAGATTATAACCACCCAAAATGTCAACATTTGACTCACATCAAGAACCTCCAAGATTATTGGAAAGATTCATTTTTGTTTTGAACATAACTTCAAGGATACCTTGGAGGTATTGAAGTTATAATCATCATCTATTAAACATGTTTTTTAGGTCAAGAGCTACTATCCATAAGGATTCACTCACCTCAAACTTCATGTCATCATTTAGATGATGAAGAGCAAGTAAGTAAGTAAATAAAGAAAAATAAATAATAAAAAAAAAAAAGAAATGAGATTAAGGAGAGATGAACATAATATGAACAAGCAAGTAAATAACAATCAATAGATGATAACCAATGTGATTTTGGACTTGTAGCTTGGTGTTTCAATCATAGATATTGACATTTGGACATAGAAGTAGCTCCCTAACTCATGAATGCTGAGAGAAATGGTGGTTGGGTGTATTGATGATGAAGTATATAGAAGGATGATGGAAGAACTTGAGTTTAGAACTCACTTTCTATAGAAAATTAGTGAGAGGAGCTCCCTTTCTCTCTTCTAAACCTATCTCTCTCTCTCTACAACTTTCTAAAACTTTATCAAGTTTTGCACTTGGTCCCCCCAAATGAAGAGCAATGGGGGGTTTATATAGGCTAATTTGGGGAGGTTTTGGGATTTAGAAAGTGTTCTCATTGGTCCCAAACATCTGTGAACATAAAACTATGTCGTTTTGGTTTTTAATTAATTAAATTGGACCCCCAAATAAATTACAAAAATGGACTCTGCGAGGCTTGAGTGCAGCCGCGGCACTGGCCATGTGCCACCACGGCAGTGGCCCAGTGCCGCCGCGGCACTGCTCCTCAGATGTCCAGAAAATTGTATTTAGGCCCCCAGAGGTTCCGGTATTCGCAAAAGGCCCTATTTTGTCTGAAATTCACAGAAAATGCGTACGAACTCCAAACTGAGCTTGTAATATACCGTTAGAAAGGTATCAGAGTCTAATTTATATATAAAATGTTTTGGAGTTAGGTCACTTTGAAAAGTTTTACAGTATTCGCGATAAAAGCCAATTTATTCGCCTTTTTCACCTTCGGAAATTCATAATAAATCCGTTTTAAATCCAGAAATTATGTGCGATATACCGTTGGAAAGCTATTGACCTCTAGTATCCATGAAATATTTTTGAAAATTGTTACGGTGCTCCGGTTTCAAAGTCATCTTTTGGTCAAACCGGTCAAACTTGGAATCCCGGGAAGTTCTGAAAACCTCTGGGAGCTCCCAGGAGCTAACGTTTTCGTTCGATTTTATTTTAAAACTCATTTTAATACTTTCTACATGATCTAGAATGATTCCAAAACTTTTCGGCGAATTTGGACGATTTCAGTCAAACCTTGGTCAAACTTGGTCAAACCGATCAATGGGGACTTTCTGGGAACTTCCGGGGGTCTCTGGGAGCCGACGATTTCATCCGGTCTTGCTTTAGAACTCATTTTATTGTTTTTCTTACGACGTAGTGCGTTTCCAGAATATTTGGTCCAAATCTGGGAATTTTCGGGCTTTCAGGGGCATTTTGGTTATTCTGAGCATTTTGAAAAATAGAACTAACTTCCAGGAGTCTTTTTGAGTCTTTTTTTATCATTGTGAACCACCAAGCTATGGGTCTCCTAAATCTGATAGCCGACAAAATGGGGTGTCTACAGCAATAAGTATAATTGATAAGCTATTGCTTGTTTTACTGGTGTTTAAGTTCCAAACACAAATGTCTCGTAAGACACCATTCTGATACCTCACAAAACTATCATCGTACGCAAAATTTATTAACAATAGGCATTTGCTTCCAAGCACGCTTCGAATCAAGCTTACAGATTCACAACACATCCTCCGAGATTCAGATTATCTCTTTCACAAATTCAACGAGTTTCAATCTTTTCCAGTGACGGTACACTAATTTATTTCATTAATTCTTAACTACTTACATGTCGTCATTTGATTTGATAGTCTCGGAAACTTTTGCTACAAAAGCCTTTACAACGTTCATCAAGTACCGTTGAAATCACAATAGTGTTGCGGACTGTAGCATTTCTCATTTTTTTTTACCCTCGATAAGTTGAAAATCTCAGCACACTATCCATAAATGCTCATTTCACTTCATTCCATAGCATTATTATACGAGTTATAATATTAATCATTACATTTTTATTTTTTATTTTTTCTGGTTTCCAAAATAACTTCAATTCTCAAATCAACCTTTCTTGAATAGTCCCCACACTTGTACCATTTATATGCACATCTAAATCAATTCTTTTATGATTCCTAATTTCTTTCTCCCTTGTAATCAATATAAGTTCTATCCCTTTCCTCTTATTTTTTTTAATCAATATTGTCATATTTCAAACCAACAGGATAGGTACTACTAAATCCCAAGCACATATCCAATAATCCTGCCTGTAGATTTGCATAGAGACTATCAGATCAGCTTTTCCGTCATTTTATACCTACACACAACTTAAATTCCAATGCAAACTTCACTTCATACATATCAATTCTCCCAGTTTTCAATAAAACACCAAAAGTCAATACCATTACAGATCAATTTTTTTTTTTAATTCTTGAAATCACTTCACACTTCTGAATTTACACCACTATAACTTCTTCCCACACTAACAATATTCCCCCTATCACCCGTCAAGATAAATTTCAAACCGACCCCTAATAGCAACTAGTCAATTTCTAATTAACCACAAATCCTTACCACATTCTTGAACCTCAGTCAATATGTCACAATTTAAATGTACTAAAGTACATTATACTTAAAATCATTCCCATCAATCGTAAAACTATTTCTCGAAATTTTGAAGATGGAGTAAGTAACCAAAATTATAAACTTTCCAACTAAATCAACTTATAATTGGTAATTTAAAACTAATCCATAATTTTATAGTTTAATAAATCATAAAACTATGTATAGTTTATCCTCAAAATAACCATAATAAGTTTTAGGAAAATCACCTCTTCATGACACCATGACTTCTAACATCCGTGAATCCAAAGAAACTCCTTTAACATATAATACTGAGAGCACAACACTTGTCAATTCTTACTTTTACCTCTTCAGCCATTCCACACTACCTCTTTTCTCGTAACTTTTGTATTATCAAATTTACCCAGCTTCCAAACTGTCACGCCCCGACATAGCATAATTCAGGAAAGCATTTAATTTCCTTTATGGACTCGTAGGTCGTGACAAGTGAGTATGACCAATTGTCCCTGTAACAAAAACTTAACAACATTTCTGAAAGAAAGGATACTAATAAACATAAGCTCCGGGATAAAAAAAACTTACTAACTATTACATAGGTCGAGGTCTTAGGCACAAACGCCCTTATTCAAATGTCTGAAGCTAGTTTATTACAAACCCAAATTAAAAGACATAGGAAATATAAAGCAGCCTCCTGGAAAGTCTCCTGACTCTAAGTAGCATAGTCAAAATACCCTGGCTGCTCCTGACCCTGAAAATCTGGACATACAGTCCAGGACGCATCAACGCCGTCAGCTTATGAAAGCTGGTGAGCAAAATAAACAAGTGCTCGCAAGGTATATATAAGCATATAAACAACGGTGCAATTTAACTTTAAAAGCAATAGATTCAAGGTTCCAATTCCAACATAAGCCATGGGGGAATAAAGAAAGCAATAAATATGCGACCGTGCATGAACAATGTAATATCTCATCTTTCTGACTCTTTTCTCTCAACAAAACTCAACACAACCAAACCATTATCTCAGATACCAGGAATACTATCCGATTGATATCCAAAACAGCACACCAAACTATCGCTTCAGATACCAGGAATGATATCCGATCGATATCTAAGCCACACTCAATACCATCGTTTCGGATACCAGGAATACTATCCGATCGATATCCGAAACAAGCGCCTTAGATACTAGGAATAATATCCGATCGATATCTAAGTCGTACACAACACTATCACAATCGCTTCGGATATCAGGAATACTATCCGATCAATATCCGAAACGCGCGTCTTAGATACCAGAAATACTATCCGATCGACATCTAAGTCGTACACAACACTGTCGCCTCCAATACCAGGAATAATATCCGATCGATATTGAGGTCGCACACCAGACCGCCACCCTTTACTCTTTTCACGCTCTCTCACACACATGCATGTTGACACAACCTCAATCCTAACATGTATGCCAATGTTTCATAAATAACACCATTAATTAATCACAAAGCCGGATAATCGTACGAGCATAAATTTCGATCTTAGTTGTTCTTGTTCGTACAATTCTTAAAACATAGACCTTTAAAAATAATATTTTTTGCCAAACAGTTCCTTGAAATCTCCCAAAACATTTTCCAAACAGTTCCTTACCAAAATTATACAAACTGCCAAAACTGCCACCTCGCGCGAGCGGGCCGCGCGAGCGAGGGAGAGGGGGTGTCGCGCGAGCGGATCGCGCGAGCGAAGGGGAGGACATATCGCGCGAGCGGGTCGCGCGCGCGAAGGGGCAGAACAGGTCGCGCGAGCGGATCGCGCGCGCGAAGGGGGGATGGTCCGCGCGAGCGGGTCGCGCGCGCGAGTTCTTGCAGAATGTCATCTTCTTCGTTTTTCCCCTGTTTCTGGTTTTCAAACTGAATTTTACCCATTTTCAAATTCTGTCTCAAACATGTCGTGCAATATATGGATCTCTTCGGTTTTTCGCGTAGATTAAGAATACGCGATCAATTTTAACTAATACGGATTATATCGCTTGATTTTCACGATTAAAGTTAGAGTGTCAAAACTTTAAATCAACCGTTCGCCGCGATACGGATGAATTATTGCGTAGGATTCGAACCACAGCTTATTCGGACTAAGATCTTTCATTCCCAATACATAAATTTCATTTTGGTTAAGATTTACAAAAACTCCAATTTCAAGCTTCAATGGTGAAATACATATATATACACATATACACACCTATATATACTGACATACACGTATATAAACATGGCGAGTGAGTTTATAATACTCACAGAGGTGTTTGATACAGAGAATTTGAGACAGATAAATTCCGCCGTCAATTCCGTCGTTAAGAATTTCTCCTCCGATCTTGATTTTGAATATATATCTATGTATGTGTATATAATATATAATCTGTATAAGTGTGTATGAGTGTTGTTCTTGAGAGAGTAAGGGAGTGATTGAGAGAATTGAGGGAGATTGAGAGAGAATTAGAGAAATAGAGAGTGAGAGATGAGAGACTATGAGAGAGAGATACCACACACATATATAACGTATGTGTTTTGGGCTCCAAGAAAGGAGAAGATTTCTCCCGGTGTGGTTGAGCTCACGTGCTCCCACACCCCAAACGCGGTATAAGGCGCAGATTAAAATTAAAACTGGTATTTTGCGGTTGAAATAAAAATACAGAAAATAATATTAGGGTAGGAATAAATTCCCGGTTTGTACAAAAAAATAGATATCGATTTTGAAACCATAGAAATTATTTTCTATATTTATGAAAATTACAATTTGACCCCAGATATATATATTACCAAGAGAAATCAAATCAAATACTCATAGAAATGAAAGGCAGTATTTATTTATTAATGAAAATAAAATACAGGGTGTTACACAAACCTCCAGAATAATCAAAAATGTGTTGTCAATACTGCAATTCAAAACTCCTCCGACATACCACGTATACTCAGTTCATATAACCTATACACCTGAGTAGTGCCTGACTGTTCCAAGCAGCATCATAACATATTGATAGTGACCACATCAAGTTTTTACACATAATTTATTTATCATCCTCCATATATTTCTCTTATTAAAGTTGTATAAATATCAATTAACTTCAAAGAATTTTCATGTTCCTTATAACCATTCAAGCAAGCTTCCCACTTGCAACACTAACTTTTCACAGCAACACATTCAACTAAGTACATCTCTTATTCAAATAATTCCATTCCATCTCTCATTCGTCTGACTATACAATTATCGTTTAACATCATACCTACGATATCAGGTGAATCTCTAATATCACCCGGCAACAACTTAATATACTCTATTAGTCAATGCTTACAACAGATATAACATTAAATACCATAATTTCTTCTTTTGCTATGGATACATTTTCTGATTCTAACCCGATTTTCCCCATATTTAAGATTAAATAGAATTCCCTGATAAACATCTTCTTCAATATATGATAAACCCATACACTATCACAATATAGAATAATCAACAATATTGAACCCACGATTAATTACAAATTAACATATTCCACTCGTAGGAGAAGTAATAATACGAATGCCCAATAGAATAGCAATAAATAAACTTGATGTTGAGAGATTCCTCAACAAAGTATAATGAATTTATGTATAAACTCTTGAATACCTGATCACCTCAACAATCGTTTCCATATATTCCTTGACGTAGTTTTCCCCTTTTCTATAAATTCACAAACCCTTAAATTCTTCCAAATATCCCATAAAATAATATTTGTTAACTTCTTCCACTAAATCAAGACTTATAGTTTTTCACTATACAACTTGCTAATAGATCACAAAGGCACTCAACAATTCAATTTTTGAACAACTTAGTAATAATACGTAGTCACTTCCCGGAATACCCTTCATTAACCCTCTTTAGAATATAGATGTTTTCAACTTCCCATACCCTCAGAACTACTCATATTGAATACAAAATGCCATTAGACTGAAAGAATATTACTTCCGCTGAAAACTGATCAATACTTGGCTCGACTCACAATAGGAATATAACATCTCTGGCTTAATGGATAACCAAGTGAATATAAGAATAGAAGTCCCATATAAAGAAATAAGGAACAAATAACGATAACTGAATAGCCGTTCATTATACCCACAATAACAATATCTCAAGAAATCCAGAATATTCATGATCATAGATTTGACATTAGAACCCAAATTAACAATAGAAGACCCGTAAAAAATAAAGAGATCTAAATATCCTGATTACTACCGAAAGATTATAAATAATCTTCACCTATAATATTCATGACTCTATTCACAATAATATTTAGGAAAAGAAGTCCGTACCCAACACCATACCCAATATTTAAAAATCTGCCTTGAGCCAATCCCTCGTAAGATCACCATATTGTCAAATCTATTCCAAGTTAACTAAACCAACTCTTGATTTAGAGTTCGAAATTTACTCATCTCGTTTTCACCGTTACTAATAATATCCAATACCGTTTATTAACCTCATAATTACCCTTCCCGTAGTTACTTTACAAAAGCCCCTAACAAAACTCTGTTGTCGTTAACCTCCAAATCAAGACAACCAATATCACACGATAATAAAATTATATCAACTCCTCAAAACAAAACTTCTATTTTCAAACCAATCCAATACCCTTCTCCTTGGTTCAATTCTATCCGTTTTAATTCATAATAAGAATATTTCCATAACCCAGTGTTACCACATAACCCAATATCTTCTCATCCTCACGCATATCATAATGACATGCCTCATAATATAGATGATAATTATCATTCTACATGCATCATACGTTTTATTCATGAATCGACATGCAATATATGTCATGCCAATTATATCTCATGCATAGATGTATTTCTATATACATTCTCATAACGTAACATACACGTCTCTTTCAAGTCATCGTCTCTCGCACCCAAGTTTTTTTTTAGTCTATTGCTCTGATACTACTAATGTCAGGCTTTCGAACCACCCAGATGATCCTAGGACACGTGGCACACCACCAAGGCTCAACACAAGTCATTAAAGTACCAAAAATAAGCTTAACTTAAACCAAATAAGCTCAACCATCAAAGGACAATTTCAAAAGTTTTAAACCACACGCACCCAAACACACCTCAACCACATTCATTTTCAAAAGTTTCTTTTTCAAAGTCCAAAGGAGTCTCAAGAGACCCTCTTTAAGTAAATAAAAAAGTTTGAATTATAAATATTGGAAAGATATAGAAAAAGAAGTCTGGTAGGGGGTGTTTCGACCGGTCGAACGGTCCCGTTGGACCGATCGAATGACCCTCTACAGAACAACCTCCCAGCCTGGAGGTGATACCACGTTGAAAAACTTTATACAATAATACCAAAACACGAGTTGGATTCAACACCAAACTTCATAACCATTTAAAACTAAACCAAGATCATAAACAGGAGCTTCCAAGTTCAAGCAAGAGTTTCAAAATGTTTTAAATTAAAAGTACTAATTATAGCCATTTATAACCAAATTCCAACAAGTAATCCCCGAGCTCAAACGTCCTAAACAACAACATGAATACTAAACACATACCAACCGATCAACTCATAAGGCAACCACAACTCTTATAAGACAAGAGCTAGATTATACAACTAGTTACTACCCAAGCTAAAAATTTACTTATAACATGAAATTAAACTAGGAATATTACACAAGGTTTGCAAAACAATGTACATCATACCCTATTCCCGGATTTAAACCGATTACAAACATATTACAAGTTTTAAACAAAAAGCAAGAGACTTTAAACAAAGTTGCAATAACCCCTAATATCCATGAGCTAGCAAGCTACCACCCGGTTCACTTCCCCGATTCCTTGTCGCGATCACCTACAATGGTTATTCAATAACCACTACAATATATGAGCTATATGCTTAGTGAACAATGCTAATTATGAACATGGATAACAAACATGCCCAATTCAACTCATTACATAGAATTATAGTCTCTGGCAATTACTAGTTCACTTCCACCACTACTACCTAGCCCGCGGCTCCACTCCCCAAGCCCACGTGACTAGTCATGACCCACGCCTTCACACATGCGATCACATAGGCCTCTGGCGGCTGTGGTCATAACCACAAAAATTATCTCATGGTGTTATAGAACTAGCAATCCCATTGACCCAAATAGGCAACTCAACATGCTCATTTAACATCACACCGTGCAATCACAATCAAATTGGGTCTAATTTAACCACATGAATTTTGCCCAATAATAAACTAAGGAAGCTAGATTAAGCAAATTAGGCATGCTTTGGCATCACAATTGAACCCAATATGGAAACTATCCAATTATCAAAATTAACATCACTCACCTCTTAGGTTTCACTCCTAATCTTGAAATTTAAGTCTTAATAAGAACCGGGTACAAATCCTATACAAAAACTACAAATTATGAGCTCAAACCCCAAAATAGGTCATAGAGAAACTATCATGGAACTCAATGAAATTGGTACCAACGAGTTAGACTCACCTCTAGGAATCTGAATATGTAGCCTGTTTTGAAAATCGACATCGTTTAGCGTGTCAATCGGCGTCGAGAAGCACGGCGTCGTTTTGTCGCAACTCTCGTATCTATCTCTGTAATGTACTGGCCGAAATTCAAGAAGAATGAGGAAGAAGAGATGACTCATCTCTTAGGTGTCTTATGCACATAACTTTCCATTTTAATTATAACAACCCCACAGGTTTTCTAGTTTGCAATTATATCCCTGCTAATTATTAAACTGTATTAAAAATTTAAAACTATCCCCAATGTAAATGGGTATTTGTCTATGTCTCTCATGGGTTCCATAAGTGGTCCCATATAATTATATGAAGTTGCTAATTAGCCTACTAGTTATGTAATGTGTTCAATTCGCTCTCAATAAGGTACCCCTTATTGACCCCAAAAGTGGTCATCATCTAATAACATGATATTAGCAATAAAAAAAATAATAAATCATTTAAACCTTAATAAATATTTAATCACATAGAGTGTTTTACATATTACTGTCTCATCTCAACTGGGACCCATCAACACATGTCCCAACTTGAGACTGCCACTCTGGCCACAACTGGGTTCTCAATTGGACACCCATAATCAATTTATTGGGCCAAAACCCACATCACATACATTTTCAATATTTTCAACATCAATGCATTATATAATTAGTAATGCATACTAAATATGATTAAAATAATCTGCAGAAATGGATGTTACATACTCAACCAACTATTGTTACACAAACAAGTTTGTTCGATTAATTAATCATTTTAATTTGATAGTTCGATTTTTTTTCCCTCTGTAGGTAGTGTGGTATTATTAGTTTGTTGTTTGGAGTATTAATAATGAAGGGGAATACTTTTGAAACCAACATAACCTTATTAGAGTGTCGGAGTTGGGCACATGGAACTTTTTTTTTTCACCGCTTTGTCTCATTATACTCTTGACTTTAGAAAAATGTCAACAAAATTTATTTTTTCTCATGTTATGTTTGGGTTTCTGTTTGTCTCATGATTGTAGTAAGGAAAATAATCAACATATCATTTAGGAAAGAACTATTTTTTTTATTATTAAAGAAAGAACAAAAATTAGAATATAAATTAATTAAAAATTCTAAATTTTGTAAATCCACTTTTGTTTGTCTTTGAATTTTTTTACTTTTAAATATTATACCAATAATGCTAGTGTGATAAACATTCTTTACAAACACACTCTATCTCTTTAATAGGTAGCAGTGTGGGGTCCACTGAAATTATCTGGACCCCACAGTGCCACCTAGGAGAGAGATAGAGTATGTTTGTAAAACGTGTATTGTCACCCAAATATTACTCTATTTAAGTATAGAGGAAATTATTAAAGAAAATAAAAGAACAATAGTTAGGGTGTGTTTGATAACCCAATTAAGTGCTGAAAATGAAAAAATTCAGCACTTATTATTTTTCAGTGCGTTTGATAACATACCACTTAATTGAAAAAGCAGCCAAAAAATCACTGAAAATTTTAAGTAAAAATTTTCTACTGAAAATAATCACTGAATGCATTCTTTTTCAGTAGTTGAAGCACTATTTTCAGTATTACAAATTCAATCACTTAAAATTTTCAGTTTTATCAAACGCACCGTTAGTCTAGACGTGCATTACATATTTGGAATGAATTGCATTACATATTTGGAATGAATTCATAAGTACTCTGATGAACATTAAAAGGAAGGATTTATTCCAAACTTTCTTTTTTCTTTTTGAAAGCAAATAAGGTGAGTTTTGTTTTGAAAACAATGAAAAAATAGATTGTGATTGTTTATTATCATTTGAGTATCGGCAGCAATGAAATTGTCTATAGCCAGCTATTTTATTTAAATTTTTTTTACTATCTACTATTTAACCTTCAATTCCAGTAGTACGTTTTATTTTATCTAGTCTTTATTTTATTATATTTTTATGGTTAGGATTTGTGCCAATTGAATAATATCTCACACCTCGGAGCAACAAAAATAGAGAAAAAAAATAATTCCTTTTTGGGTCCATAAGGAATGACAGGTGAGTGTCACTAATTATCCATACCACGCAGTACTAGTCCCACTAATAAACAAGAACAACAACAACAATAATCAAACTGAATATAATAACAACTGTATCGATTACAAACATCAGAATGTTCCTCAGGATCACAACAAGTCTGGAGACAACATATGCCTAAGTACCCATTACAAAAGTTCAACAGAAATAACAGAAATATTATATAAACTAGATGTAACTTCTTCGTCTCTAGCTGGCGTAAGGGTAGTCATCAGCGTAATAACCTTCTCTGGCATAATCGTCATTAATGGGGCCACCCGCATCATAATCCCTCTCCGGGTAGTAGCCGTCATCATACGCATCATCACCTGCATTAATATGAACAGGGTAGTCTGGACGGAGAATGTCCAGGCAATAATGGCCGTCAGCTTACTGAGAACTGAGTGAATAGAAACTCACAGGGTACCTATGATATAACGAAATAACAAGTTATTGAAGTGTCTAAGATATATTGTTACAATAGTATCTTCCTCTTTATTTTTCCAATGTCGTTTACTTAACCCTTATCGTCTTGTTAATAAAACTCAGCACATCCTGACCCTTGGAACAGACTTGATTGTAAAACTCCTAGATACACCAATGCTCTGTTTACCACGTCACCACAAGTCATAGATACCTCTACAGTGTAACACCGTAAGTCGTAGAGGTCATCTACCGCGTACACTGCAAGTTGTAGATAATACGTCAGTCTATCCCCCACTTTTAAAAATATATGCATAGTCCACCGCATGTCACAGATTTAACGCCTCAAGCATTCAATTCTATTGCTACTACTTATCGTCTATTACAGATTCTCAGCCACCGTAAGTCATAGATACCATCTACCACGTAACACCGCAAGTAATAGAGGTCATCTACCACATTTGAGAACACTTGTTTACCCAGCCACCGCATGTTATAGACACTTTCGTTTGTCTATCGCGTTTGGGAAACAGTTCATCCCATAATCATCCCAGAACTTAGTAAATCTACCTATCGTTATACCACTAACGATTACATGACAGCCCCATTGTGGCCTGACTACTCTGATTAAATTGAACGAATGTCGAACTCATATAAGAACCGCATAGTATCTAACGTCACCATGTTAATCCATGATTCTTAATCATACTTATCTTTGTTGTCACATTATCCCTGACTAACCCATAATCACATAATAGAAGTTTAAATCGAGAATTGAATAATTGAACCCTTACATAATAAACCATATAAACAATCGATGTTCTGGAAAGTTTGATCGATTGAAATCATTTCAATTGATTGAGAAAAGTAATGTTCAAGCGATCGAAGTCCTTTCGATCGATTGAACTAAGTTCAATCGCTCGAGAGTTGCTTCTCCAGAGGTTCTGAATAGTAAACGTGATGGAAAATTAGGTTTAAAATTATTTAAACACGCAGCAGAAAGATTAAGTTACAAAAATTTTATTGGTAGCCCGGATCTACTACTTATCAATTCTACAGATGCGTATACAAAAGAGGGAGAAGAGTTATACCTCAGGTCTTGAACCCAATTATGATATTCTTCTTCCTTCATGGTGTAGCAGCCTCCACTAGGTTATCTTCACTCTTATGACTCCTATGGATGCTCCCGGAGAGACTAAAGATAGTGGGATCTCTAATGGAAAGGATAAGAAGGTTTGGGAACCCTAAAACAGTTTCTGCAGCTTCTGGTTTATAAAAATGATAACCTCCAATTTCTGGATGCAGCTGCCCTATTTATAGATTCCCAGAACCGACCTAACGTTCAAGCGATCGAAGTGGCTTCGATCGATTGAACCTTCGATCGATCGAACTTGCCTAGACTTCAATCGATCGAGACTCGTTCATTCGATCGAACCTGTCTTGACAAGATCCTCATGTGTCTCTCAAAGCATCCTAGCAGAGCTAAGAGTAGGACCTCCTAGGCTCTTTATTGTTGGCTTAGACTAGTTATTAATTCCCATGACCAAACTCTTTGATTAGCAAATTAACCAACTGGTCAGTTAACGTTTACTCCACTATAAAACGATAACTAAACTCCAACGCAAAGAATAAATCCGAAGCGATAACTAGACTTGTATGGTGTATTTATGTCCCTCTATTGTCAGCATTCGTAATCATATTCAGGTAATCGGATAACTGTTACTGTCAACCTGAATCATGATTACTTCTTGTATTCCTAGAGTCCCATTCACCTCTCGTGATTACTAAAAATGTTGATAACTACTTATCAACAAGACTGTAGTTCTCAGTAATCAACTTGGTGACATTCTCAAATGAATGCTTACTCTATATTAGAGGGTAGATTCTATCATGACAATATATGTTCATAATCCTATAAGCATGACATACCCAAGATACCTAGGTGTTGATCTTTTATAGACCCCACTGATTGGTAAGTTAAAGTAGCTATATCCATAGTTTGTGTTCATAATCGTCTCAAGATTGAGAACACGTACCTTATACAAGTTGTGAGTTCCTATCTACTATTGACAGTCTTGAGTGTCAATAGGAAAGCTCAGGTTTGTCAATGCACTATAAGCACTAGCATATTAACTAAGAGTAACACTCTAGTGATTGAGATTAATCACTCCATCCAATGGTAGTTAATCATGCTACAGTGTATACCTGATGAGATATCCAATCTCATCACCCGCTGTGACAAGTTCTAAGTATCAAAGGATAGTAATTTGTATCTTACTTGTATGCATCTCATACATACACGAATTACCTACTATGATACTTAAGGATTAGCAATCATCCCATGAAAGAAACATACATAATAAAATGTAAAGCTGATATCCATATATTAAAATGTCAATGTCTCATACATAAAGTAATGGTTTGAGGGCACAAAACCCAACAAAACTCCCAGAGGTGTTAGGGCGTGTTTGGGTCTATTTATTCACGTCAAAAACTCATAAAATATCATATAAAGGTACCAAGTGAGTTTAGAACTCACCGAACTTGCTAAGGGCGCGTTTGGAAACTCTTGAGCTTTTGAGCTCCAATAGTGGCCTCTCTCTCTCTCTCTCTCTCCTCTGTTTGCCTTTTCTCTCTCTCTGTCTCATCTGTCTCTTTCTCTCTTTTTCTTCCTCTTCTTCTTCTTCTTCTTCTTCTTCTCTTCTCTTCTTCTCCTCTGAGTAGAATATATATGGATGTGTGTATATATATATAAATGAATGTGTATATATAAATATACACACACAATCCTCTCTCTCTCTCTCCAACTCTCTGGTTTTGTAAACACACACAAACACATGAGCACAATGTATATATAGGGGAAAGAAGTGGGCATGTAGCTAGTCCAGCGCACAAACTGAGATTAGATATTCTGGCAAGTTCGATCGATTAAAGGTGTAACACCCGCTCCCGCGATAAGAATTTAATTGCATTTAGCATGCATATTAATGTTTTATTAATGATGTGATTACTTGTGATATGTGAGTGCTCACTAAGAGATTTGGGGGTGTCCAATTTGGAACCCAGTGATATGCCAAGTGCCAGTGCTAGTCCCAGTTTGGGTCAGTTATGGTAGGTCCCCGTGTGATGGGACAGACATGTGGGAAAATTCTTATGTGCTTACCTGTTTATTAAGGCATATGTGAATTTAATATTATGTTGTTTTAATAATATATTAATTGTTAGAGACCACTTCTGTGGTTCGTTAGGGATACCTTTGTGAGGACAAATTGGACACGTTGCATAATTAGTAGGTCAATTAGCAACTTCATAATATTATGTGAGACCCCTTATGGGACCCATATGTAACATAGACAAATTCCCATATAAGTTTGGAATAGTTTTAATAAGTTTCATTAACTAGCAGGGGTATAATTGCAAAACTTATAAAACTTTGGGAAGGCAAATATTAAAACCCAAACTTGTGAGTTACATGCCAAGAAACACATGGCATGATGACTCACGACCAACCCTTCTTCTTAAATACAATGAGTTTACAGAAAAGATTGACGAAAATCTCGACGGACATTGACGGCGATGCTTTCGATGTCGATTGACGCGCTTAACGACGATCAATTTCAAAACATGCTACATATTTGGAGTCCTGGAGGTGAGTCTAACGCAATGGTATAAATATTATTGCGTTTTGAAACATTTTTTCTAATAATCTGTAATTTTCATATAGGAATTGTACCTAGATATTACTAGGCTCATAATTATGCTATTAGGGGTGAAATCCTTGAGGTGAATTGCAATAATTATGGAAATTGGATAATTTCTTGTGTTGAGATTATCTTTGTAGTGATATGCATGTCTATTTGTATAATTTAGCATGTTTAATTATTATTGGGCAAACCCACGGGGTTAATAAGACCCATTTGCTTGGCAATAGCATGGTGTAATGATTTAATTAAGCATGTTGAGTTGCTAATGTGGGTTAAAGGGGAACTTGTACTTGCCATCGAAGTGATGAGATCAGGTGCCAAAATTGGCCATGAGGTTGCACGGCTGAAAGAAAAAGGTGTGGATCTTGGTTAGTTGTGCGGACTAATGAAGTAGTCGTGGGCTAACGTCAAAGGGTGGCTGGTACTTGCGTTCCCGGAGACCATAGTGATGTGTAGAATGATGAGATTGGGCATGTCTATTATTCATGTTTATAATTATTAGCATTCACCAGCATATAACTGATATAGTGTAGTGGTTATTGAATAACCATGTTGTGAGCTTATAACATTTTCTAGAAACTTGTAATATGTTAGTTCTAGTTGATTTTTGGAGAAGACTTGTGGATGTTCACTTTTTAACTTATGTTTTGACAAGTTAAGTTGTAGAGGGGAACTTGTTTTATGTTGCAACGGTCTCCTATCTGGGTTTAAACTCTGTAATAACTTCGATTGAGTAACTCATGGGTGTTGTAAAATGGTTGTACTATATATTTCACAAGTTGTGGGTGTTAGATTTGGGTTGTTTTTACCAAGTGTTAAGTATGTTGGTTTGGTTTTAGCTTGGTTTTAGCTTGTAAACAGGGGTTGCTGTAGTTTTGTATTCTGCTGCACAAATCAGTCGACCTGACACGCGACCCAGTCGATTGGATCGTGTAACAGAATACTAGAATTTCTGGAGTTCGGGGTTTTCAGTCGACTGGGCCTCAGAAATCTCAGTCGGCCGGATCCACCAGTCGAACGGACTAGGGGGATCCTCAGAAAAGGTGCTCTCTGCAATTTGCAATTCTAGTCGATCGGGTCCCCGATCAGTCGACTGGATACCCTGTTGCAAAATGTTTTGTTTTAAAACTATTTTGAATGAGAATGATCTTTTTATAACTTTGATTTATTATTAATAATGAAGACTTATGAGTATAATGGGAGCCTTGGTGGCGAGCCACGTGTCCTAAAACTGTATATGCGATTTCAGGACGTGATAGAAGCGACTTTGATCGATTGAGACCGATTGAACAAGGGAACACGTAATAAATTCATGTTGATAGGGTTTCGATCGCTTGAAAGATGTTCGATCGATCGAAGAAAGAAATTATCGATCGCTCGA
This sequence comes from Hydrangea macrophylla, assembly GCA_033977485.1. Taxonomy (NCBI): domain Eukaryota; kingdom Viridiplantae; phylum Streptophyta; class Magnoliopsida; order Cornales; family Hydrangeaceae; genus Hydrangea; species Hydrangea macrophylla. The sequence continues at coordinate 31,260,673 of CM066987.1, forward strand.
AATGACTTCGATCGATTGAAAGTGAAACTTCAAATATGATTAAGGGAAGTATATGTAATCTCCTCATTTTAATTAATACTAAAAATACAGTGTATTACATAATAGAATTTCCAAATGTTAATATTTGGAGGGAGAATATAGAATCATTCTTTAGAAGATAAATCTGGTTAGTCAAAAAGATAAACGTTAAAAATTATTAGTCATGTGACTAGTCTACTAGAGCACATAGAACTTTCACGGTCTAAAAAAATTAAAATAACTAGTCCGGTAGAGATCCTCTTAAACACTTTCAAACGATTTTTAATGGCACCTTAAAGAGTATGCTCGGACATTTAAAATAAACACGCATTGTATTTAGCGGAAAATTTATCAATTTGAGATGGATACAACTAATAAGCAATAAATGACAGTTCAAACACAATAGTTGTCATATGCTGGATAAGGGAACTTCGGAGACATTTTTTTAATTACATCTAACCCAAAAAAAAACAAAAGTCCATAAGAGCAATTTCAAAGGTAGTAATCAAATTTAGGTATCTAAAATGTTATTTGATCACTTGAATAGTATTTTATATAGTAAATAAATCTCATGCACTCCAACCATAGTACCCAAAATTAGTAGCCATTTTATTGTTTAATATATTTTGATGTATCTCAACCATTGATACAGTAAAAATATTATTTTAATCACAAATCAATGGCTAGGATCTTCCCACCAAATATGGATCCTCTCACTTTCTCTCTCCAAAGACTATAACTTTGGAGACCCAAACCATTTGTTTCCATAATAGACCCCCTTATAGATCCCCCATTGGAGTACAATTTTTGGGAGGACGGGATCCATTTTGACATCTTTTAATTTTAGATACCGATTTGGATTATCCATTGGAGTTGCTCTAATACAATGCAGTGTGTGTATATATATATTAGCGTTCATTAAGATGCAATCACTATTTTGTGTTGTATTTATAAGTCAGTTTATTCTTCTTTGTAAATACAAAATCAGTTTAAAGTAAAAAAAATTGAAAAATAAAAAAAAAAAAGTAAAAAAATATTATTTTTTTCTTTCTCTATTTATATCTATACTACTATAGAAAGGGAGAAGAAAGGGTACCATGCAAAAATAAGTCTATCACTCATAATTACAATTATACTATAAAATTTTATACTAACAAAATACAATAGTAGGGGTAAAACAAAGTAATTATTCAAAAAAATAAAAAAAAACTGTTCAGAATTTAAAAAAAAAAAAAAAAAACTGCTCTAGAAAAAAAACTGCCTAAAAAGTGATTAAAAAAAAAAAGAAAAAAGAAAAAGAAAATCTTTAAAAAAAATTTAAAATTTGCACTCACAAAGTGAGTGGCACCCACTAGTATATATATATTTTAAAAAAAGTTGAGAATTGTACATAATAATAAAATTAATATTGTATAAGTTGCACCTAACATTGTGTTGAGTTTGCTCTAAACTTTGTACACACTTGCTCTCAAAGTTATGCAACTTAATTCTGAATATGTGGAGCGACTCAGCAGAACTTTAAATGGAACTCACAACACAATAATTTCATTAGTAGACACGACTCTAAACTTTTTAAAATTAAAAATTAAAAAGGAATTTTTTTTTTTTTTTTTTTTTTAAATTTTGTTGATGTATTTTAAATTTTTAACGTTTTAAAATAAGTTAATAATTATACCAAAAAAATAGACTGACATGGAAATAAAATACAAAGAAGTGACTAGATTATAATTAACGCATATATACACACACATAAATGTAAATTATAGACTGTGAAATAGGTCGGTTAGTCGGCCGACCCATCGTAAACAACAAAACCCCGTCGTTTCGAAATTGTAGGAGAAAATTGGAGATGTAAATAAAAAATTATTGGGTTAATTAATGATATATGCACTATACTTAGATTATTTTTTACTTTTGTCGCATGTACTTCAATTCCAGTTACTAATACCTTTGTATTTTTGACTAAAGCGAAATCACTAGCAATTTCATTAATTAACGGAACATAAGTTAATTTAGTGGAGTATTTGTCACTTTGACTCCCAATATTGAGCATATTTTTTAGTTTGTCCCCTTATAGTCTCAACCGTGTCACTAGTACCATTAGTGGACTGTTTGATATCTTTTTGTTTTTGTCCAATGTAGCTTTTGGCCATTGCAATTGTGGAGGCTAGTTTGCTAAATAATTTATTTTAGCTTTTGGAGTTCATAATGATTGATAAACTCCAAAAATTGATTAATACAATTTTTTAACAGTTTCACCTTAGTCTAAAGTACAAGGGTATTAGTGACACAATTTAAACATAAAGAGCAAAGTGAAAATAGAATAAAATATAGGGGATGTATCTGTAATTAATCCAAAATTATTTTTTCACATCATAAAACAGATCAAACAAGTATTGACCAGTACCGTTCCAGTCAGTCATTTTCTCATTTTCTCTCTCTCTCTCTCTCTCTCTCTCTCAAATTCAGAAATATAAAGACGTACTCAAAGAATAAACAAATTTCAGAGGAGACGAAAAAAAAATCAAAGTTAATAATCCAGAAATGAAGATAATTACAGGTGCCGGTTGATATATACGTGTGTGTATGCATACATATATATATATATATATTAGCGATGAATATGTATCAAATCAAATAGATTCATACCCTGAACTTGATTGATTATTTGATTTAGAGTAATGAGAATCTTCGAATCTTCCACCTGCTCTCAATTTAGCTCTCTGTAATATCACGTTCTCTCTCTCTCTCTCTCTCTCTCTCTCTCTATATATATATATATATATATATATCCGTGGCGCAAATCTGCTGGATTTATGTTTTTTATTTTTGGCTTTTTTTTTTCTGGAAGATCTGATTGCGATAATTGATTGGATTTGAAGGTAAAAAACTCAACTTTTATGATTGATGGGTCTCCTTCTAATTATTATCAATTTTTTTTTTTTTTTTTTTTAAATTTGGTAGTTTTTGTGTTCTTGTTGACGTAAACTGTTTAATTAATTAATTAATTTATTATTAATTTATTGGGTATATAATAGCTCTATTTTGTGATTGATCTTTATCAGGAAATTAGGGCTTTGATTGTGGGAGGCGAAACATGGGGTTTCTTGAATTCGAATTCATCAATTCCGCTTTGGGAGTTATTTGACGACGAGTGGATTTCTGTCGGATTTTCTGGAGAAAACCTCTTCTTCTCATTTTCTTCCCCCCCCCCCCCCCCCCCCACCGGATTACGGAGTTTGAGAGTTGGGTTTTGTATTTGGAAATTGGGTTTCAGTGCATGAGCTTGAAAATCAAGGTTTTGTAGATTTGTGGCAGTTTCAGCAATCTGTGATCTCTTTTGATCCTCCATTAGTTTGCTAATTTCAGTGCTTTCATTTGAGTTTGGGAATTCGTATAGAAAAGGATTATTTTATTGGATTAGGCTAGAGAATTGAGAACTAGTACTATTATGGAATTGCTTAGCATCTTGGGAATTTTGGATTATTTATCTTCTTGTTTGATCAAACTTGGTTGGTTTTGCCATCTTGTTATAAGATGAATAGATGAACTTTTGAATTGATTGAGCTGGCAACTTACTTGTATCACACCCTCTTAACCCACTTCGGTTATGAAAGTTTCCAAATGAACATTTCACAATGAGAGGGAAAAAAGGGATTGTTTGTCCATGGATTCCCCAGACAAGCCATTCTCTGAAATATTAGGTTCACTGAAATCGTGGATCCCTTGGCGGTCCGAGCCGGCTAATGTGTCAAGGGACTTTTGGATGCCCGATCAGAGCTGTAGGGTATGCTACGATTGTGACTCTCAGTTCACCGTGTTCAACCGTAAACACCATTGTCGACTGTGTGGTCGAGTTTTCTGTGCCAAGTGTACTTCGAACTGGGTCCCGGCTTCATCTACCGAGCCCACGACTTCTCGGGAAGAGCGGGATAGGATTCGGGCGTGTAATTACTGTTACAAGCAATGGGAGCAAGGCTTAGCTATTGCTGATGATGGGATACGGGTTGAAGGCGTTGATCTTAGCACTTCCCCGTCAGCGACTAGTTTTATTAGCATCAAATCTAGTAGTACTATTGACAGTAGCGGAGTTACTTTTTCTTCGATGCCACATTCAGTTGGGTCTTATCAACAGAATCCTTTTCATTCTGGTGTCAGTCCACAAAAATCAGCTGTGATGGAAACGAATGTAGATGGCGAAGGTGTAGTAGTTTTAGGAAGGAACAATGCTCATGTGGAAGACATTGGAGATACGTCTCAAACCCAATTTGCGTTTTGCATGACGAGGTTTGTTCACCACTCTTTGCTTAGTAACCTACTAACCTCCTGAGTTTGTGCTATCGTATATATCTTAGAATTTGTGATCTATAAATGAACTTGTATTTGAAATGTACAATTGTGGAAGTATAACTCGTATTACCTTTCCGAAACCATCCCAAGGCAATTAATTGTGAGATGGCAGATCCAAGGTGTAAATCCACGCGTTTTTCGTGATAGATGAGACATGAACCCAGAATGTAACTCAAGAGTGGGGTGATTTGGTTATTTGGCAAACTTAGTTCCCCATGTAAGGATAAGATAAGATGTATCTGACTACACGCATTGACACACCTGTCATGCAAATAACATTCGTAGTATAAAACAGAGTGTCAATTGATTGGGACACAAGGCTTGGTTTGGTTTGGGTTTAGTATAAAACAGAGTGTTTTTTTTTTAGTTTGTAAGATGAGTTTGACCATCTATCTTAATGCCTGTTATTAAGTATGTGGATGAATCACACCTCATGGAATAGTGTAAGCCTCTGTTTGGTTCATGGGTTAGGGAGGGAAAAGAAAGGAAAACGTTTTATGTGGTTCGGTTACCAAGGAAAATAAGGCTCCCTGGTTAGTGCGTCTTTCACGGACCGGGGGGGGGGGGGGGGGGGGTTGGGCGCCCGCCAAGGAACCTTGGCCCCACGGATAGGAGATGGTCACGCCCACGGAGGTAGGTTACCTATGGTGGCCCCTCTCCAACCCTTTTTTGATCAAAATAAAAAGGGAAAAAGTGAATTTTAAATTTGGGTAAATTACCTTTTTTACCCCTTCCTGTGGTTTGCCTTTGTGGCACTTTACCATCCCGTAGTTTGAAATGTAACACATAACCCCCTATGGTTTGCCACTTTACCTCCCTGGAGTTTGAATGTAACACTTGAATGTAAGTTATGTAACAGATAACCCCCATGTGGTTTGCCTCTGTGGCACTTTAACCCCCCTTTAGCCAATACAAATTGCTTAAATGACCAAAATGACCTCTTCTTCTTCATCACTCTAATATACCTGTTACACACACATATGATTGAAAAAACCAGAGCAGTGAGGTCAATGAAAAAACCAAACAGTTCTAGAGAGAGAAAATAAGTCTCACCCATGTATGATGTACTACTTATTGGAAAAGTAGCCAAAAATCTATCCAAAATTCAAAATAAAAAGGAAAAATTATTGTGTTCTGAAATATTGTTTTCATAAATGCAAATTCAATAGTTCAAAATTTTAAGTGCAATCTCTTCTTTGGTTTTGCAATTGACCTCACTGCTATGGATTTTTCAATCATCTCTGTGTATAACATGTATATTAGAGTGATGAAGAAGAAGAGGTCATTTAAGCAATTTGTTTTGGCTGCAGCGGGTAAAGTGCCACAGTGGCAAACCACGTGGGGGTTATGTGTTACATTCCCAACTATAGGGGGGTAAAGTGTCACAGAGGCAAACCACATGGGAGTAATGTGTTACATTCTAAACTACAGGGGTAAAGTGCCACAGAGGCAAACCACAGGGGGGTAAAAGGTATTTACCCTTTAAATTTAATGGGTCAATTCCCTCCCTTTTTCGTTAAATAAAATTTATATTTTGAAAACATCGAACTTCTAATTTTTTTAAGCGTGGAGGAAAACACAAGAGAAAAAACAAGGGAACTTGTTTTCTGCTCCATTTTCTGTTCCTTCAATGAATCCGCAAACCAAACAAAGCCCTAGTGCCATTCTTGAGTGTGAAGTCATGTTAGTTTTTCTTCTTGTCTAGCGCCACTTGTTGTAGCGATTGGACATCTGTGCTTATATAATGCTGTTATATGTGCTTCTGTGCTCATCTGATGGTTTTTTTGTTCATCTCTCTTAAATTTCTGGAAACTTTTATGGAGATGAATGAATTGAAGTGACACATATTCCTCTCTTAAGCAGAATTTATTGACATGATCTATTAATTGTTGCTTGCATATTTTGTGGCATCAGAAGTGACGATGATGACGACGACTATGGAGTTTATCAGTTAGATTCCAAAACAGGGCATTTTCCTCAGGTTAATGGCTACTATGATCAAGTTGAATTTACCGAAACAGAAAGTGACTATGGATCACGTAAAGTTCATCCTGATGGAGAGACTCTCGACACTAAAAGTGTGAGCTCTTCAGTACATAACAGTTTTGATTCACATGATTCGGAAGGTATTCAAAGGGTTATAAAGAAAGAAGGCGAACATGATATTATTGATGATTGTGAAGCCCCTTCTTCTATATATCCACCAGAGGATGTTAATACCGAACCCGTGGATTTCGAAAGCAATGGTCTCCTTTGGTTACCACCTGAACCAGAAGACGAAGAAGATGATAGAGAAGCTGTAATGTTCGATGATGATGATGATGACGGGGATGCTGCCGGAGAATGGGGTTATTTACGTACTTCTAGCAGTTTTGGAAGTGGCGAGTATCGGAATAGAGACCGGTCAAATGAGGAACACAAGAAAGCCATGAAGAACGTGGTTGATGGTCACTTTCGCGCTTTGGTAGCTCAGCTTTTGCAGGTTGAGAACCTTCCTGTGGGTGAGGAAGATGACAAAGAGAGTTGGTTAGAGATAATCACCTCTCTGTCTTGGGAGGCTGCTTCTTTGTTGAAGCCAGATATGAGCAAAGGTGGGGGAATGGACCCCGGAGGATATGTGAAGGTAAAATGCATAGCTTCTGGGCGTCGCTGTGAGAGGTAAATGTTACGATAACTCATATCATCTTATGCATGTATATATATTCGTCATGCGACTGTAGGCTGCCAGTTACTTGCACTCAACTTATCAACTATATAAACTGATTGATTGTTCCTTGTTCTATGCACTGTTTTCACCATAGTTTGTGAGAACTATGCCCATGGATGTATTTGTATTGTTCAATCAAAACCTTGTAAGCTTGTTAAAATAAATTATGGGCCAGAATGGTGCAGTGGATGTTGAACTTTGGGAGGCCACTTTAAATGGTAAGTCAGTCATTTCGTGCCATGTTCAAGGGCTATGTTTTCTTGGTAACTTAATTGATACAGGACCTGCAAATTCTAGATGTTGAGATAGGGCTTTTTTTAGCATGAAGAGTGTGTGTGTGTGTGTGTGTGTCGGGGGGGGGGGGGGGGGGGGGGGTGTGGGTGTTTGGGGAGGGCGTGAAGGGGATGGTTTGTGGGGCGGTTGAGAGCATAGTTACTGCAACCATGGTTTTTGGCTGATAATGATCCTCTTTAGGATTGTTTTGCCTTTTTTCCATCTTTACACCATGGAAAAAGAAGATTACTGCTCCTTTTGACTACTAGGTCTCAACAATCTAACCTTGATGTAACTGAATTGAGGACCATAACTAATCATCATATTATAGAGCTTTACGTATTGTAATTGTAATTTTAAAAAAAAATTTTGGCATAGCTTAATCTAAACTTATGAAGTGAGTTTTATAACTTCCGGGCATGATACTTATCCCTAAATCTTATATGTTTTTTGGTTTATATTTTTTGAGTTCTTCTTCCTATTCATGGTCAAATATTCTATGCTTTTCTCTTATAAAATATTCTATGCTTTTCTCTTATAAATATTTTGGTTTCTCTCTCTCTCTAGTATTGTGGTCAAAGGAGTTGTGTGTAAGAAAAATGTGGCTCATCGCCGAATGACATCAAGAATAGAGAAACCCCGCTTGTTGATCCTTGGAGGGGCTCTTGAGTACCAACGGGTTTCTAACCATCTGTCAAGCTTTGATACTCTGTTGCAGCAGGTATTGATCAGTGACTCTTTCAATACTTAATAGTTTGGCCATATTTTTGAAATTTCTTGGAGTTCACTCCTATAGGCTATGTGTGGTTTTTGGGTATAGAGTAGAAAAATGAAAACGAGAAGCAAAACTAGTTTCTATTGTTTTACCTGGTGTTTTACTCCTCATTTAAAGAACACTAGAAATTAATAATTCTGGAGATGTAATAGTAACTGAGGAAAACAGGAAGGGAAGTGACTCACAAAATTAAAATTCTATATTTGAAAATTTATTTTCACCACATTTTCATTTCCTTCTATTTTCTTCTCTGTTTTTCCTGTTAACCAAACAAAGAGAAGTGTTTTCCTCTGTGTTCTCTTTTCCTTTCCTTCACTAAATCCATGGACCAAACATAGCTATATTTCATTTCTAGATCTTAGGTTTTCATGGATTCTACATCCGTATTTAGGAAATGGATCATCTAAAGATGGCTGTCGCGAAGATAGATAAGCATAATCCTGATGTCCTGTTGGTGGAGAAGTCGGTTTCTCGATTTGCACAAGAGTACCTTCTTGCGAAAGACATATCACTTGTCCTTAATATCAAGAGGCCACTTTTGGAGCGTATAGCCCGCTGCACAGGTTCTCAAATTGTCCCTTCTATCGATCATCTCTCGGCACAAAAGGTGGGTTACTGTGAGATGTTCCATGTGGAGAGGTTTCTAGAAGAGCATGGGACAGCTGGGCAGGGTGGAAAAAAGTTGGTGAAGACGTTGATGTATTTTGAAGGGTGCCCGAAACCATTGGGGTGTACGGTAAGTCTTAAAAGACAAATGGAGAAAACAAGAAAACAGATATTGAACTCTACTAATGGCATACGTGTATATGATGGCATATATGTGTGTTAAATCTTGTGAATGGCTTGGTAATTGTTCCGCTCATTGAAACAGAACTTTTCCAAAGCTTTTGTAGAGTGTTTATTATTATTATTATTATTATTATTATTAGTATTATTATTTATCTTATGGAAGATCCATCTTGTTAGTTATCTGAAAGAGGTAATCCAACTTTAAAGCATACAAGGACTTGGGCAAAAGACACGATTCATCAACATGGAAAATCCTTGAAGTGTGGGATATAGACACGTCGAGAGTACGAATAATTCTAAAAGTTCTATATACAGATTTTTTTAATATACATGATCGAGTGATAAGGAACAATACGGCCTATAGTCAACTAAGATGTCTAATTTCTTTAATTGAATAGGTCTTAAATATTTCAATTTTTGAAAGCACATTTTTCACTTTATAACTGTAAGTATTCCCAATTAGTATAATCCCTACTATCTTTCATGTGCCTTACTTATTCCTGTTTCCAATTGCCCAAATTATGAGCTCAAACAATACCATTAGTTTTCATCATTAAAAAGTTCTAACCAATTTCAAATTTGATAAGCCCAAATAACTTTTAATTTGAAAATCCCTATTATTCCAATAAAGCCAATTTGAAGTCGTTAAAACTCTCAAAAATCAAAAACTTCTAAACCCCAATAGTGTACGAGGACAAGGAAAACTTAACCTTTACCATATTGGATTTTTCCACCCATTTGGTTTATAAAGTTTCAGTACTACTCACTTGGTGTGACAAAGTATCAAGATGTGTCTGTCATGTGTTTTAAGCATTATAACTAGCAAATTTAATGTAAAAAAAGATTTGAATTTTGAGTGCCTAACACGTGTCTGGGGCTATGTTAGTATAGAAGGGAGGATCTGATAGGCATTTTAACAAAATCAGCTGGGCTTTTTCCTTATTTTTATTTTTTGTTTCAGATCTTACTCAGGGGGGCCAATGGGGATGACTTGAAGAAAGTGAAGCATGTTGTCCAGTATGGATTTTTTGCAGCTTATCACTTGGCTTTGGAAACATCTTTTCTTGCTGATGAAGGGGCCACTCTTCCTGAACTCCCATTGAACTCTCCAATAACTGTGGCACTTCCTGATAAACCATCAAGTATCGATAGGTCCATCTCAACGGTACGAGGTTTCACCGTACCGTACAATGAAAGAACTCATGGAGCTGAGTCTTCTGGCGAACCACAAAAGTCTAATAGTGCACCCACTTCAGATCTGGTAGTTCATAAGATTGAGACAATCTCTCAAAACACAAAACCGCAGCCAAGCTCTATCAATACTTTTGGTTCATCCGTTGCACTGCGAAGTGTTTCTGATTCGTACCAAAATGACCTATCTCCTTACCATGCATTTGAGAAATGTGTAATGGGTTCAAAGGAGTGTTTGGAGGCAAATAATTATGTAGTCAACGATGGGCAAGATGTCATGGGTGGACATCTTATTTCTAATGGTTTTGGGCCTCAAAATGATGATGTTGGAATGGCTTTAAGTCATGTGCAACAAGATGATAAAAACATCCAAGAGGAACCAGGTTCTTCAAAAGAAGAGTTCCCTCCATCTCCTTCTGACCATCAGAGCATTTTGGTTTCCTTGTCATCACGTTGTGTGTGGAAGGGGACTGTCTGTGAAAGGTCCCATCTCTTTCGAATCAAGTACTATGGCAATTTCGATAGACCTTTGGGTCGATTCTTACGTGACCATTTGTTTGACCAGGTAAGCTCCCTCTTTCTTTATTCGTATGTGCACCTTTTTCTCTTGGTATAAGTCTAAGTTACATGGACTCGGATACGGCTGTTGGGTGCAGCTGTGCAGGTATGTGTCTGAACATCATACTTCCCAAATTCATGAATCTAAGGAGACAGGGAAACAACAATAAGTTCATATTTTTTAAAACATTTTTAGAGAAAGTACTGTTTTTATGAAATAATAAGATATTAGCATGAGCATTTCGTCCATTTTGAAGAACTTTGTGGCAAAAGGAATGTAATTAGAAACTTTAATGTACTATTGTACACGTAACTAACATGTTTCTTGGTGTGTGTCGAAATAGAAGTGTCGGACACATATTCCATACCCCTATCCAAGTGTGGAGTGTCCGACACGGGCAACCTATTAAGAAGAGTCCATGTAAACATATATATGAATTTCATCAACACATTTTTGAGAGCAAGAAAGTCTTGTTTGTTCAGAGTTATCGATGCCGATCATGTGAGATGCCATCAGAGGCACACGTTCATTGCTATACTCATAGACAAGGCACTCTTACAATATCTGTGAAGAAATTGCCGGAATTTCTGTTACCTGGCGAAAGGGAAGGAAAGATATGGATGTGGCATAGGTGCCTGAGGTGTCCGCGGACTAATGGTTTCCCTCCGGCAACTCGAAGAATCGTGATGTCTGACGCTGCTTGGGGTTTGTCCTTTGGGAAATTTTTGGAGCTCAGTTTTTCAAACCATGCGGCTGCTAGCAGGGTGGCAAGCTGTGGCCATTCTCTACACAGAGACTGTCTTCGCTTCTATGGGTATCTTCATTCTTTTTTGAATTATTGCATAGAGGATGTGTAGTTTTGAGCATGGTTGTTAGAATCTGTCGATTCACCAGTCGATTCGAGTTTTATACAACTTGATTCTATTCATGGTTCATAATTCATAATTTAAAACTTTTAAGTTTCAAGTGTGGAACTTTTGACATTTTGAGCCATGAGATTGCGTAAAACTTGTCTTAAATTGCTACTCCCTCCGTCTCAAATTGCTGGGCACTTTTCTATTTTGGGTTGTCCCAAAATGTTAGTCCATGTTGAAGAGTGTAACACAATAATTTTTGAATCGTTCTTGTTTTGACCTCTTTTTTAACACCCCCAACTAGTCTAAATGCATTTATGAGGGGCAAATTTGGAAAGTTGGAGCATAAAAGTTTGACAAAAGTGTAATCATTGTATTCTCTTAAAAATTTGGATTCCCCAAAAGTGCCAAGCAATTTGGGACGGAGGGAGTATTTTCTTCAGTTTTATTCTTCATTTTAAGCTTAGTGCAGGTGTTTTTAAATGTATAGAATATATACCTATATATTATTGTTTTCTTAAGAAATGTGAATTGTCCGATTCATGAGTTGATTCGTTATTGTGGAAAATCAATTCAGGTTTTGACTTCTACGGTTGTATTCTTGCATGACTTGATCATTTGCATTATGGCATTTAGGAGATATTGTTGTTGAAACCTTTTTGCCAATGAGCTCCGTCATGGTTCGAAGTATCGGCCGATACCGAGACGTATCGGCCGAGTCAACTCGGTTTCGGTGTGGTCCGATACGTGTCAACTCGGCGATACCGAGACGAGTCAAAAAAAATTTTGGAAAAGGGAAGAAAGGTACCAGATTGTCCAGATCTGACTCTTGCATGCATCGTCGAGGGATTTCTCTGTCTTTTGAGCCCCATCTTTACAGATTTAAAGCACCAGAGCTATGTATCAGTGTATCGCTCTGTGTGTGTGTCTCGATGTGAGTCTCTGTGTGTCTCGATGTGAGTCTGTGGTCTACATCTCTTCCTCTTCCTCTTCCTCTTCTCCTTCTCCTTCTCCTTCTCCTTCTCGTTCTCGGTCTCTGTCTGTTCTCTCTCTCTCTCTCTCTCTCTCTCCTGTTCTGCGAATGAGTCAATGACCCATCTGATATCTTCTATTTAGGTTAGTTTTTTTTTTTAAATCCTTTAGTTTTTCGTATTTAAAGCTTTACCCATATTAATTTTCTAACATTTCAAACTAAACCCCAACTTATCTCACACTTTATTATATTAAGACTTTCACCCCAAAAGTATTAAAACATGTTTCAAAATAACCCCTATGTGTTGACAAAGTCATCAATTGTGCAAGAAACTTGGGTAATAAAAAATATTTAAAAATATTTAGTTATTTATTAAAAAATTGTTTTCTTATTTGCTTAAAATGTTTACTTATTTATTAAAAAAAGTGATTGTTTATAAAAAAAAAGTTTACTTATTATCTAAATTTCTTTCTCTTTTTTTTTCATTATTCATTGGTATATAATAATAACTCTTTTTAAGTATATATTTTATCTTAATATTCTAAAAAATAAATAAGGTTCGACAAATATTATCTAAATATATAAATAAATTTTTTAAACTCATTGTATATCTATATATCTAAATTTCTTAGAATATATATATTTTTTTAATTTAGAATGCCTCCAATTATGTGTGTACAATTATTAGACAATAGATCGGCAGCGTCTGAATTGAATGGCATGTGCTTCTATAATTGGTACATTGTGTATTTTGTTAATCTGTTAGGCTAATTTTGCTATTCTTATTATTTTAGAATTTTTCATAATTTTTTCATATTTTTCTGAACCTTAAAACTAGCGTATCGGAGCGTATCGCCCGATACCAGGCCGCATCGCCGATACACCGAGTCATCACAACGGACTCCGATACCGCGACCGATACCGCGACTTTGAACCATGAGCTCCGTTAAAGATTGTCATCTTGTTCATCACCTTCTTTTAGATGATTGAATAGGTTTATTGAATGATTTAGGAAAATGTCTATTGAATGTTTGTTTACCTTTATGTGGTTATCCATAGAACGGATTTGCTCTAGCTGATATCTTGGGTGGCAGCTTAAATGGCCAAAAGTTTATATATGTCATTCTGCTAATATATGCTTATTATTAGCTTGTGCTCATTTGTAGTAACGCATGACTTTTCATTGCATATGCAGATTTGGGAAAATGGTTGCATGCTTTCGCTATGCGTCAATTGATGTTCATTCCGTCTACCTTCCACCTGCTAAACTGGATTTCAGTTATGTGAACCAGGAGTGGATACAAAAGGAAACGAAAGAGGTGCAGTGATTGAAATCTTGGGATATCTGCATGTAACGAAAAATTCAATGTTCATAAGTGATCTAACTATATGTGTTAAACAGGTGGTTGGACGGGCAGAGCTTTTATTTTCTGAAGTACTTAATGCTCTTCGCCAAATGGCAGAGAGAAGAGGCACAGGGTCACTGAATAGTGGAGTTAAAATGCCTGGATCAAGACGCCAAATAACAGAACTGGAGGGAATTCTACAAAAGGAGAAGGCAGAATTCGAGGTTAGGCCTTCTGTTTTGTTTGGTGTAATTTATGTTTTTCTTTCTTATACTTTTTGTTTTCCACTAGTCTGAATTGAAGACTTCCGTTTCCTAGAAATGGTACTTTATAGTTTATACCCAATCTTGTGCATAGATGGTGCCCTTGTAATTCAACCTACACTTATGGATATGAAATGAAGACTTGGATGGTAATTAGGTTAATCTGTACTCTCCTGAGTGTTTAAGCAATAAATTTGTTTACATGGTTAATCAATTTCAATATATGTAGGAATATGCAGAAAAAGATGCTTCCGACTCTGCTGTATTAATTGACGCTTCTCAAGTATCATTGTCAAGTGTCTTTTGTTTTGGGTGCTTTGTGGAAATATATTGTTGGCCTCAATGGCAATGCTATCACCTTTTTTAAGGACATCCTTTTGGTTTGTATTTAAATTTCCACGTCAGTATAGTTTTGGTCAAAATCAAGTTCATGATATTCAGTGTGGATTTCTGTACAAATAGTTTAGAATCCAAAATTTTCTAGAAGGGAACCAAAATTTAAGGATGTTAAAGAAATGAAGACTTTGTTGCTTTGAATTTATGAGTTATGACTTTTATTATTATTATTATTTTTAATAGGATTCACTGCAGAAAGTTTTGAGCAAGGAGGCTAAAAAAGGCCAACCCAGCATTGACATTCTCGAGATTAATCGGCTGCGAAGACAGTTACTCTTTCAATCCTTCATGTGGGACCACCGCTTGATTTATGCATCCAGTATAGATAGTAACAGCCTTTCAGATAATAGGAGTAACTCCAATATAGAACAACTAACGAAACCCCTATTTGCTAATGAGAAGCCCGTTGATATGAAAAGTGCAGACACAGACTTCAGTAGTGATGCTATTATTGATGGGGAAAAACTTGATGGAAATCACAAGCAGGACGGAGGAATTGATTTAGATTTAGCTTACGGAAAGGAAAACCACAATGATCTTTCTGATGAACTGAAGATTGGTGGTAAATCTGATCCTATGGAATCTGATGGAATTGTTCGTAGGGCCAATTCTGTGGGACAGTTCCCTATTACACCGTGTTTGTCGGATACTCTTGATGCAGCATGGACGGGTGAAAATCCTCCGGGAATGGGAATTCCGAAGGATAGTACTCTTGCAGTTCCCGAATCTTCCCTAGCAGATTCTTTGGCAGAAAAGCAGGATTTGGAGGAATCGGGGGAGGACCAGAGTGGGGCCGTGTTTTCCATCAAAGGCCTTGATTATACGGAAGAGACTGTGGGCCGGTTGGGAATGCCGTTCCTAAACTTCTATCGCTCACTGAATAAGAACTTCTTAGGGAGTAGCCAGAAGCTAGATACGCTCGGTGAGTACAATCCTGTATATGTATCATCTATTCGGGAGTCAGAGCTGCAAGGTGGTGCTCGGTTGCTTCTGCCCGTGGGTGTTAATGACACTGTGGTTCCAGTTTATGATGATGAACCCACAAGTATTATAGCTTATGCACTTATATCACCGGATTATCTTCTTCAAACTTCCGATGAGTCTGAAAGACCAAAAGACTATGGGGAATCAACAGTTTCATTCCAGTCCTTTGATTCTGGAAATTTACAAACGTTCCATTCTTTCGATGAAATGGCCTTGGAATCTTATAAAAGTCTAGGGTCGACAGATGAGAGTATCCTTTCTATGTCTGGGTCCCGCAGCTCATTGGTTCTTGGCCCACTCTCGTACACAAAGGCGTTGCATGTGAGAGTTTCCTTTGGAGATGATGGGCCCCTCGGTAAAGTGAAATATACAGTGACATGTTACTATGCAAAACGATTTGAAGCCTTGAGAAGGATATGTTGCCGGTCCGAGACGGATTTCGTAAGGTCTCTGAGTCGTTGTAAGAAGTGGGGAGCTCAAGGTGGAAAGAGCAATGTCTTCTTCGCAAAAACATTAGATGATCGGTTTATTATCAAACAGGTCACAAAGACAGAGCTCGAGTCCTTCATAAAATTTGCTCCCGCATATTTCAAGTATCTATCTGAATCAATTGGTACGGGAAGTCCCACGTGCCTAGCAAAGATTTTGGGGATTTATCAGGTATAAAAATGATTGGTGTGTTTGAATGAAAATTTTATACGTTGGTTTGCACTTATTCTAAAATTTCAAACAAAATGTTTATACTAAGGCTCTGTTTGGTTCGCGGATTTGGAGAAGGAAAATAAAAGGGAAAGGAAAACAATTAAGAAAACTATTTCCCTTATGAATTCCATAGTGTTTTCCCCATGTTGACATGAGATTGGATATCAAAATTTCTCAAGATATGATATTAACTTATTTCCTCCACGTTTAAATGACATTAGAGAAATAAAAAGTTTTCTACACATAATCAGAACTTATGAAAAGAGGAAGGGAAGTGTCTCACAACGCCCAAAATAATTTCCTTGTTAAGCAAACAGAGAAAAGCAATTTCCTCAGTGTTTTGTTTCTTTTCATTAATCCTGTCACTAAATCCAAAACCAAGCAGAGCCTAAAGATTTTTGGGTGATGCAAGGCAACAAATAAGGCATAACAAAAAAGCTTCTCAAGTCGATCTTGTGATGTACAGTAGTAGCATTTTCCAATGACATTTTGAGCTGAATATATGATAGTCTTGATAGAAAATCTGTCAACTAATTCATTTAACATATATGTTGTATGCACCTTAACACTAGCAATTTTGAGCTGATTAAGGATTGAAAAAAGGACGTTTTACATGGATCAATTTCCATGTCTTGCCACGCATTCCTACTCTAATATTCTGGAACTTTGTTTGTTTCTTGGCTTCATGTCTTTAGGTTACATCGAAGCATCTCAAAGGAGGGAAGGAAACAAAAATGGATGTTTTGGTTATGGAAAATCTTCTGTTTGGAAGGAATCTGACAAGGCTTTATGATCTGAAAGGATCTTCGAGGTCGCGATATAATCCAGATTCTAGTGGAAATAATAAAGTTCTACTGGATCAAAACTTGATTGAAGCAATGCCAACTTGTCCCATTTTTGTTGGAAATAAGGCTAAGCGGTTGTTGGAAAGAGCTGTTTGGAATGACACTTCTTTTCTTGCTGTAAGTTTTGGAATTCCCTCCTACCTTTTCTATTATTTGCAAATTTTGTAAGCTTTTCTATTATTTGGGTGTTTTAAGTCCAAAGAATAGCCATTGTCACGTGTCTAATAGGACTTTTTAGTTACTTGGTGGGTACCATGTGGTAGTCCTATGTTGTACCCTTCAGCCAATCAAAGTGGATATTGTGGGCGGGCCCACATGTAGTTGGGGTCCATGCCTTCCATGATTAGCTTTAGGGTACCACATAGGACTGCCACCTTACGTGGGACCCCACTCACATGTAATTGGGGTCCATCACCCACAATACCTTCCCTGATTGGCTGCAGGGTACCAAATAGGACTGCCACATGCTACCCTCCTAGTACCCAAAAGGGCCAAAACATTCTCATCTAATAAGCTCTTTTGTCAACTGGGGTATTTGAAAGTGGATCAAGTTGGTACAACTCTCCCTTGGTTGAATGACAGTTCGCTGCATAGAAACTTGGGTTCCGACTCAAAAATGGTTGGCTCTCCTCTAGACTGAAGCACTTGGAAAGTGTTTAAATCGGCGCGAAACCCACTCTTGCTTGTGCTTTGAGACATTTTTTTAAAACTTTCTCAATCATTTTGACTTTTGCGCTCCGTTTTGTTTGCAGATTGAGAAGGAAAAGGACAAGGGGAAGGAAAACTATTTCCTTGGCGTTGCTTAGTGCTTTTTCCCATGCTTAAATAGCTTAACAAATTAAATTTTTTTTATTGATATATAGTAGAATTTCAAAAATTTAGAAATTTTACTTTCCTTCTCACCCTTTTTTCTTTTTCTTCCCGTTTTCCTCCTTAAGTCTTTTCTTTTCTTTTCCTTTCCTTCCCTAAGTCCTTGAACCAAACAAAGCCTAAGAAACTGCATTATATGTCAATTGACAAGGTCAAGGTTGGCAAGAGTTGTTCAATCTCTCTCCCTCCCCCCCCCCTGCAAAAGCGCAAACACTACATTTTCAGAATGTAGTTGTCAGTCTATTGTGTCTAATAATTATGTACTTTCATTTTTGGAAATAGTAAAAGCTTGTTTTGTATTGTTAACAGTCTATTTCATGTGCTTATGCAGTCAATCGATGTAATGGATTATTCATTACTGGTTGGGGTGGATGAAGAGAAGCACGAGCTAGTTCTCGGGATCATCGATTTCATGAGACAGTACACGTGGGACAAGCACCTGGAAACATGGGTGAAGGCTTCAGGAATCCTAGGTGGCCCCAACAACGCGGCGCCGACCGTTATTTCACCGAAGCAATACAAGAAGAGGTTCAGGAAAGCCATGACCACCTATTTTCTGATGGTCCCAGATCAGTGGTCTCCTCCAACTATCATTCCAAGTAAGTCTCAGACTGATCTTTGTGAAGAGAGCATTCAAGGTGGGGCCTCAGTAGAGTGAGAGATACTGTAAAATCTGTGTGCCTGTACATGTGAAGATGTAATCTGGGAATTGTTTGAACCCACATCAGTTATTTCCTCCATATATATTCCATTTCTATAGTTCAATTCTTTTGGATTGTAGATCATTTTGTATTTTTGTTAAAAATGAGAAATTGTGATTAATTGTCCAAAGATGCAGAACAAGGCTGTCACAGCCATGGAACTTTCTTTGGGGTTTTTTAATATTAGATGATCTCCCCAAGAAGTTTTTGTACATTATCTTTCTTGTATTCAGCCGTGCAATATGTATATCAATTGCTTGATGCAAGACCCTTTTTTTATTTGTTACTGTATATGGTTATATTGTGTTCAATTTTGGAAGTTACCTTCTTTTTTCTTTTTTCTTCTTGATCAGCTGGGGAAGTTGCCTATTTTTGGAATATAGCTGTTTCTTTTACTTGGACTTTGTTTAAAGCAAAAATTCATTGGCACAATGCACGGATGGATCATGGATGAGACTTCTCTCTCTCTCGTTTATACTTTAGTTTCTTTTAAGAACAAGTTTACTTTTGACTTTTTTTTCCCATACTAATACTATGAGTCTCTTTTGGGAATTCTAACTACTTACGGAACTTCCGAATTGTTATGAAAATTTTTAACTTTCCATTATGGTCCCTATTTTTGAGTTCAAAATTTTTGTCATATCAAATGAAAAGTGGAAGATTGCTCCAAAAAAAAAGTGTAATTAGATTACATTGGCTTTTTAAAGAAGACTTATAAAATGAGAAATCTGTAAATGGAATAAAGGACTCTTAAGTTGGGATGGAGGGGGGTGTGTGTTTTTTTAATTATGAAAATAAGTGCATGTTGCTTTAAAGATACTGTGTTAATTAAAAGTGATTTTTTGATATAACCTGGTTCACCTGTGAATAAAAAAATCGGTTCCGAGCATTCCTAAACAGTCGATGAGCGTTCAAATTGGAAACAAAAATGACATCTATTGAAAGGTAAATGAATTTCTTTCTCTGCTTGTAAATTACTTTTCAATTGAGGATGGCTGGTTTTTGCATTACAGTCCACCAGGCATTGAGATAAACACAAAAGTACATAATTTGACTATCAGTTAACATTGATAAGTACAAAGTGTTAGAGCCTATTCAAGTTGAAGTCTTTTTGAACAGCAACACCATTCTGAGCATGGTTTAGGTTCACCACCTTCAACAATTTGTAGCCAGTTCTTTTGCAGAAGATCAATTATCTCAGCATCTCTGAACACAACCATGAAATTGCAAATATCAAAAGTTAAAAGACTAGTGACTTAAGAGTTACAACTTTGAACCAGGCCCAGTGGCCCAATGGTATCACCTCCTCTCCCACAAGTGGAAGGGGATGGGTTCAAATCTCCCCAAGAGAGAGTAGGAGGGGTTTTTCCCCTCCTTTCTTTACAGAATGCCCCGTATGCTCTTGTCAGGCTTTTCTCTTGGGTTTCTACTACTTGAATTGTGTGTGTGGCACATGTCATCTAGGTAAAAGAGTTACAACTTTGTTTACAAGAACACCGTAAAAAGATTGTTTACCTTGGACTGTGAGTGGTTTTTGAAAATTGTGTTTGAAGTCGAGGCCCTTCGTCGTAGCCTTCACATATTATTTCACCATTCTCATCTCTATAACAGACGACGCCCGTGGTTTGATCTTCAAAGACCTATCAAAAACCAATTAGACTTTCACATACAAGATTGACTATTTCATTAGACAAATCTAATGAAGTGATGTAGACAGATTAGTGAGATTGTTGAAGCATTTTTGGATTAAATGGGAATCCCGGAGATCAAATTGCTATGTAACGGCTGATTCAGGTCGCATACCACTACCCGAAAGCACACATCCGATCCGAAAATGGTGAGACAATTTCGCCATAATGTATGTTGTTTTTCGGTCAAATTTGTCTATTTTTCATACCCAAATTCTCTCATATCCCATCCTAAATGGTGACACGAATTTTCCGTAATGTACAGTTTTAAGAGAAAAAAAAAAAAATATTTGTTAACTATACTTTGTGTAGAAATCTCGGTTTTGGGGGCAATTCTCTAGATAATTCTTCGTCAGTCACCTAGTTTTCAAATTTGAGGCTAACCCAATTCTTTACTCTCATTTTGGATATTTCAAAAAAAAAATTCTCACTTTCCTATTAGTTCCATATTTGATTCTTATATGAAGTATAACATTACATGTAGAATTTTAGGCTTTACCCAGTGTATCTTTTGATAAATAAACCACTTCCCTTGTGGCCGGATGACAAGACCTCTGGGTGTTATACCTAGAGGTCTCAAGTTCGAATCTCAAGGGGTGGCCTCAGGTGATTCACCTGGATGCCCTGGCCTCGTGGGATTAGTCGAGGTGCGCACAAGTTGGCCCGAACACCCACGGTTATCAAAAAAAAAAAAAAATCTTTTGATAAATAATATTCGGTCTTTCGAACTTTTCTTGTGAAAATCATGTTTTTTTTTTTTTTTTGTCAATTGACTTTAAACGTTCATAACTTCCGCTCTGACAAGTGTATAAAGTGGATGATGGATTGTGCTATGTTGCAATTTTATGTCATAAGTTTGGTTTCTTCATAATAATCAAGAAAATAAATAAAATAGAAAGACAAGTTTTTATAAAAATGTCATCAAGTAAAAAAAAAAAAAAAACTAGAAACATACCTTGTTCCTGATAGAGGATGTGATTTGAAGTGAAGTTGTTTTCTCAACTGTGAGTTGACTGTTTGGGAAGTTTAATACCCTATTAACAGCCTTCTTTGATGACCCAAATTCTTGAATTATGATAAGAGGTGAAGAAAAGCATCTTAAAGCCATTGATCTTTTTGTAGAGGAGAAGAAGAAGAAGAAGAAAAATAGAGAAAGAGGTTTCTAATCTGTTGTAGGTCTTGAAATGGGTTGTAGTTTAAACAGATTTTGATTTTGCTAAAGAAATGTGCCACTATAGAAGCAATAGGTACAAGTATCTACAGTTGTATTTGCTTTGGCGAAGGCAACTGGATTTCTGGCGGTAGCCTCAGCCAATAGAACTATGGTTTGGTGGTAAGTTTTGTCATTCAATCAGTTAAAAAAAGGGGTCATTTTCAAAGGTATCGATTAGTAATGTCTAGTCATATGGTGCATCATAGAGATCATCGTATAGTATGTGGGTCCCATGTAACTTATATTTTGAAGTCCAAGGTTCACGAGGTTTTTTTTTTTTTTTTTGTTGGTCAAAACGTTCACGAGGTCAACTGTATACCATTGCACTAATAATATCTTAAGATAGGATTAAAAGTATTTAAAGAAAAACACTGAAGTGTTGTACTATAGCTGTTATTGCTCGTAAACTCTGAACCATTGTCTAGACCGCCAATGGACCATCTAGTGCTCAGAGCATTGTCTAGACCGCCAATGGACCATCTAGTGCTCAGAGCCGATAGAGGGACGCTACTATGTGATCACTTACACACTTTTCATCCATTTTTAGTCAAACCACTTGGTCACATAACAGTGCTTTACTAGTTGAGACTATCACCATACAAAGGTTTCGAATCACATGATAATTTCTGTCCATCAGTTGGTGATATCCCTCTCTGTGATAGCAGTAATTTGTTTAAGCTTAATGGTCCT
Source organism: Hydrangea macrophylla (assembly GCA_033977485.1). Lineage (NCBI taxonomy): Eukaryota > Viridiplantae > Streptophyta > Magnoliopsida > Cornales > Hydrangeaceae > Hydrangea > Hydrangea macrophylla. The sequence goes on from CM066987.1 coordinate 31,282,860, forward strand.
TTTCAACTTGACAATTTTCATTTCAAAGTTCATCTTACCAAGCAAAAACTAGTGAAAGTTGAAATTATATTGGTATAAGGGCGGAGACATGAATTTTTTTCTTAGGGGCTGAGCAAGTTGTACGGAAAAAAAATAAATTGGGCTCTATTTATATATATATATATATATATATATTTAATAATTAGATGTGGTGTCAAATTGGGTCTATTAAGACCAATGGAGTATTATTATCTTTTGGGATAATATTTATACTTTTTGGGGTCTATTTATCAATAAAGTATGATGTTAAATTAGGGTTGGAACACTTATTTGGGGTGTGCTAGACTATATTTGAGCTAAAATATCATATGTACAAAAAAAAATCTCAACTTTTGGGATGAGTTAGACTGCATTTGGACTAAAATATTACATGTATTAATTTTTTATCCCAAATTTGGAAGGGCTAAACTACATTGAAGCTAAAATATCACACACACACATATATATATATATATATATACATAAAAGAAGAATAAGAAGAAGTTTTGGGGGACACCAGCCCACCCCAGCCCCTTGTATGATCCGCCCTTGATTGGTATAGGTTGTCTTGGACTCTTAGAGATAATATATTATTTTTCTTGTTTGAAGAGTTCCAACATGTTTGTTAATCTAATTAAGCGTTGAAAATGAAAATTTTTAACAATTATTTTCTTTAGGGCAATGCTAGGGGCACTAACAAAATCCACTAACACTTACTAACACACTCTATCTCTCTCCTAGTGGTACTGCGGGGTCCACTGCGGACCCCACAATGCCACTAGGAGAGAGATAGAGTGTGTTAGTAAGTGTTAGTGAATATTGTTAGTGCCCCAAATATAACTCTTTTCTTTAAGAGCGTTTGTACCACTTAATTGAAATAACAATAAAAAATTCACTGAAAACTTTATGTACAAAAATTATACTAAAAATAATCATTAAATGCATTCTATTTCAGCATTTGAAGCACTATTTTTAGTATTGCAAATTTGATCATTTAAAATTTTTAATACTTAAAATTCAGCACTTAATTTTCAGTACTTTATTTTCAGTTTTATCAAACGGACCTAACGTTTCTTGGCACCATGGGGTAACACGTCCACCAATTGGAATTTTCATTTTATAAAAAAATTATGTTCTGGAGTAATAAGTTCAATCATAAAACCATGGCTATATGAGGCAAGCTTGATCCGGCTAAGTTATGTATTTATAGGTATATCGTATACAAACAGAGTAATTTGGACACAAATAAATCTCATAAACACAATCCACAAACACCATAATGTGTCTATCTCTCTCATCATCAGTGGATCCTATAGTGTTTCCCACTAAGAAAGATATAAACACATTATAATATTTGTAAATTGTGTTTGTAAAATTTATTTGTGCCCAAACTTACTCATGCAAATATACATATTATGGACTTGGGCTATTGCTGGGTTGGGCTTATAACATATACCAGAGCTCTTGGGTATGAAGTTCTATGTTCATACCTCTTTGGACAGAAAGGAAATAGATCTTAGGAAATTTTAGTCAAATTTTTTTTAAAATAGACATTTTTGGGTTTAGGTTCAATCCATTTTTATTTTACAATAATGTTACTCAAGAGAGAGATAGAGTGTGTTTGTAAGTGTTTGTGCTCCAAATATTACCCTTTATTTTAATATATTAAAAGTCTTTCAACAAAAAATAATTAAGTGAAATTTCACATAACTTATGTTAAAATTGTTATTTTCACATAACTTATTATATGAAATTTTGTAACATAAGATTTGATTTGATTAAGTTTTAATTAGAGATTTTGACCAAATAAAAAATCGATTGTCCTTTAAACTCAATAATTCATTATGAGAGATTTTTTTTTTTTAAATACTAAAATTATAATATATCATCGATTGATTTAATCAAAGAATCAAAGTAGTACCTATTCCTCTAAAAAAGATCAGAGCCGTAATTATACATACACGTAAAGAACTTAAATGTGATGTACTAATACTATATTAATTTTGTTCAAATTCATAGTTACATTAACTACTATTTCAAATCCATTAGAGATGAATGTTTGTGTGTGTGTTTGTTTGTTTGTTTGTTTTTTTTTTTTTTTTCTTTCTATTCTTCTAGAATTTGATGGGATGACTTTCTGAGACAGGATTATACAGCCAAAACAAGGTTTTACATGAAGAAGAAATCCTTAGCACATATGATTAAAGAGGGTTCAATAATTAGATGGAAAAAAAAAGAGGACAAATTACACTTACCTCCTTTGAGGTATATGACAATTACAAGGACCTCCCCTCTAGTTTGAAAAATAACACTCACCTCCCTTCTACCTACTTTTTATATGTAAGATTACCAATTGACCATTTATCTCCTTATATATATATATATATGTGTGTGTGTGTGTGTGTATGCGCGCGCGCATTAAATAAAATTATATATACATTAGCAAATTTTACAGATTTAGATTTATTAGTATTTAATCCCAACTTTATAAAAAATTTCCGTTCAAAAAAAAAAATCAAAAATAAAAAAATAATTATAAATAAAAGAGTATGCTTTCCAAATTTCATTCCCAAAAGTGTTTCCCAACTCATGTGACAGTGGACCTAGTTGATTTTGATTGGTTGTAATGTTGAAGTGATTCCACAGTAGTCCCACTTCAACATTATTTGAGATGAAAATTTGGTCCCGTTCGGGAAAAAAAAAATTGTAAAATAGATTTAGGTTTTATAATCTTTAGCCCTAACTTACAATAGTTTACAAATTTACAATATTTTACAAATTTAGTTTTTTAATATTAAGTCATTAATTTTTTGGTCAAGTAGTAGGTGAAAGATATTAGAACATTTATTTAGACTAATGCAATGCTTCCCAAAATTTTATCTCAAATGATGTTGAAGCGAGACCACTGTGGAACCACTTTAACATCACAACCAATCAAAACCAACTGGATCCACTGTCACATGTGTTGGGAAACACCTTTGGGAAAGAAATTTGAGAAGCATATCATTACTCTTTTATTTATAAATTTTTATAAATTTTTTTTTTGAACGACAGATTTTTATAACGTTAGGGTTAAATACTATAAATCTAAATATGTAAAATTTTCTAATGTATATATAATTTTATCACACACACACACACACACACACACACACATATATATATATATATATATATATGAGGAGATAAGGGATAAATTGGTAATCTTACACACAAAAATAGATATAGGGGAGGTGAATGTTATTTTTCAAACTAGAGGCTAGGTCCTTGTAATTGTCATATGCATCAAGGGAGGTCAATATAATTTGCCCAAAAAAATTTCAATAATTTGGGACCCACTTTCCACTTCATATATCAGCCCAACCATCTCACTAAGGTTGCAGGATAAACTAACTCATTCATGTTCAAATGTTTTAACACTGACAGAAAAAGGAAAAAAAAAATAATGGTAGACTCACAAAATTTTACACAAAATAGTCCCGATTCTTGATTTCAGTGGGTCTTATGCGGGGAATACATGAATCCCACATAGGATTCGCCGGAATCAAAAGTCAGGATTGTTTTATGTGAAATTTTGTGTAAAATTTTGTATGGGTCTAGAATTACCGGGGGGAAAAAAAAAATTAGGATAGACTAACTTTCTTTACCTTTGTGATGGCTGGGATCACATGGTAACTTATTTTGAGAAGCAAAATATTGCTACTCCCTTCGTCCATTTTATGTGTCCCCCTTTTCTTTTTGAGATGTTCCAAAATTGTTATCCATTTTCCTAAATTAGTATACAAATTTTACTTAGTTTCCCAAACTACCATTCCTTGCAATCAACACCAAAACAAAACAAAAAAATGAAAATGCAGTGATTATGGGCAATTGTGAAAAATAGGTGTAATTTTTTTTGTCCCCTTAAATAGTTGGATTCCCCAAGAGGGACACATAAAATGAAACGAAGGGATTACAAGTTTAGAGAAAGTTTGCCACATATCATTTAAATTAGTGCCTATTTATTTGGTAATGATTGGAAATAGGTTGTAAGTTGAGTCTCATTTTTATTGGTTATTCTGAAAATCAGTGTTATATTAGTTAACTCTTCTAGTTCACCTCCCCTCTGGTATGCGAACTCAAGCGAAATTGAAAGCTTTTCTTGAGAACACATACCTTTATGAGGGTATGGAGCTACCGTCGAGTTTAGTATAGCTGTGGAGGAAGGGGTAAAAGGAATTAGTTTTTAGGTTATTTTAACCTTATATCTAAAAAAACAATTCCACAAACACGTGACTATATTTAAAACTGGTTATTCCATAAATCACATAACTAAACTGGTTATTCCACTTTATGGTGCATTAGCCAACTAGTTCCGAAATAGAAACCTACGATTTAGTCCTTTAGATTTCGGTCAATATAGAATTGGTGCTCTGACTTTTTGTAACACTGAAATTGATCCTTTATTTATGTTGAGACTTAAAAATTAGTCCGTTTCCCCAATTTGGAGATTATTTTTTGGACGAGTATACCCTTTATGCAATTATGGATATACATTAAATTATAGAAATTCTCAATAAGTAGAGTTCGGAAATTTAGGAGTGTGAGAGATAATGGTTCCTAAATATATGGAGATGCCTAGCTAAAATAGTGGTTTCATCAAATTTTAAAGATTTTCTTTTGCTGAAATTTCTTTTGCTGAAATCTGTTTGGTCGTGTATAAGCATTCAAAACACAGATAATGCTTTATGAATTTTAGACAGTTACTGATATGGGAAGTATGATCCCTAAAATCAAGGTTGTTTGCATATTTTAACCAACCATGATTCATAAATTTCTCTGTTTATACGTTGAGAGAAAATTTATATGCAAAAGTTATTTTTTTTTGTCAATTTTCTATGGTTTTCATGTTCATAGCTTGAGTAAAAGAATTGTTTGCATCATCGCTTCATTGGATATTTAGTGAATCTAATCGTTTTATTTAGTTGATTAAAAAGGTGATAAATTTGTACAGGCACGTACGTGATAAATTTGTTTACATCATCGCTTAGTTCGTTATAACTGTACAGGCACGTACGCGATAAATTTGTCACTGATATATAATAGTGTGCCAAAATTATTGCGACAATGACAAATTTATCACTAGCTTGTTTTTATGAAATAATGGATAAGAGAATTGACATCCCTAAAATCAAGGGATTTTAGTTTTAATAGCGTAATGTGAGAATTTCTCATTTTTTTTGTATATTAAAAAAACTTCCAAATTTGTGTTATATACAGTTTTGGAAAACGTATTTTTAGGAGATCATGTATAATGGAATTAATATCTCTAAAATCAAGAGATTTTCGGTTTAACAGAGTGATGTGGGAATTTCTCACTTTTTTGTGCAAAATTTCTCACTAACTTCTTTTATATAATAAATGATCAATTGATTACACTGTATACAAGTAAAAAAATCTCACTAATTTAATCTACATACAATGTGAAAGTAATTTTTTACTGCCTAATTTCACTATATAACAAATGAGCAATTTATTACAACCTATAAAAGTGAGAAATTTCTCACTAGCTTCATCCACATAACAAATGAGCTATTTATTGCAGTCTATACAAGTGAGAAATTTCTCACTAACATAATATACATAGCAAGTGATCAATTTCTTACAGTCTATACAATAAGAAGATCCTCATCAACACTATATATATATATATGTATACAAATTCATGGAAATGTGTAAATTTATGGCACAACTGTCGATGAACGCATCAAATCCATGAACCATTTCAGATAAGAAATTCTTAGATTAGACCATCCAAGATAACTCCCACATTGTAGTAGTTATGTTGTCGCGATACTTCAAACGCCTTGATTTCCGTGAAAAATTTCAATTTTTAAACACAAATGGGTGAGAAATTTTATCCAAATAGAGATCGAATTCTCTATCGTTACGAGATCGGTTGATTTTGTTGATGATGGGTTTCATATTTGAAACCTTGGTTTTCACTCGCATTTTCGAGAGCAAAGGTGAAGTTGAATTTTTGCGCATCAACGATTCAATTTCTGTGAGAAATTTTGATTTTTTTTCTCACAAATTGGTGAGTAATTTGTCCATAGAGCGACGGAGAAGGGTGACTGGAGATGGTGAGAGGGGAGGATGAAGAAGGTGGTGGGTGGTCGTCGATGGCAGTGGAGGGGCTACGACTCTCTGTCTTCATCTTTCTCTTTCTAGCAGATTTTCTCTTTCTTTCTCTCTATCTCTCTCTCTCTCTCTATCTCTATATATATATATACTACCTCCGTCCCATTTTATGTGTCCATCTTGGAGAATCCAACTATTTAAGGGGACAAAAAGAATCTACACCTACTTTCCACAATTGCCCATAATCATTGCACTTTCTTATTTTGTTTTGTTTTGGTGTTGATTGCAAGGAAGGGTAGTTTTAGAAACTAAGTAAAATTTGCATACAAATTTAGGAAAGTGGACAACAATTTTGGGACATCCCAAAAGGAAAGATGGACACATAAAATGGGACAGAGGGAGTATATAAAAAATGCTATGAGTTTGAATTGGAAACCCTGATTTCATGTGGAGATATATATAAATATATATATATAAATATATGCGGGGGCAGTTTGGTCCTCTAAATCGGTGAGGGACTAATTCTTAAGTTGTGTTATACTAGGGACTAATTTCTAGAAAGGGTGGCTATAATGGACTATATATTAAGAATCCCAAATATCAATTGATTGATATTTTTTATTCACAAAGTTTGTGTACTTTAGAGCATCCATAGTGGTGTGTGTTAAATTTAGGTAAACTTAAGCCAAGTTGTTGTATAGGTGTGACGTGCGCTGTAGTGGTATAAAATGGGAACATCATTGAGAAAGTCGTGAGTTGAGTAGATGGCACACTGTGTGCCGTGAGAACGGTGGCCGGCACACTGTGTGCCGTGACAATGGTGGCCGGCACACTGTGTGCCGTGAAGTGTATGGCTACATAAGTGATTAATTATTGCCAAGCAAGAACCAAGAAAAAAAAACAATGCTAGAAGGCACTTAGTGTGCCGTTAGCTTCTTGGCAAAAAATAATAAACAACGGTGCAAGGCACTTAGTGTGCCGTTTCATTCTTGGGCGACACATTAAGGGCCGTGAGAAGGTTTGCTTTTTGGGACGGCACACTCTGTGTCGTTTCGCTGTACATTAACGAAACTTAGCTAAACCACAAACTTAGGTTCTCTTAAGTTTAACTGATATACGCTGCCCCTTTTACTACACCACTGTGTAGTGAATTCCTTAAGTTTAGCTAAGTTTGGCTACCTCAAGCACACCACTATGGAAGCTCTTAGTGTGTAGGTAGGTGGGGGAGAAGATTTGAACCCACATGCACCAACAATGTGAGTAACAGCATCACTGAACCAATTTGAATGAGACCTTGGTCATATTTTTCGTGTTAAATTCAAAAGACATTTCAAATATCGTTCAAAGGTAAACCAGATAGATATATAAGAATAGGGTAAACTTGTCTTGTTTTGTGTCTTTTCAACCAGCTTGGTGGTCGTAAAGTTACTATTTTATCATTTAAAACAAAGATTTAAGCCATTATATGTTTTTTTTTTCTTTTATATATATATATTGCCTTCACATAGGTAGAAATAAAACCAAGGTTGTAGATAGATCAAAGCTGGTCACAGATTAAGTTGTGTAGATCGTGTAGTTAAAAAGGCACTATACAATGAAGGGTAAAAAGCATTTTGCACCTTTAAACTATACAAATTTTTGTAATTCACACTCCTAACTTTAAAAAGTTGTAATGTCCCCTCTGAATGTCTTTAGGTTTGCAATGTCCCTCTGAACTTCAGAAAGTCAATGTCCCACCTTCCCCCCCGGAACTATCCTTTGTGTTGCACAATTCCCCATGAATTGTCATTTGTGTTGCAATGTCAACCCTGCCATCACATTCCATCAAGAAATGTGATGGAATTTGCTCATGTGTGACGCACATGCTAAATTTCAAAGGCATTTATGACATTTCACCATTCTCTTCTAAATTAACAATCATAAAAACTCCAAAGACCTAGTTTTCTTAGTTTTTTTATTATCAAATTTGTACTTTCCTTTTAATAAAATAGTAATAAAATAAGAGAATTGAATTCTTGAACCCCTTTCCTTGGATCTAAGGATCATCCTAAGCGTTCTCATTTATTTATCATGCGTAGGGGTGAAAGCAAAAAACTGAAAAACTGAATTGAACCGATCAGTTCTCTTTGAATGTGTGTAGTGTAAAACCAAAACCGAACGGAAAAATTACACACTCCGAACCGAACCGAAATCGAAACCGACCGGTTTCATAAAAAAGCACCGAACCGAACCGAACCGTTCATACCCTTAATCATGCGTACTTCCACTCGAAGGTCACAGGAATGCATTCTTAGAGACTTTTTTGGTCTTTTTGGTTCAAAATAGGTTGCAAAGTTTTTCAGAAGTTCGTGAAACATCCTTTGAAGACCGTCCAGTTGTGTCAGACAGTATCATCACTGCATAAATGACCTTAAAATCTGGCATGTAAGTCCCACATGAGCAAATTGCATCACATTTCTTGACGGAATGTGATGGCAGGATTGACATTGCAACATGAAAGATAGTTCAGGGGGGACATTGCAACACAGACGATAGTTTAGTGGGGGCATTTCAACTTTTGAAGTTCAGTGGGGATTTTGTAACCCTACAGATAGTTCAGGGGGGACATTGCAACTTTTTTGAAGCTCAGGATGTGAGTTGCAAAAACGTGTATAATTTCAGGAGGCAAAATGCTTTTTACCGTACAATGAATGTGCTTAGGTTGCCATTGAAGGAAATAATACTAATGAACATTTCGAGCATGCATAGGGGATGGAAGAAGGACAAGGAGGAGCTTGAGCCCCCAGGTTTTCAAAAAATTTTACACTAGTACCAAAAAAAATTTACAATTAGTCCTACTTACATTTTAAAATTGTCATACTAAGCCCCCTTTCCCTTATGTTTTTGTGCTAATTATAAAAACTCTCCTCCGTCTTATGTTTTTGGGATAATTTTTTTAGCATTAATTTATATCATCTGCATAAAATATACTCAAAATATGTATAAATAGGTCTAAATTATTATTATTATTATTTTTTTTTTGGAGGGGGGAGGGGAAGCCTTATACAAACCTTTGTCAAGCTCTCCATATTAATTTTCTAGATCCACCCCTGCTTCCGAGTTGGATTGACTTGCTTGGTAACAATTGTAAACATAGATGTTGATTTGGACTCTTTTCTAGTTGTAAAAAATATTGTGGGGGTAATTGGTACACCCACATACATTGGACCGAGTCCAATGGGCTTTGGGCTTTGGAGACCTAGGGTTTTCATGTGCCTATATATATGTATATTGCACACACAACTAGAGTTACACACTTTACACCCAAAGTCAGCCACTTCTCTCTTTCTCTCTCTCCCCCCCCCCCTCTCTCTCTCTCTCTCTCACTCACATTTTCTCTCTCTAGGTCGTCACCATCTGAGCCTTGTGATTTAACGCGTGAATATAATGGAGATTGCTCTAGTAGTGTCTTCTATGATTAACATGAAGCATAAGAGGGTACACGGAAGTGAGGAAGGAGTAGCAGTTCGTGGGGTTTCTTGTCAGGCTTGTAACAACGCCGAACAACGATCCGTTGGGTTATTCTGCTAGGTAAGTGACCTAAACCCGACTCGTATGCATGTGTGCGCATATTTTCTACATTGGTATCAGAGCCATATATGTTGTTGATTCGCCCGTTTATTTGCTCAAAACGAATTTGCCATTAAAGCTTCTTGAAGCTTTTGCTTACATACCCTAAATCGATTTTTCAAGTGGGTTTAATACAAAACTCCAATAGAAGTCCCAAATTTTTTATTTTATATGTTTGTGTCTCATATGGTCCCTAGAGTCCTCCCATGAAATTTCATGGGTTGATTACCTCCAATGTCGAAGATATCACAAACCCTAGATCTATTTTGAAATAGTAAAGTTTATTACAAACCTTAGATCTATTTAAATAATCATGGGCAAAAAACTATTGAAAGTTGGAATGGATATTGTGTTGTCGGATGCCGCACATTGTGGTCACCAACATATCTTAGGTCGTGTTTGGGTGGAGCACTGCAGTAGCATGTACATATTTTATTAACAATGTCAAAGTTTTGTTTTGGCAAAATAGGTGATGTCACGCCCCGACGTAGCATAAATAAGGAAAGCGTTTAATTTCCTTTATGGACCCGTAGGTCGCGACAGTTTGAAGGATCGATTCCGTCCCAAACGTCAAACAACAAAACATAATAATCAGAGTAAAGCAATCAAGACTTACAAAAACTTTCTAACTTATTACATCTTATAAACCGGGGTCAACTAAGGCACAGACCGCCTTGAAAATAAAATAATATCTTAAAGTCTGTTACAGTCATTCTTAAAACAAAACAGTTTAAAAACTCAAACAAATAAACTTAATGCGTAAAATAAACAGTTTCTTTATTCCAACAGCAGCCACCTCAATTAGCGTAGTCATATGTTTCCTCCTGGTTAAAACCTGAAAAGCCTGAACACGAATGTCCAGGACGCGTCAACGTCGTCAGCTTCAAGAAGCTGGTGAGTATTAAAAACATGACTTTGAATGTAAAGCATACCCATTTACCTTTTTCCATTATTGAAATACTGAAAGAATTTATTTTATAAAACAACAAGGAATATAATAAAAGTCTTTCATTCAAAAATACAGATACTCGTGAAATGAGACAATGCACCACACTCATCTCGCCGACTCTTTTCTCTCGACATCCACAACAACCCACTATCCTACTCCTGGTATCATTGAAACACTCAGATAGCCACACTTTAGCAACGGGGCGCCAGGGAGTGTCCAATTTGCCTCACACTTTGGTCCGGGGTACCAGGGAGTGTCCAATGCCTCACACTTTGAATACCCTAACCGCCATGCAAATACCGGGCAACCCCTCACACAGTATCCAGACTCGAGTTATCAGGGAGTGTCCGTAGGCCACACTTTAGCACTACCATGGGTGCCAGGGAATGTCCGAGTTCGGCTTCACACACTTTAACGCTTCCATGGGCGTCAGGGAGTGTCCTTATTTGCCACCGTCGCATTTCAAAGATACCCTCTTCCACAATCGCAACCACAACCACAACCACAACCACAACCACAAACTCATACCCTTTCCACACTACCATTACTCTTTTCCACACAGACTGACACCCCTATGCATGTACCACTGACCCACATGAATGGTATGCACTTAAACAAAAATGCAGAATTAAGGAACAACACGCGTACGGGAATTAATGAGTCATACTACAACGTTTTAATCATTTAAACATAACCAAATAGAGTTCTGATCAACTAAATTCCCAAACAGAGCCTTAACAGTATATAAATTTCATCCAAACAGTCCCTTAATAGAAAAACAGACAAAAACAGAAACTGCGGTACCTCGCGCACGCGGGCCGCTCGCGCGAAGGGTCGCTCGCGCGGGCCGCTCGCGCGATAAGCCCATTTTCATTTTATTAATAACCTTTTCTGTCTGCCTGAGGAAAGCAAGGTCGCGCGCGCGGATCGCTCGCGCGAAGGGGTTCTCGCGCGACCCTCGCTCGCGCGACCAGCCAATTTTCAATTATATATATATAAACTCTTACGTCTGCCTGGGGAAGCCTACCTCGCGCGCGCGGGTCGCTCGCGCGAAGGGTCGCTCGCGCGGGCCGCTCGCGCGATTCTCGCGCGCGCGATCGTGGCGCGAGATGAAGCTGAGGCTTCGTCTTCTTCCCCCAGACTTCTCTATTTCAGCAAAACAGGGGTCTTTTTGACCCATTTCAGTTCTGTGATCAACCAAGCCTTATCTTATATGATTTTCTTTGTTTTTAAATGAGGATTAAGATTCCAAGGTTAATTTTACAAGAATCAAATCATATCTCTTGAATTTTATGAAAAACTAAAACATGTCAAAAACTAATTCTTAATATACTTTCTCCTATGAACGAATTAAGCTCTAATTTTACCACCATATACTCTACACACTATAATCTATCATATTCCATTCACAAAACTGATTTTGGTTAAGTTTTGGAAATCCATGTTTTCAAGCTTTGAAGTTCATACCAAAATTCATCAATGGAGGTTGACAAAATTGAAATAATACACAGCAAATAAGTATGAGATTACATTGGGAGTGAGTTAAAAATACTCACTGATTGACAAAGATGAAGAGATGAGAATATGTTGAGAAAGAATAGGCAAATAGAGAAATCAACTCCAAGCTTTGGCTATGGAGTCTTGAGCTTTCTCTCTCTATATGAACTCACTGCACTCCTTCTTTTCTCTCTGTGTGTTAATGCAGAATGAGTAGAAATGTGTTCACAAAGTGTGTAGTGCATATACATATAGAGAGAAATTGATATGGACTTGGAGGCCAAGCAATTTGTAGCTTACTCAACAAATGGATTTTTGTTCTCAAATTAACCAAAGCTGCAGAAAATACACACACAATTACATACGTATATACACTGATATAACTCCAAAGCTCTACCAAGGGTCAAGTAGGCATATAGGGGTTCAAGCTAGAGTTGTTTGGGAATCTAGCTTTTGGCACAAAAATAACACACACAAGCTAGACATTCCCAAACAAGTGCAAGGCAATCATTAGTAGCCATAAATGGAAATAAAGCAAGTGTCCAAATCGGTCACTTCCAATATCTGGGGAAATTTAGCACAGCGCGGACAGTTTTGGACATAAACTGGTATTTTCGGGGCGCGGTGGTCACCACAAAAATACGGGAAATTCATTTTAACTAAAGAATTGATTTACTGGTTTCATAAAAATACTGATTGAGTCTGTAGAGGTTACTTTCACCGTTTTGAAATACAGATTTTGAAATCCACACAGGTATTACTAACTTTTGTAAAATTGCAGTTTGGCCCCCCAATAGAATTTAAATATGAATTAGATAAGACATTAATATTCCAAACAAGTGACTGGAATTAAAATAAAAGCAGACCATGCTAATAGAATTTAAATATGCCAATGCAAATACACATAGATTAAATATGGGCATGACTTTTAAATTAAATGGAAATGCAGGTTATTACACCCTTCCTCCCTTAAACAGGATTTCGCCCCCGAAATCAAGACTGACTAGTCCTGAAATAACTCCGGGTACTTCTTCCTCATATCAGCTTCAACTTCCCACGAGGCTTCGTTCTCGTCATGGTGATTCCACTGAACCTTCACCAACGGGATATCTTTATTCCTCAACTTCTTGATACTCTGATCCAAAATCTTCACGGGCCTTTCCTTGTAAGAAACGTTATGACTTGTCTCAATATCGTCATAACTAACCACATGTGAGGGGTCTCGTATGTACTTCCTTAACATACTCACGTGGAACACGTTGTGAACCCCAGACATCTTCGGTGGTAGCGCCAGTCGATAAGCTACTTTCCCGACACGTTCCAAAATCTCGAACGGTCCGATGAAACGCGGAGCTAACTTTCCTCTCTTGAGACCAAAACGTACCACTCCTCGGGTTGGTGAAACCTTAAGGAGTACGTGATCTCCAACACTAAACTCCAAATCCTTCCGGCGTCGATCACCATAACTCTTATATCGGCTTTGAGCGGTTCTCATCCTCTCCTTGACCAAAGTAATCTTCTCATTGGTTTCTCTTACCAAATCTGGTCCCAACAATTCTGAGTCCCCAACCTCTGCCCAACACAGAGGGGAACGACATGGTCGTCCGTACAGTGCTTCGAACGGAGCCATACCGATACTCGTGTGATAACTGTTGTTATAGGAAAATTCTACCAATGGCAAGTGTGTCTCCCAAGATTCTTCAAAATCGATCACACAAGCCCTGAGCATATCTTCCATTATCTGATTAACAAGCTCAGTCTGCCCATCTGTCTGAGGGTGAAAAGCAGTACTCATCTTGAGCGAAGTTCCCATAGCTTCTTGCAGACTTTCCCAAAATCCAGAGGTAAAACGGGCGTCACGGTCTGACACAATCGACACAGGTGCACCGTGAAGTCGTACAACTTGTTGTATGTACATCCGGCTCATCTTTTCCACCGGGTATGTCATACTATAAGCAATGAAATGAGCTGACTTCGTCAATCGATCCACGATTACCCAAATGGCGTCATGATTCTGCTGTGATCGAGGCAATCCTACTACAAAATCCATCGTAATGTGCTCCCACTTCCAACCAGGAATAGGTAGCGGTTGCAGCAATCCGAACGGTCTCTGATGTTCAGCTTTGACTTGCTGACACGTCAAACACTTGGATACAAATTCGGCCACGTCTTTCTTCATACCTTCCCACCAGAAATTTCTCTTCAGATCTTTGTACATCTTCGTTCCTCCCGGGTGAACTGTATATCTTGACTTATGTGCTTCTTCCAGGATATCCTTCCTTAACTCTTCATTACCTGGCACACATAATCTATTCCTGCACCGATATCCTCCATCGACTCCCACTTTCCATTCTGTCGGGTCTTTTTCTGACATCTTCACGGACCATGCCTGAAACTTCTCATCTTCTTTCTGAGCTCCAATAATGCGGTCGATAAGAACAGGCTGTAAGATAAGACATCCGAACAATTGTCCTTCTCCTCCTTCAGCACCCTGTACATCGAATTCCGCCAAGGTCTCCAATGCTCGCCACTCTCTAACCATCAAGGAGGCAATCGTCTCACGAGTCTGTCGACTCAGGGCATCAGCAACCACATTAGCTTTACCCGGGTGGTATTCTAACGTGAAGTCATAATCTTTAATCAGCTCCATCCATCTGCGCTGCCTCATGTTCAACTCTTTCTGTGTGAACAAGTACTTCAGGCTCTTGTGGTCAGAGAACAAATCAAACTTCTCACCGTAGAGATAGTGTCTCCAAATCTTGAGTGCGAAAACTACTGCCGCCAATTCCAAATCATGAATGGGATAGTTCAACTCATTCGGCTTCAGCTATCTGGATCCATAGGCGATCACCCTGCCATCTTGCATAAGTACACACCCTAACCCTTGATATGATGCATCACTAAAGATAGTGAACTTCTCATCAGGCTTGGGAATTGCTAGTACCGGTGCGGTAGTGAGTCTCTCTTTCAACTCTAGAAAGGCTCGCTCATGCTTCTCTGTCCATTCAAACTTCAAATTCTTCTTCGTCAACCCAGTTAAAGGTGCTGCTATCTTCGAGAATCCCTCAACGAATCTCCTGTAATAGCCTGCGAGTCCAAGAAAACTCCGAACTTCCGTAGGGTTGCTCGGCCTAACCCAGTTTGATACAGCATCGGTCTTGGACGAATCCACATAAATTCCTTGAGATGATACCTTGTGTCCCAGAAATTTCACTTCTTGCAACCAGAACTCACACTTACTGAACTTGGCATACAACTGATGGTCCTTGAGCGTCTGCATCGCAATCCGTAGATGTTGCTCGTGTTCTTCTCCTAACTTAGAATAAATCAAAATATCATCGATAAAGACGATGGCAAACTGATCTAAATAAGGCTTGAACACTCTGTTCATCAGATCCATGAATACTGCCGGGGCATTCGTCATTCCAAACGGCATCACCAGAAATTCATAATGACCATATCGGGTTCTGAAAGCAGTCTTAGGTATGTCTTCCTTTCGTACCCTCAACTGATGATATCCCGACCTAAGGTCTATCTTGGAAAATGTCGTAGCTCCTTGTAGTTGATCAAACAAATCGTCAATCCGAGGCAAGGGATACTTTTTCTTGATGGTCACACGGTTCAGTTCTCTGTAGTCGATACACAATCTGAGTGTCCCGTCCTTCTTCTTTACAAATAACACCGGTGCTCCCCAAGGCGATGTACTTGGGCGTACAAAACCTAGGTTCTCGAGCTCTTGAACTTGTTCCTTCAATTCCAATAGTTCTGTGGGGGCCATTCTGTAGGGAACCTTGGTGATCGGTACGGTACCCGGTATAAGCTCGATACAGAACTCTATACTTCTCTCGGGCGGTAGACCAGAAACATCTTCAAACACTTCTTCGAAGTCCTTGACTACAGGTATAGATGACGCTGTCACCTCTGTACTGACGACTTCGATGTTGGCTAAGCATCTCGTGAGGAACATATCTCCCGTAGGGTTACATTGAAAATCAAAGGGTTGATTCTCATTGTCGGGGAATGTAATTCTCTTCCTCGCACAATCCAACTTCACTTGATTCTGAGAGAGCCAATCCATTCCTAGGATTATGTCGAACTCCTTCATTGATAGGACAATCAACCTAGCAGGGATTTCACGGTCTCCTAACCGTAAGGGACAATCCTTGCACACGTGTCCTAATCTGACTGCAGCTCCTAGTGGCGAAGTAGCCTTCAAAGCTTTCTCTAAGCGATGAGGTAAAATACCCAATCTTCGAATTGTATTAACAGATATGAACGAAAGAGCAGCACCCGTATCAAATAACACTTTAACATGGGAGTTAAACAGAGTTAATGTACCTTCTACTGCTTGCTGATCAGGTTGAGCTTCTCCATAATTTCCTTCTTCATACGCAGTTCCATCATATCCAGCGGCATCAGGGATAACAGCATTCAAGCGAGTCTGACCCTGTTGACCATAAGTCACCTGCTTAGGAGCAGTACAGAACCTGCTGATGTGACCTGGTTCGCCACAGTTGAAGCAGACTATCCCTTGCTGAGTAGCACGCCTTGGTGCCTTGCAATCACGAGCCAAATGTCCAGGGTTGCCACAGTTGAAACACTTTCCACTACTACTTCCTTCTCCTACTCGAGGTTGAGTCGGATAGGTAATAGCCTGGGTCTTCTTGCTTCCGTCGAAATTCCTCTTCTGCCCTTGGGTACGGTTCATTGGTGGTCTATTCCCAAAATTACCCCTTTGAGGCGGTCGGAATTCAAATTGTTTTCGGCTCACTCGAGCATCCTCTTCCAGATCGGTAGCCAAACCAACAAGTCCTTCAAACGATTTATCCAAGTGGCCGAGAGTCAAGCGGCGAATCTGTGGTGTCAGCCCTTGATTATACTTGCGGATCTTCTTCTCCTCGGTATCAACCAGGTGTGGGGCAAACCGAGACAGTCTTTCGAACTGTGTGGTGTATTCTTGCACCGACTTGGTTCCTTGTGTCAGATCCATGAATTCCTTCTCTCTTCTGTGCCTCTCCGTAGCCGGGAAGTACTTCTCCAAAAATCTCCCCTTGAACGCAGTCCATGTCATTCCCGTTGCAGCTCCATTCCCGATAGTAGCTATGACCGAATCCCACCAATCTGCGGCAGCATCGGTCAACTGAAATGTAGCCAATCTTCTCTTGTCTATCTCGTTACATTGGACAGCTTCAAACATCCGGTCCATCTGTCTCAACCACTGTTCCGCTTTCCAGGGTTCCGCGGTACCCGCAAACTGTTCGGGCCTTAGAGCACGGAATCTTTCTAGCAACTTGTCCCCCGTTTGACGGTCTCTTCGGTTGTCGTTCGTATTACCGATCCTTTCTAGCCGTCTGATAAACGCTTCAAACATCCCTGTAGGATCAGCAGCCTCGGGCGCTCCTTCGATCAGGTTCCTGTTTCTCCTGACTCCTCCAGCCATTCTATGCATGATAGTAGTAGTAGAATGAGAAACATGCATGCAACAGTGCTATAAAGTAATTTAAATGACAACAACATTCAAAAGAGTATATCTTATATATATAACTTCTGTCAAGTAGATACAAAAAGCATGTATGGTCAGATCAATGCCTACCCTATCTGCGTGGGTTAGGACGCATGCAAGAGTTAATGTTACAAAAATGGGGTCATTGCCCTACACTCTAATGCATGTAATTACAGTTGCAAAAAGAGACAGAGCTAATAGTTAAAAGTAGTTAATATGTACAAGTCGTAATTAAAACGTCAATCATCTCCATAAGCGGCCATCAGGAGATCTAGCGAATCGACAGGGCGAAAACGCTGAACAACGAACGGTCCAACCCCGTCATAGCTGTGAGAGGTGGACGATGAAGCGGGTACAGGAGCATCCGCCTCATCTACCATCTCCTCAGGCAGGGCTAGCTCAAGTGCTAGCTCAGCCTCGAGCTCAGCGGCAAGATCGTCCAGACCTATGCCGTCCTCTAAGATCTCCCCACCTACTGGGACCACGTGGACAACCTCTGCATCGTCCTCAGCAATGGGTACCACCGGCGGAGGCATCTCCAACTGAGCCAGGTGGGCATGCACGACCTGGATCTCGAGGGGTAGGTAGAAAGCATCGCTATCGACCAACCGCAGAACCTCGACCAAAACTAGACGCTGAGCCTCTGTGAAATATCGAAGCTCAAAACGGATACGGGTCAGGTCAACTAGGCCTACCACGTGGACCTGGTGCCAAACCTCAGATACTACCGTCGTCGCGGCTAACTGCTCTACGGCCGCCTGATATAAGTCGAGAAAAGCTGGGATCACTGCCCCAGGTAACACGAAGTGTCCTCCGAACCTGTCTGGTACATAAAGTGGGGGAGCTGGATCCATACCTGAAAAGGTACTACTTAAAGTCAGAACAGAATAATCTTAGGCGTTTGGGTTCTGAGCCTATCCTCCCTGTCGTATCATCGGGTGTGTAACACTTAATGGAATGTGGAATCGGGTCTATACTGGTAAACCCTAACCTGGCTAAACTATCTTGTGATAAATAATAACCTGGCTCTGATACCACTAAATCCTGTCACGCCCCGACGTAGCATAAATAAGGAAAGTGTTTAATTTCCTTTATGGACCCGTAGGTCGCGACAGTTTGAAGGATCGATTCCGTCCCAAACGTCAAACAACAAAACATAATAATCAGAGTAAAGCAATCAAGACTTACAAAAACTTTCTAACTTATTACATCTTATAAATCGGGGTCAACTAAGGCACAGACTGCCTTGAAAATAAAATAATATCTTAAAGTCTGTTACAGTCATTCTTAAAACAAAACAGTTTAAAAACTCAAACAAATAAACTTAATGCGTAAAATAAACAGTTTCTTTATTCCAACAGCAGCCACCTCAATTAGCGTAGTCATATGTTTCCTCCTGGTTAAAACCTGAAAAGCCTGAACACGAATGTCCAGGACGCGTCAACGTCGTCAGCTTCAAGAAGCTGGTGAGTATTAAAAACATGACTTTGAATGTAAAGCATACCCATTTACCTTTTTCCATTATTGAAATACTGAAAGAATTTATTTTATAAAACAACAAGGAATATAATAAAAGTCTTTCATTCAAAAATACAGATACTCGTGAAATAAGACAATGCACCACACTCATCTCGCCGACTCTTTTCTCTCGACATCCACAACAACCCACTATCCTACTCCTGGTATCATTGAAACACTCAGATAGCCACACTTTAGCAACGGGGCGCCAGGGAGTGTCCAGTTTGCCTCACACTTTGGTCCGGGGTACCAGGGAGTGTCCAATGCCTCACACTTTGAATACCCTAACCGCCATGCAAATACCGGGCAACCCCTCACACAGTATCCAGACTCGAGTTATCAGGGAGTGTCCGTAGGCCACACTTTAGCACTACCATGGGTGCCAGGGAATGTCCGAGTTCGGCTTCACACACTTTAACGCTTCCATGGGCGTCAGGGAGTGTCCTTATTTGCCACCGTCGCATTTCAAAGATACCCTCTTCCACAATCGCAACCACAACCACAACCACAACCACAACCACGACCACAACCACAAACTCATACCCTTTCCACACTACCATTACTCTTTTCCACACAGACTGACACCCCTATGCATGTACCACTGACCCACATGAATGGTATGCACTTAAACAAAAATGCAGAATTAAGGAACAACACGCGTACGGGAATTAATGAGACATACTACAACGTTTTAATCATTTAAACATAACCAAATAGAGTTCTGATCAACTAAATTCCCAAACAGAGCCTTAACAGTATATAAATTTCATCCAAACAGTCCCTTAATAGAAAAACAGACAAAAACAGAAACTGCGGTACCTCGCGCGCGCGGGCTGCTCGCGCGAAGGGTCGCTCGCGCGGGCCGCTCGCGCGATAAGCCCATTTTCATTTTATTAATAACCTTTTCTGTCTGCCTGAGGAAAGCAAGGTCGCGCGCGCGGATCGCTCGCGCGAAGGGGTTCTCGCGCGACCCTCGCTCGCGCGACCAGCCAATTTTCAATTATATATATATAAACTCTTACGTCTGCCTGGGGAAGCCTACCTCGCGCGCGCGGGTCGCTCGCGCGAAGGGTCGCTCGCACGGGCCGCTCGCGCGATTCTCGCGCGCGCGATCGTGGCGCGAGATGAAGCTGAGGCTTCGTCTTCTTCCCCCAGACTTCTCTATTTCAGCAAAACAGGGGTCTTTTTGACCCATTTCAGTTCTGTGATCAACCAAGCCTTATCTTATATGATTTTCTTTGTTTTTAAATGAGGATTAAGATTCCAAGGTTAATTTTACAAGAATCAAATCATATCTCTTGAATTTTATGAAAAACTAAAACATGTCAAAAACTAATTCTTAATATACTTTCTCCTATGAACGAATTAAGCTCTAATTTTACCACCATATACTCTACACACTATAATCTATCATATTCCATTCACAAAACTGATTTTGGTTAAGTTTTGGAAATCCATGTTTTCAAGCTTTGAAGTTCATACCAAAATTCATCAATGGAGGTTGACAAAATTGAAATAATACACAGCAAATAAGTATGAGATTACATTGGGAGTGAGTTAAAAATACTCACTGATTGACAAAGATGAAGAGATGAGAATATGTTGAGAAAGAATAGGCAAATAGAGAAATCAACTCCAAGCTTTGGCTATGGAGTCTTGAGCTTTCTCTCTCTATATGAACTCACTGCACTCCTTCTTTTCTCTCTGTGTGTTAATGCAGAATGAGTAGAAATGTGTTCACAAAGTGTGTAGTGCATATACATATAGAGAGAAATTGATATGGACTTGGAGGCCAAGCAATTTGTAGCTTACTCAACAAATGGATTTTTGTTCTCAAATTAACCAAAGCTGCAGAAAATACACACACAATTACATACGTATATACACTGATATAACTCCAAAGCTCTACCAAGGGTCAAGTAGGCATATAGGGGTTCAAGCTAGAGTTGTTTGGGAATCTAGCTTTTGGCACAAAAATAACACACACAAGCTAGACATTCCCAAACAAGTGCAAGGCAATCATTAGTAGCCATAAATGGAAATAAAGCAAGTGTCCAAATCGGTCACTTCCAATATCTGGGGAAATTTAGCACAGCGCGGACAGTTTTGGACATAAACTGGTATTTTCGGGGCGCGGTGGTCACCACAAAAATACGGGAAATTCATTTTAACTAAAGAATTGATTTACTGGTTTCATAAAAATACTGATTGAGTCTGTAGAGGTTACTTTCACCGTTTTGAAATACAGATTTTGAAATCCACACAGGTATTACTAACTTTTGTAAAATTGCAGTTTGGCCCCCCAATAGAATTTAAATATGAATTAGATAAGACATTAATATTCCAAACAAGTGACTGGAATTAAAATAAAAGCAGACCATGCTAATAGAATTTAAATATGCCAATGCAAATACACATAGATTAAATATGGGCATGACTTTTAAATTAAATGGAAATGCAGGTTATTACAGGTGACGTGATTGGATTTTACAACCAAGAAAATTTCAAAAAGCTTTTGAATGGAGATTTTTTTTGTAACCAACAAAGGCTATACGTGGCAATCATTTGTTGGTGGCATGTGCAATCATTGTGTAGTAATTACTCTGCATAATCTTGTTTTGGCTAAAAATTAAATTGTTACCGGGCATGCCAGGGGCTTTATATGAAGGCCCAAACGTGTAACCAAAACTATCCCTACCAGTGATTTGATACGGATCAAGCGATTGTTGGGAAGTAGGGATGACCCTTCCCTTGAGATGCAAACACTCTGATGCAAGTAATTTGGTGAGTGATGAAAATGAAGTATGAATAACCACAAACGAAAATAATTATCAAAAATGGAATATTAAGTTTACTTGGGACTGGGAGTCTTGAACATCAATCAAATATATGGAAATGACAAAACAGAGCACAAGGCAGTGATCAACATAACATTAAAATGGAAAGAAAACTACTGCACAAGTCAGAGACTTGAATTGACTTGATGATTACATGGACTGAAAATACAAGCAAAGAACATGAACCATACAAGGCACGACTAGAAGGAATAAGGAAAAAAAAAGGAAAAAATGCAAATGGGTTGAATTGCTTTGAGCCGCAGGGGGGCTGTGTGGAGTTGTGTCAGCAATTCTTCATGTTGCTTGGCATTGTGTATAAATAGAGGTGCTGAATATAACTCCCCACTAAGCAACTTCTCCACTTAGTTGGTACCCCCACTAAGTTGGTAACTTCCATTTGCATATAACCACTCCTTTTTGAAGTAACCTCCAACTAGTGACTGACCGATAATTGAGAGATAACTTTCCACTAAATTGATGGTTTAATTTCTCAATTGCACATAAAATAACCGGTCACAAAAAATATAATTTTTATATTAGGGTCTGAGTAGTCCGATTAACGCAAGATTTTTGACAATAATGCCAAAAAAATTGAACAACTCTTCAGTGGTTGCTCTCCTCAAAAGGGGTTGTAGGGTCGAAATTAAATTACTCGGCCTATGTAAAACTTGCCCCCCGACCACCTTCTTGTCGTCACCAACACTAGCGGGAGGAGCATTAGCCGAAATAGAAATTATAGGCTTATCACTAACAATCATTTCTTCGTTGCCTTGCCCCCCGAGTGGTTTAGACGGCGTAGAACAAAGACTGATCTCTGGATTTGTGGAAGCGTCATCGGCCACTTTTGGCCGTTTAAATTTTTTCGTGGCCTCTTGAAAAGTTGTTTTCACAACCGCTTCTATGTTCGCCCTTGACTCTTCAAGTTGGAGAGCACATTCTTTTTTAACACAGATTAATTCTTCGAATATGTGAAGAATAACGTTGAAAAAGTCACACGAATTATTTGATAAGAGATTTTCCATCATCACTCGGCGGTCCTACCGGGCGTGCCAAATTGTGTTGGCTAAAAATTAAATTGTTACCGGGCATGCCAGGGGCTTTATATGAAGACCCAAACGTGTAGCCAAAACTATCCCTATCAGTGATTTGATACCGATCAAGCGATTGTTGGGAAGTAGGGATGACCCTTCCCTTGAGATGCAAACACTCTGATGCAAGTAATTTGGTTGAGTGGTGAAAATGAAGTATGAATAACCACAAACAAAAATAATTATCAAAAATGGAATATTAAGTTTACTTGGGACTGGGAGTCTTGAACATCAATCAAATATATGGAAATGACAAAATAGAGCACAAGGCAGTGATCAACATAACATTAAATGGAAAGAAAACTACTACACAAGTCAGAGACTTGAATTGACTTGATGATTACATGGACTGAAAATACAAGCAAAGAACATGAACCAAACAAGGCATGACTAGAAGGAATAAGGAAAAAAAAAAGGAAAAAAATGCAAATGGGTTGAACTGCTTTGAGCCGCAGGGGGGCTGTGTGGAGTTGTGTCAGCAATTCTTCATGTTGTTTGGCATTGTGTATAAATAGAGGTGCTGAATATAACTCCCCACTAAGCAACTTCTCCACTTAGTTGGTACCCCCACTAAGTTGGTAACTTCCATTTGCATATAACCACTCCTTTTTGAAGTAACCTCCAACTATTGACTGACCACTAATTAAGAGATAACTTCCCACTAAATTGATGGTTTAATTTCTCAATTGCACATAAAATAACCAGTCACAAAAAATATAATTTTTATATTAGGGGGTAAAATAATCTTGGGATGCCAATACTCAAGCACTTGTTTGGCTAGTTTGGCAAATTATCATTTTGGATTTAAAGATGTAACCAAACAATTCTTACAAAGTGTCACTTCTATGCTACTGCTCAAGTCCATAAATAATATTTTCTTAATATTATATGTATAATTATTTTTTCAGTGTTTAGTACACTGGATGGGATTCTAGGCTAATTTTTTTTGGTAAATTATCATGTATTTATGGTATTTTAGAGCATATATTTTATGTTATGGACATTTATTAAATTGCTTAAAATAGCCAAAATACATTATTAATTTTTTGTAATTAATAAGGGACATAAGGGACACTGTTTTGAGACCATGCATAATTTTGTTGTACCCATAGATAATTTTTGGTAAGTTATCTAAATCATATTAATATTTTAGAGCATATAATTATGTGTTTTTGGTACATGTGTTAAATTGCTTAAAATATTCTTATTGATTATTAGTTCAAAAAATTAACACAATGTGTTTAGCACACTAGTGGCAGCTTGAGGAATCTTTTTAGTGAATTTTCTTGCTCTTTGGGATATATTTTAAAGCATATATTGTGTGAAGTACGCAATATAAATTGCTTAAAATATGACAAATAAACTTGTTAATTCTTGATTAATAAATAATATTTTTGTACACTGTTTGGAGACTTGATTTTTTTTTTATGAATTATCTCATTTTTGTTTTGGTATTTTAGAGCATAAAATTTATGCTTATGGGCATTTTTTTATTACTTAAAATAGCCAAAATAGACTATTAATTTTTTAAATTAATATGGGGTGTTTAGAATACCACATTAGACCACTGAAAATCCTTGAGAACAAATTCCTCAAATTTTTTTTAATTATGGAAATTTTGTTGCTCATAGTTAATTTTGTTTAATAGCATACACCTTTTTCATAAAGAGGGAAGAACACTTGATAACCTTTAAGAGTGGATCTAATAGAAGCCAGATCGATTTGTTCCTTGTGAGAAAGGCAGACCGCTTAGCATGTAAAGACTGTAAGGTCATCCCAGGAGAGAGTTTAACATCTCAACATAGACTTACTATTTTAGATATCCATATAAAAGAACAATGTCGTACTAGAAAAAACCCTATAAACCCGCGAACTAGGTGGTGGAACCTTAAAGGCGAGAAACTAGCAATATTTCAAGAGAGAATGTATACAAAAGCACCTTGGAATTTGGAAGATGGAAGCAATCCTATGTGGGATAGAATGACAGGGTGCATCACGAGAATATCGAAGGAGGTCCTCGGAGAGTCGAAGGGAAGAGGGTTAGCTTCTAAAGATACTTGGTGGTGGAATGAAGAGGTACAAGTTGCAGTAAAAACCAAAAAGGATTGCTTTAAGAAGTGACAAAATGATAGAAGTGAGGAACACTTCAAAAGCGATAAATGTGCAAATAAGGAGGTTAAAAGGACAGTTAGAGTTGCTAAAATGGAAGCCTATGACGCCTTCTACACCAAACTAGACACTAGAGAGGGAGAAAAATGTATTTATAAGCTTGCTAAGTCGAGAGAAAGGAAAACAAGAGACATTAATCAGGTTAAGTGTATAAAAAGCGATGACTCTAGGGTATTAGTGAATGACGAAGAGATTAAGGAAAGGTGGAAGAGCTATTTTGAGAAGTTGCTGAATGAAAAACATATGGATAACACAATGGAAGAAGAAACTAGAAGTTACGATGAAACTAGAGAATACAGATTCTATCGGAGAATAAGGAAGTTTGAGGTGGAATTTGCTTTGAAGAAGATGAAACCCAACAAGGCCTTAGGACCAGATGGGATCCCCATTGAGGTTTGGAAATGCTTGGGAGATGTGGGGGCATCTTGGCTTACAAAAGTTTTTAATAGGATTTTAATGACTAGAAAAATGTCTGATGAGTGGAGGAAGAGCATCCTAGTGCCTATATATAAGAGTAAAGGAGATGTACAACAATACAACAACTATAGAGGTATTAAGTTGATGAGCCATACTATGAAGCTATGGGAGAGAGTGATGGAGCATCGCTTAAGAGGCACAACATCAGTGTCAGAAAATCAGTTTGGATTTATGCCTGAGAGATCAACTATGGAAGCAATTTATTTACTTAGAAGACTAATGGAAAAGTATAGAGAGAAGAAAAAAGATCTACATATGATTTTTATTGATTTAGAGAAAGCTTATGATAGAGTGCCTAGAGATTTAATTTGGTGGGTGCTAGAGAAGAAAGGAGTGACCAAGGGTTATATTGATGTGGTGAAGGATATGTATGATGAAGCGGTTACTACAATTAGATCACCAGCCGGAGAAACAAGCGAATTCCCAACTACCGTAGGCCTACACCAGGGGTCGGCCTTGAGCCCTTATTTGTTCGCCCTAATTATGGATGAATTGACTAGACACATTCAAGATGAGGTCCCATGGTGTATGTTGTTTGTAGATGATATTGTCTTGGTTGATGAGACTAAAAGGGGACTCAACACTAAACTAGAAGCCTGGAGAGAAGCACTGGAGACTAAGGGGCTAAAGATAAGTAGGACGAAAACAGAATACATGGAATGCAGTTTTAGCAACAGTGGAAGTAGAGACAACGAAGTAGTGAAGATCGAAGATCAGGAGATCCCAAAGAGGGAACACTTTCGCTATCTAGGTTCAATGATCAGTAGAGACGGAGAGATTGGTGATGGCGTGACCCATAGAATTAAAGTGGACTGGCTTAAGTGGAGGAGTGCTTCTCGAGTATTATGTGATCGGAGAATACCAGCAAAATTGAAAGGAAAATTTTATAGGACAGCTATTAGGCCAGCTATGCTCTACGGGACAGAGTGTTGGGCAACTAAGAAACAACACATTAGCAAAGTGAGTGTAGCGGAGATGAGGATGCTAAGATGGATGTGTGGTAAGACTAGGAAAGATAGAATTAGAAATGAGTACATCCGAGAGACTGTAGGAGTGACACATATTGAGGATAAGCTAAGGGAGAATAGACTTAGATGGTTCGGCCATGTGCAATGAAGACCTGTAGATGCACCTGTGCGAAAGAGTGATAAGATCGTAGTGCCTGGAATGGTTAGAGGGAGAGCCAGACCTAGACTAACTTGGGAATATGTAGTCTAACAAGATATGAATATATATAATTTAAATGAGCATATAGCTCTTGATCGTGCAGAATGGAGAAAAGGATTCATACAGCCGACCCCAATTGATTGGGACACAAGGCTTGGTTTGGTTTGGTTTGGTTATAGTTAATTTTGTTTAACTAGATCAATTTATTTTGATAAATTGATTCAAAATATTTTTGAGCCTTGATAAAATTCAGGAAATTTTTATATTTAATGAAAAAAAAATCAGTTTTTTAGTTATTTAAATTTTTCCCACGAGGTTTTAAATTAGTTTGTTAATTTAAAAGCCTTTGACTAATTGGATTTAAAAAGAGTTTTAAAACCTAAAATTGTTTCTAAAATTAGTGAAAGATCAAGGATTTTTTTATTGAATTTTTTCCTTAGCTTATGGGATCTATCCAGGCTTAGCAATGAATTAGTTCATTGCATTTTATTATTTTTAGAGGCTCACTGCATTGTTGGTCATGTTTAAATTACTGTTGTTTGTGATTGATTGACCCGAGATCTCTAATCCTCCTCCTTAAATGGAGTGATGGATTAGTCCATTTATTTTTAAATAGACCGCATGAGTGCTTAGTGCATGTGATTAATGCATTAATCTGGATCAAATGAATGGACAATTAATTGACAATATATGGAGCTTGTGTCCTCACGATGTATACTTTAGGTTGTTTTTGTGTATATATATGAACAAAGCATCCCTATTTTTTATGGCTATAAATGTAATGTGAGGATGAGCGTTTAAATTTCTTGTATTGGAAAACCCTATTTGTAAAGGGATGGTTTTCTTTGTTCATACATCATACACTTGAATTACCTTAGCATGAACTCTTAGTTGTTAATTCGGACCCACGTGGGGATCCATGCGCACTTTTGTTGTATGGAGTACTTTATATCATTGTGGATGATCTTAAATAGGTAATTGTACCATCTAATTGATGTTTGTTTAGATAAATCAATTGTAAAATTTTTTCCTTGATCTACAAAATTAAGATTTGATTAATGAGCAATAGCAAATTTTTTGGTATTAAATTGTAAAAAGGGGAAAATTTATTTGTAATTGGATTTTAAAACAAACTTTATGAAATGTGAAAATAATAATGTCAATCCCTTTCGCATGTTTTCAAATGTTTTCAAACCACACTTTTTTTTTTTTTTATCTTTACAAAGATAACAAATTTAAAAGGGACTAATTTTTTTTAATATGGCACTGCAAAGTAATATACCTATAGAATGAGTTAGAGCTTATGAGCTTTGGACTTATTCTATGATCCAACCTATTTAATCGAATAATGGGCATATGGTCTAACATGGTTACAACCTTAAAAGCCTATGACACTTGGCTCGAGAAGAATTACAGCACACGCTTTGTGAGAAGCAGCATGCATTATGATCTTGTTGGGAAGTATAAGTACTATCCAATAGCCAAAGAATTGTGGGATTAGCTCGAATTTATTTTCTGTGGTGCATTCACTACTAGATTGAGCATCTAGTTATGAAGTTCGAGAAAGTAGAGGAAACGTTCCAAGTACACGATGACTGAACATCTAAGGTCGATATCATGTATGATTCGTGATAATCAGATTACTCAGAACATTTTTATTAGCGAACTGCAGTTTCAGGCTATGATTAGTTCTTTGACTGATTCGTGAGTCCACAGAAAACAAATCATGATCCACAAGAGAAATGTTAAATTTTTTGTTTTTGACATTTCGCGACATGTTGAGCTAAATATACAGAGCTAAAAGGTAAGGCAAACCGTATAGCTACACTCTTGACCACAACTTCCATAAGTGGAAGTGAGTGCGCAAGGCTAATGGGCCTAAACGCAATGGTAAGGGTAAACCCGCCAAGAGGCAGGGTAGGGCTAGCAAGTTTTCGCCCATCCCGCTACGTGCAGAAATAGGACATGTGGCACGCCACCAAGGCTCAACCAATTCCCTTAAAGTAAAAATAGTAGTGGAAAACATCAGTAAAAACTATTAAAATCAGAGTTATAAAAAGTTTTACCAATTGGCACACGTCCAAAAATAATTCATTTTGAAACCAGAGGTCCAGTCGACTGTGGCAGGGTTCCGGTCGGCTGGAGGTCAAAAGCATAAAGAAAGAAAAGTTCAATAGCCTGGTTCAATCGACTGTGTTGGGGACTCAGTCAACTGGGCCCTCACTTCTTCAGTCGACTGACACATGTACGGACGACTGAACCCCATCTAGCAAAATGTCATGTTTTCGTGCAAAAATCAGTCGACTGGTTCTCATCATTTAGTCGACCGAAACCTTTGAAAATTGAAAGATTTTTCATTAAAAATAGGGGTCCAGTCGACTGCACCCAGTCGACTGATCCCTCCCATAACTGCACAATAATGTGGCAACCTCAAACCGTGGTTCTCCAATCCAATCCCCAGTATAAACACGACTATATTTTATCATTCAAAACATAACACAAGAGTATTTACTAGTGATTACATTACTACCAACCCATGTCAAGATTTTATTACAACATATTACAATTTCCCAAGTTCTTATTACAAGTTTGGAATAAAAACAAAAGTATGAACAAGTGGTGATTCCCTGGCATTTCTCAGCCTCACTCCTTACACTTCTTCTTTCCTCTCTTCTTATCACCTGCAATGGAGTAAAGCTCCACTACTTAGCTATATGTTGAGTGCACAATTCTAAATATATGTTTATATGACAATCCATGCTTAAATATCTAAAACACATCAAATTAGTCTCTAGGGTTAGTGGTACGCTTCCATTTGGTAAATGAGGCCAGTGTCGTGGAAGGAACACCTCTTCCACGCACCCCGTACACTGGTTGGGCTTTCCTCCATACTAGGTACAGTGTCCTGGTCAGGCCTTTCTCCATACCAGACACCACACTATCTATGTTACAATCCTTAAACTTCAAGTAGCTTACCCCTGGATGAAATTGCACCAAACTCTCCTTTGACCCAAGTAGACACATAGCATGCTCACATAGACAGTTATACATGCTTTTCTAACATATTCGCGTGCATATTTAACGAGCCTAATTAACACATGAATTTTGCCCGGATCCAAAATATCAAAACTGATATTTAAAACATGTAAATTTCATATAATTCATAGATCTAAAATTCACACCTCGTGCTAACGCTCTGTAACTTTTAGGAAAGCACTAGGAGAGATTAAACAATGAATCTCCGATTTTAGGTGATTTCTACAAGTTTTACCTCATTTTTTCCAATTTTCTAGAAATTAGATTTTTGGAAAAGTTTGCTAAACAAGGCCTAAGAGGTATTAAAATGAAGCTCTTACCTCGAGGAGTTCAAATCTCGAATCTGAAGAAAAACTGACAGACGAACGGTTGTCGATCGGCGTCATCAAGCATGAAGCCACAAATCTCTCGCTCTCTCGCTCTCTCTCTCTCTCTAAGATATTTTTAGAAAGTTTTAACAAAAGAATCTCAAGCTTATCTATTTATAGGCAACTCTTCTGGAAATTACGTTTACCTCTCCACAAGTTTATCAAAACTTGTAATTATCTCCCGAAACATTTACTTCAATATTACACGAGTGAAAACTAAAAATTATAAAAGTTTCCATCTTAGTTCCATTTGGGTCCAAAATAAGGATCCAAAAACTAACTTCCATGGAATCTCTATACCACATACCTTTTATGCAATGTATCACTCACGTTCTCACCACAACATTCCAAATGATCTAAAATGATATCAAAACTACCAGAAATTTACTCTATACAGGTAAAGTTAATATTCACCAAATACCAGATATTACAAATAACATTTAAGTCACATAAATGTCATTTAATCATGCCAATGCATCATAAAACTTCCAAGTTCCCGTGTCCCCACTGATACCTCAACATTAATAATTCCACATGATTCCACATATGTTTATTAAAATGAAATGCAAATTCCGGAACGGGTGTGACAGCTCTCCCCTCCAAAAAGGAAGCATGTCCCCAAACTTTACCTCATAAGTAAAAAAGATACGGATATTCATTCTTCATCTCTTCCTCATTCTCCCACGTAGCTTCCTTGACTATATGACTACGCCATATCACTTTCACCATCAGAATCATCTTTGTTCTCAACACTTTCACCTTTCAATCCAAGATTTCTACTGGATGCTCTATGTAGGTCAAATCTTCCTGAATTTGCAACGATTCTGGTACCATGATCTTACTCGTATCCAACATACATCGTCTCAGCATCGATACATAGAAAACATTGTGCACATGCTCCAATTCTAGTGACAAAGTTAATCGATAAGTCATTGGTCCTACTTTCTCTAGGATCACAAACGGTCCAACAAATCTCAGATTGAGCTTTCCCTTGTACTAGACTTTGGAAGTGATTGGGAAAAATATCTACCATTGATTGAATTTTCTTAAAGCAACAGATTCCAGTTAAGTATCGGAATGGTATTGTATGGGCGTAAGTGTCGATCGTCGGTTTGTTGGACCGAGGTTAGGAAAAGACGATTGATAGGACTAGAGATAATACAGTTGATGACTGAGAAGGTGAAATTGATTCAGGAGCGACTCAGCACAGTTCAAAGTCATTATAAGAGCTATGCGGACTCAAAGCGACGACCTATGGTATTTGAGGTTGGAGATTTCGTATACTTTCGAGTATTGCCTTCGAAAGACATTGTACGATTTGGAAAGACATTTGAAGCATATCCTCTAACGTCTAAATCATACGCTCTGACTTTCTGTCGATCTGAGGATGAAATGCAGTATTGAAACTCAACTTTGTACCCATAGCTTTCTGTAGACTTCCTCAAAATCTCGATGTAGAACTACTATCACGATCCGATATAATCACGGCTAGAACCCCATGTAGCCTTACAATCTCTTGCACATATAATTCTGTCAACCTTGAAGGTTTAATCATCTTGATAGGTAGAAAATGAGCTGACTTTGTTAATCTATCAACTATAACCCAAATCTTATCATTCTTATTGAACGATCGTGGAAATCCGAAAACAAAATCCATCGTGATCTCTTACCATTTCCACTCTGACACTGGTAATGGTTGTAGTAACCCTGCAGGTACTTATCTTTCTACCTTAACTTGCTGACATACCAAACATTCGAACACAAACTTAGCAACTTCCTGCTTCATACCTCTCTACCAAAAGTTCTCTCGTAAGTTTTGGTATATCTTATTACTTCCTGGATGAACTGAATACTTCGTACTATGAGTCTCCTCTAAAAGTCGATGTTTCAAGCCCTTTACATTCGGTACACATAATCAATTCCCAAGCATCAATACTCCTTGTTCCAAAATAAAACCTAGTCATTTTCCCAAAGACATCTCATCTCTCATTTTTCACAAGTAATGGTCGTTGAACTGTTTTGT
The DNA here is from genome assembly GCA_033977485.1 of Hydrangea macrophylla. Taxonomy (NCBI): domain Eukaryota; kingdom Viridiplantae; phylum Streptophyta; class Magnoliopsida; order Cornales; family Hydrangeaceae; genus Hydrangea; species Hydrangea macrophylla. Next base: position 31,315,239 of record CM066987.1, read on the forward strand.
CTTAACCTCATCACTGATGTCTGGGTGAGCTATGATCGCCATCATTAAGCCACCATTCGTCTTTGGAATCACATCCAACTATAAGCGTTCCATTTTTATGACTAATTCTTTTTGTTTGGTTAGCTCGTTGGCTAAATTTCTTGTCGTCTTCCGACTTAGTGCATCGGCTACTACATTAACCTTTCCCAGATGATACGCAATCGAAAGATTGTAATCCTTCATCAACTCTAACCATCTTCTCTGTCTCATATTCAAGTCTCATTGAGTAAAAATATATTTCAAACTCTTGTGGTCCGTGAAAATCTCACACTTCTCCCCGTACAAGTAGCGTCTTCAAATTTTCAAAGCATGAATTACCGCGGCCAATTCGAGATCATGAGTCGGATAATTTACCTCATGTGTCTTCAACTGTCTTGACACATAAGCTGTCACGACCCATCCCACTACACGTGGAAATAGGACACGTGGTATGCCATCAAGGCTTATCCAGTTCTATTAAAGTAAAAAAAAAATAGCAGCGGAAAAATATAAGTCAAATCCAATTAAAATCAGAGTTATAAAAAGTTTTGGCCAATTAGAAACACGTCCAAAAGAATTCAGTTTTGAAAACAGAGGTCCAGTCGATTGGATCGGGGGTCCGGTCGACTGAAGACCAAAAGCAATGAGGGTTTTCAAAAATCAATAGCCTGTCCAGTCGACTGTGACTCGGGTCCAGTCGACTGGGGCCCAAAATTTTCAGTCAACTGACTCCGTCCAGTCGACTATGCTTTTAGTAGAAACAAAATCATTATTTTTCTTCAGTTCTCCAGTCGACTGAAACGTGGCCCAGTCGACTGCTTTTGCCACTTATAAAAGCAGTAGCCAAAAATGTATAGTAGTCCAGTCGATTGAAAAGCGGTCCAGTCGACTGAGGCAACACTATTCACTTTCAGTTTCTAAAACAACATAGGATCCAGTCAACTGACATAGGGTCCAGTCGACTGATCCCCTACTGGACAGCCCTGTGGTAAAATATTACAACTCATGCTTCCCCAAATCAAAACAACTACAATCACCACTGAATTACAACATATTAAAACATAACTACAGGTGTTCGAATACATAATACAGTACCACAAATTTAAACCCAAGGTTCTATTACAACATATTACAAATTCCCGAAACCTTATACGAGTATAGGGAAAAGAAACAAAAATATATACAAGTGTGGTTTTCGCCGTCTCATCGGCCTCACTCCTCACGCTTCTTCTTGTCTTTCTTCTTACCTGCAATGGAGTAAATCTCCACTGCTCAGCTATATGCTAAGTGCACAAGTTCTAACATATGCAATATATGATAAACACGCTTTAATTTCATAATCACATAAATAGTCGCTAGGGTGAAAAATACGCCTTCATCTGATAGCGGCAAGTCCAAGCCTTAAACCGCGATGTCAATGGCTAGTCCAAGCCTACAACCATTACATTCCTAAGTGCCCTGGCAAGACCAAGCCTTTAACCATGCATAGTAGCCGTCGCTACTACAATTCTCAAACATCGAGAAACTTACTCCGGTATGAATTTGTATAAGACCCCCCTTTGACCCACATAGACAACTCAACGTGCTCGCAAAAATGTAGACATGCTTTTCATAATTTAGCGTGTGCATAATTAACAGGCCTACAATTAGCACATGGATTTTGCCCAGATCTCGATTTCGTCGTCGAAATATAATACATGTATTTCTCAATATTTCACAAGTTAGAACTTCATATCTCATGCTATTCTCTTGAAACTTTGAAGTATCGACTAGGGGGCCAATTAATCGTCGGATCTCGAATTTCAGAAGATTCCTACAAGTTTTTTACTGGGTTTTCCCCAAAAGTCTAGAAATTAGATTTTTAGAAAAGTTAGCTGACGACATCCTATTGACGCGTTTTCTTATCACACCCAAGTGTAGGTGATCGTACAAGTAATAAAGTTCTGGAAGTCCAGGTCGAACCCACAGGGAACGGGAAACAAAGATAGGCAATAACTATTTTGTCACTTAAAAAGAAAATAAAAGATGGATTTTTTTTTGTGGCTTTCCCTAAACTACTAATTTTTATATTTTTGCAATAAACTATTTAAAAGCTATTTTTTTGTAATAACAATTTATGGTAAAGATTTTAACAGTGCAAAATAAATTAAGTAAGATACTAGTAAGAAAAGGAAGAAAAATAAATAAAAGCTAAATTTTTGTGAGATAAACTTTTTGGATTTAATAATAGTGAAAGATAGAAAAAATACAGATATTTAACCAAAGCTATTAAAAATAGAAAATATTATTTAACTAGGGGGAAATGAATTAAAGAATTGGGAATATGAAAAACCAATATTAGATTCCACAACTTTTGTGCATTTGAAAAGATTTGGCATTTAAGACCGCAGAGTCATTCTTTATTTAAAAATAAACTTTCACTAGTCAGGGTCATATCAAGTGTGTCAGGTTTGATATGAAATGACGTCGTTTGGTTTAAAGAAAAATAAAAAGGCAATTAGACAGTAGCCAGGTTCGAACCGTGCCCCACCGTGGACGTGGGTTATTCGGCGTCCAGTCCCCACCACTCTGCCACTACACAATTGCCTACCCATTAGTGGATAGAAATATATATAAACACATATTTAAAATATAAATTTTGTCATATGAGTTGTTTGAATATGCTAGGTGTTTTTTAATGACAAAATGCATAGTTTGACAATCCATATAATTTTATTCTTTTTTTTAAAATATGTGATCTTTTGAGCCCAATATAGCCATAGTAGATTAACATGTTAAATGGTCATAAACTATAGATACATAGATATTTTTGGCCATAAATGGAAAAAAAAAAATTGCCCATTTAAGATTAGTGCACAGTAGTTGTGGTTTGCAAGTTTTTATTGCATATCCCCAATTAAAGTTTTAGCCTACCATTTTTTTAGAATTGAAGCTGTCTTCCAAATAGTCTTTTAAAGAAAGATTAAATAGATGTAAACAGTGACTGCCCAATTAAAATTTAAGTTATAAAACTAAGGTAAGGGTAAAATATAATAATATATTTTTTTCTTCACTTAACATAAGTTGGGGTTAAATTTGTGGAATCTGCAAAATAACAAAGTTTAGTACAACTAGGCTAATAAAACATAAACAAATGGAAATACTGAATTAATGATAAAATACTAAACCTTTGACTTTGGATTCTTGTGGGGTCACAGTGGTTGAACTCCAAGAACACAAATAAGGTCAAACCAAATCCTAATTTAATTTTGGAGTGAGATATGGGTATGGTGTGCTTTGGACTTTAGTAGATATAACACCCGTATTTATGTTATTGCTTTTGCATTACATTGTCATGCATGATAATGTGATATGGCGTGTCTTATGACACATGTTTGGGTGAGTTTTGACTCACGAGTTGATTTAGGTGTCTGTATTAGAGAACCCTTTGAAATTGTGGCGATTGAGGATTTGTTGTTGCAACGTCTCTCCGAGTGTGAGACGGTCACTGTGGAATACTTTAAATGTTTATCTGAAAATAAATGTTTACCTGTGTATTTCAATATCTGTATTATTTTCTATTTTAGAATTTATATCTGTTGTTAGTTTTAGTATCCTGGTGAGAACGAATTAACACGTTATTAATTTGGTAGGCTTATTAGCAACTTCGGAAACGTCACGTAGAAATTCACGTTTTAGCGACCAAACAAAACTTAGTCGAAAACTTTTATAATTTTGAGGTTTCACTTATAAAGCTATGAATAAGCTGTATAGAAAGTTTCAGAGACTGATTAGGAGTTTTGAAAACTCGTGGGGAGGTAAACGTAATTCCCGATAGTTTTGCCTATATATAGAAAGTGACGACTTTCATAAATTTCACAAATCTTAACCTAAATTCCAAAAAGGGGGCCATAGGGAGATTTTGGAGCTTAGAGCTTTGCGACGCCAAACGTCGACCTTCCGTCAGTTTGTTTTCTCCCATATTTCATATTCAAGCTCCTCGAGGTAAAAGCTTCGTTTTGATATATGTTAGGGCTTGTTTGGCCAAGTTTTTCGAAAAGTTATTTTCTAGAATTTTTCATAAAAGTTGATAAATGGAATTTTGATCCATAGGAATTGTACTAGACGGACTTCTGCACGTTCTTTGTACACGGGTTTTCTTTGGATCGAAGTTTAAGAGCGTAAATCGGAGGTGAGTAATCGAACTATGTTTTGGAATGATTTCTTGATGTGTATTCATGTTATGCTTGAATAGCATGTATTAATTCATAGATATATACTGTGTAGTTCATATTGGGCATTTGTATTGATAAGTAGGCCCAATAGCATGATGAAATGTTCGATTTCTGCGAGCATGGTGATATGTATTGAGCATGTTAAGTTGCTTATGTGGGTCAGAAGGAGCACGTGGTCACCATGCCATTTTGTGGAGCCGATATAGGCATTAAGGTCACACGGTTGAAGAGAAGAATCGTGGGTCTTACCCTTTCGCGTGGACTTATTGGCGAGGAGTCACGGATTGGGAGTATGGTTGGGCACATGAGGCTCCCGCGACTAGTATGAAATGTAGAGATGTGAATGCGAACATGTTAATCATTCATGTGCATATGTTGTTTTATTCACTAAGCGTTAGCTTAAACAAATCAAATATATGTGGTTAAATAACCATTTCAGGTGTTAATGCTGGCGAGGAATCGGAGAAGTGAGCACATGGGTTTAGAGTTCACTTAGAAGGCAACCTGAATGTTGATCTTGTAGTTTTGGAATAATAGGAATGTTGTAATAAAGATTTGAATGTTTTAACTTATGTTTAACTTAGTATGTTAGAATAGACCTAAAGCATGGTAATAGTTAGTAACATAGTTTAATTATACTTTGGTAATGTTTTAATATAGCTAGGATTACTTTGATGTGAGGTTGGAGTGTGTGGTTAACACTTGGTTGTTTTAAAAAGCTTTTGAAACTTGTTTTTCTGCAGATTGGGCTGCTGCCAGGGGAGCAGTCGACTGGTCCAGTATTCAGTCGACTGGACCCTTGTGCCTGCTAGCTACTGCTTTTTAATATGGCAAAAGCAGTCGACTGAGTCCTTCCTCAGTCGACTGGACCTCTGAAGGTTTATGTGATTTTTTTTTGTTCTACTTACTTCAGTCGACTGGACCCCAGCCTCAATCGACTGGAAGGGTTGTAAACAATTTTTGAAAACTCTCTATTCTCTTCAGTCGACTGAGGTTCCGACCCAGTCGACTTGACCCCTAGTTTTAAAATGTGTTTTGTTTTTTCGCTGCGTGTGTTCTTCAAACTAAATTTTGGGAACGTTAATGAATTGGTTTAGCCTCGGTGGCGTGCCACAGGCTCCGGTTCTGCTATTGTAGGACCGGGCTGTGACATTTAGTAGTATCAGAGTATAAGTTTAGAGCCTTGGGAATGAGTGACGTTATATATATGCTGAGTGACGTCGAGTGGAGTTTGTAATTGTGAACATAATTGTTATCATTGTAGAAATGCTTCATGTGTTAGCATTTGTTGATCGTAATGAACTGTGCACATATATCTATATTGTGGCATAGCATGCATGGTCATTATGCATTGAACTCAATAGGGGAATTTTTGAAACATTATGGCTGATCCGCCGAGAGAATTGTCATCGCATTCGTGGATGGACCAAATAGTGAATATGGTGGGAAATTTCGTACAAGCGGTAAGTGAAAGAGAACAGATGAACGTTCAGCCTCCACCAGTGGAAATTCATTATATCAATGCACCACCGGCACCGCGACCTCAATACACAATCGTGGAACAGTTTCATAAGCAAAAATAGACCTTGTATTATGGACAAGTTGACATAGACTTGGTCGATCATTGGATGATGGACATGGAAAGACATTTCCGTCAGGTAATATGTACCGATGAGGAGAAAATTTTATGCGCATCCGATACGTTGATGGGCGAAGCATTGGATTGGTGGAACAACGTACTTGAACAAGGGAAGCCGACCACGTGGGAAACATTTAAAGAAGAATTCAACGAACGTTTCTTTCCGCAATCTGCTTATACTTAGAAATGCCAAGAATTTGCAAGTCTGGTTCAGGGAGACATGACTGTGAGTGAGTATATATCCCGTTACAATGCCTTGTTATGATTTGGGAAAACTACCATTCCGACTGATAGGGATAAAGCTCGTAAGTTTAAGGAAGGACTTAGGGAGAATATCCGTGGTCGTGTGGATATGTTACAACACCCGACCATTTTTCTTATTGAGGAAGCTGCTCGTATTGCTGAAAAAAGTGTCGACAGATATCGGCAGGGACAATAAGGGAAGAGAGCTGTCACGCCCCGACGTAGCATAAATAAGGAAAGCGTTTAATTTCCTTTATGGACCCGTAGGTCGCGACAGTTTGAAGGATCGATTCCGTCCCAAACGTTGAACAACAAAACATAATAATCAGAGTAAAGCAATCAAGGCTTATAAAATTTTCTAACTTATTACATCTTATGATACGGGGTCAACTAAGGCACAGACCGCCTTAAAATAAAACAATAACTTAGTGTCTGTTACAGTCATCCTTATAAAACAAAACAGTTCATAACTTAAAACATATAATCAATAAACGGTTTTCTCATTCCAAAAGCAGCCATTCTCAATTAGCGTAGTCGTACGACTCCTCCTGGTTATAACCTGAAAAGCCTGAACACGAATGTCCAGGACGCATCAACGTCGTCAGCTTCAAGAAGCTGGTGAGTATTAAAAACATGACTTTGAATGTAAAACATACCCATTTACCTTTTTCCATTTTTTTCAATTTGTATAAATCAATAGTTAAACCGCAGGAAGAATTCATTTATAAAACAACAAGGAATATATTAAAGGTCGTTCATTCATAAAAACAGATACTCATGTAATGAGACAATGCACCACACTCATCTTGCCGACTCTTTTCTCTCGACAGCCACAACAGCCCACTATCTTACTCTTGGTATCTTTGAAACACTAAGATAGCCACACTTTAGCAACGGGGCGCCAGGGAGTGTCCAGTTTGCCTCACACTTTGGTCCGGGGTACCAGGGAGTGTCCAATGCCTCACACTTTGAATACCCTAACCGCCATGCAAATACCGGGGCAACCCCTCACGCAGTATCCAGACTCGAGTATCAGGGAGTGTCCGTAGGCCACACTTTAGCACTACCATGGGTGCCAGTGAGTGTCCAAGTTCGGCTTCACACACTTTAACGCTTCCATGGGCGTCAGGGAGTGTCCATATTTGCCACCGTCGCATTTCAAAGATACCCTCTCCACAACCACAACCACAACCATAACCGCAACTCAAACTCAATCACAACCACAACTCAAACTCAATCACAACCACAACCACAAACTCAAACTCATGCTCTTTCCACACTGACTGACACCCACATGCATGTACCACTGACCCCACATGTATGTCATGAACCTTAAACATGCGGCAATTTACTGAAATATAAATACAACATGCGTACAGGGATTAATAACTTGCAATACAATGTTTTAATCATTCAAAACATAACCAATAGAGTTCTAATTAACTAAATATCCCAAACAGAACCTTAACAGTACTAAAAGGTTGAACCAAACAGTCCCTTAACAGAAAACAGACAAAAACAGAAATTGCCAGACCTCGCGCGCGCGGGCCGCTCGCGCGAAAGGTCGCTCGCGCGGGCCGCTCGCGCGATTTGCCCAATTTTCCTTTTATGTATAAACTTTTCTGTCTGCCTGGGGAAACAAGGATCGCGCGCGCGGATCGCTCGCACGAAGGGTTTCTCGCGCGACCCTCGCTCGCGCGACCTGTCCAATCTTCATTTTTATATATATAAACTCTTCTGTCTGCCTGGGGAAACAAGGATCGCGCGCGCGGATCGCTCGCGCGGGCCGCTCGCGCGATCGTGGCGCGAGTTTTTACTGAGGCTTCTTCTTCCCCGCAATAAACTGCTCTGTTTCAGCCTAAGGGGTCCAAATTGACCCATTTTCAATTCTGTAAGTATATAGGTCATAGAGTATATGGTTCTCTTCGGTTTTTCACAAGGATTAAGAATCCATCATCAATTAAACATGATTTAAACTATAGCTCTCTAATTTTATGAAAAACTAAAACATGTCAAAACTAATTTTCTTATATACTTCCTTATATGAACAAGTTAGGCTCTAAAACTTTGGGTATAGTATATATGACATGTAATCTATCATATTCATCTAACAAAACAGGTTTTGGTTGAGTTTGGAAAATCTCCATTTTTCAAGCTATGAACTTCAACGTACAAACACCAATGGTGATCCTTCAAATTAACTACCCAAATCAGTAAATAAGGAATGGATTACATTTTGAGTGAGTTAGTAATACTCACTGATTTCAAGCCTTAGAGATTAAGTTGAGAAAGATAAGAAATCAAGAAAGCCAATAGAAGCTTGCAAGCTATGGTGATTGAGTCTTCTCTCTCTGAAATTTTGCTGAAGAAAACTCTCAAACTCTCTGTGTTCTCTCTTTTCTCTCAGGTTTTTACAGATTGTGTGTGTTGAGAGAGTGCATAAGAGTTTATAATAGAAATTTTAAGAGAAAAACTTGGTGCCCAAGATCTTTCTTCAATACTCTACAAATTGCATTTGTTTTTCAAAATATCTATACAAATGGAATATACAGCTCCAATACATACGTATATGCACACACTCAGATTTTGAAGAGGCAACCTAGACTAGTAGGGGTCAAGGGGTGTTTGGGTATTTTAGCTTTTGGTCACAACAATACACACACACACACACACAAAGCATTGCCAAACAAGGCCTATGCTAATGATCACTTGCCATAAATGGCAATAAAGCAATTGTCCAAATCAGTCACTTCCAAAATCTGTGGAAGTTCACACAGCGTGGACAGTTTTGGACATAAACTGGTATTTTCGGGGCGCGGTGGTCACCACAAAAATACGGGAATTTCATTTTAACTTAAGAATTGATTTTCTGGTTTTATAAAAATACTGATTGAGTCAATAGAAGTTATTTTCACCGTTTTGAAATACATACTTTGAAATCCACACAGGTATTACTAATTTTGTAAAATTGCAGTTTGGCCCCCAATAAAATTTAAATGTGAATTAGATAAGAAATTAATATTCCAAACATGTGACTGAAATTAAAATAAAAGCAGACAATGCTAATTGAATTTAAATATGCCAATGCAAATACAAATAAATTAAATATGGACATGAATTTTAAATTAAATGGAAATGCAGGTTGTTACAAGAGCAAATGACAGTCGGGGTAAGAGTCAAAGGAATGCGAAGAAACCATTTACGTAAGGTTCGGGATCGCATATGGGTGACCAAGGAGGAAGTACATTCACGGGAGATTCGAGACCGTCCTGCCCGACATGTAACCTGCGACACAGAGGAACCTGCTATCAATTGACCACTTGCTACCTTTGCAAGAAATTGGGACACGTATCTAGGAATTGTCCTTTGAATGCGAATGTGACTACACCGAACACTACCTCGAACACAAAGAGTTACAACCCAGAGATGAGGGGAAAATGTTTTGAATGTGGACAACCGGGACACATAGTGAAGAACTGCCTGAGTAAGAGACAACCGGGAATGAGTACCGGGGCATCGAGTGTGCCAAGCGGATCAAGGGTAGAACCTTGAGTGGATAAAGGGAAAGGAGTCGCGCAACAATAAGAACGATACTTCTAGCTCAGGCCAGGTAATACGGATGATACCGTCGTATCATGTATTCTTCCTATTTGTTCGTATCCTGCACGTATACTTATGGATTCTGGTTCAACGCATTCATTCGTATCACGTGATTTTGTTAAGCATTTAACTGTTAAGTCAGAACCGCTAGGATATGACTTGTGTGTATCATTGCCTAGTAGTGAACCTCTAGTTACTTCTTCGATATTCAAGTCATGTGAGATCAAGATAGGTAATAAAGACTTGAGCATTGATTTGATTCTGTTGACAATGAACTACTTTGATGTTATCTTGGGTATGGATTGGTTGTCGGTTAATCAAGCCAGAATCGATTGTGAATAAAAACGGGTTAGTTTCTATCCGTCAGGGCAAGAAGGGTTTACTTTTCAGGGTAAGGGAGTGATTGTACCGTCGTACTTGATATCGACGATTCAAGCAAGTAAGATGTTGAAGAAGGGTTGTTCAGGTTTCTTATGTTCAATTATCGACACGCGAGTTCTTGGACCACTAATAGAAGACATTTTAGTAGTTCGAGAATTTCCAGATGTTTTTCCCGATGAGTTACCCGACGTATTGATTGAAAGAGAACTTGAGTTCACAATAGAAATAGTACCAGGGTCACAACCGATATCTAAAGCGCCGTACCGAATGGCACCGATAGAGTTGAAAGAATTGAAGGTTCAGTTACAAGAACTACTTGAGAAAGGTTTTATCCGACCGAGTGTTTCGCTGTCGGGAGCTCCAGTCTTGTATGTGAAGAAGAAAGATAGAACAATGCGTATGTGCATCGACTACCGAGAGTTGAATAAGTTGACCATCAAGAACAAGTATCCGTTTCCGCGAATAGATGACTTGTTTGATCAGTTACAAGGGGCCCAGGTATTTTCGAAGATCGACTTGAGATCCGGTTACCATCAGTTGAAAGTCAAAGAGGAAGATGTTGAGAAGACAGCATTCAAGACTTGATATGGTCATTTTGAATTTTTGGTTATGCCATTTAGAGTAACTAATGCACCAGCTGCTCTTTCATAGACTTGATGAATCGTGTTTTCAAGGATTATTTAGATGAGTTCATTATTGTGTTCATAGATGACATCCTAATCTACTCCAAAAGCGTTGAAGATCACGAGCATCATTTGTGATTAGTTTTACAACGATTGCGTGAAAAGAGATTATTCGGCAAATTAAAGAAGTGTGAGTTTTGGTTGACAGAGATATCTTTCCTTGGACATATAGTGTCGGCAAAGGGAATTTCTATAGACCCTCAGAAGATAGAAGCAGTTACTAACTAGGTGAGACCAACGAATGTGACAGACATTCGAAGTTTCCTAGGATTAGCTGGGTATTATCGAAGACTTGTAAAAGACTTTTCACGTATAGCAATGCCGATGACACAGTTAATGAGGAAAGATATTGCTTTTGTTTGGAGTCCAGAATGTGAAGAAAGTTTTTAAGAGTTGAAGAGCCGACTAGTGAAAGCACCAATTTTAGCCATTCTGTCAGGGACTGAAGGGTTTATTATCTACAGTGATGCTTCATATAGAGGTTTAGGTTGCGTTCTTATGCAAAGTGATAAGGTTATTGCATATGCGTCAAGACAACTTAAACCGCACGAGAAGAATTATCCAACACATGATCTAGAATTGGCCGCCGTGATTTTTGCAGTGAAGATTTGGCGTCATTACCTATACGAGGAAAAATATGAGATCTATACGGATCACAAGAGTTTGAAGTACCTGTTTACACAACGAGATTTGAACATGAGGCAAAGGAAATGGTTAGAGTTGATGAAGGACTATGACTTGTTAATTCAGTATCATCCGGGCAAGGCGAATGTCGTCGCCGATGCTCTTAGTCGCAAAGTACCAACCAACACCGCATCAGATTTGACTTCTCAGAAAGAACTGATACGAGATATGGAGAATTTGGAGCTTGAAGTGATACCGATGATTGAAAGTGGCTTGATGTCGACGATGGTGGCATAACCACTCTTGATTCACGAGATCACAGAGAAACAACTTTAAGATGTGGCTTTGAAAAATATTTGTGATGAGATTTCGATGGGCAAACAACCGGGATTTACTTTTGAGAATGATGTTTTTAGATTGAGGGGTAGAATTTGTGTGCCTAACAAGAAGGAGTTAAAACAGAACATCCTAGAGCAAGCACACAATACGAAGTATACCGTTCATCCAGGAAGCACCAAGATGTATAGAGATTTGAGACATGTTATTGGTGGCCGGGAATGAAGAGAGAAATAGCACGTTATGTTTCGCGTTGTACTAGTTGTCAACAAGTAAAGGCCGAACGCCAAGTACCCTCGGGATTGTTACAACCGTTACCGATAGCCGAGTAGAAATGGGAGCACATAACAATGGATTTTGTTAGCGGGTTTCCGAGGTCAAAGAGATCGAACACTATTACTTGGGTAATCGTTGATCGTTTGACGAAGTCGTCGCACTTCCTACCAATCCGAACAACTAAGCCAATGACGTTAGCTAAGTTGTATATTCGCAAAATTGTGAGACTACATGGTATCCCAGTTTCTATCATTTCGGATAGGGATAGTAGTTTTACATCAAAGTTTTGGAGAGCCTTGCAATAAGCAATGGGTACCAAATTGCACTTTAGTACTGCTTTTCATCCTCAGACCGATGGCCAATCAGAGAGAGTAATCCAAATTTTGGAAGACATGCTTCGGTTATGTGTACTTGATTTCCAGGGTGATTGGGAAGACCACCTACTGTTAATTGAGTTCGCATATAACAACAGTTTTCAGTCGAATATTGGAATGGCTCCTTATGAAGCTTTATATGGTCGTGTATGTCGTTCACCGATTAGTTAGACAGAGGTGGGAGAAAGAATGATTAAAGGGCTGAAAATGGTACAAGAAACGACGGACAAGATAAAGGTAATTAGACAACGATTACTGACAGCCTAGAGTAGGTATAAGAGTTATGCCGACAAGCGCAGACGGCTGTTGGAATTCGATGTAGGAGACTTGGTGTTTTTGAAGGTGTCACCTTCAAAAGGAATAACCAGATTTGGTAGATACGGGAAACTCAACCCGAGGTATGTAGGACCTTTTGAGATTATTGGGAGAGTTGGACCCGTAGCTTATCGTTTGAAATTGCCGAGTGAGTATGCTCAAGTGCATAACGTGCTTCACGTGTCATTGTTACGTAAACACTATAGAGATCAAGTTATGACTCCGATATCGAATGAGATTCAGAGTGATTTGAAATATGTTGCGTATCCGATAGAAATCTTGGATCGGAAGGATCAAGTCTTACAGAACAAAGTAATATCGAAAGTGAAAGTGTTATGGCGTAGCCAAACTATGGAAGAGATGATGTGGGAAATAGAAGATGAGATGGGTACCCAGTATCCGCACCTTTTTGAGACATGAGGTACAAGTTTGGGAGCAAACTTCTTTTAAGGGGGAGAGTATTATAACACCTGTATTTGTGTTATTGCTTTTGCATTACATTGTCATGCATGATAATGTGATGTGGCGTGTCATATGATACATGTTTGGGTGAGTTTTGACTCACGAGCTGATTTGGGTGTCTGTATTAGAGAACTCTTTGAAACTGTGATGATTGAAAATTTGTTGTTGCGACGTCTCTCCGAGTGTGAGATGGTCACTGTGGAATACTTTATATGTTTATTTGAAAATAAATGTTTACCTGTGTATTTCAATATCTGTATTATTTTCTATTTTAGAATTTATATCTGTTGTTAGTTTAGTATCCAGGTGAGAACGAATTAACACGCTATTAATTTGGTAGGCTAATTAGCAACTTCGGAAACGTCATGTAGAAATTCGCGTTTTAGCGACCAAACGAAACTTAGTCGAAAACTTTTATAATTTTGAGGTTTCACTTATAAAGCTATGAATAAGCTGTATAGAAAGTTTCAGAGACTGATTAGGAGTTTTGAAAACTTGTGGGGAGGTAAACGTAATTCTCGATAGTTTTGCCTATATATAGAAAGTGACGACTTTCATAAATTTCACAAATCTTAACCTAAATTCCAAAAAGGGGGCCATAGGGAGATTTTGGAGCTTAGAGCTTTGCGACGCCAAACGTCGACCTTCCGTCAGTTTGTTTTCTCCAATATTTCATATTCGAGCTCCTCGAGGTAAAAGCTTCGTTTTGATATATGTTAGGGCTTGTTTGGCCAAGTTTTTCGAAAAGTTATTTTCTAGAATTTTTCATAAAAGTTGATAAATGGAATTTTGATCCATAGGAATTGTACTAGACGGACTTCTGCACGTTCTTTGTACACGGATTTTCTTTGGATCGAAGTTTAAGAGCGTAAATCGGAGGTGAGTAATCCAACTATGTTTTGGAATGATTTCTTGATGTGTATTCATGTTATGCTTGAATAGCATGTATTAATTCATAGATATATACTGTGTAGTTCATATTGGGCATTTGTATTGATAAGTAGGCCCAATAGCACGATGAAATGTTCGATTTTTGCGAGCATGGTGATATGTATTGAGCATGTTAAGTTGCTTATGTGGGTCAGAAGGAGTACGTGGTAACCGTGCCATTTTGTGGAGCCGATATAGGCATTAAGGTCACACGGCTGAAGAGAAGAATCGTGGGTCTTACCCTTTCGCGTGGACTTATTAGCGAGGAGTCGCGGATTGGGAGTATGGACGAGCACGTGAGTCTCCCGCGACTAGTATAAAATGTCGAGATGTGAATGCGGACATATTTATCATTCATGTGCATATGTTGTTTTATTCACTAAGCGTTAGCTTAAACAAATCAAATATCTGTGGTTATTCAAATAACCATTTCAGGTGTTAATGGTGGCGAGGAATCGGAGAAGTGAGCACGTGGGTTTAGAGTACGCTTAGACGGCAACCTGAATGTTGATCTTATAGTTTTGGAACAATAGGAATGTTATAATAAAGATTTGAATGTTTTAACTTATGTTTAACTTAGTATGTTAGAATGGACCTAAAGCATGGTAATAGTTAGTAACATGTTGTAATTATACTTTGGTAATGTTTTAATACAGTTAGGATTACTTTGATGTGAGGTTGGAGTGTGTGGTTAACACTTGGTTGTTTTAAAAAACTTTTGAAACTTGTTTTTCTGCAGATTGGGCTACTGCCAGGGGAGCAGTCGGCTGGTCCAGTGTTCAGTCGACTGGACCCTTGTGCCTGCTAGCTACTGCTTTTTAATATGGCAAAAGCAGTCGACTGGGTCCTTCCTCAGTCGACTGGACCTCTGAATTGGTTCTGCTTACTTCAGTCGACTGGACCCCAGCCTCAGTCGACTGGAAGGGCTGTAAACAAATTTTGAAAACTCTTTACTCTCTTCAGTCAACTGAGGTTCCGACCCAGTCGACTGGACCCCTAGTTTTAAAATGTGTTTTGTTTTTTCTCTGCGTGTGTTCTTCAAACTAAATTTCAGGAACGTTAATGAATTGGTTTAGCCTCGGTGGCGTGCCACAAGCTCCGGTTCCTCTATTGTGGGACTGGGCTGTGACAGTAGATGATTATAACAACTACGTGGCTAAGAAATCTGACATTTACTTGCAAAATCTGTCATCTAGTGAATGAAAATATTGCTATAAAAACTAAAAATTTGGGGTTTCAAACTATTTTAGGAGACAACTACAGGTACTATTAGACTAAAAATATTAAATCTAAACTTTAATAGGAATATTTTACTACTACCAATTGACA
This sequence comes from Hydrangea macrophylla, assembly GCA_033977485.1. Classification (NCBI taxonomy): domain Eukaryota; kingdom Viridiplantae; phylum Streptophyta; class Magnoliopsida; order Cornales; family Hydrangeaceae; genus Hydrangea; species Hydrangea macrophylla. The sequence goes on from CM066987.1 coordinate 31,330,663, forward strand.
AAGGTTGTACCAGAAAACAAATATTTTAAATTTAAGAAATACAGTACACAAAGTTTTGCTACATAATTTTTGAATATGAAATCATCAATTACATAAAAGTAAATTTTTACAACTACTAGAACTAGAAAAGACAAAGAAAAACTAAAGTTTCCCACTTCTTGGGACAATATGAAGTGCTCACATAATAAGCTCCCCTAAACTATTCTCTCCCTAACAGTGTGTGCGAAGCTTGTGATACTTGTTCTTGTGTTGTAGGCTCCTCCCTTTCCTTTGGCTTCTGCTCAATTTATAGACGAATGTTTGTGATAGATTCATCACTGCTTTCGTCACTATTGGCACGCGACTTGCAAATTGTCTTCGATGCGCCTTGATTTTCTTCGCCCTAATTTCTTCAGATCCTCTGACACCTGTGTTGAAAAGAGAGAGAGAGAGAGAAGAAGAAGATAAAGGAATAAAAAAATAAACAAAACATAACATATTTAACATTCAAGCATAACCTTAGATGTTTCCTCCGGTTTTTTTTTTTTTGCCATCCAAACAGTAATTTTTACTGTTTGGTTACTATTCACTACTATTCATCTTTGACTAACAAATGAATATACTATGGTGTGGTTGCTACTTCTTTCCTTCCCTTTATTTCACTTCATTTTTACCTAAACATATAAAATACTTAAAAACACATTTTTACACGCATTTGAGTAACATCACTATTAAATTATATTAATTCAAATATGCATGTAAAACTAGGAATTTGGGGGATTAAATGAGCACAATGTCTATTATATTGGTACATAAATGTGCAATATTCAGTGTTTGTCACACCCCTTAACCAACTTATTATTAGTCCCTAGCAATGAAGTGAAAAGAGAAATTGTTCTAGAAGTTTTATTAAAAAGTAGACATAAACTAAGGAAAACAAAATTACCGATTGCATTTAGCGTATGTAACAAGCCGTTAAACCCCTAGGTTACCCCTAGTGGACGAGTGTTGTCTCGTGAGGGTTTGCAGTGAATACACCCACAAAATTCATTTTTTTTAAAAAAAAATTTTAAGTGTAAAAATAAAGTAAAATAAAAATTAAGGTAGATTTTCTCCTTTTACAACAGATTAGATTAAATTTGACAATAAAATGAAATTTTCAGGTATGTAGTAGTAATGCAACACATATACTCACAGTTTGTCAATGGAATCATTTTTTTTATACTCTTTAAACTTACAGTGTGCACTTGAAAAGTCAAGCAACTGATCTTAATTTCAAAGTTTACATAACTATTAACAGTCATAAAATTTGTAGTTTTAACTCAAATCTCACTAGGATTTCACTTTTTTAAGGAGAAACTCTCAGAAACGGTGTAGAGAACATCTCACTTGGTAGGGAAGCAAAGATTGAGGAGTTGCTTCCATATTTTTTTTGATGACTCAATATATAGGGATTTAGAGTACAATAAGTCTCATTAAAGAATACTTAGCATTAGAAGAGCGATCTACCGTGGAGAACATCCTTATCACTTAAATTTAAAAAAATCAATTTCTTTTAAATCATTAGGACTTTGATTGGTAGGTTAGAAATTAAGATGAGCAGGAGATTTGGGATGTATTTGTTCTAAGCATGTGATTGGAGTGTTTGCGCAATTCATTCCAACCTCTTCTTTTTCTTCTCCTTTTTATCATTTGTACAGTTTTATTTATTTATTTTTTTTAGTTTCTCATTTTTTTTTCTTTTCTTTTCTTTTTTTTTTGAAATCAACTCCTTTCCTTCTTTACCACTTCTTGCAATATCATTACAGTCCAATCACATACCTGGATATAAAAGTGAGGTTTGTACTCCCAGGTGAAGCAAAGCATGATTTGGAGAGAATTGAGAATAAGGCAATATAAGGTGAAGGGGGGTGCATTTGAAAGAAAATATGGCGTAAATCATTTTTAAAATAGATTGACTTTTTTCATTCAAGCAATTTAGACGTTCTAATGGTAAATCCTAAACGTTCTCTTCCAATGACCAGTCAAAGAAAAATAATGAGACTTTCAACGAGTAATATGATACAGAGAATAAAATGAGACTGAAAAGAATAGTAACCCTCATAAAGGAAGATTGGCACAAAAGCTCACATGGGTTAATTAGTTTCCACTACTTGTCTTTAAACTGCACAGTTTATGCTTACTCATCCATTTAGATTCAGTAAATATTTTCACACTATTTCAAAAAGATTTAAAGTTTAAATAGTTTCTAGCATTTGAAAATAGTTAAACATGTGACAATGTGTTGTATGCTATTAACATACCTAAAATAACATTAACGTGCCAAATTTAACTTATAAAGAGTAAAAGAAAAAATTCTGAAAAATTCCTAAGCGCATCCACTAAGTTGGATACATATATGGTGCAACTAGTATCCTCTGCACCTATATAAAAGAGGCTATGCAATCCGGAGCATTCAAGTTGTCATGATAGCCCATCCACCTCTAGTAAAAGAGATGGGTCTAGAATCACTAGCAAGCTAAAAACATCAGTAAGAGGCTAGGAGATAACTCTGGCTATACCTAATTTTCGTTACCTCTATAGTCATTCACCGCACTAGACGTATCTGGTGATGTTGGGATCATGCAAATTACTCGTATCGAACCAACTAATGAAAGCCAGATGTACACGTAGGATTATTTCAAAGTCTGACCTGACTGAAAATTATTGAATGTACTAAAAATAATTTTAAAACAAAAACAATTTAAAAAAATGAGGGATGGGAAAACAAAATTTATTTGGGTATCAAAGGATCCAGTCCTCTTTCTCAACAAAAATTTTCTTTTGTTTTGATTTGAATTGTCTTTTGTAGCAGTAGTAAACTTTGAAAGATGTGCCAATATGAGCAATTAAACCAGAACATTCTTCTCTATAACAATCAAACACTATCCTAACCTTTAACCTTTCCTTTTGATGGCATAAAGGCTAGTGCGAGCAAAGGGTTTCTTCTGCTCAGAAACAAGTGAGCGACCCATTAACGTCTGGTCATCGACTATTGGATCCATTTTTTATACTCTCAGCCAACAAGAGAGGCTAGACTCAATCCTCTACTCCTTCCACTATCAACTAAGATTTAATTAAAGAGAGCTTAGAGGGGGTGAGTGAGAATTTTATTTAAAAACTAAAAATATTTATATTAAAAAAATATATACATTCAGAAACTAAAAAGAAAATATATATATATATATATATTAACAAAAAAAACTAGAACACACAAAAACAAAATTTACATTTTCTCTCTCTCTCTCTCTCTCTCTCTCTCTCTCTCTCTCTCTCTTATAGAAAAGTCCAAGACAACGTATTAGTACAATAATAATAAGAAAAATTATGGTATAAAGTTCAAAAATCAGAAGAGCGGTGACGTGTTCGTCATTCATTTTTTTTTAAACAGAAAACTTGGAAGAAAAAAAATTAGATTTTTTAATAAGGGCAACGCAGTATTATCATAACAGCAATTAAGAAAATGACAAGGTAAAGTTCAAAATACATAAGACCAATAGCTAGCGCATCGTCCATTTTTTTGTTTTGTTGTTTTTTTTTATAAGAAAAGGAAAAATATCACCTGTCTCTTGGAAATCTGAGAACCTGGTAGGACCGTGGATCGAGTGATATTTACAAGTTTCTTTGTTGAGTGGATACCTACAACTTATGTATTATATTTTTGTTAAATAATGGAAAAGAGAGAAATTCAAAATCTAAAAAAACTAAAAATTAAACCGAAATCAGAAAAAATAGAGAATAAAATCAAAATCAAGCTTTTCTCTGAACTATGGATCTTACCTTTAGTGATCGCTAGAGTGGATCTTGATTTTAGATCGAAAAAATTAAAGAAAATGAGAGAGGGAGAGATCGGGGGAGAGAGTGAGAGTTGCAGAGAGGAGAGAGAGATCACAGCAAGAGGGAGAAGAAAAAGAAAGGAAAAAAGAAAGGAAAAAGAGAGATGAGGAAAAGTTTTTAGGGTTCAAAGCCCTATTTAAAGCCATTTTCTCTTTTTCAGTGTATCTCTCTCTAAAAGATTAATTTTTTAAATTTTTGTAAGAAATAAATATAAAATAAACAAACCGGTGTTAATCGTGAAATCGTCCCCCTCAACTGAGTCTGACATTGTCCTCAATGAGTGAGATGAGAAAAAGAAGCCAAGGATAACACCTGTAATAAAAAGAAATAAACAAAAAAAAATACAATAATAATGACAAAATTAATTTATACATATAAAAAGTGACCAAACTTGGAGTATAAGAATATTAGAATATAAATACTCTGATACACTATGTCCTATACTAATTATGATTTAAGATATTAAGGAGTATTATAGTTGGGGTCCTCTAAAGGAATGGACTCCAACTCAAGTTCAAATGCTTCAAAAAATGGTTTTAATCTATGTCCATTAACTTTAAATGTATTTTCATCTTTAGGGTCCTCAATCTCGACAGTTCCATAAGGATAAACATTTTTTACTATGTACGGACCAGTCCATTGAGATTTCATTTTTCCTCTAAAAAGATGTAATCTTGAGTCATGTAATAGAACTTTTTGCGCAGGGGTAAATCTTTTGCGCAAAAGATTCTTATGATGATACATTTTAGTTCTTGCTTGATGAATTCGGGTATTATCATATGCGTCTTTACGAATTTCTTCAAGCTCACTTAATTTTAATTTTCTTAAAATTCCTCCTTCAATATTACAATTTAAAGTTCTTGTAGCCCAATATGCTTTATGTTCTAATTCTACTGGTAGGTGACAAGCTTTTCCATACACAAGTCTATATGGAGACATCCTCAAATAGGTCTTATAAGCAGTTCTATATGCCCACAAAGCATCTGTTAATTTTGAAGACCAGTCTTTATGATTAGAATCAATAGTTTTTTCGAGAATATGCTTAATTTGCCTATTGGCTAATTCAGCTTGTCCATTTGTTTGTGGATGGTATGCAGTTGACACCTTATGCGTCACTCCATATCTTTTCATTAATTTTTCAAAAGGCTTGTTACAGAAGTGAGTTCCTTGATCACATATTATTGCTTTTGGAGTTCCAAACCGAGAAAGTATATTATCTTTTAAAAAAGCAATAACTGTACGGTGATCATTCTTTCTTGTAGGAATAGCTTCTACCCATTTTGAAACATATTCGACTGCTAATAAAATATATTCATATTGGCAAGATGGAGGAAAAGGTCCCATAAAGTCAATACCCCAATAATCAAATATTTCAATTGTAATTATAGGGGTCATTGGCATTTGATTTCTTTTTGTAATACTGTCTAACATTTGACAACGGTTACAAGCCTTATAGTATAAATATGAATCTTTAAATAGAGTGGGCCAATATAAACCGCTTTGTAAAATTTTTATGGCAGTTACTCGAGATTAAAAATGTCATCCACAAAAAGGACGAATGCCACATGAAAAGTACATTTTCGATTTCTTCATTAGGAACACATTTCCTAATTACCTGATCAGCACAATATTTAAACTGATATGGGTCATCAAAGTAGAAATGCCTAGCAATAGCTAGGAATCTCTTTTTATCAGATGGTGACCAATTACTTGGTATTTTTCCAGTTACTAAATAATAACAAGATCAGCATACCATGGCAGAGAAGTCACAGAAAATAACTGTTCATCAGGAAAAGAGTCTTAAATAGGTAAGGGTTCACTAGTATTGTCTTCAAAAGTGAGGCGGGATCAGTGATCAGCTACCACATTTTTTACTCCTTTTTTGTCTTTAATTATTAAATTAAATTCCTGTACTAGGAGTATCCACCTAATAAGCCTAGGCTTACTGTCTTTCTTTGAAAGAAGATATTTTAGAGCTGAATGGTTAGTAAAGCAGACAATAGGGGAACCGATCAAGTATTGCCTAAATTTATTAAGGGCGAATACCACGGCTAGTAATTCTTTTTCAGTAGTTGAGTAGTTCATTTGAGTACTATCCAGAGTTCTAGTGGCGTAGTATATAACTGATGCCTTTTTATCCTTTCTTTGCCCTAGGACAGCTCCAATGGCAAAGCCGCTAGCATCACACATTAATTCAAATGATATGCTCCAATCAGGAGATTGCATAATAGGTGCAGTAGTGAGATGCTCTTTTAATTGCTCACAGGAGTTTTGACGTTCTTTAGTCCATTCAAAAGGTGTGTCTTTGGCCAATTAAAGGTTTAGAAATAGTACTGAATTTTTTTATGAATCGGCGATAAAAACTTGCATGTCCTAAGAATGAATGGATGTCTTTTACAGTCTTGGGAATTGGTAAAATTAGCAATAAGATCTATTTTGGCTTTGTCTACCTGTATCCCATTTTCAGAAATAATGTGTCCTAAGACAATACCTTTAGTGACCATAAAATGACATTTCTCCCAATTTAAAACTAAACTTTTTTCTTCACGTCTTTGGAGAACTTTCTAAAGATTGCTTAGGCAATCATCATAGGATTTGCTAAAAATTGAAAAATCATCCATAAAAACTTCTAAATTCTTTTCCACCATATCACTAAAAATACTTAGCATACACCTTTGAAAGGTCGCAGGTGCATTGCAAAGACCAAAGGGCATTCAGCGATTGGCAAAAGATCCAAATGAACATATGAAAGTAGTTTTTTCTTGATCTTCTGGTGCAATCTCTATTTGATTGCAACCACTATAACCATCTAGAAAATAATAATACTTATGGCACGCAATTCTTTCTAACATTTGATCCATAAAAGGTAAAGGAAAGTGATCCTTATGAGTTACAGCGTTGAGTTTTCTATAGTCTATGCATACACGCCATCCAATAGTGACACGAGTGGGAATTAATTCTCCCTTTAAATTTGGAACAACTGTAATTCTTGTTTTCTTTGGCACAACTTGTGTTGGACTTACCCATTTGCTATCGAATATTGAATATATGATGCTGTGGACACCGGCATTCCACCACTTGTTTGTTTTCGTTTGAAATTTGATTTGGATCAAAGAAAAAAAATGGTCTGTTGAAAACAGATACAGAGTCGCCACTTGGTCTTTAAGGAACCAAGAAACCTAATTTTGACTCACCCAAATGGATAAAGGGCACCGGCCCTTCATAACCAAAGAACTTGGTTCGGGGTTTTGGTACGAGAGAGGAAGGAGCCTTTGTCGTGACTAAAACACCCTCAACTCGCCCCGTCTTTCGACGGGTCTCAATTAACATCCAAATAATCATCTTATACCATGTATGGTTTGATAATTAATACTATGATAGTATATTACATCACATAAGAAACTTGAAATGGAAGATCTAAAGATAAATTATCATTCATAAGATCTAAGTCAAATATCATGCAATGTAAAGTGAAAGATCACACAAATAAACCTAGGAAAAATCGTCTAATCATGTATCAAGTAATTAAGTTTCCTTAATCTAAAGGGGACATGAATTGTTCTTGAAACAAATAAACAAAGAAATCAAAATATGCTTAGCAAGCTAGTATGATGCATGTTATTCTTTGAGAAAAGAAGATCTCTCAATCCCCGGGACGGATGAGAAAGGAGGATTAGATCGAGGGGAAGCATGAACGTGTGATCATGATCATTCCTTATAATCTTCTTAGATTAGGAGTCACCAAAGCCCCAAATCTTTGCATGGGTGCAACGTATGTATCTAGAATGTGCTAAGGTTGTAGTGTGCTTTGTGTTCATGGATTCCTAGAATGACTTAGAAGTCTAGAATGTGTATGAATGAATGAATGAAATCATTATAGGATATGTACAAATTTAGTATTAACTACTTCCTAAGACATGAGCTAATTTGGAGTGCATGCAAGCATCTAATCAAAGAATGAAAGTTAAAATGTGCTTGCTGTGAATAGTGGACAGAACAGTAACTAGATCTTTTGAAAATTTAAAAGAGGGGTTAGGAATGTTTTCTATGCATTATTTTTTATGGAGATATTCCTTATTGTGTCTAGAACACAACCCAAAAAGCCAATATTTAATAACTATCACAGATTGAGAGAAATCATATAGACAATGAAGGTCACTTAGAAACAGAGTCTGTACTGTCGACTGAAATGTTGAAAAATCTTAGAAAATGAAAACAAATGATATGGAGGCCCATTTTATACAAAAAATTCCCTAAGACATTGAAGTTTAAGGGAAAAATAGTTTGGGACCACCCCTTTTGGAAAAGTCTTCTAAAAAAGAAGTTGGAAGTCAACCAAGCTGCTGTGACAGCAGAGGCAGAATGTCTAGAAGGAATGTTTGGGTCCAAATGGACCATTTTCAAGTATTTTCAAGTCAAACCAAAAATCATGGGTGTTCTCTAATGATTTAGGAAGACTTTCCAAGTAGCCTTGCATCCATACATTAAGTATTGAGTTCTAGAGAAATCTTTGAACTCGGATCACTCACTGTTTTGACTCACTGTTTTGAAGATTTTGGGGAAAACAAAGTTTTCTTTCTTGAGATCAAAATGAGAGGGATTGAGGGGGGGTTTTGAAATAGAGGTTTTGAAAATGTATTTCCAACACTCAATAAAGATTATAGCCACTTAAAATGCCAACATCAAACTCATCATCAAGAGCCTCCAAGATTGTTGGAGAGATTTATCTTTTCATTTGAACATAACTTCAAAGATACCATGGAGGTATTGAAGTTATGATCATCATCTATCAAACATGTTTTTGAGGTCAAGAGCTACTATCCATAAGGATTCACTCACCTCAAACTTCATGTTATCATCTAGATGATGATGAACTAGTAAGTAAATAAAGAAAAATAAAAAAGAAATGAGGTGAGAAGAGATGAACATTGTGTAAACAAGCAAGTAGATAATAATCAATAGATGATATTCATGATGTATTGAACTTGTAGTTTGGTGTTTCACTCATATATGATGACATTGGACATGGAAGAAGCTTCCTCTCTCTTAAATGCTCACTAAAATGGTGGTTGGGTGTATTGAATGTTGAAGTAAATAGGAGTAGTGAAGCAAAAACAAAGTTTAGAACTCACTTTTGTTTTGAAAATCAAAGAAGAAAGTGTGGATATCGCAGGATTTCCTACCCACTTTTAAAACAATTTTTCAAATTTCAAAGAGTCACCACTTAATTTTTAAAAGGAAAAATTAAGAAACCATTTTAAAGCAAACTGATCTTTTGTGAAACCAAAGATTTAACTGGGTCCGGGGATTATGGAATAAAAGGGGAAGGAGCCCGACGGACTAAAACACCCCCTTTCATCATATCTCGCGATAGGCCTCTACTCAACATCCTTTTTAATCAAATTATTAATCTAAGCATGCCCTCAACTAATACATATATACATATACATTACACAAGCATGTTGGAAATGGTGTAAAATTGCTAACGGTAAAATATCATTCATAAGTCACATAATTCAACTAGCAAACATCATGATATGCAATAGAGAACTATAAAACATACCCGGGATCTGGCTGCGAATATCAAACGTGCAATGCATGCAAAAATAAACCTAAGAAAGGTCTCTAACACATATATACACATAAGGCAAAACCTAAGCTAAGGTGTCGCACATGAGGTTGAAAAATCAATTAAAATCAATGAAGTAAATTAAACTAGAGAAGGGTTGAGAAATTGTACCTCAAAGCGCTACAAAAACAAAGGTTAGTACACATGCCTCATACTAGATATAATATCAAAAGGTAATCAATCCTAAGTCATGTTCAATTAAATTCAATTAAGCCCAACTTTGTCCAAGAACTACTTCTAATTATAAGCATCAGGGTATATGAATGAATGAATGATTATGAACAATAATAAGATATGAATTTATTCACTAATTTGGATCACTTAGCCTCTGGGTTTAATCTAAATTATCCTTGTTCAAAAGATGGTTTGAGTCCTAGGCCATTAGGAGACTATTTGAGTTGAAATAAACAAGATTAGACAAAAACAGTAGCAGTTTTTTGTGATTTACAGAGAGCAGACCCGACGTTCAAAAATGGAAATAAAATACTTTCAATGGTTGGATCTTACTGATTTTTGGATATGTTATGGCTCTGTGAGTCTAGTTTCTAAACCAAAAAGAAAATCAAGGTTTCAACGGTTAGATCTCCGGGAATATGAACAATACTAGACCTCACTCAGGATTCTGCAACTCTCTGTCCAGAGATCTTGTATGATTTTCTCAAAATAGTAAAAAAATGAGAAACACTTAGATCTTTTTAGGGTACCTTCCTAACACATTAAGGTACTTATAAAAAATTATTTGAGACCCGAAAACTTTATTAGGGTTCTGATTTATTAATTTTGAAACAGACTTATTATTCTGAAAGCATTCTAGAACTCTGGACAGATTGTGATTAGCTCACAAAAATCATGATCAAACCTCTCTAATCACAAAATCTTGCTAAAACAAAAATCACAGTGGTAAAACAATGTGTTACTGATATTTTTCCGTTGGTTTCACTTGATTTCAACGGTTAGATCTTAAACTAAAAATCTTTGATCAAAAACAGTTTGTGAACCCACTGTTTTTGTCTTGCTAGTTCAAGTTTGTTGATTGGCCTCAACTATTAAAACATGAAGTTGGGGCTCAAACCAAACTACTTCTTCTACCATTTGATGGTCATTGAAGACTATGAGGCACACTACACTTATGGATCTTGATGAAGTATTGAAATGAACTTCACAAAATCCTCAAATAAAGAACTCAAACCTATGGACCCAAGTTTGAATTCAACTTATCACTCCTACCATTTGATGGTCATTGGAGTTAGAGACATACTCATATGTAGGTTTTAGATGAAGTATGAAAGACTTCTTAAAACCTAAGAGAAAGATTAGTCCAAGCCATGGGAGTAGACTTGAACTAACGCATTTTCTCCTACCATTTGATGGTCATTGGAGACTATGAGGCATATATGCTCATAGGTTTTAATGAAGTATAGCATGGATTTCACAAGATCCAAAGAACAATGAACTTAAATCCATGGATAAAAGTTTGGATTCAAATCACTACTCCTACCATTTGATGGTCATTGGAGACTAAATGAAGTTAAAATCTACTCAAACCTCATTGGAATATAGTAAGGATTCCATAAGATTTCTTAATGAAGAGGTTCAAGTCATGGATTAAGACTTGAATCTCACTAATTATATGTAGATTAAGACTATGATTCATTCTAATCTCCATATAGATCATAAGATCATAGGAAATTAAATAATCAAACTCAAAGAGGTTCAATGAGATATGGAAGATCTCATGCACCTTTTTAATGAAATAGAAATAAGGAAAATCAAGGATTACTTAGAAGACTAAGGATACAAACTCTTCAAAGTTGAATTTGTCTTAAACCCAAAGCTAATTACATCCAAATTGATGAAATGTCATGAGATTCAATCACAAGTTCTTGGTGGTGTGTGATGAAATGGGATAAGAAGAGAGGTTTTGAAAATGTGAAAAAGTTCCTAGAACTATGAACTTGTGATTGAATGGTCCTAATTCTATCAAGGATTAAGAGGTTACCTCTAGGACCTCAAGTATTTCTTCAACTTCTTGTGAGGATCTTCCAAGATTTCCCAAATTCTCTTCAAGATTCTTCAAATTCTTCAAGCTCTTCAAGAAATTCTTCTTCTCTCTCTCTAAAAATCTATATGATTCTTGTATATATGTATATCTTGATTTTCAAGTTCAAGTCCCCCAAATGGAAGAGGAGGTTTTGTTTATATAGACCTTTATTCCAGGGATAGATGGGTAAATTCGGGTGGAAACCCATGTGCAAGGTTTTCTTCTAGAACATGTGAGAAGATGCAGTCTGTTACAGCCAGCGGCACTCGCTGGGTGCCGACGGCACTCACTGAGTGTCGGGCGGCACTTGCTGAGTGCCGGGCGGCAAACAGTAAGTGCCGGCGCGGCACTCAGTGAGTGCCGCCGCGTTTTCCGCGTGCCGGGGCTAACTGAATTTTGTCCCTCTTTTTGATTTTTCAAAAGTATGTTGGTGTAAACAAATTTTTTTTATTTTATGTATGTATATATTTACATTAAGATCCCCCATGTGCATGGTATCAACCATGTGCATGGTATATTTTTTAATATACTATTTCTTTTTTGTATTTTCTCTTTTTTTCAAAAAAAAAAAACTTTTCATTTATTTTGTCCTTCCTTTTTTCAAGGAAACTCCCTCTTTCTTTCTTTCGTTTTTGTTTTTTGTTTATAAATTCTCTTTTTTTTTTCTTTCTTTAAAATAAAATGGATTTCCAGACTGGGTTTCTCACACGTTCTTCATCGTTCGGGTTTCCCTCTCGAATGCCTGAATCCTCTCCCTTTATCATTTTTATTATTTTCTAATTTTTTTCTTGAAGATTCTGAATTTCTTGGGAAAATCCTCGAATGTCACGGATATCATCATCATCGGTCTTTGAGAGGTAACCAATCCCTGGATTTGACGTTTGGTCAAAATTGGGGTGTCTACAGTTTTCCCCTCTTTGACAGAGCTCGTGAAGCAACGCATATCACAAGCGAATGTCAAAGCCTGTGTGAAAGACAAGCCTTTGACCAAATAGTCGAATCCAGGTAAAAACAAAAGTGCGTTGCAAAATCGGGTGTGCAGATAGCCAAATGCTGGTCGTGCTCAAGGGTGAGCTGCCTACGTATCCCAATGGGAATCAGACCAGGACGTAGTTCGGGCAAAGGACAACAATATACCAACGCAGGTAGTCACACAGATGAATGCACTTATCTTATCGTGATGCACATGCTTATGCAATCTTATACCTTATGCTCCCAAACGTGATGATCCCGAGTCACGTTACTCTTCCTATTATCAGAAATGCATCATATACATCGAATCATCCTATTATGATACCGTCTTACTCTAGGAGCATTATGACTGATGTATATACATTTCACATGCGTATGAGAATCGTCTGATTGACTGAGATGCGCCCTGCGCCTTATACTCCATAGTCGAATCAGGTAGCACGCTGAAAGATTGAGCCGCTTCATGCCTTACGCTCCATAATCTCCCAAAATCATCTGATCGACTAAGTCGAATCAGGTAGCACGCTGAAAGATTGAGCCGCTTCATGCCTTACGCTCCATAATCTCCCAAAATCATCTGATCGACTAAGTCGAATCAGGTAGCACGCTGAAAGATTGAGCCGCTTCATGCCTTACGCTCCATAATCTCCCAAAATCATCTGATCGACTAAGTCGAATCAGGTAGCACGCTGAAAGATTGAGCCGCTTCATGCCTTACGCTCCATAATCTCCCAAAATCATCTGATCGACTAAGTCGAATCAGGTAGCACGCTGAAGGATTGAGCCGCTTCATGCCTTACGCTCCATAATCTCCCAAAATCATCTGATCGACTAAGTCAAATCAGGTAGCACGCTGAAAGATTGAGCCGCTTCATGCCTTACGCTCCATAATCTTCCAAAATCATCTGATCGGCTAAGCCAAATCAGGTAGCACGCTGGAAGATGAGATGCAAGTTTACTGCCTCACCAAGTAAAATCAAAGTTGACTTGGTTCAATTTATAATTCCTAACTTTCAGGAGCTGATTAAATTTCGAATTAACTTTCCTAAACCTGGAAACACTTGGATTCATATTCGCTTTTAATTTCCGAAATCGAAGATCAATCATATTAAAGTCGGCTGAATTTTCTCCTAACCGGGAATCGAACCAAATCAATTTTCAAAGTTCCAGAATCAAACAAGACTCTCATATCAAATCAAATTCCAAAGAGTTGAAACCAATTAGGCTCAATTCAAATCTATTTTCAAAGAATCGGAGCCAATCAGGCTCAAGTCAAATCAACTTCAAAGTTCCGGAGCCAATCGGGCTCAAACCAAATCAATTTTCAAAGAATTAGAGCCAATCAGGCTCAATTCGAATCAATTTTCAAAGAATCAGAGCCAATCACGCTCAATTCGAATCAATTTTCAAAGAATTGGAGCCAATCAGGCTCAAATTAAACCAACTTTCAAAGAGTCAGAGCTAATCAGGCTCAATTCAAATCTATTTTCAAGGAATCAGAGCCAATCAGGCTCAAATTAAATCAATTTTTAAACAATCGGAGCCAATCAGGCTCAAGTCAAATCAACTTTTAAAGAATCAGAGCCAAACAGGCTCAAATCGAATCAATTTTCAAAGAATTGGAGCCAATCAGGCTTAAGTCAAATCAGGTTTCCAAGTTCAGAGTCAATTACACTTCGGTTGAATGCATGCTTCCGCAAATCCCGGAATCAATCAGACACTTAATCAGATTAAACTTCAAACTTACTCCAATTTATTTAATTTTTCAAAATCGGAGTTAATCAGGTTCTAATTTAACAAATTTCCAAAGAATCGGAGCCAATCAAGCTCGACCCAAATCAATTTCCAAAATTTCGGAGTCATTCAAACTCGAAATCAACTCATCTTCTCAAAATCGGAGCCTTTCAGACTCTAGTCAATTCATTCTTCTAAAACCAGGAGTCAATCAGACTCAAATCAGCTTAGATTCAACCAAACTCCCATTTATTCAATTTTCCAAAATCAGGAGTCAATTAGACTCTTAATCAAATCAATTTTCAAAATTCCGGGGTCAATCAGACTCCAATTTATTCAATTGTCCAAAATTGGAGTCAATTAGACTCCTAATCAAATTCAATTTCATAGAAATCCGGAGTTGATTAACCTATTTATTGCAAACGGGTGTTCCTTGACAAAATTTTCAACAAGCAGGGGCTAATTCCCATTTACAAGAGGGCTTTAAAACTCATTTTTCAAACCTCGGGGGTCTTTTTGAAATGAGGGAAAATTTATAAGGACATGGGAGCAAAATTCGGGGGTTCTTTTGTAAATAGTGAAGATCAGGGGTAAAAGAGCCATTTGACAATGCGGCGGCACTCAGCAAAAAGGAACCGGCACTCACGGAGTGCCGGCCGGCTATCACCAAATGCCGGGCGGCATTCAGTGAATGCCGGCCCCCTTTTCACCGAGTGCCGGCCTGACTGGCAGTTCATAAAAGACTACTAGGCCTCTTCTTCTTTCTTTTCAATTTCTTCCTCTTCTTGCTTCGGGTTTCCTCTCCACAACTCCATTCTCTTTTGATCTTCTCTTCAAGAATCATTCATAATCAAGGTAAGTTCACATAAAGATTACATCTTTGCTTGATTTTATATGTGGAATCATAGTTATCCCCATGGTATTTTACTTTCATCCCCCAAAACTCTCATATGAAAAACATTTTCTTTGTTTGTAGTTCTCCCCATGGCTAGTGGTTCAGGGTCTTATGGCCCTCCTAAGAAGAAATACAAACCCAATCCAGTCCACAATTCATCAGTTTTACTTGCCGATCCCGGGGCACATCTCTCGGCACGGGCCTTCAATCGATTGGTACACTCCCAAACTTTCCTCTTTATGCTTATGATGAGATAATGCAATGTAGTGCTATGAATGATGAG
This sequence comes from Hydrangea macrophylla, assembly GCA_033977485.1. NCBI lineage: Eukaryota > Viridiplantae > Streptophyta > Magnoliopsida > Cornales > Hydrangeaceae > Hydrangea > Hydrangea macrophylla. The sequence goes on from CM066987.1 coordinate 31,346,072, forward strand.
CAATGCATGCATGAATGCCCTTCCCCCCTTTCTATGCCAATGTAGTATATGATAATCAATGCATGCATGTTTGAAAATTCAACCTATTCACCAATCCCCTCTTCCATGATTAGGATTCAATGCTTGGTATTGTGCCCCCCTCTTTTTATTATTGCCCTTAGTTGGACACATTGATTTCATTATTCCATTTATTCATTGCTAATGGGCGGTTGTGCTAATCTGGATGAATTTTACGTATGCTTAATATTTTGAATGAACCTAAAATCCAATCATTGCTTACGACCCACAAACATTTTTGTTCTTAGACTTCACAAGAGATCCCCTTTTATTTCAAATCGCCGAGTCGCTTAGACTCTCAAAGAATTTTATTCTTATTTTTCAAATCAACGAGTCGCTCAGACTCCAAAGAACCTTTTTTATTATCATTATTTTCAAATCAACGAGTCGCCTCGACTCCAAAGAATTTCATTATTTTTCAAATCAACGAGTCGCCTCGACTCCAAAGAATTTCATTATTTTCAAATCAACGAGTCGCCTATACTCCAAAGAATTTCATTATTTTTCAAATCAACGAGTCGCCTCGACTCCAAAGAATTTCATTATTTTTCAAATCAACGAGTCGCCTCGACTCCAAAGAATTTCATTATTTTTCAAATCAACGAGTCGCCTAGACTCCAAAGAATTTCATTTTTTTCAAATCAACGAGTCGCCTAGACTCCAAAGAATTATTTTCCTTATTCACTAAATTGCATTGCTTGAATCCCAAAAGAAAACATTTATTATTACCTCCTTTTCTTATTTTCTTTTTTCTCTCTTTTTTTTTTTTTTGCAGACTCCAGAATTTGTCCTCAAGGGTCATGGGAGCATGGCCCATGGCCGAAGGTGGTATGTGGAGCTCTCTGATGATGTGAGAACCTTGGTCAATAATGCTGGATTTGGGCTCTTTGCTTTGCTTCTGGAGAAGAGTACAAATGACCGGACCCACATTCAAGCCTTGGCGGAAAGGTGGTGGGACACGACGAACACCTTCCACATGCCTTTCGGGGAGATGACGATGACTCCCTTAGACTTCGCCATGATCACTGGCGTCCCATTTGGTGGCCTCCCTATTGCTCGTTATGACGATCTTCAGAACCGTCATGAAGAAATTATTGACTTGCTTGGGGCTCATCCAGGGGATTTCATAGTTCCCGCAAAATGGTTCCTGGATACCTTCAAGGATCAGGCCTTTACTGACGATCAAATGGCCAGGGCCTTCATCATGTATGTGTTGGGTTGCTCGCTGATGAGTACAAAGGGTGACACAATCAGTCTTGGGTATTTGGCTTCTCTCACAGACGTCGATCGCATCTCCCAATACAACTGGGGAGGGGCAGGTTTGGCCACTCTCTACAACCACATGAGTGAGGTTTCTAGGGGAAATTCCCCTCCACGGGTGGGTACTGGAGAGCTTGGGAGGTAAAGCTTCAACTTTATTATTTATTTATTCATTCATTTCATCTTTATTCCTTTTATTTTTATTGCATTCATTTCCTCCAATTCTGAAAACTGAATTTGCCTCTTTATTTTACCTTGCAGATATGGTCGCATGAATACCTCCGGATGAGAACTCCCAGTACTCGGGACAGCGAGGCGGCTATCATACCTCAGGGCTTGAAGTGGAGGAAGGAGGCAACGGGCCGAAAAGTCGGGGCTCATGATTTTGTTGGCTACCGGAACCTCCTCATTAATTTGCGTGAGATTCATGTGATATGGAACCCGTGGGCAGCGGCCCTCCCAGAGGCAGGTGAAGCAATTCAGGCGGCGGTGGCCTATTCTAGATTGAGGGTTCTGATGGTGGGTGAGGCGTGCCGGGAATGGTACCTTGGTGAGAGGGTGACTAGGCAGTCTCTTGCTGCCCCAAACTATTATGTGCCGTGGGTCCCTCCAGCTACTATGAGGAGCACAGAGACCCTGGATCATGACGACCTGGTGGCTGCTCTAGACGGGGAGAACATTGCAAATCTTCCGGACGGCCCCGATGGTTATGCAGCCTTTAGATTGAATTCTCTTATGCATAAATTTCCCCTTATGGATGTCGTCCGGGTAACAAATATTATTCACATATGTATATTTCTTTCATTTCTGCTTTCCATTCCTTTTCAATCTTTTAAGTAAAAAAAAACTCTTATTTGCAGCCTGTTCCTGGGGTCGCTGAACCCCCAGCCCTTCCGCAGTGGAATTGGAGCGTTCCCATGGTCGACATGGGTCAAGAGACCATGTATCAGCTGACCCCTTACACTCAGAATGTCCCGACTATCCCTCTACAATATGATACAGTCCCCCGGGATTATGCTGAAGAGGGTCTGTCATATGCGCACACCGTCCAACACTGGATTCATGGACGTGAATGGAGGGTAAATCCCTTTTTGTTTGGAACAAAATTCTCTTATTTTATTTGCAAAAATTCAAACAGCCATAAAACTCAAAAGATTTTCTTATTTATCTTCAAAAAGAATCCAAATGATCACCTTTATTCTAATGACCGTATTCTAATTCTCTCTTTTCTTTCCTTTTCTCTTTTTTTCTTTCTCAGGCTGATGGAGCAAGGACCAACGCCGATCTTCAGGCTAGAGCTATGGTATTACACTCCCTTTCTTCTTTTCCTTTCTCCTCTCTCTTTTCTTTTTCCTTGCATTACTTATTTCGCCTGTTGTTTTTTTTTTTTTTTTTTTACAGGAAACTGAGATGGCGGCTCTGAGGAGACAACTCCGGGAGTTCCAATTGAGTTAGGGCGGCGGCTATCAGGGAGGTGCTGGCGGTAGTGGCCAAGGCGGCGGCTACCAAGGAGGTGATGGCGATGGGGGAGATGGAGGAGATGGAGGAGATGGAGGCGATGGCGGAGATGGAGGCGATGGCGGAGCTGGGAGAGGTCAGGCAGCTCAGCAAACGCCCAGAAGGAATCCTCGTCGTAGACGAGGATAGCTTATCTCCTTTATGTTATGTCATGTCCCTGTGAGGACGAAAGAAATTCGAATTCTCTTATTTAGGCGAACTTAGCAATACTCATGCATGGTGGCCTGCGTGCCCATTTTGAATTTGTTTATATTCATGCTTGATTACTTCCCCGTATTGGTTCTTGAATCTTATTCCTTTTGCTTATTTAGATCATGAATACCCTTTCTTGGCTTTATTTTAACGAGTGATGCAAACAATGGTGCTTAAAATGATGATTGGCAGCATTTTTTATTCAAATTCTGTGCAGGTTTGGGCTGATTGAAGTTACAAAATGACCTATGTGCCTTTTAAACCTGGGCCGGCACTCGGTGAGGCTGGGCGGCACTCCGTGAATGCCGTGCGGCATTCAATAATTGCCGGCCGGCACTCAGTGAGTGCCGCCACTTTACATCGAGTGCCGGTCCGGCCCCTTTTTCTATATAAGCTGCCATTTACCCATTCCTAGGTTCGTTCATGATTTCTAGAGCCATTTTGCCTTCTTTGCGTTCAAACTTTTTCTTTTTATATCCCCCTCCTTTCTTCATGGCCCCTATCAGTTCCGACATCCTGTACCCATGGATGGATTCCCTTTCTGACATAGATCGACTCAACCTTGAATCCCACAGACTGACGGACCTTTTTGCTTTTCGCCATACAGCTCTGGATGAGGACTTGCTTCGAGCAGCTATCATGTGCTGGGACCCTTCTCTTCACGTCTTTCGGTTTGGTCACGAGGAGGTCTGTCCCCTCTTTGAGGAGTTTAGCGCCATCCTTCACACCGATCCGTATGCCGATTTGATTATTCCACAGATCCAGGCAGGATATATTCAGGATTTATCGGCCCTTCTTGGCATTTCTCGGGGCGCTGCCGGCTCCCTTGTTCATGACCGTCATATTGATTTCGACCGCCTCTCCTCCACTTACGCACCCATTGGCGATCCTGACGATAGGAGGTATCAGGTCATCAGGCAGAACGCCCTTTCTCTGGCGATGCTTTCACACTTCTTATTTCAGTCTTCCACTGATATCCTGATTCCGATCGTATGTGGCCTCCGAGAGATGCGGAGTGCTGTTATGCTCGTTCTGGGGGAGACTTTTCTAGGTCTGGATCATGCACATACCGCGGGATCGATGCTGCTTTCGGGGTCACCCCACGTTTTACAGATTTGGCTCATCGAGCGCTTGGGCTTCTTTGCTCACCTTTCCCTCGGAAGACTGCTCCCTTATGATCGCATGGACATCCATTACCCCTCCCGCACAGTTACCAGCTGGCTTGCTTGGTTTCGAGGCTTGAGTTATGAGGACATCTGTTGGATATGCCCTCGCTGGTCTTATTGCTCTGTCGCGGTACGTCTTCCTGGGCGCCCCGGGATTTGGTTGACTGGTCTGCGAGTTACCACCTTTTACATTCCCAGTCGGGTAGCCCGCCAATTCGGCTTGCTCCAAGATGTCCCTGATGTTATTACTGCTGATTTCTCGAGAAGTTCTGCCCTACGTCCTTTGACAGTGAGGATATTCGCAGAGGCTTGGCATGATAGGGTATCAGCTCCCTTTCGGAGGATTCCAGCTTCAGTCGTCCCGACCGCAGAGTATTTGCTTGAGATTCAGTCTCTGGTCAGGGGGTAGCTTCCAGATAGACAAAGTAAAAAGTTTTGATAAATTCTGCTTAACTTTGGCTAGGTTTATTTTCTGTGATGCATTATTTTTATTATTATTATTATTATTTTTTTCTATTATTATTCCAAAAATGCCCTGATCATGAAGAATCAAAGTTAGCACTTCTTTAATTTCTCTGGGTTATGAATAGTTTTCCCCTCAATGCTTCCTTCGGCTTTTATTACTCCTTCATGAGTCTTGCTTAGTTTTAATCTCTCTATGTAATGAATTCTTGTTTGTTTCCACATGATGCACATTTTGATAGCCAGTATATCCAGAAATGGGTTTAAGCTTTGTCTGGGTTCATCGGCTCTAGCAAACGAAGTTTGCCCCTGGTTTCGGGAGTTAGATACGGTTCTAGGGCAAACGCAAGTTTGCCCCTAGTTTGACATGGTGAAAACTTGGGGCTCTTAAATTTGTTTGGGTTTTGGACCGAGGGCCTTGTGAGCCCGCCTACTTATCCCCGAACGGGTATCAGGTCCGCAGTAGTTCAGCCAAGGCTAGAAAGAACACACAGACATCTTTTATTTTGTGACCAAACCGAGCAGGTTGCCTACGTATCCCCTACCGGGAATCAGGTCAAGCGTAGTTCATCTATTCTGGACGTTTTGAAAGATAAGGTTTCAAGCAAAGTATTTTTTTAGGCGATCGAGGTTGATTGGTTGTTTAAACTCAACTCCATCTAGGTCCATGAGATAGGCAGCTCCCCCGGAGAGGAGTGTCTTGATGATATATGGTCCGACCCAGTTGGGTTTGAATTTTTCTCGTGGGTCATAAACGGGCGCTTAAAGTTCTTTGAGGACCAGGTCACCCTCAGCAAGCTTCCTTGGGCGAACCTTTTTGTTGAAAGCACGAGCTATCCTTTTCTGATATCCCCGAGTATGGTTTACAGCAGCCAACCTCCTTTCATCGAATAACATCAATTCCTCATATCTCCCCCGCAACCATTCCAGTTCAGTTACCTCGCATTCTGCCAGAACTCTTAGAGATGGTATTTCAACTTCCACCGGTAAAACAGCCTCCATCCCGTAGACCAATGAGTATGGTGTAGCCCCGGTTGAGGTTCTCACGGAAGTTCGATATCCCCACAAAGCGAAAGGTAATTTTTCATGCCAATCTCTATATGTATCCATCATTTTCCCCAGGATGGCTTTCACATTTTTGTTTACGGCCTCTACTGCTCCATTTGTTTGTGGTCTGTATGGTGAGGATTGGTGGTGGGTGATCCTATACTTCTCTAGGAATGGAATAACCTCTCCCTGAAAATGACTCCCGTGGTCAGAAATAAGCTCATTTGGCACCCTGTATCTGCAGATTACATTCTTCTGGATAAAATTCACCACGTCTTTTGCTTTCAAAGTTGCGTATGATGCCGCTTCCACCCATTTGGTAAAATAGTCTATTGCCACAATTATGTACCGGTGCCCATTTGAAGCTTTCGGAATTACTTCTCCGATGATATCAATACCCCACACAGAAAATGGCCAAGGGGTGGTCATGCTATAGAGCTGGGAAGGTGGGGTATGCATTAAATTTGCATGAACCTGACATTTATGGCATCTCTTAACATACTCACAGCAATCCTTATCTAAAGTCGTCCAATAGTATCCTTGCCGAATTATCTTTTTGGCCAACATATGTCCGCTCATGTGGGGCCCACAGACTCCTCCATGTACTTCTTCCATCATTTTCCCTACTTCCCTTCCATATAGACATTCTAAATTATAACCGGTGTAGGACTTCTTCCACAACTTTCCCGCATAGATTACAAATTGAGCTGACAATCTACGAATCGCTCTCTTATCCTTCTCTGAAGCTCCTCCGGGATATTCTCCTTTCTCAACAAAGTTCCAAACATCTATATACCATGGTATCTCAACTTCTCCCTCTTCTTCAATGGCGGCGATTATTTCATACGAAGGTCGGGTTCTCTCTTCTATAGACAAAGGAATCATGGAGACTCCTACAGGAATTTGGATCATTGAGGCTAAGGTTTCTAGGGAATCTGCCAATTGGTTCTCCTCACGGGGAAGGTAATAGAACGAAATTCTTTTGAATTGCACCTTCAGGCTCTCTAGGTATTCATGGTAAGGTCTCAACTTCTCATGCTTTATTCTCCAGTCACCCCTCACTTGTGATATTATTAGATTAGAGTCTCCGAAAACATCGATCTTCTCTACTCCCAAAGTCAAGGCTGCTTCCATCCCAATTATACAGGCTTTATACTCTGCCGTGTTATTAGTCGAATTATACTTGAGCTTAATGGCCAAAGGAGTGGGGACCCCGCTCGGTGACACGAGGATAATCCCTACCCCGTATCCTATTTGATTAGCCGCTCCATCGAAGTACATTTTCCAAAGGTTCTCTTTTACTTCCATTACTTCTTCATCTGGAAACTTAAATTCTCCCCTTTCTTCGGATTCTATGGCGAGGTCGGCTAAATACTCGGCGACAGCTCTCCCCTTGACAGATTTGGAAGTAACATATCTAATATCAAATTCAGCTAGCATCATGGTCCAACGGGATATCCTACTGGTCAGGGCAGGTTTTTCAAAGAGGTATTTGAGTGGGTCCATTCGGGATATCAGGGTGATAGGAAAGGCTAGCATGTAATGCCTAAGGCGACGGGTACACCAAACTAGGGCCCAACAAGCTTTCTCCAACGGTGAATAGTTCAACTCATACCCAGTCATCCTCTTACTCAAGTAGTATATGGCTTTTTCCACACGCCCCTCTTCTTCTTCTTGGGCCAACATACACCCCATTGAGTTCTCGGTTATGGATAGGTATAGCAATAGAGGTTTCCCGGGCTTAGGAGGTGATAGGACAGGTGGGTTTTGAAGGTAGGTTTTGATCTTTTCAAAGGCTTTTTGGCACTGGTTATCCCATTCGAACTTTTCCCCCTTTCTCAATAATTTGAACAACGGGTCACAGGTCATGGTGAGCTTGGATATGAAGCGGCTGATGAACTGTATTCTTCCTAAGAATCCTCTCAACTCCTTTTCATTCCTAGGTGGCAGCATTTCGGCTATAGCTTGGATTTTGGTGGGATCTACCTCAATTCCTCTCTGGGTGATCAGAAATCCTAGTAGTTTTCCAGTGGTGACCCCAAAGGTGCATTTTTGCGGATTTAGCCTCATCCCAAACTTTCTTAGCCTTCCGAAAAACTTTCTTAATGCCTCCAGATGCCCTCCCCTTTCTTTGGATTTTACTATCATGTCATCCACATATACTTCTACTTCTTTATGAATCATGTCGTGTAATAATGTGGTGGCAGCTCTCTGGTCAGTTGCACCTGCATTCTTAAGCCCAAACGGCATAACTCTATAACAGTAAGTCCCCCAAGGTGTGATAAAAGTTGTTTTCTCTCTATCCTCTGGTGCCATCAAGATCTGGTTATACCCTGAAAACCCATCCATGAAGGATAGAAGTTCATGCCCTGCGGTGTTATCTACTAATACGTCGATGTGGGGTAAAGGGAAATCATCCTTAGGGCTAGCTTTGTTCAAATCTCGGAAATCTACACAAACCCTAACACGACCATCCTTTTTAGGAACCGGTACAATATTGGCAACCCAATCAGGATACTCGGTTACAATCAAGAATCCAGCCTTCAGTTGCTTTTCAACCTCCTCTTTCACTTTAAGCGCCCATTCAGGCCTCATTCGCCTCAATTTTTGTTTCACGGGTTTCGAATTTGGAAAAAGGGGAATATGGTGTTGGACAATTTCTGGATCAATTCCTGGCATATCATCATAGGACCATGCAAAGACATCTTTGAATTCTTTTAATCGATTGATTAATTCTTCGCTTTCCTCGTTATTGAGTGTGGAGCCAATAGAAACATTTTGCGGATTATCTTCATTTCCCAGATTGATGGTTAAAGTGCTTTCCATGATTTTGCATGCAGGTTCATTTTCTTTTTTAATTAGTTTTTGCAATTCATGAGGTATTTCATCATTTTCATTACATGCATCACAGTTATTATTATGCGCAGTCAAGTAAGCAGAATTAGTCACATTCTCATTAACTTTCTTGGGAGCAATTACAACAGACATAGAAATGGAAAAACGCCTCATTTGGGCCAATACAGACTCTGGGTGAGGGGGGTACCTATCACTAGACTCAAAGACCCACTCTTTCTTTCTTTCCCCTCCCATATCAGCTATGAAATGATCTTCCCGTTCTTCTTCCTGAGTAATCTCTTCTATTTCCACTTCTTCCGGCTTCCCTTTGTACTCTGGTTTCTCCCTTTCTTTATTCTCATTACTGTCTTCTCTATCCCGACTCTTCTCACCTTCATCTTTGATCTCTGCAGAGCTCCCTTTTTCGATCTTCTTGTATCCTCCTTCTAGCAGGTTCTTCATTGCCGAGCCATCCATAGTACAGACCCAGTCCTGAGTAACGGCAGATTTTTCAGGCTGCTGAAGATAAGGGTCCTCATACTCAGAAAAGTCATGCGCAAAGAAAATCTCGAATCCTGGCTTCATACGCTTCTCTGCTTCATCCATCCACGGCTCTGGAAAACCACAAAACGGAAAATCTTCTCCCTGCTTGACGAAGTATCCATTAAGAGTTTTCAGGTATGGTTCCATCGGTGCATCCATTGCTTTCTTCTTCTTCTTCAACTATTCCTTGGTTGGCGAGTATCCTAGCCCATGGGTGTGGGTTTGTGTGACGATACTTGGGAATTCTGACAGTCCTTGGTGTTTTTTACCTAAACCCATCCCTGGGAAGAACCCCATTTTTCTCATGATCCCGGCCACCAATGGACTGGAGTATTGATCAAAATACAGTGGTAAAAATTCCTTCGGCTTCCCCTCTTCTATGACGTTAATGAACTCAAACCCACCCAAACTTGCTTCACCTTCTTGTATTTGTACTTCTAAAATCGGAGCACTTGATGAGGCCCCAGACACATTTATCCAGCTATCCCCCAGAAGATCACATACCTTATTTTTCCAAATGTACTTAACTTTCTGATGGATGGTTGATGGAATGGTACCCAAACTATCAAGCCACGGCCTTCCCAAAAGCAGGTTAAATGATGCAGAAATGTCAATGATTTGGAATTCTGTTTCCCTTTCACCAGTCCCGACAGAGAGATTCAGAAAGATGATCCCCATTACTGCCCGCAGAGTGTTATCATAAGCCCTCACCTTTTGTTCCGATGGTATAAATGTAGATTCATCGAGCCCCATCCTTTTAGCTGTTCGAAAAGGGCATACATTTAATGCGGACCCGTTGTCGACGAGGCAAGCAGGTAGAGAATTTCCTAGGCACTCAACAGTGATGTGCAACGGCTTATTAAACACAGGTCCCCCAGGGGGTAAGTCAGCTTCAGAGAATGATATAGCCAGGGTTGGACTTCTGCCGATCATGCCGATGAGATCTTCTGGAGTAACATCGATGGAAACATCCGACTGATTGAGAGCGTCGAGGACTGCTTGCCTATGACGCTTGGAAGCGATTAGCAACCCCCAAATGGTGATATTTGCCTGTGTCTTCTTCATCTGTCTTAAGACTCTGTCCTCCTCTTCTTCTTCATTCAGTTTCCCTTTTCCTCTATTCATTTCTTGTTCCGGGTGATCCTCCTCAAGTTCGTGTGGTTTAAAATGCCTCCCGGATCGTGTGAGGTGACTAATACCTTCTTTAACCCAAAGTCTATCTTGTGCTTCAACAATTTTCAAACCTTCCTCCTCACTTTCATACCAAAGGTCCTCCTTTACTTTATTAGGATCCTGAATACCGTCCCCTTTGTACCAAAGTGAATTGTCAGCTTCCGGTGCCCACCAATCTGCGTCAACAGTCCCTTCTATTTATTTCCCTTTGCCTTCATCTACCAATCCTTTTAGAGTGCAGATTTGCGGACCCTCCAACATCTGATAAGCTTTTCTCGGACTTCCCAACTTAGTGATCAATGATGATGGGTCAAAAGAGCTCTCCTCATTTCCCAAGTAGTAAATTCTGGGTGGTGGCACGGCATGATGTTCTGGTAGCGGATTTCTGGTAACATTTGGCGGGTTGGTGGGTGGTTCAGATATTATTTTCTTGTCAATCAAATCTTGAATCTCATGCCTTAGTCTTAAACACCGGTCAGTTGAGTGCCCCTGCTCCTGATGGAATTTGCAATATAAATCAGATTTGAAATTTGGAGGTGGTGGATTTGGTCTGGGTCGCGGCTCCAGTAGGCGAAGATGTCCTTTTGCTACCAGCCTATCGAGAGCCGTGGACAAAGATACTCCTAACTCTGAAAACCTCCTTAAAGGCTTATCCCCTCCCCTCTTTGGGTAATTTCTGGTTATATCAAACTTTTTCTCAGGTTCGCTCAGGGCGTTCACATCGGTAGACCCTGAGTGACCTCCCGAATGTCCTCCTCCTGTTCCATAGTTCGGTCGTCTGTACCTGTTCACTGGCTCCTCCTTTTTAATGACCCCTTCCTGTATCGCATCTTCGATTCTGGTTCCTATATCGAACACCTCGGTGAAGGTATTGAGGGATTGGAACCTCATCTTCTCCTGATAGACGGGTTGGAGGTTCTTCATCAGCATTCGGATTTGCTCTTTTTCAGTCGGCCTTTGTATCATCTTAGCAGCCTTTCCTCTCCATCGGCTTAGAAATTCAGCGAAAGATTCTTTGTTCCCCTGTCGGGTAGTCTCCAAATCCCTGATAGTAACATCCAGATCTTGATTGTATTCGTATTGGGCCACAAATGCTTTTACCACTTCTTCCCAACTTCTAGTCTTCCCTATTTCCAGAGTGAGATACCAAGACAAAGCAGCCCCAGTCAACGTCTGTTGAAACAAGACTGCCATCATGACCGTGCTTAGACCGCTAGGCTGAAATGCCCCTATACACATTCTAATGTGGCTACGAGGGTTCCCTGTTCCATCAAACTTGTCGAATACAGGCATTTTAAATCCTGCGGGCAATACCTCACAAACCCCCTCATACAATCCTTCCAACTCCAACAAATAGGTGTCAACTCCATGGGCCTTTCGGACCACCCTTTCCAACTTCTCCATTTTCTCAGTCATCAACTTGTCTTTCTCAGCCCTTTCTTTTTCTAGTTTCTCCCTTGCTTCAATCCCTTCTGTTTCATCAAACCACTCTTCATCCCTGTGAGGAGGATCATTGCATGGCTGCTGTCGTGCTAGTGCTTCTATCATGGTCATCATTCTTGTCATTTGTCCCGCTTGCTGTTCCACCATTGTCCTTAACTCTACCATCTCCCTTGCATTAGCCTCTTGTGCCATCTCTTTTCTCACTAGTCTTGCAGTAGAATCTCTGTACCAGGCTATGCTCGTAGTTGATTCTATCTTTTACCTACAATCATATTTGTTTCATTTATTTTACTTTAACAACTTTTTCTCCCTTTTCAACATTATTTGTTTACCTTTTACTTTTATTATTGATTTATATGCTTTCATGAATGATTCATATGTCATACGGATGCAAATGCATGTGTGTGTGTGTGTGCCTATTCTATATGCTAAATAAAAGAAAATTCTAATCCTAACACATAAACACATAAGCACATAAAATCCTCCTTCATGTTGAGTGTGCTAATTTCTCCTTTCATTGTGATCCTTTTTTACCCCTTCAAGGTTTTAGAATTTTTGAAATCCATTTAATAAGTATTTCCCCTAGATGATGGGACCTTTTTAAAATTCCTTAAGAAGTTTTCCTTTGAAAACAACAACATTTCTAAAAAGATGATTAACCTTGCTTTTGAAAATGATTTCTTTAATTTGCAGAGATTTCTTGGATTATATTCCTTAACAAAAAAGGTGATTAGGTCCGAATTTTGCTTTGAAAAAAGAAGCATTACTTTAGTCGGTAAGACTTTTCAAACTTTTTCAAGAATTTTGGGTTCCAAGATTTTTAGGTTCTTCCTTCAAATATGGTTGATTTGAAATTTTAATCCAAACGTGAACTCCAAAAATTTTGAAAGAGTGATTAAATGCCTTGGAATAAAGATACCAAAAATCTATTTGCTTCCAAAAATGTATTTTAAAATTCTTTGGGGTAGGAGGATCACATGATCGGATTATTGTCACACTCTTCATGAATTCGGATGCATGCAAGGTCAATGATGCTTAACTTGGCAAGATGTAAGAGATGTAATCACATAATCAAGATCCAGCATGTTCCCAAATGTCGTGGGACATGAGAAGGAATTGCTAAAAGGTGATTAAAGGGTTACACATCTTTTATCAAGCAAGCATAGTCATCATCTCAAATAACCCCTTTCGGGCATACAAAACTCCCTAGCACATAATCCCAATCAAGAATTAATTTCCTAAGATTGAAAGGTTCTATGGAAGCTACCATGCAAAGGCCGGGTTTTGGTCGAATAAGGGACCCTTGACACACACCCGATAGGATGCTTCATATACCAAAACATGGTACGAGATCAAGGGTGATCACATGGCCCCATGATGGCTTGACCGACCGGGTTGCCCCGAGCCTCCAAGGTCATAGTTCCGTGCAATCGACTGGCGAGACATGCAAGTGCAATGCAACGGGCACACAAAAATTAATTAACTCGATTAAAAGGATGTTTTCAAGTCTAATCCTCGAGTGAACCCAAAATCAGAAATTCTGGTCTACGAAACCAGAGATTCTGGGTTCGATCCCCAGCAGAGTCGCCAGATTGTGGATATCGCAGGATTTCCTACCCACTTTTAAAACAATTTTTCAAATTTCAAAGAGTCGCCACTTAATTTTTAAAAGGAAAAATTAAGAAACCATTTTAAAGCAAACTGATCTTTTGTGAAACCAAAGATTTAACTGGGTCCGGGGATTATGGAATAAAAGGGGAAGGAGCCCGACGGACTAAAATACCCCCTTTCATCCTATCTCGCGATAGGCCTCTACTCAACATCCTTTTTAATCAAATTATTAATCTAAGCATGCCCTCAACTAATACATATATACATATACATTACACAAGCATGTTGGAAATGGTGTAAAATTGCTAACGGTAAAATATCATTCATAAGTCACATAATTCAACTAGCAAACATCATGATATGCAATAGAGAACTAGAAAACATACCCGGGATCCGGCCGCGAATATCAAACGTGCAATGCATGCAAAAATAAACCTAAGAAAGGTCTCTAACACATATATACACATAAGGCAAAACCTAAGCTAAGGTGTCGCACATGAGGTTGAAAAATCAATTAAAATCAATGAAGTAAATTAAACTAGAGAAGGGTTGAGAAATTGTACCTCAAAGCGCTACAAAAACAAAGGTTAGTACACATGCCTCATACTAGATATAATATCAAAAGGTAATCAATCCTAAGTCATGTTCAATTAAATTCAATTAAGCCCAACTTTGTCCAAGAACTACTTCTAATTATAAGCATCAGGGTATATGAATGAATGAATGATTATGAACAATAATAAGATATGAATTTATTCACTAATTTGGATCACTTAGCCTCTGGGTTTAATCTAAATTATCCTTGTTCAAAAGATGGTTTGAGTCCTAGGCCATTAGGAGACTATTTGAGTTGAAATAAACAAGATTAGACAAAAACAGTAGCAGTTTTTTGTGATTTACAGAGAGCAGACCCGACGTTCAAAAATGGAAATAAAATACTTTCAATGGTTGGATCTTACTGATTTTTGGATATGTTATGCCTCTGTGAGTATAGTTTCTAAACCAAAAAGAAAATCAAGGTTTCAACGGTTAGATCTCCGGGAATATGAACAATACTAGACCTCACTCAGGATTCTGCAACTCTCTGTCCAGAGATCTTGTATGATTTTCTCAAAATAGTAAAAAAATGAGAAACACTTAGATCTTTTTAGGGTACCTTCCTTACACATTAAGGTACTTATAAAAAATTATTTGAGACCCCGAAAACTTTATTAGGGTTCTGATTTATTAATTTCGAAACAGACTTATTATTCTGAAAGCATTCTAGAACTCTGGACAGATTGTGATTAGTTCACAAAAATCATGATCAAACCTCTCTAATCACAAAATCTTGCTAAAACAAAAATCACAGTGGTAAAACAATGTGTTACTGATATTTTCCCGTTGGTTTCACTTGATTTCAACGGTTAGATCTTAAACTAAAAATCTTTGATCAAAAACAGTTTGTGAACCCACTGTTTTTGTCTTGCTAGTTCAAGTTTGTTGATTGGCCTCAACTATTAAAACATGAAGTTGGGGCTCAAACCAAACTACTTCTTCTACCATTTGATGGTCATTGAAGACTATGAGGCACACTACACTTATGGATCTTGATGAAGTATTGAAATGAACTTCACAAAATCCTCAAATAAAGAACTCAAACCTATGGACCCAAGTTTGAATTCAACTTATCACTCCTACCATTTGATGGTCATTGGAGTTAGAGACATACTCATATGTAGGTTTTAGATGAAGTATGAAAGACTTCTTAAAACCTAAGAGAAAGATTAGTCCAAGCCATGGGAGTAGACTTGAACTAACACATTTTCTCCTACCATTTGATGGTCATTGGAGACTATGAGGCATATATGCTCATAGGTTTTAATGAAGTATAGCATGGATTTCACAAGATCCAAAGAACAATGAACTTAAATCCATGGATAAAAGTTTGGATTCAAATCACTACTCCTACCATTTGATGGTCATTGGAGACTAAATGAAGTTAAAATCTACTCAAACCTCATTGGAATATAGTAAGGATTCCATAAGATTTCTTAATGAAGAGGTTCAAGTCATGGATTAAGACTTGAATCTCACTAATTATATGTAGATTAAGACTATGATTCATTCTAATCTCCATATAGATCATAAGATCATAGGAAATTAAATAATCAAACTCAAAGAGGTTCAATGAGATATGGAAGATCTCATGCACCTTTTTAATGAAATAGAAATAAGGAAAATCAAGGATTACTTAGAAGACTAAGGATACAAACTCTTCAAAGTTGAATTTGTCTTAAACCCAAAGCTAATTACATCCAAATTGATGAAATGTCATGAGATTCAATCACAAGTTCTTGGTGGTGTGTGATGAAATGGGATAAGAAGAGAGGTTTTGAAAATGTGAAAAAGTTCTTAGAACTATGAACTTGTGATTGAATGGTCCTAATTCTATCAAGGATTAAGAGGTTACCTCTAGGACCTCAAGTATTTCTTCAACTTCTTGTGAGGATCTTCCAAGATTTCCCAAATTCTCTTCAAGATTCTTCAAATTCTTCAAGCTCTTCAAGAAATTCTTCTTCTCTCTCTCTAAAAATCTATATGATTCTTGTATATATGTATATCTTGATTTTCAAGTTCAAGTCCCCCAAATGGAAGAGGAGGTTTTGTTTATATAGACCTTTATTCCAGGGATAGATGGGTAAATTCGGGTGGAAACCCATGTGCAAGGTTTTCTTCTAGAACATGTGAGAAGATGCAGTCTGTTACAGCCAGCGGCACTCGCTGGGTGCCGGCGGCACTCACTGAGTGCCGGGCGGCACTTGCTGAGTGCCGGGCGGCAAACAGTGAGTGTCGGCGCGGCACTCAGTGAGTGTCGGCGCGGCACTCAGTGAGTGTCGGCGCGGCACTCAGTGAGTGCCGCCGCGTTTTCCGCGTGCCGGGGCTAACTGAATTTTGTCCCTCTTTTTGATTTTTCAAAAGTATGTTGGTGTAAATAAAATTTTTTTATTTTATGTATGTATATATTTACATTAAGATCCCCCATGTGCATGGTATCAACCATGTGCATGGTATATTTTTGAATATACTATTTCTTTTTTGTATTTTCTCTTTTTTTCAAAAAAAAAAAAATCTTTTCATTTATTTTGTCCTTCCTTTTTTCAAGGAAACTCCCTCTTTCTTTCTTTCTTTTTTGTTTATAAATTCTCTTTTTTTTTCTTTCTTTAAAATAAAATGGATTTCCAGACTGGGTTTCTCACACGTTCTTCATCGTTCGGGTTTCCCTCCCGAATGCCTGAATCCTCTCCCTTTATCATTTTTATTATTTTCTAATTTTTTTCTTGAAGATTCTGAATTTCTTGGGAAAATCCTCGAATGTCACGGATATCATCATCATCGGTCTTTGAGAGGTAACCAATTCCTGGATTTGACGTTTGGTCAAAATTGGGGTGTCTACAGAAAGCTTCTTTTCTCTCTATTCTAACCTTATCTCTACAACTTTCTCTCCCAAACTTTTCAAAGCTTACATTTGACACCCCCAAAATGAGAAGTCAAGGGGGGTTTATATAGGCCAACTTGGGGTGGTTTTGGGGTTTTAGAAGTATTCCCATTGGCTCCAAACATCTGAAAACATAGAACTACGTCGTTTTGGTTTTTAATTAATCAAAATGGAACCCCAAAAATATTTGCAACAACACACTATTCTGGAGGAGAGTTTCATGGCAGCAGTGGACCAGTGCCGCGGCGGCACTGCTCCTCAATCGTCTGGATAATCCCATTTAGGCCCCCAGAGGTTCCGATATTCGCGAAAAGGCCCTATTTCGTCCGAAATTCACAAAAAAATGCGTACGAACTCTAAATTAAGGTTGTGATATACCGTTGGAAAGGTAATGGAGTCTACTTTACATAAAAAATAGTTCGGGGATAGGTCACTTTGAAATTATTTTTGGTATTTGCGATAAAAGCCGATTTGATTGCCTTTTTCCCCTTCGAAAATTCTTAGTAAACTCGTTTTAAATCCAAAAATTATGTGCGATATAACGTTAGAAAGCTATCGACCTCTAGTATCCATGAAAAATATTTGAAAATTGTTATAGTGCTCCAGTTTTAAAGTCAAATTTTGGTCAAACTGGTCAAACCTGGGATTCCCGGGAAGTTCTGGAAACCTCTAAGAGTTCCCAGGAGCTGACGTTTTCGCTCGATTCTCATTTTAATACTTTCCATATGATCTAGAATGATTCTAGTGAATTTGGACGATTTTGGTCAAACTTGGTCAAACCAGTCAACGGGGACTTTCCGGGAACTTCCGGGTCTTCCGGGGGTCTCTGGGAGCTGACGATTTCATTCGATTTTACTTAAAAACTCATTTTATCATTTTTCTTATGACGTAGCATGTTTTCAGGACTTTTGGTCCAAATCTGGGAGCTTTTGGGCTTTCAGGGGCATTTTGGTCATTCTGAGCATTCTGATAAATAGAACCAACTTCCAGGAGTCCTTTTAAGTCTTTTTCGATCATTGTGAACCACCAAGCTATGGGTCTCCTAAATCTGATAGCCGACAAAATTGGGTGTCTACAGATGCTCATATCGAGTAGCTTGAGGACTTCCTTCTTGACTACTTCTTGCATATTAGGATTAAGTCTTCTTTGCATTTCTCTTGAGGTTTTAGCATTATCTTCAAGATATATATTGTGATTGCATATTGAAGGGCTTATTCCTTTTAAATCTGCTATACTCCAACCAATGGCACTTTTATGTTTTTACAGCATAATAATAAGTTTGTTTTCTTGGTTGGAGTCTAAAAGAGACGATATTATTACAGGATATGTGTCATTATTACCAAGAAAAGCATATTTAAGCTCTTTAGGGAGTTCTTTTAATTCCAATTGTGGAATTTGTAAATTAGATGGAAGTGTTAATGTAGTCTTTGGTGGTAAATGTCCAAAATATGTGGTCCACATTGCTTCTTGAATTATTTCTTCTGTTGAATCTTCATTAAAACATACTTGACTCATAAGATGTTTTTGCAGATTATTATTGTCTAGTTTCTGAATAGAGTTATTAATAATAGATTCTACTGGATCATTGTAACAAGTCAAGTTAAAATATTCTCGTGATAGAGATCAATAGCATGAACTTCTTCAATATTCTCATCTTCTTCTTGATATTGTAGATTAGAAAAAAACTTTAATATTTAAAGTCATATTTCCAAATACTACCGTCATCATACCACTACGGATTCGAATAATGGCATCAATGGTAGCCAAGAAGGGCCTTCCAAAAATGACTGGTATTTGTACATTAGTATCTAATACTGGTTCTGTATCAAGAATGACAAAATCTACTGGGAAAATAAAATTTTCAACTTTGACAAGAACATCTTCCAAACTTCCTCGCGGATATTTTGTAGATCTATCAGCAAGTTGTAATACCATGCGAGTAGGCTTTAGCTCACCTAATCCAAGTTCTTGATAAACAAAATAAGGAAGCAAGTTCACACTAGCTCCTAAATCAAGGAGTGCGTGATTGATTTTGTGATTTCCAATAATACATGCTATTGTTGGTGTACCTGGGTCTTTAAATTTTGTTGGTAAATTATGTTGTACGATGGAATTAATTTCTTCAACGAAGTCAGCGGAATACACATCCCTTCTTACATTTTGCTTATGTTTGACAGTACATAAATCTTTTAAGAATTTTGCATAAGCAGGTACTTGATTAATCACATCTATGAGAGGAATATTAATGTGTACTTGTTTAAATCATTCTAAATATTCCTGATTCTTAGTATCTTAGTATTTTCTTAAACGTTGTGGATAAGGAATTTGAGGAAAATATTCATGAGTTTCCTCTGTTTCTTTTTCCACTAGTAAATCATATGTTTCATTTTCTTGAGAAATTTGTTGTTTTTCAAGGGTTTCAACTTCAACTTCATTAGCAATTTTATCTTCATCTATTTCTTCCTTAATTTTTTGCATATTTTCATCCTTATTTGTATGCTCAATTTTTTCTAAAGAAGGTGAAATTTCTTGTCCAACAGCCTTACCACTTCTTAGTACAGTTATAGCTTTTACTTGTTCATGTTGACTATTACCAGAAGTTGAGGGATCACCTTGTGGTTGTCCCCTTGGATTAGGTTGTGGTTGGGAAGAAGAAATGCATTTTCCTTTAGAATCATGTTGATTATTAATCCTATCCACAAATGTTTGTAGTTTTCCCATGATTTGTATTAATTGTTGCATCATAGACTGTAAAGGTTCCTCTTGCACTTTCTTGTGCGGAGGCACATAAACATTAGAGTTTTGCTGTGTATTAGGATATGTATTTTGTGTTTGTTGAAATTGAGGCGGAGGAGGTAAATATTGATTATTTTGAGGAGGTTGGTGTTGAGTTTGAAATTGTAGAATACCTTCTTTGGTATACATATGATTTGGAGGATTCCTCCAATTAGACTGGTATGAATTACCATAAGAGTTTTGGGGACCCCTATAATTATTCACAGCATTTATCTCTGCTGGAGCAATTTCTTGAAAATTTGAACTGTTAGGACATTCATTCGTAAGATGTCCTAACGTATGACAATTGTCACAAAGATCTCTTTTCTTCTTAGGTGGATTATTTTTTTCTACTTTTATAGCTTCTACTTTACGTGTTAATTCTTCATATTTCAGTGTTAATTCATCTTCTGATTGTAATTGGTATAAACTTTTAGCTTTTTCCGTTCTACCAATTTCTTGTTTTTCCCACTGGGAAGCATTTTCGCTAACCCAATCAAAATATGATTCAGCTTCATCGGCAGTTTTACTCAAAAATTCTCCTTGACACATAGTTTCAACTAATTTATTTGATTTTGGTTCTAATCCTTCATAAAAGAAATTAATTAGACGCCATTTTTCAAATCCATGATGTGGACAAGCTAGTAGGAGATCTTTAAAACGTTCCCAAACTTCAGGGAATGGTTTCTTTTCTTTTTGAGTAAAAAGTTTAATTTGACGCATCATGCTATTAGTTAAATTTTTTGGATAGAATTTTTTTAGAAAGGCTTCATTCATATCATGCCATGAAGTTATAGATCCAGGACGAAGAGATAAAAGCCAAGCTTTAGCTTTATCTTTTAAAGAAAAAGGAAAAAGCTTAACACGGATTATTTCAATAGGACAGTTTTGATTAGAGAACGTACTACAAACTTCTTCAAATTCACGAATATGTAAATAAGCACGTTTTGACCCCATTCCATGGAAATTTGGTAAGAGTGGAATCATGCCTTGTCTAAAGTGAAAATTTCTTGTCTGTCTAGGTAAAGTGATGCAAGAAAGTGTGATGTTTCTTTCTGGGGTAAATGAATCACTTAAAGGACGTTGTTCACGTTCAGGTAAAACAAATTGTGGTATATTTTTCCCCTGCTCACTATGAGCATCATCAGCGATTCCTTCTGGTCCTAGATGAATCAGTAGAAATATTAGAATTATGTAGTACTTGATATAAAGCTTCAGTAGTATCTAAGGACATATGAAGTAAAAAAAACTAAGTTTTAAATTCATTATTATTTTTATTATAGCTAAGTAAAAATAAAACTCTTTTTTTTTATAATAATAGTAAAATTTTTTTAGAAGATAGGCTTATATATGTATATAAATGCTTTCTTTTTTTTTTTAGAAGATAGCTACGAACATACTTATAAATTTATATTTATAGATTTTTCACAAGGAAAAATTATATATAGTTTTATTTTTATTATTTTTTTATGTTATCATTATTATTATTATTTTTAAAATAAAAACTAGATTATTTATAAAGTATAATAGGTATATATCTAGATATAGATATATAGAATTTTAGTGATAAAACCCTCAAATTGGATTTTGTAGGTCTAAAACACATCCCGTTTTTTAATTTGGGCAAAACTCCGTCCTTGGTGAAACTTTACTCCATCAACTCCCTTCACCTATTTGACTAACTAATATCAAAGACTAAAATACCCTTCTCAGATTTGTCTGAAGAGAGAGAGAGAGAGAGAGAGAGAGAGAGAGAGAGCATCAACGACGACACCATCGACGACCTTCAACGACATCAGCACCTCCACTGACGACCGTCAACGACAGCAGCACCTCCACCGGCGACCGTCATGATGCTTCAAACCACCATCACCACCACTGTCGCCTGAAACCACCATAACAGTTACCGGAAATCAGCACCCCACCTCCCATCGCGATCCCTTTGCCAAGCTACCAAACCTTTGTGATGGTCATGCAACCCCCAATTGATGAAGTGCGCTAACCCACATCAGTTAAAACCACACAAAAAGGCTATGCTTGGCAGTGAATGGGGGTTTATGGGTTGTTGAATTTGGGAAATGGGTTTAGCTTAATCTCTAGCACGAGGATGCAATCATTCTATGCAATGGCATCATTGTATGGATGTGGATGTAAATTGGTGCCTAGGGCTAGGAGGGTCCACGATTTTGATTTGCAGTTTGTATGGTAAGTATTTGGTCTATATCCTAACAGAGTTTGGGGGAATTCTTTGGGTGTGAGGCTTGTTTGTTGTTTGTTGCTTCTTGTTGAAATTAATTAAAGTTATGTAAAATTTAACAAATTTTTTTTTAAGCTATGTAAAATTTCACACAACTATCAGTCTATCACTATAACGGTATGTGAAAATTTCAAATTTCACATAACTATCTTAATTTGTAAAGTTTTGTGAAAATTTTACATAAGTAATTATGTGAAACTTTAGTATGTGAATTTTCCGATTCTTGAGTGTATATTTAAAGTTTTGTCAAATTTATAACTTCCACACAACTATCACTGTAAAGCTATGTGAAAATTTCAAATTTTACTCAAATACCGTTGTAAAGTTATCGTTGTGTGAAAATTTCAAATTTCACACAACTATCTTTGTAAAGTTATGTAAATTTTGAAAAAGTCACACAACTATCCTTGTAAAGTTATGTGAAATTTCACATAACCCTCATTCGAAAACAAAAGTGAGTTAATTTAAGTTTTGTTTGAGAGAACTTTTTTGTGCTTTGCTCTTTGTGTGAAATTTCACACTGGAAAAGTTGTATGAAATTTCACACAAATTTTTTCAATGTGAAATTTCACATAACTTTTTTTTTTTCCAGAATTTCATAGCGACAATGGTACTTGTTTGATAGATCTCGTCGAGTAGGTTCCGAAAATATTAATTTTACAAAAAAATGATTTCTATATCAAAAGTTATGGATTTTTAAAGTTAGAAATTTTTTGAAAAGTTTATTAGGAAAGTCAAGCTGTAACAGTTTGCTCAAAATGAAGCAGTGCCTGAGTTTCACAAATTGTTAGGTACACGTGGCATCAGGTGGTATACTTTTGAACAAGAAGGCACATGATCGGGTAGGCACATTTGGACGCGCACATGTGCGCGTGCTCGAAGGGCAATTTTGTCCCAAAAATGTGCAAGAGAGTTATTACCAACATTGTTTTGCGCATGGACTAAGAACTATAAAAGTCCAATCGTTTATCCTATTCACTAATTAACCCATAGATATAATGAGAGAAATAGTCTTAGACCTAACTTTATTTATTTATTTATTTTATTTTTTTTAACCGTTCCCCGACAACGGCGCCAAAAACTTCACGACATCATATTGATGCGTTTTCTTATCACACCCAAGTGTAGGTGATCGTAGAAGTAATAAAGTTCTGGAAGTCCAGGTCGAACCCACAGGGAACGGGAAACAAAGAGAGGCAAAAACTATTTTGTCACTTAAAAATAAATAAAAGATGATGGATTTTTTTGTGGTTTTTCCTAAACTACTAATTTTTATATTTTTTGCAATATAAAAATTAACCGTTCTCTCATTAGACCTATATATAGATATAGATATAGATATAATGAGAGAAATAGTCTTAGACCTAACTTTATTTATTTATTTATTTATTTATTTATTTATTTTTAACCGTTCTCCGGCAACGGCGCCAAAAACTTGACGACATCATATTGACGCGTTTTCTTATCACACCCAAGTGTAGGTGATCGTACAAGTAATAAAGTTCTGGAAGTCCAAGTTGAACCCACAGGGAACGGGAAACAAAGATAGGCAAAAACTATTTTGTCGCTTAAAAAAAATGAAAGATGATGGATTTTTTTGTGGTTTTTCCTAAACTACTAATTTTTATATTTTTTGCAATAAACTATTTAAAAGCTATTTTTTTTAATAACAGTTTATGGTAAAGATTTTAACAGTGCAAAATAAATTAACTAAGATACTAGTAAGAAAAAGGACGAAAAAGAAATAAAATCTAGATTTTTGTGAAATAAACTTTTTGGATTTAATAATAGCGAAAGATATAAATAATACAGATATTTAAGCAAATCTATTAAAAACAGAAAATATTAATTAACTAGGGGAAAATGATTTAAAGAATTGGGAATATGCAAAACCAACACTCGATTCCACAACTTTTGTGCATTTGAAAAGATTTGGCATTTAAGACCGCAGAGTCATTCTTTATCTAAAAATAAACTTTCACTAGTCAGGTTCATATTAAGTGTGTCAGGTTTGATATGAAACGACGTCATTTGGTTTAAAGAAAAATAAAAAGGCAATTGGATAGTAGCCAGGTTCGAACCGTACCCCGCCGCGGACGTGGGTTATTCGGCGTCCAGTCCCCACCACTCTACCACTACACAATTGCTTGTCCATTAATGGATAGAAATATATATAATTACATATTTGAAATATAAATTTTGTCATATGAGTTGTTTGAGTATGCTAGGTGTTTTTTATGACAAGAGGCATAGTTTGACAATTCATATAATTATATTCTTTTTTTCATATATGTGATCTATTGAGCCCAATATAGCCATAGTATATAAACATGTTAAATGATTATAAACTATAGATACATAGATATTTTTGGCCATAAATGGAAAAAAATAATCCATCTAGATAAATTTGCCCATTTAAGATTGGTTCACAGAAGCTGTGGTTTCTAAGTTTTTATTGCATATCCCCAATTAAAGTTTTAGCCTACCATTTTAGAATTGAAATTGTCTTCCAAATAATCTTTTAAAGAAAGATTAAATAAATGTAAGCAGTGACTGCCAAATTAAAATTTAAGTTATAAAACTAAGGTAAGGGTGAAATATAATAAGATATTTTTTCCTTCACTTAACATAAGTTGGGGTTGAATTTGTGGAATCTGCAAAATAACAAAGTTTAGTACAACTAGGCTAATAAAACATAAACAAATGAAAATACTGAATTAATAATAAAATACTAAATCTTTGACTTTGAATTCTTGTGGGTCACAGTGGTTGAACTCCAAGAACACAAATAAGGCGAAACCAAATCCTAATTTAATTTTGGAGTGAGATATGGGTATGGTGTGCTTTGGACTTTAGTACGTGATTATAACAACTACGTGGTTAAGAAATCTGGCATTTACTTGCAAAATCTATCTTCTAGTGAATGAAAATATTGCTATAAAAACTAAAAATTTGGGGTTTCAAACTATTTTAAGGGACAACTACAGGTACTACTAGACTAAAAATATTAAATCTAAACTTTAATATGAATATTTTACTACTACAAATTGACAAAGGTTGTACAAGAAAACAAATATTTTTAATTTAAGAAATACAGTACACAAAGTTTTGCTACATACTTTTTGAACATGAAATCATCAATTACATAAAAGTAAAATTTTACAACTACTAGAACTAGAAAAGGCAAAGAAAAACTAAAGTTTCCTACTTCTAGGGACAATATGAATTGCTCACATAATAAGCTCCCCTAAACTATTCTCTCCCTAACAGTGTGTGTGAAGCTTGTGATACTTGTTCTTGTCTTGTAGGCTCCTCCCTTTCCTTTGGCTTCTGCTCAATTTATAGACGAATTTTTGTGATAGCTTCGTCACTATTGGCACGCGATTTGCAAATTGTCTTCGTTGCGCCTTGATTTTCTTCGCCCCAATTTCTTCAGCTCCTCTGACACCTGTGTTGAAAAGAGAAAGAGAGAGAGAGGAAGAAAAAGGAATCAAAAAATAATAATAAACAAAACATAACATATTTAACATCCAAGCTTAACCTTGGATATTTCCTCCGTTTTTTTTTTGTTTGTCTACCAAACAGTAATTGTTACTATTTGGTTGTTGTTACTGTTTGGTTACTATTCACTACTATTCATCTTTGACTAACAAATGAATATACTATGGTGTGGTTGCTACTTCTTTCCTTCCCTTTATTTCACTTCATTTCTACCTAAACATATAAAATATGTAAAAACACATTTTTACACGCATTTGAGTGACATCACTATTAAATTATATTAATTCAAATATGCATGTAAAACTAGGAATTTGGGGATTAAATGAGCACAATGTCTGTTATATTGGCACATAAATGTGCAATATCCAGTGTTTGTCATTAGCCAAACATGGCCTAAGTAGTATCAAAACGTAGGTCTTACCACCACGAGTTCAAATCTCTAATCTGGTGAAAATCTGACGGACAAAAGGTCATCGATTGTCGTCGCACAGCCCGTAGGATCAAATCCCCTTTTCTTTCTCCTCTCCAAAGATATTATATGAAGTTTTTAACAAATGCAAACTCACCCTCATCTATTTATAGACCAATTCTTCAAGAATTGCGTTTACCTCTCCGCGAGTTTCTCAAACTTATAATTAATCCACAAACGTTGCGCACGTACATTTTATGCCTTTACGAGCGAAAATTAAAATTTACAAAAGTTTTCGACTAATTCTCGTTTGGGTCCGAAATTACGTTTGAAAACTAAATTCTGTGGAATCTCTACACAACCTACCTTTTATTTAACGTGTCACTCACGTTCTCACCACAGTTCTCAAAAAGATATCTAACAATATTAAAATCACCAGAAATTATACTATACAAGTATAATTTACTATTCATAAAATACCAGATAAGTCAAATAACATTTAAGTCATAAAATGTCATTTAGCTATGCCAATGCAACATGATACCATGTTCCCGTGTCCTCATTGACACCTCTCTGTTGACCCACAGTCAACCTCATCTCAATTATTAATATCATTAATAATTTCATAAATTCTTAAGTTATGCGTTAAAACCATGAAATTTTGGAACGGGTGTGACAACTCTCCCCTCCCAAAAGGAAGTTTGTCCCCAAACTTATACCTCATACGTCGAACAGGTACGTATACTCATTCTTCATCTCTTCCTCATTTTCCCACGTAGCTTCCTCAACTGAATGGCTATGCCATAGCACTTTCACCATTGCAATTGTCTTTGTTCTCAAGACTTGCTCTTTTCGGTCTAAAATCTCTTCCGATTGCTCCACATAAGTCAAATCTCCCTGAATCTGTAATGGCTCAGGTACAACGATCTTATTCGTATCTGCCATACAAAGTTTCAATATTGATACGTGAAATATATTATGCACATGTTCCAACTCTGATGATAAGGCCAATTGGTAAGCCACTGGTCCTACCCTCTCTAGGATCTCAAAAGGTCCTATAAATCTCGAATTGAGCTTTCCCCTCTTTCCGAACCGTATAATGCCTTTCGAAGGCGATACTCACAAGTATACGAAATCTCCAACTTCAAAATTCATCGGTCGTCGTTTAGAGTCCGCATAGCTCTTATAACGGCTCTAAGCTACCTTAAGTCACTCCTGAATCAACTTCACCTTATTAGTAATCACATGTATTAACTCAGGTCCTAGTAACTTCCTTTCTCCAACCTCGGTTCAACAAACCGGTGATCGACATTTACGCCCATGCAAAGCTTCATATGGTGCCATACCAATACTCGACTAAAACCCATTGTTATACACAAATTCAATCAATGGTAGGTGTTTCTCCCAATCACTCCCAAAATCTAGAACACAAAGTCTGAGCATATCCTCTAATGTCTGAATCATACGCTCTAACTGTCCGTCGGTCTGAGGATGAAATGTAGTACTGAAACTTAACTTCGTACCCATAGCTCTTTGCAAACTTC
This sequence comes from Hydrangea macrophylla, assembly GCA_033977485.1. Lineage (NCBI taxonomy): Eukaryota > Viridiplantae > Streptophyta > Magnoliopsida > Cornales > Hydrangeaceae > Hydrangea > Hydrangea macrophylla. The sequence goes on from CM066987.1 coordinate 31,373,343, forward strand.
CCCAAAACCTTAACGTAAAACTACTATCACGATCTGATATGATCACGGCTGGAACCCCATGTGGTCTTACAATCTCTTTCACATATAACTCAGCTAACTTTGAAGGTTTCGTCATCTTGATTGGTAGAAAATGTGCTGACTTCGTTAATCGGTCAACTATAACCCAAATCTTATCATTTTTAATGAACGATCGTGGAAAACTCGAAACAAAGTCCATCGTAATCTCATCCCATTTCCATTCTGACACAGGTAATGGTTGTAATAATCTCGTAGGTACTTATCTCTCCGCTTTGACCTGTTGACATGCCACACATTCAGATACAACTTAGCAACTTCACGCTTCATACCCTTCCACCAGAAGTTTTCTATCAAGTTTCTATACATTTTGTTGCTTCCCAGATGTACTGAGTATCTAGTACTATGTGCTTCTTCTAGAACTCTCTTTTTCAAGCCTTTCACATTCGGTGCAAATAATCGATTTCCAAGTTTTCAAGGTTCCTTGTTCTAATACAAAATCAGTTCGCTTTCCCAAAGGTATCTCATCTCTCATTTTGCTTAGGTAAACATTGTGAAACTATTCCCTCTTAATCTCATCAATAATATCAGGGTGTGCTATAATCGCCATCATTAACCCACCACTCGACTCTAGTATCACATCTAATTCTAAACGTTCCATCTCTTTTATCAGTTCCTTTTGTTGTGTTAGCTCGTCGGCTAAATTCCTCGGTGTCTTTTAGCTCAATGCATCGGCCACTATATTAGCCTTTCCCGAATGATATTCTATCGAAAGGTCGTAATCCTTCATCAACTCTAACCATCTTCGCTATCTCATATTTTAGTCTCATTGTGTGAATATGTACTTCAAACTCTTGTGATCTGTGAAGATCTCACACTTCTCTCCGTACAAGTAGTGTCTCCAAATTTTCAAGGCATGAATTACTACGGCCAATTCAAGATCATGAGTCGGATAATTTACCTCGTGTGTCTTCAACTGTCTAGAAGCATAGGCAATTACTTTACCCCCTTGCATAAGAATGCATCCCAAACCCTGATGTGACGCATCGCTATAAATCACAAATCCTTTAGTCCCAGATGGTATTGTTAGAATAGGTGCTCTCGTTAGTCGTGCTTTCAACTCCTGAAAACTGTATTCACACTCTTGACTCCATTCAAATATAATCCCTTTCCTCATCAACCTTATCATAGGTAAAGAAATCTTCGAGAAGTGCTCAATGAAACGGCGGTAGTATCTTGCTAATCCCAAGAAACTTTGGATTTCAGATACAGATGTCGGTCTTTGCCAATTTGATACTGCTTCCACTTTATGAGGATCAACTGAAACCCCATTCTTGTCAATCACGTGACCAAGAAAAGTAATGCTAGACAACCAGAATTCACACTTCTTGAATTTTCCAAATAGTTGCTTTTCCCCTAATCTCTGAAGTATCAATCTCAAGTGGTTCTCGTGTTCTTTGTTACTCGTTGAATAGATAAGAATGTCTTCAATGAACAAAATCACAAAGTCGTCCAAATAATCCTTGAATATTCGATTCATAAGATCCATGAACGTGGCTGGTGCAATCGTAACCCCAAATGGCATAACTAGGAACTCGTAATGTCCATAACGCGTTCTGAAAGCAGTTTTCTCAATGTCTTTGGCTTTTACTTTCAACTGGTGATAACCCGATCTCAAATCTATCTTTGAAAATACTTGTGCCCCATGAAGTTGATTAAATAGGTCATCAATTCTTGGCAGTGGGTACTTGTTCTTAATTGTCAACTTGTTCAACTCTCGGTAGTCAACACACATACACATCGGACCATCTTTCTTCTTCACAAATAACACTGGAGCTCCCCACGGTGAAATACTTGGTCGAATAAAACCCTTGTCAAGTAGTTCTTGTAGTTGTACTTTCAATTCTTTCAATTTTACAAGTGTCATTCTATACAGTGCTTTCGATACTGGTCTTGAGTCTGGCATAACCTCAATGGTGAATTCGATTTCCCTCTCAATCAAAACATCTGGTAGATCGTCAGGAAATACATCTGGATATTCTTACACTATTGGAATGTCTTCTACTCTTGATTCGGTCGCTGAGACATCAGTCACTGAGCATAGGAATCCTTGACATCTCTTTCTCAATAATTTACCCGCTCGGATAGCCGAAATCAAATACGGTGGCGGTGTAACCCCACTTCCTTGAAAACAAAAATCTCCGTGTATTGGTGATCAAAAATTCACTTCTTTCTGTTCACAGTCGATGGTATCTTGGTTAAGAGCTAACCAATCCATTCCTAGTATCACATCAAAGTGGTTCACGACAATTGGTATAAGGTCTACGATCATCACCTTCTCACCTAGTTTGATCTCGCAGTTCTTGTTTATCGTAGACGTCATTATTGATTTACTAAGGGGTACGACAACAGATAATTCATATCCTAACGGTGCCGAACTAACATTCAAATGTTCAACAAAGGCATGCGATACAAATGAATGCGTAGATCTTGAGTCAACAAGTATGCGTGCTAAGTGCGAACATATAAGAACCATACTTGAGACCACTGTCTCTGAAGCGGCCATGTCTCCTGGGTTCATCTGGTACACTCTCCCTTGGCGTTGCTCTGTCCTTTGTCCTCCATTGTTAGACTGTCTAGGCTTTGACCCACTAGAAGCCATAGAACTAGCTCTTTGCTGAGGATGCTTCCTCGAACAATCCTTGGCTTGGTGTCTAAATACTCTACAATCGTAACACTTGCCTCTCATATCAGGTGTAGAATTAGCACTACCTCCTCCTTGGTTTCTGTTCTAGGGTTTGGTCATGAAACATTGGCCTGAGTGTGGTCAATTGCAAAGTGAACACAACGGTATGTTACTTGGCATCCTCCTGAAGTCACTGAAACTAGAACCAGAGCCTCTTGGAAATGGCATCTTGAAAGATTCGCCTTGGTTCCTATCACCACCCTCATTCTCCCATTTACCGTGCTGATTTTGTCTCGACCTTTCTATTCTACTCTCGGCCACAAGCGCTGTTTGTTGCACTACTGCCACAGTCGAATGTTCGTAAGTCTCCACCCTCAAACGAATATTTTCTCTTAAACCTCCTTTAAATTTCCTTGCTCTATCTTCCTCGGTCAACACCGATCCTTTTCCAAATCTCAGCAAAGCATTATACTTTGAGGTATATTCTGTCACGATCATCTCTCCCTGTCGCAGATTATCAAATTCTCTCTTCTTTGCATTGAGAGCAGCCCTTGGAAAGAATCGGTGATTAAACTCTGCTTTAAATCCTTCCAAGTTATTGGTGCTTCCTGATCTAAAACGTTCACCTACCAGTTCTGAGCCTCACCTATAAGTATATCAATGGCGTTCTCAATCTTTTCTTTATCAGTCATCGGGATAGATTGAAAAATCCTTTCCATGTCCATAACACAATGCTCTACGAGTGTCGTGTCAGAAGTCCCATGGAACTCCGTCAGTTTCTTCCTGGCAAATTATTCAGATATTGATCTCATACCCCTATTCCCAGGTGCTGGTACCACTATTATCGGTTCTGGCTCCAATGGAGGCATTGGAGGCAATTGCTCTGCTATATTCCGTATCATTTCTCCCATATTCCCCATCATTTCTGCCATTTCATTCATACGTCGGGTATGCGGCGATTAGTCTCGGTCATCCATGATTGTAAACGCCTGTAATCTCGATGCATAAACACTATGCATGTATGACAATCAACAATATCATGTATGTAAAATAACATACATATGCATCAAACATCTCTACCATGGATGGATGCAATCTAGAATACGTGACAAATCACTCAACACTCCACTCGTCGTCGAACGTTTCCAAAGTTTTGTTAACCTCTAGCTTTGATACCACTAAATGTCACGACCCATCCCACTACGCGTGGAAATAGGACACATGGCATACCATCAAGGCTTATCCAGTTCTATTAAAGTAAAAAAAAATAGTAGCGGAAAAATATAAGTCAAATCCATTTAAAATCAGAGTTATAAAAAGTTTTGGCCAATTGGAAACAAGCCCAAAAGAATTCAGTTTTGAAAACAGAGGTCCAGTTGACTGGATCGGGGGTCCGGTCGACTGAAGACCAAAAGCAGTGAGGGTTTTCAAAAATCAACAGCTCGTCTAGTCGACTGTGACTCGGGTCCAGTCGATTGGGGCCCATAATTTTCAGTCGACTTACTCCGTCCAATCGACTGTGCTTTTAGCAGAAACAAAATCATTATTTTTCTTCAGTTCTCTAGTCGACTGCAACGTGGCCCAGTCAACTGCTTTTGCCACTTATAAAAGAAGTAGCCAAAAATGTACAGTAGTCTAGTTGACTGAAAAGCGGTCCAGTCGACTGAGGCAACACTATTCACTTTCAGTGTCTAAAACAACATAGGATCCAGTCAACTGATATAGGGTTCAGTCGACTGATCCCCTGCTGGGCAGCCCTGTGGTGAAATATTACAACTCATGCTTCCCCAAATCAAAACAACTAAAATCACCACTGAATTACAACATATTAAAACATAACTACAGGTGTTCGAATACATAATACAGTACCACGGATCTAAACCCAAGGTTCTATTATAACATATTACAAATTCCCGAAACCTTATACGAGTTTAGGGAAAAGAAACAAAAATATATACAAGTATGGTTTCCGCCGTCTCATCGGCCTCACTACTCACGCTTCTTCTTGTCTTTCTTCTTACCTGCAATGGAGTAAATCTCCACTACTCAGCTATATGTTGAGTGCACAAGTTCTAATATATGCAATATATGATGAACATGCTTTGATCTCATAATCACATGAATAGTCTCTAGGGAGAAAAATACGCCTTCATCCGGTAGGGGCAAGTCAAAGCCTTAAACCGCGATGTCAATGGCTAGTCCAAGCCTACAACCATTACATACCCAAGTGCCCTAGCAAGTCTAAGCCTTCAACCATGCACAGTAGTCGTTGCTACTAAAATTCTCAAACATCGAGAAGCTTACTCCGGCATAAATTTGTATAAGACCCCCCTTTGACCCACATAGACAACTCAACATGCTCGCAAAAATGTAGACATGCATTTCACCATTTAGCGTGTGTATAATTAACGGGCCTACAATTAACACATGGATTTTGCCTGGATCTCGATTTCGTCGAAATATAAAACATGTATTTCTCTATATTTCACAAGATAGAACTTCATACCTCGTGCGATTCTCTTCAAACTTTGAAGGATCGACTAGGGGGCCAATTAATCGTCCGATCTCGAATTTCAGACGATTCCTACAAGTTTTACTTGGTTTTTTTCCAAAAATCTAGAAATTAGATTTTCAAAAAAGTTAGCCAAGCACGGCCTAAGTAGTATCAAAACGTAGGTCTTACCTCCACGAGTTCAAATTTCTAATCTGGTGAAAATCTTACGGACGAAAGGTCGCCGATCGTCGTTGCACAGCCCGTAGGATCAAATCCCCTTTTCTCTCTCCTCTCCAAAGATATTATATGAAGTTTTTAACAAATGCAAACTCACCCTCATCTATTTATAGACCAACTCTTCGGGAATTGCGTTTACCTCCCCGCGAGTTTCTCAAATAACATTCAAAATCACCAGAAATTATACTACACAGGTATAATTTACTATTCATAAAATACCAGATAAGTCAAATAACATTCAAGTCATAAAATGTCATTTAGCTATGCCAATGCAACATTATACCATGTTCCCGTGCCCTCATTGACACCCCTCCGTTGACCCACAGTCAACCTCATCTCAATTATTAATATCATTAATAATTTTACAAATTCTCAAGTTATGCACTAAAACCATGAAATTTTGGAACGGGTGTGACATAAGCAATCACCTTGCCATTTTGCATAAGTACACACCCCAAACCTTGATGCGAAGCATCACTATAGATCATAAATCCCTCGGTTCTAGATGGTATTGTCAAAATAGGTGCTCTCATCAACTGCGACTTCAACTCTTGAAAATTGTCTGCGCATTCTCGACTCCATTCAAAAGTAACCCCTTTCCTCATCAACTTTGTTATAGGCAATGAAATCTTTGATAAATTCTCGATAAAACGGCAGTAGTATCTAGCTAACCCTAAGAAACTTCAAATTTTGGATACAGATATCAGTCTCTACCAATTAGATAATGCTTCCACTTTGTGGGGATCAACTGAAACTCTATTCTTGTCAATCACGTGACCAATAAAAATAATGCTAGACAACCAAAATTCACACTTTTTTAAATTTACCAAATAGTTGCTTCTCTCGCAATCTCTGAATTATCAGTCTAAAATAATTCTCATGCTCCCCCTCACTCGGTTAATAGATAAGAATCTCATCGATGAACACTATCACAAAATCGTCGAAGTAGTCCTTAAAGACTCGGTTCATGAGGTCCATGAACGCGGCTGGTGTATTTGTAACTCTAAAAAGCATGACTAGGAACTCATAATGTTCGTAGCACGTTCTAAAAGATATCTTCTCTACATCTTTGGTTTTTACTTTTAATTGATGATAACCTGATCTAAGATCTATTTTCGAAAACACTTGCGCTCCACGAAGTTGGTCGAATAGGTCATCGATTCTCAGTAATGGATACTTGTTCTTGATTATCAACTTATGTAGTTCTCGATAGTCCACACACATTCTCATCGAACAATCCCTCTTCTTTACAAATAACACTCGAGCTCCCCACGGCGATATACTAGGTCGGATGAAACCTTTGTCAAGTAACTCCTATAGTTAGATTTTCAATTCTTTCAACTTCACCGGTGCCATTCTATATGGTGCTTTTGATACAGGCCTTGAGTCTGGCATTACTTCAATAGTAAACTCAATCTCTCTCTCAATAAGAACATCTTGTAAGTCATCTGGAAATACATCCGAATATTCTTACATTATTGGTATACCTTCTACTCTCAATTCGGTCTCCGAATTATCAATTATTGAACATAAAAATCCCTGACATCCCTTCTTTAATAACTTACCCGCTCGGATAGCCAAAATCAAATACGTTGGCAGTGCAACCCCACTTCCTTGGAAACAAAAATTTCCATACACCGGTGATCGAAAATTAACTTATTTCCATTCACATTCTATAGTAGCTTGGTTAAGAGCTAACCAATCCATTCCTAGTATCACATGGGAATGGTTCACAACAATCGGTATAAGGTCTACAGTCATCACCTTCTTGCCTAGTTTGATCTCACAATTCTTATATATTGTAGACTTTACTACTGGTTTACTAAGTGGCACGACAATGGATAAATCATATCCTAGTGGTGCGAACTTAGCATTCAATTGTTCAACAAAATTATGTGATACAAACGAATGAGTAGATCTCGAATCAATGAGTATGCGTGCTAAGTGCGAACATACAAGCACCATGCATGAGACCATTGTATCAGTAGCAGCCATGTCTCCAGGGCTCATTTGAAATGATATTCTCTCACGCTGTTCTATCTCTGGTCTCCTCTCATTTGGTTTCTTAGGCTTCGAACCACTGGAAGCCATAGAACTCGCTCCTTATTGAGGACGCTTCCTCGGATAATCCTTCGCTCGATGCCCCAAGGTACCACAGTCAAAACACTTGAGTTACAGATAGGATGCAGAACTTGCACTGTCTTTCCCTTTAGTTCTATTCTGGGAGTTAGTCAGAAAACATCAGCCAGTGTGTGGTCGATTGCACAGTGAGCATAACGGTTTATTACTTGGTATTCTCCTAGAATCACCAAACTAGAACTAGAGCCTTGTGAAAAAGGCCTCTTAAAAGATCCACCTTGGTTCCAATCACCACCCTCGTTACCTCGTTTGCCTTGCTAATTCTGTCTCGATCTTTCCATCCCACTTTCGGCTACCAGCGCCGTTTGTTGCACTGCTGCCATAGTGGAATGCTCGTAGGTCTTTACTCGCAATCGAATATTCTCCCTTAAACCTTCTTTGAATTTCCTTGCTCTATCCTCCTTTTCTGGCACTGAACCCTTACCAAACCTTAGTAATGCATTATACTTGGAAGTATATTCAGTTATGGTCATGTCCCCTTACTTAAGGTTATCAAACTCTCTTTTTCGCATTGTGAGAGGCTCACGAAAAGAATCGATGATTAAACTCTGCTTTGAATCCCTCAATACATCACTTGTATTTTGAATCTTCTCTCTATCGGACATCAGAATAGATAAAAAAATCATTTTCATGTCCATAACCCAATACTCTACCAGCATCGTGTCAAACATCCCATGAAATTCCGTTGGTTTCTCTCTGGCAAGCTGTTCAAACACGGATCTCATACCCCTATTCTCAGGTGCATGTACCACAGCTATCGGTGCTGCCTTGAATAGAGGTGTTGGAGGTAATCGCTCCGCTAAATTTCAAACCAATTCCTCAATATTCCCAATCATTTTAGTAATCTGATCCATATGTCGGGTATGCGGCAACAAATCTCGATCACCGTCACTCATGATTACAATCCTGTTTATCGCGATGCATAAACACTATGCATGGATGACAATAACCAATATCATGTATGCACAACGACATATATATGCATCAAACATCTCTACAATGTATGAATGCGTTCTAGAATGTGCGCCAAATCACTCAACACTCCACTCATCATCGAACGTTCCCAAAGTTTTGTTACCTACACCTTTGATACCACTAAATGTCAAGACCCATCCCGCTACGTGCAAAAATAAGACACGTGGCATGCCCACCAAGGCTTAACCAATTCCCTTAAAGTAAAATAGCAGCAGAAAATATCAGTAAAAACCATTAAAATCAGAGTTATAAAATGTTTTGCCAACTGGCAATCGACCAAAAAGAATCCAATTTGAAACCAAAGGTCCAGTCGACTGTGGCGGGGTTCCGGTCGACTGAAAACAGAAGAAAAAAAAGTTCAATAGCCCGGTCCAGTTGACTGTGTTGGGGACTCAGTTGACTGGGCCCTCACTTTTTTCAATCGACTGACATGTGTACGGTTAACTGAACCCCATCTAGCAGAATATCATGTTTTCATGCAGAAACTAGTCGACTGGTTCTTATCCTTTAGTCGACTAAAGCCTTTGAAAAATGAAAGATTTTTCATTAAAAATAGGGGTCCAGTCGACTGTGTCAAGGACCCAGTCGACTAATCCCTCCCAAAACTGCACAATTCTGCAGCAACCTCAAACCATGGTTCTCCAATCCAATTCCTGATATAACCACGACTATATTTCAACATTCAAAACATAATACAAGAGTATTTACTATTGATTACATTACTACCAACCCATGTCAAGATTCCATTACAACATAATACAATTTCCCATATTCTTATTACAAGTTTGGAATAAAAACAAAAGTATGAACAAGTGGTGATTCCCCAGCATTCTTCGGCCTCACTCCTCACGCTTCTTCTTTCCTCGCTTCTTATCACCTGTAATGAAGTAAAGCTCCACTACTCAGCTATATGCTGAGTGCACAATTTTAAATATATGCTTATATGACAATCCATGCTTAAATATCTAAAACACATCAAAATAGTCTCTAGGGTGAGTGGTACGCTTCCATCCGGTAAATGAGACTGGTGTCATGGAAGGCACACCTCTTCTATGCACCCCGTACACTAGTTGGGCCTTCCTCCATACCAGGTACCGTGTCCTGGTTGGGCCTTCCTCTATATCAGACACCACACTATCAATGTTACAATCCTCAAACGTCGAGGAGCTTACCTCCGGATGAAATTGCACCAAACTCCCCTTTGACCCAAGTAGACACATAGCATGCTTACATAGACAGTTATACATGCTTTTCTAACATATTCGCGTGCATATTTAACGAGCGTAATTAATACATGAATTTCACCCAGATCCAAAATATCAAAACTGATATTTAAAACATGTAAATTTTATATAATTCATAGATCTAGAATTCAAACCTCATGCTAACGCTCTATAACTTTGAGGAAAGCACTAAGAGATTGATTAAACGTCGGATCTCCGATTTTAGGTGATTCCTACAAGTTTTGCCTAGTTTTCCCTAAATTTCTAAAAATTAGATTTTCGAAAAAGTTTGTCAAACGAGGTCTAAGAGGTATCAAAATGAAGCTCTTACCTCGAGGGGTTCAAATCTCGAATCTGGAGAAAAACTGACGGACGAACTTTCGTCGATCGGCGTCGTGAGCTCGAAGCTACAAATCTCCTTTTCTCTCTCTCTCTCTTTCTCTCTAAAATATTTTTAGAGAGTTTTGACAAAAGAATCTCAAGCTTATCTATTTATAGACAACTCTTCTAGAAATTACATTTACCTCCCCACGAGTTTCTCAAAACTTCTAATTATCTTCTGAAACGTCTTAAATATCTACTTTATTATTACATGAGCGAAAACTAAAAATTATAAAAGTTTCTGTCTCAGTTCCGTTGGGTCCAAAATAAGGATCCAAAAACTAACTTCCGTGAAATCTCTATACTACCTACCTTTTATGCAATGTATCACTCACGTTCTCACCACAGTATTTCAAACGATCTAAAATGATATCAAAACTACCAGAAATATACTCTACACAAGTAAGTTACTATTCACTAAATACCAGGTAATGTAAATAACATTTAAGTCACATAAATGTCATTTAATCATGCTAGTGCATCATGAACTTCCAAGTTCCCGTGTCCCCACTGATACCTTACTGTTGACTCAGTCAATTCCAACTCAATATTAATCAACATTAATAATTCAACATGATTCCATATATGTTTATCGAATTGAAATGCAAATTCTGGAACGGGTTTGACACTGTTACTAGGACATGGTTATATAGGGATAACTACCTAAGAATTGTATTGATAAATTCTAGTTTCCTTTGTTATTCATTTATTCTAAGACATGGCATGCTGAACTTGAACGCATAGGATGACTTGATTAGCTCGAGAAGGCCTTTTGGGCCAACTCGCTGAGGTTGACCTACCTATGTGTGAGTCTTGCTTAGTTGGCAAAGCATGCCAAAAGCCTTTTAGAGAGGCTATTAGAGCTACTCAAGCATTAGAGCTAGTTCACTCAGATATCTATAGACCTATGGTTGTAAAGGCACGTCATGGCATCTGTTATTTTCTCACTTTTATAGATGATTTTGCGTGATATGAGGATCGCGAGTACTTATCTAATCAGTTCATGGAGCTGTGTGAGAAAAAGAGGATGCACAGACAACTTCCTATTCCTGAAACTCCGCAATAGTATGGTGTTGTGAGAGAAGGAATACGACGCTTCTAGATATATATGGTTAGGACTATGATAGCACAAGTCAACCTCCCAATGTTGTTTTAGGGGGGATGTACTCTTGATTGCTGTGTACATACTAGAGTACCTCTTCTCAGTCAGTTCCTTCTACCCCCTTATAAGCTATGGAAAGGCAAAACTCATTTAGGAGCATTTGCACTGGTGGAGCTCTGGAGGTTATGTTCACTATACCTTGCATAAGTATGAGAAACTATGCCCAAGAGCTAGAAAGTATATCTTTATCAGATATTCTAATAGCTCAAAAGGCCATGTCACGTATAATGAACAACCGGGGTATAGGAATGACAGAAATGGGGTCACGTGATATTAAGAATGACTTCCCCAGGATTGGTAATACTAAGAGATATCTTGACCTCTATGAGTTGGAGGATGTTGAAGACAGCATACCATCTCTAAGTGAGGGTGGGGAGATTTGAGATTCCACATCCAGTAATTGCTGAAAAATGGTACTAGTCTCCAGCCGAGTGAGAGTACACCGCTAGACGCTAGTGGGAGTGTACCAGATAGTAGGAGTGCACCACAACGCACTCAAGATTCTCAAGTAGTATATCGTACGTGATGAAGAAAAAGTTCCCTGTCACCGTTTTTAAAATGAGAGAGACATTTTCATTTATGCAAATGTGTGCACGAGTGGATGAGGATGAACCTGCTTCTTTTGATGAGTCATTTTTTTTCATCAGTTGAAGTTGAGTAAATAGTTGCTATGCCAGATAAGATGACCTCTATGGATGCAAATAAGGTCTAGGAGTTAGTTGATATTTCGTCTGTGCGCAAGACTATTGGAGACAAGTGTGTTTTCAAAATATAACGCAATGTAGATGGTTCAATTGACAAGTATAAGATGCGCCTTGAGGCGATAGTTTGTACCCAGAGCAGGTATAGACCATGGAAATATGTTCTTCCAAAGGGTGAGATCTGACTCTATTCGCATTATCCTAGAGATTATCGCTCGTTTAGTATTAGAACATTTTCAGTTGGATGTTTAAACTATTTTTCTCAATGGAGAACTAGACAAAGAGATCAAATATGGACCAACTCATTGGTTTTGTGACCAAAGGGACTGAGCGCAAAAGTATGTCATCTCAAATGTTCCTTTATTACCTCAAGCTAGCAATCGTCTAGGCAGTGGTACAGCGTGTGTACATTAAACGATCCAAGAATAGTGTTTTAATTCTTTATATGTTGATGACATCCTTCTAGTTGGAAATGAGATGAGTTCTACTGTCGCCACTTGAGAGTGGTTGTCCTCTCAATTTGAGAGTAGGGACATGTTGGCAGTTTAGATTATGAGAGAACGTTCTCAGAAGCTTTTATGTTTGTCTCGAGGGTCCTTGGACATTTTCACATGAAAAGCTGTAAACCCATTGACATCCCAACTTTTAAGGGACTCACCTTAACCTTAGATCAATGTCTTAAGAATAATGAGAACAGGAAACAAATATCCAGTTTGCCATATATGTCCGCAATAGGGAATCTGAAGTATGCTAAAATGTGTACTCGTTCAAATGTCTACTATGCGGTTGGTTTAATTAGTCGTTGTCATAGCAACCATGGTCCTATCACTATAGAGTAGTGAAGAGGATATTGCGATATGTTCGCAGGATTATGGACCTTGCCTTATGCTGTCCATGATGGAAGCATAATATATGGTATGCTGCTTTGTAGCTGTTCGAGAAGCTATTTTGGTTAAAGAGATTTTGTAGTGACTAGGCTCTTTACCTCATAAGAATGAGGTTGTGCTAATCTATAGTGATAGCACATAAGCTTGAGCATACGCAAAAGATCTCAAAAGTTATTCTAGCACGTAGTTCATTTTTGGTCACATTTGAGATATAGTTTGCACGAAGGAAAGTTGTCTTGAGGCACATCTCCATTGGGGATTTGATGTGCTTAGACATTTTATTGTGTTATTGATATTATTATTTAAGTTTTTATTTTCAGTTAATAATAAACTAGTTGGTTTCCATACATATATATATTTGTTATATGAATGGAATGAATGCACATTTCTAATATCTCACCGGGCTTGAATCGACCTGCGCACACGGGTGATTCACCTTGGCGCCGAGATAGCGAACTAGGACATATGCGTCCATAGCGCTTAGATGGCGAGCACGATGAGACATTTTTGTTCATGGCGCTTAGATAGCAAGCTAGGACATATGTGTCCATAGCGCTTAGAAAGCGACCTTGAACACTTATATCTACGCAGTGTAAGAACGACCTAGATATAAACCTTTATTATCATTATATGTCGCCTTAGATGGAGCTAACATGAGACCTTTATATTTGGTCGAACATAGAGAGATCCCACAACTCTATGTAGTCTATTTACAACCGAATACGAGTTCTCAAACAGGCGCTAGGAGGAGCGATTGTGCTGGGAAACTCAAGTTAGACGTTTTGTGTAACGTCTAGACTAAGATTCGTATGGTGTTACTTGTTTTTCCAAACACGGAGTGACATGTCCATTTTTATGAAAAAATGCTATAGCATACATATCATACTATATGTGCTTTTGTGATCGATTGTAGAGCAGTGAATGGATTCTTCTTCATTACTGTGTGAGCCATGTAGCATATCCAAGACATTGGTTATCCTACAAAATGGTTGCCTTCACCACCTAAGACTATGTCATGAAGAGGACGCTTGATGACAGCTGCTTTAGCATGCTATCCTAGGATAAAGAGATAATTCTGTTCTATGGGGAGTGTCTGGGCAAGTGGTCAGGTTAGTCGGATTGACATGAGGGCTCAGGGAATACCATTCAGTAGCACACCATGTTTTGTGGCGCATTAGCAAGCCTGCGACAATCGTATTTTGTTACTGATGTGTTATGAGTACATTACATTGAGGTGGTGCAGCACTTCTTTTCACCGAGGGATTGAGAATGCTATGTCCGATGTGGTTGAACCGTATAAGGCATACATGCGAAGCTTCCGAGTGATGTGTCTTGCTGGTTATGGCGATGACTTGGCAGTACACTCCTGTCGCTGTACTTTTTTTTTCGTAAGGTCGCACGTTCTATTTCCGTGTATGAAGAAATGAGACGTTTTATTTTGAGAGATTGTTTTAGTAACAAGCCCTATGTGGGTAAGTGGAAGAGATGTAAAAAATATTGTGGGGTAATTGGTACACTCACATACATTGAACTGGGTTCGATGGGCTTTGGCCTTTGGAGACCTAGGGTTTTTTCAAAGGTATGTGTGCCTATATATATATATATATATATATTGCACACACAACTAGGGTTACACACTTTATACCCAAAAGCCGACCACCTCTCTCTCTCCCTCTCTCTCTATTTCTCACGTTTTCTCTCTCTAGGCCGTCACCATTGGAGCCTTGGGATTTAACGTGTGAATACAATGGAGATTGCTCTAGTAGTGTCTTCTATGATCAACATAAAGCATAAGTTAGTACACGGAAGTGAGGAAGGAGCAGCAGTTCGTGGGGTTTCTTGTCAGTCACGCCGAACAACGATCTGTTGAGTTATTCTGTTAAGTAAGTGATCTAAACCCGACTCTATGCATGTGTGCGTATACTTTCTACACTAGTTTAATCAAAACTCATAGTTTGTGGTTAGTTGCCTCTATCTAGTGATCTATGAGTTATATAATTTAAAAGAAAAAAAATAACATAGGAGTATGAAATAACTAAATGAGTATTGTTAGTGGTACAAACTCATTTATAATTACTTTTATCTCTCCTAAGTGGTCTTGTGGGGGTCAAATTAAATTCAATGGATCCCCCCTGGAGAGTGATCTAAAATATGTTTTTGTTTAACAAACCAATAATACTAGGTATACATATTTTTGCAGACACTATGCTTTAAATGCATATATTTTATGCTAATTAAAATTCACACTTTTTCATGCACCACTTATACAGTACAAAGTACATACATTTAAAGTTAATTAGGTGTACAAAAGTGTGTATGCCTAGTGATGCTCTTAACAAATATTACTCCTATTAATTGCGGCACATGGGAGAGTATCGGAAAATTTTTCCCACAAATGAGAACCAAGGCGGCCTTTCTCACTGCTTTAAATACATGCATTTTATGCTGATTAAAATTCACACTTTTTGTATACCACTTATACGATACATGGTACATATATTTAAAGTTAATGTGCAAAAATGTACTCCGTATATACCTAGTAGTGCTCTAACTCTTAACAAACATTACTCCTATTAATTGCGGCACATGGGAGAGTATCTGAAAATTTTCTCACAACTGAGAAGTGAGAACCTAGGCGGCCTTTCTCACCTCCCAAAGCTTTTGTCTCTTTCCTCATGTCCTACACAATAGTTAGGACTATCATGTCACTGTTTTTTCAAATTTGAGGAGATAGAGACCTCTCACTGTTCAACAGTTACGTAGACCCACAGTTCCCCAGTGGTCAATTGCTTTGTTTCCTAGTTCAGCTTATATTGCATCACTGTTCAACTGCTTTCCAGTCACTTTCTCACTCCAGAAAAAAAAAAAAAAAAATGAAATGAAACAAAACCAAGCAAAATACTACAAGAAGAGATTCCAATAAAGACAGTTCCTTTGCAAAGCTCTCACAACTATGGATCTCACAAGCCCCAACTATTTTGAGCCTCCATCTTTATTTGCATCTAATGGGGTAGTTAAAAAGACCAAGTTTTTTCACTTTATATTCATACAAATTTTTTTTTTGTGTGTGTTTTTCTGTCTTTGTTTTCATGTCCCAAATTGTATATAACCTATATCTATATATATATGGGTGTTTGTGATTCAGGAACCACCACTGGGGGCCAACACTGGGTTCTTCAAGAAAATCAAGAACAACCCTTTTTCAGATTCATTCCCAGACCCACTTTGCAAACTCAATCTTAAAGAGACCTCTGAGTTTGTCAAATCACTCCCAATGTCAAACAATATTGGAAATGAAAACAAAAGATTTAGAAATTTTGAAGCTCCTTCAACTCCTGGTAGACCAATTTTTAGTTTTAGTGTTGGAAATCTCCCAAGAAAGAGCTTTCCTTCAAAATGGGATGATGCAGAGAAATGGCTGGTCAGCAATGGCTCTTCTCATGAGTCTCCTTCACATTATCATGGTTTGAAGTCATTGGAGAACTCAAAAGTACTGCCCAAACAAACAGAGGTTTTTGCAGAGAAATTTAGGGTTACAGAGGAAAAGGTGTCAAAGGTAATTTCAGACTTTCAAGGATCTTTGTGTTTGGATAATCATATCTCAGCCAGAGCTTTTAATGGAGTCTCAGCATCAGCTGATGTACTTCTAAAAGGTAAATAAGAAACTTTTTTGTCCACCACTATCAGTCTTATCATACCCTTTTTTTCTCATTTTGTCTTCTAAAAGCATTTAAATTTTTTTAATATGTGGCACAACTGTTTGATTATGTTCTTGGCTTAAAGAAAAAAAAAAACAAAGATAGTGCATTTTCAACACCTACTAAGACCCATACCAAAGTTGAATTTGAGTAAATTTTTTCAAAATGCCCTCCAATAATCTCCAACCTTATACTCAAAACCAATGTCAAATTTAGCTTTTCTCAAACTATTACCCAAATTCCCAAAAAACTGTTGAAACAATCAAATTTGATATGGGTTGGAGTAAAGGAAGGAGGGTTTGTTTTGAAGATTTTTCCTCAAACTTAAATTTAGTTGATGTTAGGTTTTGAGATGTTCTTACTCAAATTTTGTAGAGGTAGAGGGAAAGTGAAACTATATAACAAGATTTGAGTAATATTCTAAGTGACCATTGGATAAGTTTATATCAAACGAAAATATTACTCAATTTTTCACTTTCTTTTAGTTTTGGATCCTGCTTGCTTGGTCACTTTGGAAGCATTTTTCTTAATTTTTGGAGTTAAAATAGGGAATTACTAAGGCTTAGTTTGGCCCTCATTTGAACTTAGGTCTTTTTTTGGGGGAAGCTTAGAGCTTTTAAAAGCTCTAGAATGGAGCTTTTAAAAGCTCAATGTTGCTTTTTAGTTTCATGATGTCTTTTTGAAGTGAAGTGTGTCACTTGTATAAAATTATCAAACAACTTAGCAATAAATTCCATAAGTTCCTTTTAAAAAATCACGTGGGGGCCAAACTAAGCCTAAATACACCACCTTTACTCACAAATGTTTCATCTTTACACTATAGAGTGGTGTATTTAGCAGAAATTGTGGTATATTTAACAATTCCCTAAAAATATTGCAAAATTTTCATTGCCTAAGTATGAAAATGTAGACATACTCAAATTTCCTTAAATATTATTACTTTACCTCATTTAGATATAAAATTTGAGTAAAGGCATCTTCAACCCATACTCAAACTCATATCAGATCAAATTTGAGTAAAAAAAAACTCTCCAATCCTTACCAGAAACCCATATCAATATTTGAGTATGTGAATAGTATTATTTCAATCGGGTTTAAGTATTGAGTAGAACTCAATTTGATATGGGTTTGAGTCGAGCATTCAAGGAAGTTTTCGATGATTTTTAACCAACTTTAATTTTAGTGTTGAGGAATATCTGAACAAGATTCTCATAACTTCAATATTTTTTTTTTCCCTACAAATTATCATCTTTGGTCATTACCAAGTTCTGTTTCTCAATGGATGTAGACTTTTGAATCCATTATGAAAACCCATCTAGATTTTATTACTGCAGATAAGTTCACAAATGAAGTAGAGCCAATTTTTCCCAAATTCAGATCCTCATCAGAGCCAACCAAAGAAGGTTTTCTATTCAGAAACTCAGTGGACAAACCACCCATGAAAAATGCAGCCACTGAGGTGGTTCATGAGGTCCACCACAGAGACATTGGAACAGAAATGACCCCACTTGGCAGCTCCACCACCTCAAGGTGCCACACGCCGTTCAAGACCGTGTCTCCGGCGAGGCACAACACGCCGGAGAGCAGGTCAGGCCCGTTGGGCCCAATGGGTTCGGTCAGGGCCCAAAACACCATTGACATTGCACAGTTTCAAGAGTGCCATATGGCCAAGCTAGAGCTTGGGACTCAGTTTGATTCTGTCACATCTCATTGGAGCTCAAGAGAAGAGGAAGAAGAAGATGTGTCAAAGAGTTTGAGACACTTTGAGATGAGCAATGAGTGCAGGAGAAGTGTTTCTGAGTCTAGAACTTGTGCTTGGGAAGAAGAGGAAAAGACTAAGTGGTGTCTCAGGTGAATGGGTTTTGAATTGCTTGCTGCATTTTCATATTTCTTTTAGGCCCCTGTTTGGCAACCGCAATTGGAAGATCGATCGTGGATCCCAAACCATTTGGGAAACCCCCAATCACGATTGCTTCCGCGATAGCAATTGCAAGTGAGAATCCTTCCCAAACAACCCCTTCTTTTTGAGGTGTTTGGAAACAACTTCTACTTCTATGATTCAATCACAAAAACTTGCTTTTGGCTAAAAAGATGTCCATGCACTTATTTTGTGATTGAGTTGTAGAAGCTGATTTGTTAAACAGTTCTACGGCGGAGGGAGAGGGGGGTAGGCGGAGGCCACAGTCCCCCAAGTTTTTTTAAAATTTCACTTTTAGTAAATATAGTTTTAGAAAATTTCAAATTTTACCCCCCCCCCCCCCCCCCCCAAAAAAAAAAGTAGTATGACTATTACAACCCCGCTAAAAATATTGACTAGGCTCAATATAAGAGTTTATATTTAGTATGTTGACCTAATTGTTATCGAACCACCCAAAACATAAAAATTGAAATAAGATATATTATATCGGTAAAGATTGGGGCACCGACAAGGCGCACCGAACGATCGGTGCCGTCCATTTCAATGGGATCCACGCCCTGCATGTGTGGGGCCCACTAAAATGGATGGCACCGATTGTCGGTGCCTCTAGCAAGATTGATATTTTATATATATTATATTGGCCAAATTGTAATCTAACACACGCTAAATATTTATACCAATAATCTTTCTTTCCACTTACTACTTAACAAACCCAAAATATTTTACCGTCATTGCTCTCTTCCTTCTCGCTTACCATTTGAACCCAACCCAAATTATTTTAGCATCATTGCAAATTTTATAAATGAACACTTATTATCGAAAATAATGATAATCTACATGCAATGACAGATTTACGTATAGACCCAAAAAAATCAGCTCGAAGGCATTGTCCCATGTAATTCTAGACCTGAAACCAACCCCCCCCCCCCCCCCCCCCCACCCCCACAAAAAAAAAAAAAAAAAAACCATTATTCATGGCTCCGCCATTGAACAGTTTCATTTTAACTTTTAGAGTTACATAATTACTTATTACTTATGGACTCCAAAAACCGGTACCAAACGGGCTATGGTGTTGTTATGTTAGGTACTAATTGTGGATTAAAATTGTAGGTACCAAAGAGAACAAGCTAAAATTCAAGCATGGGTGAATCTTCAAAGCGCTAAAGCTGAAGCTCAATCAAGAAAACTTGAGGTATGTCTTCTTTAACTTTCCCTTTTTTCAGTATACTAGAGAACCCCACAAGCCGAACATTTTGCGAAAGCAAGTTACTTTATGTCCTCGTTGCAAAATAACTTTACTACCTTTTTTTGTGATAAGCTAACTAGTTACTTTATGTCCTCGTTGCAAAATAACTTTACTATCCTTTTTGTGATAACTAGTACGTTTTTGTCCATTTAAAATCAAACACAATATTATCTTACTATATTGATGTAATAGGATAGCATGCCCCGATGAATTATGCTATAAATTCCAAATTTGCATCTTAATTTTGAGGCAGTGGGACTGCTAAAACCACTTCCAGTGAAATGAACATTCAAATTTGGGAAACACATTTGTGATTGGAAAAAAACTATGATTCCCATTTGTTAATCTCAACTTTGGTTCGCAAATGCTTTGTCAGTTGTATCACATTTAATGGTGTGTTGTACCACTGAGTCACCAACTACTGCCATAGCATGTATCACTACTAAAGAAGTTTACAATAAAGTTTGAGAAGCATAAAAATATATATTTTTTTAATTATCCAAACTCTTACCCCACTGCACTAGTAGTTATCTTTCTTTATGTTCTCAAAAAAAAAAAAAAAGTTATCTTTCTTCAATACTCCTAGTTATTTTGCCTTTTTCTTTTCCATTGTCAATTAAACTAATAATATTATGGATAATGTTATGTGCATATAAAGATTTGGACCATTCATTTCAGTGGAGTCTGTGCCTGCATACATGAGACTCATCGAAATGAATGACCCAAATCTTTATGTGCACACTTTATGTGCACATTTTATATGCACCAATCATTACTCTAATATTATTCATGAATATGATTTCAAAAGGTATAAGTTAAGATCATGCTTTGGCATAAAAAAGAAGCAATCTCAGTCAAAGACTTCACTTGCTTGAATAGGTGTGTAGCTATAAAAATGTGTATATATATATATATATATATAGTGGCTGAAGGAGTTTGTCTACAGTTGGAATGTATTGTTTGGCTTCATCCCCTCGAGCCACCCGCTAGCTTCTCAAACACTCTCTCCCTTGTATTTTTCTATTCATGTGGTCCAACCTCTCTCTCTATCTCCCTCAACCCAACACTGATATATACTGTATAATCCATCCTTCCAAATGATTAAAAAATAAAAAAAAACACCTCAGTACAGTAATCAAAAAGTATATTATTTTTATAACACCGTGCAAAGACAATTGTTGTTGTAACTTAACTTGTAACCCCCCATGTGAAGATCCAAAATCCTTGGGAATCTTTATGCTTTTGAGAATTTTGAATTTTGTAATTCCTAATGGATAACACAATGATAACTGTTAGTAGATTAAAGTTTAAAGTGTGACTTTGTTTTTACTTTGTCTTTTGTTTCTCACTCCACATCTAGTGATGTTGTTCCTTTTCTCTGGAGGGCATGAAATAGAGCAAATGTAACGAAAACAAGGCTACCGCCTACCCAACATTTCAAAATCTGGAGCGACTTAATTAATGTAATAATTTGAACTGTGGAATTTGTTTTTGTGAATAAGGAAAACACTAAAGAAAATATAAACCAACAAGAAAGTTGGGTGAAAAAAATAAGTACGAAATTTTTTTTTTTTTTTTTTTTCAACATTGTGAAGACACTTCCCTCCAATTTTACGTTGCTAGCTTGGTAGTGTACGTGGAGCCTAATAATATTATTACTCTCGTTGATCCATCTTTATTATGATGGGTATTTTTGTAATTTTGCGCTTATGACGTGTAGCGCTAATTTTAAGTTCTTTAAGAGTGTCGATTTAATTTGTAATCCTCTTATTTCAACCTTCAATTATAATTAGAATACCATCAGCTCGGTGAACATACCCCTACACATCGTGGGATTACGATTAATCCCTAACAAGAGTTTCTCTATATTTTCAATATTTTTAATAACATTTAAGCATGAAGTAAGACGGTAGAGAAATGGTTTTTTTCTCTCTTTTCTTTTTTTCTTTTTTTTGGTCCTACTTTTCTAAATCTGCAAATAAAATGGAGCTCTTGGGATAATTTAGCACCAAAACAAACGTGTACATTTAATTAATATTGTGAATTCGCGTAATGGGAGTGGTTTTTTTTTTTCAGGTGAAAATTGAAAAGATGAGGTCAAACTTAGAAGAGAAGTTGATGAAGAGAATGGCAGTTGCTCATAGAAAAGCAGAGGAAATGAGAGCAGCAGCCAAACTTCAACACTCTGAGCAAATCAATAGGGCCAAAGAACAAGCACAAGCTCAGAAGCTAACGATGAACCGATCAAATTCGCATTTCTATGGCCAAAGCTCTTGTGGTTGCTTCCCTTGTAGTAAGTAATAGTCATCACCAATATTAATTAAACAAGAGAAGAGAGAGTTTCGGAAGAAAATAAAATTCATCAGTCTGTATTTCGGCCTGGCAATTGGGCGGGTTCGGGGGTCGGGCTAGAGTCGGGCCGAGCTGATGTTGGGCCATATATTTCAGGTTTAGTTTGGGCCGGGCTAGAGTCAGGCCAGGCCGGATTGGGCCGGTTTGGGGATTTGTTTGTGTCTTTAATATGCTGACGATGAAACTTGCTTTTGGTGAAAAATAAAAATAATAAAAGTTGTTCAAGCTTCCAAAAAGTTGGATTACTTATCCATTAAGCACCAAAATGCACGCCAAGGAAAAAAAAAAACAGAGGGTAGAAGATAATAGTTTGGGTTCTTTTTTTTTTGTTGCTATAAATATTTTGGTTTTCTATGGAAGAGAGAGAAGAAGAAAAGAAAATAATTGGGTGGGTAAATTACAGATATTAGAAAACTGTAATCTAGGTTTCTAAATCTAAAAAGTGATCATAGAAACCCTTTAACACAGAACAGAGAGAGAGAGAGGGAAATATACATACATGATACATATATACATACAAACCTTTAAAAGAAAAGTGATCTACAGGTTTCTATTTTGTAAGGAGGTTCAACAATCCTAATTACACTTGGTTTGATAGATTGATTTCAAAGAGTTCTGGTTCAGTGGTTCACTTTCGGCTTTACATCAGCCATGAGAGAGAGAGAGAGAGAGAGAGAGAGAGCATTGAATCAGTGGAGAAAGTTCTATTATTTTATTTTTTCAGTTTTTCCCAACAGCCCAATAACAACCCGCGAGATACTTGACATAAACCCAACATTTCAAAGGTCCAACTTTGCATGTACCCAAATGAAGCCCGCCAGAAAAGATACAAACCCAACACAAAAATTCTCTGTATCTTAAGCATTATACACTAAAGAGAAATAGAATGAGAGTGTTCAAGCTAATGAAAAACAATTAATATGGTAATATATAGGAATGTGATCCAAGGGAAACAAACATATGTGGGAGAAAAAAAAAAAATTTAGTGCAATGGTGGCGCCACATCATTTGTATCGCGTGCTTGTAGAGTCGGAGTGTTAATTGAGCTTGTGAAATTACTGTGAGAAATAGGAACTTGTGATTTCGAGAAGTTAAAATCTTGAAATTGGCTTCTTTGTTGGTTCTATCATGAGAAATTATTTCCTGTGATTGTCATATTTATGTGGCAATCACTGTGATTTGCGTTCACTTTGATTTGAGAATTTTGTACATCTCACGTGAGTCCTACGTAGTAGAGAAATCACAAGGATGGTCACATTTATGCGAGGGTGTCAAACGGGGCGAATTGGCCCGCCCCGTCCCAATTCGCCATTTGGCCAGTGCAATTCGTCCCGCCTCATGGACGAACCCAGCTTGTTACTCAATTTATTGGGTATGGGTTCAGATCGACTTTCATTTTTGCAACCCACAACTCACCCAGTGACCCAGCTCGTCTAACCCACCAACTTTCCACCAACTCGCCTCGCCTCGTCTCGCGGACCCACCCCGCCCCGCCTCACCAACTCGCGAATAAAACATTTATTTCATTGTTTTCAAATAAACTATTAATTAATAAACAATTTTATTAAACATTAAAGTAGGAAATAAATATTTTTTTAAAAATATAGTTTTCAAATACTTTTTTCAACAAACTATTTTAACATAAAGTATTTTATTAAACTATTTTTTAGAAAATTTTTTTATTTAAAATAAAAATATGTTTTTGCAAGCAACCTGCGGGCTAACTCGTGGACTAATTCGCCAACCAACCCGCGAGTTAGCCGCCCCGCCTCGCCTCGTCCCGTTGACACACGAATTAATGGGTTGGGGCGAGTCACCCTATAGCCCTTACCGAGTCAATTCGCCCTGCCCCATGGCTCGCAAAAATTCGCCCAACTCGTCAAGGTGGCGTGGCGGGGCGGGGCGGGGCGGACCGCCCTATTTGACACCTCTACACTTATGATGGTCTTACATGATAATTTCTAAAAATAAAAATAAAAATGTGCTACTTCCAGGAAATAGTAGCAAAATCAATATTATAATAACACGAAAATTCTCTCAAGCGCACTCTCTTTATTAAAGAGAGGACCTCTATTTTAGCCGTCAGATTGTGTTTAAAAACTGTAAAATGACAAAATTGCCCTTAATAAAAATACGATCTAACGGTCAAAACAGAGGCCTTCTCTTTAATAAAGAGAGAACACCTTCTTTAGAGCCTGACTGCATAATAACATATAAGCATGATGTGGTATTGTCTACAATATTCAAAATCTTAAGCCTCACCAGTCATCATTATAATTTACCCAAACAATGAAGAATGTTTGAATTCAACATAGATTTGGCAACATTAATTAGATGGTTAAAATGAAAGCCTTAACAATCCGTTTGGATTGAGAGGAAATAAAAGAAGAGAAAGGAATCAAAAATTTCTCTTGTTTGGTTAGGTTTAGTAATATATAAAATAAAATGGAAGAAAGCATTTAGAACTGATTTATTATTTTATTTTGGCTTAAACACAAACTATACCCTTGAAGTTTGCCCTTGTCTCATCTTAGTTCTCATAGTTTCAATTGCATTAATTTGGTCCTTCAAGTTTTAAATAGAAGCAACATGATACAAATGTCTCAAGTTGTTTGAAAATTTGACAAAATTCACTCCACTGGTGTGCGCTATTATACTGATAAGCAGGTAGAAAGATTGGCGGTGCTCCATTTTTGCCCCAAAAATGCATATCATTTGAGTGCATTTCGTCAACTTTTCTCAAAGAATTGAACACTTGGACCACATTTCTTCTACTTAAAAAATTTAGGGACTAAATTGATACAAATTGAAACTACACGAACTACAATGAAAAAGGGACTAAACTTCAAGGGTATGTCTTGTAATTAGGCCTTTTATTTTTATTGAGTTCATAAGTGTGACATACAAGGATATGTTTGTATTCTAAGCTAATGTTTTGTTTCCATTCTCTTCTCTTCTCTCCATCTGGATAGAAACAAGAATCGACTCTTTTTTCTCTTGTGGCCCGTTTGGTCCATAAATTTTAGGTGGATTCTAATTACCAAGAATCATAATATTAGTAATCAATTTACTAGGAATCTAAATCATTGCAAAGTGTTTGGTTGACGAGAAAAAAGAATAATCCACCCTATTTTCCACATTTAGGTGGATTCTAAATCCAATGGGACTCATAATTCAATGAATAATCCATGAGCCAAACAAGGATAAATTTTAAGATTACTAGTAATCTTAGGGTGGAATCAAAATCCACCCCTAAGAAATCCTGAACCAAACGGGCCATTATTTTCCCTCCAATTCTCCGATTAAACTTTTTTTCTCTCTAAACTTCATTTAACAAACACGATACTAGATGGAAGGAAGTTTAGTGTTTCTTCTCATCTTTCCATAAGAGTTTGAAGTTCCCCCCAATCATTCCACAGGTGAAAGTATATTTTCTTGTGTATATCATGGCTTTAAAAAGTTGTTTCTTCCAGATTAATTAAAGACCCACAAATTAGAATTTGAAACGTAGCTAATTAAAAAGGAGTAATGCTAGATGCACTCCCAAATGCACAATTAAATGCACAACTCTGCTTAAAAATGTTAGACTTCGTGCTGAAAAGCTTACACACCCTGCACACCTTTTTTTGTGTACATACTTTTCAGCACGAGATCCAACATTTTAAAACAGAATTGTGCATTTGTTATGCATTTGAGAATACATCTAGCATTACTCATTAAAAATAACCAGTGTCAGGACTCCCTCCAGCCCTACTCGAATATCCCAAACAGGCCCAAGCTCTAACGGCCTTCCATTTTGTTAAATTGTTAGTTCCTTTTTCCTTTATTTGATTAATTGCTTTCTGTTGGTGCATGTGTCCATCACATGGTATAGTCACATGTCATATCACTCCTCTTCCTCCTTATATATATACTAGTTGGAAGCACATGCGTTGCACGTGCCCGTGTGTGTGTTCATCAAATATTTTGTAAATTATGCAGTTGGAATATTGTTAAGGGTAACAAGATGTTAAAGAGTTTTTGTTAAGTTAAGAAGATGAGTATGCAAGTCAATCTTAGATACAGAATGTACAAAAGTTTCATGGAGTGTAAAGGATTACAAACAGGGAAACATTGACAAAAGCTGGGTGTAGTCTAAAGGAATACAAATAGGGAAACATTGTACATATAACAGATGTTCACTTTCGAAAGACTTTCACGGTCGTTTGGCGCTCATGCGGAGCGGCTAAATGGTCTTTTTGCTGGAGGTCCTCTTGCTTTTGGTGGTGTTTGATTGACTTATGGTACTTGATGTTCCATGTTCTGAGGTCATTGATGCAGGTCATCCACGTTTATAATCTTTGTTCCCAATCAAACCTTGAAGTTTACAAAATGCCCATATATTGACAAGTTTTTTTTTTTTGAATAATTGACGAGTCTCTTGGCTTAAGTCTCAATTCTATAATCAGGAACCCACAAAATCTTTGTTTCCAATCAAACTTGAAGCTTACAATTGGATCTCTGTAGCTTCCCCAATATGCTCCCTCTGAGTCTTGAATTGCCGCATCAACAATTGATTTGCATCCATTTGCCTTAGCACTTGGTATACCAACAACTCAAACACCTTTTATTTCTTTGAAGCCTGCATTATGTTCATCTTCTGACTACCCAATAAAAATATTCATGTTAGTTCTGGCTATTTCTTCAAGCATATAAAAGTTCCTTGGAAATTTAACTTTAAGACACTTTTATGAAACTCTCCTGTATATGTTGCAACATCCCATCTTCTCAAACAGCCTAGGAGTAGTTGGAAAGGTAGATGTTATGTCACACCCCAACCCGCCCTGACGAATTAGGACACGTGTAACAATGCCACAAGCGATCATTTATACTAATTAGCAAAGAAAACAAGCGAATTACTAAGAACCACATGTTTTAAATGACATAAAAGAACCTTACTGTGACAAAAATAGACCCAAGGGTAAAATGGTAATTAATAAGATATATCAAATTTTATACCAAAAGATAGGTCTTTGAGTCCCGGTTCCAACGCAAAAAACGGCGCGCGAATCCGAATTTTTTAGAGAGAGTTATGTCCGTTTCCATAAAAGCCGACGGGCTGGAAACAGAAAAGCGGATCGATCCGCCCCAAAACCGGATCGATCCGAATTTAGCAGAAAGTCATTTTCTGCACCTCTGGATGCCCCGGATCGATCCGCACGAGACCCGGATCGACCCGAATTCTGCAGAAGTGTTTTCTCTGCTGCAAAACCCTGCTAAATCAGTTCAAAACATTTCCCAACTTCTATTTTTCATTTCAAACATCTCAAAAACTTTTGTAAACATCCTCCCAACATTCATAAACATGTCAACTACATGTTTAAGCTTGCACAAACATTTTAAACACACCACAAACCTCAATCAAATGAAGAACTTGACACCAATTTCACAAAGTAGTAAAATTAGAAATCCTTTTAATTATCACATGAGGTTCCATAACTTCATTTCTAAATACTTGCAAGTTCTCTTAATTATCAAGACCCATGGAAAGTCATTTGAAAGAACAAACTTGCATTCTCTTATCAATGCTTAACTCAACATGAAACCAAAGGCTAAACACAACTTCATTTCTTACAACATGAGTTCAAGAGTTCAACAACTCAACTCAAGGAAAGAACACCCAACATATTACAAGTTTTAACCCACATCTTTAAGCATTAGAAAGTGATGTTTAACATTTTACAACTACAAAAGAAGTTTGTAACTCAAAACAACTTGTTTTCCAATAAAACCATTTACAACTACAATATTACAAACAAGAGCCTCAACTCCACCACTAACATAATTACAAGGCTATGAACATATAAACAACATAACTCCTTCCCCGGATTCCCGATCACTTCTTTTCCTCGTCACGATCCGTACCTGCGGTGGTTATTCAATAACCACACAGAAAACAGTTTTGGTTTTTAAGCTTACGCTTAGTGAATACTTTAACCATGCCATGGAGTATGAAATGTGCATATGCAATGTAAAGCAACACAAAAATAATAGTAGTCGCCGGTATGTCAAGTACTTTTTTTTTTTTTTTTTTTGCTCAGACGGTATGTCAAGTACTTAATCACCATCGCATCGGACCCAATATTCCGGGCTTTTTCTCACTTCAACATCGCATATAGCGAAACACACACTCTCAGGTGACCGTAGTCAAATCGTTGTGGTCGTCACCACCGTCCCCTTTTTCTTGAGGAAAAACGTCGTCCCGTTACTACGGGCTAAATAATGGTGATTAACACTTGACATCCATTGACCCAATTAAGCACATAAGCACATCAAACATATCATATAACAATTTCTACAAAATTTGATATGTCAGGCTCCAATTAACACATGCTTTAACTACAACTTCAAGAACTAAGCATTTTAATCATACCCAATATCACATAAGCACCATTTAACACCCAATTTAGGATTGGAATACTCACCTCACAAATTGCTCCAATTTAAAGCCTAGAACCCCAAATTCCTTGCTAATTTTAGCTCTAATTAACTCCAATGATATTCCTACATATCAATTTCACATATATATATATAGGCACGTCAAAGACGGTCTTGGAAAATGTCAACGAAACTAAAAATGAAAGGTATAGAGACGATCCTCTCACCTCCACGAGTCCGAATACGGTCTCGGTTCGCGAAACGGTGTATCGACGGTGACGAAACGGCGAAGAAACGGTGGAGACGACGGAGTTTTCGTCAATGGCCGAATCTCCTTCTCTTGCAACTCTTTTCTTGTTTTGATACAAGAAGAAGATGAGTCATGTGTTTGAGGTGTCATCCTCTTAGGCATCTTGCCAACGTTTGCCTATTTATGTTTACACCCCCAACTTTTCTTTAAGGTTTATTATAACATCCCCTAAACAATTGTATTAACTACCCAATATCTAAGTGGGTATTTGTCTATGTCATGCGTGGGTCCCAAACGTGGTCCCACATATTTTGTGAAGTTGTTAATTAACCTACTAGTTATGAATCTGGTTCCTATTCTCTCTCACACGGGTACTCAAACTAGCACCATAAAAGACTACAGATAACAATAAAATATTAAAGCAATTAAACAATTACTCAATTAAGCATATAAATGCAACTAAATGTAATTTATTTAATCCGGACCTCCCGTGGGTCCCACTTCACATCCGTTCAAGTGTGCCCTTTTATCAAGCACTTAACACGTCGGGGTAACCAGAACTTACCCAAATTATCATACGCTATTAATTCTACTAATTAATACATATAATGCAGATATTGTATTATTTCTCCGGGTACAGGTATTACATGTTAATACCTCTTTTCTTCGTGAGATTGATTGCTTCATTTTACAGTATGGGGTCAATCCCCAATGTGAATAAAAAAAAACAAAGAATTCGGCTTCAGTTCCAAATATAAGACTCTACACAAAGAAGAGTATATAAAATTCGTGGAACCAATGGTACGAATGACACAACTGGTGGTTTGTAAATAAAATAAATTGACTTGAAAATTCATAACTAAACTCACTATTTTCAATGAAGATAAGTAAATACATTAGGCCAAAAAGGCTACTGTTACATTTGCATCAATGGTAATACGGAAGGAATAAATAATGACGAATTAAAGTTCATAGATTCTAACACATGTAAGACTATATGAGGAAGTAAACAAGAACTTCATATTGTTCACCCTTCAAGTATTAGTACACTGAGCAATATAAGCCCTAGGCATTTATGACCAGTGAGTAGTCAATAGCAATCTAATTCAGGAAATCAAAAATTGTTTGCAGACCACATGAAATCAAATTTTGGAAGCTTTGAAGCTTCATGTTTTGACAACCTCCCATGGACCTTGAAAATTATTTCGTAATTAAAATTCTTCATAACTCTGGACCATTTTCATTTAATATAGAGGACAACAAATACATATTCTAACCAAAATGGAATTTGCTAGTGGAAGTAAATTAATGTCCCAGTCTCATTTTGGTACAAAATGGCATTCCTGCTTAATTTGAAAGCATGAAGATGGCGGAAGTTATGTGGTGGAATGTTTTTGCATATATTGTAATCAGCACGTATGCTGGTTAGTCCCAAAGACCACTAATTTATTAAATTCTCAAGTGATCACAAGACCAATATATCACTTTCATATAGCAAAATAAAGTGGTAATAACACATTCAGTAAGTACCAGTACATGTTTCTAATTTAATATAGAGAAAAAAAGAAACTTCAAAGTTGGATTTGAATGGTCAAAAAGATTACTGCTACTACTCCTACTTCGGCCATCTCCAACCCGTACTCAAATTTGAGTGAAAATCTGAGTAAAAGCTTCATTGGATATGACTTTCCAATGGTCATACACAATATTTATTACTAACCCAAGTATTACTAACCCTCATTTAACTATAAAATTCGAGCAAAAGCACGTCAAAGCCTTACTCAGATCCATATCAAATAACATTGGAGTGAAATAGTTCAGAACATAAAAGAAGAAGGAAAAAAAACTTAATATAAGATTCTACCACATATATTAACAAAACAAGAATTAATTTAACTGTACGCCAAAATTGAAGAAACAACATTTCAGAAAAGACTAAAATTTGAAAATCCCTACCTTTTAAACCATACACAAATGCTCACAGAGCAGTATTTCAAAGAGGGGGAGAGCAGAAAATCACCTAAAATTGAAATTGGCTGCATCACCGGTGAGCTTAGGTTGTCGGATTAGGCATTTTTGGTGTCAAAAATCGAACCAGAGTGGCCGAATTTGTTGTTGCTATTGTCAATCTTGCCCTGGGTATGTCGTTGTAGCCAAAGCGGGAACACCACAATTGAATCACCCAGGCTAAAGTAAAGAAAAAAACCCTAAATGCACTCATAATCAAGAGAGAATTTTGATACTCAAATCATCAGGTGAGGGGAAGAAACAAGATGGAGAAGACGAGCAAAGGAAAAAATGACCTCAAATCGAAATCGAAAACCTAGGTCATCGGATTCAAGGTTTGATAGTTGGTGATGATCATTTGTTCAGGGGAAAGCATCCTGTAGCGACTGATTCACGAAGAACAAACAAAGACAACGAGAGAGAAAAGGACAGCGAAGAAGACTACGCGTATACGATCAGTGAGTGGTGATGAGGCGGTGAATGCGAAGAGAGAGAGAGAGAGAGAGAGAGAGAGAGAGGTGGAACAACTGTAGTGTACAGGGCATAAATGAAGACCAAAAGAGGAAAGGATATAACTGTAAAACCACTGGTCAGACGAGGGCACATTTGGAAGTTTGAAAAATTCTAACAGCTTGGTTATTTTACCTACTCTATTCTTATAAGATAGTAGAAATATATATATATATATATGCAGCTGTAAGTAACATTAAGAATGTATTGAATGAATGAGAATTGTCTTTTGAGAGGTCTCAGCACCAGTAATTGCTACGTATATCCTTTTTTTTTCCTTTTTCCTTTTCTGTTTTCTTCTTCTCAAATTGTAGGGTCTTTACATCTAAGTATCAGAGCAAGGTTTGCTGATCAGAATGGGAAAGCAGCAACAGACTTCGGGTCCTGCTTGGGAGAACGAACTTCAATCAACTAGGGCTCAAATTGAATCTGAAATTCAGTCGATGCAATTAGAAATTCAAAGAGCTCTCGATACTCAATTCGAAAACAAGATGGGGCAATTGAAGAGTGATTTGGAACAGAGTATACAAGGAAGTTTGTAGAAGGGTATTGCAAGAGAGATCTAGTTAGCTATGCCTCAGATCCAAATTTCCATGGCCTCTGAAGCTTCATCAGGTAACCCTACAACCTCTGCTCTTCCAATTTCCACTGCTTCCCTTGACCAATCAATCACATCCATGACACCTTCATCACACTTTCCCCCAATTTCGCTCCAACCATCAACAATTCATACGCAAATCCCTCCGTAACCAGTATATTCAATTACTTCTCCCAAACCTTTCACATACTTCGATTTCTCTCCTACTTTCATTCCCTTTGTACCTTAACCACAATTTCACCCTTCCAATCAATTCGAACCTTCCTCATATCAAAACCCAGCAGGAGGTCAGCAAGCTCAACCAAATGTTATGTCTAGCAGGAATCTGAGGATAGAGTTCCCTATTTTTTACAATGGCAACCCATTGGATAGGGGTGGCAGTCAGGTCGTCGGGTTGTAATCGTGTTGGGTCATTGTTGTGTCAAATCATAATCGTGTTATTCTTAACGTGTTATAATTGTGTCGGGTCATAATCATGCTGGGTTATACACGGGTCACCCATTTAACCCGTCTAACCCATGTAGGGTGTCATCGGTTCGGTTCGATTTGAATTTTAAATTTTTTTCGATTCTTTTTTTCATGTTTTGAAAATCAATCAAAATGGTCGGTTCAGTCGATTTTTTTTTAGTTTTAGTCGATTTTGCCAATTTGGGCGGTCGAATCGATTTTTTAGTTGTAGGTAATTTTACGAAAATCGACTGGTTAGCTTGGTTCGGTTATTCAAAAAAAGCTTACAGTCTTACTAAAAATACAAACAAGTCTCTCCATCAAATGTATCAATTATTAACACGTATTACATATCATCTTAAATACCAAAATACTACAAATATAACAATATCCAACTATTATAAACTATTATATATTTATTAGTTATTGATTATTATTTTTTTATTACATTAGTAATTGATTATTATATATAGATTTACTGGTTTAGTAAGTTGGTAATTACTCTTTTTTTTTCTTTGGGAGCAAAAAAAAAATATTTTATATTGTTTTTTAAAAAAATAAATATTTTTTAATTCTTATTTATGTTATTTGTATTTCAGATTTCTAGATTATTAAAAAATATTTTAAGAACTAAAAAAAATGCCTCAACTGCACTTAAATACTTAATCGGGTCAAACGGATTAGACAGGTTGACCCGTTTAAACCCGTTTATTACTCGTTTAAACCCCTTTTGGTACAAGTTCTGTTGAAGATTATGAAACTGAATTCTTAAGATTAGCTTGTTGATTGCCCAATTGGACTGATGAACAATTGAAAGGATGTTATATCTCTAGGTTAGGAAAGGAATTGCAGTACGAGGTTCTCTCTTTTGAACCCTCAAGTTTGACAGGAGCCATAAAAATAGCTAGGCTACAAGATGGCAAGGTTAATGCTAGGCGAATAGTCAACGGATGGAACTCGCATAAGGTGTAATACCCGTTATTTTTGTTGTACTTTTACAATACTTTTGGTATACATAAGATTCAGTATACATGTATTTATCTTTCCTGTAATTTTAGTTTCAATCGATTGAGTAAGCTTCGAGCGATCGAGAGTTTCATTCTTCAATCGATCGAGCCATTTTCAAGCAATCGAAACCCTGCTGACTTAAATGCAATGATTGGAGTGAGTTTAAGCGATCGAGGATATCTCAATCGATTGAGAACGCCTGGATATTTCATCTCATTTCTACGCTGGACATGCCACCTGCACCCTCCTCCTTCCCTATATATATATATATGTATCGTTTGTGGGGGGTTACCCAGATTTTGGGAGTTAGAGAGAGAAAGAAGATATATACACACACACATACACATACACATACACATATATATATATACACCACACACACACTCTCAAGTTAGAGGGAGAGAAGAAGGAGAAGAAGACAGAAGGAGAAAGAGAGAGAGGCAGAGAAAAAAGAGAGAGATGAGACACCCCGAGACCCCCGCGGCCACCCCGAGCTCGTCGGTGTCATCGACTTTGACAGTGAGTGCCTATGCTCACTTAGTAGCGTATATATGTTCATATATATGTGTTTTGGCAAGAAATAATGGACCTCAAACGTGCATACAAGGTGCAGTTCAGTTTGGGGAAGAAAATTGCTCTTAATCGATCGAATTGCTTTCGATCGATTGAACACGGACCGATCTCAATCGATCGAACTTAGTTCAATCGATCAAACCCAACTTTCTTCAATCGCTTGAAAGAACCTCAATCGATTGAACATCGCAGAATGTTAAATGTTCTGGTTCCTTGTACATTATGAATTGTTCAACTGTTTTATTATCATGCGTTGTTGGAAAGCGGTATTGGAATAATACACACGTGAATAATGAACTTAATGCATTGGACAGTGGAACCATATATGTAAATGATGTTAAGGTATTAATCGACTGGATAAGCCGACGTGCATGATAGTAGGTCTATTGGCCGCAAAGGTCGATATATGTGTGATGGTACGTGCGAATGTGCTCATGAAGATCGTACGATGTTGGGT
Source organism: Hydrangea macrophylla (assembly GCA_033977485.1). Classification (NCBI taxonomy): domain Eukaryota; kingdom Viridiplantae; phylum Streptophyta; class Magnoliopsida; order Cornales; family Hydrangeaceae; genus Hydrangea; species Hydrangea macrophylla. Next base: position 31,407,724 of record CM066987.1, read on the forward strand.
GTGGGATTCTAATAAGGTGAGACAGTTATGTGATATGGGACTTCGTGTCAAGTAATGTATCATGCGTATTGGTCATAATGTATCGAGCGTATTAGCTGAGAGTATTAGCTGTAATGTATCGGGCGTATTGGCCGTAATGAAATGGGGCATGTTGGCCGGAATAAATTAGGGCGTGTTGGCTGAAATGATGTGTTGGTTAGAAATAGGTACTTCATGTCGGGTTTGATAGATCGTACGGTTTGGGACTACGTGTCTGAGTTGAATATCATGTGATGTAAAGCTATGTACGAGGTGCGGACCTAAGAGTTCATGTTATGGTGGGGATAATGTCAGTTATGGTCTATATTGAGTTGATTCATACACGAATGTGAACTACAAGTTGACTTATAATGATGCTGTTTAATGTATGCTGCATATCTATAGATACTCTGTTAGTCTTTGCATTCATTTGGCTTTCGTAGCTGACGGCGTTTATGCCACTGGAAATTCGACGTTTAGTAAGCCAGGGTTACGAGATCGCAGGTGAACAGTACACGGCTAGGGGCTATGAGGATGAGGCCTACGATGGTGAAGGCTATGTTGGAGACAAGTACAACAAGAGCTGAAGACCTAGAGCTTTGCTGTAGTTTATGTTTTAGAGACTCTGTAATAGTTAAGGTTATAATCGGCGTATGATGCCGTAATACTTTATTTTTGTTTTCGCAGATACTAAGGTTTGTAATAGTTTAGTAGTAAACTTTGATTTTATATATCGAACTTAGAATTTCCAATGTGAGGTTTGATTTATTACTCTGATGATTAGACTTTGGTTATGGACAATGTAGTGACTTTCAACTGTCATGGCCTATGGATCCAAAAAGGAATTTATTTTTTCTACGGAGGGGCGTGGCATAAGGTGCCAATCATCTATAGTCCAGGTGCAAATTTTAATGTTTCCCCAACTCCACTGCAAAACTCTATACCATAACCATCACATAAGACCTCAAATAGACCCACTCGAAGACTAACCAGTGTAGAAATACAAGAGAAGAAAGAGATAAGAATCTATGTTTTAAGTGTGACGAGCCTTCCAGGCTAGGACGCTAGTGTAGAATGGCACAGTTACTCTTGATTATAATAAAGAAGTACAGACAGAGGAAGCAAATGCAGATGAAAAAGGCTTCAAAAATCAACCAACCATTTCCTTGCATGCTTTAACAGGGTCAGTTAATCCACAAACTATGAGGTTGAGTGGAACTTTAGGAGGTTGCAGAGTGAATATTCTCATCGATTCGGGCTCAACTTTTAATTTTCTTTATCCTAATACAAGCCACGTACACTAAAAGAGTTGATGACTTGTCAGCGTCCCTTAAGGTGTATGCAGCTGATGGCTCTCCTATGCTCAGTAAGGGTAAGATAAATCAGGTCCTTCTAAAGATTCAGGATTATAACTATATAGCTTATTTTTTCCTTCTACTGGTAATGGGTTGTGGCGTACTCCTAGGGGCGGAGTGGCTAGAATCCCTTGGTCCAATCTTGTGGAATTTTGCAAACAAAACAATGTCATTCTCTAAGGTCAACCAAACTTATAAGCTTCAAGGAATTAATTCCCTACCAGCCACATTGAACAACCCTGAATCGATAACCACGATGCTACAACAAGAAAAAAAGGCTCTAATTGCTCAAATCATGATTATATCTGAGGAACAGAGAGAAGAACCAGGTGGAAATAGTGTGAAGATATATGCTGATAAAAACATAGCTGAAAGAAAGTTCTCTGTTGGTGGTATGGTTGAAGCCTAAAAGTTCGAATGGAAATTTTCGGAGTTTCAAGCTTGAGGACAAGCTTTCCTTATGGGGGATGGAATATCAGGACTCCCTCCAGCCCTACTCGAATATCCAAACAGGCCCAAGCTCTAACGACCTTCCATTTTGTTATTTTCTTTTTCCTATGTTTTAATTGCTTTCTGTTGGTGCATGTGTCTATCACATGGCATAGTCACATGGCACATCACTCCTCTTCCTCCTTATATGCAGTTGTAATTAAGAAGGCATTGAATGAATGAGAATTGTGTTTTGAATGGTCTCAGCACCAGTAATTACTGCGTATACCCTTTTTTTCCCTTTTTCCCTTTTCTGTTTTCTTCTTCTCAAATTTTAGGGTCTTTACAATCAGATCACATTCAAGAAGATAGATGTTCTCAGAACAAGATATGAGTAGATTCGAACCAGTTCTTACAGTGGACCGACATGATGTAAAAAATATTACTGTTGTGATTGTCTTTCATACTTTAGTCTACCGAGTTGACTACTCATGCTTACACATTTACACGCACACTACCACAAGTTTTGGTGTTTTCTAATTAACTTTGAAGTACATTTATACTCAAGTCTGTTTGGTAACAACTTCTGTTTTTGCGTTTTAATTGTAAAAAATTAATTTTGGTTAAAAGTTGTTTAAGATAGATTTTGGCAATTACAGATTATTGCGATCGCCTAACATTTATTTGCTATTGAATTGCAGAAGCTAATTTGCCAAATAGTTTTATTTTAGCTTTTGGCCGGATTTCTAAATCACTTCTAAACTTCAATAGTTGTTGCCAAACAGGTCCGTATACACTACAACAGATTTGACTTTGTGCGCCACAAATAATCAAACGCGTCACGAATACTTATCTGTGACGCGCAATTGGAGTCACAAAATCCCTAGTCGCAAATAATTTTTTTGTGATGCAGTCATCGCGTCACAAATAATTATATTATTTGTGACGTCATAGTGCGTCACAAATAATAAAATACGGCATCACAAATAAACTGCCATGAATACCAAATATACGCGCCACAAATAAAAGTATTATTTGTGACGCACTATACGCATCACAAATAGTGATTATTTGTGATGTATAGTAGGCATCACAAATAATAATTTCCATTTAAGAATATTAATTGTGACGCCTATATATGCGTCACAAAAAAAAATCCATTTTAAGAATATTAATTTTGACGCCTCTATATGCGTCACAAATAATAATTTCTATTTTAAAAATACTATTTGTGACGCATGTATATGCGTCACAAATACACTATCAGAATTTTGTATAGTATTTGTGACGCATTATGCGTCACAAATGCTATCAAAATTTCCATGTATATGCGTCACAAATGCTATAGGGAAATTATATATATATTTTTTATTTTTTCCTAATTAGGTAATTTTTACATGCTATATATATGCGCTACATACCTGCCATAATTTCAATATTTCAAAAACACAACTACGAAACGCATGCACAAAAAATAAACATCCAAAATACTAATTCATACAAATAAAAATTTAAAGATCAAGTCCAACAACCAAAATGCTAATTCATACAAATAAAAACTTAAAGTGTTTTCCAATACAACACTAAAATTCAAATCATCCAACATTTGGGATCACTAAACACATCCAACATCTTCCACCATCAAATGTAACTCCAAACCTGAAATGTGAAAAAAAAAAATTACATTTTAGCCAATCCAAGAAAAATATAAAATGAAAAACTAAAAAAGCATATTTATTTTGAAGTCTAACTAGGCAAATGAAAAAATATAACTTGTGATGCGTTATTTGATAATCGGAAGTCCGTTTTACATTCCGTTTGTTCCGATAACTTTAATTAGGCGTGTTTGTGTTGCTAGTTAAGTTTCACGTCTATCGGATCGACGGTTTAAGGTTTCACCCCCAAAACCCAAGAACTAAGCTTTTCAAGCCTAAGTATGTCAAAACTTGTTTTTCACGCGTTATTTGATAATTGGAAGTTCGTTTTGCATTCCGTTTGTTCCCATAACTTTCTTTAGGTGTGTTTGTGTTGCAAGTTAAGTTTCACGACTATCGGATCGGTGGTTTAAGGTTTCACCCCCCCAAACCCCAAGAACTAAGCTTTTTCAAGCCTAAGTATGTCAAAACTAGTTTTTTACGCGTTATTTGATAACCGGAAGTCCGTTTTGCATTTTGTTTATTCCAACAACTTTATTTAGGCGTGTTTGTGTTGCTAGTTAAGTTTCACGACTATCGAATCAGCGGTTTAAGGTTTCATACCCCCAAACCCCAAGAACTAAGCTTTTTCAAGCCTAAGTATGTCAAAACTAGTTTTTAACGCGTTATTTGATAACCAGAAGTCCGTTTTGCATTGCATTTGTTCTGAAAACTTTATTTAGGCATGTTTGTATTGCTAGTTAAGTTTCACGTCCATCGGATCGGCGATTTAAGGTTTCACCCCCCCAAATCCCAAGAACTAAGTTTTTTCAAGCCTAAGTATGTCAAAACTTGTTTTTTACGCGTTATTTGATAACCGAAAGTCCATTTCGCATTCCGCTTGTTTCTAAAATTTTCTTTAGGCGTGTTTTTGGTGCTAGTTAAGTTTCACGTCCATCGGATTGGTGGTTTACGGTTTCAACCCCCCAAACCCCAAGAACTGAGTTTTTTCAAGCCTACGTATGTCAAAACTTGTTTTTTACGCATTATTTGATAACCGAAAGTCCGTTTTGTATTCTACTTGTATTCATAACTTTTTTTAGGCGTGTTTTTGGTGCTAGTTAAGTTTCACATCCATCGGATCGGTGGTTTATGGTTTCAACCCCCCAAATCCCAAGAACTAAGTTTTTTCATGCCTATGTATGTCAAAACTTGTTTTTTACGCGTTATTTGATAACCGAAAGTCTATTTTGCATTCCGCTTGTTTCCACAACTTTCTTTAGGCGTGTTTTTTTGTGCTAGTTAAGTTTCACGTCCATCGAATCGGTGGTTTACGGTTTCAACCCCCCAAACCCCAAGAACTAAATTTTTTCAAGCCTACGTATGTCAAAACTTGTTTTTTTACACGTTATTTGATAACCGGAAGTCCGTTTTGCATTCTGTTTGTTCCCACAACTTTCTTTTGTTGTGTTTAAGGTGTGAGTTAAGTTTCACGTCCATCGGATCGACAGTTTATGGTTTCACCCCCCTAAACCCCAAAACCAAGTATTTTTAAGCCTAAGCATGTCAAAACTTGTTTTTTTATGCGTTATTTGATAACTGGAAGTCCGTTTTGCATTCTGTTTGTTTCTACAACTTTCTTTAGGCATGTTTTTGGTGCTGGGTAAGTTTCACATCCATCGGATCAGTAGTTTACGATTTGACCCCTCCCCCCCCCCCCCCCCCCAAATCCCAAAAACCAAGCATTTTCAAGCCTAAGTATGTCAAAACTAGTTTTTTTATGCGTTATTTGATAACCGGAAGTCCGTTTTGCATTTCGTTTGTTCTGACAACTTTCTTTAGGCATGTTTGTTTTCTAGTTAAGTTTCACGACTATCGGATCGGCGGTTTAAGGTTTCATACCCCCAAACCCCAAGAACTAAGCTTTTTCAAGCCTAAGTATGTCAAAACTAGTTTTTACGCGTTATTTGATAATCGGAAGTCCTCTTGGCATTTTGTTTGTTTTGAAAACTTTCTTTAAGCGTGTTTGTGTTGCTAGTTAAGTTTCACGACTATCGGATTGGCGGTTTAAGGTTTCGTACCCCTAAACCCCAAGAACTAAGTTTTTTCAAGCCTAAGTACGTCAAAACTAGTTTTTAACGCGTTATTTGACAACCGGAAGTCCGTTTTGCATTCCGTTTATTTTCACAACTTTCTTTAGGCGTGTTTTTGGTGCTGGTTAAGTTTCACATCCATCGGATTGGCGGTTTACAATTTGACCCCCCCAAACCCGAAAAACCAAGCATTTTCAGGCCTAAGTATGTCAAAATAGTTTTTTACGCGTTATTTGATAATCGGAAGTCTGTTTTGCATTCCATTTGTTTCGACAACTTTCTTTAGGCATGTTTGTGTTGCTAGTTAAGTTTCACGACTATCGGATCGGTGGTTTAAGGTTTCATACCCCAAACCCCAAGAACTAAGCTTTTTCAACCCTAAGTATGTCAAAACTGGTTTTTTACGCGTTATTTGATAACCGGAAGTCCGTTTTGCATTCCGTTTGTTCCGACAACTTTCTTTAGGCATGTTTGTATTGCTAGTTATGTTTAACATCTATCGGTCGGCAGTTTAAGATTTCATACCCCCAAACCCCAAGAACTAAACTTATTCAAGCCTAAGTATTCTGTAATGAAATATGTAATGAAACTTTGTTATACGTAATGAAATAGTTGTTTTTGTCACGTAACTTACCATGTCAAGTAGATGAGCCCCCCTACCTTCCCAATGACTCGATCAAGGCACGAATTTGTGCATTTTGTTGTTGTTGTTCCCGTAGCGACACCTCTAGTGATGCTCTCATCTCTGCCGCCTCTCGTAGTGCCTGCTCTAGTATTTCATTTTTTTCTCGCTCCTCGCCTCACATGTCACGTGAGAATCGGATCTTGTTGAGATTGGCACCACCCCGTGGCCGAGTCCCCGAAAATATCCAGATCTCCTTCCTAATACTCGCGTAAAAATATCCTGATTTGTGGGTGGGTTGGATCCCTCTGGGGTCGGCTCTGTTCTTATCCTTTCCATTTCGTCCTAGAAATGAAAATTTTAATTCGTTTTAAGACCACCATGTACAAATTTAAACTACGAGCATGTAACTTAAAAAAAGAAACTTACATAATTTTTTTTTTTTTTGCTTCAGAACAAGTCCATTGATCAATTTTGTCATTGTAATGTGTTTTTTTGTTGAATTGTATAATGCTAACTGGACCTTGCGAATCTGATACTTGGGATTGGGAGTGGGATTCGGATTCGGATTCAGATTGGGATTGACCTTGAGATTGGGCTTGCAACTGGGATTCATTCTGCACCATTCAAAAAATGTAAAGTGAAAAATAAAAAAATTAAACCATGAAAGGAATCATACATATTAAACTTTACACATACCAACTCATGGTGATATTGAGCAAAGGACTTTGATCCACATGAGTGGCTGACTGTGAGCTGTGCCCTATATGCAGAATTTTGCACACTAAGTGCCTACAATAATAAACAATCATTAGTCCATTGGGCACACATTCTAATGAAAATGTTATAAAATAATAAAAAAGATTAATAAGTATATCACTTTAAACTTCTCGCTCTCAAATCAGGTGCAACACAATTGCCATTCTTCCGATGAAACGCCTGTCGGGGGGTGGCTTCGGGGATTCTCGGTCTCCTTATAATGTTTGTGGAGAGTGTATCTAAAACCCTTGAACCGTTTCATACAATATTTGTTGACTGATTTTTTGGTATAAGAATCGAGAAGATCAACATCAAAGGATTGCTACATGGAATTTAAAATAAACGATTAAATGTAAGATAATTTAGTACTAATATCAAAATTAATATAAACTCAAATGTAATATACTCTACCTGAATGCTTAAGTGCCACGCACTCACAACTTGTTCTGGGACCTCATTTGAAGAGCTTGCAGCAATTGGAGGATTCATTTTAACTATTATCCCCACCTCCGCCTTGAAAATTTTGGCCCATTTCCCTACCGGTTCCTTTAAACCGGATGGGATGACAATTTTAATCCGTTGACCGCCATTTTCGGCAAGCGCCTTTTGGAGGGCTAAATTTTTCGACCTCCCACGTCCCTTTCTAATCGATGTTGATGATGTTAATATAATTAAAATACCAATTAAGAAGAGTTTTAAAATACACTAACAAATTGGAAATTGATGTAATTAATGTGGTAAAGAAAAATAAACTTGATCTTACCAACGCTAGATGATAATGGGTTGGTTTCATGTGACATCTCGGGAAGAATCGGCTCGATTGGGGCCGACTGGGTGGGCCGTGCAACATGTCGTCTACCAGGCGCCATATCTATAAAATGATTACATGCAATCGAAGCAACATAAAGAAAAAATAGGTAACCAATACTAAGATAAAACAATAAATCAACATAAAGACAAAACTTATAATCAACATAAAAGAGAATATAGTTGATGAATATAAATAAAAATAAGATAATCATCGTACAGAGAAAACAATTAAGCAACATAAATAGAGAACACATAGTCACCATAAATCCCAAAAATAGTTTATGAACATACATAAAACAAATAGACAACACCAAAACACTATCAATAATTGAAAACAACGTCTGAATATAGTATCAATCATCAATATCTGTGTCTAAATCCACAGGCACACGTTCTTCTTCATCAGAACAATAGTCCATCAATGTGTCATCCTCATCATTATCATCATCATCATCATCATCATCATCATCATTAATAAAAGTTGCACCTGAATGACGTAATTGTACTAAAGGGTGGATAACACTAACATCAACATGATCCGGTTCTACGCCTAGCCTAGTTAAATCCACCGACACTCCTTCTTCACCAACATTCTGGACAACCACACAATCGCCTAATTGGAACTCTTCTTGGAATGCCACGTCTGTTGCATCAATATCTTCATCTATCAAACCTACATCCGGAATATCGTACACATTTCGTGGTTTTATGTTCTGAATGACTTGCCAATCACCTCTGAATTTTGTGTCTTTAAGATAAAAGACTTGTTTCACTTGAGATGCTAGCACATAAGGATCATCCTTATAACATGTTCGGGTTGCATTAATACTTGTGAAGTGGGCATCGGTACGGATTCCGATCTTATTGTTGCCAACATCCCACCAATCACATTTGAACAATAGCACAGAGTCTTGATGTCCGTACTTTAACTCTATAATTTCTTTTATAACCCCGTAGAACTCCAAATAATTGTCACCCTCGTACACCCCTTCAACTAGAATACCACTATTTTGAGTTTTCTTGTGCATTTCATATTCCTTGGTATGAAATTGTACACCCTCGAAAATACATCTGGTGTACTGCAACACTCATTCATCAAGACCACTAGCTAAGGCATATAGGTCATCAGTAGCTTCCGGCGAGTTTTGATGTCGCAATAGTTGAATCTATTACTAAGACACAAAATGATCATAAAAATGATTAAGACACAAGTGATGTGACAAGTTTACTTAATCTTTATACTCAATACTTACACGGTTCTTGAACCATTTAGCAAACTGTTGTTGATGTGTTTTATCTATATCGGCCACATTTTGTCGCCACAATTTAGCCTTATGTTTCCTATATAAGCAATTAAGCAATTGTGAGAAAATAAATGACAATGACATGCAAAATAGCACTTGGCCAGTCAACTTACTCAAAATAGACTAGTATCTCATCACAGTTATTTAACACTGTGAAATGCGCTTTTCCCAAATCAATCAGGTCGTACCACCCATAGGTTGAGGCACTTATTGCCTGCCAATTCTTTTTGAAAATGGGAAGGTCACTTCCACCCGACCTACTATCTCCAGCATAGTTTCTTTCCTCTCGGCTATCTTCAAGGTACATGGACATGAATGTGATGCATTCATAATCAGTGTATTCCTCGACAATCGAACCTTCAGGCCTTGCTTTGTTTCGAACAAATTTCTTAAGAGTGCCCAAAAACCTGAAAAGAATTCTAGTTATTAAGTATTTCATATGCTTTCTAAAGTTTATACTAATGAAGGATGAATGTAGAAAAGTACCATTCGATTGGATACATCCACCGATACTACACAGGTCCACATAATTTGGCCTCTAAGGGTAAATGGACCACTAAGTGGACCATAACATCAAAGAACGCTAGAGGAAATATCTATTCCAACTTTCAAAGGATTATGGCAATGTCGTTTTCCAGGTTCTCAAGTACTTGCAATTTCAACTTCTTAGCGCACAATTCCCTAAAGAATATTCCCAACTCAATCAAGGTGGTTTATACAAATTGATTTAGATATCCATGGATGACAATTGGAAGAAGACGTTGTAAGAGCACGTGACTGTCATGGCTCTTCAATCCAATTATTTTGCCTTCTTTAACATTAACACACCGAGATATATTTGATGCATATCCATCTGGGAACTTCACCGATTTAAACCACTCGCACCAACTCTTTCTCTCATCGGGTGATAAAGTATAGCATGCTGGTGGTATGATAATTTTATCTCCACTTCGAGTTAGGTGCAATTCATTTCTAATACCGAGCGATTCCAGGTCCAGTCGGGCTTTAGCACTATCCTTTGTTTTCCCTTCTATGTTCATTAACGTTCCTATCACATTGTCACAAATATTCTTCTCGATGTGCATAACATCCAAATTGTGGCGCAAATTAAGGGTCTTCCAGTACGGTAGTTAAAAAAAATGCTGCGTTTTGTCCAATTCAACTCGACATCTGGACGCTTCCTCTTCTTATTACTCGGATCCTTCCCAAATATCACAGGTTCAATAAGTTCTAACTATGCCAGCACATCATCCCTAGACAAGAACCTAGGGGATATTCTGTTTTCTACATTGCCATCAAACAAATTCTTCTTGCGGGTTCGCCACCCATGTGTTCCCGATAGGAAACGACAATGACCCATGTAGTATATTTTCTTCCCATTGGGCAGTCTTTGCGAACATGTATCCTTGTTGCAAACTGGACACGCCATATACCCCTTAGTGCTCCAACTAGAAAGGTTTTCGTACGCAAGGTAATCGTTTATAGTCCATAATAGCGATGCATGCATTCAGAATGTCTCATTCTTAGCTACATCATACGTCTCTACACCCACTTCCCACAATTCCTTCAATTCATCTACCAAAGGCCACAAGTAAACATCAATGTCATTTTCTGGTGCTTTCGGTCCAGGAATAAGCAATGACATGAACAGAAAGGGTTGTTTCATACACTTCCAAGGTGGCAAATTATACGGCATCACCATAACAGGCCACATGCTATAAGCATTGCTCATGTCACCGAATGGATTGAACCCGTCACTAGCAAGGCCTAGTCTCACAATACACGGCTCATCGGCAAACCATTTGTGTTTTTCATCAAAATCCTTCCACTCTTGACCGTCTGCCGGATGCCTATACACGTCTTCCTCCATTGGATGCTTCTTTGCATGCCATCTCATATCTGAAGTTGTTTTCTGTGATGCATATAACCTATATAGCCTCAGTATCAAGGGAAAGTACCTTAATACCTTATGCGGAATTTTCTTACCCTTCCATTCATCAATTTTATACATCGGTTCACTACAAATTTGACACTTTTGCTCTTTCTCGGTCTCCTTCCAAAAAAGCATGCAATCATTTTTGCATACATGGATAGGGATATAGCCGAGGCCTATGTCCCTCATATACTTCTTCGCCTCATAAAATGAATTTGGAAGGGTTTCCCCAAAAGGAAGTGCTCTTTTAATTAGTTGAAGAAGCATGTTGAATGATTTATTACTCCAGAGGTTGATGGTTTTAAGATGAAGTAACTTCACCAAATACTCCAACTTTGAGAACTTCTGACAACCTGGATAAAATGGCAACTTTACATCCCTAAATAGAAGTCCGTATGATCCCGATTCTCTAGGATCACTACTGCTCGAGGCATCCCCTTCAAGAATGACGTGACTCCTCTCACCCCTCTCCAAGTCTTCCAACATTTCGTCCAATCCCCCAGAACCAAAATCACCAAGTTCACCATCATCCTCATCCTCACTTAGTACTTCATAAACTTTTTCCCCTTTCTCCTCATGATAAATCCATCGAGTGTATTCCTTATGCATCCCTGTACCCAATAGATGCAGTCTCACAGTATCTATGTATAGATAACCAGTATTCTTACACTTAGTACATGGACACCTTATCCTATCCATCCCATCCACAAATGCACGTGCATACACAATGAAATCTTCAATCCCTTTCACATACCCGGGTAAATATCTACCCGGAAGCTTCATCCAACTCTTATCCATATTCGTTTACCTATCACAATTTAAAAACTTTTTAAAATGGAAAGCAAACAACACTAACATCCTATCCTACGCACAAGAACACTTTCTAATTTCTAGTCACCTTAAGCACAAGAACATGCATTTTCATGGAATTTAGGAGTCAAAATGCACACACATAGAACTTAACTTCATTACTTTCGGTAGACAAATTTAGAAAATTAAATTTATGGAAAGAATACGAGAACCTATATAGTCGGGATGTAAAGTTAGTAAAAAGGTTGGGAGAATCTCAACTATGCCCCCCAATAAAAAAGAAGTGGTTGGATTCCATGGTATCAATATTCATTCAGTTGCTATTTATATGAAATTTTTGACTTGGCTCATGGTATAGGATGAAATAGATTACAATTATTGTTACAATATGTTTACTGCAATACAAATCAATACACATTTTTCAAAGCCGAGTGAGTTTGGTATTATATTTTTTTCCAATATATATAAGGTAGTGCTACAAAAATTATCACATAAACTCATAAAATAGGGGGCTTTTTACAATTTTTTTTTTTTGGGGGGGGGGGGGGGGGGGGGGGAGGGGTTGGGGGTTAAGAGTATATTTACTTTAACTCTAGGGTGTGTAAGCCCCAATGGGTGCATTGAAATTTGGCATAATATAGAACCAATGCTAAGAAGTAATTATTGTAACTACAATAACCCAAGGAAAATTTGGGATGGTATATTCTCTATAATGTTTCAACTGTTCAAATGCCTTTACCAAGCAACTTTTGCAGATAAAATATTGTTGCTTACCTTTTCTCAAATTTTTTTTAACTTTACCATATTTGTTGTAGTGATCTCAACTATGTCCCCGAAACCCTCACAATCATTCTTTCAAGCACATTGTAATCATACACAATAGTTAGAAAAACAAAAAACAAGAAAGGAAAAATATGTATGAGTAAAAAGATGGAAAGAAGATGGGTTTTGGTCACCATTGCCGGTTTGTTGAAGTGAAGTTTTGTATTAATGCTTGCACATATATATATGTATTTATATTTATATATAACAACTAGTACATAACAAGGTTTTGGTTTTGAAGATACTCTCATTCAAGAAAAGTACGTATGTAAGTGTCCATTATCAAAGTTGACCATGAAAAGAAAAATTCTAAATAAAAATTAGAAGTCCTAAATTTTAATTTGAATGGTACTTTCTGGAAGTAGCAAAAAGTCAGAAGTGTGTGGAGACTTCTCGAATTTAATTTTTGGGGGTGAGTTAATTTGCTCTATAAAATCCCTATGTACCTCTTTCAATTTTACATACATATGATAACTTAGAAAAGATCGAACATATATGTGACCACCTAATCATTCTTTTTTATTTCATTCATGAAAAAAAACTAGGGAATCAAAAGATTCAAAAGGGTATAAATTAAAAGAATCCAATATGTTGAAACATCTACAAATCAAAAGAATGAAAAGGGTATAAATTAACAACCCGTGTACTCACAAGCAAAACAACAAGCATGTGGAGTGCTAAGCAAAGACACCAAACAAGCAAGTCACTAGAAAAGTTTTAGTTGGAAATCAGGAACCTTAAATATATATATATATATATAGAGAGAGAGAGAGAGAACACACACACAGAACACACACAATAGAGAGGAAGACATACCTGCAGATTGGAAGGTTGACGGCGAGCCAGGACGAGCGGTGGTGACCTGCAGATGGAGAAAATAGATGCAGAGAAGAACATTGAAGAACATTGCTATATAAGCTGTGTGTGTGTGTGTGAGAGAGAGAGAGAGAGAGCGAGCGAGCTTACAATGAGATAGGGGTGTGGTCCGACGATGTGGGTGGTGGGGGTGTGGTCCGGCGATGTGGGCGGTGGGGGTATGGTCCGACGTTGGGGGTGCGGTCCGGCGGTGGTAGTGTGGTCCAGCAGTATGGGCTAGAGAGTGACAAAGAGAGGATAGAGATATGGGGTGCCAAGTTGGGGGAAAGAAATTTGGGGGAAAGAAATTGGGCGCCAATTTGGTGAATGACGAGGGAATGCCCTAAACATTTTCTTTATCTCTTTTTTTTTTTGGAGGGAAATGCCCTAAACTTTTATTCTAGTGTTAGCTTGGCTATTAAATATTTGAGAGCATTTTTGCTCTCCCAATTTTGGTCCACAATTACTCACTCAAACCTTCTTAGGTGATATGTGTCTCATATCATTTCTATTTTGCCCCTGTAGCATCAATATAATTACTGAAATTGAACACGTTTCACCCAGTGAAAGCTTGGGTGAACAGTGGTGGACCAAAAATTGGGAGAGCAAAAACGACCGGGTCGTCGGTTCAACCGTCGCATGAACCAGAATCAAACTATGACGTCATAATAATGTAAAATATACATTATTAACTTAATAATGACATTAATTAAAACTTATAGAAAATTCTAAATGTTTTTTTTTCACACTTTAACAATTATAGTATACCGTGTCCATTTTATTAATCAATTATGTTTCATTTCCTAAATTTGAATCCCAAATTTATTTTTCAAATTATATAAATTTGTATCACATATTTGTGTAAGTGATAATTGGTATCAATGCCATTTCATGTGGTACATCTAATAAATATTTGAAAACCTAATTTGGTATTCAAATTTGGAAAGTATCGCATTCCTTTTTTAATTAAAAAAATACAATACCCACGTGGAAAATAAAAATATAACAACATTGTATAGACAATGCTTTTGAACACCAAAACTTAAACTTCCAATGTATCGACAGTTTTACAAACTCTTGGTTGAACCGTTCCGGTTTGGACGATTTTGCAAAATCAGCACGGTTTTGGAACTATGAACGGTTTTCGGCTCATCCTGACCCGTTTTATAGTTCGGTTCCCGATAGGGGTGGGCACATTTTGGATCAACCCGAAGTTTCGACCACCCAAAACTGAAGTTTAAATCCCATTCGGTTCGGGTTAAAACCGAGCCATATTAAGTTCGGGTCAGAACCGAACCATAGTTTGTATTACAGTTTGGATATCGGTAGGGATATCCCAAGCTGGCCCGACCCGAATAACCGAACTTCACTAAGCATAATAAACAAATCTAGGGTTTATAACAATAATCCCCAATCATACACGCCTCTGTAAGGCTCTGATCTGACGTCTCTCAGGCGACGAAAGGCCTCTGACCTCTCCACTATCTAACCTTACTCTCTATCTCACTTCGTCTAGATGATGCAACGCCGTCGATGATGACGAGCACCAGAGCTGCGAAGCACCACGAGGCATCGATGATGAGCATGAAGAGGAGGTTACGACCGACAAGCACAAACGGTGGTGTTCACTTAGGCGACGACCGACATACGGTGGTGACTCTAATTCCATCCTCGAGGTATATATGTACGTGTATGTACATATGTGTATTAGTACATGTATATGTGCTCGTGTGACCGTGTGTGTATCAGTGCAGATATATATATATATATGTATATATGTATGTATATGTCGATATTATGTAATGTGTGTGTAATTGATGAGTGATGAAAGAAGTGGATGATGAAAATCATGAAATTATATGCACGATTGATATTTGATTGGGTCTCAGTGAGTCAGTGTGTTTGTGTGTATATTATGTATATATATTTGTGAGATTTCAACCCAAATTTCTGACCCGAACTGTAGTTAAATTTCAAAAACCGAACTGAAGTTCCAAACTTTAGTTCAGATCGGATATCGGTACCATAAAATCCAATCCGAACCCGAATAACCTGACCCGAACTTTACAGTTCGAACCCAAACCCACAGATTGCCCACCCCTTGTTCCCGATTCCGACGGTTCAACTGTCTGGTCCGGTCCAATTTTTAAAAACATTGGATATACATATGTACATATACTTCATATACAATAAATATATATACATATATATATATATATATTTCATCAAAATGTAGTTAGAAGAAATTAAACTTCCCCACATCAAAATTTGTTTCTGTTTTGAATAATTTTGCAATGATAAATATGATCCATGACTTTGATTCCTTATTTCAAACATTAATTGTAAACAGTTATTGAGCAGCTTCTATATGAACTGTAATTATAAACAGTTCTTCGCGACGTCGAAACCGTGAAAGTCGGAGAAGAGTTCTCCTTTTGATCTAATCTTTTGAGATAAGAATCAATGGGACCCAAACATAGACGATGAGAGAAATAGAAACCGCAAAGATAACACTTCGTGATGCATCTAGTGCGTCACAAATAGTAGGGATTTTATTTGTGGCGCACAATATGCATCACAAATAGTAGGAATTTTATTTGTGACGCACTAGATGCATCACAAATAGTAGATATTTTATTTGTGGCGCACTAGATGCGTCACAAATAGTAGGAATTTTATTTGTGACACATCTAGTGCGTCACAAATAGTAGATATTTTATTTGTGGCGCACTAGATGCGTCACAAATAATAGGGACTATATTTGTGGCGTACCAAATGCGTCACAACTAGTAGGGATCTTATTGGTGACGCACAAGATGCGTCACAAATAAAATCCAAAATTTGGTTAACCTAATTTTTTGGTGACATTTGTAAGTGCGTCACAAATACTAAATACGCGTCACAAATAATGATCTTTTGTGACGCGTTTGCGCAAACGCGTCACAAAAAATCATATTTGTTGTAGTGTAGTCAGAAGACATTCTTGTAATGCAATTTTGTATATGTAGTCCTTGTGGGCTATAAATAATCAGTGGGTTTGATGTATATTTCTATGGGCTACTCCGACAAACGTGATGATGTGCAATTGACTACTGCGAGTCTGCGAGCTCGTTCTCAGCACCAAAAAAGAAAGAAAGAAAGAAGAAGAAGAAGAAAAAGAGGACTACTGCGAGCTTGTTTAGATAGTTGAGAAAATAAGAATTTTTTTAGGACTACTGCGAGCTCCTTTAGATAGTTGAGAAAATAAGAATTTTTTTAAAAAAATTCTTAGCTTTGCGGTATTGACATATTATAGTAGGTATTAGAGATTTTAGAAAAATAACAATTTAATGGAATTATTTTGAAATTTTGGTTAAGCTTTATTGAGAAGATTTCAAGTTGTTTATTTTGAATTACCCATTTTATGTTCAAAGTTAGTTTAATTTATGAAAAAAGCAGTATAAAGTTTGTTAGTCATACATACTCGAAATTTTCAATAGTTGGTTACTAGATGAGCACTGCATTCTCAGTTTTTCTATACCTACTGTAACACTCTCCATTGTGGCATGGTGTTATCTCCTGCCCAAAGTCCGGCCCCCTTAAGCTTCATCTTGACTTGGAGTTGAGGGTGTGAGTAAATTATAACAAAATATATAGAATATAGAATTTTCTCAACAATTGTTACCGGTGATTAATTACGTCATGTAGTTTTTTCCCCAATGGTTAATTAACAGCCTGTTTGACAACCACGATTTGATGATGTCAAAAAGGCTTTTAGAATGCAATTTTTGTGAACCAGTCCTCATGCTGCTTTTCGATTTCGCATTGAGAACGTGGAAGACAACTGGCGCCTAAGGTGGCAAGTAGGGGTGTAATTGCTTTGGTTCTGTGTGGTTTTCAAACCGACAATTTGGCTTTGATTTGGTTCAGTTCAATTTATAGTATATTTTGGCGATTCGGCGGTGCAGTTCGATTTTTACACTAGTTTTTTTTTTCTTTGAGTAAGCCAATCAGTTCGGTCGATCTATTCGCTTTTGTTTGGTTTTCTTACTCCCCAAGTGGCAGAGACAAGAAAAAAATGCAGAAGCAATTGTAAGAGTGTGAACTGGATGGGCTGAACCCAGCCCTCTTAATTGAGCCTTGGTTGAAAATGTTTGGGCTTTGAAAATTTTCTTCTTTGGGCTGATCAAATCCTTTTTTGCCTAAAAATATTTTGGGTTAACCAGGACTAACTCAGCTCACCAGATTCACAGGCCAGCTCGAATTAAATCCACTTCGGCTCAAGTTTACCGACCCGAAACCCTCAAGTATTACCCGGTAACCCGAATCGCCGTCGCTACCATTGTTTACCTTGTCTGGCAAGAAGAGTGTACTCATCAGAAAAGCACATCACGAAGAAGCAAAAACAATCAAAGTGACCCCAGCTTCTCTTTCTCTCTCTAGAATCCCTAACTTTCTCTCTCATCTAATCTACTCCGGTAAGTTACACTGAAAAAAGTTTCCCATTTTGCGTTGCATTACTGGTATTTTGTGTCTTTTTATCCTGTGATCCTTAATTTATACACACACACACACACACATATATATATATATTCACTGATTAATCAAACACATAATATATATATATATATGTTCTTTGTTTTGTTTATTGATTTTTGAGCTCACAAATCGAATTCAGCTACTGAGATCTACGAAATGGCGATAGGTTCCTAAATTTCTCGTATGCATTGTTAGAATTGCTTTTTTTATTTTATTAATTTTTTTTAATGCAGTTTCTGCGCTTACCAACGAATTGAAGATGTTTCTCACAAGGTCAGTGCAATTTGACTACAAATCTAGGGTTTTCTTTTTTCCTAATTGATATTGCCCATATGTCTATTTTGATGCCTAAAATGCTTATCGTTGCTGCAAATATTTTTATTTATTTATTTATTTATTTTTTTTTATGATGGGTGTGATTGAAGGACTGAGTACGATAGAGGTGTCAATACATTCTCACCGGAAGGTCGTTTGTTTCAAGTGGAATATGCCATTGAGGCCATCAAGGTGACCTTTTTTCTATGGATGTGCATATACCATATGTGGATCTATCATCTATGTGTCTATATATACTATATATACTCGAATAATGCTATGCTTCCTGAATTTGAATCCCAAATGACCATATGCCATAGCATGTGGTACAACTGATAAAGCATTTGGGATTCAAATTTGGGAAGCATGGATTTACTCATTTACACTTACCAAAACACACGTTTGGGATTGATTGTCTGCCATAAAAGTAGGTTAGTTGTCCATTAGGAGAGGATATTTGTGTTTTTGTTCCCCAAAGGAAAGAAATGTTTTAAGTTTCTACTACCCTGATTATCACAGCTGGGTTCGACGGCGATTGGGTTGAAGACGAAGGAAGGGGTTGTGCTTGCCGTTGAGAAGCGTATAACTTCACCACTGCTGGTCTGCTTGCTCTCTCTTTCATCTCCGTATAATCATTTATGACTGATTAATGGCTATGGTAACTTTAACATTTAATGCCAGCGCAGAATTGCTGTATAATCTGTTTATTGATATTGGAATGCTTCATGAGCTATGAAGCACAGACTCTTCGATAAGGCTGCCGCACCCACACTTAGTGCGCACTCGTACTGGGTGTGCCGTGGACTCTTTTGAGTTCTTTTGGAGTGTAGTTGGGGTTTTTTGTAGTGTTCTTTTGATTAAAAAAAAAAAAAAACACAAGTTCTTTATACAATTTTGAAAATTTTGGGGTTTAAAAGAGAAAAGAATAGAAAACAATGATAGCAATTATCTAAGGTATACACTAATGCACTAATAGTTATAAAATTATTTATATATAGTATTATATAAATATGTATTTTTAATATTTTATCCAAGTACTCCCGCCACACCCTTACTTTTTGAAAAATTGGCGAATCTCTCACCCTCGCACTCACATCCTCGTACCCGAATCCCCGCACTCGCACCGGTGCTACCTAGTTCATAAGTAAAAACGCTGAGTTGGTTCCGGATTAAATTTGCCTCTTGCAAAGTTTCTACATTTTTGGAGTTCCCTTGCTATTGCTATTCTCGTCTGCTACAGAAGTTTTTGGGCACCTTGAGAGTACCACGTGGCATGCCTACGTTGTACCCGCATCCAATGGGAATTGGTCTTTTCGGTGGGAACCACACCTCCTACAATCAAAAGTCTCACTTTTCGATGTGGGTCCCTTCCAAAAGACACACTCCCACTGATTGCAAGGTACCATATAGGCATGCCATGTGGTACCCTCAATGTACCCAAAGATTTCTCCCTCTACTATGACTTTACCATGTCAAATATCGTGTTTTTCATCTAGGAATTTAATAATAAAACGGGGATTTGTCCTCGTCGAATAGATTCCTTTTTAATGGTGAAAATTCAAACTTTTACAATTTCATCCACATTATGTCATATTCAATATTCTCTTAGGAGCCAAGCAGCGTGGAGAAGATTATGGAGATTGACGAGCATATTGGGTGTGCAATGAGTGGATTAATTGCTGATGCCCGTACACTTGTTGAGCATGCCCGAGTTGAAACGCAAGTAGGCATCACCATTAGCATTACCATTATTCTTTTTTTTTGTTACGCAGTGTGGCACTAATAAATGATTTTCTAATTTTTCTTTTCACAGAACCATAGGTTCTCGTATGGTGAGCCTATGACTGTTGAGTCCACTACACAAGCTTTGTGTGATCTGGCTTTGCGATTTGGTGAAGGGGATGAAGAGTCTATGGTTAGCTTTTTCTCTTTTCTCATATTTCTCACAAAATAAGTACTTCCATTTCAATGTACATAAGTTTATAGTGTAAATTTCATTAGACTGCTTTTGCGGCCATGCCAAAAACTTGTGCTACCCCTTTGGACTATTTTAAAGAAAAAAGTGAGTTCCTTTTCCTTTCTTATTCGTACGACCAAGACTGACCATTAATAACTTGGTTCATATGCATGTCTAACACTTAATTAGTGTGGGACTGCCTGTCCAATCCCCTCCCCCTACACCCCACCACCACCAAAGGAAAAAGGGTGATGTGAGAATATATGATTTTGCCATGGAATTGTTTACTTGTTTAGCATTTTCTGGAGGATTAGCCCGACTTTTCAGAAACGCAATCAATATTAGTTACTGCACAATAAAAAGGTTAATGTCACATTTATTAGCATTGTCAGTTTTCTCAGTTTTACTTCTAAGGGACTCGTAATACTTCAGTTGGGACTGATGACAATTCTGTGGCGTCAGTGTCTTTTCATGAGACTTCTTAACACGAGTCTAGAGTTTCATGATTGGCTTGTTATAGGTTTGGAATATAATCATAAAGTATCCTCATTAAAATCGTGGACAATATTTTTCAATGGCCCGCGTCATTTTTATTTGCAACTCTCTTTACTTTGGCTGTCTTCGTGGGGGAGCCATATTTGACCTAAAGTTATCTCTATTAGCATATCGCAGTTGATATACACGAACCTAACTTTTGTTCAGTTGAGTTTTATCAGTTCATTGGTGCTTGATCTTTACACACAAACTACAAATATGGGTTTGGTAAAGTTAATATCCAACTTGTTAAGCCAAAAGTTTTGTACCTCGCTGGAGCCTCGGATTGGATATGAATTATGATGGTGGAGTTGGCAGCAGTGGGTAGGTGGGAAATGCTAATAGAATAAACTCGTGGCTTGACAAAAGATCTCATTTTTAATCTATAGTAAACTACTGACCTGTTACAGTTTTCTGCAGAACTCTCTTTGGTGTTCTCTTAAATTCTGTGTTGTGCCTAGTACCTCTGTCGTCCTTGATAGAGAATGGAAGCACTGTGCATGACAGTTTCTTAATTGGCTTGTGTTTGAAGATTCTGTTCAACTTTTTTTTTCTGCTTCTGGTACTATAACTATACCCAGGATATATCATTTTTATGTGCCTTCTAATGTTTGCCATCTTTGTTATCTTGCAGTCTCGGCCTTTTGGAGTGTCTCTTCTCATTGCTGGCCATGACGAGAATGGTCCTAGCTTGTAAGTACTTGCATTCCCCATCTCTCACCCCCACCACCACAACCCCCCCCCCCCCCCCAAAAAAAATAAAAATAAAAATTACAGAATTGTATTGAAACTATGTACCCACTACCTAGAGGTGTCAAACGGGGCGGCCCGCCCCGCCACCTTGACGAGTTGGGCGAATTTTGGCGAGCCACGAGACTGGTCGGCGAAATAGACGGGGCGGGGCAAATTGACTCGGTAAGGGATATAGGGTGACTCGCCCCAACCTACTAATTCGTGGGTCAACGGGGCGGGGCGAGGCGAGGCGGGGCGGTTAACTCGCGGGTTGGTTGGCGAATTAGCCCACGAGTTAGCCCACGGGTTGCTTGCAAAAACGTATTTTATTTTTAATAAAAAAAATTTCTAAAAAATAGTTTAATAAAATACTTTATTTAAAAATAGTTTGTTGAAAAAAGTATTTGAAAACTATTTTTTTAAAAAAAATATTTATTTTCTATTTAAAAGTTTAATAAAATGGTTTATTAATAAATAGTTTATTTGAAAACAATTAAATAAAAATGTTTTATTCACGGGTTGGTGAGGCGGTGCGGGGTGGGTCCGCGAGGCGAGATGGGTATCGAGGCGAGGGGAGCTGGTGGCGAGTCGGTGGGTTAGACGAGCTGGGTCACGGGGCGAGTTGTGGGTTGCAAAAATGGAAGTCTACCCGGACCCATACCCAATGAATTGAGTCACGAGGTGGGCTTATCCACGGGGCGGGACGAGTTACGACTCGCCAAATGGCGAATTGGGGCGGGGCGGGGCGGGGCGAATTGGGGCGGGGCGGGGCGGGCCAATTCACCCCGTTTGACACCCCTACCACTACCCACATGCACGTGTACTTACCTTTTTTTTTTTTATTCATATTGTTTTACTTTCTGGTATATCTATGGGGAGAATGTGTTCCAGCATATATATTAAAGATAAAGATAATCGTGCTTTCGGCTGAGACATATTCTGTTTGCTGACTTTTGTATATTCTTATAAATGATTGCAACTAATGCTTGGTACAGAAAATCCTGGGTAGGATGATACTGAATTGTGCGTTACAATAAACTGCCTTGTGGACAAAACCCAACTATGCATTCATTATTCATTGATTTTCTAACCCTACCATTATCTCAACTTCCTATACATTCTTTAGTTGCTGGCTCGCTATGTTGTTTCATCCTTTCCTTTCAGATCCCCGTTACTTCTTTTCAACCCTAGAGTTATAGCTTTCCAGTTACCTTTGTACGTAATAGGTACACCTGGTCAGTAGGTAGTATTAGCCACAGAAGTCGGTGAAGTTACAGAATTGTCTCCATGCTTCTTCACAAGCCAGTGAGCCCAAGCTTGGTGTTGCTCGGGCTAGGCACAATTTTAAATTCAAAACCTCGGTTTCTGAATATTTTTTCCCCCTCCTTTTCCTTTGTTTCATGTAGTATCTGAATGTTAATTTTTTTTCTGCTGCTACTATGTGTTTGCTACTTCTTCGGTCACTCTGTTTTTTTGGCCACCTCCTTGACATTGAAAGAAGGAACTTTTTATATACAGATACTACACAGATCCATCTGGCACATACTGGCAATGTAACGCGAAAGCTATTGGTTCGGGCTCTGAAGGTGCTGATAGTTCTCTGCAGGAGCAATATAACAAGGTAATGCCTGCCTTATTCTCATGAGAAACCTGCATGACTCGTTTTGGATCATAAATAGCTTTACAAAGAGCTAGATGGTGATGATGGGTTCATGAAGTAGTACTTGGGACTAAATGCCAGTTTTGGTTAGCCTTCAAAATAATCGCTTCCTGTAGTAACAGGTTTTTCAAAAGGCTACAAATTGGAGCCTTTTTTTTTATATATAAATAAACTGCTTTGTCTTTTAAAAAGGAATCAGATTGGTTTAAAAGATGTGACAAGGCTAACCCAAACGGTCACAGCTTTTCAAACAATCAGCGAATCAATTATAAGTGATTGTTGACACCGAAAAAGTTGTCCCAAACAGGCTCTAATGTTGGTAAATTCCTTTAAAATGTGGACTCTCTCTCTCTCTCTCTCTCTCTCTCTCTCTCTCTCTCTCTCTCTCTCTGAGATTGATTTTGTGTTTGTAGGAGCTAACTCTTCAAGAAGCGGAAACGATAGCTCTTTCGATTTTGAAGCAAGTTATGGAAGAGAAAGTAAGCTTATTTGCATTGCTGTGGCTTTTGTGGTGTACATATATATCAAGAATAAGCTATTCTATCCAAATTTGAATCCCAAATGGCTTAACAGTTGTACCACATGCTGTGACAGTGATTGGTGGTATATACCACATGCCATTACACAATTGAAAAAGAATCTGGGAACCAAAATTGGGATTCAAATTTGGGAAGCATAGCATTACTCATATATTAATTGTATTTTCCTAAAACACATATTTTTCTGTAACTAAATCAAAATTGTGTTGTTTGATCACAGGTGACCCCCAATAATGTTGACATTGCAAAGGTAGCTCCAAATTACCATCTATATTCCCCCTCTGAAGTGGAAGCTGTCATTAGTCGACTATGAGAAGAAAGTACCTCCAATAAATTTCAGGCCTAGTTTGGTTTATTGGGACATCAATACATGCATACACATTGTATTACTATGTTGGGATTATATGCTTTCCCCTTTTCGTAGTTTGGGATTTTAACCAGAAAAACCATTTTGTGGTGTTTGACTCAACCATTTTATTTCAAGTTAATGAGTGCAAGAAATTTCTTGAGATAATATGATTCATGATGACATGTTTTGGTTTTTCAAGCTATTTACTGGTCCTGTGTGGAGAGGAGATTTCTGATGCAGTTGTTTGTGAAGGCAATAGAAAAAAAAAATCAGCAAGTGTCTTTCCCTTCATCTGCTACTTGGAGCTTCTCTAACTTGAGGATTTGATTTCCAATGCCTCTGGCACAACTATGAATATTTTTTTTCTGTTCTGGAGGCTCTTAGGCTCTGTTTGATTCATGAATTTAGTGAGGGGAAAAAAAACCTTTTTTCTTTGCTTGTTCATTAGGAAAAACAGGAGGAAAAAAATGGGTGAGAAATAAATTCAAAGTTTCAAATTTTGTGAGTTATTATTCCCCTTTTCTTGGGCTACAATTGTATTTTGAACACTTTCAGTTTTTATTGGTATTTATGCACACAAGAGAAGTGTTTTTTTTTTTTCCCCTTTACATTTTATTCTCTAAATCTGCAAACCAAACATAGCCTGAACTTGACAGAATTAACATGAACAAAGTTCTAGCCTTCGTATGTAGCTTTTGTTAGAAATGTTTTTTGAGAAGATGACTGGCTTGTTTAGTTACAAAAGATCGATAAGAATATTGAGTGAGATAATACCAATAGTCTGTTGAGGTTTTACCATCCTCGGACACAAAGATTAGTTAGGGTTTAACAGAGTAGACTTAGCAACTTATAAATTTGATTACTACTAACACCTTAAAAATGATTTGACTGAAACTTTATCATCCCATAAATAGATCAGCATGGCAGCCAAAAATGAAAAGAAATACAAGTACGTACCTCTTACAATTATTATTATTATTATTATTTGGCTACGGGTACCTCTTACAATTCAGTAAAACATGCAAGCAGACTAGGGTTTGTCTGAGTTGGTTGGCACCAACTTCATCCTGGCCTTAGGCGCAGGTTCTAATCCCCCACCCCTTTGTAAAAAAAGTAAACCATGCAAGCAATAACAACGCAATTTTTTCAATCTTTGGTATTACACAAGTTTGAACCTTACATGGAACTAATAAAATTAAATATAACCAAAAGAATGTTACAATTGGAATTGTTATGACTCAGAAGAAAGAGAAACAAAAACATGTAAAAGTTACAAAGTTACAACAGGTGAGTATGACACCAAAGCTACCACCTTTGACAGTCCATTTTTCAAATTCACAAGGAAGATTGAAAGGCCACATTTGCATCCGGTAGCCATTCACTGCCCTGTATGAAAGGCTGGACTGTGAAGTTTGAGGCCTGGTCTGCAGTGATGCTAGGCTTGTACCCAGCCCATTTGACCCTTTTATCCACACTTGATCCTGGTCCAGTGTTTTGGTACTCTGCATAGAATATGGTTTTGGGTGGCACAGCATTCGGAACCCATTCAGTCCAGCCCAATGGGTTCAAGAATGAACCAATATTGGTCCGCATGACAATTGTGGTGGAATAGGCCTTCCAAGGCCTGCCAAGGTAGGTTGCGACTGTGAGATTATTCAGAGGTGTTATGGTACATTTTTGAATAGAAACCCCGGTGTTCTTATTTGGGTCGGTCTTTCCCTAAGCCGTTATGGTATTAAAAATTGGTACGAGAGGGGTTCTCTGGGCATGATGCTGCAATTTTGAAAGATAACCGCCGCATTTCCAAATATGAAATCAACAGTTCCAGTTATGTTGCAGTCGCGATAGAACTGACGGCTAGAATAAGTATAGAGAGTGTCCTGGTAGGCATCAAAAGAGCATCTGTAGAACACAGAGAAATCTGTGCCGGACCGGAATGCCACTGCTTGTTGCTTCGCCGGCCCAGCCGTGTTCTTGAATCCCATGTCTTTTGCTATGAAACCTTTTTCCTACAACAGCTGATAAAAACATAAAAATTGATGTGTTAGTAATTTCTAGGCCTAATTTCTTTCTTTCTATCTAAGAGATACCGACTATAAAGATATATGCCCTAATTTCAAAGTTTGAACCAATTGTTAACCATAATTAACACATACGAATTAACTATGCATGCATATATGTATAAATGTACGTGTATTAATTTAACATTATGTTCCTTTTTTAATCAAATGGAAAAAATATTTTTAATGGTTTATTAAAATTAAAATATTAAAACAATTTTATAATTGCAACACACTAAAGTAACGTAATTTCAGTTCTTTTTGTAAGATTGCTTTAGCCATCTTGTTTAAGTTACATATTACTTAACTTCACCCTCTTCTTCTTTTTTCAATTTAAGAATGAATTTGGTTTTTGCAAGGGAAAGAAAAAAAAGACAGAAGAATGAATTTGGCATTTGATGTAATCCCTCCGTCTCATTTTATGTGTCTCCCTTTTCGTTTTGGGATGTTTCAAAATTGTTGTCCACTTTTTAAAATTAGTATACAAATTTTACCTAGTTTCCAAGTTACCCTTCCTTGCAATCAATACCAAAAAAAAATGCAATGATTATGGACAATTGTGCAAAGTAGGTGTAGATTCTTTTTGTCGCTTTAAATAGTTGAATTCTCCAAAAAGACACATAAAATGAGACGGAATGAGTATTAATTAAGGGTAATGCTACGTGCATATAAAATGTGCACATAAAATCTACTAAAATAAATGACTTAAATCTTGATGTGCACATTTTATGTACACATTTTAGATGCACGAATCATTACTCATTAATTAAAGCATGTTGAACATAATGGGTCATTTGGCACACACCGTGAGATTTGATACACCAACCGTCTATATATACATCAATATATAAAGCTTATAAATCATGTTGACTTGGGCAAAGCGACCCACACGATCTTACTTCATATGTCAACGCCTCAACGGTATACGCAAAACTTGTAGATGGTGGGCCTCTGTCCATGATATTCCAAAATCCAAACCATGTGTAAGTGTTTAATTTAACAAAAATGTTACACCCAACTTTTAATTCACACCCAATAATTATGGTCTTTAAATTTAGTGGGTTCAACATGAGTCCTACACGGGATCTATTGGAATCAAATGTCAGGATATGTTGAGTGTGGAATATGATATGGATATAGCATTACCCTATAAGCGCATAGGACCTCATTGAATACAGTCATTCTATATTTTAACCTCTAAGATTCACTTTACTCCAATGATTTCAGAAGTTGACACTTAGTGTATGTTAATTGAAACTTTGAAGTCGTTAATTTTTTACTTGAAATGACAAATGTATCATTCATTTTAGTCACAATAAAAGTCACAAGATACTAAAGTGACTACTTTTGAAACACTGAGAGATTAATTAAAGAGGAGTCTAAAGTTGTGTCATAATGCGTTAATTTGACAAGATTGTTCTCTAATATTATTGGTGTTTTTTTTTCCAAAAAGGGGAAGGAGATGGATGTCGACCAATGACGCACAGACTCGGTCACGCTGAAACGGATATGACACGACACAGTCCTAAAAAAAATTACACATCAGTATTACAGGAAAAGTGCACAAGTATAAACCGACCGAAAATCGATCAGTACTGCCGGGGGTTGGGGGGCTGCAAAGAACACCCATGTACATGCGTATATACTTAGGATTATAGATCAATAAATGAATGAATTAAGAGCTTAAGAATGATAACAAATGTGGCGGTAGAGAAGGTTGGGACCCCATCAACATTGTTGAGGCTACCGGAGACGATGGTGGTGTTCATTCCATAACGTCTTATCCAAATTCACATTTTCCAAATACACCCCTGCTTTTACATATATTACAAATCTCTTCACACTCTGCTTCGGCACTTTAGCCACCGCCTGTTTTATCGTCTTATAGTCACCACTGCCGTCCTTCGCCACCGTCAAGTCCGGCACCGGCGGCTTATCCGCCTGAAGTATCCTTTGGTCACCGGCGGCCAGCCAATCTGGAAACTCCAAATCAACCATTCCGAGCAGTTTTCGGTGAATTGGAATGTTAAACTCCGACAAAATCCCCAAAATTTTAGTCACAATAGCTAAACTGTTGCTCGCGAATTCAACCGAATTCGCGATCAATACTTGCATTTCGTCGAACACATGGTTCGAAATTGTCGAATTGGATTCCAAAATTGCGTCCAAACAGGTCTCCTGATTGGTAATCACAGTGCTCAACCACGTCATGAGATTGTCAATTCGCGATTGCGATAGTAATTTAGCACCGTTATTGACCTCCATTAATGAAATTGAATCGTTCAAATTATCAATTGCGTCTTGAAACACCGTTTGGCAGACGAGTAAAGTGCTTTTGACTTGCTCGTCGGTGATATTCACGATCATCGTCTCCGAAAACGAAGCCAATTTTGTGAGCTCGTTGAGTACGACCTGTAGCGAAAGCTTGAAGATCTGTTCTGGATCGGTAGACTGCGGTGGTTGTGTTCGTTTCGAGCGCCGATATGCTCGTGAAGCATGAATCGGGGTGGTCGGTGACTTTACAGACGGCTTTGAGAGACTCGGAAGTGGTCGCCGGCAACGAATTGGCGTCGCCGGAGTTGTTGTTTTGCTTAGTGATAAGAGTTCCGGCGATGGCGCAGATTATGACTGCGACGAGGACGACGGCGGAGAGAATTACGATGAGGAGACGCTTGCGAGTGTTTCACCGGAACGCTCGCTCTTCGTGCTCGTCGACCTTGCCGTGGCCCTTGAAGGACTTCACTGTATCCATCATTAATGTGTGTTTTGGATATAATAACTGTGTGAATGTTTTGGTGTAAATGTGTGTGTGTGTGTTTTTTATTTTTTTTGGAATGTCTAGTCTAGTGGTGTCTCCTTTTATAAGATGGAGTATATTGGTATGGTAGTTAGAGAGAGAGAGAGAGGTGGGGCCCGTGGGGGCCGGTGAAATCTTCATTTCGGTGGTTTGTTTTTTTAAAGATCAAATCATCATCGTATCATTGTTTAGATGTTAAATGAAAGTCATAAAACGACAAAGTTACACACGTTTATGAGATATAAGTAGACTTTGTGTTAATTGATTGTACAACACTGCTATGTGCACCAAAAAATTATACATAAATAGTGCACCGAAATGATCAATGTCATTTCATTTTGGCAGGCTTCACGTCTGTGCGCATGAGATCTGTCGAAATCAATGGCCTTAATCATTTCAGTGCACATTTCTGTGCAATTTTCAGTACACATATCATTACTGTTAATTTTAAGTGAGATTATCAATTAACTTAGTTGCTAAAAAGTCTCTCCATGTCACGTTCATACTTCATACCAAGATTCGAACAAGCTTACTCCCTCATGGGCTTTGGCATTTTTTGTTCTCGTTGCCTCGCACGAGACCACTACACTAAATAACTTACAAAGAGCTGAATGGTGACGATGGATTATGAAGCACACTCCTAGGACTTGCGAGTAAGTCTGTTTTGGTTAGCCTTTAAAATAATCAATTCTTTGGCTATACGATATATGATATGATTTTATTAATACAAAAAAATTACAAATTGAAGCTGTTAGCCTTAAGGTATATTAAGGCATATTTAATTATGTTTTGATAATGTCAAATATGCTATGATAATTACATGATTCATATTGATTCATTCTTTGTTATTATCATAGTCATTTTTATGCTCATATAATCTCATGTATTAATATTGTATCAATGTTTTAACATCTTTGTGTGCATGAGATTTAATAGATGTAGATCAAGATTACAAGGAGCTCAACAAGGATCATGCTTGAAAATTTGAAGATATTTCATCCTTGATTGAAGTCTAGGACCATCATTGTAAGGCATCTTGATCTCACACTCTTAGGGGCTCAAACAAATTCTAAAAGTTAAAGTTTTGGAAATAAATTTTAAAATGGATCATCATTAAAGCAATGCCCCAACCAATTGGAAAATAATTAATTGTTTAATCTTATATGGTTGGAAAGGTATTTGAATCTAGTTTCCAAAACATCAAACGGATCGAAAATCCGAGTTTTGTAGAGGGAGTTATGGTCATTTTAGTGGAGATGTGTCAGGCTGTCAAACAGGGAGGGGCAGTCGACTGACGGCCCGATGCAGTCGACCGAAGTGAGCAGAATGCAAACAGAACCCTCTGTAAACACATCTCAGTCGACTGCTTCAAGGACCAGTCGACTGCTTCATGTTCCAGTCGACTGAAGCGACCTGAAAAGGCATAACGGCTAGTTTTTAAAGGGGCTTTTAATTACCAAACTTGCCACCAACGGCTATAATCTTTCTTGGCCTATAAATACATGTTTTCCCACACCATTTTATGTTGATCAATCCATTGGAAAACATCTATTTCAATCACACAACTTGTTGATTCTTAATAATTCACAATTGAGCCCTAGTTGTGTGAGTTTATCAATTTGCTCTAGTTCTTGATTTGTATTTCTTTGAGAGTAAATTGTAGTGAGCTTTAATTGTATTATCCACTCTACATAGAGAGTTATCATTTGTATTCAATTCAATTTGTAAAGGGTGAGGGTTAGTAACCCTTGATTGCAAAGAAGAGGTTTCTTCTTTGGGAGAGATTGAAGGCTCTTGTAACGGTTTGGTGCACACCCGTAAGTGCTCCGGGAAACGGCTTGGTCTACACCCGTGAAGTAGATCGGAGTAAAGGAATCCTCAAGAGGTGTTCTTGAGGGGTGGACGTAGGCCGCGGGGTACGATTGTCGAACCACTTGAAAAATCAGTTTGCAAGTATTCTCTTCCCTTATCTCTTTACATTATTGTTTGTGATTGTGTTTAATTTGCAATTTTGTTTTTAAAAGGTTAATTTCCGCTAAAACCTTATTCACCCCCCCTCTAAGGTTTCCACATTTGGGCCAACAATTGGTATCAGAGCCTCGGCTCTTCTCTTTCAAAAGATTTTTGAAAAACTAGAGTTAAGATTCATGGAAACTACATATTTTGGGGTAAATTCTAAACCAACCTCAATTATTCAATCTCATGATTATGATGAACTTCAATGTGCATTTGAGGAGTTACATGAGGAGTTGGAGAATATGGGATCTAAATATATAACTCTTAAAAATAATTTTTCCAAACTTTCAAATGAGTTAAATATTTTGAAATCCCAAAATGAATCTTTGAAGATTGAAAATGAAAAACATGTTTTAAAAGCACAATCTTCAAATGAGCTTGAAAAAGAAAATTTGGAGTTGAAAAAGCAATTAGATAAGTTAAAATCACAAAATAAAATTTTGAGAAAAGAAAAGCTTGTTTCAACCAATCAACCTTCAAGTGAACTTATTGAAAAGGAAAAGGTTGAATTGAGAAAGGAGGTGGATGATTTGACAAAAATTTTGGCCAAGTTTACCCAAGGTGAACAAAATTTGAATATGCTTTTGGGTAAACAAAAATGTGTTTTTGATAAGGCCGGTTTGGGATTTAATCCCACATTCAAGGAAAATAAGTACAAAAACTTCTTTGTAAAGTCCACATCCTCTACTTCAAATTCTCAAAATGCTCACAAGAATTTCTTTGCTAAAGCATCAATCTCAAATGAGACCCTTCCCCATGTAACATGTCATTATTGTATGAAAAAGGGGCATGTTAATTTTAAATGTTCATTTCAAAATAAAATTAACATGGTTTGGGTTGTGAAGGGATCCTCTCCTACCTCCTTGGAAAATGTTGCATCCAAGAGGCGCTTGGACAATGGTTAAATCTCTTACCTTAAGCCTAGTAGGAGTAGGATAGATTAATTTGTTTAGATATGCATACTTGATTTTTTATGCATAAATCTTGTTTCATCCCCTTGTGATTTGGATATGTCTTTACATAAATCATCATGCTCTTGATATTGCTTATTTAAAAAAAAAATGATGATATGCTTTTGTTTGATTAAACAAAGTTTTTAGAATGATTAGACAAAATGATGTTTTGTGAATCATTTAAATTTTTGCTGCTGAACTGTCATTTTAATGAACTGCTGAACAAAGCAGTCGACTGGTACCCCGACACAGTCGACTGATTCAGGTGTGAAGTTTTGAATTTTTTGATTCTGCTTTGTTAAGTCGACTGCATAGATGTTTTAAACTCTCTGCCTAGGGACGTCGACTGAGGAGTCGACTGATCCGACTGAATTTTTGTTTATCTTATATTTTGAGTTCTCCAACTTTATTATTGGTATATTTTGGGAGAATATGCTCTCTTTTCATATCATTTGGTATCTTTTATCATTGCACATGCTTAGGGGGAGCACTCTCATGTATTCATTTTCTCACATATGGTTATATTTGTTTATTTTTGGTTTCTTTTTGGCCTTTTGATTTGTATGCCTATTGTGAGGGGGAGCTCTGTGTTTTATCCCCAAATCTTTTTTATAATGTCAAAGGGGGAGAAATATGAGAAGTATTGGGGAGAGACCAAATATGAGAAGTATTGGGGAGTGACCAATTGTGCTTATATTGGCATATCTTTCATTGGTTGTTTGTCATCATCAAAAAGGGGGAGATTGTTAACCTTAAGGTATATTAAGGCATATTTAATTATGTTTTGATGATGTCAAATATGCTATGATAATTACATGATTCATATTGATTCATTCTTTGTTATTATCATAGTCATTTTTATGCTCATATAATCTCATGTATTAATATTGTATCAATGTTTTAACATCTTTGTGTGCATGAGATTTAATAGATGTAGATCAAGATTACAAGGAGCTCAACAAGGATCATGCTTGAAGCCTTGAAGATATTTCATCCTTGGTTGAAGTCTAGGACCATCATTGTAAGGCATCTTGATCTAACAATCTTAGGGGCTCAAACAAATTCTAAAAGTTAAAGTTTTGGAAATAAATTTTAAAATGGATCATCTTTAAAGCAATGCTGACCAATTGAAAAATAATTAATTGTTGAATCTTATATGGTTGGAAAGGTATTTGAATCTAGTTTCCAAAACATCAAACGGATCGAAAATTCGAGTTTTGTAGAGGGAGTTATGACCATTTTAGTGGAGATGTGTCAGGCTGTCAAACAGGGAGGGGCAGTCGACTGAAGGCCCGATGCAGTCGACCGAAGTGAGCAGAATGCAAACAGAACCCTCTGTAAACACATCTCAGTCGACTGCTTCATGTTCCAGTCGACTGAAGCGACCTGAAAAGGCATAACGACTAGTTTTTAAAGGGGCTTTTAATTACCAAACTTGCCACCAACGGCTATAATCTTTCTTGGCCTATAAATACATGTTTTCCCACACCATTTTATGTTGATCAATCCATTGGAAAACATCTATTTCAATCACACAACTTGTTGATTCTTAATCATTCACAATTGAGCCCTAGTTGTGTGAGTTTATCAATTTGCTCTAGTTCTTGATTTGTATTTCTTTGAGAGTAAATTGTAGTGAGCTTTAATTGTATTATCCACTCTACATAGAGAGTTATCATTTGTATTCAATTCAATTTGTAAAGGGTGAGGGTTAGTAACCCTTGATTGCAAAGAAGAGGTTTCTTCTTTGGGAGAGATTGAAGGCTCTTGTAACGGTTTTGTGCACACCCGTAAGTGCTCTGGGAAACGGTTTGGTCTACACCCGTGAAATAGATCGGAGTAAAAGAATCCTGAAGAGGTATTCTTGAGGGGTAGACGTAGGCCGCGGGGTGCGATTGCCGAACCACTTGAAAAATCAGTTTGCAAGTATTCTCTTCCCTTATCTCTTTACATTATTGTTTGTGATTGTGTTTAATTTGCAATTTTATTTTTAAAAGGTTAATTTCCGCTAAAACCTTATTCACCCCCCCCCCCCCCCCCCCCCCCCCCCCTCTAAGGTTTCCACATTTTGGCCAACAATTGGTATCAGAGCCTCGGCTCTTCTCTTTCAAAAGATTTTTGAAAAACTAGAGTTAAGATCCATGGAAACTACATATTTTGGGGTAAATTCTAAACCAACCTCAATTATTCAATCTCATGATTATGATGAACTTCAATGTGCATTTGAGGAGTTACATGAGGAGTTGGAGAATATGGGATCTAAATATATAACTCTTAAAAATAATTTTTCCAAACTTTCAAATGAGTTAAATATTTTGAAATCCCAAAATGAATCTTTGAAGATTGAAAATGAAAAACATGTTTTAAAAGCACAATCTTCAAATGAGCTTGAAAAAGAAAAATTGGAGTTGAAAAAGCAATTAGATAAGTTAAAATCTCAAAATGAAATTTTGAGAAAAGAAAAGTTTGTTTCAACCAATCAACCTTCAAGTGAACTTATTGAAAAGGAAAATGTTGAATTGAGAAAGGAGGTGGATGATTTGACAAAAACTTTGGCCAAGTTTACCCAAGGTGAACAAAATTTGAATATGCTTTTGGGTAAACAAAAATGTGTTTTTGATAAGGCCGGTTTGGGATTTAATCCCACATTCAAGGAAAAGAAGTACAAAAACTTCTTTGTAAAGTCCACATCCTCTACTTCAAATTCTCAAAATGCTCACAAGAATTTCTTTGCTAAAGCATCAATCTCAAATGAGACCCTTCCCCATGTAACATGTCATTATTGTATGAAAAAGGGGCATGTTAATTTTAAATGTTCATTTCAAAATAAAATTAGCATGGTTTGGGTTGTGAAGAGTTCCTCTCCTACCTCCTTGGAAAATGTTGCATCCAAGAGGCGCTTGGACAATGGTTAAATCTCTTACCTTAAGCCTAGTAGGAGTAGGATAGATTAATTTGTTTAGATATGCATACTTGATTTTTTATGCATAAATCTTGTTTCATCCCCTTGTGATTTGGATATGTCTTTACATAAATCATCATGCTCTTGATATTGCTTATTTAAAAAAAAATGATGATATGCTTTTGTTTGATTAAACAAAGTTTTTAGAATGATTAGACAAAATGATGTTTTGTGAATCATTTAAATTTTTGCTGCTGAACTGTCATTTTTATGAACTGCTGAACAAAGCAGTCGACTGGTACCCCGACACAGTCGACTGATTCAGGTGTGAAGTTTTGAATTTTTTGATTCTGCTTTGTTAAGTCGACTGCATAGATGTTTTAAACTCTCTGCCTAGGGACGTCGACTGAGGAGTCGACTGATCCGACTGAATTTTTGTTTATCTTATATTTTGAGTTCTCCAACTTTATTATTGGTATATTTTGGGAGAATATGCTCTCTTTTCATATCATTTGGTATCTTTTATCATAGCACATGCTTAGGGGGAGCACTCTCATGTATTCATTTTCTCACATATGGTTATATTTGTTTATTTTTGGTTTCTTTTTGGCCTTTTGATTTGTATGCCTATTGTGAGGGGGAGCTCTGTGTTTTATCCCCAAATCTTTTTGATAATGTCAAAGGGGGAGAAATATGAGAAGTATTGGGGAGAGACCAAATATGAGAAGTATTGGGGAGTGACCAATTGTGCTTATATTGGCATATCTTTCATTGGTTGTTTGTCATCATCAAAAAGGGGGAGATTGTTAGCCTTAAGGTATATTAAGGCATATTTAATTATGTTTTGATAATGTCAAATATGCTATGATAATTACATGATTCATATTGATTCTTTCTTTGTTATTATCATAGTCATTTTTATGCTCATATAATCTCATGTATTAATATTGTATCAATGTTTTAACAACTTTGTGTGCATGAGATTTAATAGATGTAGATCAAGATTACAAGGAGCTCAACAAGGATCATGCTTGAAGACTTGAAGATATTTCATCCTTGGTTGAAGTCTAGGACCATCATTGTAAGGCATCTTGATCTCACACTCTTAGAGGCTCAAACAAATTCTAAAAGTTAAAGTTTTGGAAATAAATTTTAAAATGGATCATCTTTAAAGCAATGCCCCAACCAATTGAAAAATAATTAATTGTTTAATCTTATATGGTTGGAAAGGTATTTGAATCTAATTTCCAAAATATCAAACGGATCGAAAATCCGAGTTTTGTAGAGGGAGTTATGGCCATTTTAGTGGAGATGTGTCAGGCTGTCAAACAGGGAGGGGCAGTCGACTGAAAGCCCGATGCAGTCGACCGAAGTGAGCAGAATGCAAACAGAACCCTCTGTAAACACATCTCAGTCGACTACTTTAAGGACCAATCGACTGCTTCATGTTCCAGTCGACTGAAGCGACCTGAAAAAGCATAACGGCTAGTTTTTAAAGGGGTTTTTAATTACCAAACTTGCCACCAACGGCTATAATCTTTCTTGGCCCCACACCATTTTATGTTGATAAATCCATTGGAAAACATCTATTTCAATCACACAACTTGTTGATTCTTAATAATTCACAATTGAGCCCTAGTTGTGTGAGTTTATCAATTTGCTCTAGTTCTTGATTTGTATTTCTTTGAGAGTAAATTGTAGTGAGCTTTAATTGTATTATCCACTCTACATAGAGAGTTATCATTTGTATTCAATTCAATTTGTAAAGGGTGAGGGTTAGTAACCCTTGATTGCAAAGAAGAGGTTTCTTCATTGGGAGAGATTGAAGGCTCTTGTAACGGTTTGGTGCACACCCGTAAGTGCTCCGGGAAACGGTTTGGTCTACACCCGTGAAGTAGATCGGAGTAAAGGAATCCTCAAGAGCTGTTCTTGAGGGGTGGACGTAGGCCGCGGGGTGCGATTGCCGAACCACTTGAAAAATCAGTTTACAAGTATTCTCTTCCCTTATCTCTTTACATTATTGTTTGTGATTGTGTTTAATTTGCAATTTTATTTTTAAAAGGTTAATTTCCGCTAAAACCTTATTCACTCCCCCTCTAAGGTTTCCACATTTGGGCCAATAGAAGCTTTTTAAAAGAATAGTCTTTTATCTTTGAAAAGGAATTGAATTTGTTTAAAAACTGTAAAAACTGTAAAAAAAAAAAAAAAAAAAAAAAAATTAAACAAACAAACAAACACCAAATGGTCACACATTTTTAGACAATCACTTATAAGTGATTGTTGGCCGCGAAAAAGCTACCGCAATCAAGCTCTCAAATTAGTTGAGTTATTTTAGGTATAGTGGTAGTAATGGCAGTACTATATCTCCAATCTAAGGTTGGCAAATTCCATTTAAAATGTTGACTCTCTCTCTCTCTCTCTCAGATTGACTTTGTGTTTGCAGGGGCTCTCTTCAAGAAACAGAATTTATTCAATGGTATGTATAATTATGCTGATAAACCGGTGGGGAGATTGATGATTTTGTATTCTTGCTCTTAAAAAGCATAAAAGTGCATAGTATATGAGTAAATTCTGTTAATTTTCTCACAGAATTGGACATTAATTTGAAATACATTGCTTCCATTTAAAACTTCAATGACCAAATTAACACAATTAAAACTACAAAATTAAAATGAGACAATGACTAAACTTCAAAGATATATTTTATAATTAAGCCTAATAATAAAAATAAATGGTAATACGGTTGAATATCTACATGAAGCAAAAAAATGCCTACCAGGCTACCACTCATATAGTCATATATGCCTATTACTCAAGAATGATTCAGAATCAAGTATTTGTTAATGCAATTACTCTACACTATTATAATTGTTTAAGGTTCAGCCTACTCTAGAACCAATTGGTCCAGTAACCTCACATTTCAAGTAACTATCAAGAAAAAGAATATGAAATTTGCTCACTAACCCTCCGTTTGGCTTGATTTTGAAATAGAATAGAATTGTATAAAATAGAATTGAAATAAATTCTTGGCAAATCCGATAACTTTTTGTCGGATTTAAAAACCCCCTAAAATAAGATCGAATGTGGTAGAATTGAAAAGCACTCAATTCTAGTTTTAGATAAAACCAAACACAAGAATTTTCATCCAAAAAAAAAAAAATCAAATACAAGAATTGCCACAAAAAAGAATTGTAAATCAATTCTTTTCTTGTTTGTGGCAAACCAAACGGACTCTAAAACTCTCTCTTCTCGCTTCCGAGATGTCCCTACATCCACATCTTAATATATGTGTATATCTACACACACAGGCGAATTGAAATGTAAAGTCAATGGTCAATTGTTACTTGATCTAAATATGTCCGCTTGTGTAACGCTCTATTTGTCCCAAAATTATTGTCTCACTTAGCACTTTCTATTTTGAGAAGTTTCAAAATAATTGTCTATCTTTAAAAAGTTAAAATTAAATATTTGCAAATTTCCTCTTTCACCATTCTACAAAGTAAAATTATATCCAATCTCAAAAAGACAAAAAAAAAAATGGGCAATTTGTGAAAATAGAAATTATAGATATACAATAATTATGTTCCCTTGAAAAATTGGAGTCCTAAAGTGTGACAATAATTATGGACCGGAAGAGTACTGCATAAGTACCAAAAAGTACTTTTTGTGTCAATGCTAAGTTAAATGAGAAGTTATAAATACACAAATGTGAGTTCTTCCAAATAGTTGAGGTTGAGGATTGTGAATATATTAAATAATCAAGAAAACAACAAGGGGAAAGAGAAAAGAGAGCTAGAGTTTTTCATAACACAAAAACTGAATGAATGAATACAATGGAAAAGAAGAGACAATAATAATAGAATATCTAGGTATACAGTATTACCCTAATATAAAATAAAAGACTAAACTACCCAAAAGCTAATAAAATTAATTCTAACAAGGACAACTCTTTGGAAATCAAATTCATTGTACATTATTGTTAACCTTTTTTTTTTCTTTTTTTATCAGACATTATTGTTAACTTTAAGATAACTGATCTATGGGAATCAAATCCTACAATAATTAGCATGGCCTTTACGTTAAAACACACAATACTATACATTATATGAAAGAAAGAGGTATGTGAAGTAAAGTGAAAAATGGAGGTTTGAAGAAAAATTTGATTTTGCTTACTCCACGAGAATTAAAAATATCAAAATCAGATACTACATGTAAGAGAGAAATAGAAACTTCAAAGCTAGTTAACTACTCCTACCCCTACATAGGCCATTTTCAACCCTTAAAATTTGACTGAAACTTCATTTGATATGAGGTTAGGAATCACACCCTAACCCGTCTCTGGCGAGTTTAGACACGTGTAACAAATTTCACATATCAAAACATCCTTAATTCATTAAGAAAATTACGAATTAGACCTCATAAAACAGCTTTATTGACACAAAATAGCCCCAAGGACAAAATGATTATTAATAAAGTATAGCAAATTTTATATCAAAAGATAGGTCTTTGAGTCCAGGTTCCAACACACAAAAATGGCGTGCGAATCCGAATTTTCTAGAGAGAGTTATGCTTGTTTTTGTAAAAGCCGTCGGGCTGAACCTAGACCAGCGGATCGATTCGCCCCAAATCCGGATCGATCCGGTTTTAGCAGAATGTTATTTTCTGCACCTCCAGATGCCCCGGATCGATCCGCACCAGACCCGGATCGATCCGGATTCTGCAAATGTATTTTCCTGCTGCTAAAAACACTAGATTTCAAGTTCAAACCAA
Source organism: Hydrangea macrophylla (assembly GCA_033977485.1). Classification (NCBI taxonomy): domain Eukaryota; kingdom Viridiplantae; phylum Streptophyta; class Magnoliopsida; order Cornales; family Hydrangeaceae; genus Hydrangea; species Hydrangea macrophylla. The sequence continues at coordinate 31,447,270 of CM066987.1, forward strand.
CACCAAACATAACCAAACTTTGGGTAAACATCAAAGACCCTTACCAAAACATTTCCAATTGTTTAAAACATTAACACAACATCTCCAAGTATATGCTAAACCAAATTAAACACCAATTCCTCTTACGAACCAAGAATTTACATACAAAACTTATGGTTTTTTCCTAATACATATAAAATCCTTCAACTAGAAGGAGTCAAGTTTAGTTACATTCAAAAACTATATCAAAAGCATTTACAAGTCCATTCAAACACTAAAAATCCATTCAACCCAAGGTAATAACATAAACTTGCATCTCTTCCCAACACTTCGCTAAACATGAGCAAAATTCTATCAAACTTGACTAAACCATATCAATCCCTCTAGATACATCCAAAATCATTTAGGAAAAACTCCCAAGTGTCTCAAAACTTTACTCAAACATCATAAGAGTTTTCCAAACATTTGAAAAGTAATTTAGACATACATATTTCATAAATTCCAACTAGGAACCTTAATTTACATTTAAGTCCATTTTCTCCCAACATATGCATAGTCATTAATCCATAAGGAGACACCAAGTTAGGTTTCAAACAAAAGATACCCAGCTTGCTCAAGTCCCTCCCTACCACACCCAACTTGTGACTTGTAAGTACAACTCATAGCTTGGTGCGTAATCCACAACATTACCCAACTTAACATATTACAAGGACTCTAAAACACAAGTTGTTATACATTGACAATACAGATACATGTTAAAACATAACTAGCTAGACATATGAATATATTCAAAAGGACACAACTCCCACGCCCAGCCCATCGTGCGGATCATTTCCTCTCCTCGTCTCGTTTAGTACCTGCGATGGTTATTTAATAACCACAACACAAATATATTTTCGCTTAGTGAGGGAACTAATCATGCTATTTGAATATTTAGTATGCAAATGCAATAATCATTATAAACAACAACAATTTGATCTCCGGTAAGTCAAGCAACTCCATCCACCACCCCCGGGCCTGTCTCTCCCCGGATCTTCTCACTTTTGGCGCATAATAGCGCAACACACACTCTCTTGTGATCCCGAAAGCGTCACCGGTATTTTATTGTGATCGTCACCACATCCTACTCATTGAGGACTTCCTATCCCTTATATATGGGACCAATAAATGGTGACCACTACTTGACTTCCCTTTGATCTACATAAACATTTAAGCAATTTATCACATAAGCATAACAATTTCACCTTATTGACATGCTTTTTGCCCAAATTCATCAACATATATATATATATATATACATTAGCATGAGTTTAACAACTATGAACAACAATCATCACATTAACATAGCTAAACATTCAATTGAGGGATTAGGACACTCACTTCTTCAATTTAATAGCGAATTAAGCTTAGAAATCCCAACCTCTAGCAAATTTCCAACTCAAATCCCACCGGTGTAATTCCTACATAAGTTTGGTACCAAAAACATCATCTATCAAGAACGGTTGCCATTAAAATATTACCGAAAATAAAAATAAAGAACGTGCATGCGATCCTCTTACCTCCACGAGTCCAAATATAGTCTCGGATTGTAAATCTGACGCCGGACGGTGAAGGAACGGCAAGAAACGTCGTCGGAGAAATCGTCGCCGACTCGGAACTCTTGATTTTCTAATTTTTATGTAAATCCTGCTATATATTGTGTCCTTGAGACACATATCAACACATATATATGTGTTGCAACAAGTTTCCATTATTTTCGTTTACCTCCCCCGACTTTCTTTAAGCTTTATTATGAAACCCCATGATAATTACATTAACTACCCACCTTTTCTAAATGGATTTAATCTAACTCCCGCGTGGGTCCCAAATGTGATCCCACATAAATTATGAGGTTGCTATTAAACCTACAAACTATAAATCATTTTCAAATACGCCCTCACATAGGTACCCAAATTGGTCCCTTTTTCCCATCATAAGACATAATATAATCTTTGAACTTTAAAACAAGTAATCATATAAACATATAATGACATCTAAATACAAATTATTTTAATTAGACCTTCATTGGGCCCCACATTTATACCAGTCCTGCCTTTCACAAAACTTTCATCTATGTCCGCATTTGGATACCTTTTCACATGTGGGTTCATAACCCCACCTTAAATCTTTTTATGCATTAATTATCTTTAATTAATACATATTAATACCACATTAGCCTTCATTTCCGGGTACGGGTGTTACATTAGGGGTGGCCATGGGCCGGGCCGGGCCGAGTTTGGGCCGAGCCTACATTAGATACTAAGTACATTTATTCTTGTCGGCCCGATTTTATGGGGGACTTAGAGATGATTGTCCAAGTCCGACCCTAAAGAACACCTCAAATTCTAAGCCCGGTCCAATCTGGCCCATTGATATTATTTTTATTTTATATTTTTTTAAGAACTTAAACTTAAAAAAAAAAAAAAAAAAACCACTTTATCACAAATAGTGTTTAGAAATATTATTAACACACATTAATAAGAAAAAAAAAGTAATAAAAACTCTTGTAGGAATAGATATATATATTGAATATCTTATGTATAATTATATTAATCTATATATTATTTAATAATATATATATATATCAATAATACTCGGGCCAGGCCGGGTCAAATCCGGCCTCATTTGCTATGTCCAAGCCCAGCCCTAAAATTGAGCGGGCCTAAAAAATAAGAGTCAAGTCTGCTTGTGCGGGCTAATCTCTTTGCCCAAGCCCATAAAAAGTAGGGTCGGGCTGGGTGGGATCGGGCCGTTGGCCCAGGGCCGGCCCTTGGGCCAAGCGGCCCAAGCGGCTGCTTGGGGCCTAAAAAAATAAAGGTTTATTTGGCTTTAGAATAAGGCCTTGTTTTACCAAAATTTATGTATTATATATAAAAATAGGGCCTAAAAAAATAGGGCCTTATATATACATGTATTATATATAAAAATAGGACAAAAAAAGAGCCTAAAAATATTTTCTTGGCCTTGGAATAAGGCCTTGTTTGGCCAAAATACATGTATTATATGTAAAAATAGGGCCAAAATAGGGCTTAAAAAATATAGGGCCTTATATATACATGTATTATATATAAAAATAAGACCAAAAAAGGACCTAAAAAAAATTTTCTTCTCATGTTTGCTTAGAGCCTCATGTAAATTTCTCAATCTCAAGGCCGACCCTGCGTTGGCCACCTCTCTATGAGGCTCTCCAATGGTACGAGACTCTCTAATGGTTATACACAAATTTTCTGTGGATAAATTACATAGATACCTCCTCATGTATTGTCAGTTTTTACTAATACTCCCTAAACTAAAAAACTCAACAAACTGATTCCTTCAACTATGTGAGAGAGGGTATTTGAGGGGGTCAATTTAAGAAGAAAAATTATAGTTGAGAAGGCCAGCTTGTTGAATTTTTAGTTTAGGGGGTGTTAGTAAAAAAAAGGCATTACACGAGGGGGTGTCTATATAATTTACCCATGCATTTTCTTATACTATTAATATATTATTACTTTCCCTCATCTAAGTATGAAATTTGAAAAAAATTAAAAAAAAATCTCCAACCCTCACATAAACCATATCAATTCAAATTTGAGTGAAAAACGTAAAATAAAAAAAAAATACTTTCAAATATTCTTACTCAAACCAATATCAAGATTTGAGCATGTGAATAGTATTATTTCAATTTGAGTTTAAGTAACACTAAATTTGATATGGGTTTGAGTTAACGATTGGAGGCGGTTTTGTAAGTGCTTTTAACCCAAACTTTTTTGTATGAGTTTTGGGCAAGAATTAAATTTTACCAAGCTATTATAATCCAGAGATGTACACGAAAAAAAATGGCAATTGTAGCTAATTATTTTCCCCGTCAGTTTCTAGTGATACTTATTACATGGATCAATTTTCAGCCTTGACATCTAATAAGAAGACAAAAGCAACATAAAATCTAAGTTTCATCTATAGACTATCCTAATAAAGCCTAAGTTTACAATTACATCTCCTATTACTTTGTAATTGGGATCTAATCAAAATCAAAACAAGAGAAATCCACTCCCATTCTACACTTTCGATGGAGAATAGAGATGGCTTATCACGTAGAAGCAGAGGAGAAAAAGAAGAAGACGAGAGCCGAAGAACATATACAGATGGCTTATCACGTAGAAGTGCGAAGAAAAAAAAAAACCTAGAAAAATTTAAACCCGTTATATGCACATCATTTCCAATTCAATATATAGTTCTGCTTTAATGTAGGGCTTTGTTTTCGAATTTCAGATCAAATATCGTCAAACTTAATTACAAGGAAAAAATTACAAAAAAAATAGAGCTTAAATTAAGTAAACAAGAATCAACATATACCTATAAGCACATGCGATCAGCCAAGCAAGAGGAAAATAGATTAGGGTTTTGGGAAGTGGAATCAAAATATATACATATGTGTATGTCACGTGAATGTTACATTGGCGCCCTCGATTCATCGGGAGTCGACAAAGAAGGACAAACTATCTCTTCGGCGAAGCGAAGGCAAGTTCAGAGGGTTTGGGAGTCGCCGGAAGAGTAAGAAACATATATGTTCGTATCGGTCTATTCTGCTGATGCATGCATAATCTTTTTTGAACAATGCATGTACCCCAAAAAAGAAAGCGCATAAGAGTAAAAGCACATACATCTACAGTGCTATCTATAGTAACTTAATGTTTTCTTCTTATATAGTTAGATAGGATTTGATTTCCAATGCCTATGGCACAACTTTGAATTATTTTCTCTTCTAAACGCTCCTAAGCTCTATTTGATTCATGGATTTAGTGAAGGGAATGGAAAAAAAAATAAAATAATTTTTTTCGGTTGGTTAATAAAAAAGTAGGAGGAAGAAGAAAATAGTTTCAGAAAAATTAAAATTTATAAATTTTGTGGGTTATTCTTCCATTTTTTCTTGGGTTACAAATTTTTTGATGACAACGGGAGATGGGGGATTCAAAACTACGCCTAAGGCGTTGGCAAGTTGGTGCCTACTAACTCATATAAGACCTCAATCATTTTTCTTGGGTTAAAATTGTATTTTGAAAACTTTTAATTTTTTAGTTATTCAAGGGCGTACCCAGGATGAACATCAAGGGTGGGCTGGGATTGAACAAACTTGTATGATGTGCCGTATTTTCACGGGGGTTTGGGCCCCTGAAATTATTATTTTTTGGGCCTATTTGGTACACGGATACTCTTATTATTTTTTTGGATCTATAACGAACTTCTAAACTATATTACAATTTGGCCCAATAATAGAGTAATAGAGTAACGAACTTCTGTACTATATCACACTACAACAAAACTGCTTTTTTGTGACGCGCATTTTTTGTGACGTGCAAACGTATCACAAAAGATCATTGTTTGTGACGCGTATTTAGTATTTGTGACGCACTTATAAATGTCACAAAAAAATTAGGTTGACCAATTATTGGACCTTATTTGTGACGCATCTGGCGTGTCACAAATAAAATCCCTAGTAGTTGTGACGCATCTGGCGCGTCACAAATAAAATCACTACTATTTGTGACGCGTATAGTACGCCACAAATAAAATCCCTGTTATTTGTGACGCATATTGTGCGCCACAAATAAAATCCACAATTAAATCCCTACTATTTGTGACGTATATAGTGCGCCACAAATAAAATCCCTACTATTTGTGACGCATCTGGTGCGTCAGAAATAAAATCCACAATTAAAATCTCTATCTATACTTTGTTGATAGTAGAGATAGAGATCTCTAAATCTAAATTAGACCTGGCAATTGAAACTCATATTTGCCGGTTGGTTGCGGGTGATCTCTAAAAATAGAGAGAAACGAAGCGTTGTCTTTGCTGTTTCTATTTTTCTCATCGTCTATGTTTGTGTCCCATTGATTCTCATTTCAAATGGTTAGATCAAATGGAGAATTCTTCTCCGACTTTCACGGTGTCGACAACACCAAAAACTGTTCATAATTACAGTTCATATAGAAGCTGCTTAAGAACTGTATTACAATTACTGTTTGAAATAAGGAATCAAAGTCTTGGATCATTTTTATGATTACAAAATTGCTCAAAACAGAAACAAATTTTGATATGGGTAAGTTTAATTTCTTCAACTATTTATATTTTGATGAAATATATACATATATTTGTTGTATATGAAGTATATGTACAAATGTATATACAATGGTTTTAAAAATCAGACCGGACCGGACGGTTGAACCATCGGAATCGGGAACCGGACTATAAAACGGGTTGGGATGAGCCGAAAACCGTTCACAGTTCCGAAACCGTGCTGATTTTTCAAAACCGTCCAAACCGGAACGGTTCAACCGGGAGTTTGTAAAACTGTCGATACATTGGAAGTTTGAGGACCCGTTTGATAAAATTGAAAATTAAGTGCTGAACATTAAGTGCTGAAATTTAAGTACTAAAAATTTTAAGCGATTAGTTTTGCAATATTGAAAACAGTGTTTCAAGAACTGAAATAGATTGCATTCAGTGATTGTTTTCAGCAGAAAATTTAAACTTAAAGTTTTCAGTGGATTTTTTGCTGCTTTTTCAATTAGTTGGCACATTATTAAACGCACTGAACGAAATTAAGTGCTGAAAGTTTTCATTTTCACCACTTAATTTGGTTAAAATATTGATATTATCGCAGGTATATAGCACAAGTATATAGTACGTAAAATTACCTAATTAAGAAAAAAATTTAAAATATATATAATTTTTCTATAGCATTTGTGACGCATAAAATGCGTCACAAATGCTATACATACCTCTGATAGAGTATTTGTGATGCATATACAGGCGTCACAAATAATTTTTTTAAAATAAAAATTAATAATTGTGACGCATATACAGGAGTCACAAATAATATTCTTAAAATGAAAATTATTATTTGTGACGTCTACTATGTGTCACAAATAATAATAAATAATTAAAGCCTTTGAGTATTTGTGGCGCATAAAAACGTCACAAATAATCACTATTTGTGACGTGTATAGTGCGTTACAAATAATACTCTTATTTGTGGCGCGTGTGTTTGATATTCATGGCAGTTTATTTGTGACACCGTATTCTATTATTTGTGACGCACTATTGCGTCACAAATAATATTATTATTTGTGACGCGTTGACTGCGTCACAAATAAATTATTTGCGACTAGGGATTTTGTGACCTCAATTGTGACGCGTTTTGATTATTTGTGACGCACTTTGCGCGCCACAAAAAGTCAAATCTGTTGTAGTGTCATTCAGTAATAGAGTAAGGGATGATACTATTAGTGTTATAATTCATTGAAAAAAAGTCTAACAAAAAATTAAATAATGTTTTGTTTGTAAAGTCTATTAATTGTTGGTTTGTTAGTTTAGTGTAGGGATGACAAAAGTCCTCGATCCGCTGGAACTCCCCCTGTCCCGTTCCTAATGGAACGGATTTGGTAAGTGAAAATGAAAACTCTATAGGAGTTGGGGCGGAGGTGATAATTGAAAATACTCCCGATTAAAACACGCCCACCCCCGCGCCGATTAAAGTGTCAAATATCATGACTTATATGTACCTTACACTATAACATATAAAAAAAGAAAGAAATATACTAAGTATAACTAAAATTTAAAAGTTTGACTCATAAAATAAATGAAAATCACCATGGTTACTTGTCAATTTATCATTAAATCTATTAATTTACTAAAATAGTATATGTTTTTAAATTTTATTTAAGTTACTCCGGTGGTAAACCCGTCACCGCCCCGATAAAAAACCGACCAAATCTGACTTCACTGCTAATAGGGTTGGGGTGGGTTTGGCAAACAACTTTTTAATAGGAGTAGGAGTTAGAAAGAGGCTACTCCGTACCAAACCCGCTCCGTTGTCATACCTAGTTTAATGGTTCAATTTTCGTCCCTTCCCAAGAGGTAGAGAGCTCGACCCTTTTTGTAATACCCCGTATTTTTAATAAATATTGAATGCAGAGAGATTCTATATACTTCAATTGACCATTCATGAAATTCAATCTTCGATCGATCGAAGCTAGTTCGAGCGATCGAGACCCTTCAGTTCAAGCGATCGAACCCTTTTCGAGCGATCGAAAACCCTACCGACATAAATTAAATACGTGGTCCCCACTTCAATCGATCAAACCCTTTTTCAATCGATCTAACTGACCGATCTGAGTTCGATCGATCGAGCATCCTTCGATCGATCGAGAATAGAAATATCAGAATACCAGTTTTGCGCAAATGCTGCCACCTGCACCCCATCCTCTCCTATATATACACTGCATTCGTGTGTGTGGTGGGTTTGCTGAACTCTTGTGAGAAGAGAGAGTTGAGAGTGTGTGCTTGTGTGTTGGTATACATATATATACACATACCTCCATATATTTATATATATATACACACACATATCTATATATATATATATATCCGGGAGAGAGAGAAGGAGAAGAAGAAGGAGAGAAAGAAGAGAGAGAAGGAGACAGAAAGAAGAGAGAGACAGAGATAAGGCAGAGAGAGAAAGAGGCCGCCATTAAAGCTTGGAAGCTTTCAACCGAGCCAAACGCGCCCTTAACGACTTTTGGTGAGTTCCAAACTCACTCGGTATCTTAGTTATGATGTTTTACATATTCTGGACGTATTAATTATAACCCAAACACCCCCCGATCGATTGAGGTCATCTCGATCATTCTGCACATTCACTGGCAGAATCTGTAGAAGACGAAGTTCGACCGATCGAACTGAGTTCGAGCGATCGAACATCAGAGACCCAATCGATCGAACTGAGTTCAATCAATCAAACATCTCTGAGTTCAATCGATCGAGAATAATTCAATCGATCGAGACTACCTTCATTTCGATCGATCGAGAAGACTTCAATCGATCGAACAGCACTTTCTTCGAGCGATCGAGATGACCTCAATCGATCGAACCTAGCAGAACATGAATGTATTCCTTTCAGTTTATAATTCATAATGCGTAGTTGTTTAATTGCTGTTCCATGTTCCTATTATGCGATATTATGGATAACGGAGGTAATGGGATACGATAATGAGATTGAGATAACATGGTGAGTAACGTAGTCGGGTTCGAAACGCTAGTAATAGTACGACGCGATAACGTAGTAAGTTTGAGATGATAATACGGGGTAGTATTGGATAAGTGAGAAATGAGTCAGTAAGAGGATTGTATGTTAAAGTTGTGTGTGTCGAGCTGATGATTCGCTCAGGTTAAATCCGATAAGTGTATGTCAAGGATTTGATCAGGATCGTGAGAATTATGGGTGCACAGTACTCGCAAGCGTTCTTAAAAGCGGTGAACAGTAAGAGTTCTTAAAAGCGGTGAACAAGAGTAATTGTGGCACATCCATGATTTATATTTACCAGAGCTGTGTATGTATCGTACTCGCAAGCGTTCTTAAAAGCGGTGAACAGTAAGAGTTCTTAAAAGCGGTGAACAAGAGTATGGGTATATCCATAGACCAGTCGTTATATGAGAACAATGTATGGGTGCTCGCAAGAGTTCTTAAAAGCGGTATAGCGGTGAACAAGAGCACTGGTATGTTGTGCTGATATAATCAGTTCGAGATAGTCAGTTGGGTATTGTGAAATCAGTCTTAGAGTGGGAGTCGATAAGAATCGATTTATGATATGTCTGAATAAAAGAATGAGGAATATATTTAGTATCACTGTCTTATATTGTTCATAATGGTGATTATGTCATTTCTATGAGACTGTGTTAGTTAGTGCTCACTCAGCTTTCAACAAGCTGACGGCCTTTATTGCCTGGACATTCCCCGTCCAGACTATCCTGTCCTTTACAATGCAGATGACGGAACTCATGGCGATAACGATTACCCTGAAGGGAGTTACGTAGAGAATGGCCCCACTGATGCCAGTTATGCTGACGCCTATCCGTACGCTAGCTGAAGACCTGAAGATAGATAGTAGTTATATTACTACTTATCCATTTACTGTTGTACTTTGTAGTTAACGGGTACTTGGGCATATGTTGTCTCCAGACCTGTTGTGATCCTGTGGACCGTACTCTGATGTTGTAATAGATAGAACCGTGTTTATATTCCAGTCGTTTTACTGTTCCTGTTTGGACTAGTACTGTGTGGTGTGGATTATCAGTGACTTTCACTTGTCATTCCCTATGGACCCATAAAGGAAATTTATTTTTCTCTATTTATGCTACTCCGGGGCGTGACAGGTTTTTTTTTGGTATCAGAGCACCTGGTTATATTACGGTTAGGTTCTGATATTGTCGTTCACTGATGGATTCCACACCATCTGGTTCTAGTATTTAAGATTTTCTTGAGATGAGATATGAGTATAAGATAAGTTCGTCTTCCTGACGATAGATAGTTTTCCTTTGCAGGATAGCATGGATCCAGAGTTTCATCAGTTTGTTACCGATGCTTATGGAGGACACGTGATCCATGGGGATACCGTGGAGCCAGCTGACCCAGAGTTTAATCGTGAGCGTGTGTGCCAGATAGCTAGTAGACATTTGGAGGAGGACATGTGGAGAGCACTTTATGTGACAGAGAGGACTCACCCGACACAGATGCGTATGGATGCTTACCATACTGCGAGGATTGGTAGAGACATTTGCCAGGAGATATTACGGTTAGTTCAGAGTAAGCCTGAGATGGATGAAATTGAGTTGAGAGCTATTGTAGTCGGTCCACCAGAGCCTGTAGTTGCACCAGCGCCAGCAACACCACCACCATCGCCGGTACCCGATGTACCAGTTCCAGAGCCTGAGCCGATTCAGGAGGATGAGGACCTGGAGCCTGAGGATGAGCATGCCGATAGATGACGAGGACCTAGTAGAGGATGAGCATGCAGATGATGCAGATGATGCAGATGATGATGAGCCTGAGGATGACCCCGAGGAGCCAGAGGATCCAGTACCAGACCCAGAGGCTGATGAGGCAGACATAGTAGTAGATGAGGATGCGCCCGATGAGGAGGTAGTTGTGCCAGAGGCACCAGTTGTGCTTCAGATACCCGCTGGACCCATTATGCATATGGCAGCTATGGCCGATATGGCAGTAGGATGGATAGCTCAGATGGTCGCACAGCCAGCAGATTTTGTTATGGGAGAGGCAGCCATAGCGGGAGCTCTTGATATAGCTGATGGATTCGCCGCAGTAGCAGTCGATGTCGCAAATCAGGCGATAGCAGACGGTATAGAGGATGATGATGCAGAGATTGTAGAGGATTGGGATATAGGAGTTGTAGTCGGAGATCTTGTTGCACCAGTTGAGGATGATCCACTCGAGGAGATGGAGATTGATTCAGAGGACGAGGCACCACCAGCAGGATCAGACGTTGACGACTTTTGAGTCAGGACCTGCAAGACTTAGTTTTTGATTTTATCAGGACATGTTGTCCACTAGATTTTTGGGAGATTGAGAGATAGCTATTTGACCATAGCTTTGTATAGACAGTAGTAGTTGACCTTAGTACTGTTTTAGCCTTGTCCCACGTGGTACATGGTATGGTTACTGTGTACTCCATGGTACATCTTTTGATATCTATATATATACGAGCAGTACTTTTGATATTGATTGTTGGTTGATTGATGTGTTGCTTTGTAGAACTGTTAGTTCTTGTTGCTTTTCGTTCTATCTTGGTTTTGTTTCTACGAGAAGACTTTCAGCTGATCAATATGTCTCTTGTAGGCAATACTCGTTATCATCATGGTAGGACCCTTGAGAAATCACCAAGCGCGTAATGGAGCACCTATTCCGAAAGGGATGGATCCGACGGGAATTTTCGAAGCTTTCATGCAGAGGATGGAGCATGTGGGGGATACTTATAATCACTCCACCCACCAGAGACCTTTTGCACCCCCGCCACCAAGACAGACTGGAGATAAGTTGTTAGCAAATTTCCGTGGGTTACGTCCTGAGAAGTTCGATGGACTAACAGAACCATGGAAAGCGGAACAATGGATAAGAGAAATGGAGTTGATATTTGAAGCATTGGAATGCAGCGAACAAGAGAAGCGTCGCCTTGCTACTTTTCAGCTCACTTATGCCGTCGCAGATTGGTGGGAAGCCGAGCGAGCCACTATTGGGATCGATGCTGCTAAAACTATGCCATGGGAGACATTCAAAGGACGATTTTTGGAGAAGTATTTCCCAGAGGATGAGAGAGATCAACAGGAAAGGAACTTTCTCAATTTGGTACAAGGAGGATGGAATGTCAGGGAATATACAACACAGTTTGAGCGTCTATCCAGATTTGCTCAGCATATGATAGACACGCCATAGAAGAAGGTGAAGAGATTTCACCAAGGATTGAATCCCCATCTCAGACATATGATGGTTGGTCATCTGAATCAATCATTTGAAGAGATTATCAGATTTGCAGCAGGGTTGGAAAAGGATGCTTATCCAGCACAACAACCACAGATGAATCGATCTCAGTCATCTAGAAGTTTTCAACAGAGGAATTTCCATAACTTGCCACCCAGGAATACCCAAGGTTGGAGACCTCAGAGTAATTCCCAAGGGAATAAGAGAACCTGGGAAGGAACCAGAAAGCCACAACAGGGCTATACTCGACCCCAACAATATCGCCAGCAAGGATCACAACCGCAGGCACTACTGACAGCACCACCAAGCAATAGTGGAGGATGTTTTAATTGCGGAAAGCCAGGGCACGTTGCCAGATTCTGTACAGCCCCTAGAGTTAACCGCAGAATGGATATTGTCTGTCGGAATTGCAACAAGCCAGGGCATCTAAGCAAGGATTTCCGTGCACCACAAGGAGGATACTATGGAGCATCGATTCAAGGGATACAAGGACCTCCAGATCAGACAAGGATGAATGCTATCATTCCAAGAGAAGCAGGCTTTAACGCTGATGAGCAACAACATTTGGAAGGTACGCTTGTACTCTTTCATAGTCCAGTTAAAGTTTTATTTGATACTGGAGCCGCACGTTCATTTATTGCCGTTAAGATTGTGCGTCAATTGGGTTTAGAACCCCAGACACTTGAGTCAACACTGAATGTTGTGTCACCTTTGGGAGTGACAGTTAAGTTGAGTAAAGTGTGTAAAGATTGCCCATTGACTTTGGGAGATAGGAATCTTCCAGCAGACTTGGTAGTTCTGTCAATGTCAGAGTTCGACATTATCCTAGGAATGGATTGGTTGACTAAGTATAGTGCTAATTTGGATTGCCCTACTAAGACGATTGTATTTCCAAGACAAGGAAGGCCGACGATTAGATTTCAGTGTCAGCCGACGAGCGACATGTTTCTTACGAGTAGTTTGGCTACGATTGGGAGTACAAGTACAGAGCTCACGATGGATCAGATTCCTAGTGTGCAAGACTTTCAAGATGTATTTCAGGATATTAAAGGACTCCCACCGAAAAGAGAAATAGACTTCTGTGTGGAATTAGTACCTGGTACATTGCCGATTTCCAAGACTCCATATAGGATGGCACCAACTGAGATGTTGGAACTAAAGAAGCAAGTTCAAGAGCTTGAAGACTTAGGTTTCGTTCGCCCGAGTACGTCACCTTGGGGAGCACCAGTTCTGTTCGTAAAGAAGAAGGATGGAACACTTCGACTCTGTATAGACTACAGGGAGTTGAACAAGGTTACGATCAAGAATAGATATCCACTTCCTCGGATAGACGACCTATTCGACCAGTTACAAGGATCTAGGATCTTTTCCAAGATCGATTTACGTTCAGGATACCACCAATTGTTAGTTCGACCAGAGGATGTATCGAAGACTGCATTCAGGACAAGATACGGGCATTACGAGTTTCTAGTTATGCCTTTTGGATTGACGAATGCGCCAGCAGTATTTATGGACTTAATGAATAGAGTATTCAAACCATATCTGGATCAATTCATTAAAGTGTTCATCGATGATATACTAATCTACTCAAAGACGGAAGAAGATCACGAGGAGCATTTACAGATTGCCTTGCAGACACTTCGAGATAGCAAGTTGTATGCAAAATTCAGCAAGTGTGAGTTTTGGCTACGGGAAGTCAAATTCTTGGGACATGTTATATCTCAGAAAGGTATTTCTGTGGACTCATCTAAGATTGATGCAGTCTTAAGCTGGAATAGACCGACCAATGCGACAGAGGTCAGAAGTTTTCTTGGATTAGCAGGATATTACAGAAGATTTGTAGAAGGATTTTCCAAGTTAGCAGGACCACTGACGAATTTAACAAGGAAGGAGACAAAGTATGAATGGACAGACAAGCATGAGGGTGCATTTCAGGAATTAAAAGAGAAATTGACTTCTGCACCGGTACTTGCGATACCTAAGAGTGGAGAAAGGTATGTGATTTACAGTGACGCATCGCACCAGGGATTGGGTTGTGTACTTATGCAAGACGGGAATGTTATCGCATATGGATCAAGACAATTGAAGGTACACGAGAAGAATTATCCGACGCATGACCTGGAATTGGCAGCAATAGTGTTTGCCTTGAAGATTTGGAGACACTATCTCTATGGAGAAAAGTTTGATCTGTTTTCCGATCATAAGAGCCTGAAGTATTTGTTCTCTCAAAAGGAGTTGAACATGCGACAACGAAGATGGATGGAGTTACTCAAGGACTATGACTTTTCATTGCAATACCATCCGGGTAAAGCAAATGTCGTAGCAGATGCTTTGAGCCGTAAACCTCGACTAGTTATCGCTGCATTGCTAATTCGGGAATGGAGAGCATTGGAAGTGTTAGCTGAATTCGAACTTCAGCCAGTGGAACCAATGGAAAGACGACATTTTGGATGTCTGATGGTACAACCAACTTTGATCAGCCGTATCATAGAAGCTCAACAGACAGCAGAGGATTTGAAGTTATGGTTCACCAAGATGACAGCAAAAGAACCTGAGATCTGGAGTGTTAGTACAGATGGAGCTTTACGATGTAAAGGTAGACTCTGTGTACCTGACAAAGAAAATCTCCGGAAGGAAATATTGGATGAAGCACATAAGTCACGGATGACTATTCACCCCGGAAGTACAAAGATGTACAAGGACTTGAAGAGAAATTTTTGGTGGGAAGGAATGAAGCGAGAAGTGGCTGAGTATGTTTCTCAGTGTCTTACTTGTAAACAAGTAAAGGCAGAACATCATAAACCACCTGGACTTCTACAACCGTTACCTATTCCTCAATGGAAATGGGAACACATAACCATGGATTTCGTGGTAGGATTGCCGAAGTCACAGCAGAATCACGATGCTATATGGGTAATCGTGGATCGACTTACTAAGACGGCACATTTTATTGCCTACAGTATGACGTATCCAGTGGAACGTTTGAGCCGAATGTATCTACAACATGTTGTACGATTACATGGAGTGCCTGTATCTATTGTGTCAGACCGAGATTCGCGCTTTACTGCAGAATTTTGGAAGAGTCTCCAGACAGCGATGGAAACGACATTGAACTTGAGTTCAGCTTTTCATCCACAGACAGATGGACAGACGGAACGAGTTAATCAAGTAATGGAAGACATGTTACGTGCTTGTGTTATTGATTTTGAGAATTCTTGGGAGACACACTTACCTCTGATAGAATTTGCTTACAACAACAGTTATCATTCGAGCATAGGAATGGCGCCGTTTGAAGCTTTGTACGGAAGACCTTGCCGATCACCGTTATGTTGGGCTGAAGTCGGAGATACTCAACTTCTTGGGCCAGAGATGATACGAGAGACTAGTGAGAAGATTCAGATTGTACGTGAGAAGATGAAGACAGCTCAGACCCGACACAAAAGTTATGCTGACAAGCGACGCAAAGATTTAGAGTTTGCCGTTGGAGATCATGTGCTACTCAAGGTTTCGCCTGTTCGAGGCATCGTCAGATTTGGTCAGAAGAGAGGCAAATTATCGCCACGATTCATCGGACCGTTCGAGATTCTAGAGCGTGTGGGAAAAGTTGCTTATCGCCTAGCATTGCCCCCGAAGATGTCAGGAGTGCACAACGTTTTCCACATCAGTATGCTGAGGAAATGTGTTCATAACCCAGCGCACGAGATCAACTTTGAGGATATTGAAGTCAACGACAATGTTACGTTCAACGAAGGACCAATTCGCATTTTAGATCATGGAGTCAAGAAGCTCAGGAATAAGGAGATTCCATTAGTCAAGATTCAGTGGAAGCATCATGATGAAGGAGAAGCTTCATGGGAACTAGAGTCAGAGATGCGTGAGAAGTTTCCGTTTTTGTTTAACCTTGTATGTTTCTGATTTCGAGGACGAAATCTTTTGTTGGGTGGTGGATGATGTAATACCCCGTATTTTTAATAAATATTGAATGCAGAGAGATTCTATATACTTCAATTGACCATTCATGAAATTCAATCTTCGATCGATCGAAGCTAGTTCGAGCGATCGAGACCCTTCAGTTCAAGCGATCGAACCCTTTTCGAGCGATCGAAAACCCTACCGGCATAAATTAAATACGTGGTCCCCACTTCAATCGATCAAACCCTTTTTCAATCGATCTAACTGACCGATCTGAGTTCGATCGATCGAGCATCCTTCGATCGATCGAGAATAGAAATATCAGAATACCAGTTTTGCGCAAATGCTGCCACCTGCACCCCATCCTCTCCTATATATACACTGCATTCGTGTGTGTGGTGGGTTTGCTGAACTCTTGTGAGAAGAGAGAGTTGAGAGTGTGTGCTTGTGTGTTGGTATACATATATATACACATACCTCCATATATTTATATATATATACACACACATATCTATATATATATATATCCGGGAGAGAGAGAAGGAGAAGAAGAAGGAGAGAAAGAAGAGAGAGAAGGAGACAGAAAGAAGAGAGAGACAGAGATAAGGCAGAGAGAGAAAGAGGCCGCCATTAAAGCTTGGAAGCTTTCAACCGAGCCAAACGCGCCCTTAACGACTTTTGGTGAGTTCCAAACTCACTCGGTATCTTAGTTATGATGTTTTACATATTCTGGACGTATTAATTATAACCCAAACACCCCCTAGCACATTCTGCACATTCACTGGCAGAATCTGTAGAAGACGAAGTTCGACCGATCGAACTGAGTTCGAGCGATCGAACATCAGAGACCCAATCGATCGAACTGAGTTCAATCAATCGAACATCTCTGAGTTCAATCGATCGAGAATAATTCAATCGATCGAGACTACCTTCATTTCGATCGATCGAGAAGACTTCAATCGATCGAACAGCACTTTCTTCGAGCGATCGAGATGACCTCAATCGATCGAACCTAGCAGAACATGAATGTATTCCTTTCAGTTTATAATTCATAATGCGTAGTTGTTTAATTGCTGTTCCATGTTCCTATTATGCGATATTATGGATAACGGAGGTAATGGGATACGATAATGAGATTGAGATAACATGGTGAGTAACGTAGTCGGGTTCGAAACGCTAGTAATAGTACGACGCGATAACGTAGTAAGTTTGAGATGATAATACGGGGTAGTATTGGATAAGTGAGAAATGAGTCAGTAAGAGGATTGTATGTTAAAGTTGTGTGTGTCGAGCTGATGATTCGCTCAGGTTAAATCCGATAAGTGTATGTCAAGGATTTGATCAGGATCGTGAGAATTATGGGTGCACAGTACTCGCAAGCGTTCTTAAAAGCGGTGAACAGTAAGAGTTCTTAAAAGCGGTGAACAAGAGTAATTGTGGCACATCCATGATTTATATTTACCAGAGCTGTGTATGTATCGTACTCGCAAGCGTTCTTAAAAGCGGTGAACAGTAAGAGTTCTTAAAAGCGGTGAACAAGAGTATGGGTATATCCATAGACCAGTCGTTATATGAGAACAATGTATGGGTGCTCGCAAGAGTTCTTAAAAGCGGTATAGCGGTGAACAAGAGCACTGGTATGTTGTGCTGATATAATCAGTTCGAGATAGTCAGTTGGGTATTGTGAAATCAGTCTTAGAGTGGGAGTCGATAAGAATCGATTTATGATATGTCTGAATAAAAGAATGAGGAATATATTTAGTATCACTGTCTTATATTGTTCATAATGGTGATTATGTCATTTCTATGAGACTGTGTTAGTTAGTGCTCACTCAGCTTTCAACAAGCTGACGGCCTTTATTGCCTGGACATTCCCCGTCCAGACTATCCTGTCCTTTACAATGCAGATGACGGAACTCATGGCGATAACGATTACCCTGAAGGGAGTTACGTAGAGAATGGCCCCACTGATACCAGTTATGCTGACGCCTATCCGTACGCTAGCTGAAGACCTGAAGATAGATAGTAGTTATATTACTACTTATCCATTTACTGTTGTACTTTGTAGTTAACGGGTACTTGGGCATATGTTGTCTCCAGACCTGTTGTGATCCTGTGGACCGTACTCTGATGTTGTAATAGATAGAACCGTGTTTATATTCCAGTCGTTTTACTGTTCCTGTTTGGACTAGTACTGTGTGGTGTGGATTATCAGTGACTTTCACTTGTCATTCCCTATGGACCCATAAAGGAAATTTATTTTTCTCTATTTATGCTACTCCGGGGCGTGACACTTTTAGCCCCCAAAGAATTGATTTTTTTTCAACAGGTACAACTGTTTTTTTTTTCCCCCTAGAAACTTGCAATGGTCTACAGCCTAGCTAAGCCCAGTGCCAAGTCCGCCAGTATATTTAAGCATGGAGTAAGACACCATAAAACTAGTTTTTCTTTTTCCCTTTCCATTTTCATACCATTCTCTAAACAATAATGATAGGAATGATAGGTGCACAACGAATTGCACAAACGTGTAATACAAGGTTGGATCTTGTGTTGAAAAGCATGTACACACAAAAAGATGTGTGCAGGCTTTTCAACACAAAGTCCAATCATGTGCTGGACATATGTGCAATTCGTTGTGCAATTCATTGTGTGCCTATCATTACCCTTCTCTAAATCTGCCAACGAAACATAGCCTCAACCGTGCAAGTAAGGCATGAAGTTGACAACATTAACATGAGCAAAGCTCTAGCCTTTCTAAAAGCTATGGCCTGTCAGAGTTGGTTTTTGATAGGCTTTTCATAGTTACAACTTACAACAAACAGATAAGAATATAGAGTGAGGTAATACCAGTCTGCTTGAAGTTTTACTATGCTGAGACAATAAAGATAAGTTAGGGTTTAACCACAGACTTGGCAAATTATAGATCGATTTGATTACTACTAACATTGTTAGAGATGGCTTTCCTGAAACACAATCATCCTATAATTTGATCAAGCATGACTTTTAAGGCAGCCAATAAAGGAAAGAATATGTACACCTCAGACAATTGATCAGTAAAACCTAGCTAGCACGGGCAAATTGGGACAGACGAGGGGGAAAAGGAAGAAGAAGAGTCTTAAGAGGAGCTCGTGTCTTTGTATTGTCTTGTTAGGTAGGGATGGGCTTCTTTCTTTGACTTTCGGCTTTAGAAAGTCCCACATCCATGTTGTATAGTTTTTCTTATACTTGTTGTTGATCTCATTGTATATCCTGAGCTATGCTCTTTGTACTCTTGTACGTTGCCTTTTGGCATTTTTTCTTTTTATTGATTAACCTTTTCCAAAAAAAAATTAATAAAATGTGTAAACAGACAGAGGTCCTATCTGAATTGGCTAACAGTCTTGACACTTGTAACTTCATCCATGCCTAAACTCACAAGTTCGAAACCTCCATGCAAGCAATAACAACACAAAATTTTCGATCTTCGGCATCGCACAATTTGCACCTTACATGGACGTTAACGTTTTAAATATAACCAAAAGAATGTTACAATTGAATTAATGTTATAACTCAAAAGAAAGAGGAACAAAAACATGTAAAAGTTACACAAAGTAATACTAACATTTGAGTACGTATGACACCAAATCTACCACCTTTGAAAGTCCATTTTTCGAGTTCACAAAGAAGATTGAAAGGCCACATTTGTTGCTGGTAGCCAATCACTGCCCTGTATGAAAGACTGGACTGTGAATTTTGAGGCCTGGTCCGTAGTGAGAATGGGCTTATACCCAGCCCATTTAACCCTTTGAGCCACACTTGATCCTAGGCCAGTGTTTTGGTACTCTGCATAGAATATAGTTCTGGGTGGCTCAACATCCGGAACCCATTCAGTCCAGCCTAATGGGTTCAAGAATGAACCAATATTGGTCTGCATGATGACTGTGGTGGAATAGTCCTTCCAAGGCCTACCAAGGTAGGTTTGGACTGTGAGATTATTTAGAGGAGTCATGGTACATTTTTGAATAATTATCCCTGTGTTTTGATTTGGGTCCTTCTTTCCCTGAGCTGTTATGGTATTAAATTGGTTCTCAAGGGGTTGTCTGGGCATGATGCTACAGTTTTGAAAGACAACTGCAGCGTTTCCGAATATGAAATCTACGGTTCCTGTTATGTTGCAATCGCGATAGAACTGACGATTGGAATGGGCGTAGAGGGTGTCTTGGTAGGCATCAAAGGAGCATCTGAAGAACACAGAGAAATCGGAGCCAGATCGGAAAGCCACTGCTTGGTGCTTTTCTGGCCCAGCCGTGTTCTTGAATCCCATGTCTTTTGCTATGAAACCTTTTCCTACAGCAGCTGGTAAAAAAAAAAAAACATATAAATTGAAGTGTTAGAGCCTAATTTCATTGTTCTTATCTAAGAAAAAATGACAATAAAGAAAAATGTCCTAATTTCAAAGTCCCAACGAATGGTTAAATAATAATAAATAAACACTCATGTTTTAATTGTGTGCGTATATATAGGTCTTATTACACTACTGAATAGCAGAGTAGGTAACATTACGTTCATTTTTAAATCAACACAAAAAGGTTTTTAGTATTTCACTAAAATAAAGATATTAATTAAAGTAAGTTTACAATGACAACGCTAAAGTCATGAAATTTCAGGCCTATTTATAAGAATGCATAAAGTGTCTCTTTTAAATTACATATTAACTTCTTCTTTTTTTCCTTCATAAGAATGAAGTTAGCATTTCATGTATTAATTAAAGCATGTTGGGTGGGCTAAATGGCACACCGCACTCACCAGGAGATTTGATACCTCATAACCTCAACAGTGTATATATATATATATATATTGGCCAGGCTCACCAGCCTCTCAACTGAACAAAATCGAGTGAATTTAACCAGTGAATATAGCTTTTAATCTTAAAAGAACTTGCGGGTTACCTCGCTAACCCGCGCGCCATGCTTACTCGCAGGTTCTTTTAGGCTTAAAAGTCATGTTCACTGGGTAAGTTCACTCAACCCTATTCACTACAGAATCTCTCTGTACATATATATATATATATATATATACGGCTAGGTTCTAGAGTGAACAGGATAGAGTGAACATATTCAGTGAACATTTTTTTTTTCTGAAAAAACCCGCGGGCCGCTAACCCGCGTGCGCCCCACTGACCAGCGGGTTTTTTTCAGGCAAAAAAAAAAAAACATGTTCACTGGGTATATTCACTCTATAGTCTGACCGTATATATATACTAGTTGGAACCCTGCGCATTGCACAGGGAATTTAATTGTGTCGTTTCATGTGGTTAAGTGGTTGTTAAAAGTGTATAATAAGATGTCAAAACAGTTAAATAGGAAACTGTAAATGTAACTATTTAATCTAAAACTCTTCTCACGGAAGAAGTTGATAATTCTGACTATCTTATAAATGAGTAGTAAAGGCCGTACCTAATAAAGCGCCACTAAAAAAATATGACACAAGTAGGGTATTTCCTCTATAAAAAAAAAAAAAAAAAGGCCATGAATGTGTTTGTAGATTAAGATATTCGAATACAATCTATAAATCCTGAATTTGAGGGAAGAAGTTGACCAAGATGTAAATATTAGTGACCAATTCATAATAGCTACTAAAATAGCCACTTTATTTGACATTTTATATATTCCAGAACATAAATATTAGAGAAGAAGTTTACCAAATGTGAAATTAGTGACCAATTCCTAAATAGCTACTAAAAGAGTCACTTTTTAAAACTTTTTTAAAGTGAATAATAAATATCCCAAAACTTGCTGACCTAAATGCAATTACACATATTACAATATATGAATTCTAAATTTGAGAGAAGAAGTTGAGCAAATTGTAAATATTAGTGACCAATTCCTAAATAACCACTAAAATAGCCACTTTTTTTAAAATTTTTATGAAGTGAATAATAAATATCCCAAAACATATTGACCCAAATGTAATTAGACACAAATTGTTGATTGAAACCTCATTTGAGAGAAGAAGTTGACCAAATTATAAATATTAGTGATCAATTCCAAAATAGCCACCAAAATAGCCACTTTTGTTGACTTTTTTTTAAGTCAATAATAAATATCCCAAAAATTGTTGACCCAAATGTAATTAGACACAAGATTGTTGATTAAAACCTCATTATTATATTAAATAAAATTTCAAAAGATGATTTGAATGTAATTATTTGTCCAAAATGACAGATTTATCCTCAGATAAATCAATATATCCTTACGATGTATAGATAGATATATATGGGTAATTATGATGTTGTGAAGGGTAAAAGAGGAAGTTCATATTTTTTGACGTGCTTGTTTATTTGTTTGTATAGTATAATAGATATATAGAGTATGGCTCCAGTGCGCATGCGCACTGGATGAACGCACTGAGTTTTTAAACCTAAAAAAATCGTGGGACAACGGGACGGCGGAATGGAGCGCGAGTTACCATAATTTTTTGAAGGCTTAAAAACTCAATGAGTTCATCCAGTGAACTTATCCAATGCGCACAGAGTCAGACTATATATATATATATATATATTAATTTATATAAACCATATTGACTTAGGCAAGCGGCCCACTTACAGGGCCACGTCCTGCACCACTGTGTACGGGTTTAAGGTTACCATTTAAGCTTCACCAATATAATTCGTTTCCAAAAATAGAATGGCTTAAATACTTTCAAAAGCTGGCACTTAATCACCAATCTAATTTGTATATTATGTGAAAACCTCTTAACAATATTAACTTTAAATACGGAATATCCAATAAGCATACCGTTTATTGTGAACTAACGATGATAAAATACATTTAATCTATTATTTTTGAAAAAATACTTGACGTTCAATTTCAGTCATAATCACAAGTGTTAAAAGCTTGTTTGGATTAGTTGAAAATTAAGTGATGAATTGCAAATTTTAAGGAGAAAAAAAGTGATTATTTGATAAAATTGAAGTGTTTGAATTGGCAGATTTTAAAAAATTGACTTCCTTAAAATTGCAGATTGGTAGATTTTGTTGCCAATGTCAATACATATCATGTGTGTGTGTGTCTGTACCTGTATCTGTAGATGAATGAATGAATGAATTAAGAGCTTAGTTGTGAGTAAAAGAAAAAGCGAAAACTTACCAAATGTGGCGGTAGAGAAGGTAGGGACCCCATCAACTTTATTTAGGCTACCGGAGACGATGGTGTTGTTCATTCCATCACCGTACATCATCACATTCCAAGACGACTTGTCCAAATTCACATTTTCCAAATACACCCCTGCTTTCACATAAATTACAAATCTCTTCAAACTCTTCTTCGGCACTTTCGCCATCGCCTCTTTAATCGTCTTATAGTCACCACTGCCGTCCTTCGCCACCGTCAAGTCCGGCACCGTCGGCTTATCCGCCTGAAGTAGCCTCCTGTCACCGGCGGTCACCCAATCTGGAAACTCCGAACCAACCAGTCCGAGCAATTTCCGATGAATCGGAATGTCGAATTCCGATAAAATCGCCAAAATCTTCGTCACAATGGCCAAACTATTGCTCGTGAATTCGGTTGAATTCGCGATCAATACACCCATTTCTTCGTATAGATTGTTCGAAATTGTCGTATTCACTTCGTAAATTGCGTCCAAACAGGTCTCCTGATTTGTAACCGCAGTGCTCAACCACGTCCTGAGATTGTTAATTCGCGATTGCGATAGTAATTTAGCGCCGTTGTTGACCTTCATTAATGAAATTGAATCGTTCAAATTATCAATCGCGTCTTGGAACGCCGTTTGGCAGACGAGCAAAGCACTTTTGACTTGTTCGTCCTTGATTTTTGCCATCATCGTCTCCGGCAACGAAGCCACTTTATCGAGCTCGTTGAGTACGACCTGTAACGAGAGCTTGAAGATCTGTTCCGGATCGGTGACGGTGGTTGTGTTCGTTTCGAGCGCCGATATGCTCGTGAAGCATGAATCGGGGTGGTCAGTGGCCTTACAGACGGCTTTGAGAGACTCGGCAGTGGTCTCCGGCGGCGACTTGGCGTCGCCGGAGTTGTTTCGATTTGTGACGATTGTTCCTGCGACGGCGCCGATTATAACGGTGACGAGGACGACGGCGGAGATGACGACAATGAGGATGCGCTTGCGAGACTTCCGCCGGAATGCTCGCTCTTCGAGCTCGTCGACCTTGCCGTAGCCCTTGAATGACTTCACTGTATCCATCATAACTGTGTGAATGTTTTGGTGTAAATGTGTGCGTGTTTTTGGTGCCGTGTTCTGTGTCTGAATCAATGTCTGTCTATTGTGTGTCTTTTTATAAGAGTGTAGAGAGAGAGAGAGAGAGAGGTTGACCTCGTCTAATCGTCATGGATGGTGATTTTTTTTTTTTTTTTTTAATTATGTAATCATCATCTTACCATTGTTTAGACTTTAGAGGATATTAAGTTCATTAATAAAAGGACAAAATTACACTAATTAAGGAAAAGTAATATTATAAACATGTTGTTTAGTCTCTTATTATGTAGGTTTTGTATATTGAGTGCATTTAAATTAGGTAGTTTTGAAATCAATTCTTTAATTGGTGTACAATTCAGGAGTTAGTCATTTTCCTTAATTTTCGTTTTTTTTATTACCTTCATACCCTTTATCTGTTTTAAATAAAAATTAATTTGAATATGTGTTATTTTTAATCATTATGTATTATAACAGAAGTGGATGAGTTATGGGATCGTGACTTTCTAAAATTATGGTAGTTGATTGTGTGTTTTAAATTTGTCATTGATATTTAATAGTTTGCCAAATTTGTTGCCATAGTTACAAATTTATCACTCACTTGTTTTTAGGAAATAATGGATAAGATAATTGATATCCGTAAAATCAAGGGATTTCAGTTTTTACAGCATAGTGTGAGAATTTCTCACTCTTTTATATATAGATATATATATATATATACTATTTTGCATATTCAAAAACCTTCCAAAATTGTGTTATATACAGTTTTGAAAAACGTATTTTTAGGAGATCATGTATAAAAAAATTAATATCTCTAAAATCAAGGGATTTTTGGTTTAACATAGTGATGTGGAAATTTCTTACTTTTTTGTGCAAAATTTTTCACTAACTTCTTTTAATTACATAATAAATGATCTATTGATTACAGTCTATACAAGTGGAAAATTCTCACTAATTTAATCTACATACAATGTGGAAGTAATTTATTACTGCCTATAAAAGTGAGAAATTTCTCACTAATTTTACTACATAACAAATGAGCAATTTATTGCGAGTACAACCTATAAAAGTGAGAAATTTATCACTAACTTCATCCACATAACAAATGAGCCATTTCTTGTAGTCTATACAACTGAGAAATTTCTCACTAACATAATCTACATAGCAAGTGAGTAATTTCTTACAGCCTATAGAATAAGAAGATCCTCATCAACACTATATGATACGCCCAAAATTTGGCTCTATCCTATGACCGAGCGGTTCAAATCAGCAGTCAGTCCATGCCCTGGGCAAATCATGTACAACTCCACAGAAGCATCAGCCCGAGCGGTTCATCTACGACCCGGGCAACAGGTCGTGAAAACTGCACAGGCGCATCCCACCACGGGAACAGCCCATCCGGGCCCACAAGCATGATCCCGAGCTTCACAGGCGTGATCCCGAGCATTACGGGCAGTTTCCTACTCAAGCTAGAAGACTAATGGAAAGTGCACACTATTTCCTAATCCAATTAGAAAATCCCCATAATTAATGCCAATCTATATTAATAGGATTATATTTCCTTATCCATGTATGAGTAGGTCTCTTACATCTATAAAAGAGACCTCTCACCCCCCATTGAAGGGGCCGCCAACCTCTTAGTCTATACAGCACCTCTATAAAATTCACCATTATATGCCTACACCCGCCGGATATTACTGGTAGTGCCACCCTTCTTTGTTAGTTCACCAGGCCCGCCGGTGATCTGCTAGTGAACGTGCTCAGATACACACGTGGACGTAGGTACCTTCATTAACAGGGCCGAACCACATACAAAAAATAGTCTCTCTCACTCTCTCTCTTTCCCAAAATTACTCTACTTTACTCTTACCAATTTTTGGCATCATCAGTTTGGCGCCGTCTGTGGGAAACGACAAGTCTTCTCATCAACAAATCTCTTGACTGATCGTCATGCCACCGAAGAAGGGTAAGAAGGTTGATTAGCAGTCCGACCGGGATGTTCCTTCGGCCCCGGCACCAACTGCGGCAGCCATAACATCTGAGCAGATCACCGCGACCCTCACACAACTCTTGGAGGGCCAGCGTCAGATCCAACAACAGATCGAAGCCCTACTGGTCCAGCAAAGCCGTCCTCCAGGGGCCGGGAAACGACCCGGGAACGTTGCGTACGGTCGGGAACCGATCTTGACCAGACAACGAGCCCGAGCCAACCTGTCCCGTGTTGAGGTTGCCAGAGACATCAACAGTGGGCGTGCTGCCCAAGAAGAAAGGCGGGAGCATATGGCCCGGGAATCAGTTCAGGGTCACTCGGTCAAGAGCCGAGTCGTCCCTGGGGACACGGTTACCCGGAGTCATAACCGAGCCCGATCCCAGAGGACAACACCCCGCCATGAAGAAGCCTCTTCCACCGACCCGACCAATCCCTCGGGTACCGGTCGGGAAGGAGTGGAAGCCCGAATCAAGGACTTACAGAAGCAGATCGATGGAGTGGGCAAGAAGCTTGGTCAAAATCGTGTTCTGAATCAAGCCAATTCCGAGACAGAGTCACCGTTCTCCAGCCAGTTCACGGGGTTTTCCATCCCGCGCAAATTCAAGCAGCCTCGCCTAGATCCCTATAACGGCTCGGGAAGCCCGGTCGACCACGTCCGAGCCTATAAGGCTCAGATGGCCCTAGCCACCTACTCCGATGAGCTATACTGCCTAGCCTTCCCCAGCACTTTGAAAGGCCCGACCATGCAGTGGTTCTACTCCTTGGAGCCCCGATCGGTCTGCAATTTCAAACAACTCAGCAAGCAGTTCATCAACCAGTTCGCCGGCATGCATGAATGGCCAAAGCCAGACATGCAGCTACTGGCGGTCAGACAACGGGATGATGAGTCCCTCAAGGAGTTCACCGACCGGTTCAACCAACAGAAGCTTCAAATCCGCAATTTGAACGAGACAATCGCCATCATAGCCTTCTGCTCGGGAGTTCAACACACCAAGTGCGCCGCGTCATTCCACAGAAACCGACCGGTAACCTTGGTCGAACTCGCAGAGAGGGTTGGAAAATACATCGACACTGAAGAATTTCTAAAGATTAAAGACCCCGGGCAAGAAAGCAACAAGTCTTCTAGAAGTAAGCGAAAGCGAGATCAACCCGGGAGTTCAGACAGTTCTTTCAGTTCACAGCAGTCCGGGTCAGGCAGCACCGACCAGACCTCCAGTTCACAGCGGTCAGAGTCCGGCAGCCCCGACCCGACCTTCAGCTCATAGCAAACAGAGTCCGGCAGCCCCGACCCGATCTCCATTTCACATCGGCCAGGATCAAGCAGTTCTGACTTTGCCTCCAGCACAGAAAAATCTGGAGCCTGACGATCCTGATCTGACCCCTGTCTCCATCAGTCTAGATGAGCCCGACTACAGTGGTACTGGCTTGATCACCATATGAGGCTCCGCCGATCATCAGAGAGCCTTTCCGACGTCCTCGGGCCTAACCCCGAGGCACCTTAAGACCTTGGGCCTAACCCCAAGGCATACAAAGACCTCGGGCTCCACCCCAAGGCATACAAAGACCTCGGGCTCCACCCCGAGGCACCTACAAAGACCTCGGGCTCCGAACTCAGGCACTCAAAAGACCTCGGGCTCCGAACCCAGGCACTCAAAAGACCTCGAGCTCCGAACCCAGGCACCAAAGACCTTGGGGTCACGCCCAAGGCACCGGCTTCGCTTAGGTCCAAACGACGATGGGGGCAAACCCCCTAGGTGGCTGATGATGGCAAGTTTTAAAAGACCCTGCAACCACCATGTTCCAGGTCGGTTACCTACAATTCATAGCCTGTATAAGACCCTCGTCTTAGCGAAAGCTTGGGGGGCAAGACGGCGTAGTGAACTAAACAGGTAATCACACCGGGTATCTACAGGCCTCGCGGATAACCAAGTCAAAATCTTGGACAACCCGAGCACCTACAGTACTCAGAGACATTAACTCCACTTAGGTCCAGACCGACGATAGAGGTGACTAAAATCTCTTAGGTTGGCCGACGATAGAGGAGCAAAAGGACCCTAAAGCAACGTGATTTAGGTCGGCTCCACCAACATGGTCAAGCTCTTCCCCCTAACAGTCTTGACGAAGGCTGGCCGGGCGGAAGACAACCATCCTGGGGAGTTAAAATAAAAAAGGACCCTAGAGCAATACGCTTTAGGTCAGCTTTTCCAACATGGTAAAATCCTTCTACCCACAGCCTTGATGAAGGTTTACGGGCAGAAGATAACCATCCTGGGGGCTAACTCAAGCAAAAAAGACTCCGAAGTAGGTCGAGTCTCAACTCTCGGTCACTTCCCGAGCATTCAAAGACTCCGAATTAGGCCGGGTCTCAACTCCCGGTCAGTTCCCGAGCACTTAAAGGTCCCGAGCTAGGCTCGGTCTCAACTCTCAGCCAGTTCCCGAGGACTTACCAGGCTTAGAAGCCCCGAGGCAGCTTCCACAAGCACTCAAACAGCGGCAAGTGACATCAAACTGATTTCCAAACTTGCCCCGATATAGCATCTGGCCAATCTTGGAAATGGGGGGCAGCTGATACGCCCAAAATTTGGCTCTGTCCTATGAGCGAGCGGTTCAAATCAGCAGTCAGTCCATGCCCAGGGCAAATTATGTACAACTCCACAGAAGCATCAGCCCGAGCGGTTCATCTACGACCCGGGCAACAGGTCGTGAAAACTGCACAGGCGCATCCCACCACGGGAACAGCCCATCCGGGCCCACAAGCATGATCCCGAGCTTCACAGGCGTGATCCCGAGCATTACGAGCAGTTTCCTACTCAAGCTAGAAGACTAATGGAAAGTGCACACTATTTCCTAATCCAATTAGGAAATCCCCATAATTAATGCCAATCTATATTAATAGGATTATATTTCCTTATCCATGTATGAGTAGGTCTCTTACATCTATAAAAGAGACCTCTCACCCCCCATTGAAGGGGCCGCCAACCTCTTAGTCTATACAGCACCTCTATAAAATTCACCATTATATGCATACACCCATCGGATATTACTGGTAGTGCCACCCTTCTTTGTTGGCTCACCAGGCCCACCGGTGATCTGCTAGTGAACGTGCTCAGACACACACGTGGACGTAGGTCCCTTCATTAACAGGGCTGAACCACATACAAAAAATAGTCTCTCTCACTCTCTCTCTTTCCTAAAATTACTCTACTTTACTCTTACCAATTTTTGGCATCATCACTATATGTATGTACAAATTCATGGAAATGTGTAAATCTATGGCACAACCATCGATGAACGCATCAAATCCATGAATCGTTTCTGGTAAGAAATTCTTAGATTAGACCATCCAAGATAACTCTCACATTGAAGTAGTTAAGTTGTCGCGATGCTTCAAACGCTTTGATTTCCATGAGAAATTTCAATTTTTTAACACAATGGGTGAGAACTTTTTTCCAAAGATAGATCGACTTCTCTATTGTTTCGCGATCGGTTGATTTTGTTGATAATGGGTTGCATATTTGAAACCTTGCTTTTCACTCGCATTTCCGAGAACAAAGGTGAAGTTGAATTTTTGTGCCTTAAATGATTCAATTTGTGTGAGAAATTTTGATTTTTTTTCTCACAAATTGGTGAATAATTTGTCCACAGAGTGGTCGGCAGCGGAGAAGGATGGCCGGAGATGGTGAGAGGGGTGGGGCTGCAACCCTCTCTCTTCTTTATCCCTCTCTGTCTCTCTCTCTCTCTCTCTCTATATATATATATATATATATAATGATATAAGTTTGAATTTGAAACCCTGATTTCATGTGGAGATATCTATATATCCGGGGGTAGTGTGGTCCTCTAGATAAGCGAGGGACTAATTCTTAAGTTGTGTTATATTAGGGACCAATTTCTAGAAATGGTGGCTATAATGGACTATATATTAAGTATCCCAAGTAATATTTGAGTGACAAACAGTTTTTACAAACACATTCTATCTCTCTCCTGAGTGGCACTATGAACCCCACAGTGCCACCCAAGAGAGATAGAATGTGTTAGTAAAAACTATTTGTCACCCTAGCATTATTGATTAAGGAAATGCATATGTCCATATGTTTTGATGATTAATTAAGTGATACTCGGTTTGTCATAATCATACTATTGCACTTGAATTAAAATAAAAGAACACAAATTTTTTATTTCAAAATTACTATTGACACATCAGCATTTAAACAATTTTATGTCCTAGCAGGTGTACTAAACATTTTCCTCATTTCTTTGCGAGAGCATTTTTGCTCACTCCAAAATGGTCGCCCATTGCTCACTTAGACCCAATGTTTTAAAAATCGGACCGGACCGGATGGTCGAACTGGTTGAACTGTCGACCGGGACCATGAACGCACCGGTTTGAACCGGGAATAATTGTTGAACTGTTTGAATTTTGAAAATTTTGTAGAATTGACGGTTAAACTGGCGGTTGTACCGGTAAAACCGGTAGTTGAAACGGGAACCGGTCCTTTTTTGTATTTTTTTTGTTTTTTTATATATATTTTTTTATATTTTTAATTTTTATTAGTATTTATGACATCATGGTCCAACCGTCCGGACCGACCGGTTGAACCGGTCAACCCGTGAACCATTCAACTTTCCAATTCAAGGACCGGCCCGGTTTTAAAAACATTGCTTAGGCCTCAGCTGGGTGACATGTGTCTCATTTCTATTCCCATTTTGCCCCTGTATCATGCACATAATTACTGGAATAGGACATATGTCACCTAGTGAAAACCTGAGTGAGCAACGATTGACCATTTTTGGGTGAGCAAATATGCTCTCTGTCTTTGCTTATACTTCATTGAGTAGTGCTATGTTTCCAAATTTGGCTCTCTAATGTTTTCTCAATAGCACGTACACTGACATGTATTACTATCGATCATTAACGTAGTACGTGGATGTGGTATAACTATTGAACTATTTGAGAATTAAAATTTGGAAAGTATAGTATTATTCTCTCTCATTGTCATTACTAGTAGGTCATGTTTGGCTTGTCCGATAAAAGAATTGAAGAGAATAAGTCACGATCAAATCTAATATGTATATATGAAGCCAAAGACATTGGTTTTGCCAAGTGGCAATTTATGAGAATTTTGCTTATTTTAAAAAAAAAATTCCTTATATATTGGTGTTAATATTTACAATTAAGGATTGACCAAAAATAACGAACAAATTTAATGTAGATTAAATTTGATATATTATTTATCATATACCTTTGAATTGGAATTAAACAAGGAATGACCATTATCCTAGCACTACAGTTATTGACCACTTTTCATCTACACAGTCTTTTCTTTTCTTGGTTAGAATCTTTACTATACAATTACTTGATTTTGTTTCTCTAATTCATGTATATGAATTCTTATTTAACTTTTACATTTGGATTGATTGTTTTGTGTTTGATAGCTTTTTGACTTCAAATTAAGGAAATAAGCAGAGCACTTTAAGCATATTGAAGGTTATTTTCTATTATGTGGTTTTTATTTTGGTATTATACCTTCTCTATATGGTTCTTGATAGAGTAGTGATATTTTGTTACAATGCGATCTAACGGGATGTGCAAGACCAAAGTAGGATTTACATTTTTTAATATAATGTGAATTAGTTGGAATCTATTAACGAGTAATGCTATGCTTTCCAAGTTCATATTTATAGTTCCTAACATGATATTTAAGTGGTCCCACTATTTTTTGAGAGTGGTACCACTACCACATGTGTTGGGAGCCATATTTGAATTGTAAAATTTGGGAAGCATAGCATTACTCAATCCAACACAATTACTGATGTTAATTTTTCAATTCTTTTGATGTTTATGTTGCATACATTATTTTTCTAGTCGCATTGACATTGATAATACAAATCAAAAATTTTTTTAGACTGCTCTTATTACTATTATTTTAATTTTTAGAAGCTCAAAAATCATCTATTTTTGTTTGCCAGATATATATCATAATATTTACAAAATCTTAAAATAAAAAAATGATAAAATTTAAAACTACACAAGAAAAGACGTATTCAATTAAAGGATAATGAGAGTACATATTAGTGTTTAATAACATATATTTATAAATATATGACAGTATATTCTACAACTATTGTATCAATGTATGTGTGTATATATATATTCAAGTTTTTTTTTTTTACTTCTTTGTTATATATAATGTCGCAATAAAAAGAAAGTACATATTAATATTTTTGTTTTATTTGGAGAGAGTCATGAAGATCATAAATAAAAGATAGATAACAAATAATTGGTCCACGACTATTTTTTACCACAATAAAAGAAAAAGAAAATAAATTACAACTCTTCTAGAACGAATCTAATTATCTTCTTCTTCTTCTTCTTCTTCTTCTTCTTCTTTTTTTCAAGTTTATTCTATATATAAATTAATGAAACAATATGGTTAAAGTCTTATTATTTATATCAAGTGAAAAAAAAAATGAAATGTATATACGTTGTTGTGGGACTCACTGCATACTATAAACTACAGACTTCTGTCGAAGGTGATTTTTTTTATTGAAATATAAGATATTTGGTTCTATTAATTTTAAAGTAAATACTATTAAAAAATTTTGGTTTTCGACTAACCCATGCATTGCACGGGGCTCATGTATATCTTGTATCATAAGAATTTTGTAAATTATATCATATAAATTGAGTCTAGCTTTGACAAAGCACTAATAATAATTTCGAATATGATATCATATTTCAATGCTTTGTTGGGTAGTGTGTCAGATAAAAGTATCGGATTTTATTGTTAACTCCAAAATAATTTTTTTTGTAAATTTTTAATTTTTTTTTAATGATTTTGTGGTGTAAGATTCTATTTTAGGAATATTTACTTTTAATGTAATTAAGTGTCTTTCATCATCCATTTTAGTCTTTGGCCGGATTGGACAAATAGTTCATTTTAATCACAATAATCACGGAATAAATAAAACCCTACCCCTTGGGATAAATTATAAACAGTGGCCAAAACTCTAAACGATTTATTAAATTGGACTAATATTCCTACGCAATATTGGAGACCTAGCGTCTTAATATTAACCTATTTTAATTGAAATAGTCTGATCCTGCAACCACCCCCAAATATCGCACAACAAATGGGGCCTCAACGTCATTATGGAAATATATAGTGAGAAAAAGAGGAAAAATACTTTTCTAGTGCTTTAGGTCACGTTTGGCTTTCCGGGGGAATTGTTACACTAGTTCATTTTATTGAAGAACTAATAATACCACACCTTCCTGCAATTAAGTAGTTCTCCATAGCATTAAAATAGACTATTAGTCTCCCGTGTTTAGCGGACTATTCAATTAAAATGGACAACTAGCTTGTTTGGAAACAAATATGGCATTAGCATGTGTTGTGTAATATTTCTCCAACTAATTCTCATAGGTTGATATCGCAAAGGGTTTGTTTGGCAGTATAGAAAACATGATTAGCATCAATTTACTTCTTTTTTTTAATTGGATATATGAAAATCAACATGTTAGTTTGATAATGATTATTTTTAAACTGCTTTTAGATTGGAGATGAATTTTAGGCAAAAAAGGGTCATTTTACAACTTTTTCAAATTTAAACTTTTTAAAAAGCTAAAAAATAAATCGAGATTATAATTTATTTAATTTTTTTGGGAAAGAATAGAGATTAATTTAAAAGTAACAAATTAAAGCTTATTTGAAAAGGCTAAAGAAACCTCTAATTCCCACAATAATATCATAACATTAAACAACTTTTTAGAAATTCTCTGTAGAGAGAGTCTTTTATGAAGAAGAAAATCTCTTTAATTAAATGAAAAAAAAAAGTCTTATTCCCACAATTATCCCAAACAAGGTCTAAAGAGTTGAATATATGAGACAACAAA
Organism: Hydrangea macrophylla; assembly: GCA_033977485.1. Classification (NCBI taxonomy): domain Eukaryota; kingdom Viridiplantae; phylum Streptophyta; class Magnoliopsida; order Cornales; family Hydrangeaceae; genus Hydrangea; species Hydrangea macrophylla. Next base: position 31,481,609 of record CM066987.1, read on the forward strand.
ATAAGTTATTATGGAACACAAAATTGGACTGGCCTTCCCCAAAAAAAACCCCTAATCCTCGCAACTATAAGTTCAAATAATCCACTATTTGTTCATCCACAGGTTTGTGCCAAGCCACGAAATAAATAAATAATCTGCTTCCAACTTGTACCCCAAAGACTCCCTATGGAGGAGAAGTTGAGAATTTTAATTAAGCAAGAAAAAAATAAAAATAGTGATTTCAGATTATGATGGAGAGTCGGAGACCAGGGGCGGATCCAGGATTTTTGGCCAGGGGGACCTGTCTATAAGGGGGGGTTCGGGAGCAGCGCTCCCGAGGTGAAAGTTTTTTGAGTCTACCTATACATGATTATGTGTAAAATGGTAAAATCGCTTATAGAATTGGTTTCACTCATAATTTGGGATAAATCATGTAATTTTAGGGGATCTATATCTAAAACATGTAAAATTTTACATGTAAGTATAGAATTTTCAAAAGTACAAGGGGGCATGTGTCTAAAACTTGTAAAATATTATATATAAGCCTAGAATTTTCAAAAGTTCAGGGGGGGCCTGTATGAAATTTAAGAGGACCTATTTCTAAAATCTATAAATTATTATATATAATTTTGTAATTTTCAAAAATTCAGGGGGCATGTGCCACCCCTGAATTGCACTTGGGTCCGCCCATGTCGGAGACCAACGTTTGGCAGTTTCAAACTTGGAATAATAATAGGGGCGTTCATTGAGAGCTCCCTAGAAAAATAAACAACTGAGACAAGAGTAATATTTGGGTGACAAACACTTTTTACAAATAATAATGATAGGTGCACAACGAATTGCACAAACATGCAGTATAGGGTTGGACCTTGTGCTGAAAAGCTTGTACACACAAAAAGGTGAGTGCAGGCTTTTTAGCACAAGGTCCAACCATGTGCTGCACGTTTGTGCAATTCGCTATGTGCCTATCATTACTCTTTTACAAATACTTATAAACACACTATATCTTTCTCTTAGGCTTAGTTTGGCCCCCACGTGGCTTTTTAAAAGGAGCTTATGAAATTTATTACTAAGTTCTTTGATAATTTTATACAAGTGACATACTATTCTTCAAAAATACATCATGAAATCAAAAAACAACATTGAGCTTTTAAAAGCTCCATTCTTGAGCTTTTAAAAGCTCCCCCAAAAAAAGCCCTAAGTTCAATTTTTGCAAAGCTCATAAAGTATTTACCAAATGAATTAACATGAAATTGTGCTTTAAAAAAGGAGAAGCACCACGTGGGGGCCAAACTAAGCCTTAGTTGGCACTGTGGGGTCCGGAAATAGGATTGAGATAAAGTCTGGTTGTAAGTATCTGTTACCCTAGCATTGTTGCTGAGACAAATTCTAGTAGGTATTTTTTTAGCATAATATCTCATTTACCCTTGTTTTGTTTAAAAATACCCTTCCAAGGTTAAAAAACTTCAAACTTCAAACTTCTTTATCTTTTGTTCTACAAGTTTTTTTTTTATTTTCTATTTTTATTTTTGGACTATGTCTCCGACATCTAACCGTCTCTATAACATTAACGAGGTTAGTATCCTAGATGTTAGTAACTCACGCACACGCAAGGGGGGGGGGGGGATACTCCACTTTAAAGCAATTGGCTCCCTTGATCATCTCCGGGTTAGGGAGACTTGAACCCACAACCTCCCCATTGGGGAGTATGGATCCTGGCCAACTGGGCTAGTCCAGCTGGTTTTGTTCTATAAGTTCAATTTTTGCAAAATTTGATGTTTTGGAATCAACAAAATGAAATCTATCAAATAAGGTCAATATTGACTATGAAATCGGGGGGGGGGGGGGGGGGGGGGGGGGGACTAAGAACTAAAAATTAAACAAACATGGACAAACGTGTTTTTTTTGCATAAATATAACAAAAATATATTTATTTTGTAAAATTGACACCATAGGTAATAGATCTAGAAAAAATGCATGAAATAAAGAAAATAATAATAACACACAAAAAATGATAAAATATCTATTTAGGGACAGATAAAATATCATAATAAGGCTGCAAATTATTTGTTTGTGTAAAAAATTCAAGTCGAATGCACAGATCTCGAAAAAATATCAAAAAAAGACCAAAGATTGATAAAGTTATTGTCATTAATGCAAAACAGATAATTTTATATGTTTGTAGACTGATAACAGATTAGATCTCAAAGAAAAAACATGAAATTAAAAAAATTCATCCAAAAATGCTTTAAAAATTGAGAAAATTATGATTGCTTTCGTCAATAAAATAATATCTATCAGTCGACAGATAACATTGTCCATTTTGACAGATAAAAACGAAAAATGAGGTTCCAAATTATTTTTTCTTGTACAATTTTGAAGTCAAATGCATGCGTAAACCTCGAACAAATATATGAAATCCAAAAAAAAAAAAAAAAATCACCCAAACAAACTATATATAAAAAAAAAAAAAAGAAAGAAAAAAAAAATGAGTAAATTATGGTGTTCTAAAGTTGACAGATAATATTATGTTGATCATTTTTTCTCAGGGACAGGGGTAAAAACGTTCGAACATTAAAAACACAGAGCCTTTTACAGAATACGAGAAATGGCGAGGAGCTTATTAACAAATGGCTAAATCACGTGTGTTTAAAACTGATTAACCTCTAATAGAGGGTGCTTTGATCGATTATCCCAATAATATATGATGGAAAAATATAGTGGCACATTATTGTCAATGAAATTGATCCATCATACAGCTGTGATTTGGAGAATATGAATAAGAACACAGAAGTGGTCAGACGGTCGTATATACTAAATTATGTTTTAGTCTCTTTTCTTTCTTTTTTTTTTGCTAGAAAGTCTCTTTTCTTTCAATTCCGACTATGCCGCGTCAAATATTTAAAGTTGTTATGTTCACGCGCCTACGCCAAATGTCTTCTTTCTCCTCACCCACAACAAATTTAATAAATGCTCCCTTTTCTCTTAGCAAAAAATAAAAATAAAAAATAAATGCTCCCTATATATGTATATATAATGAGTAAACATCAAAGGTAAAATTTTTGAGACACAACCCTGTGATGTTATTGGATCTTATTGTGACACATGAGAGAGATAGACACATCTCTTGAATTGTGTGACTTGTGTCCCAAAAATTATATTTTTTAGTGTGTCCCAAGATTACCCCATATATAATATATGTATGCATTATGTATGTATGTGTGAGGTATTTAAGTAAATTAGTGCTGAAAATTTAAATAAACTAAATTTAAAGTACAAAAATAATGCTTTACTTAAAAATTTTAGTATACCCTTTCTCTTTCCAATGCAGAGGGAGAGAGTTCGAATCCTCATACGAGATTTTAGTTACTTGCCCTTTCAAGTTATTCTTCAGTCGGAATAAGTTGCTCTTGTTGGGCTTTACTGTGGAGTTAGATTGAATTTGGGGATAGAGTGTGCGTGTTTGTGTGGGTGTGAGTATTCAGTCCGAATCCAAGTAAGTATAAAAAAAATGATGCCTTACTTAAAAAATGTAGTAAATTTTTTTAAACTTATAATTTTTACTAGATTTTTGGCTAATTTTCAACTAAGTGGATATGTTATAAAAATAAATAAATAAATAAAAAATAAATAAATAAAAACAATTGTTATTATACACGCCCCCTACTATCCAACTACATAAGGTAGTATCGTAACATTATGTTCAAATTTATACTGACAAGAAATTAAATGATGTGGTATTAATCAAAATTTAGTGTGTTCATTGATCATTGTGGAGTCACTTCAATATTCTGGGCCCACTACCATATCACTTGAGATGAAAATTTAGGATTAAGATTTAGAAAGCATGCATAGCATTACTCTTATCCATATACATACAGATATAAAAACATGCACAAATTAATATTCGTGTATATATATATATATATACGAAAAATCTCTAAAGAGAGCGTCCTTTCTTTATTAAAGAGATGATCTCTGTTTTAGTCGTTGGATCGTGTTTAAAAACTGTAAAATGATAAAACTGCCATTAGTAAAAACATGAACTGACGGCCAAAACAGAGGTCCTCCCTTTAATAAAGAGAGAACATCCTCTTTAGAGCCTGATTGTGTATATATATATATATATATATTTGTTTTGAGGTGAACTTGCGACAAATCAATGTGTTCAACTGAAAGGAAACCGTCTTGGAAGTCTTTCTTTTTTTTTTTTGCTTAACACCGTCTTGCAAGTCTAAATGCCTCCCTGGTAATGACAAAAGACACAGACTAGTCACAAACCATTAATTAGGAATATATATATATATATATATATCGTAGCATTTGATTGCATTTTCACTTAGGAACAACAATATTGGCACAAAATTAAGTATGTGGACCCTCATCATCTCATTTGACCTAATTATTTTTCTTGACTAATGACGTGCATGCCTAAAAACAATAGCAAGACGGCAAAGGTACACAGTCATTAATTCATCACCACTTTCAGATATCTGTGTGTATATTTACATATGGGTTCGTTAACATGTGTCCAATAGGTTAAGGTTCTAAAAATAGAAATAAATAAAATGGAGAAATATTAAAATACTAGACATTGAAACCCACACTAATAATGATAAACCCATACTGTATCCCTTGTTTATTTTTATTTTTAAAACTTTAACATCTGTCCTAAGAGCACATGGTAACAAAACTCTCTCTCTCTCTCTCTCTCTATATATACGAAAATTCTATGAAGAAGGCGTCCTCTCTTTATTAAATAAAAAGAGGACATGTGTTTTGACCGTTAGATCGTGTTTAAAAAGTGTGAAATGACAAAACTGCCCTTAATGAAAGCACGATCTGACGGTCAAAACAGAGGCCCTCTTTTTATTAAAGAGAGGGCGCCATCTCCATAGCCTGACTGATATATATATATATATATATATACAGAACCCTTCTTATGAGGGATCCCTCACTTTAACAAAGTGATGACTTCTTTTTATAATCGTTGGATCCAGTTTTCATTAAGGGTATTGAAGTAATTTTACAGACAAAAAACTTGATCCAACGGCTGTAAAAAGAAGTCCTCACTTTAACAAAGTGAGGGATCCCTCATAAGAAGGGTTCTGTATATATATATATATATATATACGCATATATATTAATTATTGATGATGCCAAAATCCGGGTAAGAATAATTTAGAGAGAGAGAGATGGACATAATGAATTTTGTATGTGGTTCGGTCCCGTAAATGAGGTGACCTACGTCCACGGATGTGTCGGTGCGCTTTCACTAACAGATCACCAGCGGCTATTGGTGAGCCAATAGAGTGGTGGGCACTCCCAGAAACCGACCGGGTATATGCGTAATAGTGAATTGTTTGTATGTTATTCTTTAGAGTCAGAATATGATCCCCTTTAATGGGAGTGAGTGACTTCTTTTATAGGTGCAAGAGACCACCTGCACAAGTTACGTCTGCAGATTAGAAAACCTAATCTGATTATAACCGATTTACATGAATTTAGGAGAGTTTCCTAAGTGATTTAGGAAACCACTTACTCCTTCCATTTAATCTTCTAGCTGGGATAGAAAACTGTCTGAAGGCTTGCTGGACAAGCAACCACGCCTTCTGGAGGTGGGCTCATGTGGGGCCAGTCTGGAGCGAACGCCCGAGCTTTGGACCGAACTGGGCGGTTTTGTGTAACAGTCCAGAATGGTTGAATAGTCAGCTCAGATTCAAGATGACTTGACTTCTCTTTGCTGAGGTGGCGAAGCTGGACTTTGACCTGATATTTTTGTACATATCAATTTTATATATATATATGGGGGTTGTTAACCTACGACATGATGGTTGTAGGTTAGCAACATACAACAGTCTCTTTAGCGATGAAAAATAGGCTTTTTGTGACGAAATTTTTGTCGCTAAAGGTTTCAACTTTTAGCAACAAAAAATTTCATTGCTAGAAGTCTGCTTTTCATCGCTAAAAACCTCATTTGTTGTAGGTTAGCAAATTCTTATATATATATATATATATATATATTGACAGGTTCTTAGGAAAATCACTTGGTTTCCCATCATTTTGACTTGTTCATTTCAGTACTAAACTAAGACAATGCCATAGCTGCATGATAGTGCTCAGCTCCGCGTAACCGGGTATTGCGCTCTTTATTTCTCTTTTAAGTACCAAAAGAATAAAAGAAAACAACAATCTTAGACATACACACATTTTTTGATATGCTCTGTTTTAAATATATGTATTTTTTGCTGTTTGAATTTTTTCACACTTTTCTGTGCACTACTTACACAATATAGGATATATACATTTAAAACTGAGTATCAAAAAGTGTGTAAAAAAATGTAAAAGTATATTAGTGCTCTAAAGAAAAACACCATTTATATTAGTACTATATGGTTTTCTAAAATAGCAATGTACAAGTTGACATTAGAATCTATCTCATACAGGAGAAATTATTCAATGGTGGGAGAACAAACCGTCACCCATATGACGTGTTAGGTCATTTCAATAAGCTGAGAGAGCCATTTGTTAAATAAATAATAATAATAATAAATCACAAATCGCAATTTTATTACTTCAATTATTGTGCTAAGGGTTTCATATTTGTGTTAATAAATTAAGTTATTAGAAATAAGCCGCTTTAATTTTTTTGATTGGATTGCCAAGTGTTTCGAATTTTTCACTAATACTAATGACTCTCTCGAGGCCAAAACATGTTGAAAACTATTCAGCCCAAAACTCGCAATTCTTGATCAATGGAGAATCCATTAGTCTGGATCACGTCATTCATAGATCTGGACCACACAATAATTTCTTCTTATTTTGACTACTAATTATGACATGATCGCAATGCAATTGACTCTCACAAAGCAGCCCTAGTGGAGTCCTCCATTGGCATGGTTATCAACTAAAATTCGTTCATTTTCTTAATTATCGCAATATATAATTAACTAGAGCATGTTTGGTATCTCTATAGGAGCAAGAGATTTCTTATTATGACTAGGAGGATGGCCTGTGCAAGGTACGGGTATTAAATTTGATAGAAAAAAAGGCAATGTATATATTTTTTATATGTACATGAATGATAAATAAGTTCTATTAATTTTTAAGACGGTGTTAGAAAAAATATGTTTGAATAATAACTATACATATTAATTGACGTTAAACCTAGCTACAATTTCTTATTGGATAAATATTGAAATCAAACATTAAACCCTAAATGTATTGAACATGTGCCGTCAACAAAAGAATTGAGTTATTTAAGTAATGTTCATATTCAATAATTGCATATACTTTACACTTTTATAGAAGGGTACGTACTATACACAAGATAAAAGGGTAATTAGGTAATTCAATTTATAAGTGTACATACTTTAAATTTTAAGGCTCTTTTCTTTAACACATAACATAATATATAGATATTATATATACAACCATATATACAAAAATGATAATTTAAAAAAGACAAAAGGGTAATTTGATTTAACAAAAGAGTAATTTACAAAATGTATAAGGGTAATTTGGTTATTCAATTTATAATTGCACACACTTTAAACGTTTAGGCTATTTTCTTTAATGTATAGATAATATATATACATATATACAAAAGTGTAATTTACGAAAGGTAAATGTGTAATTTAGTAATTCGATTTAACAAAAGAGTAATTTGCAAAAAGGCATAAGGGTAATTTGGTTATTCAATATATATATCATAATGCAATAAAATAATATAACACATGCAAGAGTAATTTAGAGAAGGCAAAAGGGTTTTGGGTAATTGTCACACCCCGGAAACCGAAGCGCGAGGAAAGAGGGAAAGATAGAGGAAAAAGAAGTAAAATCCAATCACAAATGCGGAAGCGACATTAGGATCCCACGGGGATTCCTACAATGATGACTTACAAACACATAAGCCAAAATGGACTTACATATCAACGAGTCAAATAAAGGTAAAAGCATTTAAAATTTTAATTAAAAGGCTGTCCGAACAAGCACTAGTTCAAGGAGTACAAAAAAAATGATAAAGGACCATTTTTTTTTTATAATTGCTGAATTTTAAAACACCCGTAAGTAACTATATCTTTGACATTTTCACGTTCTGTCCGCGTTGGTCCATGTAAAATTCGATTCTGCACGACTTTCGTCAAATGACATTTTTTCCAAATCTTCACCGTTTGGGCAGAAAACAAACAAAACAGTAGCAGTTTTTATTTGACAGCATTTTTGACAGCATTTTGACAGCATTTCGGAATGTTCCCAACTATGCTAAATCTTCAAGTTTAAACACCGATATATGACTAAACGAGTCCTAAATGACATATAACACGTGCCTAGACCAAACGGAACTTCATATACTCGAAATTTATTGAAAACGAGAAGTGAAAGAGATAAGGAGAGGAAGAATGGGAGGGAGAGAGATATAGGGAGAGATATAGAGGGAATGTATTCTAAACACACACACACACGTGTATTTTCACATTCGGATACATTTTAAGAAAAAATATAATTCCAACATAAGCAAAAGAAAAGAAAGTTTGAGAAATGGAAAGAGATCAAAGAGAGGGAGAAAGAGAAAGAGAAGGGGAGAGATTGGGAGAGAGAGAGATTTTGAAACATTTCATTTGAAAGCAAAAGTGTAAATCCGGCAAGGATTCCATTGAAATGCGAAGAGTCCGGCAAGGACAAAATATACATAACCGAATCCGGCAAGGATTCAAAATAAAAGAACAATGAGTCCGGCAAGGACAAACCAAACACAACCAAATCCGGCAAGGATTCAACTTAACACACAAACATAAAACCTTAGAAGGAAAACTACGGTCTCGAAAACATAATTACATACCATAATTAAGTTGAACAAGTATAAAAAAAAAATGAGGACTAACACTTGTCCATCAAAATTACAACATGGCTTCCCGATGACAAAATATGGAGGTCTATGCCCAAGAAGTTTCGAACAAGAATAATACAACAATTTTCTTTAGTGCACTAAACTATTACATCCTTGCCAAAAGGCTAAATTAACATGGGAACTATCCAGGTACATATCTAAGCATGAATCTTCAAAATAGAACAAAATGCATCAACGTCTATACGTCGGTCACATGTGCCATTTGACCTTATCAAGCTCACCTGAAAAATGTTTTGTCGTTTTTATGAGAACGACGGCTCGTAGACAACATTGTAACAAATCTATATGCTATCCATGACTAAAATGAAATGAGGTGCAATGAATCGCCACCATGGCTACCATGAAATGTTTAAAGCCGCAAGGCTATGCATGACAAATGCACATCACTCTCGTTACCGGACCATGAGCCACCCACGCATGGAGTGTAGCATACCAACTTCCGGGAGCTACCCGAATATAGTTTGGAGTTTGAATGTTTCTAAGGGTCATTCTCCCTGTCTCACATCACAACCCACGTCCGGATTTCTTAAACTGAAATTCCCACACATGGGGTTTTTCTCTCTTTTTCAAATAAAATCTTTATGTCGTGATATTTGAATGTTTGCCGATTTGGCCTCAATGCATGAAATGTTTAAATGACAACATAGATGCTCCAACAAAATAATGAACACAATAATTCTTGCACGTTGAACATGTATTAAAGACATTAAGAGTTAAATTAAAATTCATAATTGTAATGACCCGAAAATTTAAAGCGTATATTAAAATATTAAAATATAATTCTATAGTCAGAGAAAAATACCAGTTTAATTATTTATACAGTATAAAATTTACCTGTGTGTGTATGAGTGACCTAACAAATTAGGTAACCTAACAAATTAGATGACCTAAAAAAATTAGGTGACCTAACAAATTAGATAACCAAAAAAATTAGGTGACCTAAAAAAATTAGGTGACCTAACAAAATTAGGCTCTATATATACACACCTAATCCCTCAACAAAACTCACAACTCTCTAAACTCTCTACTGTCTCTCAATTCTGTCACTCTCTCTCCCAACTCTATACACACACATATTTAAAGGAGTAATTGAAACAAGCTTGGGATGCGTTTATATTTCAGAGTATTGGTAAGTAATTCGTACATATTATTTTATGTAATAATTAACTTCTATTTACCGTTTTTAGTAGTATGATTATATAGAATTAGGAACCCCTAGAAAATAACTCGGTCTGATTTGAAATAATAGAATTAGTATAACTCCTTACTCCGACCAACTATAGCTCTCAAATTTTGAGGGTAGACTCTTAAAATACCCAGGAAACTACCCTTAAAACAGTTTTTGATTTGCTTGTACCGTTTGGGTTTTATTTAGGATTCATCTTAAAGGGTAAATTGGTCATTTCACATTCTGTGATTCGAATTTGCTAAAACCAACTTTAGATTTGGATTCTCCACGAAATTTCACTCAAGATAGACACTGATTTCACTTAAAAAGGTTAAGAAATGAGTGAGTTATGGCCATTAGAAGTTTGAAATTACAAACTGCCCAAACAGGGCATTCTGCCCAGTTTATTTCCGAAAATTACATTTACACCCCTGAAAACTTTAAACGAACATATAAAGGTCTACCGACATCGGATTTGATCACGGTTTCAAGCGTAGAACTTATAATTCTGTTAACTACAATCTGATATAGTAAATTTACAGTTTTTGAATATTTTTACATGATTCCTGTATTTTGGTGTATTTACAGAATGACCCCTAAACTTTTAAAAAGGGTATTTTTAGTCATTCTGGGATTTTGTAAACTCAATATAAATCATTTATATATTCTATAATGATATTATGATAATATATACTGTTTTATAATTTTAATATATAAATCATTTATATATTCTATAATGATATTATGATAATATATACTGTTTTATAATTTTAATAATTATAAAACTATAGAATAATATTATTTTACTACTTATCAATTTATTTAAATAGAGGTTGATTATTTTATCATAGCTATTATATTTCTTAAACTATGGGAAAAATACAAAAATGTTCTTGTGGCATTTTATGACCATTATAAATAGTTCCACACTTAAATTATGGTATTGGGTATGAAAATGGAATTACGGTCCTGTTATGACTATTTTAAAAATAGTGTTAGTAAATAAGTTAGGCCTTGTCAGATTTTAAATTATGTAAATGAAATCCCTTATACTTCAGTATTATTCTGTATCATTAGAATATAACAAATAGATATTACAATTAGAAATGTTGGGGTACTAAGTACGAATAACTACTAATTTATTTATATCCTTTGAGTAATAAAATTGATAAAAGAAAAGTAATACGCTATTAATATTATGATTTTATAAAGAATAGTTTAACGAATAAATTCTCACCCTTATGGAGATTATATATGAGCTTTACGGCTCAATAGTAACTATTTAAAAAAAATAGTATCTTAACTTCCAAAATTCGTAGTAAATAATCTATAACTCAGAAAAATACGCCGTCAATTTCTATAGTCTTAAAATAACGTCTAGTATTATATTTAAAAGTTTGAAGACAATCCGACATTATCTAAAATACAGCTTATTTGTAGAATCCACGTCTGTGTAGGACACTCTGTTTTGAAGTAGGAACTACTACGGACTCCTAATTGAGTCCAGTTAGTGAGGTTGAGCTTAGTATAGTGTAAGGAACATTATAGTGAAGGTTTGACATAGTTTTAGCATATTTACAGAAATACCTTAGAAAAGCCTTAATTACAGTTTTACACTATGATTACAATTGGATATTAAATGTTTAGTTCCTTTACCTGTATTAATGTAGGAACCACTTCATCGTCAATTCCTAAGTCACCAAGGTGAGTGTTCATACCCGGTATTCAGTTCAACTCCATATGTGAGTGTTCATACCCGGTATTCAGTTCAACTCCATATGTGAGTGTTCGTATCCTGTATTTAATTCAACTCCATATGTGAGTATTCATTACATTTCCTCAAACTCTATATTAACTCAATATATAATGAGTAAATTTTACTATAATATGTAAAGTATCAAAATACTATAATTATTTTCGGAACATCTTTCTTGGTTCCTGGAAGGGTTTTAACATTCAAAACTTATTATTTTCAAATGTGCCAATTTATGTCAATGTCATGTATCTTTTGAAATGTCATTATTTAAAATGTTCATTTATTTAAAGTGTCGATTACCACCACAACAAATTATAAAGTATAGCCTATGTATGCGATGTGGTCCTTTGGACCGATGAAATGAGCCCGACTGCAGGGTTGCCCTTGATCATTGTGCGATGTAATGTAATGAAAGGAACGTGTGTGTGAGTGGGTGGTTGGTAATTTGATACTTATGTAAAAATGCTATTTTCTATGCAAATAGAACATGTCAGTATATTTTCATTTTATGGCATGAAATTTTAATGTTATTATCTTATCTATTCTAAAAAGGCAAACCTTTTAAATGAGTATTTCAAAGGTTATGATCATTCACTGAGCCTTCAGCTCACACTCTCCAAATATTTTTAAAACCCTTTTCAGGTGACGAAGTGACGATGATAGGCTATTACAAAACCCTTAGAAGAACAAAACATTTCGATAGAAGATAAAGATTATCTTCTTGATGCAAATGAGGAGTAGATGATTGTTAGATATGTAGAATGCTTAGAAGAGTTATGCCTTCAAATGTAAAAATATTCTCAAGATTTTTGTAGACTTCAATATATAAATAGATTTAAGCTATGTTTGCTTCCGCTAGAGCTCTATTTAATTATGAAGAGGCCTAGAGGCCGGTCTCGAGCCCAGAATTTTGAAGTCGAATTTTGGGGTCGTGACAATAATATAGCACTCCTAACAAGGATTTCTAAACTAACGTCCTAACATGCTTTTACACGTAAAGGGAGCATCCTAGGCACGTCTAGCATCACATAATCAAATATAGAACAACCAAAATATGTAAATTCACAATTAGGCATATAACCCTAAATTTACAACTTTGGGGAAAACCTAATGCATGCGTCTAAATTATTCTCATAACTTCATTTTAATTACATTTAACACCCCCAAATTCACAACATATAGAAATGAAACATTATTAATCTACCTCAATGAAGATTTTCCAAAATAAATGAAAATCACCCAACATGCAAGTCTATCATCACATAGAACAATTAACACACAAGAATCACATCTAGGCAAAAAGCCCTAATTTTTCAATTTGGGGGAAACCTAGAGCATATGTCTACATTTTCTCCTAAACACATAAATGAACTCATATACATTTTAGGCGTGCATAACATGTAGAAATGGTACAATAGAATCTACCTCAAAGCTATAAATTCCAAAATCAAAGAACTCCAATGAACCTCAATGAAGTCCAATGAGGTTGCTAGAATTTGTTGAGGAAGGTTCCAAATGTCCCATGCTTAGAAATGGTTGTAAGAGAGTCCAAATACACCAAAGAAGCTATTCCAAGTAGAAGAACACCATAAATTTTGAAATGAGCTTGGTTTAGGAAAACCCTAGCTTTGCTTGGACTCTTGAAAACACTTACCAAATAGTGATAGCAAGCCCTAGTGAGGAAGAGCAATGCTTGAGAGTGACAATCTTGTTGACTTCTTGAAGTTTGAAGAAGAAAAGAAGGAGAAATGAGAAGAAATGAAGGAGGGGAGGTATGGTGGTCTTGAGAGAAGAAGAAGAAGAAGAAATGAAGGGGAAAAAATATAACGTGAATGAGGGGGGATATGTTTGGCCGGCCATATAGGGAGTGGGGTGGGGCCCACTCTCTAGTTGCTCAAAAAATAAAATATTTGGTACTGCAATGGACAGTCTGACCCAACAGTGTAACCCCAAAATTAAATAAACACATTCACAGGCACAGAAAATAAATTTTAAAGCACATGAAAGGTAAAATAAAATAATTTAGTCATGCTCTGGAATAAAAAAAATACAGTCAAATACACTAATGGTCCACAACAGGAAAAGCAAAATTACTCCATTACCCTTAATTAAAAATTCTGAAATATTACAGTAATTCAATTTAACGAAGGGAAATTTATAATTGTGCACACTTTAAACTTTAATGCTCTTTTCTTTAATAATGCATTCTATATATATAAATATATATCTAATAAAAATAATATATGTATATATAAGGGTAATTTACAAAAGACAAAAGGGTAATTTAGTAATTCAATTGATAATTGTACACACTCTAAATACATAAATAATGATAATAAATTATAACATGTATACACACACACACACACATATATATATATATATATACTACAAAATGGTAATTTATAAAAGGCAAAATGGTAATTTGGTAATTCAATTCATCGTTGGACAAACTTTAAACTTTAACAAAATGTTACAAAAGAAAAAATGGTAATTTATATATAATAAAACAATATATGTGCATATGTATATATACACACACATACAATAGTAATTATAAAAGGTAAATGGGTAATTTGGTAATTCAACTTAACAAAAGGGTAGTTTGTTAATTCAATATATAATTGTACCACTTTAAATACATAAATAATAATAATAATAATAATAATTGTTGGCCCGAAATGAAAACCTTAAAGGGACCAAATAAGGTTTTAGCGAAAAATAAATATTTTTAAAAACTTAATACAAATTAAACACAATCACAAACAATAATGGAAAGAGACAAGGGAAGAGAAACTTGCAAACCGAGTTTTCAAGTGGTTCGGCAATCCGCACACCGCGTCCTACGTCCACTCCTCAAGAACACCTCTTGAGGATTCCTTTAATCGATCTACTTCACGGGTGTATACCAAACCGTTACAAGAGCCTTCAATCTTTAAAAAAAAAAAACACCTCTTCTTTGCACACAAAGTTACTAACCCTTATTCTTTACAAATGATTGATTTGGATACAAATGATATCTCTCTCTCTCTCTCTAGAGTGGATAATTCAATTAAAATCTCACACAACAACTCCTTAGTGAGTTATAATACAAATGAAAGCTCACTACAATTTGCTCTCTCAAGAATTACAATTCAAATAAAGAACAAATTGATTTTTCACTCAAACTAAGGTTCAAATAAGAATGGTGCTTAAACAAAATGTTTGAATGATTTTCCTTAATTACCTAACCTTTAAAATCACCCCTATATATAGCTTTTGAAATATTATAGCCGTTGGGAGTGAATGGGGGGTGTAAAAATAATTTTTGGAGAGTTTAAAAACTAGCCGTTATGCAGCTCTGCGTAATTTAGTCAACTGGATCAAAGGTTTGGTCGACTGGAAAGTTTTTTACAGAGAAGAGATTCTGTGTGAAATCCAGTCGACTGAATAGTACCTCCGGTCGACTGAACATGAAATATTTCAGCCGACTGGTTTTTCCTGTTTTTCGCATACTGACACCTCTTTACTAAAACGACCATAACTCCCTCTACAAAACTCGTTTTTGAGATCCGTTTGAAGATTCGAAAATTAGATTAAAAAGCCTTTTCAACCATATAAAACTCAATATCTAGTTCCTTACCAATTAGATCAGGTTTGCCTTTAAATATGACCCATCTACAAAGGGTACTTGATTTTGACTTAGCCACTTGAAAACTTTTGTGAAATGAATTTAATTGAGTGGTCTAAGTATGTTTAGGTCCTTGAAAGTATTTTAAAGTATGAGAGCAAGGATCATAAAGTCTAATTAAAGTTACTTGAGCCCCTATGAGTGATTGATCAAGATGCTTACAAGTAAATCCTAGTCTTCAACCAACAATGAAAAATCTTCAAGTTTTCAAGTTTGATCCTTGTTAAGCTCAATCACTCTTAGGCTTCACCATACGTTATCTCATGATCTCAAACAAAGTTAGAACATTTAAAGTGCATAATTCAAGAGATTAGCACCATGAAAATGACTTGATAATAATTTAGAATAGAACAATTACAAACATGTTATTATCAATAGATTTGTATTCATCAAAATAAATATAAATAATGCCTTAAAGAAATTTAAAGCTAACAATTTTTCCATTTTTGATGATGTCAAAACATTCAATAGAGAGATAGCAATTTAAGCACAATAAGTGTCATTTTCATGTTATCATTCAAAGTAACAAGATATACAAAATATGAATCCAATTCTAACCGTCTCTATTATCATTTTTCCATTTTTTTTAAAAATCTCTATCATATCATTATCCCAATTTTTGAATATCTCTATCAATAATAATAATTGTTATATGTATGTATATATATACACATATAGAAAAGGATAATTTACAAAATTAACTTAAGGTTTGTTTGGTAATTCAAAGTTATATTAAAAGATGTCTTAAGGCTCAAAAAAGCCTTGCCAAACAAACCTTAATTTACAAAAACAATTTAAGACTTGTTTGGTAATTCAAAGATTTCTTGAAATATGCCTTAAGACTCAAACAAGTCTTAAGTTACTATTGGATAGTAACTTGATGTAGATAGATGTTATGTGAAATATTGATTAGTATCTTAAGGCTTGTTTGGCAATTAAAGGTTTCTTAAAAGATGGTTTAAGGCTCAAACAAGCCTTGTCAAACAAACCTCAAGAATTGATGTGAAATTACCAAATAACCAAATTAGAAATCCGAAATGATCAATAAAGCCAAATTAATTTGGAATATTTGACTTTTACGTAGAGATTTTTAAACAAACCGTTTAGTGTTTGTATTGTTGTAGGAGGTAGAGATTTTTCAACCTTTTCAAGCAGGTTCAATTTGCTTGTTTTAAATGACTGTTTTTTTTTAGCTTTTTTGAAAACTCCAATTTTTGAAAAACTTATCAAATGAACTCAACTTTTTCAATAATCTCAATTAATTGGTTACCGGCCCTCAGTTTTACATCTTGCTATTAAATTTTTGCAATGCCATCAAGTCCATAATCATTTGCAACATTGATGGTAATGTTTTAAGCATTATCTGGTTCTCTGTTTTTTTTTTTTTTAAATGAAAAATGATTAGAAATGATTACAAGTTGTTTTACTCTTTCAGTCCCTAAATAAGTGTTCAACTACTATTTTTTGGATGTCTCAAAATACGTGTTCACTTTTGAAAGTTAACTACAAATTTTGCATAAACTTCCTATGATACCCTTTTAATAAAGACAAATAACATTTATGTGTGGACCAGAATAAAAATAAGAAATGAGTAGGATTGTCAAACACCCATCACATCCAATGATAAAATAAGAAAGTAGTTGTGTAATGGACCAAATGAATATAATATACATATATATATATATATTAAATAATGTGCAAATTTTTTTAGGGACAGAGAGGGAACATTATATAATAAAAAATATATATAAAAAAGTAGAAAAATAAATTTTAAAAAATAAGGAAAAAAAACAAAAAAAACCATTCTGGTATTACATGAGTACAAGTTAATTGTGAAAAGTGTAGTTGACGAGGTCCGATGTTGTTGGAAGCTCTTTGGGCACTTCATAGTAATCAACGCTCGAGTGAGAATTTTTGTGTATATATATATATATAGTCAGGTTCTAAAGAGGGCGTCCTCTCTTTATTAAAGAGAGGGCCTCTATTTTGGTAGTCGGATCGTGTTTTTATTAATGACAGTTTTGTCATTTAACGGTTTTTAAACACAATCCGATGGCTAAAACAGAGGCCCTCTCTTTAATAAAGAGAAGTGGCCATCTTTAAAGAATCTTTGTATATATATATTTGTCAACAATCTGTTTAAGAATTTAAGATCTGAATGCAATTGATGGACTGTTCTCATTGAAGATAAGCTATGAGTGTCTCAAAAACATCTCGTGACTTGTCTCTCACAAAAAGTTTAAGAGCTGAGTAATGATATACATACTTTTTTACATTACATAATTTTGGTCATTGATTTCAGTGGATTACATATAGATTTCACATGAATTTTGACGCAAGAGTACATGGGTCTATTAAAATCAAGGGTTAATTGCAAAAACACCCCCTCAACTATGACCCTTTTCTGAGTACACCCCCTGATTTAAAAAAGTGAACAACTTCACCCCCTCAACTATCAAAAATTATTTAGTCTCAAACGCCGTTAACGGAAGTAATAAAATGACGCATATACCCTTGTTCTGAATTGCAAAAACACCCCCTCAACTATGACCTATTTTCGAGTACACCCCCTGATCTAAAAAAAGTTAACAACTTCACCCCATTCCCCACACCCCCCCCCCCCCCCCCCTCTCTCTGCAACTTCTCTCTCTAAATTATAAGGTCCCAATTTACAAAAAAAAAAAAAAAAACTATGTGTAATATGTTGGTCCAAAAGACCAACCCCACAATTTAGAAAAAAATAATTACATGTAAAACATTGGTCCAACTGTAATCCAACACACCCTAAACATTTGTCTCAACTCATTTTCATCTCATCTCTTAGTTTAGTCTACACAAATTGTTTTATCATCATGCCAAACTTTACAAATTTCAATCAACTATCAACCCTTATTACTGTTAGGCTGTATTTGGTTCATAGATTTAGTGAGGGAGAGAAAAGAAGAAAGGAAATCGAAAAAGAAAATTAATTCTCAGGTATTTTCCCTTCTATTTCATCCATGATTAATAATATCGAAAACTAATAATATTTAAAATATGAGTAATGCTATGCTTATCAAATTTCGTATCCTAAGTGGTTCTCAAACACCCACCACTAGGCCCAAGTGATTTTGATTGGAGGAGACTGAAGTCGTCCCACCATTATTGAAGGTGGTCCTGCCGTTACATGTATCTGGGAATCATTTGAGATACAAAATTTGGGAAGCATAGCATGACTCTTTCCTTGTAATTAAGCCAATGTATTACATATAAGGTTTTTTGGGTCTATTTGTAATTAAGCCAATATATTACATATGATAAGTTTTTTTTTTTTTTCAAATTTTGGGAGAATGAAGTATAATTAGACCAACATCTTACATGTAAAATCATTTTCTTTTAGCCTAACTGATATTTTTGGGGGGGCTATATAACAAGTTACTTATTTTGCGGGGACTAAGCTTAATAAAATTTAAAATTTTCCGACATCCGCCACTAGTCGTGGTGGTGTGGGGCAAGGGAATGAGAGAGAGAGGGAGAGGGGATAGTGAGAAATTAGGGTAGACTGTAGAGAGAGAGATCAAACTCATTTTGGGCACAAAGGGTAAAAGTGTCCATTTTTGCTCTCACGTGATGGGCATATGCCCATTTTCTTTTGCAAACTAACGGAGGGGGTCAACTTGTCGAATAAAACAAACGGAGGGGGTCAATTTGTGACGCCCCGCCCCGCCACGGTTCCCGACGACGGGGTGTCGACCGGCGAAAGTACAACAATAACAATAATAACAATAATAACAATAGGCTTTGACACCAATCGGTAACTCCCCGAGTCTAAGACTCCGAGGGTTACCTATATTGAACGTTCATCGTTGGAAAACATTTATAAATCAGGAATCTGGTTTTCATTTGAAATATTCTTTTCTTGAAACAAAACGTTTTCAATATAAGCAGCGGAAAATCAGAGTTAAGCTATCCTTTTATTTAAAAGCGGGTGGACTAACATTTGTCCAGTTGAAGCATAACATGTTCTTTGAAACCAAATTTCATTACATCAATAAATGGTAATCCCCACACACGGGGTCTTCAAACTAAAGCGGAAGCATTGTCAAGTCTCGGGGCCTTGCCCTTATCTATATCACCTGAAAGAGAGGTTTAATAGTTCATAAGCCAAAAGGCTCGTATAGTCATATAACCGCACAATAACATCTGTTATATATCATGCATGAGTGCAATGAATGCCAATGTCAATGCATGAAAACCATTTTCATGCCTTTTCAAACACTCACCCTCAATCGTCATTATCATTACCCGGACCATGGGCTTCCCGTCCACGTAGGCCTAGCCTCAAACGTGCGGGACTTTGGGCCTTACGAATTACACGGAGGCCTAGCCTTTACCGTTACGAGGGTTTCTTGCAGCACATCTCGCAATTCGAGTTCCTAGTGGTACCCATCTCACATGCCTACCCACAAATCCGGGATTTCTAACTTTTCAAAACAAAATCCCTCCTAGAGGGTTTTATGCATGGAAGCCTCTAAGGTCTTCCCTTTTTTAAAAAACCTGGAAGCCTCTAAGGTCTTCCCTTTTCAAAAATTGAAAGCCTCTAAGGTCTTTCATCCCAAAATCATTTTCGTGTTTTTCGTGTTCATGCTTATGCTTATGAAATGATATGACATATGCGAGCTCTAAGCATCCAGACATATTCAATATTTCATAAGACAGATTATCAAGGCATGCTATCAATTCAAAGCAACACAATAGACATGCTGAAATTATCCAGGTAAACACATAAGGCATAGCAACTCAAATAATCCACTCAAGGCATAACAGCTCAAGTAAACATGTAAATACACGATTAACATGTTATACAACTTTATTGAGGGTCATACGGAACTACCGTTCACCGAGGATAGACTGAATAATTAATCAGAATAGAAACCAGAACTGCTCAATCTGTTACAAATCTCAATATACAATAATGCGCGTATATTAGTGAGGTACAACACCTCAAAGCATTAGTACAACTACTCTTTAAGTAAAGTACAACTCTTAAAGCATAGGGTACAAGGCCCCTTAGCTCAAAACAGACTTAAGTACAACAAAACAGAAGATTCTATCAAACTGCCCGAGGTCGCGCGCGCGGGCCGCTCGCGCGGGACCTCGCTCGCGCGGAGTGTGTTCAGAAGGGTCACTTGATTATTTAAAACAGTTTTCAGAAATAGCCTGGTCACGCGCGCGGGCCGCTCCCACGACCCCTCGCTCGCGCGGGTCGCGCACGCGAGATGTCACAGTTTCGTCTTCTTCTATCTTTTCTTCCCCTGTTTTGAAATCCAACACTGGTTTTAACCCATTTTGAAAACGTAATAAAAACAGTACTTCCAATATATGAATCTCTTCCTTTTTCCGCATAGATTTCAAATACGAAATCAATTTTTCAAGAAATTAAACGTAGCTCTCGCTTTTATCAAAAATCCGAAAGGCGACAAAACTTTAATTCACCCGTTCGTCGCAACCGTTGTGAATTAGCTTTTGAAATTTGAAATGGAGCCTCGTGGGATCGAGACCTTTCATTTGATATAAAGAAATCAAATTTCTGTGACAGTTTTTCTGTTCGCTATTTTTTTGGACCCTTAACGGTATATATATGAAATCTACATATATATGAATACATATGTGTATATATGTATACTAACAAAATAAATTGAAATCAACAACATGAAATTTACAGAAGCTTACCCCAAATCTAATTCCACAGCTTGAAAAGAACTCACAGAAGAATCATGGTCATGGGAGTGTATGTGTATGAGATTATATGTGTGGTATGTGTAAACAATTTATGTGGGTGTGTAAACTAGCCGAGAGAGAGAGACATTGGAGAGTTGAGAGACATATCAGAGAGTTGAGGGAGTTGTGTGAACTCTAGGTGTGTATAAATAGATTTCATATGCTTGGACACCAAGCATATAAAAGATACACTACACTTGCACACACTGTGCACAAAATAAAATTGGGCTCCAAGTTAACAAAGGGGATTCTTGGGTGTGTTGAGCTCACGCCTCTACACGCACACACAGGTAAAAATTATACTGCCAATAAACCCAAAACTGGTATAAATCGCAAATAAAAATTAAGGGGCATTACACAATTTGTCGAAAAAAAAAGTTCAGGGGAGCGAGTTGAAAACGGGTCATAGTTGAGGGGGTGTTTTTGAAATTAACCCTAAAATGAATAAACAGTCTCAGCAAAAAAAAAAAAATCAATAAACAGAATTGTGTGGTGTAAAAAAGTGTATGTATCATTATTGTTAAGAGCTCGGGTTGCAAATTAATTAGTGTCCCACCACTAGAAATTTCAGGTGTTTTGTGGATAGAATGCTCTCTCACTGGATAATTAGATGGAGGAAAATGGCATTTTTGTAGGTACATGGTGGAGGGCCGGTTCCAGTAACTATCTTAATGGAATATTCTTGCAACTTGCAAGCACTGGCCTTCGGTTTTTTTTTGGGTATCATATAGATTAAACATAGTTTTATTATATAGAAAAATACATTTTGTGGTTGGTATTGGTGAGAAATTTCTCATCAAACATGTTAAAAATGTGAGGAATTTTTTAGGGACAGTTAGAGATATATCCCTTGTCAGCTAAAAATTTAACAAAAAGTACCTTCAATATCTGCATTTAATCAAAAGTCCATGTTCTTTGACAAAAGGACAAAATCTCCATAACTTTTGATATACAACTCCATTTTTCTCAAATTTTATACCGTTGGAATCGTATCGACGATAGCTACAAAACTAGTACCATTGTTGATATATTTTGAGCAAAAAAAAAATCGAAATCTTATATGCCTTGTGTAACTGAAAATTTCACAAAACTGCTTTTTGTGATACTTTTGTGAAGTTTCACAAAACTACTTTTGTGAAATTTCACAAAACTCTATTTTTTTCAAAATTTCTTCAAATTGAAAAAAAAAATTGCTCAAAACATATCAACAATGGTACTAGTTTTGTAGCTCTCGTCGACACGATTACAGCGGTATAAAATTTGTAAAAAATGGAGTTGTAGATCAAAAGTTATAGAAGGTTAAAGTTTTGAAATATTTTTTGAATTGAGGAATGCTATTGTACAGCCACTCACACGGTGTGAGTGGTTGGAATGTTTGGGGCAATGTTTGGCCACATGCTTGTGAGAGGGACTTTTGACAAATTCCTAAAAAAAAACGGCTCCTTTAGACTTTTGTTTCCTTTAATTAAGGATTTAGTCATAATTTACCCAATTTTTTATTATAATAGATAAAATTTCTTTATTAACTCTCTCTCTCTATATATATATAATATGTATAACAAAGCAGGATTTTGACTTTAAAAACCCTGATTTATGGGAGTTGGGGTATTTATTAAATTTTCCCTTTTAATTCTCTCTCTTTCTATATATATATATATATATATATATAATAAATTTGGGTTTTGAATTTCAAAAGGGAAAATTACACTGACACCCCCTGAGGTTTTGCACTTTATAACAAACCTCCCCTGAGGTTTCTGACATAACACTGACACCCCCTGTCAGTGTTGTCCACTTAACACCGTTAAGTATGTATCATAAAAAGACTGTTATGCCCTCTATTGAGAGCGAATAAAAGGCCCAATTACATCTCTACCCCTCATATAATCACGATCAAAATTCAGGGGGTGCCCTCGCTGCCTTATCTCCTCCACTCAACCATTGCCACAATTTCTCCTCCGCTGAACTCATCATAGAGAGGTGTTGGTGTCATCATCAGATGAAGATATCGATTGGGTGGTTTGCAGTGGCCACAGTGTAACTCATCATACAAGTGGGTGTGTAAATTTGACTCTTCATGAATCAAGTGTGGTTTGTTGAAATTGATGAAACAATTCAAGTCTGTTCTCTCCCATGGATACAAATCTACAATATTCACAAATCAATTGGTTTTTTTGCACAAATCCTCTCTCTCTCTCTCTCTCTCTCTCTCTCTCTCTCTCTCTCTCTCTCTCTCTCTAACCCTCTGCTTCGTCTTCTCTTCGTTCTCTTTCTCTTCCAATTTTCTGCAAGTTTTGGTTGACAAAATTGGTTGTGTGTGTATATCTATGGCCAAATTTATACCCAATTCACAATTAGTCTCAGATAGCTTCACTTGTGGACATGATATGCACACATACACACACAAATATATACTTGCATGTACACAATATACCCATACATGTATGAGTAATATATGTTTTCTGAGACACAGAAGGACCAGATCCTACCAAAGCTAAAAAAATTCCTCAATTCAAAAAAATACAGCCAACATATATATATATATATATATATTTGTAGATATGCAAATTGAGGAGTAATTAAGATTTCTAGAGGATGAAATTGAAGCTTGCAGAGGTGTATCATGCAATCTCTGTATCTTCAAGTTGAAACCCCAAGGCGATTGATTTTCAAAACCCACAAATTTCTGCCATATATATATATATGTATATACATAGATAGAAATTAGAGACAGGGATGGGGAATGGGTTTTACAGTCTATGAAAATAATGGGTTGCAGAGAGATAAATTTAGATTTTTAGAGATATGTATGTGTGTATAAATTAAAGATCCTTACATACTTGTTTAGGCCTGTGATTTGAGAGTACCCATTTGGTAAACACCAAATCGAAACCCCTGAGTTAATTGCTTTGGTTCGATTTGATTGGGTAAGTCAATTTGAGCTCCAATTGGTTTTGTGGATTTCGAATTTTGATTTTTATTGGTTTTAAATTGTTCTAATTGGCTTGAGATTGAAATTTTTTAGAGTACCAATTCAAAGCCACTAATTTGGGATTTTTCAAAACCCTAATTGTATATGTACATCTATATACATATATATATATATGTGTGTGTGTGTGTGTGTGTGTATAGAAACCTAGTTGATTATGGTGGGGGGTAGTGGTGAGGCTGACAGTGGTATGGAGAGAGAGGGGATAGATGGAAAGAAGAAGAAGAAGAAGAAGAAGAAGAAGAAGAAGAAGAAGAAGAAGAAGAAGAAGAAGTAGTGAAGGGTATTGTGGGCATTAGAGAGAATTTAACTTGCTTATGTCAGCCGTTTTTAACGCCAGTTAACGGCAGGGGGTGTCAGTGTTACCAACCTAAAACCTGAAGGGAGGTCAGTGTAACGTAAGAAACCTCAGGGGGTGTGAGTGATAAAGCGCCAAACTTCAGGGGGTGTCAGTGTAATTTTCCCATTTCAAAATCCTGATTTTTGGGAATAGGGGTATTTTGGTCCTCAAAATAGGTGAGAGACTAATTTCTAAATTGACTTATAGAATGGATCAATTTCTAGCAAATGCTATAATGAAGGACTGAAATCTAAAGAACCCTTTATTATATAGAGTTAATTAGTATAATGTCCATTTTACTCTAAGTTTCTTTTAATAGGTTCAACGTATGAAACAATTTACTCTCAAGTCCACACCACAAATCCGGACCAAACTACCCTTTCCATTTCCCATTCAACACTGCAATAAATAACCCCAATATTTTGGGGGTTTTCAAAATTCAAAACCCAAATACATAAATGAGAATAAATCACATTTTATATCCATTTTACTCTCTCTCTCTCTCTCTCTCTCTCTCTCTCTCTCTCTCTTTCTCTCTCTCTCTCTCCTGAGAAGAATGAAGCTCTCGGAGAGGAATGTCCTTCTCAATCGTCTTCTATGCTATGTTATTGCCAACATTTTAATGGCGAACGGAGGTCTCAACATCAGATTCACCGATCGGGTCTCTGAATTGCCGAGAGATTCGTCAAATCAGCCTCTGAAAACTGCGTTTTCACCCTCGGTAGCTTTTGGAGATCAGAAGCGATTTTTGGATGCTTGCCCGGAGTTGTAAGGACGACCGTTGGTTACGCCGGTGGATCTAAAACTAACCCCGTATACCGAAGCTTGGGCGATCACGCCGAGTCTCTCCATGTATTCTCTCTCTCTCTCTACGTTTTATTACATGATCCATGGCGCATGATTCAATTCGATTGGGGTTATTAATTCATATTTAGTTTTGTTTGATTTGTTCTTATATACTCTAATGTCATCGACATAACTTTTTGTCTCTGGCAGATTTTTCGGCGATACTGTTGATGAAATCGAGAAGTGATGTTGTGGGTTCTTGTGGAGGTGTTGTCCTCCGTAGGAAGGGTGGTGGCTGTTGGTGGCGACGATTGTTGGTGATGGCGGCGGCGGCGGAGGCAGAGGCATGAAATGAAAAGCTATTGTCAGATGGATTCATTTGTAGACTTGTTTTTAGTGATAAGACAGTGTTAAATTTAACACTAGTGTTCTTGTTTCAAAGGTTGTGAAGTGAAAATGTATACTATATTGTGGTTCAAAAGGTTGTATTGTAAAATTTAACACTAATATTCTTGCTTCAAAAAGTTTTGATGTGAAAATGTATATTATGTTGTAGTTCAAAGATTGTGGTTCAAAATGTTATAGTGTAAAATTTATGTAAAATTTAACACTAATGTTCATCGTTCACATGATGTGATGCGAAATTGTATACTATGTGAAGAAAAATTATGATATCTTACAGTTAGTGTAAAAAAGATCCGTGTAATATTAAACAGAATCTAACCTATAAAGCCATACAATCATGGCATTTAGTAACTTCTCAAAATATATGCAACATTTATGGGATTAAGTTTGGTAACTTCCCAAAATATATGCAAGATTTATGGGATTGAGTTTGACCAATTGCAGTATAAAATAAGTTTGGTAACTTCCCAAAATATATGCAAGATTTATGGGATTGAGTTTGATCAATTGCAGTATAAAATTTCACACTAATGAACTAGTTGCAATGTAAAAACAAACCAGTTGCAGTGTAAAATTTCACACTAATGAACCAATTGCAGTGTGAAACGAACTAGTTGCAGTGTAAAATTCAATACTCGCATAAATGTATGGTGCATAGTAAAAGATTAATATGTTATGTGATCAATGATTATTGGTAGAATATACAAAAATGGGATACCCACATAAAAAATGGCGTTAGAAATATTCAAAAGACCCATAATATACAAGGCTAAAGTTATAGGATTTTATTTTCATATATTTGATATGCAAATCAATGGGATCTTTAAAATAGAGTTATTACCATATATATATATATATATATATTTCTATATATGTATGCCTGTGTATATGTATAGGGGTAAAAAAGTCACTAAAACTATCTATAATTGGGGATTGTGGACTAATCTCTAACAACATTCATAATTATAGGGTCTCTCATTGGGAAGTACCAATTGGTGGGTCTATTATAACAAACATTGGTAGAATGGGATTTCCCACTAAATTTTTCTATTATATAAGGTGTAATATATATTATATATATATATATATTTTAGAGTTGAGAGGTTTAGTGTTCGCAGTTCTATTGCGTATTGTAATCTCTTAACTTATAATTTATCACAATGAGTGTTGTAATTTTATATAAACATGGACCATATTATAAAAGTTAAAAATTCAAAGAGGTCAATACATAAATTGATTATATAATTTTATAAAATCAAACTTCTAAAATAATTTGTATGGACATGGAACTGCCGAACCTCCACATAGTTCCGCACCTCCATGCAAACTTCATACAAGTGACAACTACTTCAAGTTTTTATTTCTTTCTCAGTATAAAAAATAAACTTTATGTTAATTCAAACTATATGAGCCTCCTTCATATTTTTAGAAATTATGTTGAACTTTCACATAATATAGACAAAACCTTAAACATGTTGAAGGTTTATGAAAATTTACCAATGAACCCTTGAGATGAAACTTATTTTTCTTGATCTAGAGATCTACCAAACAGAGAACATTCACTATAAGAAAACAGACCTTTTGTGACGAACGTTTTTTGTGACGGACACTAATCTGTCACAATAAAGTTTTTTTGTGACAGAAATGTATTTGACACAAATAAAGATATATTCGTGACGGAAACGAACAAATCCGACACAAATAAATTCATCTTCGTAACAGAAACGAACAAATCTGACACAAATAAACTGCCACAAATAATAAGTATATATGACGCTATTATTTGTGTCGGACCAAAGTCTATCACAACATCCGTCACAAATAGTATTTATGACGGAATTTGGTCTAACAAAGACTTTTTGTGACACCCGAAATTGTGTCGGGCATAAATCCGTCACAAAATGTGCAATTTCGTCTTTCCGTCACAAAAGACATATTTTCTTGTAGTGATTTGTCAATATATCTAGGTACAATTGAAAATTTATTTATTGGGATTTTGTATTTCAAATTTTTTTTTACTTTGAAAGAGTAAATTAGTCTTTTAAAAGTATGAAAAATAAATAAGTAAATAAATAATTGGCCAACTGTTGATTGGCTAACAGTCTAGGGTAATCTTTTACTCAATTAAAAACATGAAAAGTAAGTGTAATTTTTTAAAATACCAACTGTTATGTCCCTTTTTTTCTCTCTCTCCCCCCACCCCCCCCCCCCCCCCCCCCCCCCCTACCCACTCAAATGGACACAAACTTATTGGGCTTCTTTTCGGAGAAAGTCTTGTTGTATTGTGGTGGCCCTTAACAATCTGGACTTCAAATTTTGGATTGCTCATCAACGTAATGATCCAAAATCAATCCAAAACAAATCTCTTTAATTTTTATTATTCAGCCGGATTATTTTGTGGTTTAACCATTGTGTCAAAACATGAGAATAGAGTAGACCCATGTAAAGCTTGTTACTCAAATATTTTTTTGAAATATTTAATTTTTAAATGATCCTTGGAAATTAGGTATGACCAAATCCACATAAACTTTCATAGAATATGGAAAGAATGATCGGGAGAGAATAAATCATAATTACATGCCTTAATTCACATTTGTTAGCATATTTTATCCTATTTTTATGTATTTTTATTTCCTTTTTTATTTTAGAGCAGGTTTTGGAAGAAAACACTAATCCAGGCTAAATAAGGAGAAAAAGCAAGCTGAAAGAAGTTGAAAAAGCCACCTCTCGCGCGCGGCCCGCTCGTGCGAAATACCAGAAATCGCTCGCGCGACTTCCCAATATTGCGCTCGCGCGACCTGTGTAAAAATCAAATACGTGTATTTCAGTATTCTGAAGATTCCTTCACGAAATAAACTGCCTAATTACGTCCAGATTACAAAATATAGCAGTTTTAATGCGAATTGGATTGGGAAAGCTTTCAAAACTTGTTGTAAATCTATATATACCCTATTTTACTTCAAATTAAGGGTTGGTCATTAATAGACACATACTGCATACAACCATATATACACACTTTCAGCCATTGAAGGGAGGGAAGCAAGGAGAAGAAGAAGAAGAAGACCAAGGATTTCCATGGCCTCCTCCATCAACCTCTTGCCAATCTTCAATTCCATAGCAGCTTAAACCTAGATCTAGGGTTTCAATGAAACCCTAGTCAAGTAATAGGTTTTATTTATGTTTTTATTTTAGTTTTATTATGTATGGATGACAGTTACATGTTCCGAGGATTTTTATAAATAAATCGTACTTTTATTGATTAAATCATTACTTTCAAAGTTTACTCTTGTCTTAGATCTATTTTGATGGTAGTGTGCTCAATGATCTATGCTTGTTGTGCTTGTTTAGATTATTTACATGTAATGGTGCTTAAATTGAATTGTGCTATCAAGTATCCGAATAGTCCATGCCTAGATTAGACGGATTATACCACAACCCTAGTTTAGTGTGGGATAATTCGTGCTAATCGAAGATGGATTATGTTGGTGCTTGAACCATAGTTATTTTCTTGACGGAGTAATTGGGCTTGTAGTTACAATTCCCCATTATCATCCAACTTAATAAGCTAAAGTAATTCGTAAATACCCTTATTATGAAGCTAGTGGTAGATTGGCAATCCTAGGTTCCCTAAACATATTTATAAAAATAATTTTTAATTGCTTTCATAATTTAGATTTACTTTCATTGTTCTTAGTTTAATTAAAATCAACTTAAAATCCGTTTTTCTTAATTAATTAGATTTAGGTTTTAAAATTAAAGTGCTTTAGTAATTCAATCTTTGTGGGTTCGACCTTTACTTCCACACTACAAATCTTTTGAAAGTAAAGCATAAATTAAGCATACTTTTTTTATATCTTGATACTGACAACATCAGAATTCCATGAGATTTTAAATTAGAGGATCCAAATTATAAGTTAAAATTTGGATCCACTAACCATGTATGGATATAGCCATAAGCAACCCTAATTCCCTTATAGATCATAGGATCATAAGGGACTAAAGGAGCAAACTCAAGGGAATCCTATGAGATATTGAAGATCTCATGGACATCAAGAGAAGAAAATAAAAATAAATAGAATCTAAACTTATTTAAAAATCCAAGTCAAAGTTTTTTTACAAATTTGTTTTGTTTTAAACCCAAAGTTTTATTTAGATCCAAATCAATGAAGACAAATGAAAATTCAATCACAATTCTATGTGGTGTGTGATGAAATGAGGTAGGAATAGACTTTTTGAAAATGTTTTAAAAAACCTATAGATCTATGAATTGTGATTGAATTCTAATATGAATCTAAGTGGAATTTAGAAGATTACCTCTAATAACCTCAGGATTTTCTTGATTCTTGGTGGAGACCTTCCAATTCTTCAAATTCTTTTTCAAATTCTTCTTCAAAATTCTTTGGTTTTCTTCAAAATTTTCTCAAATTCTTCTCAATTCTCTATATTTTCCAATATTTCTTTCCTTGTGAAAAAAGGATCCTTATAATGGAGGTGAACATCTCCTTATATAGACCACTCTTAGAGGGTTAATTTGGTAAATTCGGGGTAAAAACCCATGTGCAATGATATTCCATACATATTTGAAAAAAAAGTCTATTACAGCGGGCGGCACTCAGCGAATGCCACCGGCTTCGCCGCGTGCCGCTTCTAACGGAATTCCCACATTTTTTTTATTTATTTTAAATATATACTTATATAGATTATATATACATATATATATATATATTTATATGATTATTTATATTTTTTGTTTTCTTTTCTTTCTTTTTTTTCTTTTCTTTTCAAATTCTTTTCTTCTTTTCTATATTTTATATACATTTTTAGAAAAATCATTTTTT